>CM038146.1:402570065-403818246 GCA_021437245.1 Aegilops speltoides | reverse complement strand
CTACTGAAACATCTTAGTAGCCAGAGGAAAAGAAAGCAAAAGCGATTCCCGTAGTAGCGGCGAGCGAAATGGGAGCAGCCTAAACCGTGAAAACGGGGTTGTGGGAGAGCAATACAAGCGTTGTCTTTGCTAGGCGAAGTGGTTGAGTGCCGCACCTAGATGGCTAAAGTCCAAGATGGCAAAAGCATCACTAGCTTACGCTCTGACCCGAGTAGCATGGGGCACGTGGAATCCCGTGTGAATCAGCAAGGACCACCTTGCAAAGCTAAATACTCCTGGGTGACCGATAGCGAAGTAGTACCGTGAGGGAAAGGTGAAAAGATAAATCATCGCCCCTACGATCCAACCAATTGAGAGAGAATCAATAGACTCCTTTTCGGGAGCGATTCATCCTTCCCTAACGCAGCATACAACTCCCCGTTGGTTCATTTCCGATCTAGGTGTCATACCTAGTGCATCGGGACCAATAAAGATCTTCTGTGACAATACTGGTGCAATTGCCTTGGCAAAGGAATCCAGATTTCACAAGAGGACCAAGCACATCAAGAGACGCTTCAATTCCATTCGGGACCAAGTCCAAGTGGGAGACATAGAGATTTGCAAGATACATACGGATCTGAATGTTGCAGACCCGTTGACTAAGCCTCTCTCACAAGCAAAACATGATCAGCACCAAGACTCCATGGGTGTTAGAATCATTACCATGTAATCTAGATTATTGACTCTAGTGCAAGTGGGAGACTGAAGGAAATATACCCTAGAGGCAATAATAAAGTTATTATTTATTTCCTCATATCATGATAAATGTTTATTATTCATGCTAGAATTGTATTAACCGGAAACATGATACATGTGTGAATACATAGACAAACATAAAGTCACTAGTATGCCTCTACTTGACTAGCTCATTAATCAAAGATGGTTATGTTTCCTAACCATAGACATGTGTTGTCATTTTATTAATGGGATCACTTCATTAGGAGAATGATGTGATTGACATGACCCATTCCGTTAGCCTAGCACTTGATCGTTTAGTATATTGCTATTGCTTTCTTCATGACTTATACAAAGTTCCTGCAACTATGAGATTGTGCAACTCCCGTTTACCGGAAGAACACTTTGTGTGCTACCAAACGTCACAACGAATCGGGTGATTATAAAGGTGCTCTCTGGTGTTTCCGAAGGTACATGTTGGGTTGCCATAATTGAGATTAGGTTTTGTCACTCCGATTGTCGAAGAGGTATCTCGGCCCTCTCGGTAATACTCATCACCTAAGCCTTGCAAGCATTGTAACTAATGAGTTAGTTATAAGATGATGTATTACGAGCGAGTAAAGAGACTTGCCGATAACGAGATTGAACTAGGTATTGGATACCGACAATCAAATCTCGGGCAAGTAACATACCGATGACAAACGGAACAACGTATGTTGTTATGCGGTTTGACCGATAAAGATCTTCGTAGAATATGTAGGAACCAATATGGGCATCTAGGTCCCGCTATTGGTTATTGACCGAGAATGGTTCTAGGTCATGTCTACATAGTTCTCGAACCCGTAGGGTCCGCACGCTTAACGTTACGATGATAGTTTTATTATGAGTTTATAAGTTTTGATGTACCGAAGTTTGTTCGGAGTCCCGGATGTGATCACGGAAATGACGAGGAGTCTCGAAATGGTCGAGACACAAAGATTGATATATTGGAAGCCTATGTTTGGACATTGGAATGGTTTCGGGTGAAATCGGGATTTTATCGGAACACCGGGGGGTTATCGGAACCCTCCCGGGGGATAATGGGCCTTAGTGGGCCAAGAGGGAGAAGAGGAGGGCCGGCCAGGGCAGGCCGCATGCCCCCTCCCCCTAGTTCGAATAGGACAAGGAAGGGGGGGCGGCGCCCCCCTTTCCTCCTTCCCCTCTCCCCTTTCCTTCTCCACCAAGGCAAGAGGGGGGAGTCCTACTCCCGGTGGGAGTAGGACTCCTCAAGGTGCACCCCTAGGGGGCCGGCCGCACCTCCCCCCTCCCTCCTTTATATACGGGGGCGGGGGGCACCCGATAGACACACAAGTTGGTCTACGGATCGTTCCTTAGCCGTGTGCGGTGCCCCCCTCCACCATATTCCACCTCGGTCATATCATCGCGGAGTTTAGGTGAAGCCCTGCGCCGGTAGAACATCATCATCGTCACCACACCGTCGTGCTGACAGAACTCATCTCCGGAGCTTCGCTGGATCAGAGGCCGGAGATCGTCATCGAGCTGAACGTGTGCTGAACTCGGAGGCCCCGTACGTTCGGTGCTTGGATCGGTCGGATCGTGAAGGCGTCGACTACATCAACCGCATTGTGATAACGCTTCGCTTACGGTCTCACGAGGGCGTGAGCGAACACTCTCCCCTCTCGTTGCTATGCCATCACCATGATCTTGCGTGTGCGTAGGAATTTTTTTGAAATTACTACGTTCCCCAACATCATGTAGTCTTGTCTTGCATCATTCTTGGTTGAGCATCATGCCTTGTTCATGTGTGGTGTGTTTACTATGTTGTGTGCTTCTTCTCGATAGTTCCTGTTTTGTTGCGATCAAGAGGATTCGTTCGTCTACGCTTGGTTCAGCTTCTTCATGGACTCGTTCTTCTTCCTTGCGGGATTTCAGGCAAGATGACCGTCACCTTGGATCTCACTACTATCATTGCTATGCTAGTTGCTTCGTTCTATCGCTTTGCTGCGCTACCTATCTTTTGCTCTTCAAGCCTCCCAAATAGCCATGAACCTCTAACCTTTGACACCCTTCCTAGCAAACCGTTGTTTGGCTATGTTACCGCTTTGCTCAACCCCTCTTATAGCGTTGTTAGTTGCAGGTGAAGTTGAAGATTGCTCCATGGTGGACAGGATTATGTTGGGATATCACAATATCTCTTATATTATTAATGCATCTATATACTTGGTAAAGGGTGGAAGGCTCGGCCTTATGCCTGGTGTTTTGTTTCACTCTTTCCGCCCTAGTTTCCGTCATACCGGTGTTATGTTCCCGGATTTTGCGTTCCTTACGCGGTCGGGTGATTTATGGGACCCCCTTGACAGTTCGCTTTGAATAAAACTCCTCCAGCAAGGCCCAACCTTGGTTTTACCATTTGCCTCACCTAGCCCTTTTTCCCTTGGGTTTCCAGAGCCCGAAACGAGCAACCTGCGGGGCCCCCTCGGGGAAACTCGAGGTCTGGTTTTACTCGTAGCTTGACTTATCCGGTGTTCCCCTGAGAACGAGATATGTGCAGCTCCTATCGGGATTGTCGGCGCATCGGGCGGCGTTGCTGGTCTTGTTTTACCATTGTTGAAATATCTTGTAAACCGGGATTCCGAGACTGATGGGGTCTTCCTGGGAGAAGGTATATCCTTCGTTGATCGCGAGAGCTTATCATGGGCTAAGTTGGGACACCCCTGCAGGGTATTATCTTTCGAAAGCCGTGCCCGCGGTTATGTGGTAGATGGGAATTTGTTAATGTCCGGTTGTAGTTAACTTGACACTTGACTTAATTAAAGCGCATCAACCGCGTGTGTAGCCGTGATGGTCTCTTCTCGGCGGAGTCCGGGAAGTGAACACGGTTTTGGGTTATGTTTGACGTAAGTAGGAGTTCAGTATCACCTCTTGATCATTGCTAGTTTCACGACCGTTCCGTTTGCTCTCTTCTCGCTCTTATTTGCGTATGTTAGCCACCATACTTGCTTAGCCGCTACAGCAACCTCACCACTTTACCCCTTCCTTCCCCTTTAAGCTTTGCTAGTCTTGATACCCATGGTAATGGGCTTGCTGAGTCCTCGTGGCTCACAGATTACTACAACAACAGTTGCAGGTACAGGTTAAGCGATGATCATGACGCGAGAGCGATGTTTGCTTATTTTGGAGTTAAGTCTTACGCTTCTTCTTGATCGGGGATAGGTTCGGTCGGCAGCCCGGCTAGCGAGGTGGTGGACGTCGTTTGAGTTTCTATTTGTGTTTCACCGTAGTCGGATGACGCTCTTATGTAAGATGATGTTGTATTCGTGTGGCATTGTATGCCTTTTGTATGTATCCCCATCTATTATGTAATGTTGATGTAATGATATCCACCTTGCAAAAGCGTTTCAATATGCGGGTCTATCCTTGGTGGGACCTTCGAGTTCCTTTTGGATAGGGTTGCATATTGGGCGTGACAAAGACGCTCCAAGCAAAACACATATCATGTAGTGAATAAAAATATAGCCTCAACTAATTTACCAATGGATTGTAGACAAAAGAGGGGATGCCATCCGGGGCATCCCCAAGGTTGGATGCTTAGTTGTCCTTAAATATTACCTTGGGGTGCCTTGGGCATCCCCAAGCTTCGGCTCTGGCCACTCCTTATTCCTTAGTCCATCGAAACTTCACCCAAAACTTGAAAACTTCACAACACAAAACTCAACAACAACTCGTGAGCTCTGTTAGTATAATAAAAGCAATTACCACTTAGGTACTATTGTGAACTCATTCCAAATTCATATTAGCATTATATCTACTGTAATCCAACTTCACCATGGTTCATACCCCTCGATACTACCCATAGATTCATCAAAATAAGAGAACAGTGCATAGAAAACAGAATCTGTCAAAAACATAACAGTCTATGAAGACCTGAATATTGCTTATACTTCTATGAATCCAAAAATCCTGAATAATTAGGAAGACATGGGAAATTTGTATATCAATCTTGTGTAAAAAATTCAGAACAGAAATACGCTTCTGTGATTTTTCAAACTTCCTGAACTGGGCACAAAAGTTTCTGTTTTCAGCAAAATCAAATCAACTATTACCATAGATCATCCCAAAGGCTTTACTTGGCACAAACACTAATTAAAACTCTTAAATACAATCATAGCAGAAGTATAATTACATATTTATTGAAAAACAGAAGAAAATTATGAAAAATAAAAATAACATTGGGTTGCCTCCCAACAAGCGCTATTGTTTTATGACCCTAGCTAGGCATAATGCATAGATCTAGGTATTGTCATCGTTGGTATGCAATCCATAAGTAGCCCTCATAATAGATTCATATGGCAGCTTGATTTTCTTTCTTGGGAAGTGTTCCATGCCCTTCCTTAATGGAAATTGAAATCTAATGTTTCCTTCTTTCATATGAATAAGGAAAGCTCTACCAAGAATTATAGGGAATGTAGGATTGCAATCTATATCAAAATAAAAATCTACGGACACATAATTCCTATTTGCAACAATAAGAACATCATTAATTCTTCCCATAGTAGGTTTCTTAATAGTAGAATCCGGTAAGTACAAATTCAAAGAAAATCATCAAGTTTATGTAAACCTAGGACATCACATAAAGTTTTTTGAATAGTTGAAATGCTAGCTGATGGAAATATGCCCTAGAGGCAATAATAAAGTTGTTATTATTATATTTCCTTATTCGTGATAAAGGGTTATTATTCATGCTATAATTGTATTAACCGGAAAGTTAAATGCATGTGTGGATACATAATCAAATACCGTGTCCATAGTGAGCCTCTACTAGACTAGCTCGTTGATCAAAAGATGGTTAAGGTTTCCTAACCATAGACATGAGTTGTCATTTGATAACGGGATCACATCATTAGGAGAATGATGTGATAGACAAGACACATTCGTTAGCATAGTATATGATCATTCAGTTTATACTGCTTTCTTAATGTCAAATACATATCCCTTCGACGATGAGATCATGCAACTCCCGGATACCGTGGAAATACCTTGTGTGCTATCAAACGTCACAACGTAACTGGGTGATCATAAAGATGCTCTACAGGTATCTTCTAAGGTGTCTGTTGAGTTGGCATGAATCGAGATTAGGATTTGTCACTCCGTATGACGGAGAGGTATCTCTGGGGCCTCTCGGAAATACATGTCACATGAAGCTTGCAAGCAAAGTGACTACGGAGTTAGTTGCAAGATGATTTATTGCGGAACGAGTAAATAGACTTGCTTGTGACAAGATTGAACTAGGTATGGAGATACCGTCGATCAAATCTCGGGCAAGTAATATACCGACAGACAAAGGGAAATACATATGTTGTCATAAAGGTTCGACCGATAAAGATCTTTGTAGAATATGGAGGAACCAATATGGGCATCTAGGTCCCGCTATTGGTTATTGACCGGAGAAATGTCTCGGTCATGTCTACATCATTCTCGAACCCGTAGGATCCGCACGCTAACATTCGTTGATGATATACTACTATATGAGTTATGTGAGTTGGTGACCGAATGTTGTTCGGAGTCCTGGATGAGAACATGGACATGACGAGGAGCTCCATAATGTTCCGGAGGTAAAGATTGATATATAGGACGATGCTATTTGGTCACCGGAAAGGTTTCAAAAAGTACCGAGTATTTATCGGAGTGCAGGAAGGGGTTCCGGGAGGCCATCGGTAAGTGGTGGGCCTTATGGGCCAAAGGGGAGAGCACACCAGCCCACAAGGGGCTGGCCCGCCCCACCTCCCTGCCCACATGCCAAGGAAGGGGGAGGCGCCCTAAGGCTGTCAACCCCCCTTTCCTTCGCCCCATGTCCAAATATGGAAGGGGGCGGCCAGGGCAGGCGCCGACCCCTTGGGGGAGCCCTAGGGCTGCCTTCCCTCCCCCACCTATATATATATATATAGTGTGGGTCTATTATGATAACACCCTTAAGAGTCTTATTCTGCACACCAAAATGCTTATTCTGCTAACACTTCGGCACTACAACAACCCCCAAACTGAACCACATGGAAAACAAAAAGGAGCAGCCCCACCCCACCCACCTCCTTCCCCCACCTCCTTCCCCCACCTCTCCCTGTATCCACCCACTGCCGATCCACCACCTCCTTCCCCTGCTCTACCCCAAAGCACAACTCCCTGCGGTAGATCCCGGCCGGCAACTGCGCGGCCACCAGCGCGCCTCCCGACGGTGGATCCGGGCCGGCAACCGCCCCCAGCGCCCGAAAAAGCCTCCCCCAATCCCAACCCCACCCACACACGAACACACTCCCTCTTCTCTTCTGTCTTCCCCCCGTGGTCCTCAAACCACGCCGCACCACCTCTCCATCCCAGCCCCTGCTGCACCACCTCTCCCTCCGAGCCCCCGCCGCACCAGCTCCCTCCCAGCCGCCGTCGCAGATCCTCCTCGTGCCGCCACACCAGCTCCCGCCCCCTGCCCAGCCACCTACCCCGGCCCTGAGACCGCCGGATCCGGCGGGATCCTCCTTTCGTGCCTTCCCTGCGACGCGCGCATCCTAAAACAGAGGCGAGGCGCCCGCGCTAGGGAGCAAGCAGGTTTCTTCTCAATCCTTGATGCGACGACACAGCCCGTGTTCCTCCTCAAGCTCAGCCCGGCCAACGGTGCCGGCCAAACCTCCCCTGACCCTGGATCCAAATCGCTCGGCTGGGATCTGGTGGTGGGAGGCTAGATCGATGTGGTGGGGGCTGGCTTCCCACGACAGTTGACCGCTACAGCCACCACTCCGCTGCCTCCCTGCGTCGATAAGCACCACGACAGCAAAATCTCGTCGGGTCCTCCCCTCCTACGGCCTCCGAGTTACACATTGCCCCGTCGCGACCTCGACCAAACCAGCAGCGTACATCAGTTTTTTGTGGTTCAATTTTTGTCGTTGCGGTGCAGATTGCAGCAACGTGCCTCCGCGGCGCGCCGCCCCCCGATCCACGCTGTTGGATCCATGAATCCCCTCCCCATCGTTGCGACGGCCACCACCGGAGGGGCCGCTGATGCGGCGGATGCGTGCGGCGACTCAACGATGGTGGCGGGCGTCGGTGCCGGCCGCCGCTCCCGGGATCCCTCCATCTCCGATCCTCCCCAACCTTCTGGTCATCGGAGGGTGTTGGTGTCCGCACTGCCGCAGGAGGAAGGAGGCGATCCGCGATTCTTTGGATCCACAGAAGTCCATGCATCGCGGCTGTGGAGTACACGCGTTGTAGCTGCGCAGTTCGCCGGTGACTCCCGGTGGAAGAGCAGTAACGCTAGCCCTCCCACAACCCCTCCCCCATCCTTAATGTAGGTTTGTGCTTGTCGACGGCTCTGCTGTTTGGCTGACCAACTATTTCTACAGGCGAGGGGGGAGAAGGAACTCCACCCACCGTGTAGTTCATGCGACACGCCTGTGCGGTGTGGAACGCATCTGTGTACAGTCCATCGGCCGTGCAGTGCACTACAGTTTTGGGCACCTCGTGCGGTTCAGAAACATGGGCTTGCAGTGCATTTGGTCATGTGTGATGAATAAAAACAGGTGTATACTGAATTTGGTGTATTCTCGTGTGTACTGTTTGTGTAAAATCTGTATGTAGTGCTGTTTTTTTCGTGTGGATCAAAATTCAGTCAACTACAACAAACACCACCTGCAGTGCATTTGGTCATCGGATGTGGTTCACTTTTGAGAGTGATGGTGTTCACTTGTGCCCAACATGAAAATGCGAAAAAATTAGCGAAAACAGCAATAGTAATGCCATTCACTTAGATATATGTCGCGGTTCACTCGCCCTCGTATCTGCGGTCCACTTGCATTGATAAAAAAGTCAAAAAAAACTCCTGTGAGAAAATTTATGTATAAATAAAAGAAATCATGAAGTTCGCTTTCCCGTTTGATGCAGTGCGGTTTTCAGTTTAAAAGCAGTGCGGTTTCTTTCTTGTCTTCGAAACTTTACGTCCCACAAAAAAGAAATCATGCAGTCCGCTTGACTGTCTGATGCATTGCGGTTGTGCGGTTTTCTTCCTCGTCTTCAAAAATTAACGTCCCACAAAAAGGAAACCATGCAGTTCTATTACCGATCTAATGCAGTGCGGTTTTCGTCCGATGCAGTGCGGTTTTCACTCGGATGAAGTACGCACGTTGATTTGGGTGTCGCGAAAAACAGTGTCCGCTTTTCTGTAAAATCGAAACTGCTCTTAAACCGTAAGGAATTAGAGAGAGTGTTCTACATGAAAGAGTTGCGTCTCGTCGATATCTTTCCAACGTCGTATCGTTTGAATCATTCCGACCAGCGGTTTGCAAAATTTTCACGAAAAAACAGCCGTTGCCACTCGTCGTCCGCCGCACGATTTTCAAAATTAACTTAAAACTGTAAGGAATCCCAAAACCATTCCTACATATGAAAGTTGCGCCTCGTTCGTAGCTTTCCAACGGCATATCACACGCCTCGTTTCGATAAACGGTTCAAAAACTAGAGCAAAAACAGTACCGAAAATTGAAAAAAATTCAAAAAAGCAGAGTTCCGTGATTTAGTAAATTTGAAACTGCTCTTAAACCGTAACGAATTAGAGAAACATTTATATATGAAAAAGATGCGCCTCGACGATATCTATCCAACGGCGTATCATTTGCTTCATTCCGACAAGCGATTTAGAAATAAACGCGAAAAAACGCTCGCTGCCACTCGTCATCCGCTGCACAATTTTCAAAACTGCTCTTAAACCGTGTGGAATCTGAAAAGTGTTCAACATGTCGAAGTTGCGCCTAATCCATAGCTTTTCAATGGTATATTACACGCCTCATGCCGATAAACGGTTAAAAAATTAGAGTGAAAACAGTACCGAAAAAAGAACGCGTGCAGTTTTTTTCGACACGAAGTTCACTAGTCTATATTGCGTGCTAAATGCGTCAAGAAGATCACGATGCACTTGCGGTCGATGTGCGCAGTGCGATCCGCTACACACTGACCGCAAGTGCACTGCACACTTACGCACTGCACACTAACCGCAAGTGCACTGTATATGTGTGTGTGTGTGTGTGTGTGTGTGAGAGAGAGAGAGAGAGAGAGAGAGGAGGGAGAGGGGCAACACACACCACGATCCCCAAGCCGTGTGCGGCGCCCCCTCTCCCTCTAGTTTATCCTCAGTCATAATTTCCGTATTGCTCGGCGAAGCCCTGCAGAGATAGTTGCACCACCACCGTCACCAGGCCGTTGTGCCGCCGGAACTCATCTACTACTTCGCCCATCTTGATGGATCAAGGATGCGAGGACGTCATCGAGCTGAACGTGTGCTGAACACGGAGGTGCCATGCATTCGGTACTTGATCGGACGGATCACGAAGGTGTACGACTACATCAACCGCGTTAATAAACGCTTCCGCTTAACGATCTACGAGGGTACATAGACACACTCTCCCCTCTCGTAGCTATGCATCTCCATGGATAGATCTTGTGTGTGCATAGATTTTTTTTGTTTCCCATGCAACGTTCCCCAATAGTGGCCTCATGAGTCAGGTCTATGCGTAGATGATATGCACGAGTATAGATGATGTCAGGGATCATAAGAGATGCTATATTGTATATATATAGTAGCTTCAGATAGATATACAAAAAACTTGTTTTTCGACCAAGCACGGAGAAAGAAAGGTCACTTCTCTCTCTATATATATATATATATATATGTTCATGACGATCTTGTGTAATTGTTCCTTTATTGCTATATGTAGTAGCTGGTGTCAAGTTGAATGGAAAACACTAAATACAAATAAAACCCTAAATGTAAAAGAATTGAAGGGTAAACACAAAAATAAAAGGGGGAAACACAATATGAAAACCCCTAAACCCCTCCTTCAAAAAACAAACAAAAAACCCAGCGCCTGGAAGCTACTAACGCGTGGCTACCTTTTAGTCCCGATCGGTGTTACCAACCGGGACTAAAGGCCCTCCCGCCTGGGCGCCCCACAGCGGCCACATGGAGCTCCTTTAGTCCTGGTTCGTAATCCAACCGAGACTAAAAGTAATGGGCATTAGTCCCGATTGTTTTGTCCTACTTGCAGAACCGAGACTAATGGCCCTCTGGAACCGGGATAGATGCCCTGTTTTGTACTAGTGTATACTCATGACTAAAAATACAAAAACAAAAACCTCTAGTGTTATATTATTTCATGCACCACTGCTCCATAGGATGTCGATGGGCCACTCTTGATTGCATCCACCACGACCTTGCAGTCCGAAGCTACATAGATTTTCTGAATATAAAGATCATCTGAAATAGCCAACGCCTAGCTAGGGTCTCAAGAACTTCTTTTTTTAGGCAACCTCGTGAAAACTTTATTAACCCGTCACAATGTTTACAGGGACGAAAGTAAGATCTCCCGGCTGGCCTAACCAAACATGGCGACCAACTGCGAGAGAGAGAATGTTTCGCAAGGTTGTGAGCTTCATAGTTTGAGCTCCTAAATTCATGACCTATATTACATGATAGAAAAGCTGACGAACATTCTAAAATCTCACGAAGAACCGCACCATAAGCAGCATACTTGCCCTGATTCAATTCAGTAACCACTTTCTTGCAATCTGAAGCAACATGAATACATCGGGCATATAGATCATCCGCTAGGGAGAGAGCTCCCCTTATAGCTAGGGCTTCTAGCATTTGAGGATCAATTAAGTGTTTAAAGACAATTGCCGAGGCCCCAAGAAAAGTGTCGTGTTGGTCTTTGCATACTGCTCCCACCGTTCCAAACTTCCCTCTCCCGGACACTGCAGCGTCTACATTGATTTTCACACACCCTTGGGCTGGCGTCACCCAGGTTAAACTGCATGGAGCTCTCTGTGGTGCCTGCTACTTCTCTTTCTTGTTAACTATCTCCAGATCTGACAAGTATTTCTGAATAAAAGCATATGTGGCTTGTGGAGACTGAAAAATGTCCTCGTGAATTGCCTTTCTCCTTGTTTCCCATATTTCACAAGAAGTTTCAACAACACGTATAAACTCTGGAGCATCTAGTATTTCATGTAGTGCAAATAGCCAGTCCTTAGCGTTTTCTTCCTGGTGTGTAATGATCTTGTCGACTAAATCCGCTGGTGCGAGTGCCCAACGCTCCTGGATAGCGCACAAGTGAGAAGGGCATGTCGCCAAGTATCCCGCGCTCCACACAAGCAGCAAGAGTCGGTGTCGGCCATATGGCGATGATGGAGAACTTCTCCGCTTGGCATCGAGTGCCTTGCTAGTTGCCAGAGAAACATGCGGAGTTTAGAGGGGAACTGAATATGCCATAGTGTGCTCCAGATGTTTGCTATCCTGCCCCCCGGATGAGCCCTCGGACTCGTTCCACCACCCTTCTCTGCTTGTTTTCGTCCTCAATATCATACGGTACGCCGACCGGACGGTGAAACATCCGCTACTCTTCATGCCAAGCCCGAAAGTCCAGCAGTTTCCACATGCACACTGGTATTCTCAGAATCTCATTTGCATCAAAAGGTGTAAACACCGAGCGAACCAACCCTTCATTCCATTATGTTGAGGTTGTATCGATGAGATCAGATAGTTGCTGTGGTGGGTTGGGTACTAGGGATGTGATTGGCCTCTTAAAACTGTCACGAGGAATCCAATTGCCTGACCATATGTCCGTGCTTTCGCCATCACCGATCCTCCTCACGATACCCTGAGCTAATATTTCCTTTCCATCTAACACCGCACGCCAAATCTGAGAGGGGTGAGGGCCCAGTTCTGCCTCCAGAAGTGTATTGTGTGGGAAGTAAACAACATTCAAAATTTGGGCACTGAGGGAGTTGTCGTCATTCATTATTCTCCATGCTTGCCTAGCAAGTAAAGCTAAGTTGAAGATTTCCAGATCACGAAATCCAAGTCCTCCCAAATGTTTCGGTTGTACCATAGTATCCCAGGCAACCCAGCTCGGTTTTTGCTTGCCTTGCTTAGTCCCCCACCAAAATTGCCTGATGATGGAAGATATACTATCACATAAGCCCCTTGGTATACGAAAACATGACATAGAGTAAACTGGGATTGCTTACGCAACAGCCTTAATCAAGACTCCTTTTCCAGCTGCAGAGAGTAACTTTTCCATCCAACCTTTAACCTTCTCCCACACCCGGTCTCTCAAGTATTTGAAAGTTCCATTCTTGGAATGTCCGACATCCGTAGGCATGCCCAAATAACACTCGCTTAATGATTCATTGTGGACTTGCAAGGAGTGTTTAATCGCTTCTCTCATAGGGCCAGGACAACCCTGGCTAAAGAAGATGGAAGACTTGTCATGATTGATACATGTTCCTGAAGCATTACAATATGTGTCCAACAGGTTTGACACCGTAACTAACCCCTCAATATTAGCCTTAAAAAGCAAGAGGTTGTCATATGCAAACAAAAGGTGGTTTATGGTGGGAGCTGTCGGAGCCACCTTAATACCTGCAGTTGATGACTGTGTACTGGATTTCAGGAGGCACGAAAGGCCCTCTGCTACAATCAAGAGTAAGTAAGGGGAAATTGGGTCTCCCTGTTGGATTCCTCTGGTTGGTCTAAAAGAATCAAGCTTTTCACCATTAAAAAGAACAGAAAAGGACACTGAAGAAACCATGCCCATTACCGTGTTAATCCACTGCTGAGAAAAACCAAGCTTGTTCATAATGGCCCTTACATACGGCCACTCCAATCTATCATAAGCCTTCATCATGTGCAATTTGAGAGCATAAAAACTATTTGTATTTTACTTAGACCTCTTGATAAAATGCAAGCACTCATAAGCACATATGATGTTATCGGTGATAAGCCTTCCCGGAACAAATGCAGACTGCTCCGTCGAAATTATGTCAGGTAGGATCAACTTCAGTCTATTGGCCATCACTTTAGAAGCAATCTTATACATTACATTGCATAAGCATATGGGCCGAAATTGAGATAAGAGGGTGGGGTTTATTACCTTTGGTACTAAAACTAGAACAATGTCACATACCTTCCAGGCTCTCTTCTCCTTGAACAATTTTCAGCACCACCCTCGTTACGTCGTCGCCACATATGTCCCAATGTCGTTGATAAAAATGTGCCGGGAACCCGTTTGGTCTAGGTGCCTTAGTCGGGAACAGCTAAACAACGATGTTTTCACCTCATCTTTGGTGTATTCCGCATTCAGCATTGCATTCATGTCCTTAGAAACCTTCCTCGGGACGTGATTAAGCACTTCATCCATCCCCTGGTCCTCCTCGGAAGTGTATAACACTTGATAAAAATTATTTACCATAGCTTTGAGCTCATCTGAATCCACCACAATTGCTCCCAAGGAGTTTTGTAGGGCTTTTATCATGTTCTTCTTTCGCCTCAAACTTCTGGTACATCTATACCAAGAAGCCCACAAAGTCAACTTAGAAAAATAGAAAAAGAAGCCCACGGAATAATTCGGTCGAGTGGCTGAGCTTCCTTTGGGTTTTGGGCCTTGCATGCATGTTGGTTCATGGCTTGCACGTATGTGGTCGTGCACGCCGCACGCGAGAGCAACTAATTGATGATGTTCCTTCGGGGGCCTCCCAACAATCACTTACGGGTGGGTTGAAAGCGCGTCACTTGACGCTCTCTCAGCAGCCACCATGTGTCATGCTCTGAGCGCTTCCTTCTTTTTTTGCACGCGCTTTTTTATTAGATGGTTTTTCTATTTTTTGGGTTTTCGGTTTTCACCAGTTTCCCTTAGCTTTTTGACGAGCGCGAAAGAACGCGTTCCTTTTTTTATGAGAGCCACGATTTGCTTCCGCGATAGGCACGGTCGTGCATCCCAAAACAAAAAAAACATGTTTTCTTTTTTTTTTCTTCCAGGAGAGGCGTGGTTTTGCTTCCGCAAAAGGCACGACGTGCCTCTCGGAAACGAAAATAAACTGCTTTTTCCTTCTATGAGAGGCACGTTTTTGCTTCCGCGAGACACATGGTTTTGCTTCCGCGAGAGGCATGATTTTGCTTCCGTGAGAGACACGGCCGTGCCTCTCGAAAACAAAAAAAACACGTTTTTTTCTTTCTTTTTCCTTTCATAAGAGACACGGTTTTGCTTCGGCGAGAGACATGGTTTGCTTCCGCGAGGGGCAAGGCCGTGCCTCTCGAAAACGGAAAAAAAAATGCATTTTCTCTTTATTTTTTCTTTGGCGAAAGGCACGATTTGGCATCCGCAAGAGGCACGGCTGTGCTTCTCGAAAACAGCTTTCGGAAAGTGAAAAAAGTGCTCCCGGCTCGGTTTTTTTGTACGGTGTTTTTCGTTTGATTTTTTTCGTGTAAAAAAGTTCGTTAAAACCTATCAACATGATATCTAGTTTTGAAGTTCTCGACGCGAGGAATCCAACGGTTTCGGGATTTGGTAGCACGGTTTATGAGACAAAACATTTTGAATAAATGGATCTACGAAAAAAAGGGAAACAGGTTGCGATAAGTGGCGCATATGCAATGTGCCACTTGTCGCAACCTGGGAAGGTGGAGTGATCTTTGGAAGGAGTACTCCTTAATTAGTAATTTAGCTGCACGTGGGCGTATTTTTGATTCCTTGTTATTGACGTAACGGCTGAAAATCATACGTGTACAACACAGTTCGGTTTTATTTCAATTAACCAAAATAAAACCAAAGCTACCGAACTTAATTCGTTTAGTCAGTGTAAAAACCAAATTTTTATGCACCAATGATAAAAACCAAAAATTCGGTATTTTTTAGTTATGCTTTCGGTCCGGTGTTTGGTTTTTTTTTGAGGGGTGAAAACAGTTTATTCATCACCAAAAACCACATGATATGGTATACATAAAGGGTCATGGGGATTTCCAAGCCACAAGTGGCGTCCCGGACCCTGCGAAAGAGCAAATTTAGCTAATCTATGTGCCTCATAGTTTACGGCACGACCCTCCCAAACAAAATTACAATTAAAAGTAGACGCACTTAGTTTTATTTCACTAATGATAGTACCATATCGTCCTCTGGTCCCCTTTTGAATGTCCGAGACAACTCCTTTGCAATCTGTCGAGATGGTGAACTGTTGCAAGTTGAGGTCCTCTGCCAAAGCTAATGCCTCACGACAAGCAATTGCCTCCAAAGCAGTTGGATCATGTACACCATAAATGACGAGTGCTGAGCTTCCAAGATAAAAACCTTGGTCATCCCTACAGATCGCAGCGGCTGATCCTCCCCGCTCAAACCGTACTCCTGCGTCCACATGAATTTTTGCATATCCCACAGGAGGGGCCTTGGGTCTTGTAGCAGGCGCTACATGCGATACTATACCCCTGCCAGCGCGCTAGTTGACTGTACCGACAATTTCCAACTCTGATATGTATCTGTTTACAAAAGCATGTGTTGCTTGAGGGCTCTGGAAAATACCTTCATGTATCGCTTTTCGCCGAGCCGTCCAGATAACCCACATGGTTACCGCAAGCAACGTGAACTTCTGCTGCGACAGAGTTTCGATGAGGGTAAACAACCATTGCTTGGCGGAGGGTTCAATGGTTTCCATCATTTGCTGCACCAGATCGCTATCACTGAGAGCCCAAGTGCACCTGGAAGCGGTGCATTCGATGAGGGAGTGTCGCCAGGAGTCAAGCGCACCACAAAGTCCACAGCTATCTGAATCGGTCATGTGGTGATGCAATCTTACATCATTCGTTGGAAGAGAGTGTTTGGACAGGCGCCACAAGAACATCCTGACCTTGCCCGGAATACTCGTACTCCACAAGCTTTTCCAACTGCTCTTCTCTGCATTTGAGGTCGAAGGTCCCGTAGTTCCCTCCAACCATGCTTCTCTTTGCTGTTTCGTTGCTACGAGCATATTATAAGCGGTTTTCACAGTGAACAGGCCATGCTTGTCGTAGTGCCAACTTCAAAAATCAGGAATATTTCAGGTGCAGAGGGGGATCCCAAGAATGACAGTCACGTCCATTGGCATGAAAGTTGCTTCCACCACTGTTCTATTCCAAGTTGCAGATGTATGATCAATTAGCTCCGAAACCAACGATGGTGGGTTCTCCACTTTCCGCCGTAAGGGCGAAGCATCTCATCCCTCGGCAGCCAGTTGTCGCTCCAGATGTTTGTCGTGTCGCCATTACCCACCCTCCTTATTAAGCCCTGTTTTAAGGTATCTCTTCCTTCGATAATTGCCCTCCATATCTGGCTGGGGTGGTTCCCCAGGCTAGCCTGCAAGATATCTGAGTTTGGAAAGTAAATGCTTTTCAACAGCCTTGCACTCGGCGTCTCGGGGTTCTGTAGCAATCGCCAAGCCTGCCTAGCCAACATAGGCAGGTTGAACAACTCAAAATCTTTAAACCCCAGACCCCCCATGCTTTTCGGTTGGGTCATAGTTTGCCAAGAGACCCAATGAGGTTTGCGTTTGCCCTCTTTGCTCCCCCACCAGAATTTTCTTATAAGCATATTAAGGTGTTCGCATAGTCCTCTAGGGAGCTTGAAGCAAGACATGGAGAAGACTGGCACTACTTGGGCTACAGATTTAACAAGGATTTCCTTACCCGCCGCTGACATTGTGTTTGCAATCCATCCTTGGACTTTGCTCCACAGCCGATCCTTTAGATATTTGAAAGCACCATTCTTAGAGTTACCAATGTCAGACGGCATCCCCAAGTACTTTTCGTTTAAGGTCTCATTTGGAACATTGAGCAGCTCCTTAATCTCCTCCCTCACAGACTCTAACACTCCCTTACTGAAGAAAACTGATGACTTTGCAAGATTTATACGTTGGCGGTTGCTTGACAAGATGTTTCGTAACTCAGTTGACCTCATTAGCACCCTGCTTGTTGGCCTTGAAGAACAAAGCAGTCACATCAGCAAATAACAGGTGATTCACTGGTGGAGCCGAGGGGGCTACCTGCAAACCACTCAAATTGGATGACTCATTTTTGGATTTAAGGAGGCACGAAAGGCCCTCTGCTGCCAACAAGAACAAGTATGGAGAAATAGGATCCCCCTGTCTGATTCCACGGGTTGGTGTGAACTCCTGTAATTTGTTTCCATTGAACATTACTGAGAACTTTACTGTGGTGACAAGATTCATCAATATATCCACCCACCGAATTGTGAAGCCTAGCTTTAACATGATAGCTCTCAAATACTCCCACTCAACCCTGTCATATGCCTTCATCATATCAAGCTTTAGTGCACACGATTGATGCTTCTTCGACTTATTACGCTTCATAAAATGCAAGCATTCATAAGCCGTTATAATGTTGTCAGTGATAAGTCTGCCTGGGACAAATGTTGACTGCTCCTCAGAAATAATATCAGGTAAGACTAGCTTTAGGCGGTTGGATATTACCTTTGAAGCAATCTTGTACAGTACATTGCATAAACTGATGGGTCGGAACTGTGTTAAAAGTGTGGGGTTTTTTACCTTCGGTATTAGGACTAGCACAGTCTCATTAATACTCGCCGCTGTCTCCGTGCCCTCGACAATTTTCAGGACCACATTGGTGACTTCTTCTCCGCATAACTCCCAGTGGCGTTGAAAAAAATGCGCAGGATATCCATCCGGTCCGGGTGCTTTTAATGGGAACATTTGGAATAAAGCCACCTTGACCTCCTGTTGGGTGTACGGCGCATTTAGCGATTCATTCATTGCCTGGGTCACCTTCTGAGGCACAGTGTCCAGAACTTGATTCATGTTGTGGACCCCTTCCAAAGTATACAACTCCTCATAGAAAGCTGTAGCCAGAGATTCCATCTCACCTTTGTCACTAGTGAGTTGCCCGTCCGGTCTCTATAGGGACTTGATCTAATTTTTCCTTCTTCTGCTAGCTCTGAGGTGGAAAAAATACGTGTTCTTGTCTCCATGTGCTAGCCATTCCAGCCTTGCACTTTGTCTCCATAGCATTTCTTCTCTGTGGTACAGCTCCGTGAGGCGATCGACAATTTTAATCTCCAGATGGTTGCCGGATCTACCTTGGGAATCGCGTAACTCCTGTAGTTGTCTCTTTAACTGAGAGATCTCCTGCCGGATGTTGCCAAAGTGGGTGCGATCCCACCTCGATAAATCCCCTGCCAATCCATGCAGTTTGTCCTTCAGCTCTTGGACCGAGGCAGCTCCCGTCGCTATCCATGCAGACTCAACTATCGCCGGCAGCTCAGGATCCCGCTCCCAGCAGGTTTCGTATTTAAAGGGCTTGGGCCCGTTGCTGCATGCATGCGCCTCCCTGTAGCGTATGTAGACTAGTACGTGATCAGAGGTAGCTGCTGTTTTGTGCTCCACAACAGCTCCCGGGTAAGCAATTGACCAGGCAGGGTTTGCAACGCCTCTGTCTAGCCGTACTCTAGTGAAAGTTCCTTCGGTGACCTTCATCTCAAAAGTCCAATTGCTCCCGATATATCCAATGTCTGAGAGGCCACACGTATCCAACGCATCACGGAACAGGTCCATCTGTGCCTGACTCCTCCTGCCAATGCCGTCGTGCTCGTGCGCATGTAGGACCTCATTAAAGTCCCCCACTACTAGCCAAGGCAGATCACTTGTTCCCATGATGCCCCTTAACATATCCCAGGTTTTGTATCGTTCATTAACTTGTGCTTCCCCGTACACAAATGTAACTCTTGTCCTGTGATCAACCATTGCATCAACAATTGCATCAATGTGGTAATCAGAGTACCCGACAACTTCTAGCTTTATTTCATCATTCCAAAAAATACATAGTCCTCCACTTCTCCCACGACTACTAACAGCAAAACTTTTATTGAAACCTAAAGTGCAAGCTAGATTCTCTACTCGAGAGCCCTCTAATTGAGTTTCGACAATGCATGCGATAGAGGGGGCAAGTTGCCTCGTGAGATCACGAAGCTCGCGAACTGTCGCGGGTTTGCCAGCCCCGCGGCAGTTCCAGCATAGGAGACTCATTGCGCTCGGCGCGACTCCTCGGAGGAGCCCGCCAAACGCGCATCAGAAGGGTTGTTGCTGCTTGTTGCATTCAGAGTTCCTTTTTCAAACATCATCACAGTAGCTTTTGTCCTCTTTGAATCTTGCTTGGATGTTGGACTTGGGGGTACCACCGCAGGGGGTAAAGCCAGAGGGGATTGACCCAGGCTGTTTTTTGCACCATGTTCTGTCACAACTGGCGCCCCCAAGCTGACTTGAGCTGCTCCACGCTTTCTATTGCCTTGAGCCCCACCATATCTATATCCTCATCAAGAATGGGATCAACACGTCCCATGTGTTCTGTGCTTTCATACTGGTCTGCTCCCCTTTGATTTGCACCCCTGCCTGCTCCACGGCCGGCTCTGCCTCTGCCTCTACCGCCACCTGATGCGCTGTCTGCTCCAGGTCCTCTCCCCGGCCCCTTAAACCAATCAGCTCAAAGATTCTTGAAAACAAGTGCAGATGGTGGATGAATTCCGTTGCCACATTCTTTATACAGGTGACCTAGCATACCACACACGGCGCACCAATCGGGTAGCCGCTCGTATTTGACCCTGAAGATCTCCCTCTTCTTCTTTACCACCAAGGACACAGCGTTCCTCAGAGGTTTTGTGACATCCACTTTGACTCGAACCCTGAAAAAGTTGCCCTCAAAATCTTGTGATTTGGGTTTGGCATAGATGAAGTCTCCGACCGTGCCAGCAAGGGATTTGATCAAACCAAAAAACAGTTCTAGAAGGTCGTGGATCTGAATCCACATCTCAATTTTGTTCAAGCTAATCGATGACGGTCTGGTGATTCCATCATATGGCTCGATGACGACCGCCTTGCCTTTGAAAGTCCAAGGCCCGTCCTCCATTACTCGTTCCCAATCCCCGAGGCAAGAGAACTGTAGGGTGTAAAGGTTATCCTCCAAAGGGCGAAATTTTACTTCCTGAGCAAGATCCCATGCAACTCTCATGTTGCGGAAAAACCAATACTGGCTGTATGATCTATCGATGTGCACTCGAGCGATTGCCATCCAGCGAGCCGCTTCCTCCGGTATATCACCGTCCTCCACAACTATGTCCACCAAGTCATCCTCCTTCAACCCAAACTCCTTCATCATTGCTTCCATGTCGCTCATCGCCGCTCCAGAAGCAGACGTCGAGCCCTCCATCGTATCTCTTGCCCGAGAAACTGCGAATTCCGCGGGCGGGATGTTCCCAAGGCCGACCTCCAGTCTGCCACAGCGCCAGCAACCCGTGGGCGTCGGCGATCGGTGGTAGGGAAGTGGTGGGGATCGCAATCTCCACGTCGGGCGAGCGCCGCCGGGAGGAAGAGAAAACCCTAACTAGAGGGGACCATCTACAAGCGCTAGGGGCCTCGGTCCAGTGTTTGGTTCATCGACTCTTATGCCCACCCGCTTACAGGGCCGCACCCAGGACAAGAATGCCCTCGGTTAAATAGCATTACGTGTCATCATATGGCTTCTCTTAATGGAAATCGAAGGAGGCGGCCCTTATTTTAAGAAAAAAACACAAGTACGTATTAAGATCCCATATATCAATATGAGGATTTAGATTGCTAGTCGGTCATATGTCGCCCGACACATAAACTTGTATTGATAAATAATGCCATAATAAAATAACACACACATTGATATAAAATTTCAGCACAATAGAAAAACTTATCAAAATACCAATTGATTGTATGAAGTACTCCCTCTCTTTACGAGGGGAGTATAATATAAAGAAATCTAAAATGTGAAAACTAATATGGCCGACAATGAAAAAATAGGACGGTGTATCTTCTTGAGTGCCTGTAAAATAAAAATAAATAACCATACAACTTGAATTGTACATTATAAAGTTAATTAGATTTTTCAGTGATCTTTTTTCTCGAATACGCACGAGTGTGCGTACTATATATTAAAGAAAGGGGGTGGGGACAAGAGCCCGTCCACGTTGACGTTTACATGTTACAAAGTTACATGCGGACCAACTCCACCGGCGTAGCCGTGCATGACCAAACCTAATTTCTCCCCTCGGCCCACCTAACTAAACCCTCCATAGTAATTTCTACGTTGCCTTTGAAGATGCCGGCGCTCTTCCATGCGCGTCCTTCGGTGTTGATTCGGCCCGCTAGCGCCTTCGAAGAGGCGGAGGCGCCATCGAAGACAATTGCGTTTCGGTGCTTCCAAATTTCCCATAGCACGAGCAGAAGGAATGCGCGTGTATCCTTCGCCTCCCGTCCCGTAGCATCCATGATGGCGGCCCAGTCCCGCAGCCTCGAGTCCGGGTCCGGCGCCCACTGTGGCTTACCTAGAGCTCCACAGATGACACGCCAAACTTCTCTCACGAAGACACAGCCCAAAGGAAGATGATCAAGTGTCTCCTCGTGTTGGTCGCAGAAGGGGCATGCGTCCTGGTGGTCTAATCCTCGCCGCGCAGGCCTGTCCAAAGTCCAACACCTGTTGCGCATCGCTAGCTAGAGGAAGAAGCGGCAGCGAAGCGGGGCCTTAGATCTCCACGTGAATTCTGCCGTCGGCTCCACCTCTCGCCCCACAAATCGGGCCTCGTAGGCCGATTTAGTGGAGTAATCTCCATTGACCTCCAAACTCCAAGTGGTGCGGTCTGGCTCGTCCGGCCTGAGTGCCGTGCTGGTAACCCAATCCCACAGATTCATGTACTCACCTAGCCTGAGTGTCGTGAAGGTGGAGTAGGCCTAGTGGTTATGGCATGTGACATTCTTGTTGCCCACTGGAGTTCGAGACCCTGTTCTCTCATTTAACTATTACCTGTTTCAGTGATCTTGACTGTCCTTTTTTTAGATTATAAAGCTAGTCATTTTGCTCGAAACAAGATTGTGAAGTTAAACATACTTGGCATTACCATCTTATTGGATTTGAAGCACTCGATGAAATTGGCAAATCAAAGCAATCAAATTCCGAACTACGACACCATTAAAAAAGAAACCCATATCCATACAGTTTAGGAAGCAAAATTCAGACAAAACAGAAATACGACTAGAGAGGTTAGCTATTGGCCATCGTTTTCTGCTCCAATTCTCCAGCAATGCAGGTAGGCGACGACATCTCTAGCACGTTGTGACGCTTCCATGGCATGGCTAACAACCCAACACCGTGAAAAAACAGTGTGGCGGCGGTGCCTGTTGGGAATAAGCCCAGGCGAGCCCGGGGGGCGCGGTGTGCGCGTGCGTGCGTGCAGTGGCCGCGTCGGGTTCAGTCCGCGGCAGGGCTCGGGTGCGTGCGTGCGCGACTGAGCGTAGGCGTGTGTGTGTGTGTGGGCTCACGTGTGTGTGCGCGGGGCCACGCGGTGTTGTTAGCGAGTTAAGGGGAGGTGTGGACCGCGTCGGGCGCGTGGGGTGGCCGTGGCGATCGCGTTCGGGCGCGATGCGCGGGCGCGGCCAGAGCCTTGCTGGCGTGGGGAGTGGGCGTGCGAGTTGGTGCGGCGTGGCTGGCAGGCGGTGCTCACGGCTATAAAGCCCTGGATCCTCCCTGTATCTGGTTGACACGGTCGAGTTCGTGCTTGAGAAAGGAAAAGGCGTCGTCGCGCCGGAAAAATCCTGTGTCCACTGTCTACTCTCTGAACTTCTCTGAACCTCATCTCCTTCGTCAGCGAGCAGAGCCACACGGCGAGACAGTGAGCAGAGCGTGCGAGAGAGGAGGGCCGCGACAAGCACGGCGCAGCGCCAACATTTGGCATCAGAGCGACAGGTGACGGAGCTCGCCGGCGGTGATGGCACTGGTTCCACACGGCGGCGGCACGGGCGGGTCGGTGTCCATGGGGATGCCGATGCTCTCGCCGGACGGCTACACGTGTGGGCGATCAAAGCGCGAGCCATCCTTGATGCCCACGCTGTGTGGGAAGCGGTGGCACGGAGACTTCGCCGGCAAAGAAGAAGTGCAAGACGCGCGGGCTCTGCTCTTTCTTGAGGGCTGTCGGAGGACATGTTGCTCATGGTGGCGGCGAAACCTTGCCGGAGGTATGGGACTCCGCCGGTGCAGTTCGTCGGCGCCGGCGAATGCGTCTTGGCGCGGAGGGCGCAGCTGCGTGGCGAGCTTGATCGGATCAAGATGGAGGATGGCGAGGCGCCGTCTGTTGGGAGGCTCACGGCATGGCGGCCTGGTTGGCGATGTGGGTCGGAAGCGCTGGTGATAAGCGGACCGGGATTGCGTAACAATTGGTATCGAGCCAGTGCGGAATGAATCTCGGTAGACTCACGGGTTGTCGGTCATGGTTGGTGGGCTGGAAGCGCTGGTGTTAGCAGGCCGTGGATGACCGATGTGTGAGGGGGAGATTGTTGGGTTTAGTCCCACATCGGTTGTGGGGGGAGACATAACACGACTTATAAGGGCGGGGGTGTCCCCTCCTAAGAGGCTAGTCTTTTGGGGGGAGAGGACCCAAGGCCTGTCATAAGTCGGTGTTGCTCTCCGGTTGGGCCTGGTTGACGCATGTGGGTCGGAGACACTGGTGGCGGACGTCGACGTTGAGGACGGTCTCCTCTGGCGTGGGTAGGAAACACTGGTGGCGGCCAGAGCGTGCGGGACGTGGGGGAGTGGGCGTGCGAGTTGGTGCGAGGCGTGGCCTGGCAGGCCGGTGCTCGCGGCCATAAAGCCCTGGATCCTCCCTGTATCTAGTTGACACGGTCGAGTTCGTGCTCGAGGAAAGGAAAAGGCGTACGTGCACCGGAAAATTCCTGTGTCCATTGTCTACTCTCTGAACTTCTCTGAACCTCGTCTCCTTCGTCAGCGAGCAGAGCCACACGGCGAGACAGTGAGCAGAGCGTGCGAGAGAGGAGGGCCGCGGCAAGCAAGGCGCGGCGCCAACAGTGCCGGACGATAGCAGGAGGCGAAGCATCCGGACAAGCCGAGCGGACGCACGTAGAAATGGGTCGATCGTCACTTCATAGCCTGGGCCTGCTGCCTCCACGTGACTGACTTGTTAGTGGCCAAACGGGTTGTGCGTGCGACTGATGGCTTAGCCGGTCTCCACCATAATTTTACTCGGTATCGCAAAACCTTCAGGACCTTCTATTAGAGCATCTTCAGTTGTTCGGATCCCGCCGCATTCGGTGAATGCATTCTTGCATTTGCACCGGTGGGGTTTTCGCCTTGAAGGCGATCGAGTTTTCAGCCGCGTCCCCAGGTTTCGGTCCCCGGACGTCCAAAAATCCAAACTTGTCTTTCCCGCTATCAAAAAAGTCACAAGTTCGGCGATCATCATGCCACAGTTCGGCGATCAAACATGCCTGAAACTTCGACGATCAAAAGAAAGGAAGCATAGACACGGAGTGCAGCAAACGGCGGGCTCCTCTGGCGTGGGACTGGCCGGGGTCGGCGTGGAGACAGGCGTGCTCGGCATCGGCGTGGCTTCTATGCTCGGGCTAGTGGTCGGCGACGGCACCATTTCATCGCTCAGGCTGGGCGTCGGCGTTGGGGCGGTAGTCGGCGCTGGCCCGGGCATCTGGTTCAAGATGAGGCTGCGCTTCGTCAAGTACCACGCCTTGACTTGCTCGTCCATCGTTGACATGTCTGCCGCCATCAAGAACGCCAGGTCGATGTTCCTCTTCTTCGCGGCGACGTTAGTCCTGAGAAGGTCGAGCTTCACGTCCTACTTCGTCATCAACGCCGACCACCGCGCATCGTATTTCTCCTTCCTCTTTGCGGCGTTGTTCTTGGCGTCGGCGATGCACTACTTGATCGATGATTGCAGATGCTCGGCAGCGGTTGCCGCGTCCCTTGCCGTCTTGGCTCTTTTGTTGCCATCAGGGCGCCCATCCGCCGCCCCGGGGCGGGTGCGTCCGGCTTGTACGTCTCCTTGGCCTTGGCGAGGGTGAGCCGGACCTCCCTTCACTTCTCGCATGACTCGATCCGGGAGAACACACGAAGAAACTTGAACTGTTGGTCACTATTGTCCTGGCGATACATGTTGAACATCCGAACCATCTGGGCAGCCAAAGAACAAGTGTCGGCGACGTACACGGCGAAAGAGCAAGTGAGCCGGCGGCTAGACATGCCTGACCCTCGAAGTTGGTGCCGCTTTCCGGGCAAGCCGCGATCTCCTCAGCGATCCCATGCCATTTGTTGCAGGCCGCCTAGATGATCGCCCATGTCGGCGTCGGGGTTGCCGAACTGTGCCGCCAAGACGTGTGCGAAGGGTAGGGCACTCCGACGCAGAGGTGGCATCGACGAGGCGGAGTACGCCGGCGGCGAGTAGCTGTACTAGGTGTGGAGGACGATGATGAACGCGGGGGAGGAAGTGCGCTGGTCGGGGTTCAGGCCGGACGAGGAGGCACGCGGCAGCGCGCCATGCGGGAAGGTAATGTTTGGGTTAAAACCGCCATGCGCGTCGGCGTCGGAGTAGCCAGGCAAGGGTGCTTACCCCCAGGGTGGCGGCAGCGACGAGAAGTTTGTGGCGACGTGATGCTCGCTTGGCTCCCCCATGTTACTTGTGGGCAGTGGCCAGGCGGATTCATCATCCCCGCCTGAGACGTCTGTGCCTGCTCCACCGCCGCCGCGTCCCTGGCCTTCTTGGCGATGAGCCTGTTCCGCCGATCGGTGGTGACAGCCTCCCGGCGCTGGACCTCCACCCTCCACTCGGCGTTGGACACTCCCTGTGGTCTTGCCATTGGCGCCCTCGGCTTCCTCTGTTTCGGCTGGGTGGAATCGGTAGTGGCTGCGGGGCGAGGGGCCAAATACTTCTTCGGTGGCATGGCGGCCGGATGGTGGGAGAATGGAGGGAGCGGCGAGGCAGAAGGGGGAAGCAATGAGGAAATGGAAAGAAAGGGGGAAAACATTGGGAATAGGCCTGTCTGTCGCCGACAGAGCGGGCTCGCGTGCCTTTTCACTTCAGCCGACGCCCCCAGGCGCCCCCCGGGGGGCTGGGTTCTTTCAGCCCAAACCAGCGATAAACAAGGAGTTGAGGCGCGGCCGGGCCGATTTTTCGCCGCGGGTGCTAAAATGGTGTCCTGGGGTCCTGTTGGGGGGGGGGGGGACGAGTGGAGATGGTCTTAGGCACCTTAGGTGTCGTTGAGCTTCTTGGCGCCCACGCACATGATCAACTGGGTCAGCCCACTTAGCACATTGCTCGCTCAATCCCTCAGGTTCACTCGCTTTCTTTGCTCGCTCATTAGTTCGTAGGAAGGGCTTACCCTTGAGAACATAACGTTTGACCTGTTAACCAATGACTTCTCAAAGAAAAACCTTCTGCAATTTGGAAAAAAAATCATCCATTTGGAAGAAGCTCCATTTTTTTAGAGAAGTTCATTGTTTTTTTTAAAAAAAAAAATTTATCAATTTTGAAAAAAAGTTTCATTGTTTTGGAAAAAACTTTATCAGTTTTGCAAAAAAGTTCACCAAATTTTGAAAAAAATTCATCAATTTTTAAAACGTTGACAAATCTAAAAAATTTCATCAATTTTGAAAAGCATTCGAAAAAGTGAAAAAAATTAATAAAATTTGGAAAAAAAAGTTCATGAAAAATGAAAAAAAATCATCGATTTCAAAATGTTCATTAAAAAAGAAAAAAAAAAGAAAAAACAAAATTGAAAGAAGAACGGAAAAAAGAAAGAAAGAAAACCAGACAAAACAGGTCCAGAAAAAAATGGATTTTTTTTGAGAAATCTCGCTCACTTTATTGATTCAGAACAATGTTCATAGGTACACGGTTTGGGTCATGAGGACTGCCCAACCAAATATGCCTACCTATATCTAAATTACATGCGAATTTAGCGAGATTATGAGCCTCGAAATTAAAATTCCGTCGTTCAAAAACAAACGAGCAAGAAGAGAAACTAGCTTTGCGGTCTATTATTTCATGTATGATAGCTGCATTGGGACTCTCGTCCCTTCATTGATATCTTGCACCACACCTTGACAATCTGAGGCTACCATCATATTCTGCTCGTACAGGTACTCCGCCAATGAAAGAGCCTCCCGGCAAGCGTATGTCTCCAGTATCATAGGGTCTCTGATTCCTCGAAAGACAACTGCTGATGAGCCAAGATAGATGCCATTCGAATCTCGACATACTGCAGCCGCTACTCCCACTCTACTGTTCCTTGCTAAAGCACCATCCACATTGATCTTGACAACACCATCCGGAGGTGGGATCCATCGGTGTTGCTGCCCTGGTACAGCTGTTACACCACTCTTGGTTTACAAGTGGGAATCATTGTAGCTCTGAAGATAAGAGTCTACAAAGGATATTGTTTGGTGTGGATTTTGGAATAAGGATTCATAAATTGCCTTGCGTCTTGCATACCACACAGCCCATAGAGTGACGACCAATCTCGTGAAACTCTCATGATCCAGTGCCTCATGAAGTTCAAACAACCAATTTTTAGCACTTGGCTCCGCGTGTTCCGTCATCTTTGTGACAAGAGTTTCCTCCGTCAAAGCCCATATACATCTCGACAAAGTGCATGACAATAGAGCATGTCTCCACGAATCTTCACATCCACAAAGCGGACAGACACTCTGGGTTGCCATATTCCGCCTATGTAAAACGTCCGTAGTTGGTATGGAGTGTCGTGCGAGACGCCACAAGAACACTCGGACCTTTGATGGGATTTTCAGCTGCCACGAACGGGTCCAAGCTTCCTCTTCTCTAGAGTTGGATGACGAGCTACCCCTTCCATCTAGCCAAGCTTCCCTCTGCACTTTTGTTGTGACTAGAAGCCTATAAGCCGAACTTACTGAAAACTTGCCCTTCCTGTCCGGGTTCCAAACCCAGAAATCCTCCGTGTTTCGGGTGCATACTGGTATCTTCAGAATTGCTTCAGCATCAAAAGGTAAGAAAACTGAATGCACCAAAGGTTCATTCCATGAAGCAGTGGCTGGAGACAGAAGATCGGACACCCTCCAGGGAGGTGCCGCCACTAGTGATACAATCGGTTTTGGGGCTGTTTCTTTGGGAATACAGTTGTCCTCCCAAATGCGTGTAGTTGTGCCATCCCCAATCCTTCTAATAATTCCCTGTTGCAGCACATCTCGCCCCTCTAGGATAGCACGCCATATTTGAGATGGGCGAGACCCAAGCTCCGCCTCGAGGATAGTTGAGTCTGGAAAGTAAGACGCCTTCAAAATTCTTGCACTTAAACTTTTCGGTTCTTGCAAGACCCTCCATGCTTGCCTGGCTAGCAGCGCGATTGTCGGTGTCAAAACCGGCGGATCTCGGGTAGGGGGTCCCGAACTGTGCGTCCAGGCGGATGGTAACAGGAGACGAGGGACACAATGTTTTTACCCAGGTTCGGGCCCTCTCGATGGAGGTAAAACCCTACGTCCCGCTTGATTAATATTGATGATATGGGTAGTACAAGAGTGGATCTACCACGAGATCAAGGAGGCTAAACCTAGAAGCTAGCCTATGGTATGATTGTTGTAATGTATGTTGTCCTACGGACTAAAGCCCTCCGGTTTATATAGACACCGGAGGAGGCTAGGGTTACACACCAGTCGGTTACAATGGTAGGAGATCTACATATCCGTATTGCCAAGCTTGCCTTCCACACCAAGGAAAGTCCCATCCGGACGGGGGACGGAGTCTTCAATCTTGTATCTTCGTAGTCTTGGAGTCCGCGGATAATGATAGTCCGGCTGTCTGGACACCCCTAGTCGAGACTCCTCGGTAGCCTGAACCAGGCTTCAATGACGATAAGTCCGGCGCGCATAATGTTCGGCATTGCAAGGCGGGTTCCTCCCTTGAATAATCCAGAGAAGATCATGAACACCAGGACAGTGTTCGGCTCTGCAAAATACATTCCACATTCTACCGTAGAGAGAATAAAATGTACACTTAGTTCAATCTGCTGACGTATTATGCGGCGTGATATCACACCGCCACCAAGCCTTTGTTTGAATCATTTTTATACCACCTCAGCATGTTTAGCGAAGCGGTTTTCTTGGCACGTCTTGTCGAAACAGAGATCGTGTTCCCCTTATTCCGGGATTCTCATCAATACGTGCGTGGGTAACCCAACCGCGCCATTGATGGTGGCGCTTGGGAGATAAGCGAGTTTTACCAGGCTGGTGGGGGACGCATAGTTTTCGTCCGCCTATATATAAGGGATAAGGATTCACCTTCTCACCTACGCCCTCTTCCTCCTTTGCTTATCCATCTCCGCGAACTCAAGCTCCAACGCCCAAGCTCGCGCATCTCGCCTCGACCTTCTCCGAATATGTCGGAGCGGGAGGCAAATGGTTAGCCTCCACCGCTAAGGAGGAGGACATCACCAAGCTGCGCAGCGCGGATACCTTTCGGCGATATATCGCGATCGGCTGCCCGACGAGGGCAGCTCATCCCTACCCCCGGCCTCATGAGAGGTCGTCTTCCTCCCCACTTCCTCCGTGGTGGGCTTTCCGCTCCATCCATTTGTCAGGGGCTCATGTTTTACTACGGCCTGGATTTCCACGATCTGGCGCGAACTTCATCCTCAACATCTCGGCGTTTATCGTGCGTGTGCGAGGCCTTCCTCTGCATCCGGCCCCACTTCGCTGTGGCTCAAGACCTTCAACGTCAAGCGAAGGTTGTGAAGAACGCATAAGCGGAATCGGGGCGCCATGTTGGGCAAATTGCCCAATGTCCCTTGGCTCGAAGGGGCCTTCGTGGATTCCGTCAAGGGATGGCAATCGGGGTGGTTCTACATCACCGAGCCGCGCAAACCTACATGGGCGGCGGCTTGAAACAGGACATCGAAAAAACCGGGATTGCTTGAGCTACAGATTTTATAAGCACCTCCTTACCTCCTGCTGACAAGCACTTGCTCATCCACCCCTTCACCTTATTACAAACTCGATCACTTAGTTATTTGAAAGTACCTTTCTTGGAGTGTCCCACATCAGATGGCATTCCTAGATATTTGTCATTGAGTGATTCATTTGGAACTTGCAAAAAACCCTTCACAGCATTGCGTACTATCTCTGGGCATCCCCGACTGAAAAACATGGATGACTTATCCTTATTTATTCTCTGCCCCGATGCATTGCAATATGTATCCAATAGGTTTGAAACCGATTCCGCTCCGTTTACACTTGCCCTAAAAAATAGCAGGCTGTCATCCGCGAATAAAAGGTGGTTCACCGGCGGAGCGGATGGTGCCACCTTAATGCCGCTGAGCTGGGATGACTGGTTCTGAGACTTTAAGAGGCACGAAAGGCCCTCTGCTGCCAACAAGAAAAGATACGGTGAGATCGGATCTCCCTGTCGAATACCACGTGTAGGTTTGAACACCTCTGATACTGAGCTAATCATACTCATGATAATATTGACCCATTGTGGCGCAAAACCAAGTTTCTCCATGATAGCACGAAGGTAGGACCACTCAACTCTGTCATAAGCCTTCATCATGTCTAGCTTCAGAGCACAGTAGCTATTAGATTTGGATCTATTCCTTTTCATAAAATGAAGACATTCATAAGCTAAAATTATATTATCTGTAATTAACCTTCCAGGCACAAATGCAGACTGCTCTTCGGATATGATATCAGGTAACACAGTCTTCAAACAGTTCGCTAAAACCTTGGAGGCTATCTTGTAAAAAACATTGCACAGACTTATAGGGCGAAACCGTGAAAGCAAGACTGGGTTTGTTACCTTCGCGATTAAAACCAATAACGTATCATTGAGCCTCTCGGGGCTCTCCTCTCCCTTAACAATTGCAAGAACAGCCCGAGTGATAGCCTCGCCACACACATCCCAGTGTAGCTGAAAAAAGTGCGCCGGAAATCCATTTGGACCCGGAGTCTTAGTTGGGAACATTTGAAAAAGTGCTGATTTGACCTCTTTTTCATCAATATGGAGCCATCAGGCTTGCGTTCATCGCTGTCGTCACTTTAACAGGGACATGCTCAAGCACTTCTGCAAACCTTGGATGCCTTCGGACGTATAGAGATTCTTATAAAATTCGAGAGCAAGCTGCTGCATCTCAGTGGGATCATCAGTTACCTGACCATCGGGTCGCTGTAAAGCTTTGATCAAATTCTTTCTCCTTCGCATCGAAGCCCTCATGTGAAAAAATGTGTGTTTCGATCCCCTTCTGACAACCATTGCACATGTGACCGCTGCCGCTGTCGTAGTTCTAAGTCTAACAGTAGAATGGGGGGTAGGTATGGAGAGGCAAGATCCTAGCTATGGAGCAGTTGTACAGACAAGGGATTTGAGTTCAGGCCCTTCTTGGAGAAGTAACAGCCCTCGTCTCGGAGCCAGGCGGTCATTGGATTATGTGTGCGTGGGATTCTGAGTGCGAACCCTTTACCTTGAGAAGGGGTGGCTTATATAGTGTCTGCCGGACCTCTCCGGCCCTCGATTATCACGGGGTTTAAAGTACATAAAGGTTTGGCGTTACTGGTAACGCCCTACATAAAGTGTCATCATGGCCATAAAGACTACTTATTACAGACCATTTCGATACAGAGTAGTTCTTAATCTCCTGGTGGTCGAGTGAGTCTTCATGGTCGAGTGTCTTCGAGTCCGTCGAGTGGAATCCCTCTTGGTCGACTGGAAGGTAGCTTCTTCTGAAGATGTCCTTGGGGAGGGTACTTTGGGCAGGCCCATGACCCTACCCTAGGTACATGACTTCATCATTAGCGACCGAATGGATCGAGGTTTGAATGGGGAAGGAGTTGATAACCTTCCGACTTGTTTTTGTGTTCTGAGTATGTCTCATCTTGGATCAATGACCTTTTTGCTGATGGCAACAACTTTTCTTTCAGTCGCCTTGATCCATTCTTTTCTTCTGTCGAGTGAACTTTTGAACTTGGTGAACTTCCGAGCGACGGATCGTAGGAAATCTACCGTCTGACAGGTTGATCTGCTGTTAGCGGATTTTTTGCGATCCGAATTTTGGGAAGCGCTTGGCCAGGGCGGACCCTTGTACTTTCGGATGGGATAAGGCATAGACATCTCGATTTCCGCGCCGCCTTTTTCGCCACGTATCACGCGTGCGCGACTGTTTCGGGATGTGACAGGACCGCCCGGGTCTACTTGTCAGCCACTCGGAAGCGTCCTTATATAAGGCGTCGGGCGAGGGTTTTTGAACAGTGCCTCCTCATTCCCCTCTCCGCCCTCTTCACCTCCGCCCGCTGTGCCCGCTCTCGCCTCCGCCCATCCACTCCTCGCGTGCTTCGCCGGCGACAATGGTGAAGGAGAAGACGGCGACCTTGGAGCACGCGAAGAAGGCGATGGCGACGGGGAAAGCAAAGGGAAGAGCGTCCAGTCGGGGCGGATCTTCGTCGAGGTCCCGCCTACTGCAAGGTTGGGTCCAAGGGGATTGGATCCGCTCGACGATCACCGAGGCGGATCTCAACGACCTGGCCAATGAGGGTCTGATCTCCCACGGGTCAGCAAGGCTTCCGGGAACTGAGTGGCAACCGCAGCCGCAGGAGGGTGAGTGCATTCTCCTAGCCACTCATGTAGATCGTGGATTCTCTCTGCCGCCGAGTGTTTTCTTCCGAGGGTTTTTGAACTTCTTTGGGGCGCAACTCCACCATTTCACTCCCAATTCCATTGCCTATCTTGCTGCTTTCGTGTCCATGTGCGAGAACTTCCTGGGTTGTCAACCGCACTGGGGTCTCTTTAAGCACATATTCACCTGTGCTCACAGACGGTGAAAAAGGCGAGTCCGGATGATGAGAGGACTAAGGTTATCCAGATGTGCGGGTGAGGGAGTCCTGGACTAGGAGGTGTCCGGACAGCCGGACTATCATCCTCAACCGGACTCCAAGACTATGAAGATACAAGATTGAAGACTTCGTCCCGTGTCCGGATGGGACTTTCCTTGGCGTGGAGGCAAGCTTGGCAATACAGATATGTAGATTTCCTACCATTGTAACCGACTCTGTGTAACCCTAGCCCTCTCCGGTGTCTATATAAACCGGAGGGTTTTAATCTTTAGGACGAACACAACCATTACAACAATCATACCATATGCTAGCTTCTAGGGTTTAGCCTCCTTGATCTCGTGGTAGATCCACTCTTGTACTACCCATATCATCAATATCAATCAAGCAGGAGTAGGTTTTACCTCCATCGAGAGGCACTGAACACAGGTAAAAACATCGTGTCCCTTGTCTCCTGTTACCATCCGCCTAGACGCACAGTTCGGGACCCCCTACCCGAGATCCGCCGATTTTGACACCGACATTGGTGCTTTCATTGAGAGTTCCTCTGTGTCATCACCGGTAGGCTTGATGGCTTCTTCAATCAACAACAACGCCGTCCAGGGTGATACTTTTCTCCCCGGACAGATCTTCGTATTCGGTGGCTTCGCGCTGTGGGCCAATTCACTTGGCCATCTGGAGCAGATCGAAAGCTACGCCCCTGGCCGTCAGGTCAGATTTGGAAGCCTAAACTTCACGGCGGATATCCACGAAGACTTGATCTTCAATGGATCCGAGCCACAGCCGAGCGTGCCGCACTGTCACGATGGGCATGATCTAGCTCTGCCACCGGACAGTAATTGGAGGCCACACACGAATCCGCTCCGACCCATAGTCCGGAGCCGATTGCGCAGATCGAGGACGGGTGGTTGGACACCGCCTCGGGAGCTGCAACTTCCATGGCGATGGAGCCGAACACTGACCTTGTCCCTTATAAAGCTCGTGACTCCGAGGTGTCGGACTCCCTGCCGGACTCCGAACCTCCTGCGCCCCTGCCAATCGAATCTGATTGGGCGCCGACCATGGAGTTCACCGCTGGGGACATCTTTCAGCACTCACCCTTTGGCGACATCTTAAATTTGCTAAAGCATCTCTCGCTATCCGGAGAGCCCTGGCCGGACTATGGCCAGGATGGTTGGGATGCGAACGACGAAGAAATTCAAAAACCCACCCACCACCCACTTCAGCAGCAACGGCGATCTATCTAGACATGCTAGATTACGACTCCGAAGACATCGGCGGTATGGGCGGCGATGCGGAGATGATCAAGAACCAGCGCCTACGAGGGCCTTTGAAGACCACCTCGTCATCGACATATACATGGTGGACACCCCAAAAGATGGGGATGGCGAAGAAGCGGCGGAGGCATATTCCTAAAGAAACAGCCCAGCGCCAAGCGTCGTGGCGCCGCTCTAAATCCGCCACAAGAAGAATGGAGATTCCGCCTTGGAGATAATAACACCCGAGAAAGTGCGAAGACAATCCCCTCGGCAAGATTCAGCGCGGGAGGATGTAGAAGCAAGCCCTCACGAGAGCGGCGGGGCAGAAGAGGTCGAGGATGACAATTACATACCTCCCTCGGGAGGCGAGGCAAGCCTCGGCGACGACGCAATTCGTCGTGCTGAGGATCCCGTCAAACAAGAGCATTTCAAGCGCAGGCTAATGGCCACGACAAATAGCCTAAAGAAAAAGCAGCGGCAGCTTCAAGCTGATCAAGACCTGCTGGCCGACAGATGGACCGAGGTCCTCGCGGCCGAAGAGTATGAACTCGAACGCCCCTCCAAGAGCTACCCAAAGCGCAAGTTGCTCCCCCGACTAGAGGAGGAAACATATATACCTACATCACCAGCGCTGTCTGGCAGACCGACCACCCGTGGTGGGACGAAGAGCACCTAGGCCCTCCACCAAGACCGTACCCCGGCATCGCTCAAAAAGTACGAAGCCACGAGGGAACGCGCCGGACTTGCGGGATATATTGGAGGACAAGGCAAGACAATCCAGATCTATCTATGGATCACGTGGGCACCCCACGACCCACGACGAATACCGTCGCGCTGGATACAACAACTCCGGCCGGGCCGAACACAGCAGACAACGCTCCTTGAGCTACGTCGTGATATTGCTCAATCTGAGGCGCCAGACACCGCTATGCTTCACCGATGAAGTAATGGATCATCAAATCCTGAAGGGTTTAAACCCGTAAACATTGAATCCTACGATGGCTGCGGACCCCGTGGTGCGGATCGAAGATTATCTCCTTCATATCCATATGGCCCGCGGTGACGGTCTCCACGCCATCAAATATCTCCCACTCAAGCTTAAAGGACCAGCTCGGCATTGGCTTAACAGCCTGCTCGCAGAGTCAATTGGGTGTTGGGAGGACCTGGAAGCCGCATTCCTCGACAACTTCCAGGGCACATATGTGCGACCACCGGACGCCGATGACCTAAGCCATATAATTCAGCAGCCAGACGAATCGGCCATACATTTTTGGACACGGTTCTTAACAAAGAAAAATCAAATCGTCGACTGTCCGGATGCAGAGGCCCTCGCAGCCTTCAAACATAACATCCGCGACGAGTGGCTAGCCCGGCACCTAGGACAGGAAAAGCCGAAATCCATGGCAGCCCTCACATCATTAATGACCCGCTTCTGCGCGGGAGAGGATAGCTGGCTAGCTCGCAGATACATGGCACCCCTGAAAAACCAGCTAACCACACCAACAGAGATTGTTGGGTATTCAAGCAGGCAGGCAAGTTAATTGCCGAAAACAATGACAAGGGGCTGCACAGTGATGACGAGGAAGAGACCCGGCCGCCCGAGCGAGAGAGGACAAAGGGCTTCCCCCACAAGTGCGGACGGTAAACATGATATCGCAACCCACATACCCAAGAGGGAGCGGGCGTGCGAGGGGCGTATATGCGATGGAGCGATCGCCCGGTTCAATCCATGGTCCTCTTGCCCGATCACTTTCGATCGAAGAGACCATCCGACCGATATCCGCCATGGCGGATTCGCGCGATGGTTTTAGACCCAATCGTCGATGGATTTCACCTTACGAGTCCCGATGGGCGGCGGCGTGCTGAACCTGCTTTATCGAGGATACGGTGTGCAAGATGGGCATAGACCCTCAAGGATTAAACCTACAAAGACGACCTTCAAAGGCGTCATACCAGTGTTGAGGCCAATTATGCGAGCTCGATCACACTGAAGTGGTCTTGGATCCCGGATAATTTCGAGCGAGGAGTTAATCTTGACATAGTTACGTTCGCGATGGCTATCACGCTCTGCTTTCGGACGAACGCGTTATAAAGTTCAGCGCGTGCCGCATTATGCATACCTCAAGCTCAAGATGCGAGCCCTCGTGGAGTCATCACGATCAGCGGAAATACGGGCGCTCCTTCCGAGCGGAGGAACATCAGGCTGCTCTCGCGGCGGAAATCTGAGCAGCCTCTTAAGGCAATTTTTGAGTCCGGCCGTTAAAAGACCGGACACGGCCAAACGCGCCCGGAGCAACATCAATCAAGACCACCTGGCGCGTCCCAAGCACGCGTAGCAATGCGGCCCCAACCCCAGCCCTCGCATGATTGCAAGACCAGCTCTCCGCATACAACATTATGCTCTGGAGATACCATGGGCATAGGGGAGGGGCACGACCACAACAGACCCAGAGTGCGGCTCGACCACACTAGGGGCTCCCAAGTGTGTCGCTCTTTTTATTTTTATTTTTTCTTTTTATACACAGGACTCCGTTCACCAGAGGCCCTATCCGGCGGCGAACCCGCCGAACTCACGATGCAACAGCCAGGGAGGGAAAAAGGCTGCGACGAACACTCAGGTGGTCTCCATTACGAGCATTAAATTTGATTATACACACCAGTCCGCAGCCCACACCTGGAGGGGGACATGTTTAATTAGTCCAATCCCTTGCTTACCGCACTATTTGTATCATTCCGCATTCATAGCAGAATTCCTTGAATAAATAATGCAGCACTTTTTGCTTATAATTGCATTACTTTACATATATGTTCATTAATGACATCTTGCACCCGTATATTTTGGTACGGCCAATACACCAGGGCTTATGTTCCCGCATTATGGTGTGATAAGTCTGAACACTTTCACAAGTCGGCACCCGAACTTATAGCATTTTATGAATCGGCTCCGAATCATGTCTTGGGTCAATAGTTGGGTTTGCGGCTCCCATGTTTTGGTACCTTACGTTCCGTTCATCGGCTAAGGTAGCACTGGGAGAACCACGCGATTGCACCCGGTTGAGCTGGGCGAGCACCTCGATGGAAAAGCTAAAAGCGATCGGCATGATAAGGCGAGACTGGTCGCTGTTCGAGAGGTCTTTTCGAGTCCCTAAAGACTTATGCCGCTTCGAGCGAAGAACCGGATAATGTCCGGCCAAGGCGTGGATAGAACCCCAAACTCGGTCTTCCAAATACTAGGGGCTTCGCCAAAATTTAAAATTATAGAATTCTATGGCTAAGTGAGAGTGTTCAAGCATTATAAGTCCGGTTGCCTTGTTCATTGTGTTGAGCGCCTCCCTAGATGGACCCAAAAATGGGAACAAGAGTGCTCAAGTTTATCCCAACACCCGGCACTAGTGGCATGGGGCTTTGAAGCCGACGACTTGCCATCTCTCAGATTTTATAAGCGGCCGCCTGAAGGTAATATTTTAAATCAAACAAGCGTTGCTTAGCGCATATGAACAAAGTTTTCAGCGCGCAGGATAACACATAGCGATTTCACTCAATAATTACATCTCGGGGCACTCATCCGCAATCTTGCGGGCACCCTTCAGACAGTCTTATAGTACATCTCGGCGTCGATACTCCTTGCCCGGGCGGCATCGTCGATGATAAGCCTCTCCGCATCCAGCCTGCCCGATGCACCTTTGCGCGGGCAAGGGCCCGACGAGCACCTTCAATACTGGCGGGCGCTTGATGACCTCCACCGAGGGCACGCATCCACCAGCCGCCGCTGGGCGAAGTAGCTCCTGGCATGGCCTCTCGGACCACGGCCGGACTATGAGGCCCTTCATGGCCTCTTCGGCTACCTTGTGGAGCTCGACCAGCCGCTTGACTGGTCGCTAGAAACACTGGATGGCCGGCCTCAGCGTACTGAGACCAAAAGACCTTCTCCGTTGAGCTCCCCTCCTCGGCTCGGTAGAATGCGGCGGCATCAGACGCACTGCGAGGCAGATCTGTAAACTCCCCTGGAGAGCTCCGAATTCGGGTAAGTATCAGGAAGTTTACATTAACATGCTTGCTTTGCATGAAAAATGCCTTACCTGCCACTATTTTCTTCACATCCTCAACCTCCTGAAGGGCCTTATGGGCCTCGGCCTTGGCGGCTTTGGCACTTTCGAGAGCCGAGGCAAGCTCGGACTCTCGAGTCTTTAAGTCGCGCTCCAAACTCTCATGCTTCTCCATGAGAGCCTGGAGCTCTTGTCGCACCTCCGCCACCCGCGCCTCCTGCTTCTCTCGCTCTGCCCGTTCCGCGGCCGCATTGCGTTCGGCCGTGGACACAGCCTCCTTCAGGGTTGCCACCTCATTCGTGGCCCCTGCAGTACCCACGTTATCCTTGTTATTTTTATTGCAACCTAAATCCTTTTCTGTAAGGTAACCATTCAAAGTGGTGTTACTCACCTTCTTTGTCCTCGAGCTGCTTCTTGGAACGGCCGAGCTCTTGCTCGGACCGCTCGAGGTCTGCTTCAAAGCACCGACCTCCGCATCGGTCGGCAGAGGTCGGCAGCGCAACTGCAAACCCATATTGACATAATTTTTAGCAACCTGCGTATATCTTTTTAGATCCTCGGTCCGGCTTTTCTTTCCAACACCGAACCGAGCATCGAGGGCTACTGTCTATGCGGTATTACATTACATAATTTTAACTTCTTACCTCAAAGCTCGTTAGAAGGCTCTGCGAGCTTCGGTCAGCCCGCTCTTGGCGAAGCTAAACCTTGAATCACCGCACTCATAATAGTGCGGTGTTCTTCCTCGATAAAGCGCCTTTGGCGCCTCCAGGCAAGTTGTCCGGCGCCTCCGGTTGGACGGGGGCCGCCGGCGTCACGGTCTTGCCCTTCTTGCGAAGGGGCCGCCTGCCGGACTCCGGAACCACTGCGGGTTCCGGCGTGGAGTCCGGCGCAAAGTCCGGGAGGCTGCCTTGTGGCGCCTCCGGAGCCTCCTCCTGATGGGTCCCTTCCTGGGATCCCACCTCGGCGTCCTCAGCGTCGCGAGGGGTGGAGGCGGTCGGGATGGAATCTACATCCGACGGAGCCAACGACCCACTCGACGAAGCGGGGGGATCATCATCGGCCGGACTACAGGCAGAGTGCGGCATTAGAAGGACACTATGTGACACAAAAGAGAAATTATAAATCATTCAGGAATTCGGATACTTATGATCTTGCCGGAGGCCTGGCCCTTGAGGGCCACTCTTCGTCGCCAACGTTGGCGTTGGCGGAGCTGTCCGGGGGAATAGTCCTTCCCCTCTTGGACCCCTCGGCCTCTCCTGTTGGGGAAGCCTTCCTCTTCCTCTCTCCCTCCTCTAGGGGAGGGTCTTCTTCCTCCTCCTCGCCTTCGGGGGAGGAGTCTGCCCCGGAATCGTCGGACACCTGAAAACGGGAACTCTTTCGAGTACCCGTGGCCTCCTTCTTGGCCTTCTTCTTGGCACCACATGTGGTGCCGGACCAAGCAACCCGCTAGGCAGGCGCCCTCTGGGTTTTCTCGGCATGGGAGCCGGCGGATGATCTGCTCGGCCTTCTTCATCCAGATCTGTCAAAGGAAAAGGGAGAATGAAACCAGCGAGGTCAAACTATTAACAACAAGTGTCCGTAAGCGGGTAGAATCACTTACCTCGTCAATCTGACGCCAGGGCGAAATCCGCGATCTTGATGGCGGATCGCGGGAGCTTCAGCGCCCTTGAACAGCACCCTCCGAGCACCTTCGTGCGTCGTGTGAAGAGCCGCTCAATGCTGGTGTCAGTGCGGATTGAACTCCCACAATTTAAATGCCCATTGTTGGCAAGGGAGAATCCGGCGGATGAGCATGACTTGGACCACATTGACAAGCCTGAGCTTCTTGTTCACCAGCTTCTGGATACAGGCTTGGAGTCCTGTCAGCTCCTCCGAACTACCCCATAGCAAGCCCTTCTCTTTCCAGGAGGTGAGCTGCATAGGGATACCAGATCTGAACTCGGGGGCCGCCGCCCACTTAGGGTCGCGCGGCTCGGTGATGTAGAACCACCCCGATTGCCACCCCTTGACGGACTCCATGAAGGCCCCTTGAGCGGATGGCGTTGGGCATCTTGCCCAACATGGCGCCTCCGCACTCCGGCAGAGTGCCCTTCACCACCTTCGCAGCGTTGAAGGTCTTGAGCCTGTCAAGTGAGGCTGGATGCAGAGGAAGGCCTCGCACACGACGATAAACGCCGAGATGTCGAGGATGAAGTTTGGCGCCAGATCGTGGAAATCTAGGCCGTAATAGTACATGAGCCCCCGGACAAAGGGATGCAATGGAAAGCCCAGTCCATGGAGGAAGTGGGGAAGGAATACGACCCTCTCATGAGGCCTGGGGGTAGGGGTGAGCTGCCCCTTGTCGGGCAGCCGATGCGCGATATCGTCGGAAAGGTATCCGGCGCTGTGCAGTTTTGCGATGTGCTCCTCCGTCATGGAGGAAGCCAACCATTTGCCTCCCGCTCCGGACATGGTCGGAGAAGGTCGAGACGAGATGCGCAGACTTGGGCGCTGGAGCTCGAGAGTGCGCAGAGATGGATAAGCAAAGGAGGAAGAAGGCGTAGGTAAAAAGGGTGGATCCTTATCCCCTTATATATGGGCGGACGGAAACTATGCGTCCCCACCAGCCTGGTAAAACTCGCTTATCTCCCAAACGTCACCATCAATGGCGCGGTTGGGTTACCCACATCCGTATTGATGAGAATCCTGGAATAAGGGGAACACGATCTCTACTTCGACAAGACGTGCCAAGGAAACCGCTTCACTAAACGCGCTGAGGTGGTATAATCAAAAACGATTCAAGTAAAGGCTTGGTAGTGGCGTGACGTCATGCTACATAATACGTCAGCAGATTGAGCTTGTATACATAATATTCTCTCTACGGTGGTATGTGGAATTTATTTTGCAGAGCCGGACACTATCCTGGTGTTCACAATCTTCTATGAATTATTCGGAGGAGGAACCCGCCTTGCAATGCGGAACAACATGCGCGCCGGACTCATCGTCATTGAAGCCTGGTTCAGGGGCTACTGAGGGAGTCCTGGACTAGGGGGTGTCCGGACAGCCGGACTATCATCGTCAGCCGGACTCCAAGACTATGAAGATACAAGATTGAAGACTTCGTCCCGTGTCCGGATGGGACGTTCCTTGGCGTGGAAGGCAAGCTTGGCAATACGGATATGTAGATTTCCTACCATTGTAACCGACTCTGTGTAACCCTATCCCTCTTCGATGTCTATATAAACCGGAGGGTTTTAGTCTGTAGGACGAACACAACCATTACAACAATCATACCATAGGCTAGCTTCTAGGGTTTAGCCTCCTTGATCTCGTGGTAGATCCACTCTTGTACTACCCATATCATCAATATCAATCAAGCGGGGAGTAGGGTTTTACCTCCATCGAGAGGGCCCGAACACAGGTAAAAACATCGTGTCCCTTGTCTCCTGTTACCATCCGCCTAGACGCACGATTCGGGACCCCCTACCGAGATCCGCGGTTTGACACCGGCAGTGGGGTCTTGGGATTCAGATGAGGAGTAAGAGTACTTTTCCGGCCATGACCCTTCTGAGTTGGTTAGAGGGTGGCGATCGACCTGGTTCTCTCGCCAAGGCGAGTCGACACCGGGCGGTCGGTGGTCTCTCTCCGTTCTCCATGGACCGAGTGAACAAACCCTCTTCTCTGAAGGTGCTTCCTGAGGAGAAAGCTCGGGTAAAAATGTTGATGGAGCGCGTAGTCCAGCTCGTTCGGGCGGAGTGGCGGTATGGACCTTCGGAGGTCTTCCTTAGACGGCACATCCAACCGCTTGATCGAGGCCACCCGATGTGGCTGTCTTGTGGTACCGAAGACACCACTCGGGTCCATCCGAAGCGGTCGATGGCGCCACACCGGAGAGGTGGATGGCGCAATCACGAGAATAAGGACAACCCTCGAGGGGCTAGGAGGATCCCACCACTCGACCATACCTACACACCGGACACGGTATGACCACTTATCCCCGATTGTAATCTTGCTTTATTCATTCTGCTTCATTGCAAATTGGTCGATTGACCTTTGTCTTGTATTGTTGTCTGTTAGGCCACCACTGAGTTGTAATTGATGCCCAATGGAGCGCAAGCGCCGACTGAAGAGGAGGAAGGAAGTGGGGGCGAAAGCCCGGAGGAGTGGGATTCGGATGCTGATGACGATGATGAGGGTGATGACTCTGGTGAGGAGGAAGAGGAGGAGGAGGAGGAAGTTGCACCTCCTCGCTCGGAAAGACGCTCGAAGCTTGTCCATGATCCCGCGGACGAGCGTGGTAAGGGGGTCGCGACCGTTCTTGTGATCGACCAAGCGTCCTCGGACGACTTCTCCAAAGGCCGGCGAAAGCTCGAAACAATCTCGAGTGGCGCCCGTCGAAGCGGCGAAGGTCTTGTCAAGATGAAGATGGTGATCCCCACAATCTCGGGGTAATGGTGTAACTTGAGTTTTCCCATTTCATGAACTTATTCTTGGTCGACTCATGAGCTAATCGGTGACTTACGGAATTGCGGTCTTTGCTACTTGATACCTTGGCGGGGCTGAAGATCACGAGATGGAAGATGCTGTTACTTCAAAACCTGGTATGACTCTTGTAGTTCCGTCTTCGGTCGATTGGCTTCTTGTCTCTAATTTTGATTCTTTTCTGCAGCTTCATCTAACGTCGTTATTGACCTTCCGGCGACGACGACGAGGAACCACCGAGGCGGAGGAGGAACAGAAGCGTTTGCGGCAAAGGCGACTCGGGGCGATGCGGCACCGAGGCGTTGGTCGTGGAGGGAGACAATGTCACTCGGCCTACCGTATCCTTTGCGGTGCCGTTGACGAGTGCTCGCCCTTCATCGTCGAGTGCTGCTCAACCCTTGCTTTTCTCGACCCACCACGTCCCAGAAGACCAAGCTAGTGCTGCTAAAGAAGCAATACGCCAGGCAGGGGTCATGATGGAGCAAGTGAAGGCAATCCGAGAAGCCAGCCAGGCGGCTTATGACGCCAGTTCAGCTCTTTAGAGTAATGTTCAGGTCAGTCGGTCACCGCCTGTTCTGTTAGGATATGATATCTGAAAACCTTTCTTTCTGAAAATCCTAGTGTCTGTCCTACACCCACTGGGTGCATCGATTGAAATTCTGGGTTAGTGGGGGCATGCTGAGTGCACCCACTGGGTGTAGTTCCCAAGGCTATGGTGGACTGCTGGCACCATAGTCTTTATGTCTTAAGTTTTTTCCTTACTGGACTAGGTCGAATGGATTCATAGACCGGTGGGGGCACGCTGAGTGCACCCACTGGGTGTAGTCCCGAGATCGCGTGGTCGATTGCCGCGATCGACTACAGTCTGAAGAACACCTCCCGTTTTTTTTTTGTTGGTCGACTGGTCGACTCTAACTGATAAAACTAGTGGGAGCACGCTGAGTGCACCCACTGGGTGTAGTCCCCGAGATTATGGTCGAATGTTTGTATTCGGCCGTAGTCTTAAAAACGCTATGATTTTTCCTTAGTCACTCGGAAGTGAATTGTCTTTGACATCTGTCGATTGGTTCTTCGCAGAAATCCTGCGAGCTTGCGGCTCGTTATACTGAGTTGGAGAACAAACATATCCAGCTCGAGCTTGATCTGAAACTGGTCCAAGAGAACTTAACGAAGCCGAAGGAGGAAGCAAAAGGTATGTTTGGTGAGATCCTCGTCGACTGTCTTTGCCTCTCGTCCGTTTCAGAGTCTGATCTCACCGTAACTTTGCAGACAAAGTGAGGGATGCCCTAAAGAAGAAAACCTTGACTTGGCTGAAATGCAGAAAGTGGCTTTAGAAAAGACCAAGCTCGCAGATGAGAAGCTGGCTTCAGTCACCAAGCTTAAAGAAGAAAACACCAATCTGAAAGTTGCTCTTGATGCGGCCAACAAGGAGGTCAGTCGACTGAAGAGTGACAAGATTGCACTGAGTGACAAGGCCAGTGAGTTGGTGGGAAAGAAGACGATCTGGAGGCTTATCTGGGAGGACTCGCTAAGAAGCTATTCCTCATGCTTGAAGGTAATCTTTTGTATCAAATAGACATTTTAACTATGATTTCTCCATCCGACTGCTGTCTTGACTCTGGGGTTGTGTTTGCAGAGATTTGCCAGAACTTTGAAGAGGAGACTGGTCGACTGGAAATAAACCTGGATCCCATCAACTCTCCCGTGAAAGATGAAGTCGCCATCAATGTGCTCCAGCTCGAATCTCGCGTTGCTGCTGTTGTCTACTATCTCGCAAGGCTGAAGGTTGCAACTTCCCGCATCGACACAACACTCTGGCCAAGATAGACGCTTCAGAACGACCTCGAGTCTCTGATGACTCGACTGAACGAGGTCCCAAGTCGAGTGCAAGAGTGGAAGAAGTCTTCGCCGGTCTTGCGCGGATGTTGCTCGTATGCGGCCGCGTTCACTGCAAGGACGCGCTAGAGGACAAGCTAGCGGCTCTTAAGGTGGCTAATACCAAGAAGCATGATTTCCGATCTTTCATGGAGACCTTCATCGCCGCTGCCACTCGGATCGCAGATGGAATCGACCTGGATGAATTTGTTGCACCTTCCAGCCCTCCGCAGGAGGGGTAAAAAACTTCTGAGCTTGATACTTTAAATTTGCCTCGGTATGCCAAGTGATTTTTGTAACCGATAAACCTTAACGGGCTTAGCGCTCGAGCACTTTCAGTTCCGTTAGATGTTATCCGATCTTGGATTCGACGTTGAATATGTTTGCATTTGGTTTGAGGTGTCTTTTGCAGGCTAAGACGAAGCGCTTATTGCAATCGACTTGTTCCCCAACACACTTAGGCGAGCACTGGGCTGCAGCTAAGCCCCCGAGTGGGAGGTCTGCTCTCCACACGGTAGGATTTTCAAAAACTTAGGCGAGCGCTGGGCTGCAGCTAAGCCCCCGAGTGGGAGGTCTGCTCTCTACTCGGTAGGATTTTCAAAAACTTAGGCGAGCGCTGGGCTGCATCTAAGCCCCCGAGTGGGAGATCTGCTCTCCACTCGGTAGGATTTTCAAAAACTTAGGCGAGCACTGGGCTGCAGCTAAGCCCCCGAATGGGAGGTCTGCTCTCCACTCGGTGGGATTTTCGAAAACTTAGGCGAGCACGGGGCTGCAGCTAAGCCCCCGGGTGGGAGGTCTGCTCTCCACTCGGTAGGATTTTTGCAGTGTCTCTCTGAGGAATAAGGCATCAATCGACCTCGTCTTCCTTATGGAGAACACATTATACTTGTGGCGTAGCTTGGAAGGAGAGGATAGCAGTCGACCTGCACCTCGTCTTCCTTGCGGAGCGCACTTTGTACTTGTGGCGTAGCTCGGAAGGAGAGGGTAGCAGTCGACCTGCATCTCGTCCTCCTTTCGGAGCGCACCTTTTACTTGTGGCGTAGCTCGGAAGGAGAGAGTAGCAATCGACCTGCACCTCGTCCTCCTTGTGGAGCGCACATTGTATTTGAACTTAGGCGAGTGCTTGGACTGCAGCTAAGCCTCCGAGTGAAAGCTGGCTTACCACTTGGTAGGATTTTGTTTAACTTAGGCGAGTACTTGGACTGCAGCTAAGCCCTCGAGTGGGAGGCTGGCTCACCACTCGGTAGGATTTTGTTTAACTTAGGCGAGTACTTGGACTGCAGCTAAGCCCCCGAGTGGGAGGCTGGCTCACCACTCGGTAGGATTTGATTGAAACTTAGGCGAGTACTTGTACTGCAGCTAAGCCCCCGAGTGGGAGGCTGGCTCACCACTTGGTAGGATTTGACTGAAACTTAGGCGAGACAGATTCGCAGCTAAGCCCCCGAGTGGGAGGTTGGCTCACCACTCGGCAAGGATTTTATTGAAACTTAGGCGAGACAGATTCGCAGCTAAGCCCCCGAGTGGGAGGCTGGCTCACCACTTGGCAAGGAGTTTTTTTTTTACAAACTTAGGCGAAACGGATTCGTAGCTAAGCCACCCACTGAGGGGAAATTTTATTGAACAAATAAAAGTGACAACAATCACTTGGGAAAATTATAACACTATTGTCTTGTGAAAAATGAACTACAGAAGTGCTTTTATTACATTTCCGAGCGGATACTTAAGTGTAAAAGGGGTGGAGCAACTCCGCGTTCCAAGCTCGGGGCTCGTCGATGTTGTGCTCGACGTTGTAAAGACGGTACGCTCCATTGTGGAGAACCTTGGTGACGATGAAGGGACCTTCCCAAGAAGGAGCAAGCTTGTGTGGTTTCTGCGGATCCACTCGGAGAACCAAATATCCTTCCTGGAAGGCTCGACTCTTCACGTTTTTGGCGTGGAAGCGACGCAAGTCTTGCTGGTAAATGGTCGATCGGATCAAAGCCATCTCCCTTTCTTCCTCTAGAAGGTCGACTGCATCCTGCCATGCTTGTTCTGCTTCAGCTTCGGTGTAGAGCTCGACTCGAGGAGCATTGTGAAGTAGGTCACTGGCAAGACCGCTTTAGCTCCATAGACCAAGAAGAACGGAGTTCTCCCAGTCGACCGGTTAGGCGTAGTCCTTAACCCCCAAAGCACCGAGGGAAGTTCGTCGACCCATGCTCCAGCCGCATGCTTGAGATCACGCATCAGTCGGGGTTTCAACCCTTTGAGAATCAAGCCATTGGCCCGCTCTGCTTGTCCATTCGACTGAGGATGAGCGACTGAAGCGTAGTCGACTCATGTGCCCTGAGATGTGCAAAACGCCCTGAATTCCTCCGAATCGAAGTTTGACCCGTTATAAGTGATGATGCTGTGCGGGACTCCATATCTGAACATCAATTCTCTGATGAAGCTGACAGCAGTACCGGCATCAAGGTTCTTGATGGGTTTAGCCTCGATCCGCTTGGTGAACTTGTCGACTGCTACCAGCACATGTGTGAAACCTTCGCACATTCTCAAGGGCCCAACCATATCCAACCCCCATACTGCGAAGGGCCAGACGAGTGGTATGGTCTTTAAAGATGATGCGGGCTTGTGTGACATATTGGAGTAAAATTGACATCCCTCACACTTGTCGACTATCTCCTTTGCCATTTCATTCGCTCTTGGCGGTAAAATCCGGCTCGGTATGCTTTGGCCACGATGGTCGAAGGGCGCATGATGGCCACAGGTCCCAGTGGATGTCGTCAAGGATTATTCGACCTTCCTCTGGCGTTATGCATTTCTGACCAACTCCAGTCGCGCTTTCTCTATACAACTGTCCCCTTATCACAGTAAAGGCTTTAGATCGGCGGACGATCTGTCGAGCCTCTTCTTCGTCCTCCGGGAGCTCTTTCCTCAAGATATCGCGATATCGTTCTTGTCAATCGGGAGTGATCACCAAAGCTTCCATGATCAGGTCGACCACTGCTGGAACTTCAACCTCAGTCGGATCTGTGATACTCTTGGGCTGCGGAGCTTCTTCCATAAAAGGATCTTCTTTGACTGATGGAGTATGGATATGCTCCAAGAACACATCACTGGGAATGGCTTCTCTCTTGGAACCTATCTTCGCCAAATCATCAGCCGCTTGATTCTTCAGTCGGGGTATATGATGGAGCTCTAACCCTTCAAATTTCTTTTCAAGCTTCCTCACTGCATTGCAGTATCCAGTCATGGCTGGGCTTCTAACGTCCCACTCCTTCATCACCTGATTGACCACCAAATCCGAGTCGCCATAAACCATAAGGCAACGGACACCGAGTGAAATGGCCATGCGCAACCCGTATAAAAGTGCTTCATATTCTGCTTCATTATTGGAGGAATCAAAATGGATCTGGAGCACATATCTGAGCTTATCTCCTCGGAGGGAAACCAAAACTACCCCAGCACCGGAGCCGTTTAACATCTTAGAGCCATCAAAGAACATGGTCCAATGCTCCGAGTGAACCTGAGTCGGCTGCTATTGTTCAATCCACTCGGCGAGGAAATCTGCTATCGCTTGGGACTTAATGGCTTTCTTTGCCTCAAACTTGATATCAAGGGGAAGGAGTTCAATCGCCCGTTTTGCCACTCGACCAGTTGCATCTCTATTGTGCAGAATCTCTGAAAGTGGGGCGTCGCTGACAACTGTAATGGAATGATCAGAGAAATAATGAGCAACCTTCTTCGTGGTCATGTAGATCCCATACACAAGCTTCTCATAATGAGGATATCTTTGCTTTGATGGAGTCAAAACTTCAGAAAGATAATACACTGGGTGCTGAACTTTGAAGGCTTTCCCTTCTTCTTCCCGCTCGACCGTAAGCACTGTACTGACGACTTGTCATGTGGCTGCAATGTAAAGCAACAGAGGCTCTTTGCTGATTGGAGCAGCAAGCACCGGCTGGGTGGAGAGCAGAGCTTTTAGCTCTACAAACGCTTCATCAGCTTCTGGAGTCCACTCGAACTTGTCTGCCTTCTTCATCAGTCGGTAAAGAGGCAATGCCTTTTCACCGAGGCGAGAGATGAATCGACTTAAAGCGGCCAAGCATCTAGTAAGTATCTGGACATCATGCACACGCACAGGGCGTTTCATTCGGAGTATGGTGCCAATTTTTTCTGGGTTAGCGTCGATTCCTCGTTCTAAAACGAGAAAACCGAGTAACTTTCCACCAGGAACTCCGAATGTGCACTTTGATGGATTAAGCTTGATATCATACTTCCGGAGATTGGCAAATGTTTCGGCGAGGTCAGTCAACAGGTCGGAACCTTTTCGTGACTTAGAGACGATATCATCCATGTATGCTTCCACATTCTGACTGATTTGAGTGAGTAAACACTTTTGAATCATCCTCATGAATGTGGCTCCGGCATTCTTGAGACCGAATGGCATGGTGACATAGCAGAAGCACCCAAACGGAGTGATGAAAGCTGTTTTGATCTCATTGGGTCCATACAGACGGATCTGATGGTACCTGAATAGGCGTCTAAAAAAGACAACCTCTCACATCCCGCAGTCGAGTCGACAATTTGGTCGATCACGAGGAGAGAAAATGATCTTCGGGCAGGCCGATTGATATGTTGAAATCTATGCACATGCGAAGTGATTTGTCCTTCTTGGGGACCATGACGACATTGGCGAGCCACTCGGAGTGGTATATCTCTCGGATAAACTCTCCTGCTAGGAGTCGAGCCACCTCCTCGCCAATGGCTTTTCTCTTCTGGACGGCGGAGCGTCGAAGATGTTCTTTGACATGTTTTGCTTTTGAGTCGACTCTAAGGCGATGCTCAGCCAGCCCCACAGGAACACCGGCATGTCGTGAGCTTCCATGCAAAGATGTCCCAGTTCTCACGGAGGAACTGGATGAGCGCTTCTTCCTATTTAGAGTCGAGTTTTGTGGAAATATGAGTCGGAGCTGCGATGGGGTCGGTCGGGTGAATGTGGACAGGCTTCGTCTCACCAGACGACTGAAACGCTGATTCTGTGGCAGGCTTCTTGGCCCGCAACAAATCACTCGGATCTACATTTTTCTTGTATTCCTCCAGCTCTACCACTGTTATCTGGGAATCGGCAATCTTTGAGCCTTTCTGAAAACACTCTTCTGCCTTCTTCCGATTGCCAGTGATAGTGATCACGCCTTTGGGGCCAGGCATCTTCAGTTTGAGGTACACGTAGCATGGTCGAGCCATGAACCGTGCATAAGCTGGTCTCCCCAAAATAGCATGGTAAGCGCTCTGAAAATCCATGACTTCAAATGTCAGCCTTTCTTTACGGAAATGTTTTGAGTCGCCGAACACCACGTCTAGAGCTATTTGGCCGAGTGACTCAGCCTTCTTTCCAGGTATAACTCCATGAATGCTCATGTTGCTGGTGCTGAGTCTGGACATTGGAATGCCCATTCCTTTTAGCGTATCCGCATACAATATGTTCAGTCCACTACCCCCATCCATCAACACCTTTGTCAGTCGAGTGCCTTCAACGACCGGGTCGACCACCAAAGCTTGCCTCCCAGGGGTGGCTATAGGAGTCAGATGATTGGACTGGTTGAATGTAATGGGAGTTTGAGACCATCTCAGATAACTTGGTGTCGCCGGGGCGACCATATTTACCTCACGGTTGATAACCTTCAATCGACTTTTGCTCTCCACATCAGCAAAAATCATCAGGGTGGAATTAACATGAGGGTACACTCCATCACTGTCCTCCTTGTCCTCAGCCTTGTCCGACTCCTTTTCCTTATCCTTGGGCTGTTTTCCTTGAAACTGCTGGATCAAGAGCCAGCACTGGTGAGTGGTATGTTTCGGGTAGATGAAGTTACCCTCTTCGTCTTTCTTCGTGTGAATGTGACACGGCATATCCATCATGTCATTTCCTTCCTTATCCTTCACCTTCTTGGGGTTCCAGGATCCTTTGGGCTTCCCCTTGAATTTTCCCTGAGTCACGGCCAGAGCTTCTCCAGGAGCCGCTGGCTCGGCTTTCCGCTTCTGCTTCCGACTGGAATTTCCTTTTTCCGACTGACTTGGCTTGTAATTGCCACTCCGGAGTCGATCCTCTTCTTCACCATTGGCGTACTTGGTGGCGATTTCCATCATTCGACTCAGGGTAATATCTCCGGTCCGACCAAACTTCAAACTTAACTCTCTGTTCTTGACGCCATCTTTGAAGGCGCAGACGCTGATGATCGAACCGTTCTCCATCAGTATGATGCAAAGTGATCCATCTCGATGTAATCTCTCGGGGTTTCATTCGACTTCATGACGCAGACTTGCAGCTCTGTCAATCCACTGGTAAACTTGCAAGTTCCCACGAATGTCTGACGAACACTCGGAAAGATCTTCCCAAGTGTAAATGCTGCTAGGAGCTAACTGATTCAACCACGCCCTGGCCGAACCTTCCAACATGAGTGGTAAGTGTTTCATGGCCACCTCATCATTACCGCCGCCGATCTGTACCGCCACTCGGTAATCCTCAAGCCAGGTTTCAGGCTTGGACTCGCCGGTGAACTTACTTACCCCAGTCGCCAACTTGAAGTTGGGGGGTATCACTGCAGCTCTGATGGCTCTGCTAAAACATTCTGGACCTGAAACATGAACTCAGCTACTAGTGGGCGCATCTCTGTCATGGCCACCTCGATGAGCTCTGTTCCGATCTACCAAACCTTGCACGATGATGGATCTCACGTCAAAGCCTAGTTCCCTGGGGTCGATTAGAACTCGTCGCCCAACACTGCGATGGGGCCTATCATCTTGCTGCCGATGAGCGTAAGACCCACCCCTTGGGGGACGAGTGGGCACTCAAGGCCGATCATCATGGTCGAATCGGTCATCATATTGGTCACGTCGACCTTTGCGTCCCTCACGCCTCGGAGGCGATCTCGGGCTATGAGCCGACTGAACTGTATTCGCAGCGACGGATCGGCTGTGAATCTGTTCTTGCGATCGTGATCTGACTGAATTCTGATCTCCTGCTGCTCAGAGCAAATCTCTAATCTGCATCAAGCCTCTGCCAGCCTCTGACTGAGAGGGCTGAATTGACTTTGCTATATGGGCTGCAGCTGCTAGATTCTGAATCTGGGTTCGATATACCTGAGTTGGTTGCGGAAAGAGTTGACGTCGATTGAGTCGGTACTTCGTTGCTTGCAGCTGCGTTTGCGAGTGCTCGCTGGAGGTTCTCGGTCGAGTGCGTTCAGCCAAGTTAATAGCGTGCCTCCTCAAAGGCGCGAGCCTCGGAGTTTCTCTGCAATGGGAGTATGCAGGGCATCCATGTTCCAGCGACGAAGATCTTCCCTCTGCAGGGAAGTGAGCGGCTCGGGCTGATATTCCTCGTGGGCCTGTGCGGGGTCGCCTCCACCGTCTATCCCGTCGGTGTGGGGGAAGCCAGGAGGGCCACAAGGCCCGTTTACCATCAGAACTTCCACCGTCGGATCACTGCTGTCGCTTTTCGGATCGATCTCTGAGCGGTCGAAGATCGAGCAGGGCGTAGAGATTCGTCGGGCTCGATTGCCGCGACTTGGGTGGTGGCGATTGGCGAAACCATGCGTGTCTCACCCACCGCTGAAGCCTCGACCGACCAGGCGCTTGCGCTGGCGGGAAACGAGGAGGAGGACGACACAGAGTCGATGATATGGAGTCAACGGTATCGCAGAGAAACGCCGCGACACACGCCCGAAAATCGCGCCGCATCATGGACGGGAGCGCGCGATGTCGAGTGGAGCCTCCGGATCCAAGCGGTCGTCGGCGATAAAGTGAGCGCACCGAGACGGATCTCGCGGCCCTCGACCAGAACTCCACCAGAAACCATGATGAAGGCAATCGGAACAATTGCAACTTCTCCAAAAATCGCTAAGACACCTGCCCCACGGTGGGCACCAACTGTCGTGGTTCTAAGTCTGACAGTAGAATGGGGGTAGGTATGGAGAGGCAAGATCCTAGCTATGGAGCAGTTATGCGGACAAAGATTTGAGTTCGGGCCCTTCTCGAGGAAGTAACAGCCCTCGTCTCGGAGCCCGAGGCGGTCGATTGGATTATGTGTGCGTGGTTACAGGGTGCGAACCCTTTACCTTGAGGAGGGTGGCTTATATAGTGTCTGCGGACCTCTCCGGCCCTCAATTATGCAGGGTTTAAAGTACATAAAGGTTTGGCGTTACTGGTAACGCCCTACATAAAGTGTCATCATGGCCATAAAGACTACTTATTACAGACCGTTTGGATACAGAGTGGTTCTTAATCTCCTGGTGGTCGAGTGAGTCTTCATGGTCGAGTGTCTTCGAGTCCATTGAGTGGAATCCCTCTTGGTCGACTGGAAGGTAGCTTCTTCTGAAGATGTCCTTGGGGAGGGTACTTTGGGCAGGCCTGTGACCCTACCCTAGGTACATGACTTCATCAGCCGCCACATTATTTCCTCCCTCAAATATAACTCGATCAGTCTATCATTTGTCTTGATTTCGACATGTGACGGTCCAGTTCTTTGTGGTTGGCTCCTCAATCGCTCGAGCTCTTTTTTAAGCTTTCTGATTTTGCCCTGAACACTGCCAAAGGTCGTCCTCGACCACTCGCCTAGATTTTGCGCTAGATCATCCAGATTCCTGTGCACATCCTTGACCGTAAGATTGTGACCATTGGGCTCCCATGCAGATCGGACGGCCGGCTTTAATTCTGCATGCATATCCCACATAACCTCATAACGAAACAGCTTGTCCACGTGCTTCCCCTACTCCGGTGCTAGGCTCAGTAATATGGGGCTGTGATCAGACGTGGCTGCTGTGAGATGTAGCACTCCAGCATGGGGAAATAGTGCACACCATTCAACCGACCCCAACGCTCTATCCAATCGGACTCGCGTATAAGTGCCACCAGTCACCTTTTTCTCGTACGTCCGTCGGGTCCCGCTGAAACCCAAATCAGCTAGGCCGCATACATCAACGGCATCTCGGAAACCTTGTATTTGTGATTGGCTTCTCGTACCAATGCCATCATGCTCATCGTGCCGAAGTACCTCATTAAAATCACCAATGCAAACCCACGGCAAACTCTGCAGATTTGCCAAATTCTTCATCGTGTCCCAAGTTTGATGACGAAGATGGGTCTGAGCCTCCCCATAAAAACAAGAAAGCCGCCATGGGGTCCCACCCAAGTTAGAAACCTTAGCATCGATGTGATACTTCGAATAACCAAAATTTTCAATATTTATTTCATTATTCCAAAACATAGCCAAACCTCCACTCCTACCGGAGGAATCAACAGCAAAAGAGTTATCGTAACCTAGAGTACTTGCTAACTTTTCAGCCCTAACTCCGGAAATTTGAGTTTCAACTATGCAGAGTACTAGGGCAAACTTTTGCGCCAATTCGCACAGCTCTCGAATTGTCGGGGCGTTGCCTATCCCACGACAATTCCAGCATAACAGATTCATTGCGCCCGGCGGTCCTCCGCCGGGGAGGCCGCCGATAATGCATCATTGGTAGTTGTTGTTGTTTGTCTTTTCAAACTCACTTGTTCCATCACCTCTCTCTGTACATCTCCCTTGCATGTCTTCTTCGGCCTCTTGCTATCCTTCCTTGGTGAGACATACACCGGCGGATAAGGAGGGATTTGTGACTCTGTGGTCACCAGCACCATCGACTTCCCGTGATCTCCTTCAAAGTTAGCAGTCCTGGACGAGCTTGGTATATTATCCACCGACGTGCGTTTGTTTGACAGCTGAAGATTTCTACTTCCTTGTAGTACCAAACCACGCGTGTCCCTCTGCCCATCTTCCGGGTCCTCTCCCACAGTCCCTGAATGACCATCATTTGTTTGGTTCTGCTGCGGACTTGCGTTGAAACGCCAGTTGTGGTTAGGGTTGTAAGCTTCACAAAACAAGCAATGGAACTACCTCATACGCCTTCTAATGGGCCGGCCCATGCTGCATCGATGGAGTGAGAGGTAGTGTGCGCCTGTTTGCGCAATTGCTTATAACGGGCGCCGCATAAGATTTGTCGTGACCTCCTCCCAATGCCTTAGGCGCTTGTTCGGCAACCGGCGCTTGTGCATGACAACACTTGGGCTGGCCCGCTAGGCTCATCACTCAGCTCCGCTCGCCCGCTTGTCGGCCACCTCGCTCGCTAGCTCACCGTTAAAAGAACTGTTGGTGACTTGGTGTTCATTCTGGAATAAAAGAGTCACCCAATTTTCCACAAAAACAAAATTTTAAAAATTGTCGAATTTTTCAAAATACGTTTTTATGTGGGTTTTAAAAATGATCATAAATTTGAAAAAATCTTGAGTTCAAAATTTCGGAAAAATGGAATAACTTCATAAATATTTAAGAAGTTTTGTATTTAAAAAAAATCATGAATTTGAAAGAAGTTCAAGAATTTGGAAAAGGGAATAAATATGAAAAAGTTCAAGTACTTGAGAAATGTTCATTAAATTTTGTAAATTCAAGAATATGGAAGAATTGCATGATTAAAAAAAATTGAAAATAGTTCGCAAATGTCAAAAAGTTTGTGGATTTGATAAAAAAATCAAGCATTTGAAAGAAAAACAAAAGAAGAAATGAAACAATGGAAGAAGAAAAAGTGGGCTAAAAAATAGTATCGAAAAAACTCAGAACAAAATGTTCATTAAATTTGAAATATATACTTTTTGTATAAAAATGTGAATTTAAAAAATGTACGTAAATTTGAAGAAAGTTCGTTAGTTTGAAAAGGTTCACAAATTTTTGGAATAAGTTCATGAATTTAAAAAATGTTTCTGACTTTTTAAAAAGTTGATGAATTTGAAGGGAATTCATGGATTTTAATCAAATTCAGAACTTGGAAATGTTCATATATTTGAAAGAAGTTCAAGGTTTTGAGGAATGTTCATTAAATTTTAGAAATACACAACTTTATAAAATACGTAAAATTTGAAAAAATTCACAAATTTGAATAATATTTTGTGAATTTGAAAATTCACGATTTTTGATTTTTTTATGCATTTGAAAGAAAAACAAAAGAGAAAAAAATGAAAAGAGAAAGAAAAAAACCGGGCCAAAAAACCAGTATCAAAAAAACCGAGACCGGAAGCTTCCCAAAACTGTTTGAGAGTTTCATAGAAACATGTTTGCGTAGATGGGCCAGTCGACTAAATCTAGGAAAGGCAACCGGCGCTAAATAGGATTTCACGTCTTATGCATAATAAGGTAACTCATATTTTTACCCATGTCTGTCTAGTTTCTTTTAGACAACCCGTTGTTTGTCTTCTTTTTTTTTTTTTTTTGAGTCTCGGTGTTTGTCTACTGACACTAGCTAGATGTCTGTGGGCAGCCTTGGGGCCTCGGTACCATTGCCACAGTCTTCATCATCCACTTCACCCAACATCCATACGCTTCGTTCAACATTTGATGTACATCACCCTCTCATGGCTCCAATCAGCAACGTCGGACGCACAATACTCTGCACCTGCGACGCCACCGAGGTGCTTGGGCTTGTGGAACCTGAAGCTCTATATGCCCAGCCCGGTCACCCCGCTTGAGCTGCCATGCTCGCCAAACCAGTCGTTGTTGTATTTGTGTTTCTGTTGTCTCTCCGATGTCTTAGTTGATGGCCTGCAGCTATAATAAGTTGTTGCTAACTACATTTATTTTTAGTTCTTGCGCTTTTATATTCCAAACATGCTTTGCATCCTGTATGGATTCTTTGGTTTCTTTATAGACGTGAATATGGCGTGTTCGTTCGCTCACAGGCATCCATGGCACGTACGACCATACACATCGACAGGATCAACCCAACGTTTGACGTTGTGCGTGCGAGTACCTTGCCCAGTGCGAGGAGCGTGAGCACATGAAGGCGCGCGAGTGTGACCAAGTCGAGTCCCTCTCCTCAAGAGAAGAAAAATTATCCGTATATATATTAGGCGTATATTCAACATGTAGGATTTGTTCGGTTAATCCTCTCCCCAAGAGGATTGGTGAGGATTGGCAACGATTGGTTTGTATTTGGACTTAGAAGAGGTTTAAATACCCCTCAAACCCCTTTAATCCACTTGGATTCACACGCAACCGAACAAGGCCACAAGGGTTGTGGTGACAAGGGAAAAAAGTTGCCATGCATTAATTGATTTATTTGCCATCACATAAAGTTTGTTTTATTAGTTGAGCGAACGTGCTAATAAAAAAAGTTTTTTTTAACACAGTACAGACGCAAGCGCTCATATACACGCACATACACTCACCCTACCCCTATGAGCACTTCCGAAAGACCGAGCCGGCATATCATCTTGAAATTTACGAAGTCACCGTAGGCACCTCGTCGTCGACGGGAACGTCTCCTCCCATAAATCGCCGGAAATCCAGAAATAAATTCAGAAATAAATGCGAGCACCAGGATTTGAACCCTAGTGGGCTGGGGATACCACAGTCCCTCTAACCATCCAACCACATGTTGGTTTGCAATGCTAATAAAAAAAGTTGACATGCATTATTTGCATTACTTGCCTTTTGTTATTTGCAACAGTTGCTGGTAAAGAAAATGTGTGTACTAATTGCCATGACAAATCAATTGGGTACAGGTTGACCGACATGCTGAGGGAAATTTGCCATGTGGGAGGGTGTTTTGAGGTGGTCTGTATTGGCATGAGGAGATGTGTTTCTAACTTCAAAAATGAAGAAGAACGGAAAAACTTGCCAAAACCTATTTTGCGTAATTTGCCACATGTTAATGAATAAAGTTGCCACATGTTAATGGTGGCGGCGGGGCTCTCTCGGTGCTGGCTTCCTCGTAGACCAGGGGCGGCAGGCTAGCCCGGACGGGGTGGCAACTGGCGTCGCAAATCTGGCCCGTGGTGGTCCGGCTTGGGGAGGTGGTGTTGCTGGGTGGTGGAGGCGGGAGTGGTGGAGGATGGTGGCGATGGGTGTTGCTGGTGGTGCGAGGTGGGACTGCTGCAGTCGGTTTTGGATCACCCCCGCCTTTGGTTGGTGTTGTGGCGCTTCGGATCAGGTCTCCGGCAGGTGCACGGTGGCGCGCGTGGGGCGTGTTGGTGCTCCTGGTGTTTGGTTGCAGCCCGAGACCATGGTGGTTCCTGGCCTCGGGCAGCGCTCCTCTGCTCCTCGCCGGCATGGTGCTCGGTTAGGTTCGGTGGCTCGCGCTGCGTCCGGTGACCCTGCGTTCGGATGACCATTGGTGGATCCAGTGCCTAGTGCTGATGTTTGGCCATCTGTGGTCTCCGGGGGGTGCGGTTGGCTGTGACGGTTCGTCATGCTTCTTCGTCTCGGAGGGGGCCGATGGTGGTGGTGGTCAGCTGATGTCTTGCTGTAGGGATGTGCTCAAACTCCGGGTGAGAACCTTGCATCGACTATGTCGATGTCGGCGGCAATGGTGTCTGTGGACATCGTTTTCCTCGTAGGAGGTGTCGTTGTGGAGCTCCAGCACTTGCAGTACTTTGTTTTGTAGTATCCGGGTGAAAACCTAAGATCCGGCTTGTCGGATCGGATGACGGTCTTGTGTCCTTGTCAGCACTATCTCCTTGGAGGCGTCATCTTGGAGATCCAAACGACGGCTTATGTGCCTGCGTGTGGTTGAGGGTGCAGCGTTTGGTGGTGTGGCCAACTTGGGATCAGTCGGAGGGTCCAATGGTGGTGGTGGCGGTGCGACTGGCTTGGAGTCGACGGTGGTTGTTTGGTGGTGTTCTCTAGGGTTTGGTGGCAGTGCCTTTGGCGCCGCAGGACAGCCATCTGTTTCCCCCTCGTGAAGGTGTCTCGCTATGCATGCTCAGGACTCTCCTTTGGCAGCCATGTGTTGCAGCGAGTGTCGTGCTCTTGGTGATGTCTTGGTTCATCTTTGCTCTTTGATGGCGCTAGATGCCTCCCCAAATTGTTAATTGTTTCGATCTTTCGTGGCGGGGCACCCAGTCAAGGTTCCTGTTTTTTGCACTCGTTAGTTGTGGATGCTCCTGAGTTGTATCGTGGGGCTCAGTAAGCACGCAATGCGGTGCGTTAGGTTCCTCGCAAAGTCTAAGTATTGTGATCCCTCGACGACACCCCACAACTACTTGTGTCTTTTGCGGTGATGGTCGTTTTAGTCTGCTAGCTAGCTCTAGTCCTTGTTGGGTGTCTTGGTCTTCTTTTCTCTTCAAACCTTGTTGTACGGTTTTCGGCCCGGTTTCTGTTATAAACGGGTCAACTTGTTTAGATTTTTTTTATCCGGTTTTCTTTATAAACTGGGTCACTCTCCTGGCATAATGGCCACTTTAAGTAATATATTCAGGTGGAGGGACTCCTCCCCCGGTGATTCTCAGAAAAAAAATTGTCAGGCTGTGTGTGTATTATTTGCCAGCTAATGCTAGTGTAGCAAAAAAAATGGTTTACATTATCTCCCGTACACAATTATTCATGTTAAAAACCCGCAGAGATTCAAGCATGAGCTCAAGCTATCTGCTACTCCCTCTGTACATTAATATAAGATCTTTTAGATAATTAGTGATCTAAAAGATCTTATATTAGGTTACAGAGGGAGTATATCATACTGCTGCTCACGGCTAGACGAATGAACGTACAAAGTCAGGGCTGACATTAAGCTTGGTCTTGGTCTCGGACTTGGACTCATAAAGCGAGAGCCAGAAAATGGCATGAACTACGCCGTCAGGGTTGACATTGTAAATAAGGTCTACATGTGCATGCAAATTCAATCGTGACGACATCCTCTGCTGCCACATACTCAAGGTGGTGAATGTATGTGTCGCGAGGAACGGCGTTTGAGATGCCCTAAGGGCATCTCATGTCCAACTGTCGTTTGTTTGAGGAACATCACTGGCGATGCACTAAGGTCATATGTGTGCTATTTTTTAATATATTTTTTCCATATGTTTGAATGATCTTGCGATAGTTACTATTTAAAACTAATAATATTCTATTTAATTGCTCACTGTTTATTTTGTTTTATTCCTCTGTCATCATCATGTCGACTAGTCGCATTTTGTTTAATCACTAACAATTACAAATTCAATATATTTCTAAATATTATGTGGAATAACATATTTGAAGTGATATATAACTAAGTGAAAGTATGCTTTGATTATATTTTTTTCTATATTATTTTCTCTGTTATATGAACTATAAAGAAAATAGGCCATATTTTCATCTCCTCACGGCCCCCTCGAATTCCTGGAGACATCTTGTTCCTTTCACAGCCGATTTGAAGAAATTGTTCGACAGATCATTGTCGCATGTTCTTCTGGCTTGCAGGCCGTGAGTGGTTGTTCACAAATCCGTGGCTCTTTATAAGAGTTGTCCTCCACGCAAGCTCGTTATGAACTCTTTGGGAGACGACTACTCCCTCCATCCACATCTATAGGGCTTAGTTAAGTGAAAGTACGTTCTTGTGCATTACCGATTCAACAATTTTTGCTTGATGTTACTTCACTCTGAAGTACTCGGTGGTAGCAGAATTTCGCGATCTATGTGTTTCAAAGAAAAAAAAAGAGAAGAATCTGCGTTCTATGGGATAGCACACCTCAATTCTTTCTTCGGTGTAAACTAATCTCCATCCTCTAAAATCTACTCCCTCCATTCCCAAATATTTGTCTTTCTAGAGATTTTAACAAGTGACTACATACGAAGTAAAATGAGTGAATGTACACTCCATTTAAAATGTGTAGAAAGACAAATATTTAGGAACAGAGGGAGTATGAAAATGACGCAACCCTCGAGGCCTCGACTAAGATTTTAAACAACTAAAATAAAGGCATCACATCCATCTTCCGACAATCCTGGTCAGAGAGTTCTCCGACGGATTGTCCCTGTATTTCTCCTTTTGATCGGTTTCTTGAGGTTGTAAATAACTTTGTTTGTCTAATTTACTGCAAATTGTCAGGCCGGTTTTTGCCCGCGATAGATCCCTCAAAAATGGAATGTTTTTTTAATTAGTAGTACACCTCTAAGAACACGAGTAGGATTAGAACAAGGAACACGAGTAAGCCAGTCTTGGCGCTTGGGTGGTCGCATCGCATCCCCCTCGGGTCATTGCCAAGTTTTAGGTGGTCCATGTACCCTTCTCTCGGCAGCGATGCAAGCCGCGAGATCCGAGACAAGAGAGGCATGGCACAACTCCACATCCGATCACGTACCCGGCCTAGAAAACAACACGCGCAGCTCAGGAAGGAACAGTCAGCAGCGGGTGCTCGTTCCTCAAGCCGTCTCTTCCACCACACCTCTAAACAAGGTTAGCATGATTTACTACCTGTAGAACCTTAACAGTACTACGATCGAATGCCAAGCACGTACCAGTGATCACACACGCGTGAACCAGATCAAATCACCCATATCTATCTAGTGAAACAATGAAACGAGGCGACACCCAGGATTTAGGGCACATGCACGCAGAATCGGACAAGGTGTGGCCCTGGCTGGCAAGACTGCAACTGCAAGAGGGCCAGGTTGCTCGTAGGTTGTGCCGGCGCGCGCCGAGCGGCTCGTCGTCTTCCCGGCCGCGCGCGCAGCGTAGACTGGACACTGGAGTCCTCCTCCTGTCTAGGCTGCCGCTGCCGCTGCTGATGATGCTGTGTGCACTGTTGACTGGGGGCATGGCATGCAGATGCAGTGCAGACCATGGTCCTCCTAGCTAGCTAGTCCTGACCGCGCAAAGGACTTGTATGCAAGTAACGGCGGCCATGATGTAGTATCTGGGTTGGGACGCAGGCAAAGTGATCTAGATTAATCTAAGCACTTACAGTACAGTAGTTAGCTAGTGTAGCAGCCTACCGGCCGGCAGAAAATGATCTTGCCATGCCATCTCGCCGGCATGCACGCGGCGAGTGTGACTGATTCCGAGACACACACACACACACACACACACACACACACACACACACACACACACACACACACTACTCGTGTGTTACCGGTCACCATTACAGAACGGTATGAACTCTGAACAGACGAACGATCAAAATTCAAAACGACAGTATTATTGCATATGATATGATACGGCACCTCCGTTGAAGACTTGACAGGTCGCGGATATCGAGCTTGTATGATCAATCAAACCGTACTATACAGCAAGCAATAAATCGATGGTTGATTTTGGCGCTATGCCCGCGGGATGCGACGTTCCTTGTTCTTACTATGCCAGTGCATACGTTGGCCTTGCTCCGTGGGAGCGAAAGGAAGAGGGACAGAGGCGGAGCAAAGGTTCTCCCTGTCCGCAAACATGTCCCCCTAGTTTCTCCATCACGGCCGCGTGCACCAAGAGGCGCACTGTAGCCGGCCGCATGCAGTGACGGGCACTATGCCGCGTACTGTTCCGGCAGAGCAAGCAGAAGAAGAACTCGGTTCGCCACCGAGCTAGCTTACTGTGCCTGCCGCCGTCCTGCGTCAGCTGGAGGTGCAATGCAGGTACAGCCACAACATACAAGATCCTCGAAGAAGAGAAGATTTCTTTCATTCATTCACGCGCAAACAAACCAACAAACAGACAAACAGACGAGGAGGAGGAAATAGAATCATCATCATCATCATCTACCAGTTCATCACTAGGATCGAAACCCGTCGGCTGATTTCTCTTCCCCGAAAACAGATACAAATCAATAGCCAAGGTTATTCACAGCAACAGCAACCGTGGTATGGTCGGTTGCAGAGAAAAGCTAAAACGAGAACGAAGAGCAAGAAACTAATTAACTACTGCTAATATAACTCCTACTAAGTACTTACTAACTAGTATAGTAACTAGCTAGGTAGAAAAGGTAGGAGATGAAATGCCTGGCGTGCCCCATGTATGCCATGTCGCCGCGGATGATAGGAATGGTGGTAAAGCAGCTGGCCGGCTCAATTCCTCGACCGCCACGTCGCCGCCGTGTCAGCAGCAGCTATCCTCCATCGCCGGAGGACACGGCACACGGAGGAGGAAGCCGGCGGCAATGGCCGGTGCCACCCGGGAGCGACCTCGACGACGATGCGTCGGGTTCCAGCTTGACGACGACGTGCGTGCGCACGGCAGGGCACGGGTGGAACCATCGATGGTGTGCAGTGGTGGGGCGGAGGGTGGTGGTGGTGGTGGCGGTGTGGCCTCACGCCGGCTTTACTACTACTTGACTTCGGGGAGCAAGCAAGGGAGGGAGCAGTGCGGTGCGTATCAAGGAGGGGAGGGCAAGAGGAGGAAATGGCATGGAGCCCAGCCCTGCATGGTTATGCTGCTGTCTCCGGCCGGCCCGGTGGTGACCTCGGCCGCTGTGTGTGTGCCCGCGAATTTATGTAGCCTGCTGCCTGCGCGCCGCAGGCTCATCGGAAGACGCACACGCAGTGCAGTCCCGCGACTCGTCATCTCGGTGCCATGTTCCGCAGCGCCGTTGTCTTTCTCCTCCAAGAAAAAAGAAACGACAGTAATTTTCCAACAGCTAGTGTACTCGTATTGTTCATGCGGAATGCACGTCCTGGGTCTCATTCATGCAGACCAACGACTAGTACCGTGCAAATCCATTACTGTCAAGAAGAAGAAAAAAACAGCTAATTAATTCCCCGGCATGCGTGATTGATCCATTTCAAACAGCTACTAATAATAATTATCAGTGCACCTCGCGCTCACTGTTTTACAAATCGCTATCCGACACGTCACATTGCACGCAAAGGAACAAGAATGCCCAAAGAATGCTACTACTACTACTACCATAATGTGTACAACGATTCCTTGGCATGCCAGAAATCAACATGTTTATGTACAGCTCACCATGCATGGTCCACACTCCACAGCAGCGACGACAGTTTGGTACAAAAACGATAATGGCCCAAGCAGTACAGCAAACTGGAAGGAAAAAAATGCGGAGCACATGGACGGACCGACAAGGCACGAGTTGAGCAATGGAGCTGTGCACTAAAGAGTGTACAGGAAATGGCCAGCCAACCAAACCAACCGGCGGCCTACTATATGTATGTGTATGTATTTCTCTCTTTCTCCCGTATAGTACTTGCTATTCAGCAAAATTTAACTTAATGAACAAACGGCGGCTACGATCTACCTGTATGATGGTGTGTACCTATTATGCTAGTACCTGAAAAGCAGGAGACAAATTCACTTCTGGTAGCAGCAGCAACTTTGGGTACCAACCCTTGTATATAAAGCTAATGATGGACAGAGCTACGGACGAAAATATAACCATCAGGATCATGTGGCGTCGTTCCCGTTTTCTGCAGGTGGAGCATCTTGGGTGGTGCCGTTCCCGTTTTCTGCAGGTGGAGCATCTGGGGTGGCGTCGGTCCCGTTTTCTGCAGCTGGAGCATTTGAGGTGGCGTCGTCTGTGGTCAGGGTGGATAGACTGTCGGACAGTGAGTTTGCCTCTTCGCTCTCGGACGGTGCCGCTGTCGAGGTGCCATCCTCCGAGCCAATGTCGGAAGTTGCGTCCGAAGCCATGCTAGATGGCTCTGATGCTTCTGATATTTCAGGCTGTGGTTGTCTCAGCAAGCTCCAATACATGATGCTAGCTGTAAGAGTTAGGATCATCTTCTGGTTCACCTGTTCAATCAACATGAACAAAAGGAGGATATATAAAACAACAATATAAGCACAGCACAGTTTCAATTCTCAATCAACAAGCATCATCAACATTTCTAAAAGGAAAAGATTCAAAACAGTAGTAGATGAATATGCTATACTAGCATTTAGCTCCGATCCAGTTTAATTCAATGAAAAATGAAAATATTACAGGCTCAGTTCCATATTCGTAACAATGGCCCTTTACCTCTATAATGTCCTCTGGCAGTAGAAACACAGAACATCCGATCTTTCTTGCAACACTAATGATGTAGGTAGCATTTAGCTTCTTTTCCTCGTCTGCAAAATCAAAAGAAATTAGCTATCAGCAAGTACTATGGTTATTCTATTTGTAAAGAAAGCATATAATTAATTAATCAGAAACCAATTCATGAAATAGCACATGTGGACCAAGAACAGACCAGCTTCTCCCTTTGTAACTACTTTCCAGTTCACAACCCTTGGCTGAACTGCACTAAGAAGTTCGAGGAAGAACACTCCATTTGATAAGCTCTTATCCTGAAGGGGTAAATGGCAAGAAAAACATTAACAGCTGGAGTTTCTGATATGGTCACGCAAAAGCTACGGATATTAAAGTCACCTTGAAGCTTTCCATTCGAGATGTTCTTCCTGATGCTTTCACTTTGCTGTTTGCCCAGTTCAGTATATCTGCATCAGTAATTTGCTTTCCTTGGGATCCTTTGGAGTGGGATCTCAGTCTGTTTAGCAATTGAAGGATATTAAATCTCATCAATTGCCACAGAAGTGCTGAAAGACAACACAGAGAAACTCAAATTATATGTCCACTAAGTTATCAAGAACAGTGCATTAGCATTCACTACATGGTTAGATGTGATCAAACTCACCAACTATTAATTTCTTATTTCCCTGAACAATATCATTCCCAGCTAAATTTACTAATGAAAACTTTAACTCCTTCCCAATTTTTACAACTTGATTGCAGTTCTCCAGTTTCCTAAATGGCAACTTAATTGGAGGTTTTGATGCCAACTTCCAATTGACAGATCCAGGAGAAACTTTGTCGAGTACTTCAAGAAGTACCCATCTGCAAGATCATAAACTAAATCATCATCAACTCAGCAATTGATATAACACAATAACACAAGACACTATGAAAATATTCTTGTTACCCATTGCGAACATCTTCAAAAACATTATTCACGTATGACTCGACCCCAAGGCTGTTGATCCACATTCGGAAGGCCCTTTCTTCTCTGGATACTAGAACATCATCACGTGATGCTGTCTGTGTGAGTGTAACTTGTTTAATGTCACTAGTTAGACCATTCCTGCACATCATGGAATGATATCATTGAAGTGATCAATGGTCAGCACGGAAAAATCGTTAAAGTCGACCCAACAAACTTTCAATTTAAAATAGCTCGTATGACTTTGATCATATCTTAAATTTCTGGTCCTTTTCAAGAGCAGGAAATTCGGCACTTACCGATGCTGGAATATTTGTGCAACAAATGCAAGATTCAAGTTGGCAGAACCCTCAGTGATATCCTTTGGTGTAAGGTATCTTTTACAGTCCAACTTCTCTGCTTGTTCAAGTACCATTTTTGCCCTTTCATCAGGATCCTTAGTCTCCAGTGTGGTTTCAGGGGAAGTCTCTGGAGCAAGAGCTTTTAGAAGATAAGCATAGGCTTCACCATCCTGTAAGTAATTAACTTATGTGACCATCGGAAGTTGAACAGAGCAGGAACAGAAGCATGACAAAGAACAACATAATGATGGATCAAGTACAGGGCAACATAACGTACGCTTTATTAAATAAAAGGAAGAAAATGACATAAAGTGTTGGATAAACAATGTTGAAAAGCTAGCTGTTGCTTTGCCCACAAGACTCAAATTCAACAAGATCAACCAAATGTGTGACAGGCAGATTTTTGTATCATTGCAGGTGTATCAAAATTGCATATAATTAAGTGATTAGTAAGTGTTGTGACATGTTCTGTCATATGCACCTTCACATCCGAAGAGAAATTGTTGACAGTTTTCTTGTAGCCAGCCTTTTTCAGATGATGGTTCATCCATCGAAGCAGCATCTTTTCTGGTGACAAGCTCAACACTTCATCTATATCCTGTACAACATGCAATAAAATGGATTTTGCTTTGAGCAACGATGTACACTGGGAGTTGAAACAAAGGCAAAACACTTCTACTTACCTTACTGTCATCAAACAATTCCACAAGCTGGGGTGTCTTCTTAAGATTAAGATCAGCCAAAAGTTGAATCTGGTAATAAGTGAAGCAACTCTTTAGGTGATGAAGCAGGAATTCAACCATAGTGTGTCCATTGAATTGCATAAAAAATGTGAATCTCATTCCAATACCTACCTTTATGATTTGAGATATCAATCCAAGAACTAAATGAGGCTGCCAAACAAAACAATAGAAGTATGTGTAAGTCACCACTTGATTTTTTTAAAGGGAATTTATAGAACTGAATATGGGAATTGGGAGCATTTTTCCATTAGGGTAAGGTAGCTAAAAACACCTGACACGTGAAAATAAACAAAGAAATATGAGATGTACTACCTACTAGTAAGTGATAAAGTGAAAAAGAACAAAGGACAGGCAGCAGTTAATAATGATAACAGTATTTATACCTAAATTTACCAACAAATTCATCAAAGAAAAATTATATATCGCTGTACAGGACATGAAAGAATTAAAGGGAGACAAATGATTTATCTCATTGCAAAAGAAGAAGGATAATTTAGAGCGCTGCAACATTTTTATATCAGTGACACTGCATCATGAGCTACAAGAAAGGATAACAAGTAGGGAACACAAGGCATACCCTTCCTTCCACTAAATCCTGTGTGCCAATGTTGACAACAGTACATCCAATGGCCTTTGCAGAGTTGAGGCACAGTGTGTGGTTTTCATTCCTCTCCCATGGGTTAAGAACTCTTTTCTTATTTATTGCTCTCTCATCAATGGTCCCAGGTACAGCTACATTGATCAACTTACTGACAAAAGATCCAGCAAAGAATTAACATCAGCTACAACTAGCAGGCAGTTTCTGTTGAAAGAGTAAATTGGCATGCGCCATGTAGCTAGCTAGAAAGCCTTCTCACCAGAGCAGGACACCATCCCTAATAAGATCGAATAGCTGGTTGCCAGATGGGTCGATTGGCAAGTACTTCTTCAAGAATGGGTCTTCACCAAGGTAAGTGTTAATATGCGCCACGTAAGAAGACTTCTCCGCCTGGTTGAGATTGTGCAGCAGCGTAGTGATGGTGGATTTGAGGAACGACGACGAGTTCTTGCGGCCGCCAGCCCCGCCGCCGCCGCCGGCAGCGGCGCTTCCTTCCTTGGCACTCACCCTTGCTTGCAGATTCAGGTACTCCTGCAAAAACACCACACCAAATTCCCCATTCGAACCGAATCTGTAAGACAATGACACACTCTTCCCCTCCACAGTAATACTAGTAGTCAGGAACTATGAGGATCGCCGAGATGTACCTGGAGGAAGGACTCGAACTCAATCTCCTGGTCGCTGTCGGGGTACGACTCCGACAAGAAGGCGGCGATCTCCTCCTCGGAGACCACTTCATGAAGTCCCCTGAGCTTCTTCATCATCCCCGGGAGGTTCTTGGTGGTGACATGGCCGGAGTCCCTCTTCAGAGACACGAACTGCAACCACAACGAGACATAAACCTCGAGTTGGAGCGGATGCGGCGGAGGAGACTCTTAACAAAAAAATTGAGGTTTTCGGCGCAGAGGAGCAAGGAAACCGTGGTTCGGGTCATCACCTTGGCCTTGAGCGATCGGAGCTCCACCTGCGTGAACTGGCCCTGCAGGGAGGGGTCGGAGACGACGACCCCGACGAAGCCGGACATTTCCCCTCGCCACGGCCCGATTCGGGCCGGCTCCGGCGCGGCTGCGGGGAGATTTCAGATCAGGGAGGAGGGACCCGGGAAAAAGAAGGAACAGATCGTCCGCGCGCGGGTGGGGGGCTGCGGGGAGGAAGATCGAGATACCTTCCGAGTTGCTCACGGTAATTCTGCCGTGCAGCCTCTGCTGTTCCTTCTCTTGCTGGCGTGCTTTCCTTGTGCTCGGGGGAAAAGGTGGGCAATGGCGTCTGGGAACTCCCAGATTTGGTGGGGGCGGGAGGGAGGGAGGGAAGGGGGAAGTGGCAGAGACGAGGAGAGGAGGTAAGGGTGGGGTCTGCTTGTTTCGTTAGTTTATTGTGTCTTCGCTTTAGGTTTCCTCGGGGTTAAGGCACTGGATGGAAAGGGTAAAAGCAAGCAAGCAAGCAAGCCACCAAAAAAAAAAAAAAAGCAAGCAAGCAAAATGGACTTCAATAAACAATGGAGCAAAATTTTGACAAAAAATAAACGAAGATGAATTTTGTGTTTGATTTTATTTTTCTTGATGGGGAGAGATTGATGATGTGCTTAGAGCATCTCCAGCCGCGCCCCCAACAAGGCCCATGAGCGACTTTTTCGTTTCGCCAAAAATCGGCCAGTCATACCTAAGGGCCCATTTTTCACGGCTCGGGCGAATTACGCGCCAGCGGACTAACCCAACCCGGCCGCTTCGGGCGTCAGGCGAATCGTATTTGGTGCGAAGAGCCGCGGGCCTCTCTGCTGCCGACTTCGTCTCTCTTCTCGCCGCTTCATCGTCCTCATCGCCTCGTTCCGTGGCGAATCAATGCCAAAGCTGCCGCCGGTCACCTCCATTGATGCCTCATGGGCGGCCTTGATGAAGACCGGAGGACGCGTCGTCCTCTCGCCGCCACGCAGCGTACGCGTGGCGGCGCAGCGCTGTGGCGCCTCGGCCTATATAGTCTCCACCGCCGACGCTATTTCTCCTTCTTCCTCTCTCTCTCGCCGTCTCCGATTAGCATGGCGGCGCTTCGAGCGGCAAGGCGGCGGCGAACAACCGCCGCCGCCACCTTCACGAGGACGGCTCGGCTCTCTTGGCCGAGTACCGTCCCGCCGGACATCGCGGTGCCGGCGTGGAGAATTAGTGCCGGCGGGTCCCAGTGCACCACCGCCACCGGCGGCGCGCATGCGGAGATCGCAGCGTATCCGCGCCTGCTGCCGCGGCGGCGAGAAGGACCACGATCGTCCCGACGGCCGCTTCGCCTGGAGCCATACTTCCGCCGCCGCCATGCCGAACAGCTCGAGGCCACCAACGGCGTCGTGCCCTCCGGAAGGCTCAACTCCGAGGGGCGGCACCGATGGTGGGGCGTGCCAGGCCGCACGCTGGAGGCCGTCCTCGAGTACATCGAGGGCGGCAACACGCCGAGGCTCGAGTACATCGAGGGCGGCAACACGCCGAGGCTCGAGTACCCCGCTCCCCCGTCCTTCTCTCGCCGACGTGGGAGCTCGTGGACGCCGAGGCGCATGGAGTAGCCCGGGGCGTCCTCCTCCTCGTCCGGCCGCTCGTCCGACTCTCACTCTCCCGCGCCGTCAGCCGGAGCCCAGACACGCTTTGTCGGCCGGCGCACCAGCGCTCCGGCGTCGCGCCGGCGACTCGCTCTCTCTCTCGCGCCTTGTCTGTCGCGCTTAAGCGGAGCCCGCCTCCTCAGAGTATGAGGAGATAGCCGCGCAAGCTCCGACGAGGAGGCCCTCTGATGGCGCGCGGACGACTACCTCCGCGACGAGATGGTCGGCGGCGCCGCCTGGAGATAGATAACCGCCCATAAGCGTGGCGCGAGGACAAGCACGACGTCGTGATCCTCGACAATGACGACGACGAGGCGCCCGGACCGTCAACCCGCCGCGCCAACCGTGAGGTTGCGGCGAGGACGGCGGCCACGGCGGAGGCGGCGGCGACGACGACGACGACGATGGGGGCGGCGGCAGCGACTACACGCGGTTCTACAGCCTCCTCGGCATGTAGAACTTCAAGGGCGGCGGGCGGCGAGGAGCGGCGAGGGAGACGGCAAGGAGCAGCCAAGTAGCTTTTTTTTTGTAAAATAGTTTTAAATATGAATTAACTCGCCGAAGTTTGGTTGAATTTGCGTTGTGTTTGTGCCGTAATTTAAATTTTCAAAAAAACGTGGGCGCCGCGATTGGGGGGCATCACGCCCCCAGCGCAAGGTTTAGCGCCGGTGCGCCCCCAGGGGCGATTTTTAGCGCCTCCCAAGGGGCCAACGGCTGGAGATGTTCTTAGTTGCTGCATGCTCACAACCGCCGGAAAGAGTCGTCGGAGACCTATTTTATCTAACACGTGTGACGGCCGAATCCTCGCATTAGGGCGGCTTAAGGTTTACATGCATCTGCTGTAATTTTTGTTAGCTATATGCTCTTTGTACCGCCATGATTGATTATAAATAAATCAAAAGTTTCTCTGAAAACACATTTACATTGTCACGAGGGGTTATGTGGGGTTTCCTTGTTGTTTTTAGCGGATTAGTTTTATTATCAGCAAACATTTTTAGTGTGTTTTTTTGTGTTGTACAAAATTATAAAGGAAAAGGGAGAGCACAAAAATATTATTCATTTCGGGTCTACTACCTCCGTTCAGCTTTATCTTATATTTTGGTTTAAACTTTAACTTTGACCATATAATTGATTTGCAGATATAAGTGACATGTCATAAAAAATTGTTGGATTCGTATTCAAATGAAATTATCATATATACTATTTTCCGACATATAACTCATATATTTATTACACAAATGTATTGTCAAACTTTGATTTAAAATGCGAGGGAGCGTAATAAATTCGGACAGAGAGAGTACTAGTGATGTTGCAAATAAGTCCATGAATATACTATCAAAGTCGAAGAAGTTTAAATATATATTCTAGTAAGCCATGTACTTTGTTGTTTCCCCACATGCACATATTATAGTTAGAGTATTCTCGAGAGTGACTCACTTTATTTTCCCTCACCCTTCCCCTATTGCATCGGCCCCCATTTTGAAACTCTACCAGAGCTTTCCCGCCTAATCCAACGCTTCATCCAACATCGATTGTTGTCGAGAGGTGTGCATGGCATCCTTTTGTGTATTAGAGTGGTAGTAGCAGTCCTCGGTAGTCTTGGCGTTACGTCGTTGTTTGGTGACATGACATTGGTGTGCTTTTGCTCCGCTGCCAATGAACGGCGTATGGAGCTAACGAACGGTGTATGGAGCCCCCCTTCCACCTCCTCTGGCCCACTTGTATGGTGGACGACGACAGCGGATGGTGGTTTTGGCTGAAGCACTTTCAATAAGCTCAGGAGAGCCCCTGGCCGGCCAGATATTGGATCACCCTTTCTTCTTCTTCTTCTTCTTCTTCTTCTTCTTCTTCTTCGCCGACGTGGTGGCGGGCGAACGGTAATAGGTGGATCCGGTGGCAGTCTTCGCCGAGCTAGGGTTCTTTGGGGATTGCAAGCTGCCTTGTGGATCTAGTGTTTCCTTCATCTCATTGCACCAACCTCTGTCACAAAAAGCTGCAGATTATAGGTATGCTTGTGATTTTCAACCTCCACGTGAGGCCTTATCCCCTTGCTCATCATTGCCAACGCTTGTTAGCAAAGACGATGGCCATGGAGTCTTCAACAAGATTGCTACGTGCGATAGCGCTCAATTGCGCTCCTCTTATATTGTTTGGGGTTCTATTTGCAAAAAGGTAGGACCATGTTGTAAAATCTTGTTTTATGTTTAGGTCCTCTATGTAGTGTTGTATTAATTTTGATATGAAATGGCAGGTTGGGCCTTTGAGCCCCTATATATCTATTAAAAAAATGTTAGCGCATTTTTTACGATTGTTTTTAAAGAACAATTGTTTCATTGGATATTTACAGTGTTAAACCCACATGCTGCCAAAAAAAGGGTAAAATAAGGGGAGAGGATTTGTGGCATACAGGTGCGGGGCACCGAGCCCCTCGCGCGTGTTTTTTCTTTTGGTTTTTGATTTTTAATCTTCATATATTTTGAACAAAAAGTTCAAATTAAGTTGTGTTTTCCTACTTGGGTTTCTCTTTTTTTTTAGAAAACTTTCAATCTATTCATGTTCAATCATGTCAATACAACGAACATCAAAAATAATAAAAAAATACATCCAGGTCCATAGACCACCTAGCGACGACTATAAACACTGAATCGGGCCGAAGGTGCACCGCCGTCATCGCCCCTTCCTCGCCGAAGCCGCGCAAAACTTGTTGTAGTAGACAGTCAGAAAGTCGTCGTGTTAAAGCCCCATAGGACCAGCGCAGTAAACAACAACTGTCGCCGATGAAGAACATCGTAGATTGAAAGGATCCAACCTGAAGAAACACAAACGTAGACGAACTACGATCAGATCCGAGCAAATCCACCAATGACAGATCCACCAGAGACACACCTCCACACGCGCACCGACGATGCTAGACACACCACCGGAACGGGGGCTAGGCGGGGAGAAGCTTATTCTATCTTCAGGGAGCCGACACCGTCTCGTCTTCCTGAGCAGGACACAAACCCCAACAAAACTTGAAGAAACATCTAAAATCGTAGCCCTCCCGCGGACAAGGGCCGAGATCCATTGCACCGTCATGGCGCTAAGGCCACTAGAAACGAGGCGGACCGGCGGCGGCGCCGGCGGAAGGTAGAGAAATCCTAAGCTTTTTTGGGGGAGGAGGCAGTTACCTATTCATGATTCTCGTGACAAAGGTTTTCACATCAGATTCATTTTGAATACATTTTGAGGAGTTTTTAAAATTTATGTGAAGTTTTAGCTTTTGAAATTTAGTACGAGCACAACTTTAGTAACTGCGACCGGAAAAAAAATCCCTTAAAAGTCTCGTATGCAAAATCATAAGTTTCAAAGATTAAAACTTAAAATTTGTTGCACCCTTTTGCGGGATCCGACTATTTTACGGATCGTGTGGCAATTGGATGACCAGACAGTGCAGGTGCTTGCTCCCGCACCGGCGTGCCCTGCGAATTTCCGGTAAAATCAGGATAATTGTACCGGTATTGATGGGTGGTAATACGGCGAGTGGCAGTGTGCGTCTTCTTCCCGTGCAAGAGGAGCCGACAATCCGGTTCGGTCCACGACGCGTCCTCGCCATGTTTCTATCGGCGAGCCGAAAGCGTCACCGCCGCTTCCAAAAGAAGAGGAAGATACAAAACACGTCACCGGCCTTCGGCTTGGCGCGTTGCTACCTGGTGCCATTCCCGCCGGAACACACCAACAGCGCGTACCTGTACAGACACATGCCCGCCAATCCATCCTCCCACCGCCCACGCACCCGTCACCGCGTGGACACGCGTGGCCCATCGGCCGGTGCGCACGCGTATGGCGCCGATGTGTTCATCCGCCGCCACGGGAGGACCTCATATTTGCCTGAATTCATTGCCAAGGACAAGGACGCGTCTATCCGGAACGACTGGTCGAACTGAAGTTTGCAGCGCGGGTCGCATGACCGGGCATGCAGTTCACCCAAGTGCGGTGCCGTGGCGTCATACGGCGGCACTAAACAAAACGCCGGCCAACGAGTATGGGACAGAATGACGAATGGAAGATGTACTACGGAGTACGCGGACCCGTGCGCCGACCGGGCACGGCTGAATGGATCGCAAGTGTACATCCGTTCGCTTATTATTAAGCGGAGACTTATATGCCACGTGATGCGAGGGCAAAGGATCCAAAGGGGTTGTAAAATTGCTCGATGGTATGCTACTCCGAGCACGTGCGACCGACGACATGGAGGAGGCAGCCTCAACGTGCTCGCTACTTTTTTCCTTTAAACCGGGATCTGGTGACTTTTCTCGCGTGCACTTTTAATTCCTTTTTTATTTAGAGGAATTTTTTAAGGGGGGTTTAGGGGAACTATGCTCACTTTTAACCCGTGGAGACATGGAATATCCTATTTGGCGCTTAAGGCGCTGAATACTACCTTGTTGGTAGACATAGCCCAAACCTTCCCACACATGTTTTATATGGGCTGGCCCATGCAAGCTTCCAGCCCCTCATGCTTTTGGGAAGCTTCTAGATTCTTTCGGCTCGTTATCTTTTTTTCTTTCTTTTATACAGTTTTTTATCACTCTGTTCCGAATTAATTAACACAACCTCTATACAATGTCTTACTTACATTGTATAGAGACTACATCAATTAATTCGGATCGGAGGGAGCAATTTTTCTTTTCATGTTTTCACTTCTTTCTTAATTCTTGCTTATCATTAAAAATCATGAACCTTTTCATTTTCATGAACATGTTTGAATTTTTGATTTTTTAAAATCTTAAGTTTTACTCAAATTGTATTTTTTTGAATTCACAAATAGATTTTCAAATTATAATCGTTTAATCTATACAAACGAGGGTCTTTTTTTTCATAAACCATTACTATTGGATTTTCCTGAATAGTGACTGAGAGAGCAAAGTGGTTAGAACAGTCGAGCGAGCACGCAGATGATTGAGCCATTGCGCAAAAGAGCTCGTCCAGGTGTACACTATAGTGGTCGTTTTGCACCTTAACCGCTGAATAGAAGCTCCTTGCAATCACATCTTTTTTCTTGAAAGAACCTCACTGGCCTTTTTGTAAGAGCACTGCACTTTCGCGCGTCCTTGACGACCCAACGCCAAACGGTCACACGCCTCTATAAGATGTGTATTGGGTTGGTCCGCGAAGCATCCCTTGGTCCTCTACCTTAATTTATTGTTCACAAAGCATTCATGTACTCAAGGGTGGATCTAGGGTGGGCAGGGTAGCTGTCGCCCACCCTAGTATTTTAGGTTAGTCTATATGCCATAGGTTATTAGGAGATGCCTAGCAACAGCTTACTGCTCGTCTTGACCCGCATGTAGACACGCATTGGAGCAAACCAGCCCTAGTAGCCAAAAGAGCTCTCCCCTACGTCATCGCATAGGCCCCCCTCCTCTTCCATGTCTAACGGCCTCATCAGCGGCAAGAGGAGTGGGGATCTATTTTCTCCTTAGGTTTTTGTTACCTCGGCGGCATCGACGAGGTGGTGGTAGCGATGGTGTGTTGGAATGTCCCCCTCCTACCTCGACGACTTCTAATCCAACGCCGATGTAGGGCATGTGATAGTTGTGTCACCATATCTATTATCTCTCTTCAGATCTTGGTAGTTGGCTTGCGATTCCTTTGCAAGATGGCTAATGCTCTTCTTCCTCCCTAATGGTTGCGAGTGAAAATTTCTTTCTTTACCAATTGAGATCTTGTTGATCCAAGGACTTTGCCATCGCGGCCAAGGTGTGGTCATCGGTTTCAGATCCCACACAGCCCAAGTGGCTCAATCCATCAAGCGGCATAAAAACCTCAAGGATGATCCATCAGTGGAGTTCTCGTGGAGGCGGTGATGGATCCTTGCTGGAGCTCTCTTGGGTGAATGACAACTCATCAGTGCTAGGGGTTGTTATTTTTCTATCTTGAAATGTTTGTTATGTAAAATTGCAGTTCTATTGTTCTTATCCAAAGAAAGTAGTTTGTATTCTACAAAATAGCGAACCAGACATGGTGCCTCTCCTGACTAGCGAACCAGACCTGGTGCCTCTCCTGACTAGCCGACTCCCCTGACTTTGATTCTGTTGGAAAACATAGTAGAAAAAAATCACCCTACGAACACCCAGGAACAATATGAAGATGCATATAGGGTTTAGATCAACGATAATTACCGACTCCGGAGTGCAGCAGAAGTAGATGTGTCGGTGTAGATCGTACTTGGAGTCCCATGAACCGTTGATGATGATCCCGCGAACCGCCATTGAATGATCCCTCAAACAAAAGACAAAAAGCACGACCTCTCTACTTGGTTGCAAGCGGACAGTCTTCATGATCCGGCAGCGCTTCGCCGTCCAGAGCTAATCGTCGTCGAAGAATTAGTGAGAGGAGATTAGAACCACACTAGGCTTATAATTATGAGGATTAGAGGAACTAGGTCTAGCTCTAATTAGTGCAAGTAGGACCTATTAGAACTAGAACTAGATGAACTAGAGGAGGCTCCAAAACTTGTGTATAGAAATGGGCCAATACCTCGAATATATATATAGGTTAGAGGGGATGATGGGCTGCCAAGAGGAGGGGAAGGACTCCCATCCCTTGAGCCGGCCAAGGGGGGAAGGAGGAGTCCTTCCCCCTCCCCAACTTGACCCCCCTATAGGTAAATGGGACAAGGTAGTAAGGAGAAGCTTCAAAAGATCAAGTCCATCCTAGAGGAGTGAGGTGGTAGCTCGGAGACTAAGTATATATTAGGCCAATATATATGACAGGCCATGGAACACCAAGAAGCTAATGATGTTGGTGGTATATTTTGTAGATCTACTAATCTTAGTTTGTAATGCCTAATGCAAACAATGTGATCAACTATTAGGCTAGCTAGCAAGCAACCATATGGGTCCTTGTTGTGATCCTTGATATTACCTCTTTCATTAGCCACTTGTATGAATTGTGCTTCTTATGCCCACTTAGGTAAGAGTATGCAACCTGTTATACTCCAGGTGCATGTTATGAGTCTTTGTTGTGGTGTTTGTTTCAATTTGTATATCACAAGTCATGTGCTAGTTCTATGTGCATGTTATTGATTCTTGTATCATCGATCTTGGCAACAAAATTATAGATAAGTGGACTCCATAGATAGTCCACACAAACAATTGAGATACGTAGCATAGTGCATACAACAATAGATAGGACCCAAACTAACATCATACATACTTCATACCATTGCAACACCAGCAATATGGATAGGTATTATAGTGCTTACAACAACAGAAAGAATAGTAGATAGATAGGTAGCATACTGCATACAACAGCACTAGAGAAGACTAAGTCTCAACCACTAAGCTCAATGATAAAATCTTCCTCACAAATCCCCTTGATCTTCTCTAGCTTGCCCTTGTGAATTCCTCCAACTTTAGTTACCTCAGAAATGTATTGGGTTCTACGGTAGGGTGCGTTAACTACAAATTAAAATTTTCCTACACGCCGAACAACCAAAAACATGCTATGGGAGATGGATCACAGATCATTACTACTAGACGTGCAGTGTCGTGTAGCGGAAGAAGTGTTCGGGCAGCGCATCCGTGTGGATCGTCTCCTCCTTGTCCGATGTCCTCGAACAACCGGTCGTCGGATCCCACGTACTGGTTCATCGGAGTGGCACAAGTGCATTGCCTCTAATGGTATCCGCGCATGCAGGAGGAACACTGAGCGACAGACTGCTAGGTCCGATCACACAGCCGGCGGTGAGTGGAGGTGTCTACTTGCAACACATGCAAAGCCCTAGTGACGGCGCCGAAGTGATCAAACAAATGAGTGTGTCCCACCCCCACTATATATAGGCATTCGTCGTGGGCTCAACACTTGGCCCTCGCACGGATCCTAAAGCCCAAAGTCTGTTCAGTTTGGATCCAAGTCTTAGTAGGATCACTGTCGGTGTCAAAATTGGCGGATCTCGGGTAGGGGGTCCCGAACTGTGCGTCTAGGCGGATGGTAACAGGAGACAAGGGACACGATGTTTTTACCCAGGTTCGGGCCCTCTCGATGGAGGTAAAACCCTACTCCTGCTTGATTGATATTGATGATATGGGTAGTACAAGAGTGGATCTACCACGAGATCAAGGAGGCTAAACCCTAGAAGCTAGCCTATGGTATGATTGTTTTTTCATCCTATGGACTAAAACCCTCCGGTTTATATAGACACCGGAGAGGGCTAGGGTTACACAGAGTCGGTTACAATGGTAGGAGATCTACATATCTGTATTGCCAAGCTTGCCTTCCACACCAAGGAAAGTCCCATCCGGACACGGGACGAAGTCTTCAATCTTGCATCTTCATAGTCTTGGAGTCCGGCCGATGATGATAGTCCGGCTATCCGGACACCCCCTAGTCCAGGACTCCCTCAATCACACTTGACTCGTGGAGTGGGATCCGGCCTCTCAGATTCCTTCCCTTAAGCGTGCGACCCCTTTGGTTCTCATTCACTTGGTCATGAGTCAGATCACATCTGGCTCGGCTATTCGGTAGCGACCTCTAGCAAACCATGCCGATTCCAAGTGTCCGATGAAGCTGGTTAGGTGATACATCTCCGTCATATCTATAATATTTGATTGTTCCATGCCAATATTCTACAACTTTCATATATTTTGGCAACTTTTTATATTATTTTTGTGACTAACATATTGATCCAGTGCCCAGTGCCAGTTCCTGTTTGTTGCATGTTTTATGTTTCGCAAAAAACCCATATCAAACGGAGCCCAAACGGGATAAAAACGGATGGAGAATATTTTTGGAATATTTGTGATTTTTGGGAAGAAGAATCAATGCGAGACGGTGCCCGAGGGGGCCATGAGGTAGGGGGCGCGCCCCAGGGGGGCAGGCACGCCCCTGGCCCTCGTGGGCACCCCGTAAGGCAGTTGATGCTCTTCTTTTGCCACAAGAAAGCTAATTTTTAGAGAAAAATTTGGGCGAAGGTTTCAACCCAATCGGAGTTACGGATCTCCGGATATATAAGAAACGGTGAAAGGGCAGAATCCAGGAAGGCAGAAACAAAGAGAGACAGAGAGATAGATCCAATCTTGGAGGCGCTCTCGCCCCTCCCATGCCATGGGAGCCAAGGACTAGAGGGGAAACCCTTCTCCCATCTAGGGAAAAGGTCAAGGAAGAATAAGAAGAAGGGGGGCTCTCTCCCCCTTGCTTCCGGTGGCGCCGGAACGCTGCCGGGGGCCATCATCATCACTGCGATCTACACCAACACCTCCATCATCTTCACCAACATCTCCATCATCGTCCCCCATCTATATTCAGCGGTCCACTCTCCCGCAACCCGCTGTACCCTCTACTTGAACATGGTGCTTTATGCTTCATATTATTATCCAATGATGTGTTGCCATCCTATGATGTCTGAGTAGATTTTCGTTGTCCTATCGGTGATTGATGAATTGCTATGATTGGTTTAATTTGCTTGTGGTTATGTTGCTGTCCTATGGTGCTCTCCGTGTCGTGCAAGCATGAGGGATTACCATTGTAGGGTGTTGCAATACGTTCATGATTCGCTTATAGTGGGTTGCTTGAGTGACAGAAGCATAAACCCGAGTAAGGGGGTTGTGGCGTATGGGATAAAGGGGACTTGATGCTTTAGTGCTATGGTTGGGTTTTACCTTAATGATCTTTAGTAGTTGCGGATGCTTGCTAGAGTTCCAATAATAAGTGCATATGATCCAAGAAGAGAAAGTATGTTAGCTTATGCCTCTCCCACACAAAACTTGCTATCGGTCTAGTAAAGTAGACAATTGCTTAGGGACAATTCCGCAACTCCTACCACCACTTTTCCACACTCGCTATATTTACTTTATTGCTTCTTTATCTAAACAGCCCCTAGTTTATATTTACGTGCCCTTTATTATCTTGCAAACCTATCCTATCACACCTACAAAGTCAGTTTCATACTTGTTCTAGGTAAAGCGAACGTTAAGCGTGCGTAGAGTTTTATCGGTGGTCGATAGAACTTGAGGGAATATTTCTTATACCTTTAGCTTCTCGTTGGGTTCGACACTCTTACTTATCGAAAGAGGCTACAATTGATCCCCTATACTTGTGGGTTATCAAGACATTTTTCTGGTGCAGTTGCCGGGGAGTCATAGCGTGGGGTGAATATTCTCGTGTGTGCTAGTTTGCTTTATCACTAAGTAATTTTTATTTGCTGTTCTAAATTTTTCTCTATCTTTAGTTATGGATATGGAACACGAAATACCAAAAAAATTAGGTGTACTTGCTACTCATGGAGATGGGGAACCTCCTAAAACCCTCGATGCTCATTATGTGAAAGATATTATGTACTGCTTTGATAATCCTGATAAAACCCCATTCAATTATGTTATGGGAGACACGTTGGATCAATGTGAATACTTTAGGGATTATCGCTTGACACAAAAAGGGAAACTATTATGGGATCAAATTTATATGTTGAATTGGTATGCTAGGGAATTATGCCTGAGACATGATTATACTTGTTACTCTAGGATGAAGGCTCCACACCTTTCCTTTTCATGCAAATTTAATGATAATGAAACCTTAGCTTCTTATGCTAATGGTATATATGATTACTATGATGTGGAACAAATAGAAGAATTCGTTGCTTTTATGGGTGCTTATGAAATTGAATCCTTGTTTAAAACGTGTGAAAATCTTGATGATGCTGTTTACAGACTTGAAAATTTTGCTATACTTAAATATTTCTATGAAAATTATGAATATAACACCGATATTGATGCATTTATTGAGGAAGTCTCCCTGTCCAAGAAGAGACTAATATTTTGCAGGAGTCTATGGAAGAAGAAATTGATGAAACTGTGAGCTCATTGGATGAAAAAGATGATGAGGAGAGCGAAGAACAAAAGGAGGAAGAGCAGATTAGCTACCCGTGCCCACCTTCTAATGAGAGTAACTCTTCAACTCATACATTGTTTAATTCCCCTTCGTGCTTACTGAAGGATGATTGCTATGATAATTGCTATGCTCCCGTTGATTCTCTTGAAATATCCCTTTTTGATGATGCTTGCTATGCTTGTGGCCAAGATGCCAATATGAATTATGCTTATGGAGATGAACTTGCTATAGTTACTTATGTTAAACATGAAATTATTGCTATTGCACCCACGCATGATAGTCCTATTATCCTTTTGAATTCTCCAAACTACACTATATCGGAGAAGTTTGTGCTTATTAAGGATTATATAGATGGGTTGCGTTTTACTACTACACATGATGATTTTGATAGATATAATATGCATGTGCTTGCTGATCCTACTTGCAATTATTATGAGATAGGAACCATATCTCCACCTCTCTATGTTTCCAATATGATAAAATTGCAAGAAACTGCTTATACTATGCATTGGCCTTTACTTGGTGTGCATGAATTGTTCTTTTATGACATGCCGATGCATAGGAAGAGAGTTAGACTTCGTTGTTGCATGATATATGTTACTTTGTGCTCACTACTAAATCACAAATAATTGTTAATTAAAATTGGCTTTGATATACATTGGGATCCGGGTGGATCCATTACTTGAGCGCTATATGCCTAGCTTAATGGCTTTAAAGAAAGCACTGCCAGGGAGACAACCCGGAAGTTTTAGAGAGTCATTTATTTCTGTTGAGTGCTTTCATATAGTTTAAAAATAAAAAATAATAGAGAGTGGAACCCAAAACTTTTCAAAAAGGAAAGTGAAAGTGAGAGAGACAAGCATTGTTGAAGTGGGAGAGCTCCTTGAACTTTGTTCATGCTCACGGAAACTTTGTGAATCTTAATTACAGAAACTTTTCATCAAAAATAATTATCCCCTTGTACAATTCCATTGTATTATAAAAATAATGTGCCAAGGTTTGCCTTTAGGATGTTTACAATGCTTGTTGGTTTGTACGGTGCAGGACAGAAACTTTGGCTGTAGTGCGCGCTTTTACATTTTTTTATTGGAACGTCAAACGGTTGATTCTTTTTGCACTGTCTTGCTATACAAATTTTTTATTTTTCCTCTTTTTTGTAGAATTTTTGCGGTACCAGAAGTATGGTGAATGTTCAGATTGCTACAGACTGTTCTGTTTTTGACAGATTCTGTTTTTGATGCATAGTTTGCTTGTTTTGATGAAACTATCAATTTATATCAGTGGATTAAGCCATGGAAAAGTTATATTACCGTAGACACAATGCAAAAACAAAATATGAATTGGTTTGCAACAGTACCTAGAGTAGTGATTTGCTTTATTATACTAACGGATCTTACCGAGTTTTCTGTTGAAGTTTTGTGTGGATGAAGTGTTTGATCGAGGAGGTCTCGATATGAGGAAAAGGAAGAGAGGCAAGAACTCAAGCTTGGGGATGCCCAAGGCACCCCAAGTAAATATTCAAGGAGACTCAAGCGTCTAAGCTTGGGGATGCCCTGGAAGGCATCCCCTCTTTCTTCAACAAGTATCAGTATGTTTTCAGATTCATTTCGTTCATGCGATATGTGCAAATCTTGGAGCGTATTTTGCATTTAGTTTTCACTTTTATTTTATGCACCATGCTGGTATGAGATAGTCCTTGGTTGATTTATAGAATGCTCATTGCAACTCACTTAAATCTTTTGAGTATGGCTTTATAGAATGCTTCATGTGCTTCACTTATATCATTTGAAGTTTGGATTGCCTGTTTCTCTTCACATAGAAAACCGCCATTTGTAGAATGCTCTTTTGCTTCACTTATATTTGTTAGAGCGTGGGCATATCTTTTGTAGAAAGAATTAAACTCTCTTGCTTCACTTATATCTATTTAGAGAGATGACAGGAATTGGTCATTCACATGGTTAGTCATAAAATCCTACATAAACTTGTAGATCGCTGAATATGATATGTTTGATTCCTTGCAATAGTTTTGCGATATAAAGATGGTGATATTAGAGTCATGCTAGTGGGTAGTTGTGGATTAGTAGAAATACTTGTGTTGAGGTTTGTTAAAAGGATCGATATAGTTGACTAGAGGGGGGGGGGTGAATAGGCAACTAACAATTTTTAGCTTTTCTTTACCAAATTAAACTTTGCATCAAAGTAGGTTGTCTAGATATGCAACTAGGTGAACAACCTATATGATGCAACAACCACAAGCACACAAGCAATCAAGGGATGCAACACAAGTAAGCTTGCAAAAGTAAAGGCGCGAGATAACCAAGAGTGGAGCTGGTGGAGACGAGGATGTGTTACCGAAGTTCCTTCCTTTTGAGGGGAAGTACGTCTCCGTTAGAGCGGTGTGGAGGCACAATGCTCCCCAAGAAGCCACTAGGGCCACCGTATTCTCCTCACGCCCTCACACAATGCGAGATGCCATGATTCCACTATTGGTGCTCTTGAAGGCGGCGACCGAACCTTTACAAACAAGGTTGGGGCAATCTCCACAACTTAATTGGAGGCTCCCAACGACACCACGAAGCTTCACCACAATGGACTATGGATCCGAGGTGACCTCAACCGTCTAGGGTGCTCAAACACCCAAGAGTAACAAGATCCGCTAGGGATAAGAGGGGGGAATCAAATCTCTCTTGGTGGAAGTGTAGATCGAGGCCTTCTCAACTAATCCTGAGAAAATCAACAAGTTTGACTGGCTAGGGAGAGAGATCGGGTGAAAATGGAGCTTGGAGCAACAATGGAGCTTAGAGGTGGAAGAGGTAGTCAACTAGAGGTAGGAGACACCCCTTTTATAGCTATGGAAAAGATCCAACTGTTATCCACATTTCCAGCCCGCGACATGCGGTACTACCGCTCCAGGAACGCGGTACTACCGCAAGGCCACACGGTACTACCGTGAGGGACCACGGTACTTCTACGGCAGCAGCAGAGACTAGGACATGCCTGACTAAGAGCAGTACTTCCGCGAGCGCGGTACTACCACTCCCCCTTGCGGTACTACCGCAAGGCAGGAAAGTCCTAGCCTACGAAGGGCGCGGATGAATAAAAATACATCCGTGCCTACTTCCGCTGGAAAAGAAACAATGCAAATATCTGACGCGGTACTACCGCTAGGGAGCGGTACTACCGTATGGTAGCTGAACCAGGACGCGCGCGGTACTACCGCGCACATAGCGCGGATGTAAAAAATTACATCCGCTCCTACTACCGCGACGCAGCGGTACTAGGCATGAGGGCCACGGTACTACGACTCCAGGGGAGCAGTACTACCGTTGGCACCCGTGGTACTACTGCGCGCGACGTGCGGTACTACCATGGGGGCGCGGATGTAAAAAATTACATCCGCCCCTACTACCGCACCGCAGCGGCACTAGGCCTGGGAGCCACGGTACTAAGACTCCAGAGGAGTGGTACTACTGTGGGCTCCAGCGGTACTACCGCAGGTGCTTGCGGTACTACCGCTCCAGAGAGCAGTACTACCGCAAGCTCAGCAATAGCCGCCAGGATAAGCACAAAGAGGATAACCGAGGGAAGCTCCAAAGTGCAAGGGAAAGGTGGAGACAAGGAGGGAAACATGTACGTGATGATTCCACCCGAACCTTTCCGATGCGGACCCCCTCTTAATAGTACGGCTCTCCTACGATTCAAATCCACCAAAAAGAAATGTAGAACAACGCCGTCTTCAATAGTCTTCGAGGAGCACCGAACCATCTCGGGCCTAGCGATGAAGCGTCTGAGAAACTCAAGGCACACGATTAGTCCGCAAAAGCATTGTCATAAATCACCAAAACACCTTAGGGATAAATATGCCCTTACAATCTCCCCCTTTTTGGTGGATTGATGACAATACGGGATTTGCACAAAAAGGAGATAATATTGAGCAGAGGCAAACCCCTCCTCTCTAGAATATAGACGGGCTCCCCCTAGATGTGTGCAATCTAGATGGATGCTTTGGACTGCATAGCACACAAACTAGGATCAACACTCCCCCTATATTTTAGAGACAAAGGCATGATTACTAACATCTAGCAAGAGCATAGCACAAAGGTAGCACAATATATCACAAGCTCGCTAAGATAGATAGAGTGCATATGTCTTACACCATATTAAGGAAAGCAACCCAAAGCAACCAAAACGAGATTCAAACGAGAAAGCAAACACATCGAACACGAACGACGACACACGACTCGCAAATCCCTACACTCTCCCCCCCTTTGGCATCGAGACGCCAAAAAGGCAGAGAGGACACCTACACACAAGGGGTGGCTCAAGCAACGAAATCATCCCAATGCTCCTCGTCAGACTCGGCGGCAGGAATGGTCTCCTCGACGTCCTCCTCAGAATCAGTCCACCTGTAGCCTTGTTTCTCCATCCACTCGGCCTCTGGAGTGATGCGATCCTCAGAACCATCAGACATGTCCTCGCCATACAGCTGCAAGATCTTCTTCTCCCGGCGGCGACTCTCCTTGGATGCCACGTGAGTCCTGTACTGCCCCTTAGCTTGCATGCCGAAAAGAGTCTTCATGTTGTCCTTCAGCTTCTTGGCCCACGAGGGCACAGAGGAACTATGGGAAGACCTAGCAGCACGGTCCTCAGCAACATCCTCTGCTCCAGCCTCCTCCTCATCAACAGCCCTCCTAGCAGCAGACGCCTCAGACCGAGTAGTAGTGTTGGCCCAGTTGGGCTTGACACGGAGACAGATGGGATCATGTCGAATCCAGTCTGGAGCAAGGAACTCATCACCAGGGTACATCTTCTCCCAAGTCTTTGAGATCAACAGAAACATATATGGTCCATAGATAGGCACCTTACGATTGAACACTGCAAACCGAAGCTCACACCACATGATGTGTGAGACATCAAGTGGCTGAGTCTGAGACACACGAGCCTCCTCGCATAGGAGCATCATATCCACCATATAGGCATGAACCTTGTCCTTGTCACCAATGCGAGGGAACAAAGAGTTGCGGAAGATGCTATACATGATATCCAGAAAAGAGTTGAGAACCCACACCGACTTGCCATTGGGAAGCACCTTCTCAACATAGAATGGTTGAAGCTTGTCCTTGTTAGCAGACTCAGAATTAGCATGGGGGCGAACACCCACGGGAGTGTCGAGCCCGTCATCAGGAACCTGGAGCAGATCCATGAACTCCTTCCAGGTAGCAGTCAACTTACGGCCATTGGTCATCCAGGTCATCCTCTGCTCCTCATCAGCGTGAAAGTATATTGAGGAAAAGAATTGACAGATAAGCTCAGGGTCATAGTCAAGGTGAAAAGAGATCACATGTTCAATTCCAAACTGCCCCACCAAATCCAGAGCTTCTCCAAAGTACTCACGAAACTTTTCCTTCCTCAGGTGATGCATTTCTATCCATTTGACATCCATGCAGGTATTTTGCTTGTTCTTGATGACATACAGATAAGTGAGAGTCTGCTGCTTGGTCCAAAACAGTTCACATCCTCTGATGGTAGCACGAGGATTCACATACGGGTTGAGCTGCCTGAGACGGATGAACTCAGATTGGGGTATCTCGTCCATGCCCTTAGTGGGTTCCTTGTGCTTACTAGCGGAGGTCTTGACATGGCGCTTGGGGGCAGTGGAGCCCTCTGGTGCTTCATCTTGATTGCGCAGACGCTTGGAGCCAGTGTCACGACTGGGATTGGAACGGCGAGAGCCACCACCTGAGACACAAAACGCAAAACACCCACGACAAGCAAAAAGGATCAATGCAAAACCACGGCAAAGCACAAGAAACACATGGAAAGTATCGTGAAAGTTGCCATGAGATAGATTGGACCCACGGTAGTCTTGCGGATCTTGCGGTACTAAAATTTTAGTCTTGCTCCAAGTCATGATAATACCGGGTGGGAGCGATAGTAGGATCCTAGTGCCATGGCGCGTCTTGGTAATACTGCGTGCTTGACGGGCGGTAGTACCGGACAAGCGGTAGTACCGCACATGTGGCGCAGTAGTACCGCACCGCGTCAGATCCGAACCAAAGTTTGAATCTGAGAAGAACCGCGAAACCACGGCAGTACTACGGTTGATCAAATCTAGCACAGGACAACATGTCACGTATAATCCCTACTCAATACTACTCTCCTACATCCTACTCTTGCATAGATTTAGCCTAAAAAATCTCAAGAACACATATGTCTACCCCAAAAACCTAGAGGCAAAGAAAACAACCAAAACGAGAGGGAGTTTGGGAAAGACCTTGGTCCATGGCAAGAGCACGTGGTGGGGAACGATCCCACCGGATGGAATCGCAGGAGAGCAGCCGGAGGCGAAGATCCGGCGAAGGACGCCGGCCCCGTTCTTGAGCGAGGGAGAGAGAGAGACGAACTGGGGAAAACTGACGAATGGGTATGGGGGAGTTAGAACTCCCCTTGCCCGTCCTTATCCCCACGCGTCTGCGACGGCGCGGTAGTACCGCACATCATCGCGGTAGTACCGCTCTCCCAGGTGGCAGTAAAAATTACTGTCGCGCGGGGGCGGTAGTACCGTGCTCTCCACATGCGGTAGTACCGTAGCAGGCTGCGGTAGTACCGTGAGCTCAAGAAAATGCAGGTTTCAACACACAAAATAGGTCTTCTCAAGGAAACTTTTAGCACAAGAGACACCACAAGAACACACACAACCCAAAGGCAGAAAGTCAACAAGAAGCAACCACGCGACACTACCTCTTGAAGGAGAGGGCGGTGGCCGAAGCCACCTATGTTTGAGTCAGTTGGTATGGCACCGCGAAGAATTATCCTTGGGCCCATCCAAAACTCGTATTTGAAGCACAAGTACCATCAAAAATGGCTTATGTGAAAGAGTTGATCGATTTATGCATAATGGGGGGAGGGAGAGTTCATTGAGAGAACAACACTCCCCCTATGTCCATGCCTACACTAAACTAGACAACAAGTTGAGTGTGGTGGGAGGTGCAAGGGTTCAAGTCACATTGCTCGAATCAATGATATTTAGCTCATGCCTTAACTCGCGAAATCTTGCTTCATCCAAGGGCTTCGTGAAAATATCTGCAAGGTTATCATGAGTGTTGACATACTTGAGCTCAATCTCCCCTCGCCTAATGTGATCTCGAATGATGTGATACCGAATCTCAATATGCTCTGTCTTGAAGTGTTGCACCGGGTTGAGAGAAATCTTGATGGCACTTTCATTATCACACCAAAGAGGCACTTTGTCACAAATGACACCGTACTCCTTTAAAGTTTGCCTCATCCATAAGAGTTGTGCACAACTACTACCGGCTGCCACATATTCTGCCTTGGTGGACGAGAGAGACACACAACTTTGCTTCTTGGAAGACCAACTCACCAAGGAGCAACCAATAAATTGGCACCCTCCGGAAGTGGACTTCCTATCCACTTTGTCTCCCGCCCAATCGGAATCCGTATATCCTTCAAGCTTGAAGTTTGCCCCTCTTGGGTACCATAAGCCAAAGTTTGGGGTATGAGCCAAATATCGAGAGATTCGCTTGACTGCCACATAGTGGCTTTCCTTTGGTGCGGCTTGAAACCGTGCACATATTCTCACACTCAACATGATATCCGGTCTAGATGCACAAAGGTAAAGCAAGGAGCCAATCATGGAGCAATATACCTTTTGATCCACCGCTTTACCATTGGGATCAATGTCAAGTTGGCACTTGGTAGGCATTGGAGTAGAAGCTGGCTTGACATCACTTAGCTTGAATCTTTTTAGCATGTCTTGAGTGTATTTGGCTTGGTTGATGAAGGTACCTTCTCTTCTTTGTTTGACATCAAAACCAAGGAAGAACTTCAACTCTCCCATCGAAGACATCTTGAACTTGGAGGTCATTGAAAGCTATGTTAGGGGAACCAAAGATAATATCATCAACATATAGTTGGCATACAAACAACTCCCATTTGACCTTCTTAGTAAAAAGAGTGGGATCGATTTGCCCCACCTCAAATCCACGATCTTGTAACAACTCGGTAAGGTGGTCATACCACGCACGTGGGGCTTGTTTAAGGCCATAGAGTGCCTTATCGAGTTGATACACATGATCCGGGAAGTAGGGATCCTCGAACCCGGGGGGTTGCTTGACATAGACCAACTCATTAATAGGACCATTAAGAAAAGCACTTTTCACATCCATTTGTTGCAACTTAAAGTTGTGATGGGAAGCATAAGCAATCAAAAAACATATGGATTCAAGGCGAGCAACGGGAGCAAAGGTTTCACCGTAGTCGATACCCTCGACTTGGGAGTAGCCTTGTGCTACCAATCTTGCCTTGTTGCGAATGATGTTCCCATGAGCATCTTGCTTGTTCTTGAATATCCACTTGGTTCCAATGACGTTGTGGTTCCCTGACGGCCTTGGCACCAATCTCCACACCTTGTTGTACTTGAAGTTGTTGAGTTCTTCATGCATGGCATTGAGCCAATACGGATCTTCGAGCGCCTCATAGACCTTTTGGGGTTCAACACAAGAGACAAACGCGTGATGTTCACAATAGTTTGCTAATTGTCTACGAGTGCTTACCCCCTTTCTTAGGCTTCCAACCACATTCTCCATGAGATGACCTTTGGTGGTGAGCTTGGAAGCAATCTTCACGACATGACGCTCTAGTTCCTCCTTGGATGTGGAAGGAGGAGGGTTTACTTGATTATCTTGAGCGCCATCTTGAGCTTGTTCTTGATCTTGAGCTTGCTCATGATCTTGAACTTGCTCGAGGGGGAGAACTTGACCCTGGGCATCATTTGGAGGTTCACCACCATCTTGAGTTTGATCTTGCCCTTGGTCTTGTTCACGAGGATGAGGGCCTTAACTTTGTTCTTCGGAAGCGTGTGGGTCTTGGGGAGGTGATGGCTCCACTTGAGTGGAACATTGTCCTTCTCCTTCGGCCACAAGGGGTTCCTCAATGGGTAGTATATGACCAATACCCATTCTTCTTATGGCTTGGGGTGGAATTTCATCACCTACATCACAAGTACCACTTTGCTCCACTTGGGAGCCGTTATTTTAAATCAAACTCACGTTACATCGTCTCCTCAATGAGTCCGGTGGACTTGTTGAGGACACGGTAAGCATGAGAGTTTGTAGCATAACCAACAAATATGCCCTCATAAGCTCTAGCCTCAAATTTAGACAAACGAACACCTTTCTTGAGAATGAAACACTTACACCTGAACACCCGGAAGTACTTGAGATTGGGCTTGTTACCGGTGAGTATTTCATAAGGAGTCTTGTTCAAGCCCTTGCGGAGATAGAGCCGATTGGATGCATGACACGCTGTGTTGATGGCTTCGGCCCAAAAGTTGTATGGAGACTTGAACTCCGCCATCATGGTCCTTGCCGCATCCATCAACGTCTGATTCTTCCTCTCCGCGACACCATTTTGTTGAGGGGTATATGGTGCAGCATATTGATGCTTGATCCCCTCATCACTAAGAAACTCATCCAAGGTGTAGTTCTTGAACTCGGTGCCGTTGTCACTTCTTATTGTCAAGATCTTTGCATCATGTTGACGTTGAGCTTCATTTTCAAAGTCGATGACGGTTTGTTGAGTCTCACTCTTCCTCTTGAAGAAATATACCCAAGTGTATCTTGAATAGTCATCCACAATCACGAAGTAGTACTTTCTACCTCCAAGACTATCAAACGATGGAGGCCCAAAAAGACCCATGTGAAGGAGCTCCAAGGGTCTCTTCGAGTAGATGATGGTCGTGGGAGGGTGAGCCTTCTCATTAAGCTTTCCTTCAGTACAAGCACTACAAGCACGATCTTTGGCAAAACTAACATTTGTTAGTCCACGGACATGGTCCCCCTTGAGAAGACTTTGCAAAGATCTCATATTGACGTGGGCTAAACGGCGATGCCAAAGCCATCCCACGTCACTTTAGCCATTAGGCATGTCGCGGTCTTAGTGGGTCGCTCCGAAAAGTTAATCACATAGAGACCGTTCTCGACATGCCCAACAAAGGCTACTTTAAGAGTCTTGCTCCACAAGAGGGCCACGGTATCAATGTCAAAGAAAGTAGCAAAACCCATGAGTGCAAGTTGACGAACGGAAAGTAAATTGTATGCAAGGGACTCAACAAGCATGACTTTCTCGATCGTTAGATCATGAGAAACGACAACCTTGCCAAGACCCAATACCTTAGAATGTGAGGCATCACCCCACTCGACATTTGTGGGCATAGATGGAATCTTTTGCACGTCCACCACCAAGTCCTTGCTCCCGGTCATATGATTTGTTGCTCCACTATCGAGCAACCATGATCCCCCACCGGAAGCAAACACCTACAAGAGATCAATGCTTGGTTTTAGGTACCCATTTAGTAATGGGTTCTTTGATGTTAGTAAAAAGGGTCTTAGGAACCCAAATAGACCATTCAATGTACTCATAAGGAGAACCAACAAATTTAGCATAAACATTCCCATCACTAGCACGTCACAACACATATGACGGGTTAAAGTCGCCGGCTTTGTTGGAGGAGATGGTTTTGCCCTTTTTGACATCAACACCCTTCACATTTTCCTTCTTCTCCTTAGGAGCACCCTCTCCCTCTTTCACAAAAGTTTTCTTGAGAGGAGGAGGTCGTTTGGTCTTGTCATTCTTCTTCTTATTCTTGGACTTGGGTGCAAACCCAATTCCCTTCTTGGCCACAACTTCCTTTTGATTGCTCAAAAGGTCGTTGAGGTTCTTCTCACCTTGAATGCAAGTCACAAGGCCTTTCTCAAGTTGATCCTTCAACTTGGCATTCTCCTCCACAAGATGCACATGCTCACAACACGGGTTAGTTGCATATGCATTATCAATTAATACCATATGAGGAAAGGTGGCCTTTTCCTTGGTTATCTTAACTTGGAGTTAAGCATGAGACTCCTTGAGGTTAGCGTGAGCACCCTTCAAGACCTTGTGGGCCTTGTCAAGTACATCAAACTCCTCCTTGAGTCTAGCATGATCAACCCCAAGGTTAGCCTTCTCGGAAGTTAGCACACGAGACACGACAAGAGCATGATCAAGATCTTTCTTCAACTTAGCATGGTCATCATTTTATGACTCCTCAAGAGTCAAACGATGCCCACGCTCTTCCTCAAGAGCATTAGAGAGATCCGATATCTCATCGGCAGAGTCACGACTATGACCTTCCATCTTAGAGATGGTTTCTTCATGAGCCTCGATCATGTCATTGGCTTCACCAAGTTGTTCCAAGAGAGCAACAAAGTGCTTCTTGGATTTGCCCTTGAGCTTACTCATAAATGACTCAAATTCATTCACTTCCTCATTAGACCCATCATGTTCATCAATGCAACCCTCCAAAGAGGGATTAGTAATGATGGTGGTTTTGATGTTGGGGGTTACCTTGTTAGAGGCTTTAGCCATGAGGCACTTGGCGGTGATGTTCTCGTTGGGTGAATCAAAGAGAGACACCCGGGGAGTGGTAGCAATGGCAACGGAGGCCATGACCATTATTTCTCCCTTTTCATCATCATCATCATCCTCATGGTATTCTTCTTGAACCACCAACCCACGAGTAGGAGTACTCTTGGTGAAGTTGTTCTTGTTGGGGAAGGACTTGGCTTTGTCTTTTCGGATGAACTTGCCACCATTGTCTTCCCGCTTCTCGTAAGGACAATCCGCAATGAAATGGCTCAAACTGCCACAGTTGAAACAAGTTATAACTCATTGCTTGCCCTTGTATCCACTTGAGTTGTTCTTGTTGAAGTTGGGTCTTGAATTCTTCTTGCTCCAAAATTGTCTTGAAGCAAGAGCCATGTGCTCATGATAATCATATTTCGTATCTTCAGGGTTGCTCTCTTCATCCTCCTCTTCTTCCTCTTCTTCCACAATAACCTTGGCCTTCAAGGCAAGGTTGGGCTTCTTTGCCCTTTGAGAACGGAGCACCGCATCGTCGGCGGTCTTGTCCAAGATGCTCATTGCAACGAACTCATCCAACACTTCACTTGAGGTCATGGAGTGGAAGTCCGGTCTTTGACGAATACGGAGGACATGGCCTTGTTGTAGGGCATCATGGCCTTGAGGAACTTGCGCTTGATCCAATTGTCATCCGTGTCCTTGCTCCCATGATCTCGGAGTGAGATCATGAGTTTGGTCACTCTTGAAAGAGCTCACGAGGTTCTTCATCTTCTTTCATTGCAAACTCATCGGCTTCATCTTGCACCACTTCATAGTTGGAGCATTGAATGCTAGCACTTCCTCGATAGAGACACAACGCATTGCCATGCGTCTTTGGCCATGGCATGGGGTCAAGATGAGGAGATCTTGGGAAGGATTGCATCTTGGATGATGAAGAGAGCACTCTCATTGAATTGATTATCCACCACTTCTCTCGGAGTGAAGTTGCTTCGGTCATGTGGATAGAAACCTTTTTCAATGATTCTCCAAAGATTAGTATTCACATGATTTAAATGACGCTTGAAGCGATACACCCAAGAATCAAAATCCTCATTTTTCACAATCTTAAGAGGAGGACCGGCATGATTTAAATGAGTAGAGGGAATCGGTCCTCCATAAGTTGGAGGTTCCACATGGGCAAAGATGCCAGTGCCATTTCTACCACTAGTAGAAGAACCCTTCTCACTATTAGCTTCCCCCTTGTCGGAGTTAGCATCCGTCACCTTGTTAGTGGGATCACCCACTTTCAATGGCGAGGTAGGTAGTTTAAGTCCTTCTAAGAATTTATTAAACATGCTTTCTACCGTGGTTGTCATGGAAGTTTTCAATGTGTCCAAGGCCACATTGAATTCCTCACGGGACACCGCGGTTTCCCCATCACCCGTAGACAAGATCGGATTCACACCGGCGTGCTCCTCCTCCCCATGGTCTACGGTGTCAACCATACGCTTCGGACGGCAAAGTCCTTAATAAAGAGACGAGGCTCTGATACCAATTAAAAGGATCGATATAGTTGACTAGAGGGCGGGGGGTGAATAGGCAACTAACAATTTTTAGCTTTTCTTTACCAAACTAAACTTTGCATCAAAGTAGGTTGTCTAGATATGCAACTAGGTGAACAACCTATATGATGCAACAACCACAAGCACACAAGCAAGCAAGGTATGCAACACAAGTAAGCTTGCAAAAGTAAAGGCCCGAGATAACCAAGAGTGGAGCCGGTGGAGACGAGGATGTGTTACCGAAGTTCCTTCCTTTTGAGGGAAAGTACGTCTCCATTAGAGCGGTGTGGAGGCACAATGCTCCCCAAGAAGCCACTAGGGCCACTGTATTCTCCTCACGCCCTCACACAATGCGAGATGCCGTGATTCCAATATTGGTGCCCTTGAAGGCGGCGACTGAACCTTTACAGACAAGGTTGGGGTAATCTCCACAACTTAATTGGAGGCTCCCAACGACACGACGAAGCTTCACCACAATGGACTATGGCTCTGAGGTGACCTCAACCGTCTAGGGTGCTCAAACACCCAAGAGTAACAAGATCCGCTAGGGATAAGAGGGGGGAATCAAATCTCTCTTGGTGGAAGTGTAGATCGAGGCCTTCTCAACTAATCCTGAGCAAATCAACAAGTTTGATTGGCTAGGGAGAGAGATCGGGCGAAAATGGAGCTTGGAGCAACAATGGAGCTTAGAGGTGGAAGAGGTAGTCAACTAGAGGTAGGAGACACCCTTTTTATAGCTATGGAAAAGATCCAACCATTATCCACATGTTCAGCCCGCGACATGCGGTACTACCGCTCTAGGAACGCGGTACTACCGCAAGGCCACGCGGTACTACCGTGAGGGAACACGGTACTTCCGCGGTAGCAGCAGAGACTAGGACATGCCTGACTAAGAGCAGTACTTCCGCGAGCACGGTACTACCGCTCCCCCTTGCGGTACTACCGCAAGGCAGGAAAGTCCTAGCCTACGAAGGGCGCGGATGAATAAAAATACATCCGTGCCTACTTCCGCTGGAAAAGAAACAGTGCAAATATCCGACGCGGTACTACCGCTAGGGAGCGGTACTACCGTATGGCAGCTGAACCAGGCCGCGCGCGGTACTACCGCGCATGAAGCGCGGTACTACCATGGAGGCGCGGATGTAAAAAATTATATCCGCTCCTACTACCGTGACGCAGCGGTACTAGGCATGAGGGGAGCAGTACTACCGTTGGCACCCGCGGTACCACTGCGCGTGACGTGCGGTACTACCGTGGGGGTGCGGATGTAAAAAATTACATCCGCCCCTACTACCGCACCGCAGCAGCAGTAGGCCTGGGAGCCACGGTACTAAGACTCCAGAGGAGCGGTACTACCATGGGCTCCAGCGGTACTACCGCAGGTGCTTGCGGTACTACCGCTCCAGAGAGGAGTACTACCGCAAGCTCAACAATAGCCGCCAAGATAAGCACAAAGAGGATAACCAAGGGAAGCTCCAAAGTGTAAGGGAAAGGTGGAGACAAGGAGGGAAACATGTACATGATGATTCCACCCGAACCTTTCCGACGCGGACCCCCTCTTAATAGTATGGCTCTCCTATGATTCAAATCCACCAAAAAGAAACGTAGAACAACGCCGTCCTCAATAGTCTTCGAGGGGCACCGAACCGTCTCGTGCCTAGCGATGAAGCTTCTGAGAAACCCAAGGCACACGATTAGTCTGCAAAAGCATTTTCATCAATCACCAAAACACCTTAGGGATAAATATGCCCTTACATTTGTGATTCCCAAAGCATGCACGTATGGTGAACCATTATGTGATGAAGTCGGAGCATGATCTATTTTTTCATTGTCATTCTTTGTGTGGAGGTCGGGATTGCGCGATGGTTAACTCCTACCAACCCTTCCCCTAGGAAAATGCATGTAATACTTTGTTTCGATGGCTAATAAATTTTTGCAATAAGTATGTGAGTTCTTTATGACTAATGTTGAGTCCATGGATTATACGCACTCTCACCCTTCCATCATTGCTAAACTCTTTTGTACCGTGCATTGCCCTTTCTCACCTCGAGAGTTGGTGCAAACTTCGCCGGTGCATCCAAACCCCGTGATATGATATGCTCTATCACACATAAGCCTCCTTATATCTTTCTCAAAACAGCCACCATACCTACCTATCATGGCATTTCCATAGCCATTCCGAGATATATTGCCATGCAACTTCCATCATCATCATCATATACATGACTTGAGCATTCATTGTCATATTGCTTTGCATGATCGTAAGATAGCTAGCATGATGTTTTCATGGCTTGTCTGCTTTTTGATGTCATTGCTACGCTAGATCATTGCACATCCTGGTACACCGCCAGAGGCATTCATATAGAGTCATATCTTTGTTCTAGATATCAAGTTGTAATATTGAGTTGTAAGTAAATAAAGTGTGATCATCATCATTATTAGAGCATTGCCCCAATGAGGAAAGGATGATGGAGACTATGATTCCCCCACAAGTCGGGATGAGACTCCGGGCTTAATGAAAAAAGGCCGAAGAAGCCCAAATAAAAAAAGGGGGCCAAAGAAGCCCACCAAAAAAATAAAAAAAGGAGAAAACAAAAAAAGAGAAAAAGAGAGAAGGGGCAATGTTACTATCCTTTTACCACACTTGTGCTTTAGAGTAGCACCATGTTCTTCATATAGAGAGTCTCTTGAGTTATCACTTTCATATACTAGTGGGAAAATTTATCATAGAACTTGGCTTGTATATTCTGATGATGGGCTTCCTCAAATGCCCGAGGTCTTCATGAGCAAGCAAGTTGGATGCACACCCACTCAGTTTTCAGTTTGAGCTTTCATACAATTATAGCTATAGTGTATCCATTGCATGGCAATCCCAACTCCTCGCATTGACTTCAATTGATGGGCATTTCCATAGCCCGTTGATTAGCCGCGTCAATGTGAGACTTTCTCCCTTTTTGTCTTCTCCACATAACCTCCACCATCATATTCTGTTCCACCCATAGTGCTATATCCATGGCTCACGCTCATGTATTGTGTGAAAGTTGAAAAAGTTAGAGAATACTAAAGTATGAAACAATTGCTTGGCTAAAACTGGGGTTGTGCATGATTTAAATACTTTGTGTGGTGAAGATGGAGCATAGCCAGACTATATGATTTTGTAGGGATAACTTTCTTTGGCCATGTTGTTTGAAAAGACATGATTGCTTTATTAGTACTCTTGAAGTATTATCGTTTTTAATGTCAAATGATAGACTATTGCTTTGAATCACTCGTGTCTTAATATTCGTGCCATGATTAGATTTATGATCAAGATTATGCTAGGTAGCATTCCACATCAAAAATTATCTTTTTATCATTTACCTACTCGAGGACGAGCAGGAATTAAGCTTAGGGATCTTGTCGTCTCCGTCAGTATCTATAATTTTGATTGTTCCATGCCAATATTCTACAACTTTCATATATTTTTGGCAACTTATTATATTATTTTTGGGACGAACATATTGATCCAGTGCCCAGTGCTAGTTCCTGTTTGTTGCATGTTTTATATTTCGCAGAAACCCCATATCAAACGGAGTCCAAACGAGATAAAAACGGGCGGAGAATATTTTTTGGAATATTTGTGATTTTTGGGAAGAAGAATCAACGCGAGACGGTGCCCGAGGGGGCCACGAGGTAGGGGGACGCGCCCATGACCCTCGTGGGCACCCCGTAAGGCGGTTGACGCTCTTCTTTTGCCGCAAGAAAGCTAATTTTCGGAGAAAAATCTAGGCGGAGTTTTCAACCTAATCGGAGTTACGGATCTCTAGATATATAAGAAATGGTGAAAGGGCAGAATCCAGGAAGGCAGAAACAGAGAGAGACAGAGAGATAGATCCAATCTCGGAGGGGCTCTCGCCCCTCCATGCCATGGGAGCCAAGGACCAGAGGGGAAACCCTTCTCGCATCTAGGTAGAAGGTCAAGGAAGAATAAGAAGAAGGGGGGCTCTCCCCCCTTGCTTCTGGTGGCGCCGGAACGCTGCCGGGGGCCATCATCATCACCGCGATCTACACCAACACCTCCATCATCTTCACCAACATCTCCATCACCTTCCCCCATCTATATTCAGCGGTCCACTCTCCCGCAACCCGCTGTACCCTCTACTTGAACATGGTGCTTTATGCTTCATATTATTATCCAATGATGTGTTGCCATCCTATGATGTCTGAGTAGATTTTTGTTGTCCTATCAGTGATTGATGAATTGCTATGATTGGTTTAATTTGCTTGTGGTTATGTTGCTGTCCTATGGTGCTCTCCGTGTCGCGCAAGCATGAGGGATTACCGTTGTAGGGTGTTGCAATACGTTCATGATTCGCTTATAGTGGGTTGCTTGAGTGACAGAAGCATAAACCCGAGTAAGGGGGTTGTGGCATATGGGATAAAGGGGACTTGATACTTTAATGCTATGGTTGGGTTTTACCTTAATGATCTTTAGTAGTTGCGGATGCTTGCTAGAGTTCCAATCATAAGTGCATATGATCCGAGAAGAGAAAGTATGTTAGCTTATGCCTCTCCCACATAAAACTTGCTATCTGTCTAGTAAAGTAGTCAATTGCTTAGGGACAATTCCGCAACTCCTACCACCACTTTTCCACACTCTCTATATTTACTTTATTTCTTCTTTATCTAAACAGCCCCTAGTTTATATTTACGTGCCCTTTATTATCTTGCAAACCTATCCTATCACACCTACAAAGTCCTTCTAGTTTCATACTTGTTCTAGGTAAAGCGAATGTTAAGCGTGCGTAGAGTTTTATCGGTGGTCGATAGAACTTGAGGGAATATTTCTTCTACCTTTAGCTTCTCGTTGGGTTCGACACTCTTACTTATCGAAAGAGGCTACAATTGATCCCCTAAACTTGTGGGTTATCATTAGGCGAACCTGTACATCACACTTCCGTTCCTTTTGCCACACAATATATGTTATCGGTGATGGAAATATGCACTAGAGGCAATAATAAAATGGTTATTAATATATTTTCTTAATCATGATAAAGGTTTATTATCCATGCTAGAATTTTATTGACCGGAAACTTAAATACATGTGTGGATACATAAATAAATACCGTGTCCCTAGTATGCCTCTACTAGACTAGCTCGTTGATCAAAAGATGGTTAAAGTTTCCTAACCATAGACATGTGTTGTCACTTGATAACGAGATCACGTAATTAGGAGAATGATGTGATGGACAAGACCCATCTGTTAGCTTAACATATGATTCGTTCAGTTTGTTGCTACTACTTTCTTAATGTAAAATACATATTCCTTCGACCATGAGATCATGCAACTCATGGATACCGGAGAAATACCTTGTGTGCTATGAAACATCACAATGTAACTGAGTGATCATAAAGATGCTCTACAGGTATCTCCGAAGGTGTCTGTTGAGTTGGCATGGATCGAGATTGGGATTTGTCACTCTGCGTGGCAGAGAGGTATCTCTGGGCCTTCTCAGTAATATAACATCACAAGAAGCTTGCAAGCAAAGTGACTAAGGAGTTAGTTACAAGATTATGTATTACAGAACGAGTAAAGAGACTTATTAATAACGAGATTGAACTAGGTATGGAGATACCGACGATCGAATCTCAGGCAAGTAACATACCGATGTACAAAGGGAACTATGTATGTTGTCATAAAGGTTTGACCGATAAAGATCTTCGTAGAATATGTAGGAACCAATATGGCCATCAAGGTCCCGCTATTGGTTATTGACTAGAGAAGTGTCTCGGTCATGTCTACATCATTCTCGAACCTGTAGGGTCCGCATGCTTAATGTTTGTTGATGATATAATATTATATGAGTTACGTTTGTTGGTGATTGAATGTTGTTCGGAGTCCTGGATGAGATCACGGACATGACGAGGAGCTCCGGAATAGTCCGGAGGTAAAGATTGATATATGGGATAATAGTGTTTGGTTTCCGGAAGGGGTTTCGGATGTTTCCCGAAATGCTCTGGCACGAGAACACTTTATTTGGGCCAAGGGGTAAAGCCCACGGGGTTTTAGGAAGGTGTAAAAGGAAGTTTTGCGAAGGCCAGGGGCCAGATGCCAGGGACCCTGGTCTTGGGCCAGACGCCAAGGACCCTAGCTTCTAGTCCTGGAGTCCAAGAAGTACTCTTGCCTTGCATGCCAAACCGAGTTTGAGGAGGCCCTTTCTCCAAGAAACAACCCCAGGGCTCAACATATAAATAGAGAGGCAGGGCTAGCACCCGGAACACATCAAGATTCACCAAACTGTGTGCCAGAAACCCCGCCCCCTCTAGTTTATCCTTCGTCATAGTTTTTGTTGTGCTTGGCAAAGCCCTGCGGAGATTGTTCTTCACCACCACCGTCACCACGCTGTCATGCTGCCGAAACTCATCTACTACTTTGACTCTCTTGCTGGATCGAGAAGGCGATGACGTCATCAAGTTGAACGTGTGCTAAACGCTGAGGTGCCGTACGTTCGGTACCTGATCAGGACAGACTGTGAAGGTGTATGACTACATTAGCTGTGTTGATAAATGCTTCCGCTTTGCGATCTACAAGGGTATGTAGATGTTCTCCCCTTCTTGTAGCTATGCATCTCAATGGATAGATCTTGCGTGTGCATAGAATTTTTTTGTTTTCCATGCAACGTCCCCATCAGTGGCATCATGAGCCAGGTCTATGCGTAGATGATATGCACAAGTAGAACACAAAGGTGTTGTGGGCGGTGATGTTCATACTGCTTACCAGCAATGTCATATTTTGACTCGGCGGTATTGTGGGATGAAGCGGCCCAGACCAACCTTTTACATGTCTAGGTACATGAGACCGGTTTCACCGACTGACATGCAACTTGTTTTGCATAAAGGTGGCTGGCGGGTGTCTCTTTTTCCTACTTTAGTTGAATCGAATTTGACTACGGCCGGTCCTTGAAGAAGGTAAAAACAGTAAACTTGATAATCACCATTGTGGTTTTGCATAGGGAAGAATGGTTCTTGCTAGTTGCCCATAGCAGCCACGTAAAACTTGCAACAACAAAGTAGAGGACGTCTAACTTGTTTTTGCAGGGCATGTTTGATGTGATATGGTCAAGATATGATATGATACATGTTGATGTATGAGGTGATCATGTTTTGTAATAAGTTCAAGACTTGCATGTCGATCAGTACGAAAACCGATAGGAGCCTTAGGGTTGTCTTTAATTATTGTATGACCTGCATGCCTATCACTTAAGCGTCATGTAATTGCTTTACTTTATCGCTATGCGTTAGCAATAGTTGTAGAAGCAATAGTTGGCGAGACTACCCCGACGCTACGATGGAGATCAAGGTGTCGTGTCGTTGATGATGGAGATCATGCCGATGCTTTGAAGATGGGGATCAAAAACAAAAGATGATGATGGCCATATCATGTCACATATTTTTGATTGTATGTGATGTTTATCCTTTATGCATCTTATTTTGCTTAGAACGACGGTAGCATTATAAGATGACCCCTTCACTTAATTTCAAGATAAAAGTGTTCTCCCTGAGTATGCACCGTTGCCAAAGTTCGTCGTTTCGAAGCACCTCGTGATGATCGGGTGTGATAGACTCTACGTTCACATACAATGGGTGTAAGCCAGTTTTGCACAAGCAGAATACTTGGGTTGAACTTGACAGGCCTAGCATGTACAGACATGGTCTCGGAACACTGGAGACCGAAAGGTCAAACATGAGTCATATAGTAGACATGATCAACTTGAAGATGTTCACCATTGAAGACTACTCCATCTCACGTGATAATCGGACATGGTTTAGTTGATTTGTATCATGTATCACTTAGACAACTTGAGGGATGTTGATTTAAGTGGGAGTTCATTAGTAATTTGATTATTTGAACTAAAATTTATCATGAACTTAGTCTTAATAGTTTTTGTATATCTATGTTGTAGATCAATGGCCTGTGCTACCGTTTCCTTGAATTTTAATGTGTTCCTAAAGAAAGCTAAGTTGAAAGATGATGGTAGCAACTACACAGACCAGGTCCGTAACTTGAGGATTATCCTCATTGTTGCACATAAAAATTATGTTCTTGATGCACCACTAGCTGACGGACCTGAAGCAAGAGCCAATGCAGATGCTATGAATGTCTGGCGGGCTCAATCTGTTGACTACTCGATAGTTTAGTGTGCCATGCTTTATGGCTTGGAACCAGGACTTCAAAAGCGTTTTGAACGCCACAAAGCATATGAGATGTTCGGGAGCTGACATTAATATTTCAAGCTAATGCCCGGGTTGAGAGATATGAACTCTCCAACGAGTGCTTCAGCTGTAAGATGGAGGACAATAGTTCTGTCGGTGAGCACATACTCAGAATGTCTGGGTACCACAACCACTTGACTCAGCTAGGAATTGATCTTCCAGATGAGTGTGTTATTGATAGAGTTCTTCAATCATTGCTACCAAGCTACAAAGGCTTCGTGATGAACTATAATATGCAAGGAATGTCGAAAACGATTTTCAAGCTCTTCGCGATGCTGAAATCAACAGAGGTAGAAATTAAGAAAGAGTATCAAGTGTTGATGGTTAATAAGACCACCAGTTTAAAGAAAAAGGGCAAGGGAAAGAAAGGGAACTTCAAGAAGAACGGCAAGGAAGTTGCTGCTCCCTAGGAAGCCCAAAGCTGGACCCAAGCCTAAGACTCAGTGCTTCTACTAGAAGGGTAATGGTCATTGGAAGCGGAACTGCCCCACATATTTGGCGGATAAGAAGGATGGCAAAGTGAACAAAGGTATATTTGATATACATGTTATTGATGTGTTCCTTACTAATGCTCGTAGTAGCACCTGGGTATTTGATACTGGTTCTGTTGCTCATATTTGTAACTCGAAATAGGAGCTGCAGAATAAATGAAGATTGACTAAGGACGAGGTGATGATGCACGTCGGAAATGGTTCCAAGGTTGATGTGATCGTCGTCGGCACACTACCTCTACATATACCTTCAAGATTAGTTTTAGACGTCAATAATTGTTATTTGGTGCCAGCGTTGAGCATGAACATTATATCCGGATCTTTTTTATTGCGAGCCGGTTATTCATTTAAGTCAGAGAATAATGGTTGTTCAATTTATATGAGTAACATCTTTTATGGTCATGCACCCTTAGTGAATGGTCTATTCTTGTTGAATCTTGATTGTAGTGATACACATATTCTTAATATTGATGCCAAAAGATGCAAAGTTGATAATAATAGTGCAACATACTTGCGGCACTGCCATTTAGGTCATATTGGCGTACAACGCATGAAGAAACTCCATGTGGATGGACTTTTGGAATCACTTGATTATGAATCATTTGATACTTGCAAACCATGCCTCATAGGCAAGATGACTAAAACTCCGTTCTCTGGAACAATGGAGCGAGCTAATGATGTTGTAAATGTGCCCTAGAGGCAATAATAAAATGGTTATTATCATATTTCCCGTTCATGATACACTACTGCAGGATGCTGCTAACGCGACACTACGATTAGAGACCCTTCGACAAAACTGTGTGCGATGCATTAATCGCAAACGGTGATGTAAAAAAACCTTCAAAAAGATGCAAAATGTTTGTGATGGCAGATACATCAAACATGATTCAGATTTTAGTTGCATGTGCGATGCGGGGCATACGCTTTAGTTCAATGAACTGTTTGCGACGAGGAAGAAGATCAGAAACGGGCAGCCAAATGAAGGTGTGTGCGATATACGACATACAACTCAGTCGAATTAACTATTTGTGATGAGGCGGAACAACAGAAATGGGCAGCCAGATGAAGGTATGTGCGATTGAGGGCATACGCTTCAGACGGATTAACTATTTGTGATTAGGCAACACAACAGAAATGGTCAGCCAGATCAATGTGTGTCTACGATTGACGACATACACTTCACACAGATGAACTGTTTGTGATTAGCCACAACAAACAGAAACAGTTAGACATATCAACGTGTGTGCGCTAGACGGGCACACATTCTAATTAAAAGAAGCGTGCGCGATGGTAATAACGAGCGCGCATGGTTGTTGGAACAAGACATGTGCTGACATTGCCTATTGCACCTTATGGTGCAAACGCCACGTATGCGGCCGAGAAAGCGTGCCCACGTTGCACCGTCCGGGAATAGTGCCACACTTAGAAATTATAGAACCATCAATAAATTTTGAGCTTGCGTCCCGTCACATTCCAAATTACTACCACGCTATATTTAATTGCAAACCTATTCACATCGATAAAAACCTAAACGGTTTCCCACTTAGGAGCGTATTAGTACTTGGTTATAAATACTACTAATCCAAGATGACTGGACATTCCTCCTCAACTCCTCATCCAAAAAAACAAATAAGTCATTCATCATCGTTTCCTTGTGTCTGCCATGGCCAGCGTGAGTTCTGGGTCGAGAGATTACCACCAGGGAGAGGTGAGCATGGAAGCGGAAGCATGAGAGATGACCCGCCTCGCCGTGAAAGCAGCCGACATGTCCCACCACACGGGCGTGGCGGCACAGAGGTCCCGCCGCGCCGCAAATGCAGCAGAGATGTCCTCCCATGGCGCAGCGGCCTGGGAATATGTCTCGCGGGCAGACGAGGACTCTTACAGGCTCATGCATGTGATCGTCCATAGCCAGGTGGATCAGATCTTTGGTTGGGCGAGGTTACAGGACGACATGAAAGCCTCATTTGAATAGGCTACCGGCGTCATTCGACAACTAAGGGAGGGAAATGCGAAGTTCCGGGCCGAGCGCAACCTACTGAGGGCGAAGATCATCGGAAGTGCGGAGCAACAAGAGGAGACCACTGCCTTATTGAAGAGGACAGATGACCCACAATTATAGGGGATCAATTGTAGCTCTTTCGATAAGTAAGAGTGTCAAACCCAACGAGAAGCAGAAGGAAATGGCAAGTAGTTTTCAGTAAGGTAATGTCTGCAAGTGCTGAAACTTTAAGTAGCGAGTAGTTTGATAGCAAGATAATTCGTAATGAGCAAGTAACAATAGTAACAGTAAGTATGCAGCAAGGTAGCCCAATCCTTTTTAGACAAAGGACAGGCCAAAACGGTCTCTTATAACAAGCAAAGCGTTCTTGAGGGTACATGGGAATTTCATCTAGTTACTTTCGTCATGTTGGTTTGATTTGTGTTTGCTACTTTGATAATTTGATATGTGGGTGGACCGGTGCTTAGGTGTTGTTCTTACTTGAACAAACCTCCTACTTATGATTAACCCTCCCGCAAGCATCCGCAACTATGAGAAAAGTATTAAGAATAAATTCTAACCATGGCATTAAATTCTAGGATCCAATCGGTCCCTTACGGAATAGTGCATATACTGGGGTTTAAGTTTATGTCACTCTCGCAACCCACCATCTATTTACTACTCCACAATGCATTCCCTTAGGCCCAAATATGATGAAGTGTCATGTAGTCGACGTGCACATGACACCACTAAGGGAATCACAACATACATACTATCAAAATATCAAACACATATCACATTCACATGATTACTTGCAACGTGATTTCTCCCGTGACCTCAAGAACAAAAGTAACTACTCACAAATAATCAACATGCTCATGATCAGAGGGGTATTAAATAACATAAGGGATCTGAACATATAATCTTCCACAAAATAAACCATATAGTAACCAACTACAAGATGTAATCAACACTACTAGTCACCCCCTAGCACCAATCTATAGTTTTGGTAACAAGATTGAATACAAGAGATGAACTAGGGTTTGAGATGAGATGGTGCTGGTGAAGATATTGATGGAGATTGCCCTCCCCAAGATGGGAGAGTTGTTGGTGATGATGATGACGATGATTTCCCCCTCTGGGAGGGAAGTTCCCCCGGCAGAATCGCTCCGCCGGAGTGCAAAAGTGCTCCTGCCCAAGTTCCACCTCGAGACGGCGGCGCTCTGTCCTGAAAGTCCCCCCCCTTATTTTTTCTAGGTCAAAATGGCTTATATACCAGAAGATGGGCACCAGAGGTGGGTCGAGGAGGGCACAACCCACCAGGGTGCGCCTGGGCTCCCTGGCGCGCCCAGGTGGGTTGTGCCCACCTGGTGGGCCCCCTCTGGTAGTTATTTGCTCCAATATTTCTTAAATATTCCATAAAAAATTCTCTGTGAAGTTTCAGCTTGTTTGGATTTGTGCGGAATAGGTAGCCCGACGTAGCTTTTTCAGGTCCAGATTTCCAGCTGCCAGAATTCTCCCTCTTGGTGTGTACCTTGCAAATTATGAGAGAAAAGGCATTAGAATTACTCCAAAAATCATTATTATGGATAAAAACATTATAAATAACAGTAATAAAACATTATGCAAAATGGACGTATCAACTTCCCCAAGCTTAGACCTCGCTTGTCCTCAAGCGAAAACCAAAATCGAAAAACATGTCCACATGCTTTGAGAGAGAGGTGTCGATAAAAACAAAAATACGGACATAGAAGCATCATGTTGATTATTATAACAGCAACAAAATTGAACATAGGACTTTTATCATTGAACTTGCCTCATATAATTCCCATGAATAAGTAACAGTTCATCACATAATCGAAATATAAAGCAAAAATTCTATTAAAAACCAACAAACCATGTTCTCAGTCAACTTTGCAACTACAATCCATCATCTTTTCAGGAAGAGTCACATGTCGGAGCCTTTTAGCAAGTCCACATACTCAACCATCATATAATCTTCTATGATTGCTAACACTCACCTCGTACCCATGAGCAAAACGTTTCAACCGGACACCTAGAAAGATAGGGGCTTATAGTTTCGCCTCCCAACATGCTCACGTCAAGGGTGATGTCAACAATAATAACTCATGCTATCTATATTCAACTGGACATATGTGCCTAGATCTTTCCTCACCACATGATGCTTGCCAAAAGAGAAAATAAAAAGGAATAGAAGGAAAACTTTGACTCTTTGCATAAAAGTAAAAGATAGGCCCTTCGCAGAGGGAAGCAGAGGTTTCCATGCACTTATTTGTTTGCATGCTCAATCCCTTAGTGCAAGAGAACGTCACGTTGTATTGCCACTTATGATGAAAACCTTTATTATGCAGTCTGTCGCTTTTATTCTTTGTTATCCAAGTTCATACAATGCTCAATTTTCTCTTACCCTAAATGATCTCACATATTTAGAAGCAATTTTTATAGCCTTTTTGCACCGATGACAACTTACTTGAGGGATCTTGCTCAATCCATAGGTAGGTATGTTGGACACTTGAAAAAGATTTGGGTTTAAGGGTTTTGGATGCACAAGTAGTATCTCTACTTGGTGCGGAATTTTTGGCTAGCAAAGATAGGGGGCAAGTACCACATGTTAAAGGATCTATGACAATATGACTTCTATGTGAATATAAATATACATAAGTCATTAAGTTGTCTTCCTTGTCCAGCGTCAACAATTTTGGCATATAATATTTTGATGAAGGCTCACAACCACAAAAGATTTCTTGGATAGTATATTTATATGTGAATCTTCTCTTCCCTTATTAATTCTTTCATGAGTTGCATCATTGACTAATGCTTTGTTTGTCAATCTCTAAGAAAATTTCCTACTTATAATTTTCCTTATGTGGTGCTATTACCTACCATAGGATTAGTATATGATCTAATTGATTTTTTTCCTTTCTTTTATTTATTTTTTTCCTTTATTATTTATTTTCTTTATTTGCAACATGAAAGTAAAGAAAGCAAAACTCAGACTAACTTTATTATATAACTTGCACACGATTACATGGATAGATCACTAAGCAGACTCTCAAATAAGAAAGGATCAAACTAACTTTATTTCATCTAAAGCAAAAAGATCGAACTAAGATAAGTAAAAACAAAAACATAGTGGGATGATACGATACCGAGGCACCTCCCCCAAGCTTGGCGGAAGCCAAGGGGAGTGCCCATACCCGATACCCGGTTCTCCTTTGGTGGTGAAGAAGCTTCTTCCTCCTCCTCGGCCAGTAGTGTTTGTGCTGTCACCGGGGATGGATTTACGGTAGCTTCCTTGCCCTTGCGTCCCTTGACAGCGTCCGTAAGCTCCTCCCTCTTCGTGTCGATCTTCATTAGCCAAGCATCTTATTCCATGTTGTTGGAGGAGTAGGAAGATGTAATGCCTGGCTTGATAAATCTGACCAGGAACAACAAGAAAAGAGAACAGAGGATTTCTTCGCGATACGGTGGTTAACAGGTTTGAGAAGTATATATAGAATTTTTATCTTGCATGACAAGTATACAGAATAAAAACAGAGTCCGAAAGGTGCCCCAGGTAGGCACAACCCACCTGGGCACGCTAGGCATGCCTGGCGCGCCCTGGTGTCTTATGTCCACCAGTGGACGTTTCCTGGGAGTTTCTTTATTTCCAAAATTCTAAAATATTCCAAAACTAACAAAAAATATTTTGCAGATTTTTCGGATACCGTTTACTTATCGTATCACGTACCTCCTTATTTTGACGATTCTGGGGTGTTCCGGAAGGACTCTTTTATGTGTTCTTCCGGTGTCAAAGTTTGGATAATATTACTTTCAACATTGATAGTCGTACCTGAGATATAATGATTTATTCGTTGCATGTTGACAACCTTGGGGTTAGTGCCTTTGAAATTATTTATTTTGATGGCTCCAGACCGGTAAACCTCCTTGATGACATATGGGCCTTCCCATTTCGAGAGGAGCTTTCTTGCAAAAAATCTAAAACGAGAGTTGTACAAAAGAACATATTCTCTGACTTTGAACTCATGCTTTTGGATTCTTTTGTCATGCCATCTTTTAACTTTATCTTTGAATAATTCTGCATTTTCATAAGCCTGGATTCTCCATTCATCTAAAGAGCTAATATCAAATAACCTCTTTTCGCCGACAAGTTTGAAATCATAGTTGAGTTCTTTAATTGCCCAATATGCTTTATGTTCTAACTCAAGAGGCAAATGACAAGCTTTTCCATAAACCATTTTATAAGGATACATACCCATAGGATTTTTATATCCTGTTCTATAAGCCCAAAGTTCATCATCTAATTTCTTAGACCAATTTTTCCTGAACCTATTGACAGTCTTTTGCAAAATTAATTTTAGTTCTCTATTGCTAAGTTCAACTTGACCACTAGACGGATGATAAGGTGATGCAATTCTATGGTTAACATCATACTTGGCAAGCATTTTACCAAAAGCACCATGAATAAAGTGTGAACCACCATCAGTCATTAAATATCTAGGGACTCCAAACCTTGGGAAAATAACTTCCTTAAGCATTTTAATAGAGGTGTTGTGATCAACACTACTAGTTGGAATAGCTTCTACCCATTTAGTAACATAATCAACAGCAACCAAAATATGTGTATACCCATTAGAGGAAGGAAAAGGTCCCATGTAATCAAATCCCCAAACATCAAATGGTTCAACAGCAAGTGAATAATTCATAGGCATTTCTTGGTGCTTACCAATATTACCTATTCTTTGGCATTCATCACAAGATGAGACAAACTTACAGGCATCCTTGGAGAGAGTAGGCCAATAAAATCTAGATTGCAATCCCTTGTGAGCAGTTCTATCTCCAGCATGATGCCCTCCATAGCCTCGGAGTGACATTTTCGTAGGATTTGTCCCTGTTCATGCTAAGGTACACAATGTATAATAATACCATCTACTCCTTCTTTATAAAGATGTGGGCCATCCCAAAAGTAATGTCTTAAATCATAGAAGATTTTTTTTCTTTTGTTGGTATGTAAAGCTAGGAGGTAAATATTAAGCAACAATGTAATTAGCATAATCAGCATACCAAGGAGTACTATTAGCAACATTTATTGCAGCTAACTGCTCATCAGGAAAACTATCATCAATAGGTAGTGGGTCATCAAGCACATTTTCAAGCCTAGACAAGTGTCGGGGGAAGCTGCCCGCCACGAACACCTATGGGGCCGGAGCCCTTGTCTCATCTTGATGCGAGGCGGAGGGAGCACGGAGAGCAGATCGTGCGAGCACGCTGGCAGCTTTTACCCGAGTTCGGACGCGGTGGACGCAGAAACCCTACTCCTGCCTTGGTTTGTATTGAGCTCGGGAGCTTGAAGATCTACAAGATGCAGCTACACCGAGCGTGAGAGTTGTCAAGGTTTGAACCAACCCCTCCACGTTGTGCATGGGCCTCCTTTTATAGTGCAAGGGTCACCGGCAGTGTCAACGTGGGAGAAAGGGGTAAAAAGTAAAAGAGGTGGTAGTTGGAATAGTGCGGAACAAAGGAGCTACGGTCGTGAACAATGGTCGCTACCTACTTTGACAATGGGGACAAGGGCATTTAATGCCCGTCGCCGTCGACCCCAAAAGCTCCCGCCCTTGTGTCTCCGTCGCCACGGCGATGGATCCACCACCGTGAAGTGCCACCGTGTCCCCAGTGCTGCACAGCCATCCGCCACGCGCGTCCTGGAAAGGCCCTGGCGGCACGCTGGGCTGATGAGCTGAGCGCGGCACACAACAGCAATTCTCCGGCAAGCACCTTGCCGGGTCTTGACTTGCCGGACCCGGGAGCTTGCGGGCTCAGAACTTTGTCGCTCCCGGGCCCTCGCCGACGCATATAGCGCCGAGGCGTGTCTTCTATGATGTAATCTTCTAGTCTTCTGGCGAGCTCCTCTTGCGGGGCCTTGCGTGAGTGATGTAAACTTGAGCACAGAACGGCCTTCCCGACAAACTCCGCTTGCCGGGTCTCGATCTTCGTCTTGTATACTTCGTCTTTGAATGGTTTGACATGGAGCAGAAGGTCTTGGCGAGCACGTGGTAAACCTGCCGCGGAAGTCGCAACCGCCCGTGCACAAGTTGGGGTACCGAGGTACCCCTACCTTAGTACACCGACAGAGCCCGGGCCTGGGCCACACACGGTGCCGAGCGCTGTTGGGCCAGGCCCAAAAGCAGCACGGGCACATGCGCCCACGGCGTGTCAATCCACTTCCGCATCTGCCGCATCCCCCAGAACGGCAGCGTCGATCGCGGCGTCGTGGGATGGGACGTGCCCACGTTCTTTTAATGGAAAGAGCGAAACGCCCCCCACTTCCCCATAAAAGCAGAGGAAGCAGGAGCGGGTCCCCTCCTTTCGCTTTCATTGCATCCTCTTCCCCTTCCCGGCAAGCTTCTCTTGCCGGGTCCTCCTTGACCTAACTCTTGAACAGAGAAACAGGAGAGGAATTACGGGCATCTTATCTTCTAATTTGTAAGCCCTTGGGCCTTAGTTGTATTTAAAATATGTAATCCTCTCTATCATGTTTTTCATCCTCTATGGACTTGTACTAAACTAGGATGTTTTTAATGAAAAGAGGGGAACGCTTGTCGGACTGAGTCTTTTACTTGACTTCTTGCCTTGTATGTTCCCATCCCACGCTCTCGGGAGCTTGCGGCGCGAACACGCTTGTCTTGAGTCTGGGACATCGAGAGCCATTGGCGGTGTTGCTTCCGGCAAGCAACCTTGCCGGGCCAGTTGCAGCGCACTTGTGTTTGTTGAGCGGACTCGGAAACAAACCAAGGGCACAACTGGGCCACGACCTGGCTCCTCCGCGCACGGGTTTTACAAGACACGCTCGTTCAAGGACGCAGCCCGCTTTCCCGGTCCATGAGAGGATGCATGACGAGGGATGAAAAACTTATCTGATTCCACAGCTTTTCGGTGCTATTATCCCGGCCGGGAAGGAATCTTGGCACTCGCAGCCCCCGGCAACTCTGGCTCCGCCAAAATCCAGGTGCTGGTGTGCTCTTCTGGTTTCTCCTTGTTGCTGTAATTTCAGCCATGAAAACAGCTGAGATAGGTCTGCAATGCTTTCATTATTTACATGTATATGTATATAAATCCTTTCATGCGACTTTGCAATACGATGCGTGCCTTGCCCTTCGTATGTTTATACTCTACGCTGCTAGGGAACTTGCCGGTGCTAACACACTTGCTGAGTACGGAACATCAGCAGCCTGTTGGCGGTGTTTTCTCCGGCAAGAAACCTTCTCGGGCCAGTGCAGTCGCCGAGTTGTTGAGCGGACTCGAAACAAATCGAGGACGCAACTCAGCCGCGAGTTGGCTCCTCCGCGCAAGTTTCTCATCTGAAGGGCATCTTCGGCAGGGCTTGCTACGTTACACCCTCTACTTTACACCCTTTGTGCGCTTTACCCCACGCTTCTAGGGAAACTTGCCGGCAAAGGGGCCCTTGCCGCGAGCGCTGAGTGCTGAACTCGAAGCAGCCCGCTGGCCAAGGTCTTACCGGCAAGCAACCTTGCCGCGGCTAGTCGCGACGCACTTAGCTTGCTGAGTGGACTCGAAAACGAAATAAGGGCGCGACACTTGTCGCAGCTCACTTAAATCATTGAGCGTGCTCGAAAACAAGATAAGGGTGCGGCTATCCACGGGTAGGTTCCTCCACAAGAGGTATTATGCATAAAGGACGAACGCACGAGGAACATAACATAAAAAGCATGGAACTAAGGAGTGCTCTGCACAAAAGCTCGGACGACTTAGCTTTTCTATTTCCAACAATCCGTCGAAGCCGTACTCCTCCCCCGATCCTTCCCCCTTGTATGTTCTCGTCCTTACGCTTTCGGGGAGCCCACCAGCGCAAACATGCTTGCTGAGCGCAGGGCATCAATGCCGCCTTGGCGGTGCAGCCCCCGGCGGGAAGAACTTGTCGGGCTGGTTGCGGCGTGCTTTTATCGTCGAGTGGACTCAAGATGAACCGACGGCGCAACCCAACCACGATTCGACCCTTTCGCGTCCAGGTCCCTCATACAGGGTATGGATTCTCAGGGGGTACAACTCAAAAGTTCGGAGCTTGGCAATTTTCTTTGCCCTACTGGCCGGTGGACCGGTCGGCGGGGCTCGATGGCGCGTCCTCGACGGCAGCGCGGCGCTCCGGGGAGACGCGCCTGCCGGAGTGAGCACCAGAGCTGCCGTCCTTGCCAGGCTTGATCTTTGGCTGGTCTGTCTTTGTTTCCTCGCACTTGCCGGTGGAGCTCGATGGCGCGTCCTCGACGGCAGCGCAGCGCTCCGGGGAAATGCGCTTGCCGGAACGAGCACCAGAGCTGTCCTTGCCGGACATGGCCTTCTTCTTCCCCCGGAATATGCTCGGACTCCTAACAGCGTTAGAAGGAGCAGGGTCCTGCCCCGGCGCCTTCGCTTTGCTTGTGTCCGGACGGTGGTCCGGAGCATCCCGCGAGCCTCCGGTGTGTCCTTGCCCGAAAGGATACCACCTCCGTGGTACGGCGCTGCTGGGTTGTCGTGTCTTGAGATGGACGCGACGCGTCCACGGAGACCGGCGCGCCATCCGTCTTGTCCTTGATCGGTGGCGCCGCGAGTGCCCTCGCCGGCGACCACCCTTCCGACGGCGTCTCCTCCGCCCACCGTTGGCTCGTGGCGGCGGATGAGACGCATCGGCTCGCAACCTCCGAGCCTTCTTCTTCGGGCCATGGCGCAGTTGTTGACGAAGTTGCTGACGAAACTGGAGAGGTTGATGAAGAACGCGCCCGCGCGAACGCCGGATCAGGTCCGCACAACCTCGACGCCCCCTACCTGGCGCGCCAAAGATGTCGGGGCGAGAAGCTGCCCGCCACGAACACCTATGGGGCGGAGCCCTTGTCTCAGGCGGTACGAGGCGGAGGGAGCACGGAGAGCAGATCGTGGCGAGCACGCTGGCAGCTTTACCCAGTTCGGACGCGGTGGACGCGTAAACCCTACTCCCGCCTTGGTTTGTATTGAGCTCGGGAGCTTGAAGATCTACAAGATGCAGCTACACCGGCGTGAGAGTTGTCAAGGTTTGAATCGAACCCCTCCACGTTGTGCATGGGCCTCCTTTTATAGTGCAAGGGTCACCGACAGTGTCAACGTGGGAGAAAGGGGTAAAAAGTAAAAGAGGTGGTAGTTGGAATAGTGCGGGAACAATGGAGCTACAAAGGCGTGAGCATGGTCGCTACCTACTTTGACATGGGGACAAGGGCATTTAATGCCCGTCGCCGTCGACCCCAAAAGCTCCCGCCTTGTGTCTCCGTCTCGCCACGGCGATGGATCCACCACCGTGAAGTGCCACCGTGTCCCCAGCTGCACAGCCATCCGCCACGCGTCCTGAAAGGCCCAGGCGTAGCGCGGGCTGATGAGTGGGCCGCGCGCACACACAGAAATTCTCCGGCAAGCACCTTGCCGGGTCTTGACTTTGCCGGACCCGGAGCTTGCCGGCTCTGAACTTGTCGCTCCCGGGCCCTCGCCGACGCATATAGCGCCGAGGCGTGTCTTCTATGATGTAATCTTCTAGTCTTCTGGCGAGCTCCTCTTGCCGGGGCCTTGCGTGAGTGATGTAAACTTGAGCACGAGCGGCCTTCCGGCAAACTCCGCTTGCGGGTCTCGATCTTCTGTCTTGTATACTTCGTCTTTGAATGGTTTGACATGGAGCAGGAAGGTCTTCGGCGAGCACGTGGTAAACCCTGCCGCGGGAAGCTGCAACCGCCCGTGCACAAGTTGGGGTACTGAGGTACCCCTACCTTAGTACACCGACAACAAGTATCTGCTACGGGGTTCTCAGCTCCTTTCTATCAATAATATGTAAATCAAATTCTTGTAACAAGAGAACCCAACGAATAAGTGTAGGTTTAGCATCTTTCTTTTCCATAAGATATTTAATAGCAGCATGGTCTGTGTGAACAGTACTTTGGAATCAACAATATAAGGTCTAAATTTATCACAAGCAAACACCACTGCTAAAAATTCTTTTTCAATAGTAGCATAATTTCTTTGAGCACTATCTAGAGTTTTACTAGCATAATGAATAACATTCAATTTCTTATCAACTCTTTGTCCTAGAACAGCACCAATAGCATAATCACTAGCATCACACATAATTTCAAAAGGCAAGTTCCAATCAGGTGGTTGAACAATAGTGCAGAAATTAAGGCTTTCTTGAGTGTTTCAAAGGCTTCTAAACAATCATCTTCAAAAACAAAAGGAACATCCTTTTGCAAAAGACTAGTGAGAGGCCTAGAAATTTTTAGAGAAGTCTTTAATAAATCTCCTATAGAAACTAGCATGACCTAGGAACCTATGAATACCTTTGATGTCCTTAGGACATGGCATTTTCTCAATTGCATCAACCTTAGCTTGGTCCACTTCAATACCTCTTTCAGAAATTTTATGACCCAAGACAATGCCGTCATTAACCATAAAGTGGCACTTCTCCCAATTCAAGACAAGATTTGTTTGTTCACATCTCTACAAAACTCGCTCAAGATTGCTTAAACAATCATCAAAGGACTTCCCAGAAACAAAAAAGTCATCCATGAAAACCTCTACAATCTTTTCACAAAAGTCAGAGAATATAGCCATCATGCATCTTTGAAAGGTAGCAGGTGCATTACATAAACCAAAAGGCATACTTCTATAAGCATAGGTTCCAAAGGGACAACTAAAAGTAGTCTTTCCTTGATTAGGTTGAGATACAGGTATTTGTGAAAAGCCAGAATATCCATCAAGGAAGCAGAAGTGTGTGTGTGTTTAGATAATCTTTCAAGCATTTGATCAATAAAAGGCAAAGGGTAATGATCTTTTCTAGTTGCTTTGTTTAATTTTCTAAAATCAATTACCATTCTAGAGCCTGTATAAAATCTTTGTGGAATAAGCTCATTCTTATTATTAGGAACAACAGTTATACCTCCTTTCTTAGGGACACAATGAACAGGACTTACCCACCTACTATCAGCTATGGGATAGATTATACATGCTTCCATAAGTTTTAGTATTTCCGTTCTTACCACTTCTGTCATCTTCGGATTTAACCGACGTCGATGATCAACAACTATTTTAGTATTAGGTTCCATATTAATTTTGTGCTGACGTAGAGTGGGACTAATGCCCTTTAAATCATCAAGAGTATATCCAATAGCAGCTCGGTGCTTCCTTAGAACTTTCAATAATCTTTCTTCTTCATGTTCTGAAAGATTAGCACTGATAATAACAAGATATATCTTCTTTTCATCAAGATAAGCATATTTCAAAGTGTCTGGCAACTGTTTTAATTCAAACACAGGGTCACCCTTAGGTGGAGAGGACCTCCAAGAGTTTCAATAGGCAAATTGTATTTAAGCAGAGGACGTTGTTCAAAGAAGATCTTATCTATTTCATTTCTTTCATGCATATGTAAATCATTCTCGTGGTCTAGCTAGTATTGCTCTAAAGGATCAGTAGGTGGCACAGCAATAGAAGCAAGACCAATTAATTCATCCTTACCAGGCAATTCTTTTTCATGATGATTTCTACTAAACTTGGAAAAATTAAACTCATGAGACTCATCACCAAAGCTAACACCCACAATTTGTTTCTTGCAATCTATCTTAGCATTTACTGTGTTCAAGAAAGGTCTACCAAAGATAATGGGATAGAAGTCATCTTGCGGGGTACCAAGAACAAGAAAATCAGTAGGATATTTTATTTTCCCACACAAGACTTCAACATCTCTAATAACCCCACAAGGTGATATGGTGTCTCTATTTGCAAGTTTAATAGTAACATCTATGTCTTCTAACTCGGTAGGTGCTATGTCTTTTATAATTTCTTGATATAGAGTGTAAGGAATAGCACTCACACTAGCACCCATGTCACATAAACCATGATAACAGTGATCTCCTATTTTAATTGAAATAACAGGCATGCCAACAACAGGTCTATATTTATCTCTTCCATCAGGTTTAGCAATTTTAGCAACTTCTTCACAGAAGTAAATAACATGCCCATCCATATCTTCTTCCAAGAGATCTTTAACAATAGCAATGCTAGGTTCTACTTTAATTTTCTCATCAAGTTTAGGTGTTCTAACATAGCTTTGTTAACCACAGTTGAAACTTTAGCATGTTCTTTTATCCTAACAGGGAAATGTGGTTTCTCAATATAAGCAGAAGGAACAACTGGATCAACATTATAAAGTATAGTTTCTTCTTTAACTGGTACTGATTTTTTAATTTCATCTTTAACAGGTGGGTGATATTTAACCCACTTCTCTTTAGGAAGTTCAACATGAGTAGCAAATGATTCACAAAAGGAGGCTACTATCTCAGAGTCAAGTCCATATTTAGTGCTAAACTTTTGAAAAGCATCGGTATCCATAAAAGATTTAACACAATCATACTTAAGCTTTATACCCGACTCTTTACCTTCGTCAAGTTCCCAATCTTCAGAGTCGCATTTAATTCTTTCCAAAATATCCCACCAGAATTCAATAGTTTTCTTCATAAAATAACCAGCACAAGAAGTATCCAGCATGGTTTGATCATTACGAGAAAGCCAAGCATAAAAATTCTGAATAATAATATCTCTTGAGAGCTCATGATTGGGGCATGAATATAACACTGACTTAAGCCTCCCCCAAGCTAGAGTGATATTTTATCCTTCACGAGGCCAAAAATTATATATATAATTCCGATCATGATGAACTAGACGCATAGGATAATTTTTTGATGGAACTCCAATTTCAAACGATTCCAATTCCATGATCCAATATCATCGCATAGCCTATACCATGCCAATGCTTTTCCCTACAAAAAAAGGGAAAACCTTTTTCATCACTTCATCCCTGGGTAAACCTGCAAGCTTAAACAATCCACAAATTTGTTCCACATGTATCAAGTGCATATCAGGATGTTGATACGTCTCCAACGTATCTATAATTTTTGATTGTTCCATGCTATTATATTATCTGTTTTGGATGTTTAATGGGCTTTACTATACACTTTTATATTATTTTTGGGACTAACCTATTAACCGGAGGCCTAGTCCAAATTGCTGTTTTTTTTTGCATATTTCAGTGTTTCGCAGAAAAGGAATATCAAACAGAGTCCAAACAGAATGAAACCTTCGGGAGAGCTACTTTTGGAACAAACGCAATCCAGGAGACTTGGAGTGGACGTCAAGAAAGAAACGAGGCATCCACGAGGCAGGGAGGCGCGCCCAGGGGGGTAGGCGCGCCCCCACCCTCGTGGGCCCCCTCGTGGCTCCCCTGACCGACTTCCTTCGCCTATATATAATCATATACCCTAAAAACATCCAGGAGCACCACAAAACCCTATTTCCACCACCGCAACCTTCTGTACCCGTGAGATCCCATCTTGGGGCCTTTGCCGATGCTCCGCCGGAGGGGGAACCGATCACGGAGGGCTTCTGCATCAACACCATAGCCTCTCCGATGAAGTGTGAGTAGTTTACCACAGACCTTCGGGTCCATAGTTATTTGCTAGATGGCTTCTTCTCTCTCTTTGGATCTCAATACAAAGTTCTCCTCGATCTTCTTGGAGATCTATTTGATGTAATTCTTTTTGCGGTGTGTTTGTCGAGATCCGATGAATTGTTGGTTTATGATCAAGATTATCTATGAATAATATTTGAATCTCCTCTGAATTCTTTTATGTATGATTTGTTATCTTTGCAAGCCTCTTTGAATTATCAGTTTGGTTTGGCCTACTAGATTGATCTTTCTTGCAATGGGAGAAGTGCTTAGCTTTGGGTTCAATCTTGTGGTGTCCTTTCCCAGTGACAGCAGGGGTAGCAAGGCACGTATTGTATTGTTGCCATCGAGGATAAAAATATGGGGTTTATATCATATTGCTTGAGTTTATCCCTCTACATCATGTCATCTTGCCTAATGCATTACTCTGTTCTTATGAACTTAATACTCTAGATGCATGCTGGATAGCGGTCGATGTGTGGAGTAATAGTAGTAGATGCGTAATCGTTTGATCTACTTGTCGCGACGTGATGCCTATATACATGATCATGCCTAGATATTCTCATAACTATGCACTTTTCTATCAATTGCTCGACAGTAATTTGTTCACCCACCATAATACTTATGCTATCTTGAGAGAAGCCACTAGTGAAACCTATGGCCCCCGGGTCTATTTTCCATCATATAAGTTTTCGATCTATTCTATTTTGCAATCTTTACTTTCCAATATATATCATAAAAATACCAAAAATATTTATCTTATTATCTCTATTAGGCCTCACTTTTGCAAGTGGCCATGAAGGGATTGACAACCCCTTTATCGCGTTGGTTGCAAGGTTCTTATTTGTTTGTGCAGGTACGAGGGATTTGCGTGTAGCCTCCTACTGGATTGATACCTTGGTTCTCAAAAACTGAGGGAAATACTTACGCTACTTTGATGCATCACCCTTTCCTCTTCAAGGGAAAACCAACGCATGCTCAAGAGGTAGCAAGAAGGATTTCTGGCGCCGTTGCCGGGGAGGTCTATGCGCAAGTCAAGACATACCAAGTACCCATCACAAACTCTTATCCCTCGCATTACATTATTTGCCATTTGCCTCTCGATTTCCTCTCCCCCACTTCACCCTTGCCGTTTTATTCACCCTCTTTTCCCCGTTTGCCTCTTTTTCGCTTGCTTCTTGTATTTGCTGCCACTATGTATGAAACTGGGGAGGTTATCATTGATAAGGACAATAGTAATAACATGGGAAACTTTGATGCTTTTGATGATCCTGTTCAAGAACCCACCATCTTACATACTAAAAAGTTTCGAATTGGTAGTGGTAACATTATTGGAAAAGGAGTTATTCAGGACTTCTTTACTTGTGCCGGTGCTTTGCCTGCTATGGGTGGATCTATAGAACTAGTAGTCTTGCGGATGCTATATACTTGCTTATAGTTGAACTTGAAAGACAGTTTATGCATATGCATCCTTGCATACAAAGGATTTCCCTAGAATTTTCCAACATTGAGCATTCTTCTGTTAAGCGTGCAACTACTGTCTTTTTGGCACATGAGTTCAGATTTATAATGAAAGAAGCCAAAGAAATTTTTGCGCACTATAGGGTGGACGCTGGTCGTCCTCCCATAGAGGCGATCCTTTTAAATCAAAAAGACATAATGCGTTTACAATCTTTAGATCATGTTGCTTATAATGAAAACCTTAAAAAAAGTTCTTACCGATGTTCTAGTTGATAGAATCTCCGAACTTAATGATGATTTTTCTATTCAAAACAATAGGTTAGGATTTTCTCTTGAGCAAAGGCTCATGACTTTTTGCCAAAAGAATGCTTATAATGATGAATTGCTTGTGCAATATGAGGGGCCAAAGGAGGAACCCATACCTCCCGAGCTTGATCTTGGGCACTTCTGTCCCAATAAATTTAGCTCTTTTGATTACATTTGCTTGCCACAAAGAAAACTTGCTGTTGAACATAGGGAATATGAGATGAGTTTTCATGATCTACCTTATCATTATGGTAATACTTAGATCTATTCTCGCTTTTATGCCTAGCTAGGGGCGTTAAACAATAGCGCTGGGAGGCAACCCAATTTTATTTTGTTATTTGCTTTTTGTTTCTGTTTAGTAATAAATAATTCATCTAGCTTCTGTTTATATGTGTTTTTATGTTTTAATTAGTATTTGTGCCAAGTAGAACCTATAGGATCATCTTGGGTGATAGTTAATTTGATCTTGCTGAAAAACAGAAACTTTTGCACGCACGAGAATAATTTTAGTAAATCACATAAACGTGATTTCCAGTTGATTCGTTTTGCATAAGATTATCAGACAAATTGCCTAGGACTTCCTATTTTGGTAGAATTTTTGGAGTTCCAGAAGTATTCGAAAGTTACAGATTACTACAGACTGTTCTGTTTTTGACAGATTCTGTTTTTTGTGTGTTGTTTGCTTATTTTGATGAATCTATGGCTAGTATCGGGGGGTATGAACCATAGAGAAGTTGTAATATAGTAGGTTTAACACCAATATAAATAAATAATGAGTTCATTAAGTGGTGGTTTGTTTTATCTTGCTAACGGAGCTCATGAGATTTCCTGTTGAGTTTTGTGTTGTGAAGTTTTCAAGTTTTGGGTAAAGATTTGATGGATTATGGAATAAGGAGTGGCAAGAGCCTAAGCTTGGGGATGCCCAAGGCACCCCAAGGAAAAACTTAAGGACAACCAAAATCCTAAGCTTGGGGATGCCCCGGAAGGCATCCCCTCTTTCGTCTTCGTCTATCGGTAACTTTACTTGATGCTATATTTTTATTCACCACATGATATGTGTTTTGCTTGGAGCGTCTTGTATGATATGAGTCGTTGATTTTTAGTTTACCACAATCATCCTTGTTGTACACACCTTTTGGGAGAGACACATAGGAATCGGAATTTATTAGAATACTCTATGTGCTTCACTTATTTCTTTTGAGCTAGATAATTTTGCTCTAGTGCTTCACTTATATCTTTTTAGAGCACGGCGGTGGTTTTGTTTTATAGAAATTATTGATCTCTCATGCTTCACTTATATTATTTTGAGAGTCTTTTAGGACAGCATGGTAATTTGCTTTGGTTATAAAATTAGTCCTAATATGATGGGCATCCAAGATAGGTATAATAAAAACTATCATATAAAGTGCATTGAGTACTATGATAAATTTGATAATTGATAATTGTTTTGAGATATAAAGGTTGTAATGTTAGAGTCATGCTAGTTGGGTAATTATGAAATTGAGAAATACTTGTGTTAAAGTTGGCAAGTCCCATAGCATGCACGTATGGTGAACGTTGTGTGACAAATTTGAAGCATGGGGTGTTCTTTGATTGCCTTCCTTATGAGTGGAGGTCGGGATCGCGCGATGGTTAACTCCTACCAACCCTTCCCCTAGGAGCATGCGTAGTAGTACTTTTCTTAGAGGGCTAATAAACTTTTGCAATAAGTATATAAGTTCTTTATGTCTAATGTGAGTCCATGGATTATACGCACTCTTACCCTTTCGCAATTTGCTAGCCTCTACGGTACAGTGCATTGCCCTTTCTCACCTTGAGAGTTGGTGCAAACTTCGCCGGTGCATCCAAACCCCGTGATACAATATGCTCTATCACACATAAACCTCCTTATATCTTCCCCAAAACAGCCACCATACCTACCTATTATGGCATTTCCATAGCCATTCTGAGATATATTGCCGTGCAACTTTCCACCGTTCCATTTATTATGACACGCTCCATCATTGTCATATTGCTTTTGCATGATCATGTAGTTGACATCGTATTTGTGGCAAAGCCACCTTTATAATTCTTTCATACATGTCGTTCTTGATTAATTGCATATCCCGGTACACCGCCGGAGGCATTCACATAGAGTCATATTTTGTCCTAAGTATTGAGTTGTAATTCTAGATTGATCTTTCTTGCATGGGAGAAGTGCTTAGCTTTGGGTTCAATCTTGAGGTGTCCTTTCCCAGTGATTGCAGGGGCAGCAAGGCACGTATTGTATTGTTGTCATCGAGGATAAAAATATGGGGTTTATATCATATTGCTTGAGTTTATCCCTCTACATCATGTCATCTTGCCTAATGCGTTACTCTTTTCTTATGAACTTAATACTCTAGATGCATGCTGGATAGCGGTCGATGTGTGGAGTAATAGTAGTAGATGCAGAATCGTTTCGATCTACTTGTCGCGGACGTGATGCCTATATACATAATCATGCCTAGATATTCTCATAACTATGCACTTTTCTATCAATTGCTCGACAGTAATTTGTTCACCCACCGTAATACTCATGCTATCTTGAGAGAAGCCACTAGTGAAACCTATGGTCTTTTCCATCATATAAGTTTTTGATCTATTTTATTTTGCAATCTTTACTTTCCAATCTATATCATAAAAAGACCAAAAATATTTATCTTATTATCTCTATCAGATCTCACTTTAGCAAGTGGCCATGAAGGGATTGACAACCCCTTTATCGCATTGGTTGTAAGGTTCTTATTTGTTTGTGCAGGTAAAAGGGATTTGTGTGTAGCCTCCTACTGGATTGATACCTTGGTTCTCAAAAACTGAGTGAAATACTTACGCTACTTTGTTGCATCACCCTTTCCTCTTCAAGGGAAAACCAACGCATGCTCAAGAGGTAGCAGATGTTCAGTTCCATCTCCTGCATAAGGATTAGCTAGCAGTTGTTCTATCATACCCGAAGGGATTTCATATTAAATATTTTTAGTAGGTGCAGTAGGTTGAGGGGTAACTAATTGTGGTTTCGGACGAGCTGAAGATACCCCGAACAATAAAATTCAGCACACTATATAAATGTTCCCTTACTGAATTCCACTTACCAAAGGCGCTTCACACCCCGGCAACGGCGCCAGAAAATATCATTGATGACCCACAATGATAGGGGATCAATTGTATCTCTTTTCGATAAGTAAGAGTGTCGAACCAACCGAGGTGCAGAAGGAAATGACAAGTATTTGCAGTAAGGTAATGTCTGCAAGTGCTGAAACTGTAAGTAGCGAGTAGTTTGATAGCAAGATAATTTGTAACGAGCAAGTTACGATAGTAACAATAAGTATGCAGCAAGGTAGCCCAATCCTTTTTAGACAAAGGACAGGCCAAAATGGTCTCTTATAACAAGCAAAGCATTCTTCAGGGTACACGGGAATTTCATCTAGTTACTTTCATCATGCTGGTTTGATTTGTGTTCGCTACTTTGATAATTTGATATGTGGGTGGACCGGTGCCTAGGTGCCGTTCGTACTTGAAAAAACCTCCTACTTATGATTAACCCTCCTGCAATCATCCGCAACTATGAGAAAAGTATTAAGAATAAATTCTAACCATAGCATTAAACTCTAGGATCCAATCGGTCCCTTACGGAATAGTGCATAAACTGGGGTTTAAGCTTCTGTCACTCTCGCAACCCACCATCTATTTACTACTCCACAATGCATTCCCTTAGGCCCAAATATGGTGAAGTGTCGTGTAGTCGACGTTCACATAACACCACTAAGGGAATCATAACATACATACTATCAAAATATCAAACACATATCACATTCACATGATTACTTGCAACATGATTTCTCCCGTGACCTCAAGAACAAAAGTAACTACTCACAAATAATCAACATGCTCATGATCAAAGGGGGATTAAATAGCATAAGGGATCTGAACATATAATCTTCCACAAAATAAACCATATAGTAATCAACTACAAGATGTAATCAACACTACTAGTCATCCCCTAGCACCAATCTATAGTTTCAGTAACAAGATTGAATACAAGAGATGAACTAGGGTTTGAGATGAGATGGTGTTGGTGAAGATGTTGATGGAGATTGCCCTCTCCAAGATGGGATAGTTGTTGGTGATGATGATGACGATGATTTCCCCCTCCGGGAGGGAAGTTCCCCTGGTAGAATAGCTCCGCCGGAGGGCAAAAGTGCTCCTGACCAAGTTCCGCCTCGAGACGGTGGCGCTCCGTCCCAAAAGTCTCCCCCTTATTTTTTTCTAGGTCAAAATGACTTATATACCAGAAGATGGGCACCGGAGGTGGGCCGAGGAGGGGACAACCCACCAGGGCGCGCCTGGATTCCCTGGCGCGCCCGGGTGGGTTGTGCCCACCTGGTGGCCCCCAGTGGTAGTTATTTGCTCCAATATTTCTTAAATATTCCATAAAAAATTCTCTGTGAAGTTTCAGCTTGTTTGGAGTTGTGCAGAATAGGTAGCCTGACGTAGCTTTTTCAGGTCCAGATTTCTACCTGCCAGTATTCTCCCTCTTGATGTGTACCTTGCAAATTATGAGAGAAAAGGCATTAGAATTACTCCAAAAAGCATTATTATGGATAAAACATTATAAATAACAATAAGAAAACATGATGCAAAATGGACGTATCAAGGATCGGTGTCATCGTCAAGAAACTAATGGACGAGAATGACATGCTCTGCATCGAGCGTCAAAGCTTGGTGGATGAATCCGTGGATGCTCTCAAGGAGCGTCTTGAGGACACAAAAGAGCTCACCGCCGCTCGTCGTGGAGACTACTTCCCGCAGCCTGCAACAATGCATCAAGAGAGTAGAGATCAGCGAGCCAGATTGTTGTCTTCCTTCTTTTTCCCTTGTGTATTTCTGGCGTTGCCGCATGTGGCTTTTTAACTATCTTCCTAAATATGTAAGACAATTATTATCCACTGTCATCGTCCTTGTATTCATTAGTCTTGCTATAAGTCGTAGTTGATGCTATATAGGTCCATCAGATCTTACATCAAGATCCATGCAAAACTTTCTTTTCAAATTTTCTTTTTTCTCTCTTAAATCTCAGTCGAGTGAGACATAGCCACTCCATGAAAAAGGAGCTTGGGCGCCATTAATGGAGACGTTGGGAGGGATGTGGGCGGCGGATAGAGGTCAAAGGGCTCTCCTTCTGATGAGCACGTGCAGGGGTCTGATCGCACGCCTCCTGTACTCAAATATCTACCCCGCACGACACCTCCTATCCAATAAAAAAGGGGACATGTGGCGACAAGTAAATGGTAAGTAGAATGCCCACAGTTTCTATAATACTTGTGTTTCCGATTGTTAATGTGACATAACTTGTTCCAAAATGACTTTGTTGATTGTTAATGTGTGTGCCTTCGCAAATTGGATAAAAAATTTACCACAACATGTTGGTGCCATGTCATGACACCATGCCAAGTTTCATGATTTTTAGGTGAGTTTTGGATTTATGGCAATTTTAAAACCAAGTTTCTCGATGTTTCCCGCTGAGCCAAGACGCCCAGATGTTTGAATTCCATTCCGACTTCTTGCATGGGACCTAGAAATTTGCCGAGGTACACATAAATGATTTTCCAACTAACTTTTGTGCACTGGAGCATGCACTTGTACTTAAAATTTGAATTATGTGCATTAAATGCATGGAAAATCAATTAATCTATAAAAAAGGCCAAACAAACCCAGAATAATTCCAAATTTTAGCACGAAACTCCTATTTGGTCTAAGATGCCTGTGTAAAAAAATCAAGGTGGGAGAAGGCAGTGTATGTCGTTTCGCACATGAAGGTGACACGTTCCCTCTCGGTTTGCAAGAAGCTTATACCAAAGCTTTTCCCAATTCGGCCAAAAAAATTACCACAACATGTTGGTGCCATGTCATGACACCATGCCAAGTTTCATGATTTTCAAGTGTGTTTTGGATTTACAGGAATTTAAAAACCAAGTCTCTCAATATTTTCGGCTGAGCCACGACGCCCAGATATTTGAATTCCAATCCCATTTCTTGCATGGGACCTAGAAATTCACCCAAGGACACACATGTGATTTTTCAACCAACTTTGGTGCACTGGAGCATGTGCTTGTAGTTCAAATTTGAATTATGCACATTAAATGCCCAGAAATTCAACTAATGTATAAAAAAGGCCAAACGAACCCGGAATAATTCCAAATTTTAGCACAACACTCCTATTTGGTCTAAGCTGCCTGTGTAAAAAAATTAAGGCGGGAGAAGGCAGTGTATGTCGTTTTGCACACAGAGTGACACGTTCCCTCTCGGAACCATGAGCCTTCTTGAGAGAAGCTCCGGTTTGCAAGAAGCTTATACCAAAGCTTGTCCCAACGCGGCCAAAAAATTACTATAGCATGTTGGTGCCATGTCATGACACCATGCCAAGTTTCATGATTTTAGGGTGTGTTTTGGATTTACAGGAATAAAAAACCAAGTTTCTCAATATTTCCGGCCAAGCCACGACGCCTAGATGTTTGAATTTCATTCCCTTTTCTTGCATGAGACCTAGAAATTCACCCAAGGACACACATGTGATTTTTCAACCAATTTTGGTGCACTAGAGCATGTGCTTGTAGTTCAAATTTGAATTATGCACATTAAATGCCTAGAAATTCAAGTAATGTATAAAAAAGGCCAAACGAACCCGGAATAATTCCTAATTTTAACACGACACTCATATAGTTATATGTTGCCTCTGTAAAAAAATCAAGGGGGAGGTGGTGTATATCGTCTCCCACACAAAGGTGACACGCGCCCCCTCGGGAACCACGAGTCTTCTCGAGATAAGCTCAAGTTTGCAAGAAAAACTTGTCCAAATGTGCCATGAAATGACACCATGCCAAGTTTCATGATTTTCATGTGAGTTTCGAATTTACAGGAATTTAAAAACCAAGTTTCTCAATGTTCCCGACCGAGCCACGACACCCAGATGTTTGAATTTCATTCCCATTCTTGCATGGGACCTATAAATTCACCCAAAGACAGACATGTGATTTTTCAACAAACTTTAGTGCACTGGAGCATGTGCTTGTAGTTCAAATTTGAATTATGCACATTAAATGCCTGAAAACTCAATGAATGCATAAAAATTCCAAATGAACCCTGAATAATTCCAAATTTAAACACGACACTTATGTAGTTGCATGTTCATGTACATAAATGTTCTAGAAATTCAAACATCATCCTTTCCCTCCGTAACACCATTTTGTCTTTCAAAACATAATGAAAAAATCAGGTATACCACAAACAGTTTACTAGCAAGAATCGTGTGGGATGCGATATAAAATATCTTGGCGAACTGTCTTGTCTGGCTTACGTAGGAAGCTTCGTCGTCTACAGTCCACCGCCCGCGCTTGAAGCACACTTGCGTGTCAGTTTCTCGTGGCAGCGAGCGAAATTTTTATGTCACCGTGGAAATATCTATCTCCCCGCCCCTTCCTCCCACCAAAGCCACATTTCCACTGTTCCTCCTTGCTTTCCACGTTCAAACCTTCACTGCTGCTGATTGGCAGCTCAGCCTCCTCGTCGACGACCCTTCTTCTTGCAGTGCCGCCTCCTCGCCGGTGACCCTTCTTCTTGCAGCGCCACCTCCTCTCCAGCGACCCTTGTTCTCTCAGCGCACCTCCTTGCTAGCGACCCTTCTTATTATAGCGCGCCTCCACACCGCCGACCCTTCTTCTTGCTACGTGGCCTCCTCGCCGCTGACCCTTCTTCTTGCTGCGTGGCCTGGTTGATATGGTCTGGTAATCCACGCCCCACCCACACCATCCTCCTCCTTCCCCGTCCCACATGCCCCGACCGACAGCACGACACCTTCCGTCGAAATCACTGGCCCCATCCTCCAATTAAGCGCTGCCCGCAACCATTTTGCACACAGTATAACATGTAGTTCAGTAGCATATGGCAGCGGAGAAGCAAACTGCGGCCGCACGCACGCACGAGGTCGCTATGGATGCCATGCATGCCGACCACCAGATCTTGGAGGAGCACTTCGTCTTTGAGGCCACCGTCGACACAGCCATGTGGTTGTATACTTTAAAATACAGTTCGTGTTGTTTTCTCGAGGCCACCGCCAGTGCCTTCTAGTGATTTGCCCTCTATAATGTTAATATGCAATCTGATGTTTAGTTAACAGCTTGGTCCTCTGAAATGTAATGTTCAGTTAACAGTTTGGTCCAATAATTGCTACATTTTGTAGTACTGTTCTCAAGCATTCTTTGTTTTGCTAACTGCCTTATCTTCTAGTACATGTTTCAATTCTGCAATGTCATGCTCAATTAACTGTTTTGGTTCATTTGGTCTGCTGTCCATTTAACTGTTTGGTTAAATTCTGCAATTTGATTTTCATTTGCTTGGGTATAATTTTGTATTGTTATGCAAGTGAGAAATAAATCGAATTTGGCTGTACTCAATACATATTCTACTGATAGTATGGCAACTCTCAGTTAACCTGATCAAGATCTTCCTTATATGTGTTGTAGGGAAACAATGGGAGACAATGCGGTTTACCATCAGGGTTTGCTCATGCATGGTCCTTTCACTAATAGCACATTATTGTGCAGTTGCAGGAATCATTCTAATATTTAGGTTTCTTACAATTTGATCTTGCACATATAGGTCCTTTTGTCAAAGGCTTAGACCCAATGTTCGACACATTTTACATATGGGTAAATGAGATGTCCATGAATATCAGTCAAGTCAAGAAACTCAGAAAGATTGTTAGGATGAAGAAACTTGTGACGAATAATAGCAAGATCTTTGTTTACACAATGAATAGGATGGTACTAACTCTTTACTTGTTTCTACCCCTTACGCCATTTCAAAATTTATAACAGTGATTTATGCATATCTTTGTTTTCACTACTTTTCAAAGCAGTTCACCGATGATTACCTCTCAAACCACCTGCATGGTCAAGAGGAGAGGAAGGTATTCATTCAAGACCCATAGTACAATATTGAAGTCTTCCTGAAGAGGATGAAGGCTGGGCGAGCAATTATCCATAGCCACTGGCCTAAAGTTGTAAGGACATTCAACATCACCGAAGGCTCAATATTTGCCTTCCGCTTCTGTAGTTTCCCAGATGAGATTCATCTATCTATTTACCGTGTATGATGCTACTTTCCAAAGGTTTTCGATTTTGCATGTGAAACTTGGTGCTATTGTGTAATGGTGTAACTGAGTGCTGAAGCTATCTGATGTAATTCGATTATGAAATCCTGGTTGTCATTATACGGATATGAAATATCTGGTGTGTTTTATAGGAAATGTCAATTTCATTACTACATGGATTATCAATAATAGGCTAATTACCTTGCTTATTGGGGTTTTCTTTTGCAGACAGATACTCAGACAACACCGTGGGCGATGAACTCAAACAACCCACGCGGTTTCTAGAAAGTAGGCGTGTTAGATCAACTAACAATCACACACGGCTTCCTGCAGAGAACTGTTTGTGTTACGCCACCTTGCACAAACGTTTCCACACAAAAAACTGTGTGTGATATACATACGAACGGAAATGTTTTTCTGGGATTCACCATGTGGGATGTACATACAAACAGAAACGATTGGGTTTCAATGCCTTTCCCGATCGCACACGAGCTCATTTTGCCCCCTGCCTATGTAGCCGGAGGGCCTATCTCAACGGTTTCTGGGTCGTGTGGGAATGACCCTCTATCGCTCACTAGGCAATAGTTTAATACTCCATTGCAGAAAGGGGGTAAAAACCGTTTGTATAGCATGTCTCTACACCAGTGATAAATGTTAATTATTAATGCTAGAATTGTATTGACCAGAAACTTAAATACAAGTGTGAATACATAGACATCACCGTGTCCCTAGTAAGCCTCTACTAGACTAGCTCGTTGATAAAAAATGGTTAAGGTTTCCTAACCATGGACATGAGTTGTCATTTGATAAGGGATCACATCATCAGGAGAATGATGTGATGGACAGACCCAACCGTAAGCTTAGCATCGGATCGTTTAGTTATTTGCTATAGCTTTCTTGATGTCAAGTATCTGTTCCTTCGACCATGAGATCAAGCTACTCTCGGATATCGGAGGAATGCCTTGTGTGCTATTAAACGTCACTTCATAACTAGGTGATCATAAAGGTGCTCTACAGGTATCTCCGAAGGTGTCTGTTGGGTTGTGTGGATCGAGACTGGAATTTTTCACTCTGTGTTATGGAGAGAGATATCTCGACCCTCTCGGTAATACAACATCATAAGAAGCTTCATGTGCCTAACGAGTTTAGTCATGAGATCTTGTATTACGAAACAAGTAAAGTGACTTGCCGGTAACGACATTGAACTAGGTATGGAGATACCGGCGGTCGAACCACGGGCAAGTAACATATTGCTGGAGAAAGGGAATTGCATACAGGATTACCTAAATCCTTGACATTGTGGTTCAACCGATAAATATCTTCCTTGAATATGTAGGAATCAATATGGGCATCCAGGTCCTGCTATTGGTTATTGGCCGGAGGGAAGTCTCGGTCATGTCCTCATGATTTTCGAACCCATAGGGTCGTACGCTTAATGTTCGGTAGCGCTAGGGTAGTGTTGAGATATTAATAGTGGAAAGTTCTAAGGTTGTTCGGAGTCTCGGATGGGATCTGGGACATCACGAGGAGCCCTAGAATGGTCCGGAGATAAAGATTCATATATGGAAAGTTTTTATCGGGGTTCCGAAAAAAGTTCAAGTTTTTTCGGTATTGTACCAAGAAGGTTCTAGTAGGTTCTGGAGTGGGACACACCTACTTTGGGGGACCCACTTGAACGTGGGTAGTGGGGAAAGTCCCCACAACCCTGGTCTAGGCGCACCAAGATCCGAGGGATTTCCTCCCCCCTTTGACCAACGACCCTAGGGCCTTGGAGGGCAAGCTACCAGCCCCCTCCACACCTATATAAACGCGGGGAGGTGTTGAGGGCAGCCCCCCTTCTACGCTTGCCCGTTACCTCTCCCAACTCCTTCCATGTTTCACCGGTACGCGCTTGGCGAAGCCCTGCCAGAGTTTCGCTGCCACCACCACACCGTCGTGTTGGTTAAGATCTCATCTACCTCATCTCCCTCACTTGCTGGATCAAGAAGGAGAGGATGCCACTGAGTCATACAAGTGCTAAACTCGGAGGTGCTACACGTGCGGTACTTGGATCGGATTGGATCTCGACACGAGTATGACTATGCCAACCATGATCTCTATATTGTTAACGCTTTCAGTCTACAAGGGTAAGTAAACACCACTCCCCTCTCATTGCTATACATCTCCTGTTGGGGAACGTTGCAGAAAATTAAAAAAATTTCTACGGCTTCACCAAGATCCATCTATGAGTTCATCTAAGCAACGAGTCTAGGGAGAGAGTTTGCATCTACATACCACTTGTAGATCGCGTGCGGAAGCTTGCAAGGTGATGATGGAGTCGTACTCGAACGTGATTCAGATCACCGATGTCCAAGTGCTGAACGGACAGCACCTCCGCGTTCAACACACGTACGGGATGAGCAATGTCTCGTCCGTCTTGATCCAGCAAGGAGGAAGGAGAGGTTGAGGAAGACAGCTCCACCGGCAGCACGACGGCGTGGTGATGGTGGAGAAGCGATACTCGGCAGGGGCCGCCAAGCGCCATGGGAGGAGGAGAGGTGTTGGGGAGGGGAGGGGCTGCGCCTTGGAGATGGGTACGGCAGCCCCCCTCCCTCCACCCTTTATATAGGCCCCCTGGGGGGGGGGGGTGCCGGCCCCTGGAGATCTAATCTCCAAGGGGGGGCGGCGGCCAAGGGGGTGGAGTGCCCCCCAAGCCAAGTGGGGCGCCCCCCCTAGGGTTTCAACCCTAGGCGCAGGGGTGGGCCTGAGGCGCACCAGCCCACTATGGGCTGGTTCCTCCCACTTCAGCCCATGGGGCCCTCCGGGATAGGTGGCCCCACCGGTGGACCCGGGACCCTTCCGGTGGTCCCAGTACATTCTGGAGACCGAAACTTTCCCGATGGCGAAATACCACTTCCTATATATTATTCTTTACCTTGGACCATTCCGAAACTCCTCGTGACGTCCGGGATCTCATCCAGACTCGAACAATATTCGTAGTCACATACTAGTCTTCCTAATAACCCTAGCGTCACCAAACCTTAAGTGTGTAGACCCTACGGGTTCGGAGACACGCAGACATGACCGAGGCGACTCTCGAGCAATAACCAACAGCGGGTCTGGATACCCATGTTGGCTCCCACATGCTCCTCGATGATTTCATCGGTTGAACCATGATGTCGAGGATTCGATCAAACCACATATGCAATTCCTTTGTCAATCGATGCGTTACTTGCCCGAGACTCGATCGTCGGTATCCCAATACCTTGTTCGGTCTCGTTACCGGCAAGTCACTTTACTCATCTTGTAATGCATGATCCCGTGGCCAACACCTTGGTCACCTTGAGCTCATTATGATGATGCATTACCGAGTGGGCCCAGAGATACCTCTCCGTCATACGAGTGACAAATCCCGTCTCGATCCATGTCAACCCAACAGATACTTTCGGAGATACCGTAATGCACCTTTATAGTCACCCGATTCGTTGTGACGTTTGATACACCAAGGCACTCCTCGGTAACCGGAGTTACACGATCTCATGGTCGAAGGAAGAGATACTTGACATTGGCAAAGCTCTAGCAAACGAACTACACGATCTTTTATGCTATGCTTAGGATTGGGTCTTGTCCATCACATCATTCTCCTAATGATGTGATCCCGTTATCAATGACATCCAATGTCCATAGTCAGGAAACCATGACTATCTGTTGATCACAACGAGCTAGTCTACTAGAGGCTCACTAGGGACATTTGTGGTCTAAGTGTTCACACGTGTATTACAATTTCCGGATAATACAGTTATAGCATGAACAAAAGACAATTATCATGAACATTGAAATATAATAATACTTTTATTATTGCCTCTAGGGCATATTTCCAACAGTCTCCCACTTGCACTAGAGTCACCAATCTAGTTTCATTGTGATGAATCGAACACCCATAGAGTTCTGGTGTTGATCATGTTTTGCACGCGAGAGAGTTTAGTCAGCGGATCTGCGACATTCAGATCCGTGTGCACTTTGCAAATCTCTATGTCTCCATCTTGAACATTTTCACGGATGGAGTTGAAGCGACGCTTGATGTGCTGGTCTTCTTGTGAAACCTGGCTCCTTGGCAAGGGCAATAGCTCCAGTGTTGTCACGAGAAGAGTTTGATCGGCCCCGACGCATTGGGTATGACTCCTAGGTCGGTGATGAACTCCTTCACCCAAATCGCTTCATCGCTGCCTCCGAGGCTGCCATGTACTCCGCTTCACATGTAGATCCCGCCACGATGCTCGCTTGCGGTACCACCATCTCTTCGCTCCACCATTCAACATATACACGTATCCGGTTTGTGACTTAGAGTCATCGGATCTGAGTCGAAGCTAAGCGTCGGCGTAACCCTTCTGACGAGCTCTTCATCTCCTCCATAAAGAGAAACATGTCCTTTGTCCTTTTCGGTACATCAGGATATTCTTGACCGCTGTCCAAAGTTCCTTGCCGGGATTACTTTGGTATCTTGCAACAAACTTACGGCCAGGTTTACATCGGTGCAGTACAAAGATGGCATACATAATAGATCCTATGGCTGAAGCATAGGGATGACACTCATCTCTTCTTTATCTTTTGCCGTGGTCGTGGTCGAGCCGAGCTCAATCTCACACCTTGTAACATAGGCAAGAACCCTTCTTGGACTGATCCATTTGAACCTCTTCAAAATCTTATCAAGGTATGTGCTTTGTGAAAGACCTATGAGGCGTCTCGATCTATCTCTATAGATCTTGATGCCTAATATATAAGCAGCTTCTCCAAGGTCCTTCATTGAAAAACACTTATTCAAGTAGGCCTTAATGCTGTCCAGAAATTTCGTATCATTTCCCATCAAGAGTATGTCATCTACATATAATATGAGAAATGCTCTGAGCTCCCACTCACTTTCTTGTAAACGTGAGGCTTCTCCATAAGTCCAAGATAAACCCAAACGCTTTGATCACCTCATCAAAGCGAATGTTCCAACTCGAGATGCTTGCACCAGTCCATAAATGGATCATTGGAGCTTGCATACTTTGTTAGCGTTCGAGGATCGACAAAACCTTCCGGCTGCATCATATACAGCTCTTCCTTAAGATGTCCGTTAAGGAATGCCGTTTTGACGTCCATCTCATATCTCATAATCATAGTATCGGCAATTGCTAACATGATTGGACGGACTTCACTTCACTACGGGAGAGAATGTCTCGTCGTAGTCAATCCCTTGAACTTGTCGATAACCCTTAGCGACAAGTCGAGCTTTATAGATGGTAACATTACCATCGCGTCCGTCTTCTTCTTAAAAATCCATTTATTTTCTATCGCTCGCCGATCATCGGGCAAGTCTGTCAAAGTCCATACTTTGTTTTCATACATGGATTCTATCTCGGATTTCATGGCTTCAAGCCATTTGTTGGAATCCGGGCCCGCCATCGCTTCTTCATAGTTCGAAGGTTCATTGTTGTCTAACAACATGATTTCCATGACAGGGTTGCCGTACCACTCTGGTGCGGAACGTGTCCTCGTGGACCTTTGAAGTTCAGTAGTAACTTGACCCGAAGTACCTTAATCATCATTGTTTTCCTCTTCAGTTGGTGTGGGCATCACAGGAACGGTTTCCTTAGCTGTGCCACTTTCCCGCTCGAGAGGTAGTACTTCATCGAGTTCTACTTTCCTCCCACTTACTTCTTTCGAGAGAAACTCTTTTTCCAGAAAGCATCCGTTCTTGGCAACAAAGATCTTGCCTTCGGATCTTAAGTAGAAGGTATACCCGACAGTTTCCTTAGGGTATCCTATGAATACGCATTTTTCCGACTTGGGTTCGAGCTTTTCAGGTTGAAGTTTCTTGACATAAGCATCGCATCCCCAAACTTTTAGAAACGACAGCTTAGGTTTCTTTCCAAACCATAATTCATACGGTGTCGTCTCAACGGATTTAGACGGTGCCCTATTTAAAGTGAATGTAGCTGTCTCTAGAGCGTATCCCCAAAATGATAGCGGTAAATCGGTAAGAGACATCATAGACCGCACCATATCCAATAGAGTGCGATTCGACGTTCGGACACACCGTTTATTTGAGGTGTTCGGTAGCGGCGTGAGTTGTGAAACGATTCCACATTTTCTTAAGTGTGTACCAAATTCGTGACTTAAGTATTCTCCTCCACGATCTGATCGTAAGAATTTTATCTTTCGGTCACGTTGATTCTCTACCTCACTCTGAAATTCCTTGAACTTTTTGAAGGTCTTAGACTTGTGTTTCATTAAGTAGACATACCCATATCTACTTAAGTCATCAGTGAGAGTGAGAACATAACGATATCCTCCATGAGCCTCAACGCTCATTGGACCGCACACATCGGTATGTATGATTTCCAACAAGTTGGTTGCTCGCTCCATTGTTCCGAGAACGGAGTCTTGGTCATTTGCCTAAGAGGCAAGGTTCGCATGTGTCAAAGGATTCATAATCAAGAGACTCTAAAGTCCATCAGCATGGAGCTTCTTTATGCGCTTGACACCAATGTGACCAAGGCGGCGATGCCACAAGTATGTGGGACTATCGTTATCAACTTTACATCTTTTGGCATCCACACTATGAACATGTGTAATATTACGCCGAGATTCATTAAGAATAAACCATTGACCATCGGAGCATGACCATAAAACATATCTCTCATATAAATCGAACAACCATTATTCTCGAGGCTTAAATGAGTAGCCATCTCGTATTAAACGAGATCCGGATACAATGTTCATGCTCAAACATGGCACTAAATAACAATTATTAAGGTTCAAAACTAATCCCGTAGGTAAATGTAGAGGCAGCGTGCGTCGACGGCGATCACATCGACTCGAACCATTCCCGACGCGCATCGTCACCTCGTCCTTCGCCAGTCTCCGTTTATTCCGCAGCTCCTGCTGTGAGTTACAAATATGAGCAATGGCACGGTATCAAATACCGGGAGTTACTACGAGTCTTCGGTAAGGTACACATCAATTACATGTATATCAAATATACCTTTGGTGTTGCGCCTTCTTATCCGCTAAGTATTTGGGGCAGTTCCGCTTCGGTGACCCTTCCCTTGCAATAAAAGCACTCGGTCTCGTGCTTGGGTCCATTCTTTGACTTCTTCCGGCAGCAAGCTTACGGGCGCAAACATCTTTGCCGTCCTTCTTGAAGTTCTTCTTACCCTTGCCCTTCTTGAACTTAGTGGTCTTATTGACCATCAACACTTGATGTTCTTTCTTGATTTCAGCCTCTGCTGACTTGACATCGAGAACACTTCAGAATGGTCTTTACCATCCCCTGCATGTTGTAGTTCATCACAAAGCTCTTGTAGCTTGGTGGGAGCGATGGAGGATTCTGTCAATGACCGCCTCATCCGGGAGGTTAATGTTCACTAGGTCATACGGTTGTGCAACCCGGACATCTTGAGGATGTGCTCACTTGTGTAACTGTTCTCCTCCATCTTACAAGCTGTAGAACTTGTCGGAGACATCATATCTCTCGACCGGGCATGAGCTTGGAAAACTAGTTTCATCTCTTGAACATCTCATATGCTCCGTGGTGCTCAAAACGCTTTTGGAGCCCGGTTCTAAGTCGTAAAGCATGCCGCCTTGAACGAGGGAGTAATCATCGGCCGAGCTTGCCAGCGTTCATAATGTCTTGGTTCTCTGGGGCGGAGCGTCACCTAGCGGTCCTTCTAGGACATATTGCTTTCGGCAGCTATGAGGATGATCCTCGTGTTAGGACCCGATCCGTATAGTTCTTGCCATCATCTTTCAGCTTGGTTTTCTCTAGGAACGCGTTGAAGTTCATGTTGACATTAGCGTTGGCCATTGATCTACAAGACACATTTGCAAAGGTTTTAGACTAAGTTCATGATAATAAAGTTCTAATCAAAATTATGAACTCCCACTTAGATTAGACATCCCTCTAGTCATCTAAGTGTTACACGATCTGAGTCGACTAGCCCGTGTTCGATCATCACGTGAGACGGACTAGTCATCGTCAGTGAACATCTTCATGTTAATCGTATCTTCCATACGACTCGTGTTCGACCTTTCGGTCTCCGTGTTCCGAGGCCATGTCTGCACATGCTAGGCTCGTCAAGTTAACCCTAAGTGTTTTCACTGTAAAACTGTCTTACACCGTTGTATGTGAATGTAAGAATCCATCACACCCGATCATCACGTGGTGCTTAGAAGTGACGAACTGTAGCAGCGGTGCACGATTAGGGAGAACACTTCTTGAAATTTTGTAAGGATCATCTTCTTTACTACCGTCGTCCTAAGTAAACAAGATGCATAAACATAATAAACATCACATGCAATTATATAGTTGTGACATGATATGGCCAATATCATAAAGCTCCATTGATCTCCATCTTGGGCTCCATGATCATCTTGTCATCGGCTTGACACCATGATCTCCATCATCATGATCTCCATCATCGTGTCTTCATGAAGTTGTCACGCCAACGACTACTTCTACTTCTATGACTAACGCGTTTAGCAATGATGTAAAGTAGTTTACATGGAGTTCTTCAATGACACGCAGGTCATACAAAAATAAAGACAACTCCTATGGCTCCTGCCGGTTGTCATACTCATCGACATGCAAGTCGTGAATCCTATTACAAGAACATGATCTCATACATCACAATTCATCATTCATCACAACTTCTGGCCATATCACATCACATGATCAATCGCTGCAAAAACAAGTTAGACGTCCTCTAATTGTTGTTGCATCTTTTACGTGGCTGCGATTGGGTTCTAGAAAGAATGTTTTCTTACCTACGAAAACACCACAACGTGATTTTGTCAACTTCTATTTACCCTTCATAAGGGCCTTGTTCATCGAATCCGCTCCAACTAAAGTGGGAGAGACAGACACCCGCCAGCCACCTTATGCAACTAGTGCATGTCAATCGGTGGAACCGGTCTCACGTAAGCGTACGTGTAAGGTTGGTCCGGGCCGCTTCATCCCACAATACCGTTGAGCAAGAAAAGACTAGTAGAGGCAAGTAAGATGACAAGATCCACGCCCACAACAAATTGTGTTCTACTCGTGCATTAGAGAACTACGCATAGACCTAGCTCATGATGCCACTGTTGGGGAACGTTGCAGAAAAGTAAAAAATTTTCTACGGCTTCACCAAGATCCATCTATGAGTTCATCTAAGCAACGAGTCTAGGGAGAGAGTTTGCATCTACATACCACTTGTAGATCGCGTGCGGAAGCTTGCAAGGTGATGATGGAGTCGTACTCGAACGTGATTCAGATCACCGATGTCCAAGTGTTGAACGGACAGCACCTCCACGTTCAACACACGTACGGGACGAGCGACGTCTCCTCCGTCTTGATCCAGCAAGGAGGAAGGAGAGGTTGAGGAAGACAGCTCCACCGGCAGCACGACGGCGTGGTGATGGTGGAGAAGCGATACTCGGCGGGGCCGTCGCCAAGCCATGGAGGAGGAGAGGTGTTGGGGAGGAGGGCTGCGCCTTGGAGATGGGTGCAGCAGCCCCTCCCTCCCCCTTTATATAGGCCCCTGGGCGCCCCCGAGATCCAATCTCCAAGGGGGGCGGCGGCAAGGGGTGGAGTGCCCCAAGCCAAGTGGGCGCCCCACCCCTAGGGTTTCAACCCTAGGCGCAGGGGTGGGCCTAGAGGCGCACCAGCCCACTATGGGCTGGTTCCTCCCACTTCAGCCCATGGGGCCCTCCGGATAGGTGGCCCCACCAGTGGACCCAGGACCCTTCCGGTGGTCCCAGACATCTGGGGAGACCCCAAACTTTCCGATGGCGAAATACCACTTCCTATATATTATTCTTTACCTCCGGACCATTCCGAAACTCCTCGTGACGTCAGGGATCTCATCCGGACTCGAACAACATTCGGTAGTCACATACTAGTCTTCCTAATAACCCTAGCGCCACCGAACCTTAAGTGTAGACCCTACGGGTTCGGGAGACACGCAGACATGACCGAGACGACTCTCAAGCAATAACCAACAGCGGGTCCGATACCCATGTTGGCTCCCACATGCTCCTCGATGATTTCATCGGTTCAACCACGATGTCGAGGATTCGATCAAACCACAGTATGCAATTCCTTTGTCAATCGATGCGTTACTTCCCGAGACTCGATCGTCGGTATCCCAATACCTTGTTCACCTCGTTACGGCAAGTCACTTTACTCGCATCAGTAATGCATGATCCGTGGCCAACACCTTGGTCACCTTGAGCTCATTATGATGATGCATTACCGAGTGGGCCCAGAGATACCTCTCCGTCATGCGGAGCGACAAATCCAGTCTCGATCCATGTCAACCCAATAGATACTTTCGGAGATACCTGTAATGCACCTTTATAGTCACCCGATTCGTTGTGACGTTTGATACACCAAGGCACTCCTCGGTAACCGGGAGTTACACGATCTCATGGTCGAAGGAAGAGATACTTGACATTGGCAAAGCTCTAGCAAACGAACTACACGATCTTTTATGCTATGCTTAGGATTGGGTCTTGTCCATCACATCATTCTCCTAATGATGTGATCCCGTTATCAACGACATCCAATGTCCATAGTCAGGAAACCATGACTATCTGTTGATCACAACGAGCTAGTCTACTAGAGGCTCACTAGGGACATTTGTGGTCTAAGTGTTCACACGTGTATTACGATTTCCGGATAATACAGTTATAGCATGAACAAAAGACAATTATCATGAACATTGAAATATAATAATACTTTTATTATTGCCTCTAGGGCATATTTCCAACATCTCCTAGATTAGATCTTGGGTGTTTGTAGAATTTTTTTATTTTCATCCAATGTTCCCCATCAGTGGTATCAGAGCTAGCTCTACGGCTAGATGTATTTGCATGAGTAGAACACAAAGTTGTTGTGGGCGTTGATGTTCAAATTTCTTACTTCCCTTGTCTTATTTGGATTTGACGGTATTGTGGGATGAAGCGGCTCGGACAAACCTTACTTGTCTTCGCACACGGGACCGGTTCCACTGTTTGACATGCAACTTGTATTCCATAAAAGTGGCGTCGCAGGTGTCTGTTTCTCCCACGTTAGTTGAATCTGATTTGACGAGGGTGGTCCTTGTAGAAGGTTAAAAGGCAACTTGTATATCACCATTGTGGTTTTTCGTAGATAAGAACATTTCTTATAGTTTGCCCCAGCGGCCACGTATAAATTGCAACGACAAAGTAGAGGAAGTCTAACTTGTTTTTGCAGGGCATTTTGTGATGTGGTATGGCCAAAACGTGATGTGATATATGTTGATGTATGAGATGATCATGTTTTTTCTAAGTTCACAACTTGCATGTCGTTGAGTACGGCAACCGGCAGGAGCCATAGGGTTGTCTTTAATTTATTGTATGACATGCATGTCAATTTTTAAACACCATGTAATTGCTTTACTTTATCGCTATGCATTAGCAATAGTTGTAGAAGCAATAGTTGGAGAGATAACCACGTGAAGACACGGTGATGGAGATCATGGTGTCATGCCAGTGACGATGGAGATCATGTCGGTGCTTTGGAGATGGAGATCAAAAGCACAAGATGACAATGGCCATATCATGTCACATATTTTGATTGCATGTGATGTTTATCTTTTATGCATCTTATTTGCTTAGAACTACGGTAGCATTATAATATGATCCCTTCACTTAATTTCAAGATAAAAGTGTTCTCCTTAAGTATGCACTGTTGCGACAGTTCTTCGTTTCGAGACACCTCGTGATGATCTGGTGTGATAGACTCTATGTTCACATACAATGGGTGTAAGCCAGTTTTACACATGCGGTATACTTGGGTTAAACTTGACGAGCCTAGCATGTACATACATGGCCTTAGAACACAGGAGACCGAAAGGTCGAACATGAGTCATATAGTAGATGTCGTGGAATTGTCACGGCAGATGTCCTAGTGAAAGGACTTAGTCGTGGAGCCATCGCAGCTAGGAAGCTTGAAGTGGTTAATCGGGACAAAGGACACGAGGTTTATACTGGTTCGGCTCCTTACGGTGAAGGTAAAAGCCCACGGTCCAATTTTGAGTGGGATGGCTTATGTCTTGATAACCAGGGAGCAAATCGCTTGACCTAGCTCTCGAGTTGATGTTACTTGCCCTGAACCGCCGCCAGGTCATCCCTTTATATACAGAGGCCGACACCCAGCGGCTCTACAGAGTCTCGGCCGGCTCATAAATAGTGTCCTGCTCGGTCTCTTAATATTTCTTGCCTTACAACACAAGTCACACATATATGGCGGTTTATCACTACGGGCCTTAAGTCGCCTATGGATTTTGGGCCCTTACTGAACCGCCATCTTCAACCTCGGTCTTGGGCTTCAAGAATACTCATAGGTATAACCCGCCCCCTCCTGGGCGGGTCATACCTAATAGTTATATCCCCAACATTAGGCCCCAGATTGATTTGAACTGGTTCATGTCAATCTTCAATACTTAAGAAAAATCTTCTGCTCCTTGCTTATGAAGCTTTATGTAACCCGCCATGATGTCATCCTTTGAATTTGTGGTAACCCGCCATGTCGTCACCTGCCATAAATACACGGTTCATCCAATGTATCTCAACGGATCTTTGTCTTAATGACCATCCGAAAATCGAGGCGTCCTTACAGTTGGATAACTATGTTTTTTGGTCTCCTCGTTTTTCGCGCCCACTTAACAGCCCTTTCCTTATAAATAGACCCGAATAGGTCTCTTCTCATTCTCCCCGTTCCGCATCTTCTTCCTCTTGCCCCCATCTGTTACTGGAGCTCTACCGCCGTCACCACAGCGCACCTCGTCTCCGTTGAGCTTGGCCGCTGCATCGACCTGACGTTGACCAGAGAACGGCAGCACTCCTCCTCCACAGATCCTCCGCAGTAAGTATTTCCTCTTTCCGCGCCATAGATATACACTGGGGCTAGCGTGTTCCTCTGTACCGGGCACAGTTCATCCAAGTTCTTGTATTCTTCTTGCCCTGGCTTCTTTCGATCCAAAAAACCCCATAGATCTTATGCGGTGTGTGTTCCGCACCCATTTTGGTTATCAGTAGATCTCCTTTCCATGTAAGAAAACCCCATTATAGCACATGAACTCCTCTGTGCCCTATTTTTAGGTCTAGTAATTTTTCTTTTCTGAACCTTTGTTTGATCCAAAATAACGGCTGCAAATTGTGAAACTTGTTTGTATAATACTTAGGCAAAATCCATACTTTGTTAGATTTATCTAGTCATGGCGACTCTGATCGCCGGCTTGAAGGAAGTAATGCTCAATTAATAATCTGAACCACCCTGTTGGTTTAAATGGTGCTAACGGCTTGTAGAGTCTATGGCGGCTTAACTAACCAAGACATAATTATCCTTATACCATTAGGCCCCTTCATAAACCACCATTTTGAATATGCACAGTAATACTTTTGTCCTGCCCGGCTTAAATTTGAACTGGCACTTTTGCTTTGTCTTATGCTTCCAATCAGAATGGCACCCAAGGCACCTACTTCTTGCAACTGGGTTAAATCCATTGTCACTAACAGCACTTTCGATGACTTTGTGAAGACCGGCTATCTGCCGAAAAAAGAAGTCATGCCTTATCATGCTCCTAACCCGGATGAAGAATTTCCTCAACCCAAAGACGGAGAGGTCATTGTTTTCACAGATCATATGAACCGGGGATTTACTCCTCCTGGCTCAAAATTCTTCAGAGATGTGCTGAACTTCTTTGACCTTCACCCACAAGATATCGGACCCAATTCCGTGTCTAATATCTTCAACTTCTAAGTGTTTAGCGAAGTTTACCTTGGTGAAGAACCCAATTTACTGCTTTTCAGAGAACTGTTCTACTTGAACCGCCAGACGGAATGCGCCAGCGGCCAGAGCTTGGAACTTGGTGGAGTTTCAATTCAGCACCGCAGGGATGTGATCTTTCCCTATGCTAAGCCGCCAAGCCACCCCAAAGACTGGAATATGACATGGTTCTACTGCAAGGATACCTCTTCGGCTGATGAGAATCTTTTGCCCGGCTTTCGTGCCCTTCGTCTTGAGACCAATCATCCTCTGCCTGACAAGATTACCGCCACGGAGCGTAAATCACTTGCCCCTACTTTGGCCAAGATCAAGGCTCTGCTGGGGAACGGGTTGACTGGTATTGACCTGGTCCGGGTTTGGCTCGCCTGGCGAGTTATTCCGTTGAGCCGCCGCACTGGCTTGATGTGCGAATATACTGGCGCCAAGAAGGATCCTCTGCGTCACAGCCCTGACGACTTACCTGCCCATGTCATTGACGAGATGACCAAGTCTCTCTTAATGAGAGTCTGGCGGACTGCAGCAAGGTGGGCCTAGCCCCCTTCTGCAAAGATAACTCTGCTCCGAAGGTAAACCTCTCACATGAAATAATTATCTTAATTTCTTAGTGCTTCACCCATACTCATGGATATGCTTAATCTTTGCAGGCGGGTGATAAATTTTGGAAAGTTAAATATGATCATGAAGCTGCCAAGAGAGCCAGAAAATAGAAGAAAGCCGCCAGGAAAGAAGCTGTCAAAAAGAAGGGAAAGAAGGCTACCGCTTCTGACCTGCTTTGGCTAGCGGACTCTTCTAAGTCGGAGGTAGCCCTTGACTCCCTTGGCTTATTTTTTAACCATCTTATTGACACTGATCATCAGTAGGAGGACACAGGAACAAGCCGTAGCAAGGATGATGAGGTAACTATCCTTTCCTCCGACTCCGAGCCTTTGCCAAGACGGAAAATCCACAGAGTGACCCGAAAAGTAAGATTTTCTCATCCTTTAGCTCATCATGATCCTCAATTTCTTTTGAAGCGGCAAACTCATGAGAGTCGGAGGCAGACCCGGACCAGCAAGGACGCAGACCTCTCTTCCGGCTTACCGAACACTCCAAGGAAACGCCGGAATGAGGTCACTTCTGTTTCAAATAAATTTTACCCCTTGGCGGGTCTCGTTCGTCAACCACTCAATCCCTCTAACTCGGATTATCAGGATACCTTCCCTTCCTCCGGCGAGTCACTACAGTCCAATCTGCCAACCTTCAAGACTGCTCCAGGGTATGCTAACCCGCTCATCCTGCATTTATTTTAATCCCTTGCATCTGTATTAATATTTTATTTTGATGCAGTGGTCAAGCCAAGCCCAGCAAAAGGGTTAGGAAAAGTAAACCAGCTGAAGACAGAGTTGAGATTGAGCTGGTTCTTGAGACAGTCGTGCCGGACTCAACCACTCGTGAGCCGCCATCGAAGCCAGCTCAAGACTTACCTCCTCCTGCCATGGACCTGCCCACTGATCAAGCTGCCGATGATTCAGAGAATCCAGAGGCTCCTAGCCCGGTCTGGACAGATGATCCTTCCAATGTTGATGTAGAGATCACCAGAACCGGCTATGTTGAGCCGGGAAGGCCAACTGTGCTGGCCAAATGCCCCGCCAAGGAAGAACTTCTGGACCAGCGCCGGGTCAAGATGGATGTTGCTAATTATGCTCATATGAGCGTTGGAGACATCTTTTCTGGCTATATGAACCAAGTACACAGCAGCTGGGACCTCGAGATTGATATGGTGAAGCAGATGCACCACAAATTCGAGGTATAACCCATTTTATTTTGCTCATTAATATCTACTATGTTAGCCCCCAAGTCTACTGCTTAAAATGCTTATGTTGTAGACTTTCAAACAATCTTAATGATATTAGCAACATAAACGAAAGAAACATAAAAAGTTCCGGCTTACCGTGTAGTTCCGAAGTAGCGGCTTAACCAATATAATTGAGCCGGTCCTTTATATAAACACTTCTTATGAGCCTTTGAACAGCAATATGCATTAGCCCCCAAGTGCCAAGCATTATTGCTTGCAAAATGCTTGGGACTTACTCTTATGAATCGCCATCCTATGAACTGCCATTGAAAAGAAAACTCTTTGGTAACATTAGCCCCCAAGTGCCAAGTGTTATTGCTGGCAAAATGCTCGGGACTTTAACTTTACATAAACAATTGTCTTGACTCTTATTCTATACTTGTATAGGCCACCACGAGCCAACTCCAATCTGAAGTGACTAATCTTAAGAGCCGCCTTGAGATCCAAGAGTCGGAAATTGAAAAAGCCAACATCAAGTTCAAATTTAGCGTTTTTGAGCAAGACAAACTGAAGAAGGAATTTGACGCTAAAAAGAAAGCCTGGGTTGATGAAAGGACAACACTGATTAACTGAGCTAAAAAGGCGGAGGCGGCTTTAGAAGAAGTCACCGGTGAGTTAACCGGTTTAAAGCGCCACGTCTCGCAAATGGTCTCTGCAATCTTTGGTAAGTCGCCCTTCAAGTGTGTTAAATACCTAAGCCTTTCAATTGATCATAAGACTGGAAAGAACTCACCTGATCATGTTTATACAGGCCCCAGAAGTTCAAATTTGAACCAAAACATGCTGACAAAACTGAAGGCAGTATACACATTAGTGGAACAGCTGTACACCGGGTCTCAACATGCACTAGCCACGGTGGCTCTGTCAAATGAAGTGCCGACCCTCCTGGTAGAGGTCTTGAAGAAGCTGTCCGTTCTCCTCGGTGTTCAATGAATCGAGGCGGTCACCGCAAGAGCCGAGTCATGCGCTTTAAGCCGGGCCAAGGCTTGGCTACCAGAACTAGACCCGGCTGACATTGCCATCGGCTACCCAAGCCTGAAGGAAGATGGCACTCCTTTTGAAGACGCAGACTTTCTCGCCTGTGTCAAAGAGACACGCCCCGTGGCGACTCTGATAGCAAATGAAGTTGATCTTACCAAGTACCAGGCGGGTTATGATGAAAGGAACCATAGAATTCCAACGCCTCATTATGAAGTTACCAGTCTGATTCCCCCACCCCGTAAGCATACCTTTGCTCCTGAAGTTGACCCGGCCGGCCTTGTTAATGCTAAAGCTGAATTTGAAGCCTTGAACAACATTGACTGGTCATCGTCAACCTTCCAGGAAAGGGAGCAGGGCGAAGGAGCGGAGAGGGCTAACCCGGATGCTTCAGGCCAATCATGAAGGTGAACCTGCCGTGGCGGCTCATACCTGGGGTGTACTAAAAAATGTGACTTATTTGGACTCAAGGAGTCTTGTAATAAGATAGAAATAACTTTATTTTGACCGTGCCATCGCGCACGTTTGAATACTTAATGCCATTAAGTCGCCGTATTGTATCCATCCGTATGGCTTTTCATCTGCTTACTGTATGCTTGATCAGGTTGCGAAAACTGTCTTGCATATGAAAACGGACTGCAAAAAATCCCTTGACATCTGAAAACCAGGCGGGTCAAAAGGATTGTAAAAAGAGTCATAGATTAGCTTGTTATAAAAAACACAATAAGTTTATATGACCCGGTCGGTAAGGGTGATAACCCAGTCTTTGGACACCCAAAATTTTCAAAGGTACAATGATGCTTATGGATTGGCGACTCATCCATCGATATTGAGCCGGGTTAAAGCAATCATACTTAAACTTGTAAACCTCAGAAAAAGCCTCAAGTCAAAAGGGTGTTTCAAAAATCAATTTAAATCCAAAAAAGAACAAAATATTGCAAGGCTACTGATTTGAATACGATCAGTAAACCGTTCTAGAGGGGTTTAAGCTAGGATTCAAATACGATCATGTAGCCCCAATGGCTTTGGCGTTGCGCCGATCAAGAGGGTACCGATAGCTGTGTTTTCTTTGGTTCGAATACGACCTATGTTTGAACAGGAAGCCCCCTAATGACCTTGAGAGTTTTTTAACGACTCTGATTCGAATACAATCAAAGTCGGTTCCCAAAAGGGGTTGAGCTATGATTCAAATAGGATCAAGAAGCCCCCTAGTGAGCTCGGCAGTGTGCCAATCAAAAGGGTACCGACAGCTGTGTTCTCTTTGGTTCAAATATGACCTATGTTTAAACAGGAAGCCTGTCGGTGTCAAAACCGGCGGATCTCGGGTAGGGGGTCCGGAACTGTGCGTCTAGGCGGATGGTAACAGGAGACAAGGGACACGATGTTTTACCCAGGTTCGCACCCTCTTGATGGAGGTAAAACCCTACGTCCTGCTTGATTAATATTGATGATATGGGTAGTACAAGAGTGGATCTACCACGAGATCAAGGAGGCTAAACCCTAGAAGCTAGCCTATGGTATGATTGTTGTAATGGATGTTGTGTCCTACGGACTAAAGCCCTCCGGTTTATATAGACCTTTGGAGAGGGCTAGGGTTACCAGAGTCGGTTACAATGGTAGGAGATCTACATATCCGTATCGCCAAGCTTGCCTTCCACGCCAAGGAAAGTCCCATCCGGACACGGGACAGAGTCTTCAATCTTGTATCTTCGTAGTCTTGGAGTCCGGGGGACGATGATAGTCCGGCTGTCCGGACACCCCCTAGTCCAGGACTCCCTCAGTAGCCCCTGAACTTGGCTTCAATGACGATGAGTCCGGCGCGCATAATGTTCGGCATTGCAAGGCGGGTTCCTCCTCCAAATAATCCATAGAAGATTGTGAACACCAGGATAGTGTCCGGCTCTGCAAAATAAATTCCACATTCCACCGTAGAGAGAATAATATGTGCACAAGTTCAATCTGCTAACGTATCTTGTAGCATGACGTCACGCCACTACCAAGCCGTTACTTGAATCATTTTTTATTATACCACCTCAGCGCGTTTAGCGAAGCGGTTTCCTTGGCATGTCTTGTCGAGCGGATCGTGTTCCCCTTATTCCGGATTCTCATCAATACGGATGTGGGTAACCCAACGCGCCCATCGCCACCTCCTCTATCGGCGAGTCCCGAGCAGTCACGAGACGGCTCTTGGTATTCTCCTCTTTATAATAGGACCAAAGCTCGTTTCTTTTCTTCAATCTTCCACCGAATCTTCTCCTTGCTCCAAGTTCCAACACCCAGAGCCCCAGATTCGAGCGCTTCGGACCTTCAACAATGTCCGGCTCTGACCTTCAGGGCCGGTGGATGCCCTCCTCCGTTACGGAGGAGGACATGCTAAAGCTGCGAGAAGCCAAGTACCTGTAATACGAGATTTTGCACAGGTTGCCCGCCGAAGGGCAGGCCATCCCCACCCCCGAGCCCGGCGAGTATGTCGTCTTTGTATCCCACCTCCGTCGGGGTTTAGGCTTCCCGACGGATCCTTTTGTGAGAGGGCTCATGTTTTACTATGGGTTGGAATTCCACGACTTGGCTCCGGAGTCCATCCTCCATATTTCCGCGTTTATTGTCGTCTGCAAAGCCTTCCTCCGCGTCACCCCCACTTCGGCCTGTGGCTGAAGACCTTCGATGTGAGCCGAAGATGATCGGGGGGCGTCAAGCAGAGTGCGGCGGGGTGGCCGTAAGTAGGAGGGCCGATGCCCCATGGCCCAAGGGCTCCTTCCAAGAGGAGCTCGGCTTGTGGCAGCAGGAGTGGTTCTATATCACCGCTCCGAAGGGCAGCAGGCAGAAGCCGCCGCCTCCATTCCGCTCGGGACCTCCAAGACGGTTGATGTCGTGGGTCAACCAAGGGCTCAATTGGGGGCCGTCAAAAGACGTGCCCCTATTGCAGGGCCGGATTCGAGACCTCCAAGCGAGGGAGATCGATCTGGTTGTGGTGATGCAAGTTATGCTAATTAGGCGTCTCCTGCCCTGCAAACGCCGTCCTCTCCGGCTATGAGAGTTCAATCCGGAGGAACCATGGATTCTCCAACACTTCATGGGTATGACACCCGTGGAGATGTACAAGTTGTTCTTTGGATCACAGGCGGTGTGTCCGGAATTGACCGAGGATGCCGGCCTAAGCTACAATTGCCCGGATACTCAAGTAAGTAGCTCAGTGTTCGGACGTACCGTTTGTTTGCCTTTCTACAATTCGCCTTTTAACCCGTTATGGATAGCGCAAGCAAAGCTGATACGGTGTCCGGCCCCCCTCCTAGAGACCGCGTCGGAGCCCGTGTTGGTCAGAATGTTGGAGGTCGCGCCTTCAGAAGAAGGCGAAGGGGAAAATGGAGGAGCTACCGCTTCGCCCAAGGGGGCGATTGAAGAAGGGGGGATCGAGAATCCCTCCCTCCAGGGGGAGAAGAGGACCGCCTCCGAAAATCCGGAGGCCAAAGCCCCTAAGCGGGGGAAGAAGTCTTCACCAGAGGGTCCTGCGTCCGGGGAGGCCCCGGCCGCACAATCTCCCCTAAAGCATCAGCCCTCCAGCGAGCCGTGAGTATAAAAAAGGGAGTTTGGTAACGAGAGACATCCCTATTTGTGCTTCTGAGGATAACCGAGTTTTTTACCTTGTAGTTCGGATCTCCGACCTTCTCAGATGAGCTCGTCTTCGGGGGATCTTCGTCCGGAGATGATGGAGAGCGAGACGCCTCCGTCTGCTGCACCGTCAGATAGGGCGGACGAGCCTGAAGTGTCGTCACGGAGGGTATCCCCAAGTCCGGTAGAGCCGAAGAGTTCGGCGTCGACTAGTGTTCGGCCGGGGGAGCTGAAGGATCTGCTTGAGAGGGCGTCCATCTCAGAAGATCACCATGCATTGATGAGTACGATGATTGGAAGGATTTCGTCCGCCGAAAACGGATTGCATAATGCCGTCAGGAGTTTGCTGGCGGGTTTTGAGGTACGTAAAAACGACGCACCTTTTTGACAGTTTTGCACATGAAAGTCGCCTGTATAGATAGTAGCCCCGAGACTCGGTAGGTTGTCGAAAGCGACAGCGTCGTCGAGGATCAAAATCGCGGTATTGAGTGTCGCCTTTCCTATGCGGTGGCGGATAGTCCGAGGCTAGCGGACCGATGGAGTTGCTGAATTAATGCGGCAACTCGATGTTGCGGATCACGAACATCGCTAGTCAACAAGCGACTTGACGAGTCGCAAGGTATGTTTTTCTCTCCGCAGTCACCTATTAAGGGAGCCAAAGCCCACCACTTACAATATTTGTGCTTAACGCAGGTGGTGCTGCTGCTGTGGAGAGCCTTCGGGCAAAACTTGCTCAAGCCTAGGAGCAAGCCAGAAGGAGTGATGCGGCTGCCTCGAGGGCGGCCGAGGAGTTAAAAGCCGAAAGGGCTGCACACTGCCGAAGCAGGGAAGAGATGGCCGAATTGGCCGTTAAATTGAAGGATGCTACCGACCGCAATGAGGCTCTTGAAAAGGAGCGCCTATCAGAGCGAGAAGACCTGGGGAAGGCCACCGCCGAAGCCAAGGATGCCCGTTCTGCAATGCGGGCTATAAAGGAGGAGCTGCGCCAGGCCGGAGACATTGTGGCTGGCAAGCCTTTTCTGCTACGCCGCGGGTTTACGGATCCAAAGTATGCCCAGCTTGGCCAGCTGTGGGGTCCGGAGGATCCATATATGGACTTAGCGGCGAGTGCGGCGGATGCCGTTGTGCACTTCCAAAGTCAGAAGGATCACAAGACGGAAGAGCTATTTTGGTCTCGATTCCATAGTCCGGATCGTTCACTTCCGCTGACCGATCGGTTGGCCGAATGGGCTGAGCTGAATAGGTTGTCCGGACTTGCCATGACGGATATCGTGGCTCATGTCTGGCCGGAGAGGCCCAAGCCGACGAGTTATTTTGGCTTATTGCAGCAGTTTCTTGGGGTGGTGCCGCATATCAAGGAGATGAAGCGGTCGGCCTGCATAGAGGGTGCGCGGATGGCCCTTGCCCGTGTGAAGACACATTGGACAGAGATGGATGCCGCCGCTTTTGCAACCCAGGGTTCGGACAAAAGCCGGTTACCCGCCAAGCACTATTTTGGGGAAGTTATGCGTGGTGCTCGTGTATAGAGTCGCAGTGCTCGAAAAATATCACGTTCAAATGAATGTTTTACTTTGTAAAACAATTGTTATGATATAATCGCTTTTTTATACTTGTGCGTTTCAAGTATTGAAATATCTCCTATGTAGCCGTTTATGTATACGTGTGTATAACCTGAAAGATGGCAGTCGTCGGCTTTAGCCCCCACGCACAAGGTGCGGGGGTGTTCACAAAAATAGCACATTTTCACACTTAATCCGACGTCTCGGTCCCGTTAAGGAGGTGGTAGCGTAGCAAACGAGGCAACCGGACTATAATGCTTTATCACTTTCACTTAGCCATTGGAGTTCGAGGGTGGGACTACGATATAGCCCGTGGGGGCACCTCGTTCTCCGAATTCGGGGCGCGTATGTGCCTGACCGGGAAGTGGTCCTTCGTCAAAGCGGAGGAATTCTAAACATTCCGGTGGTCGATCGAGTGGTTGACCAGTCTCTCGCTGTATCATGATCGTTTTTGGCTTTCTCTCTTGAGGTGCTCGCCCGGCGGCTGGGGCACAATCGCGATAGTTCTCCTGGTGCGCGTTAGCCGATGATACTGAACGTAAGGCAGCAAAACACGAGAGCGGACAAACCCAACATTTGACCAAAGACATGATTGAGCTGATGCATATAAGGCCTAACTCGAGGCGCCAACACTCCCTAAGGTGTTCGGTCTTTTTATAATAATGGGCGTAACAATGCCCTAAGCCCCTAGTGTCGAGTGCACGGAAAGGTCCTCCGACGCGGCCGATGCCAAAACGTCGGCTCCACTCGGTTATAATGAGAAACCAGGGATTATAGCAACAAGAGACAGTAAAAAAGGTTTACGCAGGTCTTAATCGAAAAGAATCCTTGCGACGGGTCCCTCTGCACGTCTGCGCTGTGTCTCCGTTGTGCCGTTATCACGGGCGGGTGTGCGTTGTTCATCTGTAAAAAGAGAGGAACTTAGTTTGAAAGGAAATCGTGCGAGAAAAAAAAGTATATGAAAAATATTAATAAATAAGTAAAGCGGAGTCTATATTAGCTCATTGTTGCTTATACGCACAGCCCCTTGTGAAGGAGTGTGCGGCTAGGGAGCCCCTAGCTTATTTATGCCGGACTCGTCTAGCCGTGTCCGGGGTCTTTAAATGACCCTCGTAATGAAATGATGCCACGTGGACCGGGCATTTTAAGTGTAAGAGACGCGTAATGTGGTATGGCGTTGAAGCGGACCAAAGCTTCACGTCCCAATAGTGCTTGGTAGCTACTTTTGAATGGGGCGACATGAATGATTAATTTTTCGCGTCGGAAGTTGTTCGGTGACCCGAACACAACTTCTAGTAATAAGGAGCCTGTGCACTTGGCGTAAGGGCCTGGCGTCACTCCTTTAAAGGAAGTGCGGCTATGTCAAATTTTAGTAAGGTCTATCCCCAACTTGCGGATTGTGTTTGGATATAGCAGGTTTAAATCGCTACCTCCGTCCATCAGGACTTGTGTAAGTTGTAGTTCGTCGATTATAGGATCCAATATCAGGGCAGTCCATCCTGCATTTCGAATGCTTCTGGAATAATCCAGGTGGTCAAAAGTGATTGGTTTTGACATCCAATCTCGAGGTTCCGCTGGGGTGGACCGTGCGAGACCCATCTTAGCGGGTGTCGCATTGTTTTTTCGTGTTATCACATGAAGTGAGTTTACTGCTTTAACTTCTTGTGGGAAAGTCTTTTGTTTTCGGTGCCTATTTGGTGGGGTTCGCTGTCGTCCTCGATTGGTCGTCAAGCCCCTTGTGTTCGGCGTTGAGTCGGCGGACTGTTTGAAAACCCAACAATCTCGGTGGGTGTGGTTTGCGAGCCTTCCGGAGGTCTTTGTGGATTTGACATATCCGATCCAAAATTTTGTTTGTTGGATAGCTCATCCTTTGTTGTCCTTAAGAGGCGGTGTTTTGTTGTTTGGTCATGAGCTTTTGAATCCGGCTTTGACCGCCGTGTTCTTTGGGCTTTTCTCTTTATTCCGTGCTGATCTTTTCTGCGCCGTGATTTTCCGTTCCATCTCGATCTCGGATGTACTTGGGTCGCTGGTGCTGCATCTTGCTAGCGGTTGTCCTTCCTAGCAAAAAGCAGGTCATGAGGCTTGTTAGCGGACATTGTCCTCGGCTTCTCTTGGCGAGGTGTCAGCGAGCCATTCGTCTCGGGCGTTGTGTTTGAAAGCTGCTAAGGCTTGGCGTCCGGACGATCGACTATTTGGTTCTTTTAGTAAGGAACCTGTTCGAAATTTGTCTTGCCACTCTCCGGGCTGTTGAGTTATATGACTTAGATCGTCTCAGCATCCGGAGGGCGGACATAAGTCCCTTGAAAATTTGCTCTAAACGCGTCCTCAAGCTCTTCCCAACTTCCAACAAGTGTTTTCGGAAGGCTTTTGAGCCAATGCCGAGCTGGCCCTTTGAGCTTGAGGGTAGGTATTTTATGGCGTGGAGGTCATCTCCTCTAGCCATGTGTATGTGTAGTATATAATCCTCTATCCGCACTCGAGGTCATTGTTCCGTCGTAAGCCTCTATGTTTATGGGTTTAAACCCTGCTGGGAATTCATGATCCAGCACCTCATTAGTGAAACATAGTGGGTGTCTTGCTCGTATTTGGGTGTACCGCTGTCTTCGAACACTTGGCGTGTTTTGTTGCTTCCTGGGGCCCTCTTGTTTGGCCCGTAAATGGACCTGGCTGGGCCATCTGTTTTCCTAGGATCATGGGCCGGCTTGTGTGCGGCGCCGCTTATAGTTTTTGGCCTATCATCTGGCCGTCTATCCGGCCAGGCGGCCTCCTTGTTTTTTGATTGTGGGGGCTCTATGGCTTCCTCGTCGAATTCTGGCAGCAGCTTGCGCTTCGGGTAGCTCTTTCATTGATGGCTATTGCCGTATTTGTCTGCGGTTTTGAGCACTTTGCTCCACCTCATTTTGAGTATGTCTTCCGCTGTTTTGAGCTCCCGTTTTACCTTCTTCAGACTTCTTGCAGTGGCGACGAGTCTTTTGCGAAGGCTCTTATTCTCCGGTGGTGTGTCCGGTGTGAGGTCATCCGGACTGTTGGTTTCGCCGGGATTGGAGTGATTATCCGATTCGTCCTGTTCGGACAGTTGCTTGGTTGCATGTTCGTCGTCCACTGGTTTGCCCTGCTCTAACGCTGGGTCATTAGGAATGCTGTCTTTGCCGAGGCGGGGCTTAGGGCGGCGCTTGCGTCGCTGTTTTGGTTGTTTATCGGTGGGATTATCCTTTGTCGCGCCCCGTTGGTCCTCGTTATCGCTTCCTTTTGGGGTATCCACCATATATATATATCATGGGTTGGGGTGGCCTTCCAGTGCACTGTGAGTGCTGGTTCTTGATCGTCTCCGGCATCGTCGTCCATACCGTCGATGTCTTCGGAGTCATAGTCTAGCATGTCTGTTAGATCGTCGACAGTGGCTACAAAGTGGGTGGTGGGTGGGCTTTGAATTTCTTCGTCGTCCGCATCCCAACCATCCTGGCCCTAGTCCGGCCAGGGCTCTCTGGATAGCGAGAGATGCTTTAGCGAATTTAGGATGTCGCCAAAGGGTGAGTGTTGGAAGATGTCCACGGCGGTGAACTCCATGATCGGCGCCCAATCAGATTCGATTGGCAGGGGCGCGGGAGGTTCGGAGTGCGGCAAGGAGTCCGGCACCTCGGAGTCACGAGCTTCGCAAGGGACAAGGTTAGTGTTCGTCTCCATCGCCGTGGAAGTTGCAGTCCCCGAGGCGGTGTCCAGCCACCGGTCCTCGATCTGCGTGATCGGCTCTGGACTACGGGTCGGAGCGGATTCATGTGCGGCCTCCAACGCGATGTCCGGCGGCAGAGTTAGATCATGCCCATCGTGATAGTGCGGCACGCAGGGCTGCGGATCGGATCCATCGAAGATCAAGTCTCCGCGGATGTCCGCCGTGAAGTTTAGGCTTCCAAATCTGACCTGATGGCCAGGGACGTAGCTTTCGATCTGCTCCAGATGGCCAAGTGAATTGGCCCGCAGTGCGAAGCCGCCGAATACAAAGATCTATCCGGGGAGAAAAGCCTCACCCTGGACGGCGTTGTTGTTGGTTGAAGAGGCCATTGAGCCTATCAGTGACGACACAGAGGAACTCTCAATGAAAGCACCAATGTCGGTTTCAAAACCGGCGGATCTCGGGTAGGGGGTCCCGAACTGTGCGTCTAGGCGGATGGTAACAGGAGAAAAGGGACACGATGTTTTACCCAGGTTCGGGCCCTCTTGATGGAGGTAAAACCCTACGTCCTGCTTGATTAATATTGATGATATGGGTAGTACAAGAGTGGATCTACCACGAGATCAAGGAGGCTAAACCCTAGAAGCTAGCCTATGGTATGATTGTTGTAATGGATGTTGTGTCCTACGGACTAAAGCCCTCCGGTTTATATAGACCTTTGGAGAGGGCTAGGGTTACACGAGTCGGTTACAATGGTAGGAGATCTACATATCCGTATCGCCAAGCTTGCCTTCCACGCCAAGGAAAGTCCCATCCGGACACGGGACAGAGTCTTCAATCTTGTATCTTCGTAGTCTTGGAGTCCGGCGGACGATGATAGTCCGGCTGTCTGGACACCCCCTAGTCCAGGACTCCCTCAAAGCCCCCTAGTGATCATAATTTTGAATGGCTAGATTCGAATACGATCATAAGCCGGATCAATCGGGTTAAGACTGATCAAATGTGATCAGCCCCCAAGTGATCATGTGAGAAAATAATGACAATGATAATGACAAATTTACCTTGAGGGAAGGAAAAAAGGACAGAGGTCCTGCTTTATTATTAATCATAATATATACATTTGGCAAAATATGTACATCAGGAGAGCCTATGGCTCAAGTGTTGTAGGGCCGAAGAAGAGCTATATTCCACAGGCGGTGGGTCTCTTCCTTTGACTTACATGAGTCCCTGTGCTCTCGAACATCGATAAGGTAATATGACCCATTGTTCAAGTTCTTGCTGACCACAAAGGGCCCTTCCCAAGGTGGGGATAGCTTGTGTGCGTCAGCTTGATTCTGGATGAGCCGGAGCACAAAATCACCTTCCTGAAAGGCTCTGGACTTAACCCAGCGGCTGTGATATCGGCGCAAGTCTTTCCTGGTAAATCGCTGAGCGAGCTGCTGCCAAGTCCCGCTGTTCATCTAACAAATCAAGAGCATCCTGACGTGCTTGTTCATTGTCCGCCTCAACATAAGCTGCTACACGAGGCGAGTCATGATGGATGTCGCTAGGAAGAACTGCCTCAGCTCCATAGACCATGAAGAAATGTGTATAACCCGTAGATCTATTAGGAGTAGTATTAATGCTCCATAACACAAAGGGCAACTCCTCAACCCAGCAACCCGGCGTCCTCTGCAAGGGGACCAAGAGCCAGGGCTTGATGCCTTTCAAGATTTCCTGATTGGCTCTCTCGGCTTGATCATTGGATTGGGGGTGAGCCACCGATGAAACATCAAGCCGAATATGCTCACATTGTCAAAACTCCTCCATGGCGCCTTTAGACAGATTAGTGCCATTGTCAATTATAATGCTGTGTGGAAAGATGAAGCGGAATATCACCCTTTTCATGAATTGAACTGCTGTGGTTGCATCACACTTACTGACTGGCTCTGCCTCAACCCACTTTGTAAATTTATCAACCGCCACTAAGAGGTGGTCTTTTTTATCTTTGGACCTTTTAAAAGGCCCAACCATGTCAAGCCCCCAGACTGCAAATGGCCATGTAATTGGAATCATCCTCAATTCTTGAGCTGGCACATGAGCTCGTCTTGAGAACTTCTGACAACCATCACATTTACTGACCAAGTCCTCTGCATCAGCATGAGCCATCAGCCAATAGAATCCATGACGGAAAGCCTTAGCCACGAGGGATTTTGACCCGGCGTGATGACCATAATCTCCTTCATGAATTTCACGAAGAATTTCTTGGCCTTCTTCAGGAGAGACGCAACGCTAAAACGCCCCTGTAACACTGCGATGCTGCAACTCACCACTAACAATCGTCATAGACTTAGATCGCCGGGTTATCTGCCTGGCCAAGGTTTCATCCTCAGGCAATTCGCCCCGGGTCATATAAGCCAGGTATGGCGCCGTCCAATCTGGAATGGTATGAAGAGCTGCCACCAATTGTGCTTCTCGGTCAGGAACAACCAAGTCTTCCTCCGTGGGTAGCTTGATAGAAGGGTTATCCAGAATCTCCAAAAAGGTATTAGGCGACACCGGCTTACGCTGAGATCCCAGCCGGCTTAAAGCATCAGCTGCCTCGTTCTATCTGCAGTCAATGTGCTCCACTTGATAACCCTTGAAGTGTCCCGCAATTGCATCGACTTCACGGCGAGAAGCCGCCATGAGAGGATCCATAGAATCCCACTTGCCTGATACCTACTGAGCCACCAGATCTGAATTGCCGAAGCACCTTACCCGGCTTAAACTCATCTCCTTAGCCATCCAGAGACCATGGAGTAAGGCTTCATACTCAGCTGCGTTGTTAGTACAGGGAAACATCAACCGGAGCACATAAAAAAATTTGTCACCTCGAGGTGAAGCCAAAACAACTCCAGCCCCTGAGCCCTCCAATTGCCTGGACCCGTCAAAATGAATTGTCCAATACGTGTTATCCGGCTTTTCTTCAGGCATCTGCAGCTCTGTCCAATCGTTGATGAAATCCACCAGCACTTGAGACTTGATAGTTGTGCGCGACACATACTTTAAGCCATGAGGCCCAAGCTCGATGGCCCATTTGGCGACTCGTCCTGTGGCCTCTCTGTTTTGAATGATATCCCCCAAAGGGGCAGAACTAACCACAGTGACGGGGTGGCCCAAGAAGTATTGCTTAAGCTTCCAGCTTGCCATGAACACCCCATAGACGAGCTTCTGCTAATGCGGATATTGCTGCTTGGACTCAATCAGCACCACACTGATGTAGTAAACGACCGTTGAGCCGGGTGTTCCTTGCCAGCCTTCCTGCGTTCCACGATGATGGCCATGCTGACAGCACACGTGTTAGCAGCCACATACAGTAACAAGGGTTCCTTGTCAATGGGAGCAGCAAGAACCGGCGGCTCAGCCAACTGTCTGTTCAGACCTTCAAACGCAGCGTTTGCGGCGTCACTCCAGGTGAAGATATCTGTCTTCTTCATCATTTGATATAGTGGCATGGCCTTCTCTCCTAACCGGCTTATGAACCAGCTTAGAGCAGCGATACGACCCGCCAAACGCTGAACATCATTGATACATGCTGGTTTGGCCAGAGAGGTGATGGCCTTGATATTCTCCGGGTTAGCCTCGATGCCCCTGTTAGAAACCAGAAAACCTAAAAGCTTGCCTGCAGGCACACCAAAAAAACACTTGGCCGGGTTAAGCATCATCTTGTAAACCTGAAGATTGTCAAAGGTTTCCTTGAGATCGTAGATCAAGGTCTCCTCTCTGGATTTTACCACTATGTCATCCACATAAGCATGAACATTGCGCCCAATTTGATTATGAAGACAATTCTGCACACATCGCCGGTAAGTCGCCTGGGCACTCTTGAGCCCAAAAGGCATTGAGACATAGCAGAAGGCTCCAAACGGAGTAATGAATGTCGTCTTCTCCTGGTCCTTAACCGCCATCTTGATCTGATGATAACCAGAGTAAGCATCCAAGAAACTCAAATGCTCACAACCCGCCGTAGCATCAATGATTTGATCCATACGTGGGAGAGCAAAAGGATCAGCTGGACAAGCTTTGTTTAAGTCCGTGTAATCCACACACATACGCCAAGTGCCGTTTTTCTTAAGCACAAGCACTGGGTTAGGCAACCACTCTGGGTGAAAGACTTCGATGATAAACCCTGCAGCTAAGAGCCGGGCCACCTCCTCATCCGCCTCTCCTCATTAAACCGCCAAAGAAACTGCTTGACCAGATTGAACTTTGGATCAATATTAAGAGTGTGCTCAGCGAGTTCTCTCGGTACACCCGACATGTCAGAAGGTTTCCATGCGAAGATGTCCCGGTTCTCACTGGTAAACTCGATGAGAGCGTTTTCCTATTTGGGATCCAAGTTAGCACTGATACTGAACTGTTTTGATGAGTCGCCCGGAATAAAATCAACGAGCTTGTTATCATCGGCCGACTTAAACTTCATCTCCGGCTCATGTTCTGTGGTTGGCTTCTTTAAGGATGTCATATCATGTAGCCCCCAATGGCTTTGGCGTTGCGCTGATCAAGAGGGTATCGACAGCTGTGTTCTCTTTGGTTCGAATACGACCTATGTTTGAACAGGAAGCCCCCTAATGACCTTGAGAGTTTTTTAACGACTCTGATTCGAATACGATCAAAGTTGGTTCCTAAAAGGGGTTGAGCTATGATTCGAATACGATCAAGAAGCCCCCTAGTGAGCTCGGCAGTGTGCCAATCAAAAGGGTACCGATAGCTGTGTTCTCTTTGGTTCGAATACGACCTATGTTTGAACAGGAATACCCCTAGTGATCATAATTTTGAATGGCTAGATTCGAATACGATCATAAGCTGGATCAATGGGGTGAAGCCTAGTCAAATGTGATCAGCCCCCAAGTGATCATGTGAGAAAATAATGACAATGATAATGACAAATTTTCCTTGAGGGAAGGAAAAAATGACAGAGGTCCTGCTTTATTATTAATCATAATATATACATTTGGCAAAATATGTACATCAGGAGAGCCTATGGCTCAAGTGTAGTAGGGCCGAAGATGAGCTATATTCCACGGCCGGCGGGTCTCTTCCTCCGACTTACGTGAGTTCCTACGCTCTCGAACGTCGATAAGGTAATATGACCCGTTGTTCAAGTTCTTGCTGACCATAAAGAGCCCTTCCCGAGGTGGGGATAGCTTGTGCGCGTCAGTTTGATCCTGGATGAGCCGGAGCACCAAATCACCTTCCTGAAAGGCTCTGGACTTAACCCGATGGCTGTGATATCGGTGCAAGTCTTGCTGGTAAATCGCCGAGCAAGCTGCTGCCAAGTCCCGCTGTTCATCTAACAAGTCAAGAGCATCTTGGCGTGCTTGTTCATTGTCCGCCTCAACATAAGCCGCTACACGAGGCGAGTCATGACGGATGTCGGTAGGAAGAACTGCCTTAGCTCCATAGACCATGAAGAAAGGTGTATAACCCGTAGATCTATTAGGAGTAATATTAATGCTCCATAACACAGAGGGCAACTCCTCAACCCAGCAACCCGGCGTCCTCTGCAAGGGGACCAAGAGCCAGGGCTTGATGCCTTTCAAGATTTCCTGATTGGCTCTCTCAGCTTGACCATTGGATTGGGGGTGAGCCACCGATAAAACATCAAGCTGAATATGCTCACGTTGGCAAAACTTCTCCATGGCGCCTTTACACAGATTAGTGCCATTGTTAGTTATAATGCTGTGTGGAAAGCTGAAGCGGAATATCACCCTTTTCATGAATTGAACTGCTATGGTTGCATCACACTTACTGACTGGCTCTGCCTGAACCCACTTTGTAAATTTATCAACCGCCACTAAGAGGTGGGTCTTTTTATCTTTGGACCTTTTAAAAGGCCCAACCATGTCAAGCCCCCAGACTGCAAATGGCCATGTAATTGGAATCATCCTCAATTCTTGAGCCGGCACATGAGCTTGTCTTGAGAACTTTTGACAACCATCACATTTACTGACCAAGTCCTCTGCATCAGCATGAGCCATCAGCCAATAGAATCCATGACGGAAAGCCTTAGCAACGAGGGATTTTGACTCGGCGTGATGACCACAATCTCCTTCATGAATTTCATGGAGAATTTCTTGGCCTTCTTCAGGAGAGACGCAATGCTGAAACGCCCCTGTAACACTGCGATGATGCAACTCACCACTGACAATCTTCATAGACTTAGACCGCCAGGTTATCTGCCTGGCCAAGGTTTCATCCTCAAGCAATTCGCCCCGGGTCATATAAGCCAGGTATGGCACCGTCCAATCTAGAATGGTATGAAGAGCCGCCACCAATTGTGCTTCTCGGTGAGGAACAGCCAAGTCTTCCTCCATGGGTAGCTTGACAGAAGGGTTATGCAGAATACCCAAAAAAGTATTAGGCGGCCCCGGCTTACGCTGAGATCCCAGTCAGCTTAAAGCATCAGCCGCCTCGTTCTTTCTGCAGTCAATGTGCTCCACCTGATAACCCTTGAAGTTTCCCGCAATTGCATCGACTTCACGGCGATAAGCCTCCATGAGAGGATCCTTAGAATCCCACTTGCCTGATACCTACTGAGCCACCAGATCTGAATCGCCGAAGCACCTTACCCGGCTTAAACTCATCTCCTTAGCCATCCGGAGACCATGGAGTAAGGCTTCATACTCAGCTGCATTGTTAGTACAGGGAAACATCAACCTGAGCACATAGCAAAATTTGTCACCACGAGGTGAAGCCAAAATAACTCCAGCCCCCGAGACCTCCAATTGCCTGGACCCGTCAAAATGAATTGTCCAATACGTGTTATCCGGCTTTTCTTCAGGCATCTGCAGTTCTGTCCAATCGTTGATGAAATCCACCGCTAACGAGACTTGATTGTTGTCTTGCGCACATACTTTAAGCCATGAGGCCCAAGCTCAATGGCCTATTTGGCGACTCGTCCTGTGGCCTCTCTGTTTTGAATGATATCCCCCAAAGGGGCAGAACTAACCACAGTGATGGGGTGGCCCAAGAAGTATTGCTTAAGCTTCCGTCTTGCCATGAACACCCCATAGACGAGCTTCTGCCAATGCGGATATCGCTGCTTGGACTCAATCAGCACCTCACTGATGTAGTAAACCGGCCATTGAACCGGGTGTTCCTTGCCAGCCTTCCTGCGTTCCACGATGATGGCCATGCTGACAGCACGCGTGTTAGCAGCCACATACAGTAACAAGGGTTCCTTGTCAATGGGAGCAGCAAGAACCGGTGGCTCAGCCAACTGTCTCTTCAGACCTTCAGACGCAGCGTTTGCGGCGTCACTCCAGGTGAAGCTATCTGTCTTCTTCATCATTTGATATAGTGGCATGGCCTTCTCTCCTAACCGGCTTATGAACTGGCTTAGAGCAGCGATACGACCCGCCAAACGCTGAACGTCATTGATACATGCTGGTTTGGCTAGAGAGGTGATGGCCTTGATCTTCTCTGGGTTAGCCTCGATGCCCCTGTTAGAAACCAGAAAACCCAAAAGCTTGCCTGCAGGCACACCAAAAACACACTTGGCCGGGTTAAGCATCATCTTGTAAACCCGAAGATTGTCAAAGGTTTCCTTGAGATCGTCAATCAAGGTCTCCTTCTCTATGGATTTTACCACTATGTCATCCACATAAGCATGAACATTGCGCCCAATTTGATTATGAAGACAATTCTGCACAAATCGCCGGTAAGTCGCCTGGGCACTCTTGAGCCCAAAAGGCATTGAGACATAGCAGAAGGCTCCAAACGGAGTAATGAATGCCGTCTTCTCCTGGTCCTTAACTGCCATCTTGATCTGATGATAACCAGAGTAAGCATCCAAGAAACTCAAACGCTCACAACCCGCCGTAGCATCAATGATTTGATCAATACGAGGGAGAGCGAAAGGATCAGCTGGACAAGCTTTGTTTAAGTTCGTGTAATCCACACACATACGACAAGTGCCGTTTTTCATAAGCACAAGCACCATGTTAGCCAACCACTATGGGTGAAAGACTTCGATGATAAACCCTGCTGCTAAGAGCCGGGCCACCTCCTCACCAATGGCCTTCCGCCTCTCCTCATTAAACCGCCGAAGAAACTGCTTGACCGGTTTAAACTTTGGATCAATATTAAGAGTGTGCTCAGCGAGTTCTCTTGGTACACCCGGCATGTCAGAAGGTTTCCATGCGAAGATGTCCCGGTTCTCACGGATGAACTCGATGAGCGCGCTTTCCTATTTGGGATCCAAGTTAGCACTGATACTGAACTGTTTTGATGAGTCGCCTGGAATATAATCAACGAGCTTTGTATCATCGGCCGACTTAAACTTCATCTCCGGGTCATGTTCTGTGGTTGGCTTCTTCAAGGATGTCATATCACCCGGGTCAATATTATCCTTGTAGAATTTTAACTCTTCTGTTGCACAGACCGACTCAGCATAAGCCACGTCACCTTCTTCACATTCCAAGGCCACCTTTCGGCTCCCGTGTACCATAATAGTTCCCTTATGACCCGGCATCTTGAGCTGCAAGTACACATAACACGGCCGTGCCATGAATTTGGCATAAGCCGGCCATCCGAACAGAGCATGATACGGGCTCTTGATCTTGACTACTTCAAACATCAAATTCTCGGCTCTGGAGTCATATTCATCACCAAAAGCTACCTCCAATTCGATCTTACCGACTGAATACGCCGACTTACCGGGTATGACTCCATGGAAAACAGTGTTGGACTGCTTAAGGCTCTTATCAATTAGCCCCATGCGCCAGAAGGTCTCATAATACAGGATATTGATGTTGCTGCCTCCATCCATGAGTACTTTGGTGAATTTGTATCCACCCACTTAAGGGGCACCACCAGGGCTAAGTGACCCGGATTGTCAACCTGGGGAGGGTGATCCTCCCTACTCCATATGATAGGCTGCTCACACCATCTCAAGTAACGAGGAATTGCCGGCTCAACCGCATTTACAGCCCTCTTATGAAGCTTCTGGTCTCGTTTACATAAATTGGTGGTAAACACATGATATTGCCCACTATTCAGCTGCTTTGGATTGCTCTGGTATCCACCTTGCTGCTGTTGCTGACCGCCCTGGCCAGATTGTTGGTTATACCCACCTTGGTTGCCCTGGGAATTTTGGAAATTGGGATTTGACCCGCCGCCCAGGCCATGAAAGCCGCCACCACCTGAGCCGCCGCCCTGCCCATTATTACCATCAAACATGTCGGAATTTTTGAAAGCCTTCATGATTGTACAGTCCTTCCATAAATGGGTAGCCGGCTTCTACTGAGTGTCGTGTCTCGGACAGGGCTCATTCAACAATTGCTCAAGTGTGGGGCCTGACCCGCCAGATCGGGGAGGTGGCCTCCCTTTACACCATTGGTTGTTACCCTGCGCACTAGTGTTAGCCACAAAATCCAAACTACCGTTTAGCCTTACGTTTATTACCTCCTTGATTTTCTGGGTTGTGCTGAGGGCCCTTGCCGTTACCGTTCTTCTTTCCCTTCCCTGCCTTGTCATCATCAGACTCGGGATCCTTGGTACTATCAGAATCGACGTACTTGACTAGAGCCGCCATCAGCGTGCCCATATCATTACAATCGCGCTTGAGCCGCCCCAGCTTTTGTTTCAGAGGCAAGAAACGGTAAATTTTCTCCAACATTAAGACTGCAGAGCCGGCATCCATATTATCAGATGAATGTATTATGGCTTTAACCCGGCGCACCCAATGGGTTGTAGACTCGCCCTCCTCTTGCTTTCAATTCGTCAGATCCACAATTGACATGGGCTGCTTGCACGTGTCCTCGAAATTCTGGATGAACTAGGCCTTTAGCTCCGCCCATGAACTGATTGAATTAGGTGGCAGGCCTTTCAACCAAGTGCGGGCAGTCCCATCCAACATCATGGTAAAGTACTTAGCCATCGCAGCATCACTGACCTCCGATAACTCCATAGCCATCTCATAACTTTCAATCCAAGCCCCGGGCTGTAAGTCGGCCATGTAATTCGGCACCTTCCTAGGTCCCTTAAAATCTTTGGGCAAACGCTCGTTACGTAGATCCGGCACTAGACATGGGACTCCTCCGGTCCGGGTGGCTACACCTGCCTCGATGGAGGTCGTCGGATAAGCCGGATACGGCTGGTAAGCCGTCAACTGAGCTGCCTGCTCAGCCTCCTGCTGAGCCGCTCGCTCAGCCTCTTGACGTATTCTGTCTTGATCTACCAAGTTAAAGGCCTCATGGCGCGCCGGGTCATGTCCACCTGGCTGGTCACGGCGCCTGACGTTACTTGAAACGGCTGCTGAATCCATGTGCCTGCTGTAACTCGGGCTTCGGCTTGGACGAGGGGTCGAGTGGACCCTGTCTTGGCTGTATGAGTATGCCTCCTGCTATGCTAAGGCTGTCTGAAGAAGTTCTCTGACCCGGCGGGTTTCAACCGCCGCCAGAAAGTCACCATCAATTGGGAGAGCCGCCAATCGCGCCGCTGCCTCTATCATGTTCTCCAACGGGTTAGAGTAGTGACCCGAGGGTGTTGGTACATACTGAGGTGGCACCATGTTTACACGGGGAGGTCCCATCACCTGCGGTTGAACCGGCGCGCCGTCCCCGGGTGTTGCAACACGGTCTGCTCCTACACGTGGAGAGAGCCACGACGGGTTACCTGTATGCGGGGAGAGCCACGGCGGGTTACTGGGCCCTGCTCCTAGCGTGGAAAAGAGGTTTCGAGCATCATAAACCAGGGGGAGCCGAGACTGAGCCTTCTGATGCCTTCTCCTCATGACCTCGTTAGACGCGTTCTGATCTTGCGTGAGCCTGAAATTCCGTGTCTGGATCTGCTGAGCCCGAACATCCAGAGCTGCCCGCTCCACCGTTATCCTGACATCTTCCGCTGCCAGATCTTCCTTAGCCTGTGCCATATCCAATTTTAACTGTGCCACCTCCTCATCATGACGAGCTTGGTCCGCTGGGTTGACCACGGCGGTTAACATAGTGGTCAGCTTATCTATAAGATCCATCAGCACCTGAGCCGGCGAGTGCACAGGGCCTCCTGCCCCGGCTGCTGCTGCCCCGGCGGTCATGGCTGCTGCAGCTGTAGAGTCTTGGATAGGTTGTGTACCGGCCATGAAGATTCCAACCCGGCTCGGCGGCTCGAAGCAATCTGGAATACTGCTGCCATCGGAACAGCCCCCAAGCCCGCCGTCTTGCAGTTGATAAAACGAATATGTCTCACCTGTGGATGACCCGCCATCAGAGTAGATGGCCATCTCTTCGCCAGATGCAGATCCTTCAGAGGGCCCTTCATGGAGGCATCCCACAAAGGCATGCTTCACAGCAGGCAGAGCCCAGGCGGGTTTCGCGTGCTGAGCCGTTTTGACGAGGTCGGTGCAGTTGTCCGGCTCAGGTCCCGGCTCGCCGATCTTGCCGATGAAGACATGAATCCCGCCGAAGGGGACCCGGTACCCGTACTCAATAGAGCTGGCCTCGGGGCCCCATCCTGCGTCGTCGATGTAGAGCTTGCCGCAATGACTCTTGGTCATCCGGCCCACAACGTATCCCTTGAGCCCTTCGAAGTTGCTCCTCAAGAACGCAAATCCACCGTGCGCTGGCCCCATGGTGGGCGCCAACTGTCATGGAATTGTCATGGCAGATGTCCTAGTGAAAGGACTTAGTCATGGAGCCATCGCAGCTAGGAAGCTTGAAGGGGTTAATCGGGACAAAGGACACGAGGCTTATACTGGTTCGGCCCCTTACGGTGAAGGTAAAAGCCTACGGTCCAGTTTTGAGTGGGATTGCTTATGTCTCAATAACCAGAGAGCAAATCACTTGACCTAGCTCTCGAGTTGATGTTACTTGCCCTGAACCGCCGCCAGGTCGTCCCTTTATATACGGAGGCCGATGCCCAGCGGCTCTACAGAGTCCCAGCCGACTCATAAACAGTGTCTGGCTCGATCTCTTAATATTTCTTGCCTTCCAACACAAGTCACACATATATGGAGGTTTATCACTACGGGCCTTAAGTCGCCTCTGGGTTTTGGGCCCTTACTGAACCGCCATCTTCAACCTCGGTCTTGGGCTTCAAGAATACTCATAGGTATAGCCCGGCCCCTCCTGGGCGGGTTATACCTAATAGTTATATCCCCAACAGTAGATATGATCAACATGGAGATGTTCACCGTTGATGACCACCCTGAGGGAGTCCTGGACTAGGGGGTGTCCGGACAGCCGGACTATCAATATCCGCCGGACTCCAAGACTACGAAGATACAAGATTGAAGACTCCGGCTCGTGTCCGGATGGTACTTTCCTTGGCGTGGAAGGCAAGCTTGGAAATACGGATATGTAGATCTCCTACCATTGTAACCGACTCTGTGTAACCATAGCCCTCTCCGGTGTCTATATAAACCGGAGGGCTTTAGTCCGTAGGACAACATACATTACAACAATCATACCATAGGCTAGCTTCTAGGGTTTAGCCTCCTTGATCTCGTGGTAGATCTACTCTTGTACTACCCATATCATCAATATTAATCAAGCAGGACGTAGGGTTTTACCTCCATCGAGAGGGCCCGAACCTGGGTAAAAACATCATGTCCCTTGTCTCCTGTTACCATCCGCCTAGACGCACAGTTCAGGACCCCCTACCCGAGATCCGCCGGTTTTGACACCGACACACCCCATCTCACATGATGATCGGACATGGGTTGGTTGATATGGATCGTGTGAACACTTAGATAACTTGAGGAATGGTGATTAAGTGGGAGTTCATGTGATTTGATTAGTTGAACAAATTATCATGAACATAATCTATAGTCTTTGCAAATTATGTTGTAGATCAATAGCTTGCGCTATAGCTCCATGTTTTAATATGTTCCTAGAGAAATACTAAGTTGAAAAATATTGTAAGCAATTATGTGGACTAGGTACGTAGTCTGAGGATTGTCCTCGCTGCTGCACAGAAGGCTTATGTCCTTGATGCACCGCCCGGTGTGCCAACCCCTCTAGCGTCGTCTGTGGATGTTGTGAATGTCTGGCAGTCACATTCTGATGACTACTCGATATTTCCGTGACCCATGCTTTACGACTTAGAACCGGGGCTCCAAAGACGTTTTGAGCACCACGGAGCATATGAGATGTTCCGGGAGCTGAAATTGGTATTTCAAGCTCACGCCTGGATTGAGAGGTATGATGCCTCCAACAAGTTCTTTAGCTGTAAGATGGAGGAGAACAACTCCGTTAGTGAGCACGTACTCAAAATGTTTGGGGTACTACAACCACTTGAATCAATTGGGAATTAATCTTCCAAATGAAGTAGCAATTGAAAAAGTTCTTTAGTCCCTTCCACTAAGATACAAAGGCTTCGTGATGAAATATAACATGCAAGGGATGGATAAGACGATCCCAGAGCTATTCGCGATGCTTAAGGCCGCGGAGGTAGAAATCAAGAAAGAGCATCAACTATTGATCGTCAATAAGAGCACCACCTTCAAGAAGAAAGGCAAAGGAAATAAAGGGAACTTCAAGAAGAATGGCAAACCAGTTTCCACTCCCGTGAAGAAACCCAAGGCTGGACCCAAACCTGAGACTGAGTGCTTCTATTGCAAGGGGAATGCTCACTGGAAGCGGAACTACCCCAAGTACTTAGTAGATAAGAAGGCTGGCAACGTCAACAAAGGTATATGTGATATACATGTTATTGATGTGTACCTCACTAGTGCTCATAGTAGCATCCGTTTATTTGATACTGATTCAGTTGCTAATATTATTAACTCTAAGCAAGAGCTGTGGAGTAACGGAGACTAGCTGAGGGTGAGGTGACGAAGAATGTTGGATGTGTCTCCAAGGTTGGTATGAGCACCGATACGCTCAGAATACCTTCGGGAATAGTATTAAACCTAAATAATGGTTATTTGGTGCTTGCGTTGAGCACAAAACATTATATTTGGATATCGTTTATTGCAAGACGGTTAATCATTTAAGTCAGAGAACAATGGTTGTTCTATTTATATGGATAATATCTTTTATGGTCATGCACCCCTAGTGAATGGTTTATTCTTGTTGAATCTCAATTGTAGTGATACACATATCATAATATTGATGCCAAAAGATGTAAAGTTAATGATGATAGTTCCACATACTTGTGGCACTACCGCTTAGGTCATAGTGGTGTAAAGCGCATCAAGAAAGTCCATGCTGACGGACTTTTGGAATCACTTGATTATGAATAATTTGAGACATGTGAACCATGCCTCATGGGCAAGATGACTAAGACCCCGTTTTCCAGAACAATGGAGCGGGATAGTGACTTGTTGGAAATAATACATACTAATGTATTGATGTCTTCTAGAACTACGTCGATATTTTCCAAAAGGGGAAGGGATGATGCAGCACAGCAACGGTAGGTATTTCCCTTAGTGATGAGACCAAGGTTATCAAACTAGTAGGAGAACCACGCCACACAACGTAAACAACCCCTGCACACAAATAACAAATACTCGCAACCCAACATGTTAAAGGGGTTGTCAATCCCTTTCGGCTAACGGCACCATAAATTGGCACGAAGACGGGATAAAGTTGTAATAGATAGGATAAATAGATCGCAAATAAAATAAAGTGCAGAAAGGTATTTTTGTATTTTTGGTTTAATAGAACTAAAAATAAAAGCAAATAAAATAGATCGCGAAGGCAGATATATTAAAGAAGAGACCCGGGGGAACGTAGGTTTCACTAGTGGCTTCTCTCAAGAAAACTAGAAAACGGTGGGAAAACAATTACTGTTGGGCAATTGATAGAACTTCAAATAATCATGACGATATCTAGGCATTTATCATTATATAGGCATCACGTCCAAGATTAGTAGACCGACTCTTGCTTGCATCTACTACTATTACTCCACACATCGACTGCTATCCAACATGCATCTAGTGTATTAAGTTCCTGGAAAAACGGAGTAATGCAATAAGAACGATGACATGATGTAGACAAGATCTATTTATGTAGTAATAGACCCCATCTTGTTATCCTTAATAGCAATGATACATATGTGTCGTTTCCCCTTCTGTCACTAGGATCAAGCACCGTAAGATCGAACCCATCACAAAGCACATCTTCCCATTGCAAGATAAATAGGTCAAGTTGGCCAAACAAAACCCAAATATCGGAGAATAAATACGAGGCTATAATCAATCATGCATATAAGAGATCAAAGAAGACTCAAATAACTTTCATGTATAAAAACATAGATCTGATCATAAACTAAAAGTTCATCGGATCACAACAAACATTCCGCAAAAAGACTTACATCATATGGATCTCCAAGAGACCATTGTATTGAGAATCAAGAGAGAGAGAGAGGAAGCCATCTAGCTACTAACTGCGGACCCATAGGTCTACAAAGAACTACTCACGCATCATCGGAGAGGCACCAATGGACATGATGAACCCCTCCGTGATGGTGTCTAGAATGGATCTGGTGTTTCTGAAACTTGCGGTGGGTGGAATTGATTTTCATCGACTCCCGTAGGGTTTCTGGAATATTGGGGTATTTATAGAGCAAAGAGGTGGTGCGAGAGTCCACCGAGGTGGGCACAACCCATCTGGGCACGCCTGGCCCCCCAAGCGCACCCTGGTGGTTTGTGCTCCCCTCGGAGCACCCCGCTGGTACTTTCTTGGCCCATATGGTGTCTTCTGGTCCAGAAAAAATCCACCACAAGTTTCGTTGCGTTTGTACTCTGATTGGTATTGATTTCCCGCGATGTAAAAAACAAGCAGAAAACAACAACTGGCACTTGGCACTATGTCAATAGGTTAGTTCCAAAAAATGATATAAAATTATTGTAAAACATCCAAGAATGATAATATAACAGCATGGAATAATCAAAAATTATAGATACGTTGGAGACGTATCAGCATCCCCAAGCTTAATTCTTGCTCGTCCTCGAGTAGGTAAATGATTAAAATAGAATTTTTGATGTGGAATGTTGCCTAACATGTTCATCACATAATTTTTTTTCTTTGTAGCATGGACATTTGGACTTTTATATGGTTCAAAGCAATAGTCTAGTTTTGACATGAAGACTTTAATACTCAAGATAATCAACAAGCAACCATGTCTTTCAAAATATTAACACTAAAGCAAATTATTCCTAGCCCATCATGCTCGATCATTGATCAATTCATGAAACACACTCACATATTAGCTACAACCAATGCTCAAATACGATCGTAGTGCCCCTTAGTTGGTGATTTATAAGAGAAGATGGAGACTCAAATTCAAAATAAAAATTGCATAAAGTAAAAGTAAGGCCCTTCGCAAAGGGAAGTAGGGATTTGTAGAGGTGCCAGAGCTCAAAGCGAAAATTGAGAGTAAAAACATTCTAGGAGGCATACTTTTCCCACCAACGAAAACGACTTAGAGTTCCCAACACTTTCCATGCTAGATATATCATAGGCGGTTCCCAAACAGAAAACAAAGTGTATTCCTTTTTCCACCATACTTTCACTTTCCATGGCTAACTGTATCCACGGGTGCCCTCCATACCAACACTTTCCAAGGAATTTATTATTTTACATCATAAAGTAAATTCATTTTTTTCATTTTGGGATTGTGCATCCCTAATACCTTTGTCGTACTCTCGTGTAATGACAAGTGAATGAACACTCATCGTGAGAATTACACATCTAGCATGGAAAACATCGGCCACCCCTCACCGCCTCGCGAGCGGTACGAGCACACAAAAGAGAAATTTATTTTGAAAATTAGAGATGGCGCATGCAAATTTGCTTAGAACGACATGGAAATATCGCATATAGGTAGGTATAGTGGACTCATATGGCAAAACTGGTTTAAAGGGTTTTGGATGCACAAGTAGTTATCATACTTAGTGCAAATGAAGGCTAGCAAAAAGATTGAGAAGCTTCCAACCAAGAAATGAAAAATCTCATACCCAAGCATTAAGCATAAATAACACGAATAATGCACCACAAGTAGGATATAATTTCATTGCATAACTATTGACTTTCGTGCTTGCATAGGGAATCACAAACCTTAACACCAATATTCTTACTGAAGCACAATTACTCATCAACATGACTCACATATCATATCGTCATATCTCAAAACCATTACTAAGAACCAAGTTTATTTTGTCCAATGATCTTCATGAAAGTTTTTATTATATCCTCCTTGGATATGTATCACTTTGGGACTAGTTTCATATGTTGCTTTTAATAGGCTCAAACAAATTTAAGTGAAGAACATAAGCATAATATTTCTTTCTCTCAAAATAATCTAAGTGAAGCAAGAGAGAATTTATAAAAAAAATACTAACTCCCAAATAAATCTAATTGAAGCATGAGAGCATTTCTTCCAAAATAACTAAGCACACTGTGCTCAAAAAGATATAAGTGAAGCACTAGAGCAATTCAAAGGCTCTAAAAATTTAAGTGAAGCATAGGAGCAAGCATAGCATAATTTTTGACTCTCTCAAAAAGGTGTGTCCAGCAAGGATTCAAGACTTAAAACACAAAGAAAAACAAGCAAAGACTCATATCATACAAGACGCTCCAAGCAAAACTCATAATATGTGACTAATAAAAATATAGCTTCAAGTAAAATAACGATGGTCGTTAGAAGAAAGAGGGGATGCCACTCGGGGGCATCCCCAACCTTAGTTGCTTGCGACTTATTTAATACTCTCTTGGGGTGCCTCGTTCATCCCCAAGCTTAGCCTTTTGCTAATCCTTATTCCTTCATCCATCGTAATCTCACCCAAAACTTGAAAACTTCAATCACACAAAACTCAACAAAACCTTCGTGAGATCTGTTAGTATAAGAAAGCAAACCAGTACTATAGGTAATGTTGCAAACCCATTCATATTTTATTTTTGCATTATATCTACTGTATTCTAACTTTTCTATGGCAAAAACTCTTCAAAGAAAACCATAGAATCGTCAAAACAAGCACACAACACAAAGAAAACAGAATCTGTCAAAAACAGAATAGTTTGTAGCAATCTGACTACTTCGAATACTTCTCTAACTCCAAAAAATCTGAAAAATTAAGACAATGTGAGAAATTTGTTTATTAAACTTCTTCAAATTGAATCAACTCAAAAGCACTCTTCTGATAAAAATTAAAATAATTTTGTGAGTGCAAAAGTTTCTGTTTTTCAGCCAGATCAAATCAACTTTCACCCAAATCATCCCAAAGGCCTTGCTTGGAAAAGAACTAATATAAACCACAAAAACACATCTAATCAGAGGCATAATTGTATATTTTATTGAAAACAGGAAGAAAACCAAAAAAGGAAAAATATACAAGTTGGGTTGCCTCCCAACGAGCGCTATCGTTTTACGCCCCTAGCTAGGCATAACACGAAGGATCTAAGTTTTGTCATTTTTAGTTCTAGATACATACGATGCCCTCATGATTGATTCATATGATGGCCTAATTCTTGTTCTAGGTAAGTGTTCTATACCCTTCCTTATTGGAAATTGGAATTTAATATTGCCTTCTTTCATATCAACCACGGCACCAATAGTAGGTAAAAACGGACTACCAAGTATAATTGGACAAGACGGATTGCAATCAATATCAACAACAATAAAATCTATGGGCACATAATTTCTATTTGCAAGAAAAAAGAACATCATTAATTCTTCCCATAGGCTTTTTAATAGTAGAATCCGCCAAGTGCAAATTTAAAGAGCATTCTTCAATATCGGTGAGACCAAGCACATCACATAAAGATTTCGGAATTGTAGAAACACTAGCACCCAAGTCACATAAAACAAAACACTCATAATTTTTAATCTTAACTTTGATGGTAGGTTCCCATTCATCATGTAATTATCTAGGAATTGAAACTTCTAATTCCAACTTTTCTTCAAAAGTTCTCATCATAGCATCAACAATATGTTTAGTAAAAGCTTTGTTTTGTTCATAAGCATGGGGTGAATTTATCATAGATTGAAACAAAGAAATACAATCAACCAAGGAGCACCTATCATAATTGAAGTCTTTGTAATCCAAAATGGTGGGCACATCACTAGTTAAAGTCTTGACCTCTTCGAATCCAACAAGATTTTCACCCTCCGAATTATAGGGACGCCTTCTAGCTAAAGTTGATTCTTCTCCAGTCCCTTTTCCATCAATCTTAATTTTACTAAACAAATAATAAATAGAAGAAACACCAATCATTTTAATATCTTCATCACTTCTATGAAAGCAATCACTAGAAAACGCTTTTTCTAAAAATTCTCTTTTAGCTCTAAGCAGGGCAGTTCTTTTCTTACTTTCATCCATAGAAACATAAAAAGATTTAATTGATTCTTCAACTTTAGGCACAAAAATTTTCATCTTGAGAGTTTCTACATCATGAGAAATACTATCAATACTTCTAAACATATCATCAACTTTATTCAGCTTTTGTTCTATTGTAGCATTGAAAACTTTTTGAGTATTGATAAGTTCTCTAATATTATTCTCAAGATCAGAGGTGTTTCTGTTATTATTATAAGAGGGATTACCATAGGAATTACCATAATTATTAGAGGAATTACTAGGAAAAGGCCTAGGATTAAAATTACCTCTATAAGCATTGTTATTGAAATTGTTTCGCGAGATAAAATTCACATCTATGGCATCACTATTTTGCTCAATAAAAGTAGACAAAGGCACATCATTAAAATCAATAGGAGTACTTTTATTAGCAACCAACTTCATAAGAGCATCAACCTTTTCACTCAAAGAATTTATTTCTTCTACCAAATTGACTTTTTTATTAGTAGGTGCTCTTTCGGTATGCCATTGTGAGTAATTTGCCATAATATTGTCTAGAAATTTAGTAGCTTAACCCAAAGTAATTTCCATGAAAGTACCCCCGCGGCGGAATCTAAAAGACTACGAGAAACAAAATTCAACCCCGCATAATTTTTTTGTATGATGATCCAAAGATTTAACCCTTGAGTTGGGCAATTCCTTAGCATCAATTTCATCCTTTCCCAAGATTGTGCAACATTGTCACACCCAAGATGCGACCCTATCCTAAAGGAACTTGAAGGTCTCACCAAGGATAGAAGCGCATCTTGAAGACGCTTTTGCAAGGTGGATATCATTACATCAACATTACATAATAGATGAGGATACATATAAGAGGCATACAATGCCACACGAATACAACATCATGTTACATAAGAGCACCATCCTACTACGGATGAAACACAAACAAAAAGTCAAACAATATCCACCCTGCTAGCCCAGGCTGCCGACCTGGAACCTATCCCCTGATCGAAGAAGAAGCAGAAGAAGGACTCCAAAACAAGCAAACATCGCTCTCGCCATGATCATCGCATAACCTGTACTCGCAATGTTGTTGTAGTAATCAGTGAGCCACGAGGACTCAAAGAATCCCATTACCATGGGTATCAAGACTAGCAAAGCTTAATGGGAAAGGAAGGGTAAAGTGGTGAGGTTGCAGCAGCGACTAAGCATGATATGGTGGCTAACATACGCAAATGAGAGCGAGAAGAGAAACAAAGGAACGATCGTCAACTAGCAATGATCACGAAGTGACCCTGAACTCCTACTTACGCCAATCATAACCCAAAACCGTGTTCACTTCCCGGACTCCGCCGAGAAGAGACCATCACGGCTACACACGCGGTTGATGCGTTTTAATTCGAATCAGGTGTCAAGTTATCTACAACCGGACATTAACAAATGCCCATCTGCCACATAACCGCGGGCACGGCTCTCGAAAGTTTAAACCCTGCAGGGGTGTCCCAACTTAGCCCATGATAAGCTCTCGCGATCAACGAAGGATATTCCTTCTCCCAGGAAGACCCGATCAGTCTCGGAATCCCGGTTTACAAGACATTTCAACAATGGTAAAACAAGACCAGCAAAGCCGCCCGATGTGCCGACAAATCCCGATAGGAGCTGCACATATCTCGTTCTCAGGGCAACATCGGATGAGACTAGCTACGAGTAAAACCAGACTTCGAGTTTCCCGAGGTGGCCCCAGAGTAGCTCGATTCGGACCAACACTGAAGGAGCACCGCCCGGGGCTAAATAAAGATGACCCTCAGTTCGAAACCCAAGGGAAAAAGGACTAGGTGAGGCAAATGGTAAAACCAAGGTTGGGCCTTGCTGGAGGAGTTTTATTCAAAGCGAACTGTCAAGGGGGTCCCATAAATCACCCGACCGCGTAAGGAACGCAAAATCCGGGAACATAACACCGGTATGACGGAAACTAGGGCGGCAAGAGTGGAACAAAACACCAGGCATAAGGCCGAGTCTTCCACCCTTTACCAAGTATATAGATGCATTAAATAATATAAGAGATATTGCGATATCCCAACATAACCCTGTCCACCATGGAGCAATCTTCAACTTCCCCTGCAACTAACAACGCTATAAGAGGGGCTGAGCAAAGCGGTAACATAGCCAAACAACGGTTTGCTAGGAAGGGTGTCAAAGGTTAGAGGTTCATGGCAATTTGGGGAGGCTTGAAGAACAAGTGATAGGAAGCGCAGCATAGCGATAGAACGAAGCTACTAGCATAGCAATGATAGTAGTGAGATCCAGGGTAGCGGTCATCTTGCCTGAAATCCCGCAAGGAAGAAGAACGAGTCCATGAAGAAGACGAACGGACGTAGTCGAACGGATCCTCACAATCGCAACGTAACCGAAACTATCAAGAAGCAACATCAGAAAGAAGCAAACAACATGGTAAACAACCAAGAATAATCATGGCATGATGCACAATCAAGTATGATGCATGTCCGGTTTAACGAGGCATGGCATGGCAAAGTGCAACAAACAATATTACAAGTTAAGTGGAGCTCAATATGCAACGAGTTGCATATTGACGAAACACCACATCAATTATTTAGTTCTCTCTCGTTATAAGCTACTCAACAATATTAAATGTTGATTAACATGGCAAGGGGTGTAACAAAAGTAAACTAACTATTTAGGCAAGTTTGAATGAGGCCGGAACAACGAACAACAATTCCGGAAAATCTCCATATGTCATTTAGCAATTTAACGCAAACAACATTTCCAACATTTTAATTGTTGTTATCATGATGCAGATGACATATGCAAGTTTTATGCAATTTTTATGAAAATATTGACATGAGCATGTTATGAAGCATTTGGTCAACATGGCGGAACAAAACGGGTGCCACGGCAATGAATCTGAAAATGATGTCACGACAACATATCGGTTCCGGTAGCTCACGGAGATACCGGTGCAAAAGGAGGCGTGCGGATGTGCGCAACATGCTAGAGATGGTGGGGTGATCCCGAATACCGGGTTCCCATGGGAAGGCGGCATGGCAAACGAGGAACGTGCAAAGACCTCTCTCGGACACGGTGCAAACACGAGCATCTCATTCAACACATGCATTCGTTCCACGGACGTCGTCTCGGGGTTATACCTTTGAAGCGTGCCTTTTCGGAGCGGGTCACGTTTGTAGTGGAAGTAGACGTTCTCGCGACGGTTGTGGAAGTAGTGGAAGTAGACGTTCTCGCAACGGTAGTGGTACTATCGGTCCTCGTCGGCAGTGGTACACGTTTTCCTGTAGATGTTCGGGTCATCGTGGAGGGGCTTGCCGCATCGCCGGGCGTAGTCGACCTTGGCGTATCCGTGCGTAGGGGTACTTGCCAAAATCCACAGGAACAGTAGTGGTGCATGGTCTTCACTTTGTAGTCGGACTTGGCGAATCCGCGTAGTGGTACTTGTCAGTCTCGTTCAGTGCGTTGGTAGATGTACACGGCAATCGTAGTGGTACTATGCGTCGTCGGACTTGTTGAATCCAAACTCTTCGAGGGCCGTCGTGGTACTTGGCGCTTGCGGTGTGTTGCTTGGAGGCAACCAAGGGTACTTGGCAGGTTCCCCACAAAGATGCATCGATGGCGCTCGAAGGCAGCAGCGAGGAGGCGAACGAGGCCGCTGGGACTCGAGCGATGAGTGGCGTGCGGCTGCTGGCGAATGGGATCCACGCTGACGAGGTCAACGCGGGCTTGCGCGTGGCCTCCAGCGGGACTTGGCGAACGATGCAGAAGCAAGGCAGCAGCAGCAGCACTATTCATGCGGCTTGGCGGGTGGCCTGTGATGGAGGGCAACTCCGACGGGAACAGGCCACCGGAGCCAGATCCGGCCGTGACCTCGCCTGATCTTGGGACGAACAACGAAGGGGGTGGACTTGGAACTCTGGACGACAGCGCAACTAGAGCACGGGGAGGCGAAGCAGGCGTCGAGGCAGGGGCGACGGGAGATGGCGGGGACGCGCGGTCGCGCGCTCGATGTGGTGTTGGGAGGCCGGCGGTGCGGTCGTGGGAGATGGATCCGGTGCTGAAGGAGGAAGGCCATGGTAGAGGAGGAGCGGCGCGGAGCAGAGGCGAGCTGGCGCAGCGGCGAAGATGGAAGGGCGAGGAAAGGTGGTCGCGGCAGGGGAGGCTGCGACCTCGGACGCCGGCAAGGAAGAAGTAGAGGACTCGGGGCTGCAACTGCTAGCTCCTGTGGGCGCGGACAAAGACGGCTGCGGGCGGCCGGATGCGTCCAGTAGCAAGGGAGGAGGAGGCTTCAGGCTGCGCTGGGATCTGACGAGGCTGGAGAAGGAGCTGCAGCTACGGCGAGCGAGAGAGATGGGGGATTGGATCTGCACAAGTGGGATCGAGCAAGTGGTTGCACAGGGAGAGAGCAGGGTGCGGGCTAGGGTTATAGCTGGGCGCGGCTGGGCCAAGGCCATGGGCCTAGGGATAGGTTGTAGCTGGGCTGGGCGCTCTCTCTTTCCCTCTAAAGAAAAATAACACAAAACAGAGATAAGAAATAAAAGAAAGAGAGGTTAGGGGAAGAAGTTGGACACGCGGATAATTTTCCCGGACTCACAAAAATGCGCTTGTTCCAAGAAAAATGGTGTGGACAAGATTGCAGGAATTAAATTCAAACTCATTTGAAATTCAAATGGGTTAGAACTAGGACTAGGTTTTTGAAGTGTCCAAAAATGTTGAGATTTTTGGTGGAGCTCCGGAAAATGATGAAAGAAATTATGGGCAAGGTTGGAGACCAAGAATTGATATAACAACGGCATGGGATATTTGCAAGGTGGTTATGGCTAATTCCAAATAAATGGAATAATTTTATTATAGCTCCCTAATAAAGTAGGAGACTTTGAATATGTTTTAAAGAGAAATCACCATGTGAATATCCCTCGATTTAAATAGATCAACGATCAATGCAATTTATTTGAGTTGCAAAATTTAGTGGCATGATGACATGATGCAATGCAAATGATGCAATGATGAATGCAACAAGCAAAAACAAATCACACAACGAATCTCGAAAACCCTGGAAGGCATCTGAAGCTTCGGTCTTGGGGCGTCACAACACTCCACCACTACGAGAGGATCTCGTCCCGAGATCTAGGATGGCACCGGAGGGAAAAGGAAAAGGAAGATAAGAGGTAAACTAAGTTGCTTCTTCGACAAACGAGTGAAACCATGAACCTTGAGAGGTTGAGCAAAATGAAAGAAAGAAAACAACAAAGATGAACAAAGTTGAAAACACTCCGTTAGAAACGAGGAACAAGGATACGACGAGAACCAAGAGGTTTAGTGATAACATAGATATTGAAAACACTCCGGTTAAAACTAGATAGAGAAGGAATAAGATTGATATAACTTGGGCAGCACTCCGACTGAAAGAAGAAAGAAAACTTGATAAGATGAAAGAACTTGAATGAGAACACAACACTCCGGTTAAATGGATGAGCAAGAAAATAACATGATCTTGACAAAACGAGGTGGTGGGTGAAGAGCACAACATCACAATGCCTCCGGAAGAAATGAAAAAATGGAATGGAATGAACGGAGGAAAACTTGACCTTGAAAGAGCACGCTAACAGGAAATGCTAGAACGGAGCTGTTGGATTATCAACAACGAAAAGAATAAGCTTGTAGTGGGCTTATGGAAAACATCTAAAGACTATGAGGTGACAACCGGCCACTAATGGAAACCACTGATTTGATTGAGAGCACCAAAGAGATGAAAACTTCTTCCACCAAGAGAATAAAGAGCAAGCTTGGGTCATGCATAATCACCACAAATAGCAACAACCCTTAAGGAAAAGCTTTAGGTGAAATCTGACACAAGATAACTCCAACGAAGAAGTTGATTGGTGGATTTAAAAATATCTCATTCTTGACAACATGTGAACCATGAAACACGAACTCAAATTGTCAAGAATGACATAACACCACCTCAAATGATAAGGTAGAACAAATTGCACTTCGAAATGCTTTAAGAAGAATACTTGAACTCCCCAAAACAAAACATGTGTTAAGGACCATGTTTATTTTAGAGTATAGCTTGGCGGGTCATAACTTCAAGAGAAATCTTGAAGAACAATTGAAGAATGAAAAAGAATCCTTGAGGAACCACCATGTTGAGCCTTCGTGAGAACTCCGGTAATAAAAGAAAACACAAGGTGAAGCCTTGCGATGATTTAGATGGAGCTTCGCGATGAGATAAAGCAGAAAACTTGAAACTCCGAAAAAAAGATGAACAACAAGAAACCAAGAATTTATTCCTCCTGAACAAACTCCTAAGGAAGGGATTAATCACTTGGATGAAACAAGAATAAGAATTATGTTATGCGTATCCTTTACCAATTTAAATTGATGACAAGCAATGGATTTGGCATACTACTTATTCTCATAGAAAGGATTAAGAGCGATATAGCGTAAACTTGAGAAGGTATTGATGGAACCACTGGTGGGATTGGAAACAACGAATGAAATGATACGGTAGCAAAGGAAGATGAATCTTGAACAAACCACCGTAAGAATTGAAAATGAACGTAGCAAAGGCACGATTCACCGGGAAGAATTGGAAAACGAATGAAGATACTTGAGGGGATTTAGATACATGAAAAAACAAGAGATCATGAATTGATTAGAGGATATTTGAACGATGCACCTGTAAGATTTGGAGAACGATAGCTACACGCTGAGAATGAAGAATTATGACAAGATGGCCTTCGAAGGAAAGAAATGGAAACAACTCATGAAATGCTTCGGATGGTAAGAAAAGAATTGTCACAATCAAAACAATTATGAGGATAGCATGGAGCTAGAACCATGAATCTTCAAGAGAATGGACCAAAATTTAGAGCAAACACTTCTTCGGTCTTCACATGTTGAGAATGATGACGAGAACCACCAAAACTGTTGAGGCACTTCGGATCAAAGAAGAATAGAAATGATGAAGCAACGATGAAAATATTTTGAAAACGATCTTGGAGAAGGGATATGACTGATGAAATTCATACTTACGTCAAACTTCGAAAAGGATTTGAGAATAACTCTGGAATAGTTAGAAGAGTCAGGTAAGATCCTGGGAAAAGACCTGTGGGTTAGGGCCCACTCAAAAGAACCATCGTTGAAGGATTGCTTGAAATAGAGACTGCACTGGTAGAATTAAATAGCTTGAATGAGATAACAATCTCCAAATGGCTTGAACGGATTAAGAATGGAAACACAAATCTTCTGAGATATCTTCAACACTCTGGAACAAATGAATAGCAAGAGGTGAGTGATTGAGAGGTGCACCGGCATGAGAAAGCATTAGAAACGAGTAAAGGAATATGATGAATATCGAAAGCTTGAATTGGATCCACCGGAGAAGAAACAACAATGAAGGATGATGAACTTGAAACTGTTGAGCATCTTCATGAAAAATCACCGGATAAGAACATCGAAAGAAAAGAATGAAGAGACTTCCCACAAATAAAAGGATACATGATTAAGAAATCTGAGTCCTTGAAGAAAAAGGGTGGGAGGGCGGGAAAACAAAGACAACTTGGGGACGGACGAAACGGATACCATTGAGAAAACTTAGAATTGATCTTGCAGATGTAGAAAATGATCGGATCCACTTGAAGAGAAGCACACCGGTTGGAAAAGAGTTGACATGACAACCTCAGTGATCAAGAAGGATTAGTACTCCCACAAAAACATGAGAACACCACTTAGAATAAGGTATGGAATCAACACTTGACATTGAAGCAACTCAAATACCACAAATAAAACAAAACAAAGGATTTGGCTTGCAGAATAAGACGGAAACAAACATATGATAAAGATTTACCCAATCCCGTATCATGCATTTGTCGGAAAGATATTCTAGGAGCTACTTGAATTCCCACCTATAAACTCCTGAAACTTTCTGGTTATGCAATCTGGTGTTGGGGATACAGGGGAAGCAATATATATCACTCAAACTAACAATCCCTACATCCAGCTGTATCCATCCGTCAACACATAACCAAGAAAACTCCGGAAATCGTGTACCTCAACCTTCGAAAAGCATCCGTTATACGAGCTATGGCAATACTCCCGAACTCCCCAGTACTGGGTGGCGTCGAGGTTATCTCACCAACAACTACATAAAAGAGATTTTCGATGTCGGCAAAACTCAGGTATTCCAGAATTGCAACGATAAAATTATGACGACAACACCTCGGAGCTCAACTCCCTGGGACACTGCCACAACCCCTAAATGACAGGACGCACCAAGAACAATGTTCTCGTCATAAGAATATCGGAACGACCCCATGATACCCGCGTGATCCTAAAAAAAATTTAGTGAAATTTGAGGAGAGGAAAGACAAAACATCTACGTCAGGAGTCCTCACCAGAGCGACGAAGGGGCTGAGGAATAAAAAGAATCCTACTCTCCGATATATATAATCCTAAGACTCAAAATTGTTTTTTTTCTAGAGTCAACAACGGCCAACAAACAAGGGGGCTCCTATGATCGGTCGAGGCTCTGATACCAACTTGTCACGCCCAAGATGCGACCCTATCCTAAAGGAACTTGAAGGTCCCACCAAGGATAGAAGCGCATCTTGAAGACGCTTTTGCAAGGTGGATATCATTACATCAACATTACATAATAGATGAGGATACATATAAGAGGCATACAATGCCACACGAATACAACATCATGTTACATAAGAGCACCATCCGACTACGGATGAAACACAAACAAAAACTCAAACAATATCCACCCTGCTAGCCCAGGCTGCCGACCTGGAACCTATCCCCTGATCGAAGAAGAAGCAGAAGAAGGACTCCAAAACAAGCAAACATCACTCTCGCGTCATGATCATCGCATAACCTGTACCTGCAACTGTTGTTGTAGTAATCAGGAGCCACGAGGACTCAAAGAATCCCATTACCATGGGTATCAAGACTAGCAAAGCTTAATGGGAAAGGAAGGGGTAAAGTGGTGAGGTTGCAGCAGCGACTAAGCATGATATGGTGGCTAACATACGCAAATGAGAGCGAGAAGAGAAACAAAGGAACGATCGTCAACTAGCAATGATCACGAAGTGACCCTGAACTCCTACTTACGCCAATCATAACCCAAAACCGTGTTCACTTCCCGGACTCCGCCGAGAAGAGACCATCACGGCTACACACGCGGTTGATGCGTTTTAATTCGAATCAGGTGGCAAGTTATCTACAACCGGACATTAACAAATTCCCATCTGCCACATAACCGCGGGCACGGCTCTCGAAAGTTTAAACCCTGCAGGGGTGTCCCAACTTAGCCCATGATAAGCTCTCGCGATCAACGAAGGATATTCCTTCTCCCAGGAAGACCCGATTAGTCTCGGAATCTCGGTTTACAAGACATTTCAACAATGGTAAAACAAGACCAGCAAAGCCGCCCGATGTGCCGACAAATCCCGATAGGAGCTGCACATATCCCGTTCTCAGGGCAACATCGGATGAGACTAGCTACGAGTAAAACCAGACTTGAGTTTCCCGAGGTGGCCCCTGCAGTAGCTCGATTCGGACCAACACTGAAGGAGCACCGCCCGGGGCTAAAATAAAGATGACCCTCGCCCTCGAAACCCAAGGGAAAAAGGACTAGGTGAGGCAAATGGTAAAACCAAGGTTGGGCCTTGCTGGAGGAGTTTTATTCAAAGCGAACTGTCAAGGGGGTCCCATAAATCACCCGACCGCGTAAGGAACACAAAATCCGGGAACATAACACCGGTATGAAGGAAACTAGGGCGGCAAGAGTGGAACAAAACACCAGGAATAAGGCCGAGTCTTCCACCCTTTACCAAGTATATAGATGCATTAAATAATATAAGAGATATTGTGATATCCCAACATAACCCTGTCCACCATGGAACAATCTTCAACTTCACCTGCAACTAACAACGCTATAAGAGGGGCTGAGCAAAGCGGTAACATAGCCAAACAACGGTTTGCTAGGAAGGGTGTCAAAGGTTAGAGGTTCATGGCAATTTGGGGAGGCTTGAAGAACAAGTGATAGGAAGCGCAGCATAGCGATAGAACAAAGCTACTAGCATAGCAATGATAGTAGTGAGATCCAGGGTAGCGGTCATCTTGCCTGAAATCCCGCAAGGAAGAAGAACGAGTCCATGAAGAAGACGAACGGACGTAGTCGAACGGATCCTCACAATCGCAACGTAACCGAAACTATCAAGAAGCAACACCGGAAAGAAGCAAACAACATGGTAAACAACCAAGAATAATCATGGCATGATGCACAATCAAGTATGATGCATGTCCGGTTTAACGAGGCATGGCATGGCAAAGTGCAACAAACAATATTACAAGTTAAGTGGAGCTCAATATGCAACGAGTTGCATATTGACGAAACACCACATCAATTATTTAGTTCTCTCTCGTTATAAGCTACTCACCAATATTAAATGCTGATTAACATGGCAAGGGGTGTAACAAAAGTAAACTAACTATTTATGCAAGTTTAAATGAGGCCGGAACAACGAACAACAATTTCGGAAAATCTCCATATGTCATTTAGCAATTTAACGCAAACAACATTTTCAACATTTTAATTGTTTTTATCATGATGCAGATGACATATGCAAGTTTTATGCAATTTTTATGAAAATATTGACATGAGCATGTTATGAAGCATTTGGTCAACATGGCGGAAAAAAACGGGTGCCACGGCAACGAATCCGAAAATGATGTCACGGCAACATATCGGTTCCGGTAGCTCACGGAGATACCGGTGCAAAAGGAGGCGTGCGGAAGTGCGCAACATGCTAGAGATGGTGGGGTGATCCCGAATACCGGGTTCCCACGGGAAGGCGGCTGGCAAACGAGGAACATGCAAAGACCTCTCTTGGACACGGTGCAAACACAAGCATCTCATTCAACACATGCATTCGTTCCACGGACATCGTCTCGGGGTTATACCTTTGAAGTGTGCCTTTTCGGAGCGGGTCAAGTTTGTAGTGGAAGTAGACATTCTCGCGACGGTTGTGGAAGTAGTGGAAGTAGATGTTCTCGCGACGGTAGTGGTACTATCGGTCCTCGTCGGCAGTGGTACACGTTTTCCTGTAGATGTTCGGGTCATCGTGGAGGGGCTTGCCGCATCGCCGGGCGTAGTCGACCTTGGCGTATCCGTGCGTAGGGGTACTTGCCAAAATCCACAGGAACAGTAGTGGTGCATGGTCTTCACTTTGTAGTCGGACTTGGCGAATCCGCGTAGTGGTACTTGTCGGTCTCGTTCTGTGCGTTGGTAGATGTACACGGCAATCGTAGTGGTACTATGCGTCGTCGGACTTGTTGAATCCAAACTCTTCGAGGGTCGTCGTGGTACTTGGCGCTTGCGGTGTGTTGCTTGGAGGCAACCAGGGGTACTTGGTAGTTTCCCCATAAAGATGCATCGATGGTGCTTGAAGGCAGCAGCGAGGAGGCGAACGAGGCCGCTGGGACTCGAGCGATGAGTGGCGTGCGGCTGCTGGCGAATGGGATCCACGCTGACGGGGTCAACGCGGGCTTGCGCGTGGCCTCCAGCGGGACTTGGCGAACGATGCAGAAGCAAGGCAGCAGCAGCACTGCTCATGCGGCTTGGCGGGTGGCCTGTGATGGAGGGCAACTCCGATGGGAACAGGCCACCGGAGGCAGATCCGGCCGTGACCTCGCCTGATCTTGGGACGAACAACAAAGGGGGTGGACTTGGAACTCTGGACGACAGCGCGACTGGAGCACGGGGAGGCGAAGCAGGTGTCGAGGCAGGGGCGACGGGAGACGGCGAGGACGCGCGGTCGCGCGCTCGATGCGGTGTTGGGAGGCCGGCGGTGCGGTCATGGGAGACGGATCCGGCGCTGAAGGAGGAAGGCCATGGTAGAGGAGGAGCGGCGCGGAGCAGAGGCGAGCTGGCGCAGCGGCGAAGATGGAAGGGCGAGGAAAGGTGGTCGCGGCAGGGGAGGCTGCGGCCTCGGAGGCCGGCAAGGAAGAAGTAGAGGACTCGGGGCTGCAACTGCTAGCTCCTGTGGGCGCGGACAAAGATGGCTGCGCGCGGCCGGATGCGTCCAGGAGCAAGGGAGGAGGAGGCACCAGGCTGCGCTGGGATCTGACAAGGCTGGAGAAGGAGCTGGAGCTACAGCGAGCGAGAGAGATGGGGGATCGGGGCTGCACGAGTGGGATCGAGCAAGTGGTTGCGCAGGGAGAGAGCAGGGTGCGGGCTAGGGTTAAAGCTGGGCGCGGCTGGGCCAAGGCCATGGGCCTAGGGATAGGTTGTAGCTGGGCTGGGCGCTCTCTCTTTCCCTCTAAAGAAAAATAACACAAAACAGAGATAAGAAATAAAAGAAAGAGAGGTTAGGGGAAGAAGTTGGACACGCGGATAATTTTCCCGGACTCACAAAAATGCGCTTGTTCCAAGAAAAATGGTGTGGACAAGATTGCAGGAATTAAATTCAAACTCATTTGAAATTCAAATGGGTTAGAACTAGGACTAGGTTTTTGAAGTGTCCAAAAATGTTGAGATTTTTGGTGGAGCTCCGGAAAATGATGAAAGAAATTATGGGCAAGGTTGGAGACCAAGAATTGATATAACAACGGCATGGGATATTTGCAAGGTGGTTATGGTTAATTCCAAATAAATGGAATAATTTTATCATAGCTCCCTAATAATAGTAGGAGACTTTGAATATGTTTTAAAGAGAAATCACCATGTGAATATCCCTTGATTTAAATAGATCAACGATCTATGCAATTTATTTGAGTTGCAAAATTTAGTGGCATGATGACATGATGCAATGCAAATGATGCAATGATGAATGCAACAAGCAAAAACAAATCACACAACGAATCTCGAAAACCCTGGAAGGCATCTGAAGCTCCGGTCTTGGGGCGTCACAAACATGCTCATGTTCAATTTGCTTGAAATTCATGATCTGGGTTCTAAGGGAAATGATTTTTGCGGGCGGAAAATACTTAGTAATAAAAGCATCCTTGCACTTGTTCCAAGAATCAATACTATTGCGAGGCAAAGAAGAAAACCAAATTTTTGCGTGATCTTGCAAAGAAAATGAAAATAATTTCAACTTCACAACATCAGTGTCCACATCTTTTTTCTTTTGCATATCGCATAATTCCACGAATGTGTTAAGATGGGATGTGACATCCTCATTAGGAGTACCAGCAAATTATCTTTCATAACAAGATTCAGCAAAGCAGTATTAATATCACAAGACTCCGCACTAGTGGCGGGAGGAGCAATAGGAGTGCTAATAATATCATTGTTGTTCGTATTTGAGAAATCACACAACTTGGTGTTCTCTTGAGTCATGGTGACTACTCAACCAGATTGCACTCAAAAACATATCTGACGAGAAAACGGCGAACGAAAAAGAGGGCGAATAAAATGATAATTTTTTTGTGAAGTGGGGGAGAGAAAAATGAGAGGCAAATGGCAAATAATGTAAATTGCAAGGATATGGGATTTGTGATTAGGAACCTGGTTGATGTTGATGCTCCTCCCCAGCAATGACGCCACAAATTCTTTTTGATGTCTGCTAGAACTACGTCGGTATTTCCCCAAAGAGGAAGGGATGATGCAGCACAGCAACGGTAGGTATTTCCCTCAGTGATGAGACCAAGGTTATCGAACCATTAGGAGAACCACGCAGCACAACGTAAACAGCCCCTGCACACAAATAACAAATACTCGCAACCCGACGTGTTAAAGTGGTTGTCAATCCCTTTCGGGTAACGGCACCAGAAATTGGCACAAAGACGGGATAAAGTTGTAATAGATAGGATAGATAGATCGCAAATAAAATAAAGTCCAGCAAGGTATTTTTATATTTTTTGTTTAATAGAAATGAAAATAAAAGCAAATAAAATAGATCGCAAAGGCAAATATATTAAAGAAGAGACCCGGGGGCTGTAGGTTTAACTAGTGGCTTCTCTCAAGAAAATAGCAAATGGTGGGAAAACATTTACTGTTGGGCAATTGATAGAACTTCAAATAATCATGATGATATCCAGGCAATTATCATTATATAGGCATCACGTCCAATATTAGTAGACCGACTCATGCCTACATCTAATACTATTACTCCACACATCGACCACTATCCAGCATGCATCTAGTGTAAGTTCATTGAAAAACGGAGTAATGCAATAAGAACGATGACATGGTGTAGACAACTATTTATGTAGAAATAGACCCCATCTTGTTATCCTTAATAGCAACAATACATACATGTTGTTTCCCCTTCTGTCACTGGGATCAAGCACCCTAAGATCGAACCCATCACAAAGCACCTCTTCCCATTGCAAGATAAATAGATCAAGTTGGCCAAACAAAACCCAAATATCGGAGAATACGAGGCTATAAAAGATCAAAGAAGACTCAAATAACTTTCATGGGTAAAAACATAGATCTGATCATAAACTCAAGGTTCATCGGGTCCCAACAAACACACCACAAAAAATACTTACATCATATGGATCTCCAAGGGACCATTGTATTGAGAATCAAGAGAGAGAGAGAGAGAGAGTAAGTCATCTAGCTACTAACTACGGACCCGTAGGTCTACAAAGAACTACTCACGCATCATCGGAGATGCACCAATGGACATGATGAACCCCTCCGTGATGGTGTCTAGATTGGATCTGGTGTTTCTGGAACGCGGCTGGAGTTAATTTTCGTCGACTCCGCTAGGGTTTCTGGAATATTGGGGTATTTATAGAGCAAAGATGCGATGCGGGAGGCCACCAAGGTGGGCACAACTCACCTAGGCACGCCTGGCCCCCCAGGCGCGCCGTGGTGGGTTGTGCTCCCCTCGGAGCACCCCTCTGGTACTTTCTTGGCCCACACGGTGTCTTCTGGTCCAGAAAAAAATCCACAAAATGTTTCGCTGAGTTTGGACTCCGTTTGGTATTGATTTCTTGCGATGTAAAAAACAAGAAGAAAACAGCAACTGGTGTCAGTGTCAAAACCGGCGGATCTCTGGTAGGGGGGGTCCCGAACTGTGCGTCTAAGGCTAATGGTAACAGGAGGCAGGGGACACGATGTTTTACCCAGGTTCAGGCCCTCTCGATGGAGGTAATACCCTACTTCCTGCTTGATTGATCTTGATGATATGAGTATTACAAGAGTTGATCTACCACGAGATTGTAGAGGCTAAACCCTAAAAGCTAGCCTATGATTATGATTGTTCTTGTCCTACGGACTAAACCCTCCGGTTTATATAGACATCGGAGGAGGCTAGGGCTACACAGAGTCGGTTATAGAGAAGGAAATCTACATATCTGAATATCCAAGCTTGCCTTCCACGTAAAGGAGAGTCCCATCCGGACACGGGACGAAGTCTTCAATCTCGTATCTTCATAGTCTAACAGTCCGGCTAAAGTATATAATCCAGCTGTCCGAGGACCCCTTAATCCAGACTCCTCAAGAGCCCTGAACCAGGCTTCAATGATTTATGAGTCCTCACAAGCAGATTGTCTTCGACATTGCAAGGCGGGTTCCTTCTCCGAATACTTCATAAAATATTTAGAACACAAGGATCGTGTCCGGCTCTGCAAAACAAATTCCATATTCCACCGTAGAGAGTATAATATTCCACAAATCCAATCTGCTCACAGCTTTTTATAGCATGACTTCACACCACGGTTCGGTCATTATTCAAACCGTTTTTCACAACCAGCTACCGCACGTAATGCGAGGCGGTTTCCTTGACACATCTTGTCGAAGCAAAGATCGTGTCCCCTTATCACGGGATTCTCATCAATATGGGTATGGGTAACCTAACCGCGCCATCAGTCGTGGTGCTTGGGAAATAAGCAATCTTAATGGGCAAGTGGGGAGGCGCACAGTTTCTATCGCCTTCATAAAGAGATAAGGATTCTCCTCTTTCACCCACGCCTACTTCCTTCTTCGCTCATTGATTCTCGCACGCTCGAGCTCCAGCGCCCCAGTTCTCACCTTCTCCGCACAACCAAACATGTCCGGAGTGGGAGGCAAGTGGGTCGCCTCCTCCGTCAAGGAGGAGGACATTACGAAGCCCCAGGCGGCCGGATACTTGGCAGCAGATATTGCGCACCGGCTCCCGGACACAGGGCAGATCATTCCGACTCCGGGACCCCATGAGAGGGTCGTGTTCCTCGCCCACTTCGTCCGCAGACTAGGATTCCCCCTCCACCCATTTGTCTACGGGCTGTTGTTCTGTATTTTCATGATCTGGCCCCTAACTTCATCCTCAACATCTCGGCGCTTATTGTCGTGTGCGAGGCTTTTCTCCGCATCCAGCCCCACTTCAGCCTGTGGCTAAAGATCTTCAACATGAAGCCGAAAATAGTGGTCGGCCAGCAGGCGGAGTATGGTGGCGCCATGGTGGGCAAGATGCCAGTGTCACCTAGCTCGAAGGCTCCTTTGCGGAGACCGTGAAGGGGTGGCAATCGGGGTGTTTCTACATCACTGAGCCGCGTGACGCCAACTGGGTGGCGGCCCCCAAATTCCAACCTGCATCCCTGTGCGGCTCACTTCCTGGAAGAGGAAGGGCCTAGCCTGGGGCACATCCGCGGAGCTGACCGGACTCCAGAACTGCGTCAAAAACATGATAATCAAGATATGAAGCTGGTCAATGTGGTCCAAGTTACGCTATTTCGCCAGATTCTCCTGTGTCAGAGACGGGCATTCGACCTGTGGGAGTTTGACACGGCCCAACACCAGACACTGCAAGAGCTCTTCGACACGACGCACAAAGACATCTGGAAGGTGTTGTTCAAGGCTGGCGAATTCCCTCCTCCCACTTCAGAGGACCGTGGACTCAGCACCAAGCGCCACGCCAACGCGGTAAGCATTATACATTTCGCAAGATGTGCCTTTCCTCAGTATATTCATGGGAGGAACTTAAGCCATCGTACTGATCTAATAGGAATATGTGGCGACAGTGGAGCGGATTGACTGTCCGGCTCCGCTGCCTGAAGATCTAGCAACCGCTCTCCTGACGGAGATGCTCGTTCCGGTGCCCTATGAGGTGCCAGAGAAGAAGGCCAAGAAGAAGGCCACGAGGACCAAAAAAAGTCTCCGGCACAAGGTGGTGCAGGACTCATCGTCCGAAGACACCGAGGCGCACTCCTCCAACGACAATGAGGAGGAAGAGGAAAACCCTCTCCCCCAAAACGAGGGGGAGAAGAAAAGGAAGGCCACCCGTTCCGGGGAGGCCGAAGGGTCCAAGAAGGGAAGGACCCTCCCTCCGGACCACTCTACAACCGCCGCCTACAGCGAGGAGGAGTGGCTACCCAGGGCCAAGCCCCTGGCGAAGTTGTAAGTATCAGGATGCCATAATACCTTTTGCATGTTTTTAGCTTTACTTACTATGTCAATATTTGCTTGTGCAGTCCACCCAAAGCCCACATCGACTTGCCCTCCTCGGATGGTTCCTTGAGCTTGTCGGAGATGAATAGCTATTCGCTCCCGACGGCTTCCACTCCCCGGCCCGCAGATGACACCGAGGTGTTATCTTAGAGGATGCCTGGCTAGGAGGAGGTAGTCCTAGAGATGCCTCAAGGCGAGAGTCCCGATACCGGGCTCCTGGGGGGGAGATCCACATGGATTCGGATGAGGGGGGCCGCAATAGGCTTGGCCACCAGCCGGATACTGCGCCGGAACCTCCAGTAGTTCCGGATTCAGGCAGGCAGGCAGCCACCAAAGGGGGCGAGACGTCTGTGCCGATGACATCTGTCCATCTAGGGGCATCGATAACTTGGTGGAAGCGCTTCAGAGCGCTTCCCTTGATGAAGGACATCGTACTCTTATGAGTACGGTGATTGCGAAGGTTCAGTCCGCCAAAAGCAGATTGACCGAAGCCTGCGGCAGCCTCCTGACAGGCTTTGAGGTAAGTAATTTAAATTATGAGAAAGTATCACAGTGTAGACAGTAGGCCCTGATGCTCTGTTTGGTGTTCGGGAAGAGAAGCCGAACAGAGGATCAAATATTATTCCCAGGGGTCTAATCATATTATGTCTATGTGATTAAGCAGGCGTCGCTGCTGGCCGCCGCTGCCGCCACTTCGGAGGTCTCTGGACTGAGGCAGAGCCTGGGGCGGGCCGAAGAAGAGCTCGGCCTTGTGAAGAGGCAGCTCGAGGAGAACAAAGGTAAGAAATACCTCGTCTAAATGTTATATAAAGGAAAAAATTGTGGATGCTAATAGAAGCATGATAAATTTTACTAGGGGCCATGATCGAAGTGGCGGCCCTTAAGAAGGCGTTGTCCGAGGCCAAAAACAAAGCGGCCAAGGAGCACACCGAGCGCGAAAAACAAGAGGCGCGAGTTGATGAGGTCCAGCAAGAGCTTCAGGACTTCATCAAAAAATTCGAGTCCTTGGAGCGTGACTCCAAGATGCAAGAGTCGAAGCTTGCGAAGGCCCGTTAGAGTGCACTAGACGCCAAGGCCGAAGCCCAGAAGGCCCTACAGGAAATTGAGGCGGACAAGAAGATAGCTACGGGTAAGGCTTTCATTATGCAAAGCAAGCATGTGGAGGAGACTTTCCTTTTACTTACCCGAATTCGGAGCTCTCCAGGAGCATACGCAGATCTCCCGCGCAGCATCTCTGATGCCGCAGAGTTCTACCGGGCTGAGTAGGGGAGATCGACGGAGAAGCTGTTTTGGTCCCAGTATATTGGGGCCGAACACCCGATGTCCTTGAGCGACCAGCTAAAGCAATTGGTCGAACTTCACAAGGTGGCCGAACTGGCCATGAAGGACTTCATAGTCCGGTTGTGGCCTGGTGAGCCTCTGCCTAGCAGCTACTTCGGCTTTGTCAAGCGGATGGTGAATGCATGTCCGTAGCTTGAAGTCGTTAAGCGGTTCGTCTGTATTGAGGGTGCACGCAGGGCCTTGGCCCGTGCGAAGGTGCACTGGGGGAAGATGGACGCCGAGAAGCTGGTGACGGAGGGGCCGCCAAAGGGCAAGGAACATCGCCACCCCGAACAGTACTATGACAATGTCATTAAGGGTGCCCGCCTTGTGGAGGATGAATGTACGAAGGATGTGATATTTGAATGAATGTAATCATGTCATCCTGTATTATGAAAACTAGTTCATGTGCTCTATGTAGCGCTTGTTAATTCAAAATATTACCTTCTGTGCGGCCGTTTAAAAAATCTTGAGAGTTGGCCAGTCGTCGGCTTCCGCCCCCATGTAACTAGTACTAGGGTGTTCGGGATAGGTATAAACACTCTTTATCAAAGGTTTTGGTCCTTTTAAGGAGGTATTTAGCGCCACGAACGAGGCAATCGGACTAGATGGCTTTATCGCCCTCACTTAGCCATAGAAGTCTACAATTTTAAATTTTGGCGAAGCCCCTAGTATCTGGAAAGCCGGATTCAGGTCCCTATACACGCCTAAATCGGATGAGGTCGATTCCTCGCCTGAAGCGGGAAAAATCTTTAAGGATTTGAGACCTCTCAAACAGTGACCAGCTCTCGTCTTATCATGACAGTCAGTTTTCGGCTTTCTCTACTGAGGTGCTTGTCCGGAAGAACCGGGACACAATCGTAGTAGTTCTCCCTGCGCTACCCTAGCCGATATAGCGGAACGTAAGGTACCAAAACATGGGAGCCGGGCAAACCCAACTATTGACCCAAGACATGATTCGGAGCTGATGCATATAGTGCTATAAGTTCGGGGTGCTGCACTATCGAAAGTGTTCGGACTTGTCTTGCCAGGTTATGGGGTACTGAAGCCCCTGGCAAACTGGTCGTGACAAAATGCACGGGTATAATAAATAAGTAGTAAAGAAAAAGGGGGTAAATGAACGTAATAGCAAGCTGACGTTGTATACTATTTTCCCTTGTTTATTCAAATGATACGTCGAAGCGTACATATACAAGTAGTGCGATAAGCAGAATAGGACTGTTTGACACATCCTGACCAGGAGCGGGCGGTATGCAGGTATGTAAAACAGGTATAACGATCATTATCAAAGACCACCTGAGGATTCCCTTGTACACCAAAGCTTCTTGTCCTCCTGGTGTGTGTCCAATAGCCGGTCTTTCGGAAGAGCCTCCTGAAGATAGGGACCTGAAAGAAAATGGGGTGCGAAAATGCGTGTGTCCTGGGGCGGTCAAACTGCATTGTGGACCGTGTTATGGCCATGCCTCCGCCTATGCCCAGGATATTTTAAGTGCGTAGTTGTGTACGCGCGGCACAAATTTTGCCGTTTGACTGGGACTAGGGCGGAAGCCGGATTGCTAATTGAGCTCTGGACGTGCTGGGTGATCCTGTTGCAGAGTACTCCGGACTCGCTTGACGGTATCCGGGTTATTGATCGCCGAGTTGGCTGTTTGCCTAAGAAGTCTATTTCGTACTTCCGCCGCGAGGGCCGCAGTGTGCTCCTCCGTGCGGAGCAAGCGCTTTGTGTTTCCATTAACTATAATAACCCCGCGATGTCCCGACATTTTGAGCTTGAGATATGCATAATGCGGTACCACATTGAATTTGGCAAATGCGGTTCGTCCGAGCTGTGCATGATAGCAACTCCGGAAGGGGACGATGTCGAAGATTAAGTCCTCACTTCGGAAATTGTCCGTAGATCCGAAGACCACTTCCAGTGTGATTGAGCCCGTACAACAGGCCTCCACACCGGGTATGACACCCTTGAAGGTGGTTTTTGCGGGCTTGATCCTTGAGGGGTTGATGCCCGTTTTGCACACTGTATCCTGATAGAGCAGGTTAAGGCTACTGCCACCATCCATGAGGACTCGTGTGAGGTGGAATCCATCGATGATGGGGTCAAGGACCAATGCGGCTGAACCGCCATGACGGATACTGGTAGGATGGTCCCTGCGATTGAAAGTGATCGGACAAGAGGACCATGGGTTGAATTTTGGGGTGACTGGCTCCATCGCATAGATGTCCCTTAGTGCACGCTTCCATTCCCGCTTGGGGGTATGGGTTGCGTATATCATATTCACTGTTTTCACCTGGGGAGGGAATTTCTTCTGTCCTCCCGTGTTCGGTGGTCGGGGCTCCTCGTCGTCGTCGCTATGCAGCCCCTTTTCCTTATTCTCGGCATTCAACTTGCCGGCCTGTTTAAACACCCAGCATTCCCTGTTTGTGTGGTTGGCTGGTTTGTCGGGTGTGCCGTGAATTTGACACGAGCGATCGAGAATGCCGTCCAAGCTGGACGAGCCCAGACTATTTCTTTTGGATGGCTTTTTCTGTTGTCCGGATTTAAAGCCTCTGAATCCGGCATTGACTGCTATGTCTTCGGTGTTATCGCCATTATTGCAACGCTTGTGTCTATTCCGTCACGGCTTGCCGTTGCTATCCCTGGCGTCTGAATCGCCTGAGTTTTTGGGTGTGATGTTGCTGCGAGCCAGCCAGCTGTCCTCGCCCGCGCAGAAGCGGTCATGAGTGTTGTGAGGGCTGCCATGGACTTTGGCTTCTCTTGGTCGAGGTGTCGGGTGAGCCATTCGTTGTGGATGTTGTGCTTGAAGGCCGCTAAGGCTTCGGCATCCGGACAGTCGACAATTTGGTTCTTTTTAGTTAGGAATCGAGTCCAGAATTTCCTGGCTGACTCTTCGGGCTGCTCGGTTATGTGACTTAAGTCATCAGCATCCGGTGGTCGCACATAAGTGTCCTGGAAGTTGTCGAGGAGCGCGTCTTCTAGATCCTCCCAACTGCCAATGGAGCTTGCTGGCAGGCTATTAAGCCAATGCCTAGCCGGTCCTTTGAGCTTAAGTGGTAGGTACTTTATGGCATGTAAGTCATCGCCACGGGCCATGTGGATGTGGAGAAGAAAATCTTTGATCCATACCACGGGGTCTGTTGTGCCATCGTATGATTCGATATTTACGGGTTTAAACCCTTCTGGGAATTCGTGGTCCATAACTTCATTAGTGAAGCATAGGGGGTGTGCGGCGCCTCTATGCCAGGCAACATCCCGACATAGTTCAAATGAGTCCGGTCTATTGTATTCGGCCCAGCCGGACTTTGGTTTATTGTATCCGGCGTGACGGTCATCATCACGTCTTGTGGCGCACCCCCGTGATCCGTAGATCGATCTTGACTGTCGTGCTTTGTTTTCCAATACTTCTCGCAGGTCCTTCATGTAGCCCCGGGCCTTGGTGCTATCGTTTGATTGGTGACGGGGTGCGGTCTCAACTTCGGGCTGGTATGCCACTTTGTCGCGGCCACGGGTGGTCGGTCAGCTGCATCATGCGCTGGTAGCATGGGCTTTAAAGCATCCTCCTCGAGTTGAGGTAGCAGCCTGCGCTTTGGGCAGCTTTTGCTAGGGTGCTCGAGTCCGTATTCCTGGGCAGCCAGGACCTCGGTCCATCTGTCAGTTAGCAGATCTTGATCAGCTTGAAGCTAATGCTGCTTTTTCTTCAGGCTTTTTGCAGTGGCTATAAGCCAGCGTTTGAAGCACTCCTGCTCAACGGGATCCTCCGGCATGATGAATTCTTCATCGCCAAGGCTCACTTCGTCTTCGAAGAGAGGCATGTAATTATCGTCCTCTGATTCTCCATTAGTTGCCTGTTCTTTAGGGCTAGCTTGCCCATCCTCTTACTTGGCCTGCTCAAAGCCTGGCTGGGCAGGATTGTCTTCATCTTCGGCACCATCCGGATTGTTATCTCTTGTGTCGGTATCACTATTTTTGCTATGGTGGGGCTTGGAGCGGCGCCAATGACGCCGGTGTCTAGATTGCTTCCCCAAGGGGTTATCTTCCGTTGCCTCATCGCCATTGTTTTCTGTAGGGGTGTCCACCATATAAATATCATATGATGAGGTGACTGTCCATCGCCCTATAGGTGGTGGTTCCTGTTCTTCTCCTGCATCGCCGTCCATACCATCAATGTCTTCGGAGTCGAAGTCAAGCACGTCGGTTAAGTCATTGACAGTGGCTATAAAGTGGGTGGTGGGTGGGTGATGAATTTCTTCATCGTCCACTCCCTACTCGAGCCGGACATAGTTCAGCCAAGAATCTCCTAACAAGGAAAGAGACCTTAATGAGTCCAGTACATCACCCAAGGGCGAGTGCTGAAAAATATCTGCGGTGGTGAACTCCATGAAAGGTGCCCAATCCGATTTGACAGGCACGGACGCACGCGGTTCGGATCCTGCAGCCGGAGACGAGTCCGGGGGTCCGATGACACCACCCTCACAAGAGGTGGGTTCAGTGTTCGGCTCCGACGCCGATGAGTGTGCGGCCTCCGTGGCGGGGTCCATCCACCCGTCCTCGGAAGGCACGATCTGCTCCGGATTGATTCCCGGCGCCAACGCGGGTGCGATCTCCCGAATACTGTCCGACGGCAGATCAAAGTCATGTCTGTCATGACTGTTTGACGCACCTGTCATGGGCTCGAATACGTCGAAGATCAGGTCCGGATGTCGGCAGTATAGTTTAAGCTTCCAAACCTAACCTGATGGCCAGGGGCGTAGCTATTGATCTGCTCCAGATGGCCAAGCGAGTTGGCCCACAGTACGAAGCTGCCGAACACGAAGATCTATCCGGGAAGGAAAACCTCCCCCTAGACCGCATCGTTGAAGATGATTGAGGGAGCCATCAAGCCTTATCGTGACGACATAGTGGAACTCTCAATGAAAGCACCAATGTCGGTGTCAAAACCGGCGGATCTCGGGTAGGGGGTCCCGAACTGCGCGTCTAAGGCTAATGGTAACAGGAGGCAGGGGACACGATGTTTTACCCAGGTTGGGGCCCTCTTGATGGAGGTAATACCCTACTTCCTACTTGATTGATCTTGATGATATGAGTATTACAAGAGTTGATCTACCATGAGATCGTAGAGGATAAACCCTAGAAGCTAGCCTATGATTATGATTGTTCTTGTCCTACGGACTAAACCCTCCGGTTTATATAGACATCGGAGGAGGCTAGGGTTACACAGAGTCGGTTACAGAGAAGGCAATCTACATATCCGAATATCCAAGCTTGCCTTCCACGTAAAGGAGAGTCCCATCCGGACACGGGACGAAGTCTTCAATCTCGTATCTTCATAGTCTAATAGTCCGGCTAAAGTATATAATCCGGCTGTCCGAGGACCCCTTAATCCAGGACTCCCTCAACTGGCATTGGCCACTATGTCAATAGGTTAGTACCAAAAAATGATATAAAATGATTATTCTTTCTCCCTGATTTGTTCTGAAATAATGTGATTTTATAGCATCGATTTCAGGATCAGCGGGGCCACCAGGTGGGCAGCACCCACCTGGGCACGCCTGGGGGGGCACGCGCGCCCTGGTGGGTTGTGCCCACCCAGGTACCTCTTGCCTCCAGAAATTCTCTTTATTGATATAAAAAATCCTCGCAAAGTTTCGTTCATTTCGAGAACTTTTATTTCTGCACAAAAACAACACCATGGTAGTTTTGCTGAAAACAGCGTCAGTCCGGGGTTAGTTTCATTCAAATCATGCAATTAGAGTCAAAACAAGAGGAAAAGCGTTAGGAAAAGTAGATACGTTGGAGACGTATCAAGCATCTTTATGATTACCCAGTTACGTTGTGACATTTGATAGCACACAAGGTATTCCTCCGGTATCCGGGAGTTGCATAATCTCATAGTCGAAGGAATATGTATTTGACATGAAGAAAGCAATAGCAATAAAACTGAACGATTGTTATGCTAAGCTAACGGATGGGTCTTGTCCATCACATCATTCTCCTAATGATGTGATCCCGTTATCAAATGACAACACATGTCCATGGTTAGGAAACCTTAACCATCTTTGATCAACGAGCTAGTCTAGTAGAGACTAGGGACACAGTATTTGTTTATGCATTCGCACATGCATTTAAGTTTCTGATCAATACAATTCTAGCATGAATAATAAACCTTTATCATGAATAAGGAAATATAAAATAACAACTTTATTATTGCCTCTAGGGCAACTTTCCTTCAGTCTCCCACTTGCACTAGAGTCAATAATCTAGATTACATTGCCCTGATTCTAACACCCATGGAGTATTGGTGCTAATCATGTTTTGCTTGCGGAAGAGCCTTAGTCAATGGGTCTGCTACATTCAGATCTGTATGTATCTTGCAAATTTCTGTGTGTCCATCCTTGACTTGTTCACCAATGGAGTTGAAGCGTCTCTTGATGTGTTTGGTTCTCTTGTGAAACCTGGATTCCTTCGCCAAGGCAATTGCTCTAGTGTTGTCACCAAAGATTTTCATTGGACCCAATACACTAGCTATTACACCCAGATCGGATATAAACTCCTTCATCCAGACTCCTTCATTTGCTGCTTCCGAAGCAGCTATGTATTCCGCTTCACACGTAGATCCTGCCACTACGCTTTGCTTGGAACTGCACCAACTAACAGCTCCACCATTCAATATAAATATATCTGATTTGTGACTTAGAGTCATCCGAATCAGCATCACAGCTAGCATCAACGTAACCATTTACGACGAGCTCTTTGTCACCTCCATAAACGAGAAACATATCCTTGGTCCTTTTAAGGTACTTCAGGATGTTCTTAACCGTTGTCCAGTGATCCACCCCTGGATTACTTTCGTACCTCCCTGCCAAACTTATGGCAAGGCACACACCAGGTCTGGTACATAGCATAGCATACATGATAGAACCTATGGCTGAGGCATAGTTAATGACTTTCATTTTCTCTCTATCTTCTGCAGTTGTCGGGCTTTGAGTCTGACTCAACTTCACACCTTGTAACACAGGCAAGAACCCTTTCTTTGACTAATCCATTTTGAACTTCTTCAAAACTTTATCAAGGTATGTGCTTTGTGAAAGTCCTATTAAGCGTCTTGATCTATCTCTATAGATCTTGATGCCCAATATATAATCAGCTTCACCGAGGTCTTTCATTGAAAAACTCTTATTCAAGTATCCTTTTATGTTATCCAGAAATTCTATATAGTTTCAATCAACAATATGTCACCTACATATAATATCAGAAATGTTATAGAGCTCCCACTCACTTTCTTGTAAATACAGGCTTCACGGAAAGTCTGTATAAAACCATATGCTTTAATCACCTCATCAAAGTGTATATTCCAACTCCGAGATGCTTGCACCAGTCGATAGATGGATCGCTGGAGTTTGCACACCTTGTTAGCACCTTTAGGATCGACAAAACCTTCTGGTTGCCTCATATACAACTCTTCTTTAAGAAATCCATTAAGGAATGCAGTTTTGACGTCCACTTGCCAGATTTCATAATCATAAAATGTGGTAATTGCTAACATGATTCGGACTGACTTAAGCATCGCTATGGGTGAGGTCTCATTGTAGTCAACCCCTTGAACTTGTCGAAAACCTTTTGCGACAAGTCAAGCTTTGTAGATGGTGACATTACCATCAGCATTTGTCTTCTTCTTGGACGACATTCGGTCACCAAATCACACAACTCGTATAGCACTATATCATCAACGAACGTTAAGCATGCGAACCCTAGCTACGGGTTCGAGAACTATGTAGACATGACCGAGACACCTCTCCCGTCAATAACCAATAGCGGAACCAGGATACCCATATTGGCTCCTACATATTCTATGAATATCTTTATCGGTCGAACCATTATAACAACATGAAAGTGCGTTATATCGACTAGAGGGGGGGTGAATAGGCGATTTTTATGAAATTCTTCACTGAGGAATTTGCCGGTGAGGAAATTCCTTAGCGAAGAACTATTTGCAGCGGAATAAGTACTCAGAGGTAAGGATAGCAGATTACACACATAGTTAGCATGATGAAATGAACACTAGAACAGAGTACAGGAAGCGTAAACACAGGATAACAAAATGAAGACAAACAGACTGAAGAAATTGAACTGAGGAATTTGTGAAAGTCTTCAGTCAAAGTCTTCAAGCACGATATGAACAACATGCAACATGTAATGAGGAAATGAATGAGTTGAGGAAATAGAACCAGTTAGTTGGTGAAGACAATGATTTGGTAGACCAGTTCCAACTGCTGCCTCGGTTGTACGTCTGGTTGGAGCGGCCGAGTATTTAAACTCGAGGACACACAGTCCGGACACCCGATCTCGAGCCGCAACTCAGACACCCAGTCCTCACCGTATTCTCCTTGAACTAAGACCACGCAGGCCTCATCCAATCACTCGTGGTAAGTCTTCAGTGACTTCCAAACCTTCACAGACTTGGTCACTCGGCGATCCACAATTCCTCTTGATGCTCTAGACCTTGACGCCTAACCGTCGGAAGAAGCACAGTCTTCAAAGGTAATAAGCGTCGGATCCATGCAGATCAATTTCTTCATGATGCTCAATCACTTGGGGTTTTGTGGGTTTGGTTTTGGGATTTTCCTCACTTGATGATTTTCGCCAAAGTCCTCGGAGGATGGGTTGCTCTCAAATGACAAGTGTCAAGTTCTCTAGGAGCAGCCAACCAACTAGTGGTTGTAGGGGCGGCTATTTATAGCCTAGGAGCAGCCCGACATGATAAGACATAAATGCCCTTCAATGATATGACCGTTAGGTGGATAAGATATTTTGGTCCGCGTACGCCAAAGACAAAGAACGGTCGGAATTTTGACTTTAAAGTCCTCGTGGCTATCATGTTCCTCATTTGTAGGTAATTCAGACCGACGAATTCCTAACTCCTCGATCGAAAGAAGTCATCGGACTGTAAGAACTGCGTCTCACATCAAGAATTTGATCGAATCAGATGAGATTTCCAATGGCTTCACTCAAGGGATTGGTAGGTGTAGGATTTTGAGTTGAGCATCACATGGAAATTTTTCCTTAGTATTTCCTCGACCCCCTTTAACAGTACGGTGTTTCCTATGACTCAAGAAAGAGAAAATGAAACTACGAAAACAAAAGTCTTCACGCCTCAGATTCCTCGAATGAATATCAAGTCTTCATGGTCACACCAATTTCTTCACTTTCAAAGTCTTCAGAAAGTCTTCAGAATATCAAAGTCTTCAGTCGAAGAACTTCATTTTTAGGGGTCGACTTTCTCTATAAATATCAAACTCCTCATAGACTTATAGTCCCGTGTACACTCACAAAAGATCAGTTATTTAACCTATAAGTCTTCAATACACCAAAATCACTAAGGGCACTAGATGCACTTACAATCTCCCCTTTTGGTGATTGATGACAACATAGGTTAAGTTTTCAACGGGATAAACATATGAAGTGTAAATACTGATATTGAGGAATTTGATTGCAAGATATAGAAGAACTCCCCTAATATGTGCATAATGAGGAATTTGCTTTTGAGGCAATGCACATTTGAAGATTTTAATCATGGAGATCTCCCCTATATCTTGTAATTCATACACGATTTGATAAATATACTATGAAGAATTTGAAATGCATGATGAAATATGGTGCTGATGAGATTCAAAGATGCATGCAATAGTATTAACACGTATCAAAATATCGAGCATACATGCAATAGTATCGAGCTCAAATATCACATTCAGAGCTTAGTGCTTCAAAAGCATCGAGCATAACACGATCAAAATTAGAGCATCGAAGCACGATCGAAAGTATCGAGCACATCTCTCAAAAGAGAGTATCGAGCACAAAGGCAAAGTCAAGACAATGCACGATCAAAAGTATCGAGGCACCATCGGTTTAAGATTACAACTCGATCCAATAAAAGTTTGGAAGAACGAGTTGTAACTTAATAAAAACGCCCATAGTATAAACCCGCTTGAAGACTAACTCAGATTTCTCCCCTTTGTCATCAAATGACCAAAAGGATCAAACCGAGGACTAACGCCTCAAGAAATTCAAGTCGATGGAGGAGCCCGGCGTTGTCGGGTTGGTTGTTGAAGTAGGGCCTGCCGCAGTTGTCGCCCAAATCTTCAAATTCATCGGTTTAGCGATGAAGAATAAGAGCTGGCCACCAAATCAGGAACTTTGACTCTCTTGAATTTCTTCGGAGGTGGTGCAGACCAGTCATAAGTTTCCTGAAGACCCATGGTCTTCAATTCTTCCGCGGAATAGACATGATTCAGAACAGCCCAAGAGCGGTTGAGGGTTTCATGAAGGTAGTACTGGTTTTTCTTCACTGCATTATGCGTTGAGGTCATATTGTGAAGAATTGCAGCAAATTGGCGCTTGACCCATTTCGATTGATCAACCTTCCGATGAAGACCGAGGAGTAACTCACGATCACCATCACCACGGTGCGCTTGCTTTAGGCTGTTTCTTGGTTGAGGTATTAGCGGCGGTGTCATGCGTAGCGTAATCATCATTGGTGGAGTAAGATGCAGCTTTGCTAAACCGACCATCCAATGGACGAGTGCCTTCATCAATTACAGCGCTACCTTGCCCTTGTCATCGATGATGAAATTGGTCGCTTGAGGACTTCAATGGGCGGCGAGAAGCTGCCATGATTCAGAGTGTCACTTTGTAATTCAAAGAAGATCTTGCCCTTATGAATCTCATGATCCAAGGCGATATGGCTTCAGCTCAAAAGGTGACATTGCAACGCTGGCGAGTCCTCATGAAGAAATCATGGAAGTTGACAGGAACGCCATGAATGATATTGAAAAGCAGGTTCTTCATGATGCCAACGACGTCTTCATCATTTGAGTCGTGGCCTTTGATTGGACTCATAGTCTTCGTCAAGATTCTGTACACAGTCCGAGGCACATAGAGCAAGTCCTTGACGAGGAATTTGGTTCGAGGAGCTTGGCCTGGCTTCAATGGCTTCATCATTACTTGCATGAAGTGATCAGACAGTTCACGATCATTGTACAGGCAGCGAGCAGATTCATGAGGAGGATCAAGAGGAAGGACACGAAGCAATTCAGTTGCTGGTGCCTTGTAGTGAGTATTCTCAGTCATCCAATCCAAAACCCATGAGTGGATGTCTTCAAAGATCTCCGTGATGTGCAGGTGGCATAGAATCAAGAATGAGTTCTTCATTCCACCACATATGTCGGTCTGAAATTTAACAGCCTCGCATCGTGAAGAACACGAAGTAATCGCTCAAGCATGGTAGTGATTCCATATCTACATGAGGAATGTGCTCATGGTCAAAGATCTTGTCCTTGTCGAATAGCACTGAGGAATAGAAATTTGCTTGTGTTGGAGTCCAGAAGCGTCTTTTCCTCATTCGAGCAGAGTCATAGGGATTATAAGCAGTGAAGAACACGTGCTCGAGAAGAAATCTTCAGCCTTGAATTTTGCTTGCTTGAGAATGGATTCTTTGGCTTGGGCAGAGGAATATCGGTGATTTGCAAGCACAACCTCTGGAATCGCGAGCTCGTGTTCTTCAGTCGAGGATTTTCGGTTCCTCTCCTTGTGCAGTTTGAGGATCAGCAGTTTGTTCTTCAAATACTAGTGGCTGGAATCTCTTCATTGACAGATGATGTGGGATGAGTTTCTTCAGAGCCCATTTGAACAGAGTTGTTGGTGATGAGGAACTTGTTGAAGCGGAGTGAAGAGAGGAGTATTGGGGTGCCGACTTTCCCAAAAGTCATCGCTCATTACAGGTGTAGTGCACCCAATATCCACATCTTCATCTTCTTTTTCGATTTTCTCAACACCGCCTCTTCAAAGAAGAACCGAGGCACGGGTGAGGAAACAACAGAGTTGAAGGAAAGCTTCCACTTCAATTTCTTCATCAAGCTGTTCAAGTAGCAATGAATGATTTTCTTCATCCGATCCGCTTGGGATCGTATATTCTTCTCCAAAGGAACCATTTCCTTGGGCGACATGGAGGAGATGGGAATGGCATCAATAGGATTCTCAATCGAGCTGGTCATTGGCTTCATTTTCTTCGCAGAAGAATTTGACGCAATTGATGCCTTCCTTTTCTTCACCGCAGCTCTCTCTGCAGCCTTTGTCTTCTTCACTTCATAGGCGTAAGGAAGAATTGGAGTTGGTGTTGGTGCAGGAGGAGCCGAGGACTGTGGTTCATTTTCTTGGTAGCGCAATCGTGCGATTGCCTGTTTCCTTCAGCTTTCTTGAGCTCACCACTAGTGGATGCCACAGGAATTTCTTCAATGGCTGGAATGGAGTCATCAGCCACGAACTTGTGTTCTCATCAAGACGCTGAAAGTCATCAGCAGTGCTGACATGTTCATCAGCAGGCTGAGCAGATTCTTCAGCCTGAGGATTTTCTTGTTGCGATGAGGCTGCAACAGTTGACATTCTCTTCGTCAGAGTGACGAATCGCACCTTGGCTCCTTGCCAGTCAGCATTGTAAGCATCAAAATCCTTGCTGAGTGCTTGGATTTCTGATTGAGCTTTAAGAAGTTCTTCAGGAGACAAGTTGATGATGTTTTTCCTCAGAAGCTTCTCTTTTCTTGCTTTTGCTCTCTTCAATTCACGAGCCTTCTCGAATTTCCATTTCTCTTCAGCGATGAAATGGTTCAGCATGTGAATTTGACCAGGGGTCAGTGGCAGATCCGGAAGAGGAGTGTGTGGATCCTGATGCCACGGGTCAATGAAGTCTAGGACCTTCTTTGGATCCAAAAGCAGAGGAACACTTGTTCCTTTGGCTCTAGCGGCCTTGGTCAGTCTGTCTCTGACAATTTCTTCAAGTTCTTCATCAGATGCTTCATCGTCAGAGGGAACATTGAATACAACTTGTTTCTTCTTCGGACTTGGCCGAGGACCGCGTCCAGCAGTTGCTTTTGTCTTCAGCAGAGGGGTGCCTGTTGAGGACATTGGTGCAGCTGAGGAACTTGCTGAAACACCAGAAGCAATAGAGAATCCTTGAGTCCTTTGGCAAGTGGCAAGATGCACAGGTGTTGAGGACTTGGAGGGGACAGCTGAGGATTTTGCATGAGCAGCAGCAGTCTGAGGATTTTGCCGTGAGGGCGCGACTGAGGAACTGGGCCGTGAGGGCGCTGACGGTGAAGCACTTGGCTTGCGTGCAGGCTTCTTTGGCATTGATTTCCTTGGTTTGACCGAGGGCTCAGCAGCAGCAGCAGCAGTATCCTCATTGAATTTCCTCACTGCCTCCTTGGCCTGTCTTGCCAATTTGGCTTGGCGCTGGACCATTCTTCAGAAAATCTTCACCACGCTTGATGCTTGGTGGGATCAGCCACTTGGCCAAAGCGGAGGAGCCCTTGGGCATGGAGGATTGAGCGAATTTCCTCATGTACTTAGGAGTGACATAGCGGTATTCACGCCATTCTCGTGCCCATCTCCTTTCAATTCTCTGTATCGCACTTTATTGCTGGTTCTTAGTCTCCTTGCCAAACTTGGATTCATCGGTGTGCATAGTCTTTGTATATTTCCTCGGAATTTCAAAAGCGATCATGACCTCGGTTTATTTCCTCCTTCGAGGTCTCTTGCCTTCGCCATTTTCTTGGTGAGGAATTTGAACAATTGAGCACTCAAGAAGTATGCAGTTTTTCTTCGAGGAACGCTGCAAATGAGTTAAGTTGATGACAACCTAGTGATTCAGCAGCGGACATGAGTACCTGTGAACAGAGTGTAGGTGCGAGGAATTTGGAGAGGTCATATGCGTTCTTAGAAGATTTTTCAAAAGAAGCAAGTTTTGAGGAATTTGACCAGTTGAGCCTTGAGGAATTTCACTAAGCGTTTCGTCTCAGGTTCCAGAGTTGTACAGATTCAAAAATCAGCACAATTGAGGAATCTTGAAGAAATGAATGCTTAGAGAGATAAATCAAGAACATATAGTGTGTGAGGTGTTCATATGTGAAGATTTTGAAGAGTAAGAACACCTTTGAAGATTTTCAGAAAGATTTGAGAATCAACGCGAGTAATAAAAGTGACTTTTAATTACCCGAACTGAAGAACACGACGAACAGAGATGAACTGTAGAGACGTTCGTCATGTTAGATCTTCCACGCCCTAACTTGGCAGAGGAAGACGGCTACGGCGGCGGCGGAGTGAAGATTTCCGCGACCGGCGCGAGTACGACAACGATGAGGTCGAGGCAGTGAAGCTTTTCCTCACTGGCGGCGATGGAGTAGCGGCGGCGCTAGGGTTTGAGGAGAGCTCGAGCGAGAGATAGCGATCGAGCGGAGTAAATGAAGTGAGGAGGGTAAAGGGGTATTTATAGCCACGGTGAAAAACTGCTCGCCCGAAGATTTTGGACGAACATGCCCCTGCCCTTTCTCCTTCACGCGACGTGTGTCACCCACGTATTGTGCAGATGAGATCGTGTAAGATCGTGGGTGATTAAACTAATACATCGTGGGATGCGGAACGGTTTGAGCGGTAAAACCGAAAGTTTTGGATAAGATTTGTTAAAAAGTTTCGTTCGCAATTTCTTCAGCTGTCAAGGACCAGTGAAGACTTTGAACGAGTTTCAATCAGAACGCACATGAAGAATTTGTGAATAGATTGGATTGAGTATAGCATAGAGGGGAAGGGTCCGATCACATTCACTTAGCAGAAATCGCAACTTGAAGAGATAGCAATAAGTGAATGCTGTAGAGGACATAAACTCATATATATATATAGCCAATGAAGAATTGCGACGGAAACACTGAAGATTTTGCAAAGTTGAAGATTTTGAAAAATGAGGAATTTCAAAAACGAGGAAAAACTCAAATTGAAGATTTTCAACTTTTGTGGTGGCGTAGCCACCAGATAAGAATGATGATTTCGGACACAGCGCACAATTGTCGTAGGGTTACGAGAATCAAATTCTTCATTGATTTCTTCACACTTAGAGTGTTATTCTTCATTGATTGAGGAACAACGTTTCTTCATGTGTTGCACATCTAAGTCATCAATTATGCATAAGGGTTAGGATGTGTGTCCTTTTCAAATAACATTCAAGATTCTAGGATATTTAGCTCACACCGCAACTTGCTAAATCTCTTCTCATCCAAGGGCTTGGTGAAGATATCAGCCAGCTGTTCTTGATCTTCACATGCTCGATGGAGATATCGCCTTCAACACATGATCACAAAGAAAATGATGACGAATCTGGATGTGCTTAGTCTTCGAGTCTTTGAACGGGTTGTGAGCAATCTTGATGGCACTCTCGTTGTCGCAGAGAGAGAGGCACATTCTTCACGTTGACGCCATAGTCCTTGAGGGTTTGCTTCATCCAAAGCAGCTTGAGCACAGCATGACCCAAAGAGCAATATATTCAGCTTCAAAGAGAGAGCGGTGATACATGTGTTTCTTCGAGGACCAACGGACCAAAGATCGTCCGAGGAAATGACAAGTGCCGATGTTGACTTGTGGTCCACACGATCACCAAATAGTCGAGTCGTAATATCCAATGAGATCAAAAGCGAGCCCTTGGGGTACCATAATCCTAGTGTTGGTGTGTGAGCTAGATATCAAGAATATGCTTCACAGCCTTATGGTGTGATTCCTTGGTGCAGCTTGAAATCGGGCACACATGCAAACACTAAGCATTATATCCGCCTAGATGCACATAGGTACAATAAAGAACCAATCATGGAGCGGTATACCTTGTGATCAAGTCGATACCATTTTCATCGATGCATAGATGACCATTTGTGGGCATAGGAATTTTGACGCCTTTGCAATCTTGCATGCCTAATTTCCTCAAGACATCTTTGAGGTATTTCTCTGAGATATGAATATGCCATTGTCTTTCGATTTAATTTGAAGACCTAAGAAGAATTTCAACTCTCCCATCATAGACATTTGATATTCTTCACTCATCATATAGGCAAATTCATCACTGTATCGTTGGTTAGTACAGCCAAAGATAATATCATCAACATATATTTGGCACACAAATAGTTCACCATCATATGATTTAGTAAATAGAGTAGGATCGAGTGAACCGGGTGTGAAGCCATTCTTCACGAAGAATTCCTTCAGTGTATCATACCATGCCCGAGGGGCTTGTTTGAGGCCATAGAGGGCCTTATTTAGTCTGAAGACTTTGTCAGGATTCTTGGGATCTTCAAAACCTGGGGGTTGAGCAACATATACTTCTTCCTCAAGCTTACCATTGAGGAATGCACTTTTCACATCCATTTGATATAAGATGATATCATGATGGTTAGCATATGCAAGTAAAATGCGAATAGCCTCAAGTCTAGCAACAGGTGCAAAAGTTTCATCGAAATCAATTCCTTCAACCTGCGTGTAGCCTTGAGCTACTAGTCGTGCCTTATTCCTCACAACAAGGCCATTTTCATCTTGCTTGTTGCGGTAGATCCACTTTGTGCCAATGATATTATGCTTGCGAGGATCTGGGCGATTGACCAATTCCCAGACGTTGTTCAGCTCGAATCGATGTAGTTCTTCTTGCATAGCCCTGAATCCACTCCGGCTCGAAATGCTTCATCTACCTTAGTGGGCTCGAGATAGAGACAAAAGCATAGTGCCCACAAAAGTTAGATAAGTGTGAGGCTTTTGAGCGGTGAGAGGACTGGTGCGTTGATGTCATCGATGATCTTCTCCACTTGCACTTCTTTTGCAACGCGTGGATGAGTTGGTAGTCGCCGAGGATTTTGATCAGCATTTTCTTGACACCAATTTCCTCATCACGTTCTTGGTGCATCACTCGGCGTTCTTCACGAACAGGAATGAATTCTTCACCGATTCTTGATGAGGAATGACATCCTCGGTTGCCTTGTGCTTGATAGCATCCTCGGTGCTGGTTCATCTAACACGTAAGGTAGGTGCTCTCTTTGCGAGCCATTAGTTTCATCGAACCGCACATCTACAAAGGTCAACAATCTTGTGAAGAACAATGTTGAAGACTCAGAGGTGTGTGAGTCCTTTCCGTAACCAAGCATAAAACCTTCATGTGCTTTGGTGCAAATTTAGAGTTGTGGTGAGGATCTCTAATCCAACATTTAGCACAAGACTTTGAAATAACTCACATTGGGTTTCTTGTCGTTGAGGAGCTCATATGCGCCTTCTTGAAGAATTTGTGAAGATATACTTTGTTGATGATGTGGCGGCAAGATCAATTGCATCAATCCGTAAACGCCGAGGCGTTTTGTATTCATCAAGCATAGTGCGAGCCATCTCAACAAGAGTCTGTTCTTGCGCTCCACGACGCCATTTTGTCGAGGAGTATAAGGAGCGAGATAATTCATGAGTAATACCAAGTTCATCAAGATAGGCATCAAGACCAGAATTCTTGAACTCGGTTCCATTGTCACTTCGATATGCTTGATCTTCACACCAAAGTTGGTTGAAGCCCTCGAGGAAAATCGTTTGAAGACTTCCCGCACTTCATGTTTGTAAGTAACAATGTGTACCCATGTATATCGAGAATAATCATCAACAATGACAAAACCATATAGAGATGCATCATTAGTGACCGCTGAATAATGATTAGGTCGAATAGGTCCATGTGAAGCAATTCGAATGGACGAGTAGTGGTCATGATAGTCTTCGCTGGATGCTTGGCCTTGGTCATTTTTCCGGCTTCACATGCTCCGCATAAGTGATCCTTGAGGAATTTGACATTCTCAATGCCAATGACATGCTTCTTCTTCGCAAGTGTGTTCAAATTCCTCATGCCTGCATGACCAAGTCGTCGATGCCATAGCCAGCCTTCTGAAGTTTTTGCAAGTAGACACATGGCTGGTTGTGGTCCTGTAGAGAAATCAACTATATACAGATCTCCTCTCCTAAAGCCTTCGAAGACTTTGGAATTGTCGACTTCCATAATCACAACACAAATGATATTTGCCAAAGACAACAACCATATCAAGATCACAAAGCATTGAGACTGACATGAGATTGCATCCTAAGGACTCAACAAGCATGACTTTGTCCATGTGCTTATCCTTAGAGATAGCAACCTTACCAAGACCCAATACCTGACTTTTGCCTTTGTCAGCAAATATGATATGCTTCAGAGGTGACGGTGATAAAGGAGCATCCATCAATAGATTCTTGTCACCAGTCATGTGATTTGTACACCCACTATCGAGGACCCATTCAGTGGTTTTGGGTTGATCATCCTGCAGATGAATTAGTGTAACTTACAATCTCATATGCTTCATTAGTGAAGAATATGATATCAAGTTCATCAGATGATTTTCATCGAGCAGTAAACAGGTATAGCAGTAGGAGGACGTGTGAAATAAAGATTCATTTCATCATGATTCGCCTGCGTCCTTTCAGGCATTTTTGTCAGGTCCCCAAAGAAATTCTTTAGATGTTCGAGCACGCCCGAGACCTGACCTCGCAGAAATGATTAGTTCTTTTCTTCACCACCCACATCCGGAGGGTGGCAAAGAGTTCATCATCCTGCGAGCACCATGTGAGAAAGGTGGCAAAGATGCCAAACCATTTAAGCTTAGCATAGGAGGGTTAGGGTAAGCATATGAATAAGCAGAATAATTCTTTGAGGACTTATGAACATAATGGTTTGAAGAATAATGCACATATTCATAGCCCTTAGCTTTACCCTGCGAGACAGATTTGTTAGCACGATGATAATTATATGAGGACTTTGATCCAGTTGAGGAATTTGATCCTCGTGAAGAATTTGGTCCATATGAGGAATTTGATCTGGGGTTCCTGGTCTTCACAGGTGGTGTCATGAGGACATTCACCTGAAGGCTTTCAACACAGCTTTTGGGAACCCAGATTTTCTTCATAGGTGAACCGTTCCTGCAGTTAGTGCCAACATATCTAGCAAATACTTCACCATTCTGATTTTTGAACAGTTTATAGTTGGAGTCAAATGACTCATCAGAAGAATGAGGAGATTCACATGTAAAGCCAGATAAGTTAGATGGATCAATGGAGGTCCCTTTGCAAAGAACCCATGAGGTTTTGGGATCTGCGCGGGTTTCCAATATGTTCCATCGGCATTCGTTTCCTCTCAAAGGCAATACCCTCTTTCCTAGGGTTTCGTTGAGGATCTGCTTTTGAGCACATCACAAAGTGTCGATGCCCTTTGAGGCTTTTGTACATGCTGTCATGTACAATTCCTTCAACCTGCATTGTCGATGATACTAGCAATATCTTCGATGAGGAATTAGTGATAGCAGAGGCGATGAGGAATTTGTAACATTTGAAGCATTTGAACATTCAGTGAAGAATTAGCGATTCACGCTCAATGCACTTTAAGCATGGAGGAACAAATTCTTCTGAGAAGCGCTGATTTGTTGAGCTAGTAATGAATCGCGCTCCTTCAAGATCTTCATAACATACTCTTAGCTTTTCAAGATCTGCCTTTCTTTGAATAGCTTCAAGAGAAAGCTTCTCATTGTCTTGCTTCTCTTGAAGAAATTCATAAGAAAGTTTCTCATGATCGATAAAGAGGAGTTATGATGACCTTGAAGGTTATCATACTTAGACCAAGTCTCTGAAGATTTTCATCGGGGCTTTAGTGCGATCCATTTCTTCACCCAACATATCATCACTTTTATCTAGCATGTTTTCAACCTTTTCAAGAGCCCGTTGTTGTTTCACAGCAATTTTAGCAAGTTTAGAGTAGCTAGGTTTAAGATCCTCATCAGATTCATTTTCACTAGAATCAGAGGAGTTGTATTTGAGTACCTTAGCTGCTTTTGCCATGAAGCAATAGGTGGGAGCGTAGCCATCATTGTTTTCATCAGGCTTGTCGGTGAAGTCAGTTTCTTCAGTGTTGAAGATGGACTTGCTGACAAAAGCAGTAGCAACGGCCAGACTCGCCACACCAGACTCAGATTCTTCAGACTCTTCTTCTTCATCATTTTCCTCAGATTCAGCTTCAGAGTCCATTTCCTTGCCAATGAATGCCCGAGCTTTCTTGGAGCTGCCCTTCTTGTGAGATGAAGACTTTGATGGTTTTGAAGACGAAGATTTTGATGATTTCTTCTTTTTCTTCATTTCATCAGAACTGTAGTCCTTGTATTTCTTCTTCTTCATTTCCTTTTCCCACTGAGGACAATCTTGAATATAGTGACCAGGCTTCTTGCATTTGTGGCAAAGTCTTCTCTTGTAGTCACTGGATGAAGAATCACTTCCTCTTGAGGGTTTTCCAAAGCGACCACGTCTTGTGAATTTCTGGAATTTCTTCACAAGGAGAGCTAGATCTGCTCGATTCTTCAGATCACCAAGGCTACTACCGAATCCTCACATTCGAGTCGACACAACCTTGGCCTTGAGGGCACGTGGTTTGCCATAGTTCGAGCCATAGAGATCTCTCTTTTGAGCAAGTCGGAACTTCGTGAGTGTTAAGCCTTCGAGGATATCGGCAGGATCAAGTGACTTGTAGTCAAGACGCTCTTGTATCATCGGTCCCAGTATCAAATGAGGAATCAAGCGATCTTAGCAGTTTCTTCACCACTTCATGGTCGGTGATGTCGATTGGCACCGAGGGCTTGAAGCTCATTTGAGATGTCGATGAGGCAATCAAGGTTTGTTGAACATTTTCGTTGTCGAGTCTTTTGAAGCGGTTGAAGAGATTCCGAAGAACATCAACTCGAGAATCACGCTGAGTTGAGACTCCTTCATTTACTTTGGACAGCCTATCCCAGATAAGCTTGGCAGTTTCCAAAGCACTCACTCTTCCATACTGTCCTTTGCTCAGATGGCCACATATGATATTCTTCGCTTGAGAATCGAGTTGTTTGAATCTCTTCACATCGGTAGCGTTTAGTGAGGGAGTGACAGTGGGGACACCATTTTCCACAACATAACAGAGATCATTATCAATTGCCTCAAGATGCATCCGCATCTTATTCTTCCAGTAGGGATAGTCCGTTCCATCAAAGGTAGGACACCCATCCGAGACCTTGATCATACCTGCGGTCGACATAACTAGAACTCCAGGTGGTTAAACCAAAATCACACAGAACAAGGGAGTACCTCGCTCTGATACCAATTGAAAGTGCGTTATATCGACTAGAGGGGGTGAATAGGCGATTTTATGAAATTCTTCATCGAGGAATTTGCGGTGAGGAAATTCCTTAGCGAAGAACTATTTGCAGCGGAATAAGTACTCAGAGGTAAGGATAGCAGATTACACACATAGTCAGCATGATGAAATGAAGACTAGAACAGAGTACAGGAAGCGTAAACACAGGATAACAAAATGAAGACAAACAGACTGAAGAAATTGAACTGAGGAATTTGTGAAAGTCTTCAGTCAAAGTCTTCAAGCACAGATATGAACAACATGCAACACAGAATGAGGAAATGACTGAGTTGAGGAAATAGAACCAGTTAGTTGGTGAAGACAATGATTTGGTAGACCAGTTCCAACTGCTGTCTCAGTTGTACGTCTGGTTGGAGCGGCAGAGTATATAACTCGAGGACACACATTCCCGGACACCTAGTCTCTGAGCCGCAACTCAGGACACCCAGTCCTCACCGTATTCTCCTTGAACTAAGACCACGCAGGCCTCGTCCAATCACTCGTGGTAAGTCTTGGTGACTTCAAACCTTCACAGACTTGGTCACTCGGCGATCCACAATTCCTCTTGGATGCTCTAGACCTTGACGCCTAACCGTCTGGAAGAAGCACAGTCTTCAAAGGTAACAAGCGTCGGATCCACGCAGGATCAATTTCTTCAGCGATGCTCAATCACTTGGGGTTTTGTGGGTTTGGTTTTGGGATTTTCCTCACTTAATGATTTTTGCTCAAAGTCCTCAGAGGATGGGTTGCTCTCAAATGACAAGTGTCAAGTTCTCTCGGAGCAGCCAACCAACTAGTGGTTGTAGGGGGCGGCTATTTATAGCCTAGGGAGCAGCCCGACATGATAAGACATAAATGCCCTTCAATGATATGACCGTTAGGTGGATAAGATATTTTGGTCTGCACGGCCAAGCAAGACAAAGAACGGTCGGAATTTTGACTTTCAAAGTCCTCGGGGCTATCATGTTCCTCCTCGTGGTAATTCAGACCGACGAATTCCTAACTCCTCGCCGAAAGAAGTCATCGGTGACTGTAAGAACTGCGTCTCATCCTCAAGAATTTGATGAATCAGTATGAGATTTCAATGGCTTCACTCGAAGGGATTGGTAGGTGTAGGATTTTGAGTTGAGCATCACATGGAAATTTTTCCTTAGTATTTCCTCGACCCCTTTAACGATGACGGTGTTTCCTATGACTCAAGAAAGAGAAAATGAAACTACGAAAACAAAAGTCTTCACGCTTGATTCCTCGAATGAATATCAAGTCTTCATGGTCACACCAATTTCTTCACTTTCAAAGTCTTCAGAAAGTCTTCAGAATATCAAAGTCTTGATCGAAGAACTTCATTTTTAGGGTCGACTTTCTCTGTAAATATCAAACTCCTCATAGACTTATAGTCCTGTGTACACTCACAAACGCATCAGTTACTTAACCTATAAGTCTTCAATACACCAAAATCACTAAGGGGCACTAGATGCACTTACACAACATAAGCTATTCCCTTTGTCCATCGGTATATTACTTGCCCAAGATTTGATCATCGGTATCTTCATAGCTAGTTCAATATCGTTACCGGCAAGTCTATTTACTCATTCTGTAATACAACTCAATAGTCATTTGCTTTCAAGCTTAATTATGATGTGTATTACCGAGAGGGCCCAGAGATACCTCTCCGAAACTCAAAGTGACAAATCCTAATCTCCATCTATGCCAAATCAACAAACACCTTCGGGGATACCCGTAGAGCATCTTTATGATCATCCAGTTATGTTGTGACGTTTGATAGCACACAAGGTATTCCTCCGGTATCTGGGAGTTGCATAATATCATAATCAAAGGAATATGTATTTGACATGAAGAAAGCAATAGCAATAAAACTGAATGATCATTATGCTAAGCTAACGGATGGGTCTTGTCCATCACATCATTCTCCTAATGATGTGATCCCGTTATCAAATGACAACACATGTCCATGGTTGGGAAACCTTAACCATCTTTGATCAATGAGCTAGTCTAGTAGACACTTACTAGGGACACAGTATTTGTTTATGCATTCACACATGTATTTAAGTTTCCGATCAATACAGTTCTAGCATGAATATTAAACCTTTATCATGAAAAAGGAAATATAAAATAACAACTTTATTATTGCCTCTAGGGCATATTTCCTTCAGTTAGAAGACAGAGGGGATGCCACTTGGGGCATCCCCAAGATTAGTTGCTTGTTCGTCCTTGAATATTACCTTGGGGTGCAGTAGCATCCCCAAGCTTAAGCTCTTCTTACTCCTTATTCCTTCATCCATCATGATCTCACCCAAAACTTGAAAACTTCAATCATACAAAACTTAACAAAACCTCGTGAGATATGTTAGTATAAGAAAGCAAATCACTACTCTAAATACTATCGCAAACCCATTCATATTTCATTATTGCATCATATCTACTGTATTCCAACTTTACTATGGCTTATACCCCCCGATAAAGCTCATAGATTCATCGAAATAAGCACAATATGCAAAGAAAACAGAATCTGTCAAAAACAGAACAGTCTATAGCAATCTGAAAACTCTGTATACTTCTGTAACTCCAAAAATTCTGAAAATTTTGGACAATGTAGGCAATCGGTATATCAATCTTGTGTATCAAAATCAGTATTTTATCGCGCTTCTGTGATTTTCAACAATTCTTCTACTGGCGCACAAAGTTTCTGTTTTTCAACAAGATCAAATCAACTATCACCCAACATGATCCCAATGACTTTACTTTGCACAAACATTAATTAAAACATTAAAAACACAATCATAGCAAAGGCATAATTGTGCAAACACTCAAGAATAGAAATAAAAAGGAAAAAATAAATTTTATTCATTGGGTTTGCCTCCCAACAAGCGCTATCGTTTTACGCCCCTAGCTAGGCATAACGCATAGATTCTAGTATTGTCATCTTTCTTCTTATTTTCCGTAGATGTGTTCTTGTCGGGAGGTTTTGCATAAATAACTTGAAATACATTATCCATAGAAATTTTAGCATTATCAAGTTGCCCATCTACATATCACCTTTGATTTCTGGCAACAATCCAGGTATATTGTTGATTAACATCATTGAAAACTTGTTCGATTATGTCTAAAACGGGGATTTCTTTTCTGAGATTCTCATCAAAAAAATATATTTCCAAGCAGATGTCTCAGCATGTAATCACTATTATAAAGGATCTCAGCTATTACCGGTTTTTCACAGCTCATACCATAAGAATAAAAAATCTCCCTAGCTTCCCGTACTATGTAATCAAATTCATTCATAAGAACTTGGGTAGCTATGTTTTTAGCCTTAGGATCTTTTATAGATGGTAGCTCATAAAACATTCTTTGCAAGGTAGGATGGGTATGAATAAAGCTACTTTCAAGTTTCGGAACTAGTGTTGAAATAGCTTCCGCATAAGATTTAGTTCTTTTAAGTATAGGAGCATCATCAAGAGTCAAATTTCCAACACAACTGAAAAATTCCTGGATATGTTCTTTTCCCATAACATTCCCTTGACCCAAAACAAAAAATTTGGCATCCAGATTGCCAGATTGTCCAATTTTAGGAGTTAGGACATCATCTATTTCTGCCATACCAAAGTCACTCATGGTGACAAGTTCAAGAAAATAAGAGATCTGACCGGAAAACAACGAATGAAGAAAACGGCAATTTTTTGTGAAGTGGGGGAGATGAAAACGAGAGGCAAATGGCAAATAATGTAAATTGCAAGGAGATGAGATTTGTGATTAGGAACCTGATAGATGTTGATGATGTCTCCCCGGCAACGACGCCAAAAATCCTTTCTTGATGGCTCGTATCCGCGTCAGTATTTCCCCGGAAAGGAAGGGATGATGTAGTACAGCTTCGATAGGTATTTCCCTCAGTTATGAAACCAAGGTTATCGAACCAATAGGAGAACCAAGCAACATTATGTAAACGGTACCTGCACACAAAGAACAAATACTTGCAACCCGGCGCGTAGGAGGGGTTGTCAATCCCTCTCGGGTAAAAGATAGATTGGTTTATATGATTTTGGAAAATAGATCTCGCAATAAAGCAAAATAAAATAAATAAAGAAAAAGTGCAGCAATTCAGTTTTTAGAATAATAGATCTGAAAGCAAAAGCGAATAAAAATAGATCTCAAAGCAAATATGATAAGGAATAGACCCAGGGGCCGTAGATTTCACTAGTGGCTTCTCTCGAGAAAAATAGCATACGGTGGGTAAACAAATTACTGTTGGGAAATTAATAGAACTTCAAATAATTATGATGATATCCAGGCAATGATTATTATATAGGCATCACGTCCAAGATTAATAGACCGACTCCTGCCTGCATCTACTACTATTACTCCACACATTGACCGCTATCCAGCATGCATCTAGTGTATTAAGTTCATGGAGAAATGGAATAATGCAATAAGAACGATGACATGATGTAGACCAGATGTATTCATGTACGAATAGACCCCCATCTTGTTATCCTTAATAGCAACGATCAATACGTGTCTTGCTGCCCCTTCTGCCACTGGGAAAGAACACCGCACGACCGAATCCATCACAAAGCACCTCTTCCCATGGAAAGAAAAATGTTCTAGTTGGCCTAACTAAACCAAAAATTCGAAGAAGAAATACGAGGCTATAAGTAATCATGCATATAAGAGATCAAAGAAACTCAAATAACTTTCATGGATAAATAGACCTGATCATAAACTCAAAGTTCATCGGATCCCAACAAACACACCGCAAAAAGAGTTATATCAAATAGATCTCCAAGTGACCATTGTATTAAGAATCAAAAGAGAGAGAGTAAGTCATCTAGCTACTAACTACGGACCCGTAGGTCTACGATGAACTACTCACGCATCATGGGAGGACACCAATGGTGATGATGAACCCCTCCGTGATGGTGTTTAGATTGGATCTGGTGGTTCTGTGTGGCACCCCGATCCGCATGGAGCAGGGGGGCCTTCGCATGTCAGTCCATGATACAGCATTCCAGGTACACAAATACATGTGTGTACGATTACATCAGTGATGAATATAATCTTCTGGCATAGCCCAAAGGCTATTTACATGGCAGCGGAAGTCTATTTAAATGGTCTTGGTTTGGCAGCATATCACTCTGGCTGGGCTCCACAACTCACAGGACTAGCAAGATTACGGCCTAGCACGACGGACAAGCGAACAATTTGGATACGACCTACAAAAATGGCATGACACGCCAGGTCAGTACAATGAATGTACTTGCAAGACAACCAAATACATAGCATCCAAACAAACAGATGACAAAGCAAGAACCAAGCGTCTGCAAGAACCTATCTCATGGCAGAAACTAAGCATGGCATGATGTCAACTAGAGACATAAATCAAACTAAGCATGAACAACATCATGGCATCTAATAACATGGTAATAGCATGGCATATCAAACTTTACTTCTAACGTGGCAACGACAAAACATGGCATAGCATAGCATCTTGATCATAACATGACATAATCTAAGCATGGCATAAGTTCAATCAAAACATGGCATGGCATCATGAAACTATGCTGAAAATAAACTACCAATCATATCTTATGCAGACATAACATGTTAAATGTATGCAACCATCTCATGTTCTACCATGGTTCTTTAAATGCAAATTACAACTTACTACTCATGCAATGCAACCAAACTTGTCCACTGAGTCCCTCAGACTCTCTTCCCAACGGGTTGCCTTGCAACCGAACGGTGATCATTCATGGATCACAAACAGAACCATTATCGGTTCAACGGGTTACCTTGTAACCAAATGATGATCACTCCCGGATCACAAACGGAACCATTCTCGGTTCAATGGGTTACCTTGTAACCAAACGGTGATCACTCCCGGATCACAAACGGAACCACTCTTGGTTCAACACTCACCGAGACCTCGTCTCGTGATCATACCAAAACATCACCGTGACTACTCATGACTGCCTCATAGTCCAAGTCACCACACTATTTATTAATCATCAACTTAATTATTTCAAGTTTATCCTCCATTTCGACCAAGACCCGATAGTGTGACCTACTACGAACTTGTGCCCATGACCGAGGACGCAGCTATCGATAGATTAAATACACTCTGCAGAGGTAGCGCACTGTACCCACACCATGGAACCCATGGCCTCGCCCTCCCATTTGGGTGGACCAACGGCGTTCCGACAAAACCGTCCTACTGCCATGACACTCTCCTGGCCACTCCGACTAACTCCCCACTGGGCTAAGTCATGGGTGGCCCCGTGTCTACCCCAGACACCAACAGCCACCGTCGTAGCAAAACGGCCACCTCGTGGAAAAACTGTCCCAAACGGGGACAAGGATCCATAAAACAACAATGGGCACACCAGGTTATGTCTGCTTACCGGGCCAGGGTACCGCACGCCCATAACCTTCCCTCGTTGGAGGCACCGGCGAGAGGCACAACAATAGACCCAGTTAGGGTCTTCCCATAACAGGCAAATGTGGCTGCACTTGAAAAAGCTCGATTTGGTGGCACTATGACTTGATCCCATCGATGACGGAGGAGGTTTGTTATTAAGTCATATTATTAAATTCTCCATCATTAATCATCATGCAAGAATTTTTAACATGAATGCAACAACTAGCATGCAACATACGAATGCTTTAATAACATACCACGCTTCTCAAGTGAACAACTATAGCACAAAGAACATGACAATACCAAGTACTACCATATCAATGGTGTATTACAATCATCATAACATTTTATAACGACGACATGAAAATAAAGTAGAGTAGTCAGTAGTGACATGGCATTATCAATAACAATATTCTAATTATCATGGCAGAACATATCATGAAAACACGAGCATGCATGTTAAGCATAACGGAATAACTGCAAACGAAATCGATAAGAAACAACTGCAACTACACACACACACAAGGTGCAAGCAAAGTCAACATGCAAGTTCGGGGCTCGTGATAATAGGTTGGCTTGCCTGGGGGTCAACAAATACTCCGGGAAGAAGTGTGAAACGATTGCGGAAAGATTTGCCGGAAACAGTTCTCTCTCGGAGGGGGCTGTTTATGGGCAAGGGCAAAATGGTCATTTTCAGAATGCGCAAACATGGTGAAAATGATTCCATCAGAAAGGGCTCGACGAAACGAAGATGTGGGCTTTGGAATCACCTGATTTGGAGCTACGGTTGAAAAGTTGTGGCCGTTCATTCGATAAGCAGAAAAATAAACAGATTCTGTTCATTTTGGCTGCTAACGAGTGCACGTTCAGAAACTAGCTGGTTCGGCTGGTGGGGCTGGGCTGAAGGCGTATTTGCCGAAATATGCTTCCCACGCAGGGAAATGGCTTCGCGGCGGGGCGCCGCCACTTATCCACGCTGGCAGGACCGGTCAACACGGCAGAGGTGGGGCCGGGCGCCTGGGTCGCTGCCGGGTGGGGTCAGGGAAAGGCGTGGGGCCTGCATGGCTACGTTGTACTGGACTTGCACCCCTAGTTACGCAGAAATGCAAGCACGGAAGCGGATGACCGGACCTTACCAACATACTCAAAAAAGTATTCTATACTGGGGTCTGTGCTCTTGACAAGCAGTGTTTCCAGTCTAGCTGTGTCAAATCGGGTTAACGATGGAGCAAGAAAACAGATGCGCTAACGCGCAACGGCTTTCACGCTAGTTGCTCAATCCGTTGCTTGTTTGGTTCGAGGTTGAGCTCACCCGCCGCCCTACGTCAGTAGTCTTCCTAATTTCTATTCCCTTTTTTTGCTCTAAGGTAAGGTCCTTCAAGAACAGCATTGCAGTCGCAATGGCCGTCTCCTTCTTCCCCCCGACGCGCGCCCATGGTTCAGAGGGAGGTCGCACTCCGGCGACGAGCCACCGCGACACGGGCCACCTCCGGCGAGGCTCCGGCCACCGGCGTGCTCCTCGAGAAGTGGCGCATCCCATGGGGGTCTTCGTTTTTGGCAACGAGGACTGGGAAAGGAGCAGTAGGGCTTGCAGCGGGGAAGGGCTTCAGCCGCCATCGAGCAAGGTGCTCTAGTAGGGGAGAGGAAGGGCCGAGGCCATGGGAAGGCTCGACGGACTCCGGGTGAGGCTATGGTGGAGTCTAAATGGCACGAAGCGCGTGGGACCGCTGGAATCGAGAGGGACCCGAGGCGGCGACCACAGCGGCGATGGAAGTGGAGGAGTGACTCCGGGGACGAGAGGAGGGGTTGGGGAGGCATAGACAGGTGGGGAGAGGCTGCTGATGATCTCTAGAGGGTCGAGGGCGGGCTATTTATAGCCGGGGCAAGGGCACCCAAGCTGAGCTCCGCCGAGCACGTCCGGCCGAGGCTTTGCCATGCCCAGAGGTCACGGGGAGGCGTGGGAAGCCGATGAGGGGGAAGCGGATGCGGCGCAGAGGCTCACGGAGACGAGTAGAGCTCAAGGAAAAGAGGAGGAAGAGGACATCAGTGTGGAAGACGACGGGCTCACGGACGCTCACTATGCGGCCATTGGAACGGCTCGCCAGAGAAGAAAACGGAGGGGGCCAGAGGTCCAGGCGAACGGTGACAACGATGCGGAGCTACTGGACATGCGGGAACGAACCAAATCCAGCTGGAGCAACGATGTCGAGGCCAACAGTGGCTAGACCACCGTTTTGGCTGGCAATGCCCGTGGTCACCAAGGACAACACGCGCTCTGGAGTTTTTACTGATGCTAGCTCAGGTCTACCGCATAGTCCATCGAAGATAGAGTGTTACTATGGTAAAGAAACAGGCAGAGACAAATGGAGCTGAGTAAACTGAGCCCCACAACATTCTAGAGATAAAACCAGAGAGGTTAAAAGGTAAAATTGATGTCTGGCAGGCTTAGGGTAGCAAGGACTACGTTCCTGGGGTTTATGAGGCCATTAGGACAATTATTTAATATAATTGCAGTGCACCTACCAAAATATGTCCAGAAAACAAAAGAGGAAGAAACACTCACTAGGAGTGTTCGCTTGGGCTCCCACTTGGCAAATCTTCAGGATTTGGTCATAAGTAGACGTAAAAAGATCACACCAAATGGACTTGCCAAATTGGTACTTGCTTCACAAGCATCACTTTTGACCAAAAACTTGGGAAAATTTTAGGAAAATATTGACTAAATTAAATTAGCCAAACTCTTGGGTAGGTGGGTTATAGGGATAGGCTTGGAATTATTTTCACCCATAATGGAGCAAGATAAAATATACTTGCTTCACAAACTGAAAATTTGGGCAAAAAACAAGAATTCCTCCTGTGCTCACATAGCTCAATGAAATGAGCTGAATTTGGGTGGAGGCTAATGATTTGGGATACTTGAGAGGATGGAAAAGTTTCATCCCATTTGGAAACACCATGAAGGTACTTCCTTCACAAAGTTGCATTCTGGTCAGAAACTTTGAAAAATTGCACAGGGGGGCTATGATGAATGGATTGAGCTCATCTTTGGTATTAATGGGTGATTAATCAATATTAATCACCCTGCCAATTTGCATCTCGATGGGAATTTGTAATAAAGCACTTCCTTTGCAAAATTTTAGAGAAGGAGAAACTTGCATTGGATCATGTGCCCAATTTTTGATTTGTGGAACATGCTATAAGGATGGAACTAGTGATTATATATCAAGGACAAGCTCCACAATTTATGTGGGAATTTTCTCTGCTATAAAAATAATAGTTCCTTTAGAAAATGGCAGAAATGCAATATTGCATAAAACAAGAAAAGGCAATTTTCCCTATTTAATTATGGCCAATATAATTGCAGAGCTTAGATTAGACATAGATATCAACTCCACCAATTCACATGAATTTAAGAGATGACTAGATGTGCCTTTGGATTTTATTCCTCAGAAAGGCAAGAAAATGAATAAATCATAATTCAAAAATATTGCATGGGACTAGGCAATATTTTTGCACATCCAAGGTTTAAAAGGATAGGAGGGTTTCTAGGAACAGATGGGATGATCAACAGATCAAGGAAAATGATGGCTCCTTTGTAATCACAAAGGCCACATTCAAATTCCAAAAAAAATTGGAATTAAGGTTTGAGAGGGTTTAAGATGATGCAACTAAGGTCTTGCCCACTAAAAAAGACATGAGCAAGTTTTGAAACATTGGAAATGACAAGAAGTCTTAGAGTCATCAGCAAAACTCAGGAGAAAGATTTTGAAAATGAGTGCCAGGAAGGAATAACAACACAAAAATTGATAACCCAATTTTGGGGCTGTTACATTCTGGAACTTGTGGCGGCTGGAATTGTGTTTCGTCAACTCCCCTGGGGTTTTTAGATTTTCGGGATATTTATAGAGTAAAGAGGCGGTGTGGGAGGCGGCCGAGATGGGCACAACCCACCAGGGCGCGCCCAGGTGGGCTGTGCTCCCCTCGGAGCCCCCCTCTGGTACTTCTTTGACCCAACAGGTGTCTTCTGGTCCAGAAAAATTCTCCAAAAAGTTTCATTGCGTTTCGACTCCATTTGGTGTAGATTTTCTATGAATTAAAAACGAAGCAAAAAACAGCAACTGTCAATGGGCACTATGTCAATAGGTTAGTCCCAAAAATGATGTAAAGTTGGTATAAAACTATTGTAAAACATCCAAGAATGATAATATAGCAGCAGGGAACAAGCAAAAATTATAGATACGTTGGGGACGTATGAGAGACTATTGGAAATATGCCCTAGAGGCAATAATAAAATGGTTGTTATCATATTTCCCGTTCATGATAAATGTTTATTATTCAGGCTAGAATTGTATTGACCAGAAACTTAAATATATTTGCGAATACATAGACAACGTTGTGTCCCTAGTAAGCCTCTACTAGACTAGCTCGTTGATCAAAGATGGTTAAGGTTTCCTAACCATGGACATGAGTTGTCATTTGATAACGGGATCACATCATTAGGAGAATGATGTGATGGATAGACCCAACCGTAAGCTTAGCATCATATCGTTTAGTTATTTGCTATAGCTTTCTTCATGTTAAGTATTTGTTCCTTCAACCATGAGATCATGCTACTCCGATATCGAAGGAATGCCTTTTGTGCTATCATACGTCACTTCGTAACTGGGTGATCATAAAGATGCTCTACAGGTATCCCCGAAGATGTCTGTTGGATTGTGTGGATCAAGACTGGGATTTGTCAGTCCTTGTGATGGAGAGATATCTCTAGGCCCTCTCAGTAATACAACATGATAAGAAGCTTCATGTGCCTAATGAGTTTAGTCACAAGATCTTGTATTATGGAATGATTAAAGAGACTTGCCGATAATGAAATTGAACTAGGTATGGAGATACCGAGATCGAATCTCGGGCAAGTAACATATCGCTGGACAAAGGGAATTGCATACGGGATTGACTGGATCCTTGACATCATGGTTCAACTGATAAAGATCTTCATTGAATATGTAGGAACCAATATGGGCATCCAGGTCCCGCTATTGGTTATTGACCGAAGAGAAGTCTCGGTCATGTCTGCATGATTCTCAAACCCGTAGGGTCGAACGCTTAATGTTCGGTAGTGCTAGGGTAGTGTTGAGATATTAATAGTGGAAAGTATGAAGGTTGTTAGGAGTCCGGGATGGGATCCGAGACATTAGAGGAGCTCTGGAATGGTCCGGAGATAAAGACTCATATATGGAAAGTTTTTATCGGGGTTCCGAAAAAAGTTTGAGTTTTTCTAGTATTGTATCGGGAAGGTTCTAGAAGGTTCTAGAGTGGGGCCCACCTGCTTTGGGAACCCACATGAACGTGGGTAGTGGGGAAAGGCCCCACAACCCTGGTCTAGGTGCACCAAGAACTGATGGATTTCCTTCCTCCCCCTTTGACCAATGACCCTAGGGCCTTGGAGGGCAAGCTACCAGCCCCCTCCACGCCTATATAAAGGTGGGGAGGCATTGGGGGCAGCCCCCCTTTGACCCTTGTCCGTTACCTCTCCCAGCTCCTTCCACGTTTCACCGGTTAGCTCTTGGCGAAGCCCTACCGGAGTTCCACTGCCACCACCACGCCGTCGTGTTGGTTAAGATCTCATCTACCTCCTCTCCCTCACTTGCTGGATCAAGAAGGAGAGGATGTCGCCGAGCCATACGTGTGCTAAACCCAGAGGTGCTGCACGTGCGATACTTGGATCGAATTGGCTCACGGCGTGAGTACAACTACGCCAACCACGATCTCTAGATTGTTAACGCTTTCGGTCTACAAGGGTATGTAGACACCACTCCCCTCTCGTTGTTATACATCTTCTAGATTAGATCTTGGGTGTTCGTAGGAATTTTTTTTATTTTCATGCAATGTTCCCCATCAAATGACTTATTGGAAATAATACATACCGATGTATGCGGTCCGATGAGTGTTGAGGCACGCGGCGCGTATTGTTATTTTCTAACCTTCACAGACAATTTGTGTAGGTATGGGTATATCTACTTGATGAAACACAAACCTGAAACATTTGAAAAGTTCAAAGAACTTTAGAGTGAAGTTGAGAATCATCGTAACAAGAAAGTAAAGTTTCTGTGATCAGATCACAAAGGCGAATATTTGAGTTACGAGTTTGGCCTTCATTTAAATAATGTGGAATACTTTCACAACTCACGCCACCTGGAACACCACAACATAATGGTGTGTCCGAACGTCCTAACCGTACTTTATTAGATATGGTGCGTTCTATGATGTCTCTTACCGATCTGCCTTTATCATTTTGGGGTTATGCATTAGAGAGAGCCGCATTCACGTTAAATAGGGCACCATCTAAATCCATTGAGACGACACCATATGAACTATGGTTTAGCAAGAAACCTAAGCTATCGTTTCTTAAAGCTTGGGGATGTGATGATGCTTATGTCAAAAGGCTTCAGTCTGATAAGCTCGAACCCAAAGCAGAGAAGTGTGTCTTCATACGATACCCTAAAGAATATATTGGGTACACCTTCTACCATAGGTCCGAAGGCAAGATCTTTGTTGCTAAGAATGGGTCATTCTAGAGAAGGAATTTTTCTCGAAAGAAGTGAGTGGGAGGAAAGTAGAACTTGATGAGGTAGTTGTACCTGCTCTCGAATTGGAAAGTAGTACATCAGAGAAAACTGTTCCTGTGATGCCTACACCAACTAGAGAGGAAGCTAATGATGATGATCATGAAACTTCAGATCAAGTTACTACTGAACCTCGTAGGTCGACCAGAACACGTACCGCACCAGAATGGTATGGTAATCCTGTCCTGGGAGTCATATTGTTAGACAACAACGAACCTACGAACTATGAAGAAGCTATGATGAGCCCAAATTCCGATAAATGGCTTGAGGTCATGAAATCTGAGATAGGATCCATGTATGAGAAAAAAGTATGGACTTTGGTGGACTTGCCCGATGATCAGCAAGCTGTTGAGAATAAATGGATCTTCAAGAGGAAGATAGACGTTGATGGTAATATCATTGTCTATAAAGCTCGGCTTCTTGCAAAAAAGTTTACGGCAAGTTCAAGGGGTTGACTACGATGAGACTTTCTCACCCGTAGAGATGCCTAAGTTAGTCTGAATCATGTTAGCAATTACCACATGTTTTTATTATGAAATCTAGCAATTTGGACGTCAAAACTGCATTTCTTAACGGGTTTCTTAAGGAAGAGTTGTATATGATGCAACCGGAAGGTTTTGTCGATCCTAAAGGTGCTAAAAAAAGTGTGCAAGCTCCAGCGATCCATCTATGGACTAGTGCAAGAATCTCGGAGTTGGAATAAACGCTTTGATGAGGTGATCAAAGCATTTGGTTTTATACAGACTTATGGTGAAGCCTGTATTTACAAGGAAGTGAGTGGGAGCTCCGTAGCATTTCTAATATTATATGTGGATGACATATTGCTGATCGGAAATGACATAGAATTTCTAGATAGCATAAAAGGATATTTGAATAAGAATTTTTCAATGAAAGACCTCGGTGAAGCTGCTTATATATTGGGCATCAAGATCTGTAGGGATAGATCAAGACGCTTAATAGGACTTTCACAAAGCACATACCTTGATAAGATTTTGAAGAAGTTTAAAATGGATCAGTCCAAGAACGGGTTCTTGCCTGTTTTGCAAGGTGTGAAATTGAGTAAGACTCAAAGCCTGACCACGGAAGAAGATAGAGAGAGAATGAAAGTCATTCCCTATGCCTCAGCGATAGGTTCTATAATGTTTGCCATGCTGTGTACTCGACCTGATGTGTGTCTTGCCATAAGTTTGGTAGGGCAGTACAATAGTGCTCCAGGAGTGGATCACTAGACAGCGGTCAAAATTATCCTTAGGTACCTAAAGAGGACTAAGCAAATGTTTCTTGGTTATGGAGGTGATAAAGAGTTTGTCGTAAAGGGTTACGTCGATGCAAGCTTTCACACTAATTCAGATGACTCTGAGTCTTAATCTGGATACGTATTGAACGTGGGAGCAATTAGCTAGAGTAGCTCTATGCAGAGCATTGTAGACATAGATATTTGCAAAGTACACACGGATCTGAATGTTGCAGACCCGTTGACTAAAAACCTCTCTCACAATCAAAACATGATCACACCTTAGAACTCTTTGGGTATTAATCACATGGCGATGTGAACTAGATTATTGACTAGTAAACTCTTTGGTTGTTAATCACATGGCGGTGTGAATTAGATTATTGACTCTATGCAAGTGGGAGACTGATGGAAATATGCCCTAGAGGCAATAATAAAATGGTTATTAATATATTTCCTTAATCATGATAAAGGTTTATTATTCATGCTAGAATTGTATTGACCAGAAACTTAAATACATGTGTGGATACGTAAACAAATACCGTGTCCCTAGTATGCCTCTACTAGACTAGCTCGTTGATCAAAAGATGGTTCAGGTTTCCTAACCATAGACATGTGTTGTCACTTGATAAAGGGATCACATCATTAGGAGAACGATGTGATGGACAAGACCCATCCATTAGCTTAGCATATGATCATTCAGTTTATTGCTACTGCTTTCTTAATGTCAATTGCATATTCCTTCGACCATGAGATCATGCAACTCCCGGATATCGGAGTAATACCTTGTGTGCTATCAAACATCACAACGTAAATGGGTGATCATAAAGATGCTCTACAGGTATCTTCGAAGGTGTCTGTTGAGTTGGCATGGATCGAGATTGGGATTTGTCACTCCCTGTGATGGAGAGGTGTCTCTGGGCCCTGTCGGTTATACAACATCATAAGAAGCTTGCAAGCAAAGTGACTAAGGAGTTAGTTACAAGATGATATATTACGGAATGAGTAAAGAGACTTACCGGTAACGAGATTGAACTAGGTATGGAGATACCGACGATGGGATCTCGGGCAAGTAACATACCGATGGAAAAAGGGAACTACGTATGTATATCTCAGGCAAATCCCATCTTGCTCAAGCATGTCTCACATCATGGGTCTGGACAACCCCGAAACCTACCTTTGTAACTACCCAGTCACGGAGTAGCTTTGGTCGGCCCAAAGTAGGTCTGTCACCATCTCGAGTACATGCGCCGGCTCAGGTCTTAGGACATAGAACATATGTTGTACTAGAGACTCGTAGACGACTTATCACTGTGTCTCATAGTTGGGTCTGTCCGACTCGGACCTTATCTCGACTCGGGTTCGACATAGTCGGATCTAACCAATTCCTTTCAAGTCCATATTATCCGGTTAGCATCCAATGCTCCATGGCTAGTGAGACCAAGCCATCGACCGTGTCATATGCTAGTCTAGTCAGTTGCGCGTCCACACAGCCCTTTCGACTAGGGACCTTTTAGACAGTCATCATACAATGCATAATCCCACAAACAAGTCACGTACTTGTTGATACACATCATTGATAATGTCTAAGGATTATCTTTATTCATAAACACATAGGAAATATCCTCATACATGATTGCCTCTAGGGCATATCTCCAACAAAATTGCTATCTCCAGATTCTTCTTCTCCATCTTCAGCTCATCTCTCTCCTACATCACCTCAATCTTTTCCTTCTTTAGCCTTTTCTTATCCTTATTGTGGTCTTGGAGTTCACTCTTCAGCACATACATTTTCTTCTTGAGTCCATTGATATCCCTATCCTTCCTCAGCTCATGCAGCTCAGTCCTTAGGTTCCTGATCAGTTCTCTATGACATAATTCTTATGGTCCAGCTACTTCTCCAAACCTTCATTGTCCTCTAACATTATTTTCTTGTAATTTTCTTGATAGGTCTTTTGCACATGTTGCTTGAGCATTTTGTTAACATCAGCAATAAGGTTATTGCACTGTATGTTTGCAGTCTTAACCCGCTCTTCAAGCTTAAGCACTAAATGTGCATGATCAACCCCTTCGTTAGTTCTAGCAGCACAACAATCTTTAGGATATCTCTGATTAAGGATATCCCTGCCTAAGCTCTTTTTCAGACCAATGTGACCATTAACCATTACAATGGTACAACAGAGATAACTAAATTAAAACAAAATGCAAACACTCAGAGAAACAGAGGAGTTAACATGGGATTTCAGATAAGTAAAGCAGGACATGCATTGCAACTTACTTCCTCACCATATCCATAAAACCTCCTTCCACTAATGCCACCTTCAAATGCTACAAATTTATTGGCTATTTTCCGGTGGTAGCACTCAATTGGGCCCTCCTCTGTCACCATATCGCCTTCAAAGTCTGAGTCATCTATGGTTAGGAGCAGCTGGGTTGAGTTCAAAAAGAATTTGGAGTGGTCAAACGCACTGGACCAGACCAAATCATACCAAAAATAAAATCCCCAATCTGAAATACATAACCCTAACCCTAGGCTATCAGACAAAGTACAATAGCTACTGCGACATTACCTCCCCAGCGAAGTGCAACATGTCATCATCGTCCCTACTCTCCTCCCCGTCTTTCCAAGAAGGCATTACACCCCCCGCAGCGCTGCTGGGAGGCGGCAGCGCAGAGGGGAGCGAGTGAGAGTGAACAAGACTGAGAGTGACAGGGGAGAGTGTGAACCATTTCATTTTTGGGGACGAGCCGACCAACTCAGTCGGTATGGTTGTTAACAGCCATTACTGCTTGGTTTGTCCACCACTAGCCACGTGACCACTTTACCACGTCAAAACGAGCTCAGTTTTTAGCTCAGTGCTTTTTGCCACTAACAATTTTCGGTTCAATGAAAAATGTCAGGAATCGTAAATTGGTAGTTTTACACTAATCGTGACGTGAAAGTGGTGAGTCGGTGCATTTAACTCTCCCCTACACCCTCTCCAAAAGTCTGAAGCCAAAACAATCCCACTTACACATGACAAACAAAGTCGTTGGTTAGAAGATGAATTTTAACCTTCAGAATTTGAGTGGTAGATAATCTTTCTTTCTTGAGCATTACACAAAGTGTGTGCAGCTGTGTTACTCTCGTGCATTACACATGAACTCAACATCACAGTTCATTCTTCAAAACAGACCCTGGCAAAGCTCAAAGACGCACGCGGACAAACGAATGGCCTCTACGACGTACAATCAACCGAACCAATTTACACACACTCACAAGAAACATAACCCTAAGGGCAACCATGAAGAAACAGGTACGTAGTAGTAAAACGCAAAAGAAACAAAGACCGATCTGCTTCAACGGTAATAGTTGTAACCCGGGCGTTGTGGGAGCACAGATTATGTCTTATGGAATGGTCGTCGAGAGTGGTGCCTGACGCGTAGAACGCTTGGAGTATCATCGTTCGAAGTCCCACGACTCCCGACTAGTCTGGGCCTTAGAAGGTCCCTCACACTCTAAATCTCAACTTTCCCAGCTCTTTTGAGAGAAGTAGCAGGGAAGAGTGACCCTCCTCTTGAGTTTTTTTAGGGGATAATGACCCGCCTCTTGAGTTTATTCAAGTGTGAGTGAGTGATTTACATGCAGGGGTATATGGACCAGGCGTCCTTGACAAATGACCAATGTTACCCTTGACGTAAGCTGGTACGAGGGTAGAACTAGGTTTTTTTAGGGGTGGTCAGAACTAGGTAGTTTTCTATTATTGACCCATATGCCCCTAGTTGGGTTAGCAGGTGGGTTGTGCCCCAGTAAGGGAAGAATCCCTACGCTATTTGGGGGCTTCCCTGCTTGGTCTCGGGCCTCTTAGCTCCTTATCATTTATCTTAGGCTTATTCTTTTATGTGGTCTTGTTATGTTGACTTGTTAACCATTAAGCCTTGCTTGACCTATGAGGGATGGCTTCGACTATTGTCGACTACTTTAACTGATCTTGACTGTCTGCATGGCAAGCCATGTAGAATAGGAGGTGGGACCTCAACTAGGATTAGAGTCATCACTACAACACTTTTTTTCTAAAAAAAATTGCATCATACCTATTTGCTTATCTCACTAATTTTATGTGAAAATGCCAATCGTCTATTAAAAAAAATTGTCATGTAAAATAAATGTTTAGTGAGTATTAAGAAAATGTTTACCGATCCATAAAAAATGGTTCTTGGAACCTAAAATTTTACTCGAGCAGTTTTAAAACAATGTGTGTGCAATTCATTAAATAAATCTGGACATTTGAAAAATGTTGACACGTCTAAAATATTTTCATGATATTTACAAAAAAATGAAAATGTAAAAAGTGTTCGCATGATTTCTAAAAGTCTTCATACCTTTCAAAAAAAGTCATGGCATTTCTACAAACACTACATGTTTAAAAATATGTTCATACTTTTGAAAATGCTCATAAATTTTTAAATTGTCAGTTGATTAATTTTTATAAAACATTCATACTACATATATTAAATTGCTTGTGCCATTTGGAAAAATGTTCATGAAAATATATAATTTCTTCCTGCAATTTTTAAAAGTGTTCGTGACATGTGGCAGAATGGTCGTACACTAAAACTGAGAGGACACGAATTTGAAAAGGATAGACAAAAGGGTTAAAAAGGAAAAAAATATGAAAAAATGATTTAAGGAAAACATAAAGAAAAGATAAAAAGAAAAAGAAACCATCAAAATCATCGCAGATCCAAACAAAAGGTTCTAAAAGCCAGTGCGGCAAAAACCGCTCGCAACCAACCCCTGTTCGGCCGGCCCACTCAGAAAAGCGGGTTGGCGAGTGCTGCAACAGTGGTGTTGCAGCAAGCGAGATATAACAATCGCAAATGATATGTATATCATATAGTAATACGTATCATAGCACTCGCTTGTTACGTAGGGTGTGATATGAGCGAACATTTTTTCATGAACTTTTTTTAATTCCTGAAATAATTTTTGAATTTGGGAAGTGCGAAGCGTTTGTTCTATGCAGGAACAGTTTTGGAACCTTCTAGGCTTATATTGGGAAGCTTCCATGTGTTTTCACACTGTTTTTTTCCGATATTTTATTCGTTCGTTCTTAGTGTTTTCACCGGTTTTTCGTTTTTCTTTATGTTTATGGGCTTCTTTGTATTTTCCATTTGTTGTTTCCGGTTTTCTTCTATTTTTAATTATTCTTTGTGCTTCACTGGTTTTTTTCTATTTGTTTTTCTTTTTGTGTTCTCCATAGCTTATTTTGGTTTCCTTCTGGTTTTTTCATTATTTTTATTTATATGAACATTTTATAAATTCCTAAATAATTTTTGAATTTGCGAATAGTTTTCTGAATTCGTGAATATTATTCTTATTCCTGAATTAATTTTGAATTTATGACTTCAAAAGTAAATTTTGAATTCACGAACATGTTGTTGAATCCACAAAAGAAATTCCAAATTCATGAACATTTTTCATATTCACAAACTTTTTTGGAATTCACAATAATGTTTTAATTCCCTAGATGTATTTCGTATTCGGCAATATTTTTCAGATTTATGAACAAGTTTTGATTCTGTGAACATTTTCTTGAATCCGGCAACATTATTTAACTCCGTGAACATTTTTTTCAATTCATGAACATTTTTTGGATGTCACAATTAAATTCATGAACATTGATTCGAACCCAATTGTTTTTTAACATTACAAACTTTGTAAAAATTCATGATTTTATTTATTATTTTGTGACCCCTTTTTCAAATTCATGAACAATTTTTCGTTTCGCTAACAAATTTTCTACTTTGTGAACATTTTTCAAACAGTGCATAGTGAAAAAGAGAGGCGATAGAGAACGGAAATCGTAGTAGGCTCGTGGAGCCAGCGAACCATGTGTGCGCCAATGGGCGAGCACACCCGACACGCCATCGATTCAGCTGTAGGCGATTTCTCGGCCAGTATAATGTTTTTTTTTTTGATGAAAAGGGGTTTCCCCCCACCCCAACTTTTTATAAAAGCCAAGGCAAACAACCAGGCACGGACTGTTAAACAGTGCTCGACGATAGAGAGTAGCTGCCGCAGATAGAAAGGGTTCTAGGACTACCCTATTACAAGCTCAAGGCTAGTTCAAACACAAGCAGTAGCGATTACATCTCCAGCAACGCCAAACTTAAGAAAGAGCCTAAGATCTCCACGCAATTCTAAGCAATTCCCCTCTTCGGTGATCCAAAAGCCTTAAGCACCAGAGAAGTAGCGCACCCTGAGCTTCTGAGCATAACACTTTCCAGTTCTTGATCATCGCCCCCAACAGGTCCAAGACACACCTCATACCTCGCCCCTGGAAAACAAAATCATTCCGAAGACGCCATAAGCTCCACAAGGCAGCAGTAAAAACAATATTCAAAGCTTCATAATGTTTCCTTCTCTTCCAGAAGGAAGTTAATTGATCAAAGGAATTAGGAACATCAATAGAAAAGATCTCAGCAACTAGGGTCCAGACAGATTTAGCAACAATACAATCAAAAAACAGATGCTGAATAGATTCAAGTTCACAGCAAAAGACACAGGACATGTCTTCAACATGCCTGCGCTTGCGATTATTTCAGTCGGGCTCTTGTTATAATAAACTAGCCAGAGAAAGACATGTATATTTGGTGGCACTTTGATCTTCCATATGTCATCTTTAATGACAGAGGGAATCCCACCAAAGTTGATTAACTTATAAAAGGATTTTACAGAGTATGTGTTAGAAGAATGTAACATCCAAAGAGGCTGATCTAAAACATCAGACAAGCAAACAGTTTTAACAATCTCAGTGCGTTCCTCCCATCTAGCTAATGCATCATCTGAAACACACCTCCTAAATGTTAACCGAAGCTCACCATCTACCTAGACCTGGGCCAGGGTAGACTCCTGCTGTTGGCAAATGCTGTAAAGATCCCAAAATGCAGTTTTCAAAGAACAATCTCCTACCGAGATATCATGCGAGAAGGCAATGCTAGTTCCATCCCCAGGAACCCACCTATAGAAGTTCTTAGCAGCTGCAAGAGCCCAGGATAAACTTTTCATAAATGGAGAACCAAGAACCACCCTAGTATTAAAAAAAATTAGGGCAGGTGGTATTATATTTATATTTCAGCACTTTCTTCCATTCACTGTTTTTTCCATCATAAAATCTTTTCCCACATGATGCCAATAGAGCCATGTTAAATTCTCTAAGATTGGGTACCCCCAAGCCACCAAACTCCTTTTTCCTAGAGATCAGGCCCCAATTAGCAAGGTGGTATTTATGAGAATCTCCCATGTTACCCCAAAAGAAGTGAGACATTGAGAAGTGATCATGTCAATTGTCCATTTGGGAAATTTCATAATAGACATAAGATAAGCAGGAATACTAGCAATGCATGTAGTAAGCAAAATTAGTTTCCCTCTATAAGATAGAAATCTCCCCAACCAACCTGAAATGTTCTTAATAATCCTATCAATAATGGGTTGTATGTCCTCCCTCCTCAACTTCTTAGAGTGGAGGGGGACACTTAAATATTTGAAGGGGAAATCCCCCATCTGGCAGCAAAAAACTTGGGCAAATTCATTAGACAGTTGTTCAGAGATATTAATAACATGCAAATCACTCTTATGAAAGTTAATTTTCAAACCAGACAGATGTTCAAAACAAGAAAGAATCCATTTCAAATTTTTTGCATACTCCAGCGAATTCTCTAAAAATAGGATGGTGTCATCAGCATATTGGAGGCTGACCACACCACCAGGGAAGGCCTGTGGAAGAAGCCCACGAATTAAACCAATATTTGTAGCTTTTTGCAGCATTTTTGAAAACACATCAGCCACCAAATTAAAAAGAAGGGGGAATGGGGGTCACCCTGTTTCAAACCCTTCCCCCCAGAAAACTGGGGACCATTAGCATCATTGATCCTAACTTGGAAGGTGCTTTGATGAATGGTGGAGATCACCCAATCCACCCATTTATTACCAAATCCTCTAGATAGAAGCATCTCTTTTAAGAAATCCCAGCTCACTCTATCATATGCTTTCTCATAATCTAACTTAAGAGCCAAACCAGCAGTTCCAGATCTATGAACTTCATGAATGACCTCATGAGCCATAACCACACTCTCCAAGATAAACCTCCCTTTGATAAACGCAGTTTGATTAGAGGAAATTAGTCTGTCACATAAGGGGGAAGCCCTAGTGGTCATAGCTTTAGAGAAAAAAATTACAGCACAGTTGCTAAGGCTAATGGGCCTGAAATTCTTCATGTCCTTAGCCATAGGGATTTTGGGGATAAGAGTAATAATGGCATGGTTGAGTTTATAAATATCAAGGATACCTCTTTCAAAATCTCTCACCATCCACATGAAATCTTTCTTAATTAAGTCCCAAAATTTTTGATAAAATAAAAATGACAGGCCATCAGGGCCAGGTGCACCACTAGCATATGAACTCATCACAGCTTGTTTAATCTCTTCCTCAGAAAAAGGTCTCTTCAGATATTCTCTCTCATCAGCACTCACCATTTCATCATCAGACCAGAAGTTAGTATCCAAATGGATATCAGGTTTAGGTTCAAAGGCAAATAACTCTTTATAAAAAGAGGTAGCCACCTCAAGCATCTCTCCAGTTGAAGTGACCACACCATTGGGGCTATTCAACTCAGAGAGGTGATTTTTCCTGTGTCTGTGATTGGCTAGCGCATGAAAGTAAGCATTGTTCCTATCACCCTCTAAGATTTTTCTATCTCTAGATCTCTGCCAGAGGGCAGTTTCCTCTTTCTTCCACAATTCATCCAACTCCTTCTTAATCTCTCTCATCCTGTCATAATCAACAGTAGATAGTTGATGAGTTTCAGACATGACATCCAATATATCAAACTCCAGAAGGAGTTCCCTCTTCTTTTTCTTAAGAGCAGCCTCCCTATATAATATTCCAACCTTTGGTTTTCTTCCTAAGATTCTTAGTTTTACATAGCCAGTTCTCAGCAGAGGACCTGTCTGAAGAAACAGAATTCCATGCTTCCACCACCATTTGATGGAAGTCTGGTTGTGAGAGCCACCATTCCTCAAACCTAAATGGCTTGGGGTGGTGGGGGCTCTGGCACCAGTATCTAGGATCAGGGGGGTATGGTCACTTCCCACCCTGGGGAGAGCAACTAGAGTAGAGAAAGGAAAGTGTGTATCCCAGTTCACAGAAATGAACACTCTGTCTAATACAGCAAAAACAGGGGAAACCTGATTGTTAGACCAAGTGAACACCCTATTGGAGATAGAAATCTCCATCAATGCCCACCTATTGACCCAATCATTGAACAAGAAAGTAGTCTGTTGATTAACCAAGCCACTACTCTTCTCCTTATCATTCCTAACCAGATTAAAATCTCCACAGATCATAATTGGATAAGAAGCATTAGACAAGGTATCATGTAGTTCAGTAATAAAATCTATCTTAAATTCAGGATAAGCAGACCCATAAACCAACACCAATTGCCAAATGAAACCATCAGACTTATTTTTAATGGTAGCCACAATCAAAAACTTTTGATTAATAAAACCAATCACTTCAAAACAAATTTTTTTGAAACCCACAAGGATCCCACCCGCAGTATTATCAGCTGGTAAAAAAGGCCAAGCAAAATCACCACATTTATCAATGGATTTGAGGAAACCCTCAGAAATGATTTCTCTCTTAGTCTCTTGAAAACCAATAAAATCAGGATTAGATTTGGCAATAGTACATAGGCACTGAATCTTTCCAGGCTGACCTAAACCCCTAATATTCCAGATAAGACCTATCATTAATTAATTTTAAACGGATGGGACAAGCCACAAGGCTTACTTTTAGTTAGCACCACAGGTGTTCCCCTGGAAGCATTAGCAGTGCCCACTGGTACCATGGGGGGCACACCACTAGGTGTCCCAACTAGCTCACTGGGATCAAGATCAAGGTTATTAGGCAGCACAATTTCAGGATTGTTATTGGCAAAAACCAAACACCTCTTTTTTTCTACCTCTATCATCTCATCAACAGTAATGTTCTTTTGATTATCATCCCCCCCCCAATCACTAAGTTCATTTGGTTCATCTGGTTAGTAAGAATATTTTTATCCATAGTAGAGAAGGATTTACCTTTGAATGTGGGAGGGATTTCCAGATTCTTCTTCCTTTTATATGTTGCAGCTTTTTCCATAATGTTGATATTGCCATGGCCTCTAGTAGCAGGTCTTTTTGCAACAATAGGCCCCCACCTTGACTTGTTATCCTGAATAGCCTCCCCATTTTTAGCTTGAGAGAGTGATTCCAGCAAAGATCTCTTCCAAGTTTCACTCTGGAGAATTTGAACAGCCTCATGAGGGAGAACCCCCAGCTCATCCTCTATTCCCTCATCTTCAGAGTCACACATGTCCACTGATCTTAACAGATCCTCACAATACTCCATGTTCTCGGTTTTCTTCCCAGAAGTTATGTTAGATTTTCTTTCACTTGGAGCAGGAGTTTTGTAGGTATCTCCCTCTTTTTCTTCACAGCATGTGCCTTGATCTGTCAACTCACACATATATCCAGAAGCATGTCCATGTCCATCAGAAGATGAACCCTTAGAGTTACCCTTTGTCAAAGCATATTCCAGAATAAAGTTCTCTTGGTCAGTGTCTATGTTCTCATTCATGGGTGCATCCACCCTTCTCTGATCATCAGATTTTCTTGCAGAGTTCTGTTTGGATGAGAAATTGGCCTTGTCCAGTTCATCAATGGCTGTGTCACCAGCTCCTGAACCATCAGAAACATGGTCACCTTGGGTCCCTTCCTGTCCTTCTGTCCGGTTCTTCTCAGCCTTCTCATCATCCTCAAAATCTTCCTCATCACCATCAACATCAATGACAGAATCAGCCCCACCAGTTTGTTCGAAACCTTCCATAGTGAAGCCAAGTAGAAACAATTTCTTCTTCATCTCAATCAACCTTTCAAAAGGAATTTTGGTAGGGTCTCTACAAGCAATCTTGACTCTGACATTCTCAAAAAAGGTTTTGAACATCCCATTCCAATCCACATCTGTAAGGGCCCCAAACAATGAGGCAATCTGAGCAAATACTTTCCAAATGCACCACTTTGGAGGAATCCCTTCAATCAGCACCCAAGCTTCAATCAATTCACCAAATGGTTCACAACCACCCTTCCATTCAGTAAGAGTTACATTGACATCTTGTGGCAGGGAGAACCCAGGCAGCTCAATAAGGTCTTCCACTTTTTTCCAGGGAGGGAACCTGACCAAGAAAGTCTTACTAGATAATCCTCGATTTGCAGGGGCCAATTTTGGATTTGCAAAAGGTAGCGAGAGTAATTCCCTCAGCTTGGCACCATTCACTTCTCCTTTCAAGATGTTAACCACTGCACAGTTTTGGAAGTTCAACCACTTGGACTCATTTGCAACAGGGACATCCACATGGTAGAAACCAAGACCCTGAGCTCCACTACCAAAGAAAGCAGCCGTAGGTTGAACCTTAGACCAAGCTGCACAATTATTGACATTATGATTCTGCTGACAGATAAAACAGGCCTTCGGCTTCACACAATTCCCAACATAATGTCCCGGTCCACCACAATTGAAGCAGATCATATCCTTATACCTAGGGTCAAGAACTTGCTCCACCTCAACCTCCACGGACTGGGATGACTGTACCTGCGCAGATCCAGCAGTGGAAGCTGTGGATCTGGTAGGCTTGGGGGCAGGGGCCTGCTCCTTTGTTGCCAGCGCAGTTGGCTTCCGCCCAGCAGGCGCAGTAGGTTTCTGCCCCACCCCCTTGGCTGGAGCAGCGGGGTGGTTGCTTCCCCCAGCGCGACGATCTGCCATCTTCACCCCACGCTTAACAGCCTCAGCGAAGGAGATAGAACCAAGGCCGATCCCCTCACGAGCAACTTTGACTTGTTTGGGGGGTGGGTCGAACGGCCGACGAGTTGCAGGAAAACAATCCGCAGCCGAAAAGGCTTTGCTCTCAACAAGGTCCCTCCGGATCCAGCAAAGGAATCCGGATTTTTGGTGGTCTTGAGGTCGAGGGTTAGGGTTTCTGGGGGGGCGGCGGCGAGGGGGGGAGGGAACGAGCCAAAGCTGGCCAAAGTGCTCCTCCACGTTTTTTAGGGCATCGGCTTTACGCAATCCCCTCGTGCTTTCCACTTTCTCCTCAACAACGCGTAATTTGATCGTGGGCCCGGGCAAGGCTGAATTCACCCCACAGGAACGGTACAGAGCCCCCGTTCCTGGGACAGGGATAGGATTAACAACCTGGTCGAGTCCCTCGCCGGAGCACTTCTCCGACGAGGTCTCGCCGCCATGCAGCGGCCGCAGCTTCCTTATTGTCTTGAGAAACCGGAGGAGAACCCCGAATCTATCTCCACATCTGAACTAGTGTATTAGGAACCGAACCCGATTGCTCAATCGAACAAGCACCCTTATGCATTTCTGGCGGCAATCGAAAATCCGTGAGTCGGCTTTCGAATCGAATTAGCACGGAAGTGTAAACCCAACTCACGGGCCATGGAGGAGGATCAATGGCTCGTCGTTGTGTCTCGAACCGGTTGGGAAAGGCGATCTCGACGACGCGGAGGCGAGACGGTCCCATGGGATGAACTCCGACGGGATCTGGCGATCCCTCCCACGAGGGGCTTGATGTTGAGCCTTGAGGATTCGCCGTCTGAAGTTCTCCCGGTAGGCGGCTGCCGTGGATCGGCGATTCCGCCTCTGAATCGCCCGAAGAGAGCTCCACATCCTCGCAGCCATCGTCTCCGATGAAGCCTTGCCGACGAGTTCGCATGGCGGAGGATGTGCATGTGATCTCCCCACTCGTCGCGGTCGAAGCGCTCCATCACCACCCGCCTCATCTCGCGGCGAACCTCCGTGAAAAGCGGATCGATCTCGGCGCAAGCCGCACTGGCGGCGGAAGTGCCAGCGGCTCCATAACCCGCGCCACCGGCACAAGCCGGCGGATCCGCACGCCGCGGCGTCGCGCTCCGGTCATGCTTCTTCTCTGCTGCGGATCTCGGGCGGGGAGAGCTCGGTGAGGTGTGGGGGTGGGTGGGAAGTGGGGGAATTAATGGCGGTGTCGGCGCTTCGCCCGAGAGGAAGGAGAGGGGGGCAGTATAATGTTGCTCTTGGTTCACTGCGTCCGTTGGGCACACGAACCGGGCTGAACCACCATGTCCATGTGGAAGTTAGGCAATTAGCAACTTAATTACCAGCATCCTCCACCAAGTCCGAAGCCAAAACAATCCCACTTACACATGACAAACAAAAGTCTCTGGTCAGAAGATGAATTCCAACCTTGAGAAAGTGAGTGGCAGATATTCTTTTCTTTCTTGAGCGTTACACGAAGTGCGTGCAGCTGCGTTGCTCCGGTGCATTACATGAACTCAGCATTACAGTTCGTTCTTCAAAACAGACCCCGGCAAGGCGCTCTCTCTCACACACACACAGACACGGGGACGCACTGGTATTACACATAAACCGAACCAATTTACACGCACGCACGGACGCACCACAGGAGACCAGAGCCCTAAGGGCAACCACGAAAAACAGGTAGTAAAACGCAAACGAAACAAAGACCGATCTGCTTCAACGGCAACAGCAGTAACCCAGGCAGGCAGGCAGGCAGGCAGGCAGGCACGTATCACTTCTACACGGCGGCCACACAGGTCGGACTCAGCCTGACGACGGCCACTCCCGGCGTATGTCGAAGGTGTAGTTGATCTGCAGGTAGCACTTCCGGTCGTCGTCCAGGAACTGCCAACACCCAGAGAAACAAATTAACGCTGACGACTCTGAATCCCGAAGCAACTAGCATGACTATCTCTGAATCCCTAAACTCCATCATCGTTTAGTTACCTTGGTCTTGGCAGAGTAGGATCCCCGGGCAAACATCCCGGACGGCGTGGTCTCCTCCGGCGTCACGTACGCGTACGGCTCCGGCTGCGGGCTGAACGTGCCCAGCATCTCCTTTGTGCTGTCAACTACACCAGCAAACCATCACAGTATGAGCAACCCAGCACACAATTCGTTAACTCGTCGATCGGTTTCATTGGCCTGTTTTCACTACCTTTGATGCCGGTCTTCCAGACGGTGTTGGTGTAGCGGAGGCCGGAGACGATGTTGTTGCTGACGGAGAAGGTGAACTTGAGCTTGTACGGGGAGCCTTCCTTGAGGGTGAACCACACCCCCTTGCCGTTGCTGGGCTCCACCGGCAGCGGCAGGAAGATGTCCGGCCGCCCGGGGGACTGGATGGACAGGCTCATGATCTTCACGTCCGGCTCCAGCGTCTCTGCGCCAATCAATCAATCAATCACCGTGCATTCAAATCTCACATCGAAATGTGACGCCAATCAAATAACGGAGCGTTGTAAATTCCAATTTCTGATGGAAGAAATGCCTTCCTAAAAACATGAACAACGTGCTTAACGGTTTATGCTGTTATGTTAGACAAACAAGGTCGCCTTCCATCAATTACGTCCTGCAAAGACGTGCTGGACATAATTGGACCAAAAGTCACAAAGACTTAGCTATCACCACGACAAATCATGCATTATTCCCCGGATACATCACTTTCAGGGCAGCAAGAAGGCACTACTCATACTATAGCAGTACCACCCTGCATCTGAAGTCTGAAATTCTGAATGCATATCGTCAATGGCGAAGGCAGAATAGTTCAACCATGCACGGCAACATACGGGGACCGACCAGGCCAGTGCATTCGAGAAAAAGAGGGCTCCATGTGTATGTTTTTTTCGTACGAAATGATTAGCACGAAAGCGCAAGGCCGGACAAGCCGTCCGGCCGACCTAGCCAACGGAGCCCACCACCTTTTAAATTTTTCTCCGCTCCAGTTCTACTGTTGAGTACTACTACTACCACGCACGGCCGGCCGGCCGGCCGGTGCACAGACGGGGTCGTGAAAACGCTCTATAATTAAGCACGGAAAGCAACGGGTGGTTTCACGGGGCCGTGCGTGTTGACGACGGGACACGGCGGTGCTCACATGCCAAACTGCGCAAGTGCCGGTGTCCTACGTACACGTACTGGTGGTGGTGGTGGTGCCCGCCCGCCATCACGCAGGATTCACGAGGACGAGAGTCACGAGACAATTAAACGCAAGCAACTATCGATTTGGCCTACCGAGAAGTTCTTGCATGGTTGCAGAGGGAAGGTTGTTTACCTCCCACGGAGTTCAAATCCACGCTGCCGAGCAGCTGCTCCTTCCACCTCCTCAGGCTCTCGTCGTCCTGCAACGAAGAAAGGAGACGCATCAGTCGATCCATCGGTCGACAGCAGCAGCAGAAGCAGCGAATGCGATTGCAAGGTGCAGCGGCGAGAGAACAATTATTCCGGCGATGGCGCGAGAATGCGGCGCATGCTAACATGTTACCTTGTCCTTCTCGAGCTGGTCCTTGATGCTGAGGATGGGGCCGAGGTCGATGTGCTCGGGGACCTTCTCGCCGTCCTCGTCGTCCTCCTCCAGCTCGCCCTTGCCGCAATGCGGCGGCGCCGCGACGTCGCCGCCGCACTTCTTCCCGTTCGTCCCCGCGGCGTCCCCGGCCCCGCCGTTGCAGTTGCCGTGCTCCGCCACCGCCACCGCCGCCGGGCACTCCTTGGCCTCCGCTGGCCCGGCCGCGGCGATGTCGGCGACCTTGGAGCAGGAGATGGCTTCCACCGCGGACGACATCCTCCTCACCTCACCACACCAGCTGCGCAGCAATGGCTTGCCCCTTCAACGGCTAGCCAAGAAGGTGGAGACAAAAAGAGGGGAGCGTGGCGAAAAGGCGCGGACGGTGGATGGAGGCGGCACGGGCACCGAGAGCTCGCTGGGGGGCACCAAAAGGAGAGAACGCGCTGGTAGAGGAGGAACGTCGAAGCGGATTTGGACAGGGGGAAAGGGGCGCGGCGCAAGGCTCCAAAAAGAGAGCGCGCGGATCAGAGGGAGAGAGGCAAGGGGCGAGGGACGGGACGGTTGGATCCAGGCAGCAGCTAGCAGTGCAATGGCAGCGGCGCGCCAGAGAGGATAAGGAGGTTTTAATTCCTCTGCGCGAGCGAGGGAGGAGACCAGGGGAGGGGAGTGGTGGAGGCGACGTGATGGTCACGACTGAAGAAGCCCTCCCGCTCGCGGCACGCGCTGGTACAACTGTACTAGCGTTAGTTGGGGTGTTTTATTGCTGATTGATCATGATCATGTGTGTGTGTGAGAACCCCTGCTCGTAGATAGAGCCGAGTTCCTACTAAAAATATATATAGTCGAGCTAGTGCAGATTAATGGGCCTTTTTCTTTTCCGTATCTCACGGATCATTGCTGTGTTTCTCAAAAAGAAAAAGAAAACATTGCTGTGAATGCAACCGAAAAATGGTGCCGCACACAAACTTATTTATTTATTGAGACAAGCGCATAATTTGTAAGCTGGCAAACCCAGCAAACTTGCTCAATTCCATGTGGGCTTTTAATTTAATAATAGTACAAAGGAAGAATGCCTTTTGTGTGAAGATCTACGGTCTCTTCATTTCTTACGCAATTAATTTTTTCCCTTTGCAATCCTGGCATTAGAAGTACACCGCACTTCATGATTAAATCGTGAATTAGAAATAGCTGAAAAGGCATTAGCTCTATCTCTAGAGGTAATTCACGTTTCTCCATCTTTTCCACCCAGGAAGATGGCAGCCTGTAAAATTGAGTTATTTCTTGTGTTGTGTATGAGGATGCACTCCTCTGCTGCGTGGTCCCACCACTTTATGCTGCTAGATCTTTTACTGACGTCGCGGGGTAAGTGAAGATCTGATCTGGGACTGGGGTGGAGAAGTTACCTATCCCAGTGTCCTCCAGCCTGCAGGTTTTTGTCCCAGGTGTTGTCGACTTGCCCGGTAAAATTTGGTCCGTCCATCACGCTCCAATCATAGAGATCCGCACGACGCCGTCCCACCCGGAGCGAGCGATGCCCCAATCAGTCGGGTCGGGTCGGGTTGGGTCGGGTCCCCCGCCTCACAGGCGCAGACAGACCAATTCATCTCCGCGGCACGACTTAACGACTCACCACCGCACACAATTGCTCGCTCTGCAGCAGCAAGCCAGCAAGTGGCCATTACAGTTTGTCTGCCGACCAGGCAAACGTCGCAGCAAATGCGCCCGCGCGTCCATCCTGCTGGGTTTCGCAGGTCTAATCAAGATCACCGCTGCCTGGAGATTCATGAAACGCCAATGATGCGCAGGTGCAGTGCAGATTGCAGTCCAATCATTTGTGTAGTATTATCGACGTGATTGTGAAACAAGGTCTAGCTGAAAACTTGCACTGGAATGTGGTCACAACCTATGTACAATGAAGAATGCTGGGCTTCTGTTGCTGACTATATAGTGTGTGTGGTGATGGCGATTCTGCACAAAATTGTTGGACCTCCGTCGCTCAGTTTCGTCGGAAGCACTCCGGTGGGCGCTGTACGGTGTACGTGCAGCAGAAGATCTAGTGCTCTACAATATGAACTGAAGTTCAACAGGCTGGAGTATCTACAGCGAAGATTTGTCAGCAACGGCCGATTGGACTTTGCTGATGAAATCGTCGACGGGCATGGTGCCCATCTCCCCGTTATGCCTGGACCTGATGGTGAGCGTCCTGGCCTCGACTTCTTTGGGGCCAACGACCGCCATGAGCGGCACCTTTTGTGTTTCGGCGTTTCTGATTAACTTCGGCAGACGCTCACCGTGGCATACCTCGGCGCGGATACCTCTTGATTTCAGCTCTGAAACCACCTCATTGCAGTACTGCAACTGAAAATTTGAAACATGTCATGGATTCGTCAGTGATGCTAACAAAATCAAGTATCTGATATGTGTGTGCCATGCAAATAACAAATAAAAGGATGTTGCTGTCCTGCCTAGGGTCACCTAGACCTAGATATACAGTACCTTCTTTACTTTGCACAAATCTACTACAGTACAAGGTAAAAATATTGGTTTAACAAGTGAAACTAATGCAAGGTAAAGGGAGCAAACCTCATTGTTTGTGACAGGTAGAATACGGGCTTGTGTTGGAGCAAGCCAAAGTGGAAAATCACCAGCGTAGTTTTCAATGAGGATGCCAAAAAAGCGCTCCAAAGACCCAAGGATGGCTCTATGAATCATGATAGGCCGTTTTTTCTCAGTATGCGAGTCAACATAAGTGATGTCAAACCGTTCAGGCAAATTGAAGTCAACCTAAAATATATGAAAACCGAATGATGTTATATGCTCTTTCCCCTCAAAGAATCCACGAATATGCTTATTCTTTGTAGAAAAATATTTACCTGCACAGTGGAACATTGCCATTTTCTTCCAAGAGCGTCCTCAATTTTCAAATCAATTTTTGGACCATAGAAAGCACCTCCCCCTTCATCAACCGTGTATCCCCATCCTTTATCATCTAGTGCGTCTTTCAGAGCAATTGTTGCCTTTTCCCATATGTCGTCACTGCCAACAGATTTTTCTGGCCTGGTTGAAAGGTTTACCTCATAATTCCGGAAGCCAAACTGCCCCAGTATTTCTTCAGTTAAATCAAGAACTCCTCTAATTTCATCTTTTATCTGGTCTTCGAGACAAAATATGTGGGCATCATCCTGCATAATAAGCATATTTTAATATATTTTTACAATGAACATTTGACAGATATTTGTATGGTCTAAAACTTGTTGCAGACACCTAGAGCAGCACATGTTAGTAATGTCAGAGTAGTGGGTATAATTTTAACAAAATCATATAACATGCAGAACTGTGAGTCGGGACCTCCACGTTTTCTTAATAGGACACAAGAAAAGGTTTACCTAGGGAATTACTGAACATGGCTTTACTTAAACATCCATGCTAGTTACGATAACAGTGTGCAAAATAGTCCACAGAAAATGAAGAATAAATGCAGAACGCTTGTAGAAAAGAACAAATGCCTAAGTACGACAAGGCATATGCCATCTCAGAAAACACAAAACCTTGCATAACGTTCAATATTTATCTGGTGGTTGCAGAATACAGGAAAACATCGTCATGCAATTAGACAGAATCAAATTCGGAAGCAAGGAAATACCTGTGTGAACCCTCTTACACGGAACAGCCCATGCAGAGCACCAGAGAGCTCATATCTGTAGACAGTTCCAAGCTCTGCCACTCTGATGGGTAAATCCCTGTATGATTGTAGCTTTCTCTTGTATACCAAGATGTGGTAAGGGCAATTCATGGGCCGAAGTTGATATGGCTCATCTTCTACATCCATTTGGTTGTACATATTCTCTTTGTAGAAATCTATATGTCCACTAATCTTCCAGAGATCAGCCTTCGCAACATGTGGAGTGTACAATAGATCATAACCACGTTGCAGGTGAGTTTGTTTCCACGAATCTTCTAAAATGTGTCTGATGATAGCACCTTTTGGATGCCAGAATACTAAACCCCCACCAGCGTCTTCCTGTTAAAAGTTCATTGGCTACAGTCACTATTAACAAGAACAAAATACCATACACACAGATAGAAAGGTATTTACAGAGGTCAGGTCTGGATGCCAATGCCAAAGTGATAAAATTGATATTTTTTGTTAGAATTGACGGTGACAGCAAATATCTATGAATGCAGATGTGTTGTCAAAATAAGACCACTGCTAAACCAGACAGAGTGAAGGGATCACTTCATATCACATGGTGTGGTATTATCATTTAATTACTTTGGTTGGATCTGTTGGTCACTTCCTTGCAAGCATGAATGCTAGCATGATGCCATCAAACTTTTAGGGGTCAACAAAATGGCGAAGTCCGATACTGTCGGACACTAGGAAAGTTGAGACTATGCTTCAATTACTAAAGGATTACTATCAGATGATTCCTTCAGTAAATGTTAGAAGTAAGAATGTAAGATCATACCTGTATAGAGAACAGATCAAGGTCCTGACCTAGTCGCCGATGGTCTCTGCGCTTTGCCTCCTCCTTGAAGTGTATGTAAGCCTTCAATTGATCTTCACTCTCCCATGCAGTCCCATATATCCTTTGTAGCATTTGATTATTCTCGTCACCTCTCCAGTAAGCACCAGCAACAGACTCGAGTTCAACAGCTTTTCTCTGTATCTTGCCAGTAGACTCAACATGAGGGCCAGCACACAGATCCCACCACTCTTCTCCTGCATGACCCAGCAGCAAGTACATAAAATCCACCGATCAGTATTCAGTAATAGCAAATAACAAGCATCGGACAAGTAAGCTGATACCAAACAAAAATATTTACCAATGTGATAAATTGTGATGGGTTCTTCCTTAATTCTCTCCAAAATCTCCAGCTTATATGGCTCGTTGAGCGCTTGGATCCTCTTTTGAGCCTCTTCCCTGGACACCTCCTCCCTCACCAATGGGAGGTTCCGTCGAATGATTCGGTCCTACCAACATAAAAACAGGTCAAATCCCTAGCTCGACACTTAAATCCAATCCGTTGATCAAATGTAACCTATGTATGCACACCATCTCCTTCTTGATCTTCTTGAGGTCCTTATCCGTGAGGGGCTCCATGTCAAAGTCGTAGTAGAAGCCATTGTCTATCCAGGGACCTATTGTCACCTTGGAGTCGGGGAACAGCTTCTGGACGGCCATGGCCATGACATGGGCACACTGCAACAGCGAGCAAGCATGCAGCAGAAATTAACCAACACTTGTACAGTTGGGACGGCAACAAAGCTGACTAACTGAACGAAATCAGCCAACATCAAGTCGGCAATACACATCGAACGATAACGAACTGAATGGCTGAAACAACTGCAATTATGGCACTTGAAGCACGGAGGAAGAAGGGAAATGGAGGGCAGGAGCAGTACGGTGTGGCGAATGCGCAGCAGGTTCTCGGAGGACTCGTTGGTGGGGAGCACGACGCGCGCCTCCACATCCTCCTTCGCGGCCGTTTCGCTCGGGGCCGCGCCTCCCGTTGCCTCGGCGGCCTCCGGTGCCGCTGCCGAGGTCGAGGCGGAGCGGACGACGGTGCGTGAGGGCGCGCGGGAAGAGAGGGGTTCGAGGGGAGCAAACCCGCGCGGGAAGGCGGCGGTCGGGCAGCGGCGCGGCGAGCAGCGGATGGGGAGGTGACGGTGGTGGGAACGGAGCAACGGGGCGGAGAGAGTCGCCATTCGGGTCGGCCGGGCGGCGCCGAGGTCCGGGTTGGAGCGTGTGGCGGGCGTTGGGCTCTTGGCACGCTGGTCGTTGGATATCCTCTCATCGTGTAGTAGCTGAAGCCGCGCTCGCCAGATTACAGTTTACACTTGAACCAGCGACAATACCATGGCAGAGAGAATATCACGTGAAAACCAAATTTCCAAGAGAACTTCGTGACAAAACATGTTTAAAAGTTTCGAAAAAACTTAAAAAAAAATTATGGGATGTTAAGATGTTGATGTTCTATTGTCATCCAAAATTTCAAGTTCACACATTACCATTTACGAGCTATGAAAAGAACAAATTCAGCAATGAATAGTGATGTTTACTGTCCGGCACTATTTAGTACTGATTTTAATTTTTCCATACCTTGTAAATGACAATGTATTTGAACTTGCAAATTTCACATGCTAATACAACATCACACTCTTAACATTCCATATTTCTTTTTAGAATTTTTCAAAACTTCCAAACGTCATTTCAATGTGGTTTTCACCGGTTTCCATTGTAATTTGGTTTCCATGTGGTGTTCTCTATCATGGCACGGCTGCACATTTTTTTCATCGTTTCGTAAGTGACCAAACTTTGGTTTGGTCGGCTTAAGTTCCTTACACGTCACGTCGAGGTTATGACACGAAGTGCAAAACTGGGGAACCAATCCAAGCATACAACGTTGGATCACACTACTCAATATGGGATGCTCAATATCAAAGGCGTCATTGCCATTTCGCCAAAAAAAAAATGGAAATTATCAATTCCATCTATGTGTAAATTTTTTGCCAAAGCTGCTCCCAGAGTAACACAGAGATTATGAATGAAATAAACCTTCAGCGAGACAATTGAAGTTAAATGAGGACGCTTTTTTCACCAGGATACTATGTTAAGGGCGCTATTGGAGCTCTAATTCCTGATGGATTTGGCAATTTTGTTGCCTGTTCAGGTACTTCTATTGCATATGCTTCAGATGAGTTGATGGTGGGATCTTTGGCAATGGAAACACCGGCTATGATAGCCTGAATTAGATTGTGGCTAAATCTGATTGTGTTGAAGTTATCCAAGCTTCTGAAGGTTTCTGCGAACTGTTTTGATTTTGGCATGGAGATTGGCAATGTCGGTTTCTCTCATTGCAAGCGGGAAGCCAATGAGTTAGCTAACTATTGTTACAAGAACCGATTTATTTATGCGGCGTTCCCTTAGGGGAAAAAGAGGATTACCCTATTTTTTATACTCTCCTGGATGTATTTTAGACATATTTCAGTTCCAAATACATCCACTCCTACTTCTCCAACAAGTTACCCTATTTTTGTATACTCTCCTAAAAATGGATGTATTTAGACATATTTCAGTTCCAAATACATTCACTTCTACTTCTCCGACAAGTATTTTCGAACGAAGCGACAGTATTTTAGAACGGAGGGAGCATATCACTAACAGCCTCTACGATTACAGAGGATTGGCATTCTTCAAATCCTAGATTTTGTTTGATTGCACCCATGAAAAACAGAGGATTTCTTCAAGAGCTTGACGTATTTTCTATGAAAAATGTACATAGAACAAATTATTCAATCCTATGAAACCAAACGACAGCATATCAATCCTAAAAATATCAAAGAAGCCATTTTTCCTAAAGTTTCCAGCAGAGGAATCAAAGAGCAATTCCAAAGCTCTCATGTTGGTAAAAAAGTTCCAATGCAACAGGGAAAACAGTTACGAAGACACGCCAGTGCAGAATTATATAAACAAGAATAATCAAATCTAACAAGCAAATCAACAGACTCTACAAACTAAACAATGCAAAGAGGAATAGGATGTTGACACCAACAGCATAAACTTGACCATAATATCAGTCGGATTGGAGGACAATGTATTTAAGGAAAATTGCCCGGTAACGATTCAGGGCACATACTCGAACTCAAACTCAACCCTATGATAGTAAATGTTTTGAGAACGCTGCCGCCAACCTACGACAACCTCTGGAGTTCGATGCCTCCACCAAAAACAAATGTTGGGAAAATCCACCCTCTACAATAATTATTGCCTTCCAACGTTAAAAAGATAAAAGTTCACCAGATCCTCGAAGGGTAGGACTGGGAACAGACTCTCTTGTTCGTCATCATTTCTTCCCCTCTAGGCACCGCCTGAGCCGTACTTCTTTCCGAAGAAGAGGATCTGGAGCTGATCATAGCCGGAGAGCACACCAGCACCAGCAATGGCACGGAGGATGTTGGCACCAGCACCCTTGAAGAGGGACTTGGCACCCTCCTTCTTCAGGATCTGCTGGAAAGCATCCAAGGAGCTCTTGTACTTGACGGCCTCTCCGGAGGTCATCATCATCCTTCTGCGGACGGTGTCAATGGGGTAAGATGCAAGACCTGCACCGTTGGTGATCAACCAACCAAGAGCAAAGCTGGCAAAGAAGTTGTCCTGCAAACAGGTGAATGGTGAGCAAGGATGTCAGTGGTTGTCACCCAAACAAGAGAAATTTGAAGATAGAAGAGAATATGGCAAGGTACTAGAACAAACCTGGAGAGTGCCAGTGAGGAGAACTGGCTTCAGAGAATCATAGAGTCCAAAGTACAGACCACGGTAGACAATGATTCCAACACAGGAGATGTTGAATCCACGGTAAAGCCCAGCAATACCATCTGACTTGAGAGTCTTGCGGTAGACATCAACCAGGCCATTGAATTGCCTTTCACCTCCACCCTTGGATGCCTTTGCGTCATTGGCCAGCCTTGTCCTAGCATAGTCAAGGGAGTACACAAAGAACAGCGAGGAAGCACCAGCAGCACCACCAGAAGCAAGGTTGCCACCGAACCACTTCCAGTAACCATCCTTGTCCTTCTTGAAGTTGAACATCCTCTTGAAGTAATCCTTGAAAGCAAAGTTCAAAGCCTAGGAAAAAAACATAAACAAATTAGAACATGTTAGAACAAGATAACAATAGCAAAAGAATTATTCTGCTATAACTAGTACAAGCACACTAGAATATGAAAATGAAATATTTGAACTACAATTTCTGGATACAGAGATATTAAATTCTATCTCCTGAAATGCATCAGCTGTACATAAAAGTAGCATTCAAAAACAGAAGACAAACAGATGATAGAGATGTTTATTAGACTACCATCAAGAGCATCATCACAAATAACATTACAGCCAGATTGTTAAATGCCAAAGATCATTTTAAGTTTAAAATCTGAGAATACACCATTACCATCATGTGACCATGAAAGCTAATAAAAATAAGCATAACAACAACAACAATAACAACAGAAAAGGGTACCTGAGTTGGGAAGTAACGGATGACGTTAGCAGTGTTTCCTCTCCACAATGAGCCAAAGCCTTCATCCTTGATGGTGCGCCCAAAGCAGTCACCAATACCCTTGTATGGCTCAGAGAGCCTGCCAGCCTTGATCATCTCATCCTGGTTCTGGATAAGCAGTTTCACTCGCTCAATGGGAGCTGCAGCAGTCTTGGAAACTGCAGCTGACACTCCTCCCATGAGGAAATCAATCGCAAAGTTCTTGACACCTTTCTTCTCAGGGGGTGCATTGGCAAACATTGGAGAAGATGACATGATTGGGACACTGATGCCAAGGTTCTGAGTCATGTAGCTGCTTGTGGTGAAGCGCCTCTCATAGGATGGCACAGAAGGGCAGATGTTGCGAGCACGAACACCCTCAGAGAAGCTGGAGGCAAGGTGGAACTGTCCACCAAACTTCTGCATGACAGACGGGTGGTTAACACGGTCCGCCATCTCTGACCTGCAACAGCAATCAAACCAAAGCATACATTAGCAAGCTTGATGCAATTGTGAAACATTGTATAAACTAACAAACAGCCAGGAAATATAACAAGTAAATCAAGTAAAACATACTATCTCTTATAGATATTAGATAACAAAGGTGCTCACAATTGTTTGGGGCACAGTGGAATGAAAGAGGGGTAACTAAAAAACATTTACGCTAACTTGTAACTACAAGAAACATAGTAAAAAACCATTGCTATCTCTACAACCTGGTTAGCCCTAATCTGTAAGAATAGCAATCACAAACTCATTTTAGAAATTTACTGATAACCCCTAATAGCAACATAATTATTAAACATAGCAGTATTGCAAGCTGACAGAAACAGTTGAGACGCTTGAAAGTACTCAAATGGGATATAAAAACATAGGAGGCACAATCAGCACATAATGCTAAACTGGAATTAGGTTTAATCCAGGTGGATCAACCGAGTCAAAGTGCATCACTAACGGAAACAACTTAGTCGGGACTAAAACCCACACTACGGCAACAAAAGACATACCTAATCATGAGTAAAGACACGGCTTTCAATTTTCAATTGGTACATGTGATGTACAACAGAAATCTACTTGCATCTAAACAAACAAAGGCGCACAAACAGATTAGGATCTGTTGACATTAACTGTTTCTGTTACCAAGAATCCGAGTAAAAAAACAACATTTCTTTAACACTATGTGGGGCATCTTGCGTCAGGTCAACAGATCAGATTGCACAAAATAAGACTGGATCTAATTGCCCAAGACAGGGCCGCTTTCATCTCATACCCCGACGTCTTCCGGATCCATAGATCCAAAAGAGCAACGCGGTCCAGATGACAACAAACTAGATCGTGCAAAACGACGGGAAAAACAGGCATCTATACATGAGATCTGACGAACAAAATGAACCAGCGAGTTACCGAACAACAGATCCTCCTTACCGGAGAGGAAGGGGCACGGATCTGATCGCCGAGGACGCGAGACTAGCGCCAGACCGAGTTGTACCGAACAGGAACGAACACAAATGGATCTACTCGACAAACGGGGAGGCAGATCTATATATACGGCGCGAGCACGGACGACCGCGGCTCGCCACAAAGCCAGAAATAGACTACCGAGAAGGAAGAGGAGGGGGGCGGGCGGCCATGCGCGGAGGAACTCACCCTTCGGAAGCGGAGGCGATGGGGTGGTGGCTCTTCCCGGCTCGGCGGCTCCGCTCCTTCCGGTCTTGCGGTGAGAGAGAGAGAGGGGTGGCCAGGCGCCGCGGGGCGGGGGAATATATGCGAGGGGGCTAGGGTTTGCGGGATGCGGGCCTCTTTATCTTCGCCCGCCTGCCTGCCCTCCCGTGGAGCGGGGCGGGTCGGGTCGTTCTCGCGGGGGCCGTTACGGCGCGGTGGGCGTGCTCGGCTGGCGGTGTGCGGGAGGGATCCCGGCCATTTCCCGTGCGTACGCGCGGGGCGGGGCGGGTGCGGGATCTGGGCCGTCGATCGGTCCGCGGTTGGTGGATCGTCGGCGGTGGGCCACGCGGGTGGCGGCGTCCCTGGCGGTGGGGGCAGGTTCGTCGCATGCCGGGTCTTTCGATTCGTTCCATTCTGCTGATCGGCTGCGGGCGGGCGCGCACCGCGCAGCGGCTTCCGCGAATGGGAGGGGGCGCGCCGTGCTGGCGGGCGTGCGGTGTGCCGTGGTTGGTTGGTTGGACGGAGCCCGTTTGTTTGGAGGAAAAATGGGTCGTCGACGGAAGCGTCGTGTTTGGACTTTGGGGCGGTCAGATGGGATCGGGCGGGCGACGGGGCTAGTTGGTTGGCGCCGGGTGGTGTGTGAAGGGAAATGCGGAACATGGCTCGTGCGGAACGTGCAAGTGGGTGGGCTGTGGAAAGAATTGGAATATCGCCTCTTCTTTTTTCCCTTCTGGGGCCCTTGGATGGATGGATGGATGGTCCGCTAGGCTGCACCAACGTGGCGTAGCTCAATCATATCGTTTGTTTATACGGTGGAGTATATACAGTACTTTTCCTCTTTGAAAGAAAATACAATCGTATACTTTTCCTCTCTCTGTTTTTTAGATCGGTGTACACGTCGTTTTGGTGCGAGTCTCGACCGTCCATTCTTCGCCTCAAAGGGCATTTTTGCATGGCGGGCGGGGTGGCTGCTGTCCAAGTCGTCGTTGCAAAATACGTGCTCCTTCGGTGTTTCGGCGGCTAATCTATGGTGTTGACCGCTAATACGCACTAAATATAAATGGTGTCGGTGTCCTTGGATCGTTTGAAGTCCTAAGGGCGTCTCTGGCGTCGACCCTAAAAACGGACATGCCATCCGTCCGTGCATGTTGACACGGGAGCTGAACGTCTAACCGTGCTCGCATCCATTTCAATATAAATTTGAATAACTCGGACAAATTTCATCAAACACAACGAGATTCACTACAGTTCGGACATAATTTACATAAAACAAATGTACTTCGTTCGTTTAACTAAAACAAAAAAATTAAAAACCTAGGAGGCTAACTTGTAGCAGACGATGAAATCATACACGTGGTGGTCGCACCGTCGTCATTGTCCGTAACGTCGTCGTCGTGATTGAAGTAATCCTTTCGGTGACGGAAGGACGCGGGGGCCCGACAGCCTATCCCGACCGCGGCCTTTCTTAGGGAAACGATGAACGAGACTTACTCATCTATTATCAACTATGGGATGAAATATAACTGCCTTCAGAAGTTTTAATATTTTATTTCTTACCACTTCCTTCACCATAGGATTAAAACGGCGTTGATAGTCAAAAATAGGTTTAGCATATGGCTCCATAATAATTTTATGTCGGGACATATTGAGGCTAATGCCCTTGAGATCATCGAGAGTATATCCAATTGGAGCATGACGTTTTCTTAGAGTTTTTAATAATCTCTTTTCTTCGTGCACTAAAAGGTTAGAATAGATCATAATGGGATATTTTTTTTCACTAGGATAAGTAATTTCAATGTATCACAGGATAAACTTTACGGGGTGGAGAATCTCCCAAATTCCAACAGGCAAATTATTTTAATTCCCGAAAGACACAAGTTTAGGTTCTTACTTTTCTCAAAATAAAATCATTGTAAGGGTAGCACTCCCCTAGAAAAATGTATTAATACAGAACATAGTTGAGAAGCTTGTACTCAAAATCTAGATGAATATATTTCTCATCACGAGTCAGTTGACAATATTCAAATGATAAGAAAATTATATATCATTTCTTTCTTGCCTAATCTGATACGACTCTAGGGATTTTGGATTCATTATTGTGTCAAGGTTTCAAGTTTCGTAAGAATCTTCACATCTTTTCGGTTGTATAGGAAAGAAACCCAACGTAAATTCATGCAAACTTCGGCTCAAGATAATTTATATGGCAAATCTTGTTTCTGAATTCTCTACACTCTATTTTGCTAATTTTCTAAAGAAGGAAATCACGTGAGCCCGTGTGCTGAAAAATCTGCATACTATATATATTTGGTTATGTTAGTAATATAACTTTTTAACTTCAAGTACATTCTCACATGTTCTTGCGGTTTTCATCACAAATATATCATATATCAAACATAGATTACTTGACATTGACTGTTATTGTTCCCACTGATATAACAAACATAAATCCACTGTTGCCGGTCTGTGCATCCCACAACCACGCTATAAATAAGTTGTTCTGGCTATCTGCTCTTGAATTTGGTCCTACTGCATGTAGTAGAAGGATAGGCATTGGCAATGGTTCTTTTATGTCTAGAAACAAAAAGGTAGGTTTATTTCTTGATCAAGGTTGTTTCCAATACTCAACAAAAGATTCTTCAAAGCCCTTCCAAGTGGTTTATCATGCAAAGTACTCTCTGCTACCGACTCAACAGGACAAGAATTTGCAAAAGCAAATAATCATCACGACAACAATTGTCATTGACTATAATTAAGCATGTCGCTAGAAAACGTGGAAGTGAAAAACGTAAATACTAAGAATTCTTGACCTTGTTATCTCAAAAAAGAAGTCTTGAGTGCATATATTTGTGCTAACAAGGTGGACACATAACTTTTTAAAAATCATCTTAGTTCCTCATGACAACATAATACCAAAAATACCATGTGTTATTCTCACATACATAGTTAACCACTACAAAAAAAGACACATCCGTGGCATTATGGCCCGAACGAAAACTTTTTCTGCCATGCATATGACACTTCCATGATGATAATTTGCTTGAAAGGCACCTTCGAGATCCTCCCAAGTACCAATGGAGTCATCGGGCAAGTTGTTAAGCCAATGCCATGTCGACCCTTTGAGTTTCAACAACAGTATTTGATGTCATGGAGGTCATCACCTCCAGCTATGTGGACGTGCATGAGGAAATCCTCGATCCATACGGCGGGATCCGTTGTTCCATCACATTGCTCAATGTTAATGGGTTTAAACTCGTTTGGGAACTGATGCTGCATTACCTCGTCGATAAAGCACATGGGTGGGCACCTCCTCGGATCCAAGTTGTGGCATGTCGGATGTCCAATATTGTCATGGTCCAATCACATGTATAATTACGTATCTCACCATGTTTGGATAACCAAGCCAGGTATCCCGCATGTCTTGCGGGTAGGCGCTCTCGAGATCCGTAGATGGATCGTGATGGAGCGGCTGGTTTTGGTGTCGTATTCTTCTGCAAGTTATAAGATTTCAAGGGCGGAAGTGGGTCTTTGTCGTAACAACGAGATTTTCGGGGGTTGGGATATCGGCCTGTCACGGCGCTGAGGAGGACGGTTGGGCTTCTCGGCCCAGTCGCGCTTGGACAATAAGTTGCCATAAACTTCCTCGTCGAATTTAGGGAGCAAGCATCTACACGGATATGACTGGTTGTTGCATGTAACTATATCCGCAATCTCTTGTTCGGTCCTTAGGACCTCCACCCATTTATCATTGAGCTCATCCTGATCGAACTTGAGCTTTTGGCTTTTTTGATTTATGCTTCTAGCCATGCTGATCAGACATCGGTGGAAAGCCTGAAGCCGAGGATCCGCAAGAGGCTTCTTGAGGACATCGAATTCATCGGGTCCGAGATTGATGTCTTCCTCAGATCCTGGATATAGCAGTTGTCGTCTTCGGGGTCATCATCGTCCCCGTTCATCATGGCGCCGTTGACGTGGCCAATGACGGTGTACTCGCCTACATCTTGATCCTTGGCACTATCTGGAGTAGTGCCATTATCGGTGGCATCACCGTTTTCTGTGGCGTCGTTGCTAGACGCTCCATTGCATGTGCCTCGAACACGACGCTTTTTACGTCGGCGCTTCAGAGGCTCCTTGTCTCCTTCATCATCCTTGGGAGTGTCCACCATGTAGACATCATAGATGGAGGTGGTCGTCCACTTGCCCTTCATGATCGATTCCCCCTCCAGCAGAGCACCGAAAAAGGCCTCCAGATGGGATCGCAGAAGAATAGAAGTTTGCGGCAACGGAAAAAGTGTTTCGGGTGGCTCTCTGGGGTTTCCCCATATTTGAGAATTTATTGAAGTGGAATCAGGTCAGACGGAGCCACATGTGGCCCACAAGGTAACAGGGCGCTCCCTTGGGCGCGCCCTATTGCCTTGTTGTTTCCTCGTTTGTCCTCAGGTCTCCTTCCGAAGCTTCTAGGGTCTCTTTTGTCCAGAAAAAATCGTCAAAAAGTTTCGTAGTGTTTGGACTTCGTTTGGTACCGACTTTCCGAAAAACCAAAAACAACCAGAAAACAATAACTAACACTAGGTTAATAGGTTAGTTACCAAAAATGGTATAAAATAGCATAAAATGCATATAAAAGTATCCAAGATTGATACTATAACAGCATGAAACAATAAAAAAATTATAGATACGCTGGAGAAGTATCAGCATCCCAAGCTTAATTCCTGCTCGTCCTCGAGTAGGTAATGATAAAAACAGAATTTTTGATGTTGAATGCTACCTGACATGTGTATCATGCAATCTCTTTACGGTGTAAATGATGAGAAACGATGAAGTAACAATATGAACATAATAATATCCTGTTGGAAATATGCCCTAGAGGCAATAATAAAGTGGTTATTATTATATTTCTTTGTTCATGATAATCGTTTATTATCCATGCTATAACTGTATTGACCAGAAATTCAAATGCATGCGTGGATACATAGACAACAACATGTCCCTAGTGAGCCTCTACCGGACTAGCTGGTTGATCAAAGATGGCTATGGTTTCCTAGTCATAGACATGAGTTGTCATTTGATAACGGGATCAGATCACACCATTAGGAGAATGATGTGATGAACAAGACCCAAACTATGAACATAGTATATGATCATGTCAAGTTTATAGCTATCGTTTGGTGCATGTCAAGTATATATTCCTATGACCATGAGATCATGCAACTCGCTGAAAACCGGAGGAGTACCTTGTGTGTGCCAAACATCGCAACGTAACTGGGTGACTATAAAGGTGCTCTACAGGTATTTTCGAGGGTGTCTGTTGAGTTGGCATGGATCAAGACTGGGATTTGTCACTCCGTATGATGGAGAGGTATCTTAGGGCCCACTCGGTAATACAACATCACAACAGGCTTGCAAGTAATGTGACTAGTGAGTTAGTCACAGGATCTTGTATTACGGAATGAGTAAAGGGACTTGGCGGTAACGAGATTGAACTAGGTATGGTGATACCGACGACCGAATCTTGGGCAAGTAACATACCGACAGACAAAGGAAACTACATATGGGATTGTCTGAATCCCTGACATCGAGGTTCGACCGATAAAGATCTTTGTAGAATATGTAGGAACCAATATGGACATCCAGGTCCCGCTATTGTTTATTGACTGTAGAGGTGTCTCGGTCATGTCTGCGTAGTTCTCGAACCCGCAGGGTCTACACACTTAATGTTTGGTGATGATATAAGTATAGTAGAGTCATTATGGTGGTTACTGTCGGTGTCAAAACCGGCGGATCTCGGTAGGGGGTCCCGAACTGTGCGTCTAGGCGGATGGTAACAGGAGACAAGGGACACGATGTTTTTACCCAGGTTCGGTCCCTCTCGGTGGAGGTAAAACCCTACTCCTGCTTGATTGATATTGATGATATGGGTAGTACAAGAGTAGATCTACCACGAGATCAAGGAGGCTAAACCCTAGAAGCTAGCCTATGGTATGATTGTTGTTCGTCCTATGGACTAAAGCCCTCTGGTTTATATAGACACCGGAGAGGGCTAGGGTTACACAGAGTCGGTTACAATGGTAGGGGATCTACATATCCGTATCGCCAAGCTTGCCTTCCACGCCAAGGAAAGTTCCATCCGGACACGGGACGGGATCTTCAATCTTGCATCTTCATAATCTTGGAGTCTGGCCGACGGTGATAGTTCAGCTATCCGGACACCCCCTAGTCCAGGACTCCCTCAGTAGCCCCTGAACCAGGCTTCAATGACGACGAGTCCGGCGCGCATATTGTCTTCGGCATTGCAAGGCGGGTTCCTCCTCCGAATAATCCATAGAAGATTTTGAACACCAGGATAGTGTCCGGCTCTGCAAAATAAGTTCCACATACCACCGTAGAGAGAATAATATTTACACAAGTTCAATCTGCTGACACATCTCGTGGCATGACGTCACACCACGGCCAAGCCTCCATTCGAATTGTTTTTATTGTCCCACCTCAGCACGTTTAGCGAAGCGGTTTCCTTGGCACGTCTTATCAAAGCAGAGATCGTGTCCCCTTATTTCGGGATTCTCATCAATACGGGCATGGGTAACCCAACCGCGCCATTGATTGCGGCGCTTGGGAGATAAGCGAGTTTACCAGGCCGGTGGGGACACATAGTTTCGTCCGCCCATATATAAGGGGATAAGGATCCACCTTTTTACCTACGCCTTCTTCCTCCTTTGCTTATCCATCTCCGCGCACTCGAGCTCCAGCGCCCAAGTCCGCACATCTCACCTCGACCTTCTCCGACCATGTCCGGAGCGGGAGGCAAGTGGATGGCCTCCTCCGTCACGGAGGGGCACATCAAGAGGCTGCGCAAGGCCGGATACTTGTCCAGCGACATCGCGCATCGGCTCCCCGATGAGGGGCAGCTCATCCTCACCCCCAGGCCCCATGAGAGGGTGGTGTTCCTTCCCCATTTCCTCCACGGACTGGGCTTCCCACTCCACCCATTTGTCCGGGGGCTCATGTTCTACTATGGCCTAGATTTCCATGATCTGGCCCCGAATTTCATCCTCAACATCTCGGCGTTTATCGTCGTGTGCGAGGCCTTCCTCTGCATCCAACCCCACTTCGGCTTATGGCTAAAGACTTTTAATGTCAAGCCAAGGTAGTGGCGGCCGCCAAGCGGAGTCTTGGAGGCGCCATGGTGGGCAAGATGCCCAACGTCACCTAGCTCGAGGGCGCCGTGGAAACCATCAAGGGGTGGCAATCGGGGTGGTTTTACGTCACCGAGCCAGTGACCTGAATGGGCAGCGGCCCCGAGTTCAGATCTGCATCCCCACATGGCTCACCTCACGGAAGAAGGGGCGACATGGGGTGATTCGGAGGAGCCGACGGACTCCAATCTGTGTCCAATCCACGGTGAACAAGAAGCTCAAGCTTGTCAACGTAGTCCAGGTTATGCTCATCCGCCAGATTCTCCCGTGCCAACAACGGGCTTTCAACTTGTGGGAGTTTGATCCGGCACAGCACCAGACCTTGAGCAGGCTCTTCGACACTACGTACGAAGAGGCCTGGAGGGTGTTGTTCAAGGGCGTCGAGGCTCCCGCATCCGCTACCGAAGATCGCGGATTCAGTTCGCAGCGTCAAGCTGGCGAGGTAAGCTATTTTACCCTTTACGGGACACTTGTTTTCCATAGTTTGACTCTATGCGGGATCTAAACTCCCTTTACCTTTATTAGGCCTGGCAGAAGACGTTCGGGCAGGTCAACTGTCCAGCTCCCATGCCAGAAGGCCCAGCGGACGCCCGATTAACGGGGCTGCTGGTCCCGGTGCCTTACGTGGTGCCGGAGAAGAAGGCCAAGAAGAAGGCCACGGGAACTCAAAGAAGTTCCCGGCGCCAGGTGTTATCGGACTCATCGTCCGATGACTCCGAGGCAGACTCCTCCCACGAAGACGAGGAGGAGAAAAAGGAGGCCTCTCCCCCAGCGGGGGGAGAGAAGAAAAGGAAGGCTTCCCCAACGGAGGAGAAGAACCCTTCCTCCGGACTGTTCCACCGACGCCGATGATGGCGAAGAAGAGTGGCCCACAAGGGCCAAGCCCCTGGCGAGATCGTGAGTGTCCGTATTCCAGAATAACTTATGATTTTCCTTTCGTCGCATAGTGTCTTCTAACGCCGAACACAACCATGTAGCCCGCCCAAGGATGACTTCCCCGCTTCGTCGAGCGGGTCCCTGGGTTCGTCGGATGTGAATAGTACTTCACTTCCGACCGCCTCCTCCCCCCGTGACGCAGACGACACCGAGGTGGGGTCCCAGAAGGGGACCAACCAGGAGGAGGAGGTCCCGGAGGTGCTGCAGGGTAACCTCCCGGACTTTGAACCGGACTCCGCACCGGAACCTTCGATGGTTCCGGAGTCCGGCGGGCGGCCCCTTCGTAAGAAGGGCGAGACAGCGACGCCGGTGACCTCCGTCCAATCGGAGGCGCCGGATAATTTGCTGGAGGCGCTCAACGGCGCCTCCATTGACGAGGAGCACCGCCTTTATTATGAGTGCGGTGATTGAGAAGTTCGATCCGCCAAGAGCGGGATGGTGGCTTCGTACCACCTTTTAACAGGCTTTGAGGTAAGGAATTTAAGATATGTAAAATAGTACCGCATAGACAATAGCCCCTGATGCTCAGTTCGGCGTTCGGAAAGAAAAGCCGAGCTGAGGATCTTAATAAGATATACGCAGGAGTCTAACATAAGTATGTCAATATGGGAATGTAGGCTGCGCTGCTGACCTCTGCCGCACTGACTGCGGAGGTTAATGCATTGAAGCAGAGCCTCGAGCGGTCCGAGAACAAGCTCGGCCGTGGGAAGAAGCGGCTCGAGGACAAGGAAGGTGAGAAATACCTTATTAAAGTTATACCTTATAAAAATGACAGGAAGACTCGAGAGTCCGAGCTCGCCTCGGCTCTTGAGAGTGCCAGAGCCGCCAAGGCTGAAGCTCAAAAAGCCCTCCAGGAGATTGAGGCGATAAAGAAGATAGCGGCGGGTAAGGCATTCTCCATGCAAAGCAAGCATGTGAAAGTGAATTACTTGTTACTTACCCGAATCCGAAGCTCTCCAGGAGCATTCGCAGATCTGCACTGCAGTGTGCCCGATGTTGCCGCATTCTACCGGGCCGAGGAGGGGAGCTCAATGGAGAAGGTATTTTGGTCTCAATATGCTGAGGCCGGACATCCGGTGCCCCCGAGCGACCAGCTGAAGCAGCTGGTCGAGCTCCACAAGGTGGCGAACAGGCCATGAAGGGCCTCATTGTTGGTGTGGCCCAAAGAAGCCATGCACAGGAGCTACTTGATGCAGTGCGGCGGCCGGTGGGCCTTTGTCCATGGGTTGAAGTTATCAAGCACTCACTTTGCATTGAAGGTGCCGTCAGGCCCTTGCCCGTGCTAAAGTGCATCAGGCGGGATGGACGCCGAGAAGCTTGTGACGGACGCGCCACCGCCGGGCAAGGAGTATCGCACGCCCGAGATGTACTATAAGGGTGTCTGAAGGGTGCCCGCCTTTATAGCGGCGAATGCTCCAAAGATGTAATTTTGAGTAGACTCGCATTTTGTTATCCTGTGCGCTGAAAACTTTGTTCATATGCGCTAAGCAACGCTTGTTAATTTAAAATATTACCTTCTGTGCGGCCGTTTATCAAATCTTAGAGATGGCAAGTCGTTGGCTTCAGCCCCCATGCCACGAGTGCTGGGGTGTTCGGGATAAACTTGAGCGCTCTTGTTCCCATTTTTGGGTCCTTCTAGGGAGGCGCTCAACATAACGAACGAGGCAACCGGACTTATAATGCTTGAACACTCCCACTTAGCCATAGAATTCTATAATTTTAAATTTCGGCGAAGCCCCTAGTGTTCGGAAGGCCGAATTCGGGGCGCTATACACGCCTGGGTCGGACAAAGCCGGCTCCTCGCTCTAAGCGGCATAAGTCTTTAGGGACTCGAAAAAACCTCTCGAACAGCGACCAGCTCTCGCCTTATCATGATGGTCAGTTTTAGCTTTCTCCACTGAGGTGCTCGACCCAGCTCAAGCTGGGCACAATCGCGATGGTTCTCCCAGCCTACCTTAGCTGATATAACGGAACGTAAGGTACCAAAACATGGGAGCCGGGCAAACCCAACTATTGACCCAAGACATGATTCAGAGCCGATGCATATAATGCTATAAGTTCGAGGTGCCGCACTTGTGAAAGTGTTCAGACTTATCACACCATAATTTGGGGAACTTAAGCCCCTGGTGTATTTGGCCGTACCAAAGCGTACGGGTGCAACATGTCATAAGTGAACATATATAGATAGAAAAAGGGAATGCAATGATAGGCAAAAAGCGATGCATTGTTTATTCGAAAAATACTGCAATGAAAGCAGAACGATACAAATAGTGCGATAAGCAAGGGATGGGACTATTTAACATGTCCCCCTCCAGGGGTAGGCTACGGAATGGTATGTAAAACAGGTATAATGCTTGTAATGGAGACCACCTGGATACTCGACGTAGCTTTTCTGCTTCCCTGGCTGTTGCATCGTGAGTTCGGCAAGTCTATTGCCGGACAGGGCTTCTGGAGAACGGAGTCCTGAGAATAAGAAAATAATAAAGGGAAAAAAAGAATGACACACTTGGGAGCCCCTGGTGTGGTTGAGCCGCACTCTGGGCATGCCGTGGTCGTGCCCCTCCCCCTATGCCCATGGTATCTCCAGAGCGTAGTGATGTACGCGTGAATCTTGGTCTCGCGATTTCGCGAGGGTTGGGGTTAGGGCCGCATTACTCTGGCGATGCTCGGGCGTGCTGTGGTCTTGTTATAGGTTACTCGGGCGCTTGGCGGTGCGGTAAATAACAGCCGGACTCGAGAATTCCCTTAAGAGGCTACTCTGTACTTCCGCCGCGGGAGCCGCTGTATGCTCCTCCGTTCGGAGAGAGCGTTCAGTGTTTCCGTTGACCGTAATGACTCCTCGAGGGCCTAGCATCTTGAGCTTGAGGTATGCGTAGTGCGGCGCCGCATTGAACTTTGCAAATGCGGTTCGTCCGAGCAGTGCGTGATAGCCGCTGCGGAACGGGACTACGTCGAAGATTAACTCCTCGCTTTGGAAGTTATCCGGGGATCCGAAGACCACTTCAAGTGTAACTGAGCCTGTACAATTGGCCTCTACACCTGGTATGACGCCTTTGAAGGTCGTCTTTGTAGGTTTAATCCTTGAGGGGTCTATTCCCATCTTGCGCACTGTATCCTGATAAAGCAGGTTCAGGCTGCTGCCGCCGTCCATCAGGACTCTAGTGAGGTGAAATCCGTCAATGATTGGGTCTAGAACCAATGCGGCGAATCCGCCATGGCGGATGCTAGTATTGTGGTCCCTTCGATCAAAAGTGATCGGGCATGAGGACCACGGATTGAACTTTGGGGCAACTGGCTCCATCGCATATACGTCCCTGAGTGCACGCTTCCGCTCCCTCTTGGGTATGTGGGTTGCGTACATCATGTACACCGTCCGCACTTGTGGGGGGAAACCCTTCTGTCCTCTATTGTTCGGCGGCCGGGTCTCCTCCTCGTCATCGCTATGCAGCCCCTTGTCATTGTTTTCGGCAATTAACTTGCCTGCCTGCTTGAACACCCAACAATCCCTGTTGGTGTGATTAGTAACTTTTCGGGTGCCGTGTATCCGCACAGTGATCGAGTATCCGGTCCAAATTGGATGGGCCCGGAGTAGTTCTTTTGAATGGATTTTTCCGCTGACCGGGTTTAGAGCCTCTGAATCCGGCGTTGACTACCGTATCTTCAGTATTATCGCCATTAATGCGGCGCTTGTGCTTATTGCGACGCGACCTGCCATTGTTGTCTTTGGTATCCGAACTACCAGAGTTTTTGGTTAGGTTGTTACTGCGAGCTAGCCAGCTGTCCTCTCCCGCACAGAAGCGGGTCATGAGTGATGTGAGGGCTGCCATGGATTTCGGCTTTTCCTGTCCTAGGTGCCGGGCCAGCCACTCGTCGCGGATGTTATGTTTGAAGGCTGCCAGGGCCTCTGCATCCGGACAGTAGATGATTTGATTTTTCTTGGTTAAGAACCGTGTCCAGAATTGTCTGGCCGATTCGTCTGGCTGCTGAATTATGTGGCTTAGGTTATCAGCGTCTGGTGGTCGCACGTATGTGCCCTGGAAGTTATCAAGGAATGCGGCTTCGTGTCCTCCCAACACCAATTGATTCTGGCCGCAAGCTGTTGAGCCAATGCCGAGCTGGTCCTTTAAGCTTGAGTGGGAGGTATTTGATGGCGTGAAGATCATCACCGCGGGCCATCTGGATATGAAGGAGATAGTCCTCGATCCAAACCGCAGGATCTGTTGTGCCGTCGTATGATTCAATGTTTACGGGTTTGAAACCCTCAGGGATTTGATGATCCATTACTTCGTCTGTGAAGCATAGTGGGTGTGCGGCGCCTCTGTATTGGGCTATATCACGACGCAACTCAAACGAGCTTTGTCTACTGTGTTCGGCCCGGCCGGCATTCTGTATCCGGCGTGACGATTGTCGTCAAGTATCGTGGGGCGCCCACGCGATCCATAGATCGATCTTGTTTGTCTTGCCTTGTCCTCCAATATGTCTCACCAGTCCGGCGCATTCCCTCGTGGCTTTGTGCTTTTCGAGCGACGCCAGGGTACGGCTATAGTGGTGGGCCTAGAGGCCTCTTTGTCGCGGCCACGAGGTGTCCGGTCGACCGTATTGTGCACTAGTGATGTAGGTTTGTGTGCTTCCTCCTCTAATCGGGGTAGCAGCTTGCGTTTGGGGTAGCTTTTGGAGGGGCGTTCGAGTTCATGTATTGGACCGGGGGCTACACGAAGGACCTGCGAGATGTATTGGAAAACAAAGCAGGACAGTCAAGATCGATCTACGGATCATGGGGGCGCGCCACAACACGTGACGATGCCCGTCACGCCGGATACAATATACATAAGTCCGGCCGGGCCGAATACAATAGACCAGATTAATTTGAACTACGTCGGGATGTAGCCTGGCATAGAGGTGCCGCACACCCCCTATGCTTCACTGATGAAGTTATGGATCATGAATTCTCAAAAGGGTTTAAACCCATAAACATTGAATCATATGATGGCACAACAGACCCCGCGGTATGGATTGAAGATTATCTCCTACACATTCACATGGCCCGCGGCAATGACTTACATGCCATAAACTACCTACCACTTAAGCTCAGAGGACCGCCTCGGCATTGGCTGAATAGCCTGCCAGCAAGCTCCATTAGTAGTTGGGAGGACCTGGAAGACGCATTCCTTGACAACTTCCAGGGCACTTACGTGCGACCACCGGATGCTGATGACTTAAGTCACATAACACAATAGCCCGGAGAGTCAGCCAAGAAATTCTGGACTCGGTTCCTAACCAAAAAGAACCAAATTGTCGACTGTCCGGATGTCGAAGCCTTAGCAGCCTTCAAGCATAACATCCGTGACGAATGGCTCGCCCGACACCTCGGCCAAGAGAAGCCAAAATCCATGGCAGCCCTTGTCGGTGTCAAAACCGTCGGATCTCGGGTAGGGGGTCCCGATCTGTGCGTCTAAGGCTAATGGTAACAGGAGGCAAGGGACACGATGTTTTACCCAGGTTCGGGCCCTCTTGATGGAGGTAAAACCCTACTTCCTGCTTGATTTATATCGATGATATGAGTATTACAAGAGTTGATCTACCACGAGATCGTAGAGGCTAAACCCTAGAAGCTAGCCTATGATGATTATGATTGTCCCTATACGGACCAAACCCTCCGGTTTATATAGACACCGGAGGGGGCTAGGGTTTACACAGAGTCGGTTGCAAAGAAGGAAATCTAATATCCGGATCGCCAAGCTTGTCTTCCACACAAAGGAGAGTCCCATTCAGACACGGGACGAAGTCTTGAGTCTTGTATCTTCACAGTCCATCAGTCCGGCCAAAGTATATAGTCCGACTGTCCAGATACCCCCTAATCCAGGACTCCTCGAGCCCTGAACCAGGCTTCAATGGCGATGAGTCCGCGCCTGATTTGTCTTCGGCATTGCAAGGCGGGTTCCATCTCCGAATACTCCAAAGTACCTGTTGCAACGAACTGTGTCCGGCTTCCCATCAATGTTGTACTCCTTGGCTTCCGTGCTTCAATAATGGCCATCTCCACATGTCGAACGAATACGAGGAGCCAGGGCATTTTTGCATTTACCCCCCCGGCCCTGCAAGCAAACCGTCTATTTGAAGGAACGGGGATCCTCAGATCCAAACCTCACCTTCTTCCCTTGAGCAAGCATCCAACAGAGCGCTCCGGAAAAAACCATTCCAACATGGCTGGTTGCCGCAACTCTTCTTCTCGTCCCCTTCGCTCCAAGCCAGGCGACTGGGAAGAGTGTTCAGTTCCTCAAACCCGTTTGATAGAGTTACATACCCAAGGGTTTCTTCCACCGGCGTTCATGGTTCCCGTCCAAGCTGGACTAGCCACCTATAATGGCGGGGAGCAAGCGGAGAGATCTCCTAATCCATCCCCGGGGGAGCGAATATGCCTCATCCCGCATCTGTTAAGAGGCGTCGGGTTTCCAATCCACCCATTCCTTCGCGGGCTCCTGGAGTTCTATGGCCTCCAGTTGCACAACTTCACCTCCACCTCCGTGCTGCACATAGCAGGATATGTTGCCCTTTGTGAACTATTTCTGGGCTGCGAGGCTCACTTCGGGTTATGGAAGAAGTTGTTCTGCCTCGTCCCTCACAACTAGGAGGAATCCATATGTCAAGTGGGCGGAGCCGAAGTATGGCGCTTCGAGATCGGATACTGTCCGTACTCCCAAGAAGGCACTGGCCAACTGCCCTCGGAGTGGTTTTATGTTGATGACGTTCCCCTTCCGGATCCAAACGGGACGGGTCTCCCCGAGCTCGAGAATGCTCCGCCAAGGCACGCCTGCAAGTTAGGCGCCACCGGGGCCCCCAAGAGGAGGATACCAGAGAAGTACACTTCCTGATGAGCAGGATAAAGATACTGGCCAAATCAGGGCTGACAATAGTCGAGGTTATAGCAATATGCATAATGCGGGGAGTGCGGCCGTTTAATATCGGGGGAAGCCCATGTGGCATTACAACGGGGAAGATGATGCCACCCGCTGTGGTTGTAAAGGTCCGGACTCCGCCACTGCTCTGGCGAGGATATTGTCCGATTTGTATAAATGAGAAGAAGAAGAATTCCTTCATATTAAACCGCGGGATGGGTTTTCTATGTACAACCCCACAAGCTGGGTAAGTCATCACTCTTTCCCTCGCTCCATTCATTCTGGCGTCCTTCGTGACGATTATTTACCTCAATATTTTTGAGCAGGAACTGAGGAGGGCCGTAGAAGGATTCAACAGCCCCTCCCCGTAGCCAGAGGACCCCGGAAGGGCCTTCAATCCAGGACTCGAAGAAGATCCGGATATTACTGTGGAGCTTGTCAACGGGACATTTTATCAGGCCAGCTTCGATGGAGCCTCGGTGGCTATTGTCGCCGACTATCCCGGACTGCTACCTGCATCACGTGTAAGCAAAGCCGAAACCTTATCCTACGAAGAGGACTCCTTTCTGATACCATGCCTTATGCCTAAAATATCGTATTTTTGTAGAGACGGCCATCGGAACGTGACGCCGAGCCCCTGGGGGCTCATCGGCAAAGTGCGTCCGGATCGGGCAGGCTTAAGAGGAAGGCGGTCTGGGCCGAAACGCCATTACAGAGGTATGGTAAAAACCTGCTCTGTGATTATTGTGTTTGAAACGTAACAGCGTCCTTTGTGTCCTGGCAGAGAGAGGAGTTGCCAGACTATATCCGGAGATCCTGCCGATCACGCCTCCACCAGCCGGATTCCAGAACCGGCTTCGAGAGAGGAGGCCAATGCGGGGCCGATGCCGAATTGTCTTCTGACAGAGGATGCGGATATGCTCTCCGCCACGAATTTCGAAGTAGAGAGTGACATGAATCACCGGCGCGGATGGGCCGTACTTTGCAATAACATCTTTTTCGAAGAGGCATTTAATGCTTTCAATTCGGGAGATGCATACATCCGAGCTGCTCAAGGCGGGCTCGCTCGGGCGATGGACCAGTATGCCAAAGATATACGGGTAAGAAAATTTGATAAGCATGTATAGCAGTAGCCCCTGAGACTTGAAACGGTTGGACAACTATTTTAAGGATCAATTTATGCATAGGTCCTTGTAGATAAGAATGCCCAATTGTCTCAAGAGCTGGAGGAGTGCAAGACCCAGCTGAGGGCCGCGGTTGCCAAGCTAGAGGAATCCCAGAAGGCCTCATCTGGTAACATTTGTCTCAATAGAGAAATTTTATAGAAATGTACCAGTTGGTAAGTGGCTTATTTGATAAGTCTAACAGAAAATTCTGCAGACAATCCCGGGGAGAATCCGGAGATCATAAGAGATAGCGAGTCACATCTCCAAAGGTAGCTAAAAGCTGGCGAGCATGTTCTTACACAAGTTAGGCGGGAGAAGAACGATCTTCAAGATGCCAATGTCCGGCTGGGTGTTGAGTTAGGAGATGTTCGTGCTCAGTTGGCGGACTCCGTGAAGGAGAACAAAAGGCTTCGTCGCGACATTTATGGTAAGTGCCTAGACGAACTGTAGTACAGCTCGGCGAGGAAGCATATTGAAAGAGTTTATATCTGTAGGTATGTTGACTGGCCGCCCTGAACAGGATATGCCCGCGTCTACAGGTGATTTACTGCAAAACCTCTCACAGCTGCACGAGCAAGCTCGGCAAGTGATGGAGGGTATAGGCCAGGCCTTGTGGCCATCCACCTCCCTGCCAAAAGGTATGGGGGAGCTCGTGGATATGCTCCAAGGAGCACGACGACGCTTCCGATTGTGGAAGATGTCAGCCTGCCGACAAGGTGCAAGAGAAGCCTGGGCCATGGTGAAGACGCGCTACACCAAGCTTGACCCGAACCATATGGCCAAAGTCAGACCGGCGGGGCGGATGGGCAAGAAATTCCGTGAGTCGGTGTATGACCGGTGGCGTTAACCAAAAGTATTCCCAACAGATTGCAAGCTACATAGCTTTGTTGGGCGGTATGGAGGAAGAATATAGTCATCAAGTGACTATGTAATTCAATGGACATATGTAGTCCCTAGCCGGATTAAAAATCATTTGTCATGGCGGACCTTTTCGCTTTAGCCCCCGGATCCGACAGTCCGGGGTGTATCCAAATACCCACTCAGTTATGCAGAACTGGGGTATGCGTGGAAACCAGGCGTAGGGGTCATAAGTGCTTGAACAGACAAGTACCCAACTAGTTATGTTATATTACATGGGTAGTAAGAAACATCTTCCAGGGAGAATAGTTCCGTTAGGGTTCCTTTCCCTGGGTACGCATGCATCGATGTACATGTCCGGACTGCGAATAGAAACGCAGGATACAAAACTTTTGGGGATTCGTGTTGTAATAAACGAAAGAAACATCTTTTGTTCACCGACCGAATATTCCCTTAAGAACGCTAGCTTTCGGCTTCACCTAGTCTGAGGTACACATCCGGCTGAACCGGCAGTAACAATCTTAGAGGTGCTCCCCTTATGCCCTAGCCAAATTAACATGAACGTAGGGCATAAACACAAGAGCCAGGCAACCCAGCATGGCCACATCTTAAGTCATATCGATGCATATAATGGTGAAGAAAAGGAACATATGAAAAAAGAACGCATATGTGATAGGCAAGAAGCCATGAAAGTAATTATATTTAGCTTCCGTATAGGAAGCCCCCAGGTATGGTTTACACACATAGTGCGACCGAAGTGATCCGAGCATCCGCATAGTACTTTGTGTGAAGAAGTAAACAAAGGGAGAAAAGGGGAAAAGGGGGGAACATAATTGAAAGAGGGGGGGGGGTAAGGAGACGAACACTGAGTTCGGCGCTAGGCGTAGAATCTCCGGAGTCTAGCCGCGTTCCATGGGTTCGGCTCGAGTCTGTTATCAGATGCATTACACAGGCGGTATGCTCCTCCGTTGAGAACTTTATCAATAATGAAGGGACCCTCCCACTTAGGTTTGAGCTTGTCCTTCTTCTCCGGTAGGCGTAGAACAAGTTCGCCAATATTATAAGTTTTGGCCCGCACTTCTCTGCTTTGATACCGTCGAACCTGCTACTGATAGAATGCGGAACAGGCTTTTGCAACGTCGCGCTCCTCCTCTAGGGCATCTAAGTTGTCCTGTCGATCTAACTCGGCTTCCTTCTCTTCGTACATGCGCATGCGAGGTGAGTCGTGGATTATGTCGTAGGGTCGTACTGCTTCTGGGCCGTACACCATAAAAAAAGGTGTGTATCCGGTGGTGCGATTCGGTGTGGTCCGCAGCCCCCAGAGTCTGGTCGAGCTCCTCGACCCAGTCGTGTCTGATTCTGTCAAGGACCGCACTAGTGCGGGTTTGATGCGCTCATGATGAGACCGTTTACGTTCGACCGGCGTTTGTTTGGGGATGGTAGGCGGGCGTGTCGAGCTTAATGCCCATGTTGCCGCACCAAGTTTTCACTTCATCGACTGTGAAGTTTAAGCCATTGTCAGTGATGATGCCGTGGGGGACGCCGTAACGGTGTACAACCCCGGATATGAAGTCTATCACTGGTCCGGATTCGGCCGTTTTAACTGGTTTGGCTTCTATCCATTTGGTGAACTTGTCCACCATGACCAATAAGTATTTTTTTCTTATGGCTTCCCCCCTTAAGGGGTCCGACCATATCCAGCCCCCAGACCACGAAGGGCCAAGTAATGGGGATTGTTTGGAGAGCGGTAGGGGGCATGTGGCTCTGATTGGCAAATAGCTGGCAACCGACGCAGTGTTGGACAAGGTCTTTGTGCTTACGCTTTCGGGCGTCGGCCAATAAAAGCTTGTCTTGAATGCCTTGGCGACAAGTGCCCGAGCCGCATGACGTGGTGTCCTTGAGTCGGCATGGATTTCAGCCAAGAGCTGCCGCCCTTCCTCTTCGAAGATGCATCTTTGGAGCACTCCGGTTGCACTTTTCTTATAGAGTTCTCCCTCATGGACTTTGTAGGCTTTGGAACGCCGCACAATGCAACGTGCTTCATTTTGGTCCCCGGGGAGCTCCTGCCTATTTAGGTAGGCCGAGAAAGGCTCGGTCCACGAGGCGATTACAGCCATGATTTCGTGGGCCGAAGGTGTTATTTCGGTGGCGGAGCCTCCGATTACGTCTGATGGTTCAGAATCTGGGGGTGTATTCGAATCCGTGCTAGTGTTGCCGGACTCCCCTTCCCATACCATGGATGGCTTGAACAGCCTTCTGAGAATATGTTAGGTGGGGCAGGTCGCGTTTAGCGCCGATCTTGAGCGAGGATATCTGTAAACGATTGTTTTCTCGAGCCACATGGTGGAATTCGAGCCCCTCGAACCGAGCTGACATTTAGAGGACGGCATTACGGTAGGCCACCATTTTCGGATCCTTGGCATCGAAGTCTCCATTTATTTGTGATATTGCGAGGTTTGAATCCCCACGCACCTCCAGGCGTTGAATGCCCATAGAGACTGCCATCCGAAGACCATGCAACAGAGCCTCGTATTCGGCTGCATTATTGGAGTCTGTGTATAATATTTGGAGTATGTATTGGACCGTGTCTCCAGTGGGGGATGTCAGGACTACACCTGCTCCCAATCCGGCCAGCATTTTAGAGCCATCGAAGTGCATGATCCAATTAGAGTATGCGCCGTACTCTTTAGGGAGTTAAACCATCCATTGGCGACAAAGTCAGCCAAGATGCTGCGACTTAATGGCCCATCGTGGTTTGTATGTTATGTCGAATGTAAGGGCTCGATGGCCCATTTAGCAATCCGGCCCGTAGCGTTGCGGTTGTTTATTATGTCGTTGAGTGGTACTTCGGAGGCCACCGTAATCGAACACTCCTGGAAGTAGTGTCGTAGCTTCCGGGATGCCATGAAGACCGTGTATGCTATCTTTTGATAGTGTGGGTATCGGGATTTGCATGGGGTGAGGACCGTGGATACGTAATATACTGGCTTCTGGAGCGGGAATTTGTATCCGTCTGCCTCTCGTTCAACAACGAGCACTACACTTACAACTTGATGTGTTGCAGCTATGTACAATAGCATAGGTTCGCCAGTATTTGGCCCTGTTAGGACTGGATTACTGGCCAATAAGGTCTTTATTTTGTCGGTCCGGCGCGCCGCATCCGTCCACACGAAGTGTTCGGTGCCAAAGAAAGCGATAAAGAGGTAATGCCTTTTCTCCTAATCGGAGATAAAGCGGCTTAAGGCAGCCACGCATCCAAATAATTTGGATATGCTTGAGGTCTGTTGGGATAGCCAATCTGCGACGAGCTCGGATTTTGCGGTTGCTTCAATTCCTCTATTGGAAACAATGAAGCCGAGCAACTTCCCGGAGGGTACGCCAAAAACACATTTTTCTGGGTTTAGCTTGATGTCATATGTTCGGAGGTTATCGAACATAAGCCTCAAGTCATCGATTAGGGTTTCGACGTGTCTTGTTTTTATGACCACGTCGTCCACATATGCCTCCACTGTTTTGCCGATTTGCTTCTCCAGGCATGTTTGAATCATGCGTTGATAGGTTGCGCCGACATTTTTAAGCCCGAAAGGCATAGTGTTGAAGCAGAAAGGACCATATGGCGTTATGAAGGCCGTTGCGGCTTGGTCGGACTCTGCCATCTTTATTTGATGGTATCCGGAGTATGCGTCGAGGAAGCATAATGAGTCGTGTCCTGCGGTGGCATCGATGATTTGGTCGATGCGAGGAAGGGAAGGATCCTTAGGGCAAGCCTTGTTGAGGTCTTTGAAATTGGCGCATAGGCGCCGAGGATTTGTCCTTCTTTGGTACCATTACAGTTGCCGATAATCCGGATGCTTGATATATCGATGAATCCGGCCTCAAATAAGCTTGGCTAGCTCTTCTCCCATGGCTTGCCGTTTGGGCTCGAGAAGCGCCTAAGAGTGCATTTGATGAGCTTGTATCCTTCGATATATTGAGGCTGTGTTTGGCCAGTCTGCGTGGGATGCCCGACATGTCTGAAGGATGCCAGGCGAAAATGTCCCAATTCTCGCGTAGGAAGTCTCATAGTGCGACGTCCATTGTGGTGCTCGACTGTGTCCCAATGGAAGCTGTCTTTGTGGGGTCCGTTGGATGGACCTGGAATTTGACTATCTTGTCTGCGGGTTTGAATGAGGTGGACTTGGGTCGTTTGTCGAGTATCACGTCGTCCATGTCCACGGTGGCGCGCAACGTTGTTAGTTCTTCGGCTGCTAGAGCTTCGGATAATGCTTCCAGGGCTAGTGTTGCAGTTTTATTTTCGGCGCGAAGTGCGACATCCGGATCATTGGCTAGAGTGATGATTCCATTGGGTCTAGGCATTTTAAGCTTCATGTACCCGTAATGGGGTATAGCTTGAAAGCTTTTGAATGCGTCCCACCCTAAAAGGGCGTGGTATCCGCTGCTGAAAGGAGCCACTTGGAATGTGATTTCTTTGGACCTGTAATTCTCAGGTCTGCGAATACTACATCGAGTGTGATTTTTCCCTTTTGCCGTGCCTCCCGACTAGGGATGATTCCCCTGAAGGTTGTGCCGCTTTGCTCAATGCAGCTTTTATCAATTTCCATCTTGTTGAGTGTTTCTTCATAGATCAAGTTTAATCCGCTTCCACCGTCCATGAGTACTTTAGTGAGCCGAAAGCCGTCCACAATTGGGCTAAGGACCAAAGCGGCTGGTGCCCCGGACTGTCTGGAATTGAGGTTCGTCACTGGCACTGAAAGTTATAGCAGTGTTGTTCCACAGATTTATTTTTGCCACGTGGCAGATTTCAGCGAAATTTCAATGAGCTCGCTTGCGCCTATTATTTGAGGCGAAAGTCTCAAAGACTATCAGTACCGCATTGTTGTCTTTGGCGGGATGTTGTTCTGCTTTATGGCTTACAAGAAGATCCTCGCCGCTTTTTGCTACCTGCCGGAGTATCCAACATGCTCTAAGGCTATGCGTTGGTGTAGTGTCCGGCATGCTGTGGAGTTTACATGGCCCATTGAGCCATTCTTCCAATACGGTTCCATGCCCTGGGGTGGGCTTTGGTTTCTTGGGAATTGGATCGGTTAACTTATGAGAGTTCGCCCGTTTAGCTCGGACAAAGGTTTTAGTGAGAGCCGGACTATCCCAAAATTCTGTTTGGGTTTTCCAGGCGCTTTCTATTGCACAGTACTTCTGTACTATGGCTGCTAAGTCAGCAAAGTGTACTATGTCACATCGACTTATAGCATTAAGGATCCCTTTTTTCATGCAGTTTTTGCAGAAAAGTGAGATTGCGTCTTCCTCACGACAGTCCTTGACCTTGTTTAGCACAAGGAGGAATCTGGCCTAGTAGCAATGTACTGTCTCTTGGGGCTCTTGCCTGATATGGGAGAGACAGTTTAAGTCTGGGTGGGTGGGTGTAGCTGAATCTGGATTCTCATCCGATCTAACACCCGAGGGGAAGGAGCTTCGGGCTTGACATTTCGGGATCCGAGTCTTGCCCAATTTTTCGACCCGATACCGATTCTAAGTCCGGGTGCTGGTCATGTCCTCCGAAGGTATCAAACTCATAGAGCTCGATAATCCGGACATAATTCGTCCTCAAAATAGAGGGATAATCCATGTGTGGCTCCTCCACTACCGCTATCTCGTGGGTGACCGATGGGGATTTAATATCCCTTTGGTCGGGTTTAAGCCCAATCCGATCATAGTCTGTAGTGACTCCCAAAGCGGTGATGCAATCCAAGAGCTCATTAAGGGAGGAGAGCTCCATCGGATTCATCTGTTCGGTGAGTTCCGAGTTGACATGGAGGCTGTTTTTGATGACCCGAGAGGTCATCGTCGGCGCGGAAGCCGATCGGGCGGCCGTGACGAAGCCGCCTGGTTAGAGAGTTTGGCCTACCTCCAGTGCTCCCCCAGAGGTGATGTTGTCCTTGACAACGAGACGGGCCATCAAGCCTTGCAATGACGACACAGAGGAACTCTCAATGAAAGCACCAATGTCGGTGTCAAAACCGGCGGATCTCGGGTAGGGGGTCCCGATCTGTGCGTCTAAGGCTAATGGTAACAGGAGGCAAGGGACACGATGTTTTACCCAGGTTCGGGCCCTCTTGATGGAGGTAAAACCCTACTTCCTGCTTGATTGATATCGATGATATGAGTATTACAAGAGTTGATCTACCGCGAGATCGTAGAGGCTAAACCCTAGAAGCTAGACTATGATGATTATGATTGTCCCTATACGGACCAAACCCTCCGGTTTATATAGACACCGAGGGGCTAGGAGTTTACAGTCGGTTACAAAGAAGGAAATCCAATATCCGGATCGCCAAGCTTGTCTTCCACGCAAAGGAGAGTCCCATCCGGACACATGACGAAGTCTTGAGTCTTGTATCTTCACAGTCCATTAGTCCGGCAAAAGTATATAGTCCGGCTGTCCGGATACCCCCTAATCCAGGACTCCCTCAGTAGCCCCTGAACCAGGCTTCAATGACAATGAGTCCGGCGTGCAGTTTGTCTTCGGCATTGCAAGGCGGGTTCCATCTCCGAATACTCCAAAGTACCTGTTGCAACGAAAAGTGTCCGGCTTCCCATCAATGTTGTACTCCTCGGCTTCCGTGCTTCAGTAATGGCCATCTCCACGTGTCGAGCGAATACGAGGAGCTGGGGCATTTTTGTATTTGCCCCCCGGCCCTGCAAGCAAACCGTCTATATGAAGGGACGGGGATCCTCAGACCCAAACCTCACCTTCTTCCCTTGAGCACAGGAGAACAGAAGAAATTCCCTCCTTAGGTGAAAACAGGATATACGCAACCCATATTCCCAAGCGGGAACGGAAGCGTGCACTAAGGGACGTTTGTGCGATGGAGCCAGTCGCCCCAAAGTTCAACCCATGGTCCTCTTGTCCGATCACTTTCGATCGCAGGGACCATCCTACCAGTATTCGTCATGACAGTTCGGCCGCATTGGTCCTTGACCCCATCATCGACGAATTCCATCTCACACGAGTCCTCATGGACGGTGGCAGCAGCCTGAACCTGCTCTATCAGGATACAGTGCGCAAACTCGACCCCTCAAGGATCAAGCCCACAAAAACCACCTTCAAGGGTGTCATACTAGTTGTGGAAGCCTGTTGCACGGGCTCAATCACACTGGAAGTGGTCTTCGGATCTCTGGACAATTTCCGAAGCGAGGAGTTAATCTTCGATATCGTCCCCTTTCGTAGTGGTTATCATGCCCTACTAGGATGAACCGCATTTGCTCGATTCAATGCGGTACCGCACTACTCATACCTCAAGCTCAAGATCTCAGGACCTCGCGGGGTTATAACAGTCAATGGAAACACAAAACGCTCGCTCCGTACGGAGGAGCACACTACAACCCTCGCAGTAGAAGTACAAAGCAGCCTTCTTAGGCAGTCAGCCAATCCGGCGATAAAGCCCCCGGACACCGTCAAGTGAGTCCGGAGTACCCTACAACAGGATCGTTCGGCACGTTCAGAGATCGATTAGCAATTCGGCCTCTGTCCTAGTCCCAACCAAGCGGCGAAATTTGTGCCGCGCGCACATAATTACAGACTCGAAATACCATGGGCATGGACGGAGGCACGGCTACGACGCGGTCCACAACGCGGCTCAACCGCCCCCAGGACCCGTATTCCTTCATCACTTTCTTTCTTTCAGGAACCTACTTTCTGGAAGCCCTCTCAGGTATCCGGATTACCGGACTCGTCACAGGAAGAAAAACCCAAGAAGACAAGAAGCTAGGGCGCATAAGGGAATACTCAGGTGGTCTCAGATAACGATCGTTATACCTGTTTTACATACCCACGTACAACTTACCCCTGGCTAGGACATGTCAAATAGTCCCATTTTTCTTATTGCACTACTTGTACACATACGCTTTGACGTATTATTTAAATAACAATGGGAAAATATACAACGTTAGCTTATTTTTACACTTTCTTTATGTTTTTCCTTGGCGGCTTATTTACTACAAACCGCACTCGTACACTTTGGTATGCTTAGTTCGCCAGGGGCCTCAGTGTACCCCATAACATGGCAAGACAAGTCCAAACACTTTCGACAGTGTGGCACCCCCAACTTATAGCATTATATGCATCAGCTCCGAATCATGTCTTGGGTCAATAGTTGGGTTTGCCCGGCTCCTATGGTTTGGTACCTTACATTCCGCTATATCGGCTAAGGTAGCAGGAGAACTATCGCGATTGTTTCGTTTCTTCGGACGAACACCTCGATGAAAGCCAAAACTGACTATCATGATAAAGGCGGAGCTGGTCGCTGCTCGAGAGGTCTCAGATCATAAAGATTTTTTTCCGCTTGAGCAAGAATCGGCCTCGTCCGATTTAGGCGTGTATAGCACCCCAAGTCCGCCTTCCGGATACTAGGGGCTTCGCCAAAATTTAAAATTGTAGACTTCTATGGCCAAGTGAGGCGATAAAGTCAGATAGTTCGATTGCCTTGTTACATTGCGCTAAACACCTCCTTAAAAGGACAAAAAATTGGATAAAGAGTGTTTATATTTATCCCAAACACCCAGATACTAGTTACATGGGGCGGAAGCCGAATCGGCAACTCTCAAGATTTTATAAGCGATGTCGATAGAAGGTAATATTTAAAATTAACAAAGCGCCATATAAGCGCACATGAACTCGTTTTCATATTACGGGATGACATGAGTACATTCATTCAAATATTACATCCTTAGTACATTCATACGCCACAAATGGGCACCCTTAATGACATTGTCATAATCTCGTTAAAATGGCGATGCTCCTTACCCTTCAGCGGCCCCTCTGTTACCAGCTTCTCGGTATCCATCTTCCCCCAGTGCACTTTTGCACGGGCCAAGGCCCTGCGTGCACCTTCAATGCAGACGGACCTCTTAATGACTTCAAGCCGCGGACAGGCATTTACCATCCACTTGATAAGGCCGAAGTAGCTGCTGGGCAGAGGCTTGCCAGGCCACAGCCGGGCTAGAAGGTCCTTCATGACCAGTTCGGCCGCCTTGTGAAGTTCGACCAGTTGCTTCAGCTGGTCGCTCAAGGGCATCGGGTGTTCGGTCCCAATATACTGGGACCAAAACAGCTTATCCGTCGAGCTCCCTTCCTCAGCTTGGTAGAACTCTGCGGCATCAGAAATGCTGTGCGGTAGATCTACGAATGCTCCTGGAGAGCTCCGAATTCGGGTAAGTAAAAGGAAAGTTTCCTTCACATGCTTGCTTTGCATAATGAAAGCCTTACCCGCCGCTATCTTCTTGGCTTCCTCAATATCCTGGAGGTCCTTCTGGGCTTCTACCTTGGCGTCTTGCGCGCTCTGACGGGCCTTCTCAAGCTCGGACTCTTGCGTCTTGGAGTCACGCTCCAAGGACTCAAATTTTTTGACGAAATCCTGGAGCTCTTGCTGGACCTCATCAACTCGAGCCTCTTGTTTTTCGCGCTCGGTGCGCTCCCTGGCCGCTTTGCCTTTGGCCTCGGACAACGCCTTCTTAAGGGCCGCTGAGGGAGTCTTGGATTAAGTGGTCCTCGGACAGCCGGACTATATACTATGGCCGGACTGTTGGACTATGAAGATACAAGATTGAAGACTTCGTCCCGTGTCCGGATGGGACTCTCCTTAGCGTGGAAGGCAAGCTTGGCAATTCGGATATGTAGATCTCCTTCTCTGTAACCGACTCTGGGTAACCTAGCCTCCCCCCGGTGTCTATATAAACGGAAGGTTTAGTCCATAGGACAACAACAATCTTAATCATAGGCTAGCTTCTAGGGTTTAGCATGTATGATCTCGTGGTAGATCAACTCTTGTAATACTCATATCATCAAGATCAATCAAGCAGGAAGTAGGGTATTACCTCCATCGAGAGGGCCCGAACCTGGGTAAAACATCGTGTCCCCTGCCTCCTATTATCATTATCCTTAGACGCACAGTTCGGGACCCCCTACTCGAGATCCGCCGGTTTTGACACTGACATTGGTGCTTTCATTGAGAGTTCCACTATGTCGTCGCTGTAAGGCTTGATGGATCCTTCGATCATCTTCAACGATGCGGTCCAGGGGGAGGTTTTCCTTCCCGAACAAATCTTTGTATTCCGCGGCTTTGTACTACGGGCCAACTCGCTTGGCCATTTGGAGCAAATCGATAGCTACGCCCCTGGCCGTCAGGTCAGGTTTGGAAGCTTGAATTATATTGCCGACATCCGCGAAGACCTGATCTTCAACGGATTCGAGCCCATGTCAGGAGCGCCGAACGGTTACGATGGGCGTGACTTTGATCTGCCATTGGACAGTGTTTGGGAGATCGCGCCTGCGGTGGCACCGGGAATCAACCCGGAGCAGATCGTGCCTCCCAAGGATGGGTGGATAGACCCCGCCATGGAGGCCACACACTCATCGGCGTTGGAGCCGAACACTGATCCCACCTCCTGTGAGGATGGTGTCATCGGACCCTCGGACTCGTCTCCGGCTACAGGATCCAAACCGCGTGCGTCCGTGCCTATCGAATCTGATTGGGCACCGGTCACGGAGTTCACCGCCGCGGATACTTTCAGCACTCACCCTTGGGTGATGTGCTAAACTCATTAAGGTCTTTTTCCTTATCGGGAGATTCTTGGTCGAACTATGTCCGGCTCGAGTGGGACGCGGACGACGACGAAATTCGTTCCCCACCCACCACCCACTTCATAGCCACTGTCGATGACCTCACCGACACGCTCAATTTCGAAGACATCGACGGTATTTATGACGATGCAGGAGAAGAACAGGAATTACCGCCCACTGGGCGTTGGACTGCCACCTCATCATATGATATATATATGGTGGACACACCAAAAGGTGATGGTGATGATGCAACAAAGGATAACCCCCTCGATAAGCCACCAAAGCGGCGCCGTAAGCGCCGCTCTAAATCCCGCCACAGTAAAAACAGCGTCAACAGCGCAAGAAATAATAATACCCCTATTGACTCCAAAGGAAACGACGACCCCATGGACCCAGTGATGGAGCAGAGTGAGCCAGGGGACGGTGAAAATAGACCGGAGCCAACGTCAAATGACACCGATCTCGAGGGTAAAATTCAACAACCTGTCTTCGAAGAGGAGAACAGCCCAGATGATGATACACTCATCATCCCAGAAAAACTCCTGGAATAAGAGAACCTCCACAGAAGGCTTATTGCCACCGCGAGGAGCCTAAAGAAGTAGAAGCAAAGGCTTAAGGCCGTGCAGGATACGCTCAATCGTAGGTGGAACAAAGTGCTCGACACAGAAGAAAAATACGGCGGTGATCGTCACACAAAGAGCTATTCAAAGCACAAGTTGCTACCCGAATTCGACGATGAGGCCATAGAGCCCATTCAGCCGAAAATAGCCGATCAGCCGGACCGACCACCCCGTGGCCATGACAAGACGGCTAATGATGCCGCACACAAGTCAGCACACGATTTACGTGAGCTCCTGGACAAAAAGTCCGGTATGGCCAGGTCCATCTATGGATCTAGGAAGCGCGATTCTGCATAGGATCAGAGCTACCAAAATTATCACATTGATCGAATACCAGCTAGGAATCATCACCGAACACAACAACCATCGATAGCATGCCACGCCACGTCCAGATATAGGGGTGCTGCACACCCCCTGTGCTTCACCGATGAGGTGCTGGACCATGAATTTCTGGAAGGATTTAAACCCGTGAATATAGAGGCATACGATGGAACTACAGACCCTGGGGTCTGGATTGAGGACTTTATCCTTCATATCCACATGGCTCGCGCAGATGATCTCCACACCATTAAATACCTACCCCTCAAATTGAAGGGACCAGCTCGGCACTGGTTGAAAAGCCTTCCTGAAAACTCAATTGGAAGTTGGGAAGAACTTGAGGATGCTTTTAGGGCCAATTTTCAAGGGACCTATGTCCGACCACCGGACGCAGACAACCTAAGTCACATAATTCAACAGCCCGGAGAGTCAGCGCAAAAACTTTGGAACAGATTTCTCACTAAGAAGAATCAAATAGTCGATTGCCCGGATGCCGAAGCCTTAGCGGCCTTCAAACACAATATTTGGGACGAATGGCTTGCCAGACACCTCAGCCAGGAAAAGCCGAGGACAATGGCAGCCTTAACAAGCCTTATGACCCGCTTTTGCGCGAGCGAGGGCAGCTGGCTGGCCCGTAGTGGCACCAGTGACCCAGGCACATCCGAAGTCAGGGATGGCAATGGGAAGCCGCGACGTAACAAAAACAAGCGTCGAAACAATGATGACAGCCCAGAGAACACGATGGTCAATGCCAGATTCAGGGGCTCTCGACCCAGTCAACAGAAGAAGCCATTTAAGGGCAGCCGAGATGGACCATCCAGCCTAAACAAGATTCTAGACAAATTATGTCAGATTCACGGCACCCCCGAAAAACCTGCAAACCATACCCACAGAGAGTGTTGGGTTTTCAAGCAGTCCGGCAAGCTAAATGCCGAACAAAAGGGGAGTGAGACACCAAGTGAAGACGAGGAAGAGCCTCGCCAGCTGAACACTGGAGGACAGAGAAAATTCCCACCAGAAGTCAAAACAGTGAATGTGATTTATGCAACTCACATTCCAAAGAGTAGGAGCAAACGCGCACTCCGAGACGTATACACTGTGGAGCCTGTCGCCCCCAAATTCAATCCCTGGTCGGCCTGCCCGATCACTTTTGATCGCAGGGATCATCCGACTAGTATCCGACATGGAGGATCGGCTGCCTTGGTGCTCGACCCAATAATTGATGGATACCATCTCACCCTAGTCCTTATGGACGGCGGCAGTAGTCTAAACCTGATATACCAGGACACTCTCCGCAAAATGGGGATAGACCCGTCAAGAATCAACCTAAGAAACACTACCTTCAAAGAAGTGATACCAGGCGTCGAGGCCCACTGTACGGGCTCTCTAGTACTAGAGGTTGTATTCGGTTCTCCCGACAACTTCAGAAGCGAGGAACTAACCTTCGACGTTGCTCCATTCCGAAGCGGCTATCACGCACTACTCGGAAGAACGACCTTTGCTCGTTTTAATGCAGTACCGCACTACGCCTACCTTAAACGTAAGATGCCGGTCCACGCGGCGTCATCACAGCTGGCGGAAATACATAGCGTTCCTTATGCGCGGAAGAATACATGGCAACTCTAGCAGCCGAACACTGAGTGGTCCCTCCAACCAGAATAAACGGTCAGTCGTCAAGACCACGGACACGGTTATTCGAGTCCGGCGCTCCACCCAAGATTAAAGAACTCCTCGCACGAAGCCTTTTGCCTGGGTTTTTCCTTTTTACAGATGATCATCGTGCTACACCCTTCTAGGATATGGCACAACATAGATAAAGGCGCAGACGTGCAGCAGGGCCTTGCTCAAAGGTTTCTTTTTAGATTAAGACCCTGTGTAAACCTTTTTAATGTCTCTTGTTGCTTCTTTCCCTCCGGAAACTTGATATAACCGGGAGGAATACTGGCGTTTTCGGCATTTTTGTCACACCAGACTAATGCACGTACCTGGAAACTCAGGGCTTATCATCGAGGGCATTATTTAGCCCAGTATATGTTGCAAAGTCTGAATACCTTAGGGAGTGTTCGGTGTCGCGAGTTTGGCCTTATATGCATCAGCTCCGAATCATGTCTTTGGTCAAATGTTGGGTTTGCCCGGCTCCTGTGTTTTGCTACCTTATGTTACTCTCTTATCGCTAAGGCGGCACCGGAGAACTACTGCGATTGTGCCTCGGTTCATCTGGGTGAGCACCTCGAGAAAGCCCGGCCCGACCGTCATGATACTGACGAGACTGGTCAACCACTCGATGACTCAGCGGAATCTTCGCGATTCCTCCGCATTATGAAGGACTGGTTTCCCGGTCATGTACGTACGCGCACCATCTTCGGATAAACGCAGAAGTACTAGGGGCTATATAGTAGCCCACCGTCAAACTCCTATGGCTAAGTGAAAGTGTTAAAGCTATATAGTCCGATTGTTCGTTTGTTTGCGCTACCACCTCATATGAGACCAAGACGTTGGATCAAGTGTGACTATGCGTTTGCCCGAACACCACCGCATTATATGCGTGGGGGCTGAAGCCGACGACTGCTCACTTTCAGGTTATATACATACATTAACGGCCGCATAAGAGGCACTACAATACTTTCGGGCAAAAGTATAAACACAGCCTTTATAATCAAAATAGCATTGTCTTTACAGTTGGGATACATGTCACTCGAACATGGCACTCTTCGAGCACTGAGCCTATATTAAACGGGCACCTTCTAAGACTTCTTCAAAATAGTGCTCGGCCGGGTCCTGGCCTTCCGCCGCACCTCGGGTTGCAATAGCGGTGGTTTCCATCCCAGCCCAGTATGTTTTAACACGGGCAAGAGCCATCCGCGCACCCTCTATGCACGCCGACCTCTTCACAGCATCGATATGCGACACAACACCAAGGAATTGTTGCACCAATCCAAAATAGTTGTCCGGCCTTGGTCCACGTGGCCAAAGATGATCCACGACATACCTCATAGCAAGCCCGGACAACCTGTGGAGTTCGGCCCATGCGGCCATCCTTTCGTTTAACGGCAGCGGACGCGTCAGGGCACTGAACTGTGACCAGAATAACCTATCTACTTGATGGTCTTTCCGATCTTTATAAAACTCAGTCGCATCAGCAGCACTCTTTGCCAGGTCCGCATACGCGTCTGCAACACTCCACAACTGATCCAGAGGGGCATACTTTGGATCTCCAAACTTCATCCGCAACAAATAGGGCCTCCCAGCCGTGATATCTCCGACTTCCCGAAGCTCCTCCCTTATCCCTCACATTTCAGAGCGGGTTTCCTTGGCTGCATCCAAGGCCTTCTTCAGGTCAGCCGCTCTCGCTTGGCTATCCTTTTCAAGGAGCTCATAGCGGTCGGTGGCATCTTTCAACTCAACAGCCATCTCGGCTATCCTTTCCTCGCTCCGGCGATGAGCAGCCTGTTCGGCTCTCAACTCTTCGACCGCCTTTAGGGCGGCCGCATCACTTATTCAAGCTTGTTCCTTGGCTCGGGCAAGCTCCGCCCGAAGGGTCTCTACGGCAGCAGTTCCATCTGCAGTCACAATATATTATAAGATACTAGCATAATGCTCCTCTTACAATTTACGGACAAGCCGAACATACATACCCGGGGCCTCGTCAAGCCGCTTGTTAACAAGCGCGATGTCGGCATCTGCCACGTCCAGCTGCCGTTTTAGTTTAGCAAAATCAGCGATGCAGTCACCGCCGGACAATCACCGCTTTGCACATATGTAGCAGCCATTACTACACAGATTACGATCCTCTGTTTGTCACCTCTGGGTGGCAACCAGAGTCTCAGGGGCTACTATCTATACGGAGCATACCTAGCACGTGCGGTACTATCATAAATACATATATTATTTCACGTACCTCAAAGCCGCTCAGCAGACTTGTAAAGGCTTCATTCAACCCGCTTTTGGCGGATGAAATCCTCTCAATCACCACACCCATTAAAGTACGATGTGTCTCTGAGATGGCCGCTCGCCCTAGCAAACCCCTCAGTGCGTCCGGCTGTATGCCGAACATCCCCGGACTCTTTCTATCGTTCTCCTTGGGAGCCGAATAGTCCAAACTTCGGGCGGCCGAAGTGTTAACTTCTAGCCTCGGCGGATCGGGAAAAATCCTCCGTGACGACACCTTGGGGTCATCCGCCCCATGTGACAGGGAGGCAGGGGGAGGCGTTTCTCTCTCCATCATCTCCGGAGGAAGATCCCCCAAAGACGAACTCTGCGGAGAAGGGCTACGAGCCGGACTGCAACAAATATGTTTCAGTTATCATCCTCAAAGACAAAACGGGATATATTTACCAAAGTACTCATTTACTTACACCAGGTGGAGGCTGGCCCCTTCTTGGTATTTGTCTGTGCAAAACGCCCTCAAGCGGGCCCTTGGCGAGAGTTTCTTCCCTCGTTTGGAAGCCTCCGTTTCCAAGTCTTCAGAGGCGGCCCTTTTCTTACCTTGAGGAGAGGGGGTTTTAGATTCCCCTTCCCGATTATCCTCCTTCGCGGAGGCACTCACTCCCCCGATTTGGATGTGTAGAATATGAGGCCCACCTGTGGCTTCTCTATTCCTCCCCTCGTCTTCTCCTGATGGCACCTGATACGGCACGCGCTCAAGCATCCTGATCAACAAAGGATCCGGCGAGCCTTCGAGAAGAGGGGCCGAACACCTAATCCTCTCCGCCTTCCTTAGCCAGTCCTGGCAGAGAGTAATTTTTCAGAATGATGTTATAATAAACATAAAGGATGGTGTGTTTGGTAGCAGAAGTATTTACCTGGGTATCCGGACGGTTGCAGTTGAGACCCGCGTCCTCGGTGGTGTCCAGACACTTTATTCGTGAGCCGAAGAAGGACCCATGCATCTCTTTGAGCGTCATGCCGAATAATTGTTGAACGGTTCGCGGTCCTTCCGGGTTGAACTCCCACATACAGAGAGGACGATGTTGGCAGGGCAGGACTCGATGAACCAACATCACTTGCGTTATCTTGACAAGACTGACATCCCTCTTGAGGAGGTCTCGGATGTGGATTTGCAATGTCAACATGTCGTTAATCAGCCCCCAGTCCAGCCCCTTGTTGACCCATGACGCCAGTTGTGGCGGAGGGCCCGAGCGGAATGCTGGAGCAGCCACCCGCTTTGTACCTCGGGGGGCTGTGATATAAAACCACTCCCGCTGCCATAAATCAGAAGTTTCTGCAAAAGAACCCTTTGGCCATGGGGTGTCGGCGCCTTTGCTTATTATAGCGCTTCCGCACTCCGCGTGACGCCCGTCAATCACCCTTGGCCTCACATTGAAGGTCTTGAGCCATAGGCCGAAGTGGGGGGTGATGCGGAGGAAGGCTTCACACACGACGATAAATGACGAGATGTGAAGGATGGAATCCGGAGCTAGATCGTGGAAATCTAGTCCGTAATAGAACATGAGCCCTCTCACGAAGGGATCAACGCTAAAACCTAGCCCTCGGAGAAAGTGGGAAATAAAAACGACACTCTCGTTGGGTTCGGGAGTGAGGACGACCGCCTTGAGCAGTAGCTTTGTCAGGGAATCTCGGCGGTGAGATACCTGGCCTCCCTAAGTTTCTTGACGTCCTCCTCTGTGACGGAGGAGGCCATCCACCGGCCTTGAAGGTTGGATCTGGACATGGTTGAAGGTCTGAAATGCTTAGCTTAAGCCTTGGGTGTTGGAACTCGAGGTTTGGGAGGGGAAGGATCAAGCATGGGAAGAAAAGGACAGGCCTTGGCCCCCTTTATAAAGAGGACGAATATCAAGCGTCCCCCGCATGACCATTTGGGACTTGCCTAAAATCGAGGAGTCATATTAAACAAACATGGTTGGGTTACCCACACCTGTATTGATGAGAATCCCGTGATAAGGGGGACAGGATCTCTGCTTTGACAAGACGTGCCAATAGAGCCGCCTCGCACCACGTGTAGTGGATGGATATGAAAAACGGTTCAAATAAAGACCAGGCCGTGGTGTGACGTCACGCTATGAAAAACTGTCAGCAGAATAGATTGGTGGAAAATTTTGCTCTCTACGGTAGTATGTGGAATTTGTTTTGCAGAGACGGACACGATCCTCGTGTTCTAAATCTTCTATGGAGTATTCGGAGAAGGAACCCGCCTTGCAATGCCGAAGACAATCTACGCGCCGGGCTCATCATCATTGAAGCCTGGTTCAGGGGCTACTAAGGGAGTCCTGGATTAAGGGGTCCTCGGACAGCCGGACTATGTACTTTGGCCGGACTCTTGGACTATGAAGATACAAGATTGAAGACTTCGTCCCGTGTCCGGATGGGACTCTCCTTTGCGTGGAAGGCAAGCTTGGCAATTCGGATATGTAGATCTCCTTCTCTATAACTAACTCTGGGTAACCCTAGCCCCCTCCGGTGTCTATATAAACCGGAGGGTTTAGTCTGTAGGACAACAACAATCATAATCATAGGCTAGCTTCTAGGGTTTAGCCTCTACGATCTCGTGGTAGATAAACTCTTGTAATACTCATATCATCAAGATCAATCAAGTAGGAAGTAGGGTATTACCTCCATCGAGAGGGCCCAAACCTGGGTAAAACATCGTGTCCCCTGCCTCCTGTTACCATTAGCCTTAGGTGCACAATTCGGGACCCCCTACCCGAGATCCACCGGTATTGACATCGACAGCCGCCACTTCGGTCATGGCCCCTATTAAAATTCATCATGCTTCTATTAGCATCAATGATTTTTTTCCTTTATATAACATTCAGACGGGGTATCACTTACCTTTGTTCTCCTCAAGCTGCCTCTTCACGAGGCTGAGCTCTTCTTCGGCCCGCCCCAGGTTCTGCCTCAGTCCGGAGACCTCCGCAGTGGCAGCAGCGGTGGCCAGGAGTGACGCCTGCTTATTCACATAGACATAATATGATTAGACTCCTGGAAATAATATTTGATCCTTTGTTCGGCCTTTCTTTTCGAACACCAAATAGAGCATCAGGGGCTACTGTCTATACTGTGATACTTTCTCATAATTTAAATTACTTACCTCAAAGCCCGTCAGGAGGCTGGCGCAGGCTTCGGTCAATCCGCTTTTGGCGGACTGAACCTTCACAATCACCGTACTCATAAGAGTATGGTGTCCTTCATCAAGGGAAGCGCTGAAGCGCTTCCACCAAGTTATCCGATGCCTCTGGATGGACAGAGGTCATCGGCACAGGCGGCTCACCCCCCTTGGCAAGGGGCTGCCTGCCTGAATCCGGAACCACTGGATGTTCTGGTGCAGTATCCGTCTGGGGGCCAAGCTTGCTGCAACCCCCCTCATGAGAATGCTTGGGGATCTTCCCCCCATGAGCCCGGCATTGGGGGTTTCGCCTTGAGGCGCCTACAGAACTATCTCTCCCTGGCCCAGTATCCTCTAAGATAACACCTCGGTGTCATCCACGGGTCGGGGAGTGGAGGCCGTCGGGAGCGAATAGATGTTCATCTCCGATAAGCTCAAGGACCCATCCAAGGAGGATAAGTCGATGTGGGCTTTGGACGGACTGCACAAATATATTTTGACATGATAAGAAGCCATAAAGCTAAACATGCCAGAAGTATTATGGTATCCGGATACTTATGACTTCGCCAGGGGCTTGTCCCTAGGTAGCCACTCCTCGTCGCTATAGGCGGCCGTGGTGGAGTGGTCCGGAGGGAGGGTCCTTCCCTTCTTGGACCCTTCGGCCTCCCTGGAAGGGGCGGCCTTCCTTTTCTTATCCCCCTCGGTTTGGGGGAGAGGGTTTTCCTCTCCCTCCTCCTCGTTGTCGTTGGAGGAGTGTGCCTTGGTGTCTTCAGACGATGAGTCTGACACAACCCTGCGCCAGAGACTTTTCCTGGTCCCCATGGCCTTCTTCTTGGCCTTCTTCTCCGGCACCTCATAGGGCGCCGGAAACAACATCTCCGTCAGGAGAGCGGTTGCTGGATATTCAGGCAACGGAGCTGGACAGTCGATCCTCTCCGCTGTCGCCACATAGTCCTGTTAAATCAGTAAGATGGCTTAGATTCCTCCCGCAAATATACTGAGGAAGGGCACATCTCGTGAAATATTGTCGGCGTTCTGGGAACGGGGGTCCCCAGACTTGCCTGCCTGCGGCGTGGCTCAAGCGAAGGCACAGTGCAGCCCAGCTTCATCAGCTCAAGCTCAAGACCCTCGCGGGGGGCCAAGCCTTGCAGGGCGGACGACAGGAAGCTTCCTCAGGAGCAGCCTCATCACGCAGGCTCGCGAGGAGGCGGAGAGATCAAGGCAGGGCACCTCGCGAGGAGCCCATGATGCAAGCCATGACGATCGAGACCGGGCGGGCGCTAGCCTGCGCAACATCCTTGTTTCCCCTTTGGTGCAAAGGGGGCAAGCACAGGCCAAGGCATCAGGCAAAGGTTACCGACTTACCGTTTTGGTGCAACAAGACCAAGACCAGTAGAGCGGCAGGATGGAAGTCATCGTGGAGCCCAGGACGGCGTCACCGCCAGAGTCTTTGGTAGTCGAAGACCAACTTTAGTCAAGATAAGTGTACTATATGTTCCCCTTCAAAATGGCCAATTGTTGGCGCCCTTCCCGCTCATTATTTGGGAAGAGGCCCAGGGCCTCCCTCTATAAATAGGACTAGCCACCACCGTAGAGAGGGGGATCCAGATTGCGCATAGACCAGAGAGAGAGAGAGAGACAGAGAGAGAAAGAGAGGCAACTGAACTCACCCAAGCAGTTCATCGCACCAGCTCAAGAACAGCCCCTCGCGAGGCTGTTCTCCCTTTTTATTGTTCATCATCAGCCCCTGAGGCAATCCACCACACCGCACACTGGAGTAGGGTATTACACCACAATGGTGGCCTGAACCAGTATAAACCTTGTGTCCCTTGTGTGTTCTTCTTTCTAGCCTTGATTCCTTGCGAGGCTTCGAGACGCGAGTTGGTAGGGGAAAGATCTTCGTGCGCACCCCAGAGTTCGAACCTCAAGGGTCTGCCGGAACCCGAAATCAGACATTGGCATGGCAGGTAGGGGTGCGCCGGAATCTTTCTTCTGCTGCTCGTGTGTGATCTTCCATCGTATCCATGGTTGACGCTCGTCGGGCTCGCGCCGAGCGTCGGGCTGCTCTTGCCACCCGCCTCGCCCGACGGCGCCCGTCGACGGACGCCCCGTCGTTCCCGTCGCCACCGCTAACGCCGCCACGGCGGCGCGGGGAACAGCGATGAGCCTCGTCCTGCATCGCTTCGATGTGGCGGAAGGCCGCACCGCCACCCATCGCCGACTCCAGCCGGTTCGCTGCCCCATGCCCGTCGCGCCCCCCACGGACTTACACGCTGCTTGCTGCTCTGGCGCGTGAGCTCTACACTACCGCCCGTCGGCGACCTCTCGAGGATCTAGCTCGCCGCATCACCGAGCTTCGTCGCAGCAGGGGGCTCTCCTATGCCATCTCTCTCGCTGCCTCATCCTCCATCTCTTGCTTGAGGCGTGGATCAAGAGGTGCCTCCGCCACCTCCTCCCCAAGAAGGCGCCTTGGCTCCAAGGCGTGCGGCCCCAGGACGAGACCCACCGCGTCCGGCGCCTGCGAGACAAGAAAGGAGTTGCCAAGAAATCCCTCGCCCCCAAGAAGGTGCCCGCGTGCTCCCAGCACCGGTGCGCCATGAACGCAACCCTGTGCCACCACTGCCAAGACCCAGCTGCTCCCAGCGCGGCGGCGTGAATTTCGAGAGCAAGCCCAAAGACCAAAGAAGGGCTCCAGTGGCCACCACAGGCTACCGCGCCTTCACCCCAAGCTACGCAGTGTCGCATGGCCACGCAAGTTCAAGCCTGACCTGCCCCCTCGCTATGACGGCACTGCAGACCCCGCGGAGTTCCTACAGCTCTACAAGCAGGGCATCGAAGCCGCCAACGGGGATGAAAAGGTCATGGTGAATTGGTTTCCCATGGCGCTCAAGGACGGTGCCCGCACCTGGCTCCCGAACCTGACTCCTGGCATGATCTCCTCCTGGGACGAGATGTGCACTCGCTTCATCGCCAACTTCCAAGGCACTCGTGACCGGCCCCCGGCCATGAGTGACCTGCGCCGCAACAAGCAACAGCCAGGAGAGACCCTGCAGAAGTGCATCCAGCGCTTCAACAACGCTCGCCTCAAGATCCCGAGGGTGACTGAGGAAGCCATCATCTCAGCCTTCTCCGATGGCGTGCGTGACATCAAGATGAAAGCGGAGCCAGCAATCCATGAAGACCTATGCACATCCTCGAGTACATTCAACTTGGCGACCAAGCGCCAGAGTCGAGGAAGGCGCCTCTCCTCCTCGAGCTTCCGCCGCCGATCCGAAGAGAAGAAGCCCAAGGTCAAGGGCGTGAAGCGCAAGGGAGCTGTTGTGCTTCGCAGTGAGCTGCAGACACCAGCGAGGCAGGATCGGCTGAGTCATCCAAGGGTAGCCGTCTGCGTGTACCACGACCTCCAGACCCACAACACCAACGAATGCCAAGAGCTCAGGGCCGTACAAGATGGGCGTATCGACCGACGCCCCGAGCGCAACGATCGGGGCTATGGTCGAGGAGGAGGTGAAGCAAATATGCCCTAGAGGCAATAATAAAGTTATTATTTATTTCCTCATATCATGATAAATGTTTATTATTCATGCTAGAATTGTATTAACCGGAAACATGATACATGTGTGAATACATAGACAAACATATAGTCACTAGTATGCCTCTACTTGACTAGCTCATTAATCAAAGATGGTTATGTTTCCTAACCATAGACATGTGTTGTCATTTGATTAAATGGGATCACATCATTAGGAGAATGGTGTGATTGACATGACCCATCCCGTTAGCTTAGCACTTGATCGCTTAGTATTCTCGCTATTGCTTTCTTCATGACTTATACATGTTCACAGAACTATGAGAATTATGCAACTCCCGCTACTGGGAGGAACACTTTGGGTACTACCAAACGTCACAACGTAATCGGGTGATTATAAAGGAGTACTACAGGTGTCTCCAAAGGTACATGTTGAGTTGGCATAATTGAGATTAGGATTTGTCACTCCGATTGTCGGAGAGGTATCTCGGGCCCTCTCGGTAATACTCATCACCTAAGCCTTGCAAGCATGTAACTAATGAGTTAGTTATGAGATGACGACACAGAACGAGTAAAGAGACTTGCGGTAACAAGATTGAACTAGGTATTGGATACCGACGATCAAATCTCGGGCAAGTAACATACCGATGACAAAGGGAACAACGTATGTTGTTGTGCGGTTTGACCAATAAAGATCTTCGTAGAATATGTAGGAACCAATATGGGCATCTAGGTCCCACTATTGGTTATTGACCAGAGACGTGTCTCGGTCATGTCTACATTGTTCTTGAACCGTAGGGTCCGCACGCTTAAGGTTTTGATGACACTTATATTATGAGTTTATATATTTTGATGTAACGAAGTTTGTTCGGAGTCCCGGATATGATCACGGACATGACGAGGAGTCTCGAAATGGTCGAGACATAAAGATTGATATATTGGACGGATATATTTGGACACCGAGAAAGGTTCCGGAGAGTTTGGGAATATCTGGAGCTCGGAGGTTACCGGAACCCCCGGTAAGTATATGGGCCTTATTGGGCCCTAGTGGAAGGGAGGAGGAGGAGGAGGAGGGGGCGCCCCCAAGCCCAATCCGGTGGGGAAGGGGACCGCCCCCCCTTTCCTTCTCTCCTTCCCCCTCTTCCTTCCTACTACTACTACTCCTTCCTTTCCTCCAACTTGGATTAGGAAAAGGAGAAACCTACTTGGAGTAGGTTTCCCCCCCCTATGGCGCCTTGGGCCCGGCCACCTCCTCCCTCCCTCCTTTATATCTACGGGTAGGGGCACCCTAGACACACAAGTTGATCATTGAGATCGTTCCTTAGCGTGTGCGTGCCCCCCCTCCACGATATTACCTCGGTCATATTGTGGCGGTGCTTAGGCAAAGCCTGCGGCAGAGAACATCAAGATCGTCCCACGCCGTCGTCTTGTGGAACTCCCCAGCGCCTCTGCTGGATCGGAGATCGAAGTGCGTCATCGAGCTATGCTGCGTGTCAAGAACTCGGAGGTGCCGAATAACGGTGCTTGGATCGGTCGGACCGGGAGGACGTACGACTACTTCCTCTACGTTGCGTCAACGCTTCCGCTTCGGTCTACGAGGGTACGTAGACAATACTCTCCCCTTGTTGCTATATCATCACCATGATCTTGCGTGTGCGTAGGAAATTTTTTGAAATTACTATGTTCCCCAACAGGAGGAAGAGGTGGAGGACGATGGGAAGACCATGACCCTCGCCAAGGATGGCGTGACCGACCTCGCGAGGACCGTTTGCAGGACCAGCCTCGCAAGGAAGGTTGGAGGGATCAGCCTCGTGAGGATCACCCGCACGGCAACGCAGGCCTCCCTCCTCTACCACCACCGCCAAGGAGGAATGAAGACCATCATCAGGACGAGGGGGCTGGGGGCTTCCAGGAGCCGCGCGCAATTGCTTGCATCCTGGGCGGTGCCCAGGCCCCGGCCTCACAGCGCATCTTCAAGCAATTTGCTCGTGAGGTGAATGCAGTCCTTCCCAAGCTTGAGGCCACGCACCCTCTTAGGTGGTCTGCGTGCGCTATCACGTTCAGCTCAGCGGATCAGCTCAAGTGCACAGCAATAGCCGGAGTCCTCCCAATGCTTTGTTCCCCAGTCATCAGCAATGTGCAAGTCACCAGGACCCTCGTCGATGGTGGAGCAGGACTCAACGTCTTGTCCGTCGAGACATTCAACAATCTCCAAGTGCCATATGATCAGCTTCAGCCGACCAAGCCTTTCTCAGGAGTCACTGATGGTCCCACTGTTCCGATAGGGCAGGTTCGCCTTCCAGTCACCTTTGGGCAGCGCAACAACTACCGCACCAAGCTCATTGACTTTGACGTTGCCCACATTCGCCTGCCATACAATGCCATCCTCGGGTACCCTGCCCTGGCCAAGTTCATGGCAGTGACTCACCATGGCTACAATGTCCTCAAGATGCCAGGAAGCAGTGGAGTCATCACAGTACCCTGTGAGGAAAGAGATGCCTGGCCCAAGCCGTCAGGAGGCAGGTATCTCCAGAGGCGTTGCGTTAGGATCCGTGCCCGTTCAGGGGGCGCCACCCTCTGTCGCATAGGAAGGCGCGCCCAGTGCCCTCCTCGGGCAGGGCTCGAGGGCTCTTTCTTGGAGAGCCACCGACTTTGCCAAGGTCATGAGGGAGGCGCTCGGGCACCACTTGGAGGCGTGCTTCAAGGCGCGTTTCCCTCAGGAAGGTATGAGGCAAGGAGGGCCAAACCCTCGGGAGTTCATCGCGAGAAACACTCAGAGCTCTGAGAGTCAAGAGTCATGCGCGACGGCCGCCCGCCTCCAGCTGGAGCCCCCATCGGGCGAGGATGGCGGGCCGCTGCTCTGACATCGGCGTGCGTGGCTCAACCGAGCCGCATCTCGAGGCGCCTCGGCCTTGGCGTGGGGCGTTATGAGGTCCACCTCACAGCTACGTTCGCATGCCTTTCGGCCTGCCGAACGCGGTCGCCGCTCATCAGCGCTTACTGAGAAGCATTCTGGAGCCTCAGGAGGTCAGGCATCGTGCGGTCCTGGCGGAGATGGAGATGGCCCTCGAAGATCCACCTATGCCCCTGGAGCCTCCCGAGGCTCCAGGTCCCGGGAGCTCATGAGGGTCGGCTTCCTCACCACGCGTCGTCCGCTACTTTAGCATCCCTTCATCTTCAACGGTATCAGGTGACTTCTTTCAAAGTTCCATTTTCAGGTGGGACCGCCCACAGGGCTGCATCCGTTTTGCTCATGTTCTCTACTTACCTTGTTGGGGGCGCCCCTCGGGCTGCATTATCCACAAGCTGCTCGGGCCTGACCCAATGGCAGTTGCTTTTTCTGCATCTATCTAAATGGATTAGCTCCTTCATGACTTAACATGCTTGACCTAATCGCCTGCTCGATTGACACCTACCTTTGGAGCCGCTCGCTCTGGCACGACACTTGCGTACGGGTCCGTCCCTGCAACGCCATTAAATCTGAGTGGCCGAGCTTTGGTCGTGGCAGCCCCGCAAGGCGCCACCTCATCAGGCCCTCAGTGCCCCCAATCACTCCCTCGGAGCGACCAATGGTTGGCTGGCAACTGTAACAATAGACCTTGTTTCCCATCGTGATTGGTATGCAGGACCCGCTCCAGGAGTAGCGCTGGGGGCGTCGTGAGCTTTCTCTCCCTCTCTCTGGCATGATCCGCTCGCATGTTAAAAGGGGGGTGCCTGAGCATCACAACTCATGGGCTCTTACTGGCTCTCCAGCCCTCACCCCCTGGCCTTGACCCACAGCATCGCGACCTGTCATACCGCGCGGTGAGCTCGCTCAGGGCAGGACACGAGGGCGTAGAGCATGAAGGAAAGTGCGGGGAAGGGGGAAGAAGCTCACGAGGGCCTAACCCGGCAACACCCCAGCTGCTGCCACGCAGGCCCGGCACCCCGTCGAAAACTACTCCAAACCTACAAGATTAGTCATGCAAAATTGAATCGACTCAGCGCTAAACCCTTGCCTACTTCAGCTCTGTCACGGCAACGTTTCCTGCCTTTCTTGCCTAGCGGAGGCTGCTTGAGCGCCAAAGGGGACCTCCTGAGCATCGCGACTCAGGGGCTCTTACTGGACCTTGGGCCGCTCACCTCCTAGCCTTGAGCACGGCATCGCGACCTGGCATACCAGCGACGGCTAAAGCTTGCCTGGGGACCGGGACCTGTCGGCGTAGAGCACCAAGCCCTCGTAAGGAAAGAAAGGGGGAGCTGAGCTGGGGCAGGACACGCCCATCGCATCGTTTCATGACAAGGATGTACAATTCACAAAAGACACGGCAGGCGCCTTACATACCCCCATGGGGTGTCATTTCGGTTCCTCGCAGGGAACAAAAGGTGCTAAGGAGGGATAAATCGCAGGCGCCTCATGAGCGCCATCATCAACAGTGGGTCATCGGCGCCGGCGCCAACCCCATCGGATCGCGGCGCCGGCGGCTGATGCAGCCGCCTAGCTGGGCGACGCTAAGCTCGGAGGCTCGTAGCTATCGTCGCTTGTATCCGGAGTCGCGTGAAGCTCGGCGGAGTCGCTGGACCCTCCGGCTCCTCTGCTGCTGCCTGATGAACTGCTGGGGAAGTGGTTGGCAGGCCTGGTCCTTGCCACTCTGATGCCCCGGCCGCCTCCCTTGGGGCAGCATTCCAGCCCGCGTCCTTCCGCGTCAAAGACCTTGAAGAACAACAAGGAGGCGCCATCGTATTCGAGATGGATTACGAGGGCGCCCCCTGTCCGGCAGACCCGGGCGATCTCGCCCCAGCCGCAGGTCAGGAAGACCTTGCCCGGGGCAACAACCTCGACTTCTGCCTCGGTCGCAGGGGTGTTGCAGTCAGCGTGCTACACCCAGAGCTCCCTAGGGCCCCTCGGCGGAATCTCAAAGGCAAAGGAGGGAGGAAGGCGAATCCAAGATCAAGGAGGCATGGCGGCGTGAAGCACAAGCTGCGAGAGCCTGGCGTGGACTCGGGGGAGCAGCGCCATGATAACTCACCAGCATCGGCGGCGGCACCGTCGGTGTCGCTCAATGCCTTCTTCTCCAGGGCCCTCGATTCGGGCGTACAAGGGCAGCGGAAACCCAGGCGGCGGCCGCTCGTACCAGGGCCTCGACGCCTCCTGCCAAGCACCCTCATCTCGGTGGCAGAGGACTGGCCGCTTCTTCGGCGGAAGCAGGTCCGGACCCTCTCGAGGGGCCTTTCCCTTCTCTTCTGCAGAAAACCAGCAGATAGGCGCCATTCGCGTAAGGTGGAGCAAGGGCGAGGAAGAAGAAGAAAAGGAGTAGCAGGAAGGGATGGACTGGAAGGGCTCGCGCCGTTCCGTACTTATAGCCGGAGAAGGCCAACCGTCGGCCACCACGATCGAAGGTAATCATGACCCATTTTTGCATGCAGGGACTTGTCAAGTCGTGCGGTTGCCGAGGTGTCGTGGGGAAGCGGAGATGCCCACGTCCAATCAATCGCCACGCGGCGCCCAAGGCCACAGGCTATTGGGGCCTACGATGCTCGCACTTGCCCTTAAGCTTCTCTGCTAAGCCAAGTTCAGCACGCCTTGGGCAGGGGCTACTATCGGCGTTACAGGCAGGGGTCCCAGACTTGCACGCCTACGCCTGCCAAGCGTGGCTCAGCGAAGGCCCAATGCAAGCCCGGCTTCATCGGCTCAAGCTCAAGACCCTCGCGAGGCCCAAGCCTCGCCAGGCGGGCGACAGAAGCTTCCTCGGGGCAGCCTCATTAGGCAAGCTCGCGAGGCCCGGAGAGATCAAGCGGGGCACCTCGCGAGGCCCGTGGCATAGCCATGACGGTCGAGGCGGGCGGGCGCGCCAGGCGCCCGACACTGCGTAGTGTCCTTGTTTCCCCTTTGGTGCAAAGGGGCAAGCCTGAGCCAAGGCATCGAGCAAAGGTTACCATTTGATTGCAACAAGACCAAGACCAGCAGAGCGGCGGGATGGTAGTCATCGTGGAGCCGGAGACGGCGTCACCGCCCGAGTCTTTGGCGGTCGAAGACCAACTTTAGTCGAGGATAAGTGTACTAGATGTTCCCTTTAAAATGGCCAATTGTTGGCGCCCTTCCGCTCATTATTTGGGAAGAGGCCGGGGCCTCCCTCTATAAGTAGGACTAGCCACCACCGTGAGAGGGGATCTAGATTATGACGCATAGACCAGAGAGAGAGAGAGAGAGAGAGAGAGAGAGCAGCTCATCGCACCTAAGCAGCTCATCGCGAAGCTCAAGAACCCTCATGAGGCTGTTCTCCCTTTGTATTGTTCATCATCAGCCCTGAGGCAATCCACCACCTTGCACCTTTGGGTAGGGTATTACACCACAATGGTGGCCTGAACCAGTATAAACATCGTGTCCCTTGTGTGTTCTTCTTTCTAGCCTAGATTCCTTGCGAGGCTTCGAGACGCGAGTTGGTAGGGGAAAGATCTTCATGCGCATCCTAGAGTTTGAACCTCAAGGGTCTGCCGGAACCCGAAATCCGACAAATATAGAGAGCTTACCAGATTGGCGGGGCACTGCGCTGAGCCCGCGGTCCTCGGTGGTGGGAGGAGGTACTTCGGCGGCCTTGAACAACACCTTGCAGATGTCTTTATGCGTCGTGTCGAAGAGCTCTCGCAGCGTCTGGTGTTTGGCCGAATCGAACTCCCGCATGTTTAATGCCCGTCTTTGGCACGGGAGAATCCGGCGTAAGAGCATGAACTAGACCACATTGACAAGCTTGATCTTCTTGCTTATCATATTTTTGATGCAGATTACGGAGTCGATCGACTCATGAAGCGCACCCCAGGCTAAGCCCTTCCTCTTCCAGGAGGTGAGCCGCATGGGGATGCCAGATCGGAATTCGGGGGCCGCCACCCAGTTGGCGTCACGCGGCTCGGTGATGTAGAGCCACCCCGACTGCCACCCTTTCACGGTCTCCACATAGGAGCCTTCGAGCTAGGTGACATTGGGCATCTTGCCCACCGTGGCGCCTTCGCACTCCACTTGCTGGCCGACCACTATCTTCAGCTTCACGTTGAAAATCTTCAGCCACAGGCTGAAGTGGGGCTTGATGCGGAGGAAAGCCTCGCACACGACGATAAACGCCAAGATGTTGAGGATGAAATTAGGAGCTAGATCATGAAAATCTAGCCCATAGTAAAACATGAGCCCTCAGACAAATGGGTGGAGGGGGAATCCCTATCCGCGGACGAAGTAGGGGAGGAACACAACCCTCTCGTGGGGTTTCGGAGTTGGAACGATCTGCCCCGCATCCGGGAGCCGGTGCGCGATGTCTGCGGCCAAGTATCCGGCCTCCCGGAGCTTCATAATGTCCTCCTCCGTGATGGAGGAGGCCATCCACTTGCCTCCCGCTCCAAACATGTTTGGAATGGTTGTACGAAGAAGGTGAGGACTGGGGCGCTGGAGCTCGAGCGTGTGAGAATGGATGAGCGAAGGAAGAAGAAGGCGTGGGTGAAAAAGGAGGATCCCTATCTCTTTATAAAGGCGGTAGAAACTGTGCGCCTCCCCACTTGCCCATTAAAATCGCTTATTCCCCAAGCGCCACGATTGATGGCGCGGTTGGGTTACCCATGCCCGTATTGATGAGAATCCCGCGATAAAGGGGACACGATCTCTGCTTCAACAAGACGTGTCAAGGAAACTGCCTCGCGTTACATGCAGTGGCTAGTTGCAGAAAACGGTTCGAATAATGACCGGACCGTGGCGTGATGTCATACTATGAAAAGTTGTCAGCGGATTAGATTTGTGGAATATTGTGCTCTCTACGGTGGTATGTGGAATTTGTTTTGCAGAGTCAGGCACAATTCTTGTGTTCGAAATCTTCTATGGAGTATTCGGGGAGGGAACCCGCCTTGCAATGCCGAAGACAATCTGTGCGCCAGACTCATCATCATTGAAGCCTGGTTCAGGGGCTACTGAGGGAGTCCTGGATTAAGGGGTCCTCATACAGCCGAACTATATACTTTGGCCCGACTGTTGGACTATGAAGTTACAAGATTGAAGACTTCGTCCCGTGTCCGGATGGGACTCTCCTTTGCGTGGAAGACAAGCTTGGCAATTCAAATATGTAGATTTCCTTCTCTGTAACCGACTCTATGTAACCCTAGCCCCCTCCGTTGTCTATATAAATCGGAGGGTTTAGTCCGTAGGGGAACAACAATCATAATCATAGGCTAGCTTCTAGGGTTTAGCCTCTACGATCTCATGGTAGATCAACTCTTGTAATACTCATATCATCAAGATCAGTCAAGCAGAAAGTAGGGTATTACCTCCATCGAGAGGGCCCGAACCTGAGTAAACATCGTGTCCCCTGCCTCCTGTTACCATTAGCCTTAGACACACAGTTCGAGACCCCCTACCCGAGATCCGCCGGTTTTGACACCGACACTCCCCTCTAGGCGACATCCTCGATCTTTCAACGAGTAACTCTAAAGTGGTCCGAAGGTGAAGATCGATATATAGGACGAAGGGTAACAGGGTCCGGAAGTGTTCCGGGGGTACTGATTTATGACCAGGAGAGCCAAAAGGGGTTTGGGGGGGCAAGTGTTGGGGGGGCTCATGGGCCAAGGGGAGGGAGCACATCAGCCCACTAAAGGGTTGTGCGCCCCCAAGTCCCCCTCCCATGATTAATAGAGGAGGTGAGGTGCCCCCCTAGGGCTGCCTCCACCTGGCTTGGGAGGCAAGTCACCCTAGGGTTTCCCTAGGGCCGCCCCATCTGTGTGGTCGTCGCCCCCTAGGGGAAACCCTAGGGCGCCCCCTCCTCCTCCCGTCCCCTATATATAGAGGGGTAGAGGGCGGGCAGCCGCACTCCATCTATGACATGGCGCTGCCCTCCCTCTCCCTCGCAGTCCTTTTCTTCTTCTCTGTGAGGCTTGGCGAAGCCGTGCTGAGATTTCTCCACCACCACCGATATCACGCCGTCGTGCTGCCTGAGGACTCGAGATACTACGTCACCATCACTCGCTGGATCGAGGAGGTGAAGGCGTCATCAAGCTGTGCATGTGTTGAACGCGGAGGTGCCGTCCGTTCGGCACTTGGATCAGGAGTTTGCGGGACGGGTCGTGATTGGATTGGAAAGACGTTCGACTACATCAACCGCGTTTTTTAACGCATCCGCTTAGCGATCTACAAGGGTATGTAGATGCAATCTCTCCTCTCGTAGATGTTCATCTCCTAGATTGATCTTGGTGAGCATAGGATTTTTTTTGTTTCCCATGCAACGTTCCCCAACAGTGGCATCATGAGCTAGGTCTATGCATAGATGACATCACGAGTAGAACACAAAGGAGTTTGTGGGCGTTGATATTCAGATTGCTTCTTTCCTTGGTCTTTTCTTGATCCGGCGGTATTGTGGGATGAAGCGGCCCGGACCAACTTTACATGTCCACGTACATGAGACCAGTTCCATCGACTAACATGTGACTTTCTTGCATAAAGATGGTTGGCGGGTGTCTGTCTCTCCCACCTTAGTTGAATTGTATTTGACAAAGGCGATCCTTGTAGAAGGTTAAATGTAACTTGCATGTCACTGTTGTGGCTTTGCTTAGGTAAGAATCGTTCTTGCTATATACCCATAGCAGCCACATAAAATATGCAACAACAATTAGAGGACGTCTAACTTGTTTTTTCAGGGTATGCTGTGATATGATATGGCCAAAGAAATGATGAAATATATTTGATGTATGAGATAATCATGTTTTGTAATGGTTTATCACGACTTGCATGTCGATGAATATGGCAACTGGCAGGAGCCATAGGGTTGTCTTTAATTATTGTATGACCTGCGTGTCAATCATTAAATGCTATGTAATGCTTTACTTTATCGCTAAGCGGTAGCAATAGTAGTAGAAGCATGGTTGGCATGATAACCCCGATGGCGACACGATGATGGAGATCATGGTGTCATGCCGGTGACAATGGAGATCATGTCGGTGCTTTGGAAATGGAGATCAAAAGCCAAGTTGATGGCCATATCACGTCACTTATGATTTGCATGTGATGTTAATCCTTTTATGCATCTTATTTTGCTTAGGACGACGGTAGCATTATAAGGTGATCCCTCACTAAAATTTCAAGATAAAATTATGTTCTCCCCGAGTGTGCACCTTTGCGAAAGTTCGCCGTTTTGAAGCACCATGTGATGATCGGGTGTGATAGACTCTATGTTTGGATACAACGGGTGCAAGCTAGTTTTGCACATGCGGAACACTTGGGTTAAACTTGACGAGCCTAGCATGTACAGACATGGCCTTGGAACACAAGAGACCGAAAGGTCGAAAACGAGTCATATAGTAGATATGATCAACATGGAGATGTTCACCATTGAAACCACCTCATCTCACATGATGATCGGACTTGGGTTAGTGAATTTGGATCTTTTTCACTCGGACAACCACTGGTACCGTAACATGCTATACAAACGGGTTTTAACCCCTTTCCATGACGACATTCTGAACTGTCGCCAAGTGAGTGACTGTGATAGGGGGGACCTTCCCACACGACCTAGAAATCGTCGGGGATAGGCTAGCGGCTACTGACGATCGCCATAGGATAAACTTATGAGAAGTCGCCCCAGTCCAACACGTTACGTATTGACATTACGTTTCTGATCCGAGAGACATCCCAAACGATTGTTGGATATATGAGCAATTTACTGAATGATTTTATTAACAGAAATACTAGATAAAGCATGACTATTATAGCAGTGATAAAACAAGCCATGCGATTTGACAAAGAGAAGATAAATAATATTTGCATATATGAGCTAGAAAACTGATCATCTCTAGAGCAGACGGTAGATCAAGATGCATATATGAAGTAGATCCTAACATGTCTAGGGCAAACACTAGAACAAGGAACTGTTGCAGGACTTCTAACAGAAAAGATAAGAACACGTACGCGACAACAGCAGGAGCAGAGGCACTGGACTTGGGGTCGGTGTCGTCCATGTCATCGAGGAGGTTGTCGACGTCGGGGAAGTAGTCGTCCGAGTCTGGGGCGTCTGTGACGAAGAAGTCAGTAGTCGCACAGAGTGCTCCCAAAAATCTTATCACCCTTCCCCCGTACAAGACTCAAAAGGTGCGGTTTCGGAGGCCTACTGTCCCGACTCACAATGCACGATGCAAGCCGGGATGAGGAAGACAACAGCAACTCAGAGATTGGAACCAGTGGCGAGAGTAAGGAGAAGTTCTAGTGCATCTCTTTGAGAGGAGCGACCTCCCTTTTATAGGCGCAAGAGAAGGAGGCGAGAGGGCAGCGACGGGAGGCGAAACAAAGAGAGGGAGACGAAGCGAATAGACTTCAGCCGAAGAGGCGCCCCGTTCGGATTCAGTGTCCACTACGAAAAATGTTTCAGCTCCCGCGTGACCTTTCGTATACCCATCGTGTGTGGCAAAAATTTAACATCGGCTCGGCTCATTCCTGCAACCCGCATCATGTCGCGTCGCATCGTGACGAGGCGTGGCATGGCGAGGCGGGCGGCGGAGGAGGAGCACGCGTGGATGTCCCTCTTGTTCTCATTCTCATACAAGTGGGGAAAGAGCCTTCCTTATAAAGAGGTCCAACTCCCTCTATAGCAATATGGGACTAAACTTTAGTTCCACCTCTTGCCTTGCACGAATGGGCTGCGTGGGTCTCTAGGATTTATTAGGAATTTCTGAAACTGCTGTTGGGCTAGGCCCAAATAGACAAAAATTCCAGCAATCCCCCACCAGATCCCACAGGCACACAAAATTTGCCTTTGGTTCCAAAGCAACTCGCTTTTATATACCGATGCTTGCGTTGGAGACTGCTAAGTTGAACTTCCACCTAGAACTCTATGCTACACTAGTAAGCAACTTGAGCAAAGGTGGGCCTTGAGCGCAAGTTTTCTGCGAATCTAGCTTCACATAAAGCCTTGACCGACACGTGGCTACCGTCGGTCTTCCCCGCTGGTGGAGCTTATCGTCATACTCCAAGACCTTTCATGAGTTTACTAGAGAACCCTACTCTCATAGATTGCGACGTTTAACAATCAGACTCATATAGGTGCGTTCTTCAAAATATGTTCTGCAAGACAACATCTCTGCTTCAAAGAGCCACTTAGAACACATTAAGATATACATCAACCTGCCATGCAGATTAGGAGAGTATTGCATCTTCATGGAGTGGTATTTTTAACAGTAAGGGTATTCTCCTCCCAGTTGACCAACAGCTTGTCTTCCACATCTAATTCACGGGATCTCCGATCACAAAGAATAGGTTACCACTGTTAACAACTCATATTGAGGGTATCATACCCATCTCCCTCGATGCATTATCTATCACATTACGTGATAGACCCTTAGTGAAAGCATTTGCCAGATTTTAGACGTTTGGATATAATCCAATGCAATAAGTCTGGAGTTTCTCATTTTCCTGACAGACTTTAACCTTCTCTGAACGTGTCTTGATGACTTCATGTTATCCTTTGAGTTGTTCACTTTCTTGATCAAAATTTGATTGTCGCAGCTCATAAGGATACCCGATATAGGTTTCTCAACAACCGACAAGTCATTCAAGAGCCGGCGAAATAATCTGCCGACCATAGCCGTATCTAGTCTTTGTGAGTTACGCTTCCATTGTTGACCTCGTTAAGATGGTGCTTGCAAGACTTCAAGAAACAGCACCACCTCCATGAGTGAATACATATCCGCTCATGGCCTTTATCTCATCGACATTTGAGATCGATTTGAGTCACTATACCCTTCAAGCACCTTTGGGTGCCCAGTGTAGTGAATTCCATAATTATGATGCCTTTCAAATAACATAAAACTCTCTAGAGCTTTCCAATGCACATCTCCTGGTTTTGAGACAAACCGGCTCAGTTTGCTAACAACAAAAGAGATGTCAGGTCTTATAGCACTGGCTAAGTACATAAGCGATCCAATAATCTGAGAATATTTCAATTGGTCTCTAGCAATTCTTCGATTCTTTCGAAGCAACACACTAGCATCATATGGTGTTGGGGAGGGCTTGTAGTCACTATAGCCAAAGCGACTCAAGATCTTTTCCACATAGTGAGATTGAAGCAATGTAATCCCACCATCCATCATCTCTCAACAACTTGATGTTCAGAATGACATCAGCCACTCCTAAATCCTTTATCTCATAACAGCGAGATAGGAAATCCTTGACCTCCTTAATAACATTCATATTTGTTCCGAAAATCAGTATGTCATCAACATACAAGCAAAGCATCACTCCCTTGCCCCCACCATGGCGATAGTACACACATTTGTCAGCTTCGTTCACAACAAAGCCTGCAGTTGTTAAAGTTCTTTCGAACTTCTCATGCCACTGTTTGGGTGCTTGCTTGAGTCCATATAAAGACTTCAGCAACTTGCACACTTTCCCTTCCCGACCATCTATTACAAACCCATCTGGCTGTTCCATATAAATTTCCTTGTCCAACTCTCCATTTAGGAAAGCAGTCTTAACATTCATTTGAAGAACGAGAAGACCATGTGAGGCAGCTAGTGAAAGTAGAACTCGAATAGTGGTCAGTCGAGCCACAGGTGAGTAAGTATCAAAGAAGTCTTCACCTTCCTTTTGGGTATAACCCTTAGCCACGAGCCGAGCCTTGTACTTTTCAATAGTACCATCAGGCCTAAGCTTCTTCTTGAATACCCATTTTCATCCTATAGGTTTGCACCCATAAGGACGATCGATTATCTCCCAAGTTTCATTACGCCAAGATGGAATCCATCTCGCTCTGAACTACTTCCTTCGATGAGTCGGCATCTTGGATGCATAGGCCTCTGAAATAGAACTGGGAGTGTCATCTATGAGATAGACAAGAAAATCATCACCAAAGGACTTTGCAGTCCTCTATCTCTTGCTCCTAGTAGGAACTTCATTGTTCTCCTCCACAGAACTTTCAAAGTGTTCCATTAAAATGGCAGGTTCAAGAATGGTATGGCGGTTCTGATTCGATGAACTAGGCATCTCCTGATTAGATGAGGTAGCCATATCCTTCATGGGAAAGATATCTTCAAAGAAAGTCGCATCATTCGACTCCATGATCATACCGACATGCATGTGAGGTACCTCAGATTTTACAACCAAGAATCTATAACCAATGCTATGAAAAGCATATCCCAGGAAAACACAATCCACAGTTTTTGGTCCCATCTTCCGCTTCTTTGGAATTGGCACATTGACTTTCGCCAAACAACCCCAGGTTCGTAGATAAGAGAGTTTTAATCTTTTCTTCTCCCATTCCTCGAATGGAGTTATATCTTTGTTCTTTGTGGGGACTTGGTTTAGGACATGACATGATGTCAATATCGCCTCCCCCCATGCCTTGTAGAGACCCGATGTGTCTAACATGGCATTAACCAAATCAGTTAGAGTACGGTTCTTTCTTTCAGCCACCCCATTTGACTGAGGTGAATAGGGAGGCGTCCTCTCATGGATTATACCATGTTCCACACAAAATGAATCAAATTCATTTGAGAAATACTCTCCACCACGATCGGACCTAAGCCTCTTGATCTTTCGATCAAGTTGGTTCTCCGCTTCAGCTTTATAGATCTTGAAATAGTTCAAAGCCTGATCCTTAGATTTCAGAAGATACACATGACAGTATCTAGTGGAGTCATCAATTAACGTCATAAAATACTTCTTTCCACCTTTTGTCAAAACACCATTCATTTCACATAGATCTGAATGTATGAGCTCTATTGGTGCAAGATTTCTCGTTTCCGCAGTCACATGAGACTTACGAGGTTGCTTAGCTTGTACACACACTCGACACTTGGATCCCTTGACAGTGGTGAAACTAGGGATTAAGTTCAACTTTGCTAGTCGCGACATGCAACCAAAGTTAACATGACAAAGACGTGAATGCCACACATTTGATTCACTATTGTTGCAAATATGATTAACAACTTTATTGCAAACGTCTGATAAGGATAAACGAAATAGGCCTCCTGACTCATAGCCTTTACCAACAAAGGTTCCATACTTGGATATTACAAATTTATTTGACTCAAAGACAAGCTTATAGCCATCCCTACACAGAAGAGATCCGCTAACAAGACTTTTATTGATGGAGGGGACATAATGCATGTTCTTGACATACGATCTTCCCAAGTAAACTTGGATCGACCGTGCCAACACCACGAACAAAAGCACTTGAACCGTTGCCCATCGGCCACGGTGGAAGTCCCTGCGATGCGATAAGGCGAAAACATGGAAATATCACCGTATACATGCACATTAGCACCCGTGTCAATCAACCAATCAGGAGAATGACATACTGAAAGAATAGTGGGAAATATACCATACCTAGCATCCTTCATGTCAGTGTCTCCAATGACAACATTAGCGGTCTTGCCGCCTTTCCCAGGATGACGCTTGGCATAGCGATTAGGGCAACTTGGAGCCCGATGATCAGGATCCCCACAGACATGACAAACACCTTTCTTCTTGTCATTCTTCTTCTTGAAGTTCGTGTGCTGCACAGCCTTGTTCTTCCCATCAAACTTTGCTTTACCATCAAACTTGCCCCTATTCTTGAACTTGTGGGGCTGGAAGTTCTTCTTCTGTACCAGATTGACACTAGAACCTCCCTCAATACCTCGAGCATGGTTGTCCTTTGCTCTCGCCTTTTCTTCCACATCAAGAGTACCAATGAGATCCGAAACGGAAAACTCCTGCCTCTTAGGCTCCAGTGAGGTAGCAAAGTTCCTCCACGTGGGAGGAAGCTTAGTGATGATACCTCCGGCAATAAACTTGTCCGGTGGGATACAATTGGAGTGCTCAAGTTCTCTAGCAAATGACTATATCTCATGAGCTTGCTCAACCACGGAGTGCTCTTCAGTCATCCTGTAGTTATTGAATTGCTCCATGATGTACAACTCAATGCCAGCATCCGAGATCCCAAACTTGGCCTCGAGTGCGTCCCACATATCTTTTCCATTATCAATTGACGCATAAGCATCAACTATGTTCTCACCAAGAACACTCAAGAGAGCAGCCTTAAACAAGGTATCCATTTTCTGAAAAGCTTGTGCCTGTTGGGCATCTTGCTCTCCTTCAGGTTTGCCAAGAGTGGCGTCATAGCAGCTCATGGTTTGAAACCATAAGACTGCTCTCACGCGCCACCTCTTATAGTGGACACCTCAAACATAGGAGGTCTCATGGAAGCAGCAAAACCACTCGGGGTAAATTGCCCATAATAAGGTTTTTGGATTGTTCGAAATATGAGCAATTTACCGAATGATTTTATTAACAGAAATACTAGATAAAGCATGACTAGTATAGCAGTGATAAAACAAGCCATGCGATTTGACAAAGAGAAGATAAATAATATCTGCATATATGAGTTAGACCGATCATCTCTAGAGCAGACGGTAGATCAAGATGCATATATGAAGTAGAGCCTAACATGTATAGGGCAAATACTAGAACAAGGAACTGTTGCATGAGTTCTAACAGAAAAGATAAAAACACGTACGGGACAGCAGCAGGAGCAGAGGCACTGGACTTGGGGTCGGTGTCCTCCATGTCGTCGAGGAGGTTGTCGACGTCGGGGAAGTAGTCGTCGGAGTCCGGGGCGTCCGTGACAAAGAAGTCATTAGTCACGCAGAGCGCTCCCCAAAAACCTTTCGTATACCTGTCATGGGAGGCGAAACAAAGAGAGGGAGGATTCAGTGTCCACTACGAAAAATGTTTCAGCTCCCGCGTGACCTTTTGTATACCCGTCGTGTGTGGCAAAAATTTAACATCGGCTCGGCTGTCGTGTCGGGAACGAGCACCTATGGGGCAGGGGCCCCTTACGGTCGGCGGTGGGGAGGCGACAAAGAGCAGATCGAGGTCAAACCGTGGAAGCAGGATTTTACCCGGCCGGAGCTCTCGGAGATAATACTCCTCTGCTGCTTTGTGTTTTATTTGTTCTTGCTCGAGGCGGCGTGTAGTGGTGTTGGATGTGTCGAATAGACCGAACCGCGGAACCTCTTCTCGTCTTGTATGGGCCTCCCTTTTATAGTCAAAGGGGGTCACCGATAGGTGGCAGTAGGAAGAGGGGTAGAAAGGTAAAAATGTGGGTTGGTACAACGATGACCTCTGATGTCCCCTACCTAACTCGGCGGCGGGGGACAAAGGCATTTAATGCCCGTCCGGTCGCTAACGGTGCAAGAAGCGGCCGATTAGGTGCGCCACCGATCGCCACGATGGCCTCCCCTGTCGGCTCAGCTTGCCACCTCGCACCGCATGGCTGCCTGATGCCTCGCCGGTGCTCTGGGATGGCCACAGGGTGACACGTCGTTGGATGTCTTTGGAGCTTAGGTGCGGGTGGTAGCCTTGCAGCGACAAGCGCTTATTGTGGCCCTTCTCTTGTCGTCTTGGCAAGCTTGCGGTCATTTGGGCCTTCTTAGGACGCCTTGTGGCGTCGCGGCAAGTCTTCTGAAGCGCTTGGTTGTCCTTCCGGCAAGCTCCTCTTGCGGGGCTTTATCTACTTGGTTGACACTTTGTTCTTGAATGGCGATGAAGTGGAAATGATGGAGGGTCTTGGCGGGCCTGGCCGAGCCTTGCTTGTGAGGTGCTACAACCGCCCGTGCACAAGTTCGAGTACTAAGGTACCCCTACTTTAATCACACCGACAGAGCCCTGCCTGGGCCATACACGATGCCGAGCTGTTGGGCCAGGCCCAAAAGCAGTCTGCAGACGCAGCTGCACTGGGTCAACCGAATCCACTCTGTATCCACCGCGCCCTCCCGCAACGGCACGCGTCAATTGCGGCATCGTGGGAGGCGTGGGTGGCGTGCGTGATTTTCAAGGCGCCCCCCTGTGATCACGGGGTGGGGCGAGGTCACCTCATCCGTCACCTCGGCTCTGCATCTTCGCCACGCGGCCCCCATGCGCATGGGGTCGTGGGCGATGGAAGTGGGAAATCGAGCCGTCACGGGTGGAGGCAACGGGTCGGCACCGACCCCCTGCTCTCCCCGTGCTCTGATTGGCTGAGCGGGGCGGCCGAACCCCTACCTCGCTCCTTAAAAAAGGGGCGGAAGGGGAGCGCAAAAATCCCGCACTTCCTCATCTTCTTCTTTCTTCAACCACTACCCTTCCTCTCATCCGCCATGGAGGAAGGAACCTGATCCTTCATCGGTGGCGGCGAGTCGCCTTGGCAGCATCCTCCCTATCCCGCACCCGTGGTGGCAGAACCAGCCCCAAGGGGAGAGGGAGGCGCGAGGTCGTGGCGAGGCCGAGGCGAGTCGAGTGCGGGAAGAGGCGGCCGGGCGACGCGTCGCCGCCGCCTCCGGGCAGTTCCTCTCCTCGGCGGTCCACACGGGGGCGACCCTTGGGAGTTCTTCGTCAAGCTGCGTCGGGCACCTCGTCGTCGCCTCCGGCTTCGGCTCCGTTCTGGCCTTGATGGGCGGACCCGCCAGGCAGCTGGATTGCGCATGAGGGGCTGCGGGATCAGCGACACGCGAGTCGGCGTCGTATCCCCAGCCCGGCGTGATGTATCTTGATCGAGGTGGAAGGCGTTCGCGCATCCACAGCTTGATGGCGGGGTTTACCCTCCATTTTAAGTTAATGGAGGCGACCTCCTCTCCGTCAAGGTCTTGAGGACTCCGGCACCGGGCGAGATGCTGCGTGGACAGCTCCTCCGATGGCGAAGACTCCCCCTCGGCGAGTGTGGCGAGGAGGAGAGCGGCAGCGGCGACGAGGCGGCGAGTGCGACTAGGCGTCGGGCGTCGCCTCGTGCGCCACCAGCGACCCATCATCCGGTCGCCGGCCCTTGAACTCCCGAGTCGTCTCCTTGGGCGGTGGCGTGGGAGGCTGCGGAAGGAAGAAGAGGCGGCAAGGCCGTCAAGTCGAGATCGAGGCGTGGCGCCCTCGACAGCGTCTTGACGTCCGCCGCCCGTCTTCGAGCTCTGCTTCCGGCGCCTCCGTCTCCGCCAAGCTCCCGGCCGGTCCCCGGGATGTTCTCTTGGTGTCTTCTGGCACCCGTAGCTCACCTAGGCGCCTCTTTTGCCCTCCTCGCCTCCTTAACCTACCTCCTGAAAAGAGGGACAGGAGAAGGGATTACGGGCATCTTATCTTTTCAATTTGTAAGCCTTTGGGCCTTAGCTGCATTAGAAACTTGTAATCCTATCTTTCATGTTTTTCATCCTCTATGGACTGTATCTATGTGGGATGTTTTTTAATGAAAAAGGGGAATGCTTGCCGGGTTATGTCCTTTACTTGGGTCCACGCCTTGTATGTCTTTACCTGCGCTTAGAGGAACTTGCGGCGCAAGCACACTTGCTGAGTCGCGAACATCGAGCAGCCAATGGCGGTCTTGTTTCGACAAGAAATCTCGTCGGGCTAGTTGCGGCGCACTTGTATCATTGAGCGGACTCGAAAACAGATCAAGGCGCAACTTAGCATGAGTCGATTCCTCCGCGTGGGTTTTCCATACGGCACGCTCGTTCAGGGACGCGGCCGCATTCCCAGCCCACAAGAGGATGCATGATGAGGATGAAAAACTTATCGATATCGCAGGCCCGGCAACTCGACTTGCGGGGATGAATCTTAGTATTTGCAGCCCCGGCAACTCGGCTTGCGGGACCAGTGCGGCGCTCCTTTCTTCGTTCTTGCCGCTGCTAGATCGTCATCTGAACAATCTCTTAAAAGCGTGGCAAGTTATCCTTGCAATATATACCTCTACCACAGGCCTTTGCTTGTTGCGTTATCTCCTCTACTTGATTCCATGCCTTGTATGTTTTACCTAGCTTAGAGGAACTTGCGGTAGTAAGCACACTTGCTGAGTCGCGGAACATCGACACCGTGGCGGTCTTGTTTCAACAGAAATCTCGTCGGGCTAGTTGCTTGGCGACTTGTATCGTTGAGCGGACTCGAAAACAAATCAAGGGCATTAACTTAGCTGTAGTCGATTCCTCCGTGCGCAGTTTTTCCTCACAAACACGGTCGTTCAAGGAGATAGCGCGGTTTCGCAGTCCCTAGCCCACAAGAGGATGCATGATGAGGGACGAAAAAGACTTATCGGCATTGCAGCCCGGCGACCACGGCTTGCAGCGAAGGGATCTTGGTACTCATGACCCCGGCAATGCTGGTTTGCGAGTCCAGTGCGGTCGTCCTTCTCCTCCTTCCTTGTCGCTGTTACTTTAGTTATGATAGCAACTTAGTCAGTGCCGTGACAAGTTACTTTGTAATATAACTTCATCTTGGGCAATGCTATGTTATATCCTTTACTTGACTCCAACCCTTGTATGTTTTTATCCTTACGCTTTTAGGGAACTTGCCGGTGCGAACACACTTCTTTGAGTCTTGGAACATCGCAGCCATTGGCGGTGTTGCTCCTGGCAAGAAACCTTGTCGGGGCTAGTTGCAGTGCGCTTTCATTGTTGAGCGGACTCGAAACAAAGTTAAGGGTGCAACGTAGCCGCGAGCCGGTTCCTCTGCGCACAGGCTTTTCATACAAGACACGGGCGTTCAAGGAATATAACATAAAAATTTAAAACTGACTATGCTCAAACTTTGGCAACTTAGCTTTTCTGTCCCGGCAAGGTCGCATTTCTTCCTTGATTCCCCCCTATATGTTTTCACCCTTACGCTTTTTAGGAAACTTGCCGGTGCAAGCACACTTCTTGAGTCACGGAACATTAGCAGCCATTGGCGGTCTTGTCCCGACAAGAAATCTCGTCGGGCTAGTTGCGTAGCGCTTTCATTGTTGAGCGGACTCGAAAGCAGATCAAAGGCATAACTTAGCCGATTCGATCCTTAGCGTTCAAGTTTTCCATACAAGGTACGGTCTTTCAAGGAATCGACTCAAAAGTTTGAAACCGATGCTCTCTTTGCTCTACTCGCCGGTGGAGCTCGATGGTGCATCCTCGGCGGCGTGCTTGAACTCGAAGAGGTGCGCTTCTTTGAGTGGGCATCGAGCTGTTCTCGCCGGCTTAGTCTTTGGTGACCTTGTCTTTGCCTTCTTGCACTTGCCGGTGGAGCTCGATGGTGCGTCCTCGGCGGTAGCGCAGATGCTCAGAAGAGTGCGCTTGCGGAGTGGGCATCGAGCTACTCTTGCGGACTTGGTTTCTTCTTCCCGGGGAGCTTGGTGGCAAGTGGTTGGCGCTCAGCTGCGGCTTGCTTCGGTAGATCTTGTCGGTGCGAGATAAGTGCATCCTTTTTATCGCCTTGGACGAAATGACACTTATCGGACCAGGCATCTTGAGCACATTGTAAGCATAGTGGGAGGCTGCCATGAACTTGGCAAGTCTTTGGGCCGAGTATCCCATTGTATGGCAATGGGAAATCAGCAACATCGAGCGTGACTCTCTCGTCACGAAATTTAGCTCGCGCCAAACGTCCTTTGGCGTGTGATCTTCCCCCTTGGCTTGCTCCTTCTGGATTTATTCCTTGAAAGGTACCAGTCTCTTGAGCTTCGTTGTCGGGGATCTGGGCTTGTTGAGCAACTGCGGAGGAGATCGATTCAGGCCGGCCCGCCGCCAACCAACATCTTCGTGACCTTGAGGTTGCGGATTGTCGTGAAACCAACATCGGCGGCACCCGACCCGCGATGATGCGATCAGGGTGATCCTCAACGTCGAAGATGATGGTGTGCTGGACCACTTGAGTGGCTTGCGCGATTCGACGGATGGTTCTGCTGCTCTCACCTCTCGCGCCCTTTGTTTGAGTTGGCGGTGCGAGGTGTCTTGAGCTACCGCCGTCGATGCACAAGACCTCCGTCGCCTTCTGAAACTCCTGGTCATCAGTCTCATCTTCCTCCATTTCATCATCTTCATCTTCTTCTTCATCCTTGTCGCGGCCCGGAGGTCTCATCACCTTGCCTGCTTGGGTTCTTGTGGTGCCCTCCCAGGCGGAAGCTTCTTGCCGGATCCTCCGCCACCTTACTGGGCCTTCTCCTTGTCGCGGCGCTCGTATTCAGCTTTCTGTAGCTCCGCCATCTGCTCAACTTTCTTGCAGGTCTGGAGGTCATGGCCCTTGGTGTGGTGGATCTTGCAATATTGCTTGCCGGAGCCGTCCTGCTTGTCGGCGGCCACCACAGCCTCGCCGGAGTCGTCAGCTTTGGCCTTGTCGGAGCCACCTCCGCTACTGGACTGCTCAACAACTAGCACATCCTTAGCCTTTCTCTTTCTGTTATTCCGCCTCCGGTTCCTTCTTCTTGGGCGGTGCCCTCCTTGTCGAGATCATACGCTCCTGCAGATCTCTCAGGGATTTTCCTCCCCTCCTCAGCCCGGGCACACTTGTCGGCCAGAGCATAGAGCTTGCTGACATCTCTGATCTTGCACATCGCCATCTCCTCCCTCATCCTGCGGTTACACACATTACGATGGAGCAGCGATAACCGCGATAGGGTGGGCGTGCAGGATGTTCTTGCTGCACTGGTGAACCTCTGTATGTACTTGCGGGGGTTCTCCTCATACGGGCGAGCGGATCTGATCGCTCTCCTGGCCATGGGGTTTGTGGCCGCTTTGTGAAAGCGCAAACAAACTGGTGACACAGTCCGCCCATGAAGAGATGGGCCGTCCGGCAAGTGCATGAGCCAAATCGGCGTTGGGCTTGAGCACCGGCGGGAAGTAGTTGGCGAGGATCTTCGTCTCGCCCCGGCCTTTGCACGCGATGGTGTGAACACCGAGAACTCCGACGGATGTATCCTGCCATCGTACTTCTCGAGACACGTCGGCTTGAAGTTCTTGATGCAAGACCTTTGGACTTGCCGCAGCTCATGGGTGAGCGCAGGCACCTGCTGCGTCTGACAAGTCGCTGGTTCCCAGGCGCATACATATCGGCAGTGGGCGGCCGGGCGCTGGTCAGATTGACGTCGCGCTTCTCTTCTGCGCTCGATGCGAGTACGAGCGTCTTCGTGTCGTCGTTCTTGGAGGACGTGGCATTGATCGCGGCGGGTTCACGGGTCCGACGACGTAGTGGAGTCGGCGTCGGGGTTGACCCGGCAAGCCGGTGATCTCGGCCTTCGGGGCGGGGAGTGCATGGTAGTGGCACCCCCGGTGGTCTTGTCGGCGTCGGCTTGCGCTGGCGCCTGCGAAACCGACCCGCTTCGGTTCTTAGGGCTTGTCGCTGTTGGCGGCCGATGAGGCTATAAATGGTCATCCTCGATCGTCAATCTTGTGTGGCGCCGGAGGCAATCTAAAGCAGGTGGGCAGGCGGCGCTTCCTCTGCAATCTTGGGTGGCGGTGGCGACGAGCGGCGCGAGGAACGGGATGTGCTCGGACTCCCAACTGGATTGGAAGGAGCAACACCCTGTCCGGGCGACCGTACCTCACTCGCGCCAGCATTCTGGCGTGCATGCTGGTCTTGAACGTCCCGCGACCCACCAGCTTGGCCCTGCTCCAACGCAAGCACGGTGCTAGGAGCACCATGGCGTTGTCAACCCTGCACCTCCTGGGAAGGGTGTGGCATACGTACGGTCGCCGACGCTTGCGGGGCCTTGTCTTTGGACCTGGTGACGACGCGAGTTCCACCGTCGGCGCCCGCTCCTCCGCCGGCATCTACCCCACCGCCCGTTTGCTCCTGTGGCGGTGGTAGGATCGACGTAGACGGAGCGGCCACCTCCGAAGGCTTCTTCTTCAGTGGCATGTCGATGAAGATCTTGATGTAACCTGCCGGAGACGGATCGAGTTCAGCCGACCTCGGCGCCCTACAGCGCGCCAAAGATGTCGTGTCGAACGAGCACCTATGGGGCGGGGCCCTTCGGTCCGCGGCGAGGCGCGAAGAAGCGGTCGAGGTCAAACACGCTGGGAAGCGGATTTTACCCAGCTTCGGAGCTCTCCGGAGAGATAATACTCCTACTGCTGCTTTGTGTTTTATTTGTTCTTGCTCGAGAGCGCGAGCGTGTAGTGGTGTTGGATGTGTCGAATAGACCGAACCGCGGAACCTCTTCTACGTGCGCATGGGCCTCCCTTTTATAGTCCAAAGGGGGTCACCGACAGGTGGCAGCGTAGGAAGAGGGGTAGAAAGGTAAAAACGTGGGTTGGTACAACAGTGACCTACAATGTCCCCTACCTAACTCTGACGGCAAGGGACAAAGGCATTTAATGCCCGTCCGGTCGCCCCAACAGTGCAAGGAAACGACCGTTAGGTGCGCCACCGATCGCCACGATGGCCTCCCTGTCAGCTCAACTTGCCACCTCGCACCGCATGGCTGCCTGACGCCTCGCCACGTGCTCTGGGATGGCCACAGGGTGACACGTCGTTGGATGTCTTTGGAGCTTGGGTCGGGGTGGTAGCCTTGTTGTGACAAGCGCCCTTGCCGACCCTTCTCTTGTCGCGCCAAGCAAGCTTGCGGTCGCCGGGCCTTGCTCTTAGGAGACCTTGAGGCATCGCGGCAAGTCTTCTGAAGCGCCTTGGTTGGCCTTCGGCAAGCTCCTCTTCTTGGGGCCTTGTCCTTCCCGCAAGCTCCTCTTCACGGGGCTTTGTCTACTTGGTTGACACTTTGTTCTTGAATGGCGATGAAGTGGAAATGACGGAGGGTCTTGGCGGACGCCCGGCGAGCCTTGCCGTGGGGTGCTGCAACCGCCCGTGCACAAGTTCGGGGTACTAAGGTACCCCTACTTTAGTACACCGACATCGGCTCATTCCCGCAACCCACGTCTCGTCGTGACGAGGCGTGGCGTGGCGAGGCGGGCGGCGGAGGAAAAGCGCGCGTGGATGTTCCTCTTGTTCTCATGCTCATACAAGTGGGGAAAGAGCCTCCCTTATAAAGAGGTCCAACTCCCTCTAAACTAGCAATGTGGGACTAAACTTTAGTTCCACCTCTTGCCTTGCACAAATGGGCTGCGTGGGCCTCTAGGATTTATTAGGAATTTCTGAAACTGCTATTGGGCTAGGCCCAAATAGACAAAAATCCCAGCAATCCCCCACCAGATCCCAGAGGCACACAAAATTTGCCTTTGGTTCCAAAACACTGTTTTATAAACCGATCTTTGCGATGCGGTTTGTTAAGTTGAACTTCCACCTAGAACTCTATGCTACACTAGTAAGCAACTTGAGCGATGGGCTGGGCCTTGAGCGCAAGTTTTCTACTGAATCTAGCTTCACGTAAAGCCTTGACCGTCGTGGCTACCGTGGGTCTTCCCGTGGGTGGAGCTTATCGTCATACTCCAAGACCTTTCATAAGTTTACTAGAGAACCCTACTCTCATAGATTGCGACGTTTAACAATCAGACTCATATAGGTGCGTTCTTCAAAAGATGTTCTGCAGGACAACATCTGTGCTTCAAAGAGCCACTTGGAACAGATTAAGATATACATCAACCCGCCATGCAGATTAGGAGAGTATTGCATCTTCATGGAGTGGTATTTTTAGCAGTAAGGGTACTCTCCTCCCAGTTGACCAACAGCTTGTCTTCCACATCTAATTCACGGGATCTCCGATCACAAAGAATAGGTTACCATTGTGAACAACTCATATTGAGGGTCTAAGAATAGGTTACCACTGTGAACAACTCGTATTGAGGGTCTCATACCCATCTCCCTCGATGCATTATCTATCACATTACGTGATAGACCCTTAGTGAAAGGATTTGCCAGATTTTTAGACGTTTGGATATAATCCAATGCAATAACTCCGGAGTTTCTCATTTTCCTGACAGACTTTAACCTTCTCTGAACGTATCTTGATGACTTCATGTTATCCTTTGAGATGTTCACTTTCGTGATCACAGTTTGATTGTCGCAGTTCATAAGGATACCCGGTACAGGTTTCTCAACAATCGGCAAGTCATTCAAGAGCCGGCGAAGCCAATCTGCTTTGATCGTAGTTGTATCTAGTGTTGTGAGTTCTGCCTCCATGAGACCTCCTATGTTTGAGGGTATCCACTATAAGAGGTGGCATGTGAGAGCAGTCCTGCTTGCAAGACTTCCAAGAAACAGTGCCACCTCCATGAGTGAATACATATCCGCTCGTGGCCTTTATCTCATCAGCATCTGAGATCCAGTTTGAGTCACTATACCCTTCAAGCACCATTGGGTGCCCAGTGTAGTGAATTCCATAACATCGGCTCCCGCGTGACCTTTCGTATACCCTTCGTGTGTGGCAAAAATTTAACATCGGCTCGGCTCATTCCTGCAACCCGCGTCGCATCGTGACGAGGCTAGGCGTGGCGTGGCGAGGCGGGCGGCGGAGGAGGAGCGCGTGTGGATGTCCCTCTTGTTCTCATGCTCATACAAGTGGGGAAAGAGCCTCCCTTATAAAGAGGTCCAACTCCCTCTAAACTAACAATGTGGGACTAAACTTTAGTTCCACCTCTTGCCTTGCACGAATGCGCTACATGGGCCTCTAGGATTTATTAGGAATTTCTGAAACTGCTATTGGGCTAGGCCCAAATATACAAAAATTCCAGCAACGATTACGCCACTACAGTCGTGTGAGAATGGTGGACATCAACATTTAATCTACCGATATGTTTGTGATAGGTACATTATCGCGCACAGTTCAAGAATGTAAAATATGTGCGGTGCCTCTACTAACGCCAACGTGTCCATTTTCGTAACTATGTGTGATAGGTATTCCTTGTTGGAGAACGTTGCATAAAATAAAAAATTTCCTACGTTCACCAAGATCAATCTAGGAGTTCATCCAGCAACGAGAGAGAGGAGTGCATCTAGATATCCTTGTAGATCGCGAGCGGAAGCGTTCAAGAGAACGGGGTTGAGGGACTAATACTCGTCATGATCCAAATCACCGGAGATCCTAGCGCCGAACGTACGGCACCTCCGCGTTCAACACACGTACGGTTAGTGTGACGTCTCCTCCTTCTTGATCCAGCAAGGGGGAAGGAGAGGTTGATGAAGATCAATGACATGACGGCGTGGTGGTGGATCTGGCGAGGATCTGGCGAGGCCGTAGCGTCTGAGGAGGGAGAGGTGTAGCAAGGGAAGGGGCGCCAAGTGCAAGGAGTGCGGCTGCCCTCCCTCCCCTCTCTTTATATAGGGTCCCAGGGGCCTGCCCCGAGATGGGATCTCCAAGGGCGGCAGGGGAGGCTTGCCCCCAAGGCAGTGGGCGCCCACCCTAGGGTTTCCAACCCTAGGCGCAGGGGCCCAAAGGGGTGCACAAGCCACCGGGGCTGGTCCCTCTCCACTTCAGCCCACAGGGCCCTCAGAGATAGGTGGCCCCACCGATGGACCCGGGACTCTTCCAAAGGGTCGTTACAATCACCGTGACCCCGAAACCTTCCCGATGGCCAAACTGCACTTCCTATATATAATTCTTCACCTCCGGACCATTAGGAACTCTTCGTGGCGTCCGGATCTCATCAGAGACTCAAAAAACTTTTGGGTTACTACATATTCATATCTTTACAACCCTAAGCGTCCAAGAACCTTAAGTGTGTAGACCCTCTTGGTTAGGAGACAAGCAGACATGACCGAGACACCTCTCCGGTCAATAATTAACAGCGGGATCTGGATACCCATGTTGGCTCCCACATGCTCCTCGATGATCTCATCGGATGAACCATGATGTCGAGGATTCAATCAATCCCGTATACAATTCCCTTTGTCAATTGGTATGTTACTTGCCCGAGACTCGATCGTCGGTATCCCAATACCTCGTTCAGTCTCGTTACCGGCAAGTCACTTTACTCGTAAAGTGATGCATGATCCCGTGACTAGACACTTGGTCACATTGAGCTCATTATGATGATGCATTACCAAGTGGGCCTAGAGATACCTCTCCGTCATACGGAGTGACAAATCCTAGTCTCAATTCGTGCCAACCAAACAGACACTTTTGGAGATACCCGTAGTGCACCTTTATAGCCACCCAGTTACGTTGTGACGTTTGGCACACCCAAAGCACTCCTACGGTATCCGGGAGTTGCACAATCTCATGGTCTAAGGAAATGATACTTGACATTTGGAAAAGCTCTAGCAAAACGAACTACACGATCTTTGTGCTATGCTTAGGATTGGGTCTTGTCCATCACATCATTCTCCTAATGATGTGATTCTGTTATCAATGACATCCAATGTCCATAGTCAGGAAACCATGACTATCTGTTGATCAACGAGCTAGTCAACTAGAGGCTTACTAGGGACTTGTTGTGGTCTATGTATTCACAAACATATTACGATTTCTGGATAGTACGATTATAGCATGAACAATAGACAATTATCATGAACAAAGAAATATAATAATAACCATTTTATTATTGCCTCTAGGGCATATTTCCAACAGTCTCCCACTTGCACTAGAGTCAATAATTTAGTTACATTGTGATGTATCGAACACCCATTGCGTCTGGTGTTGATCATGTTTTGCTCTAGGAGAGGTTTAGTTAGCGGATCTGCTACATTCAGTCCGTATGTACTTCTAAATATCTATGTCTCCATCTTGAACATTTTCACGAATGGAGTTGAGCGGCAACTTGATGTGGTAGTCTTCTTGTGAAACACAGGCTCCTTGGCAAGTGCAATAGCTCGGTGTTGTCACGAAGAGTGTAATCGGCCCCACGCATTGGGTATGACTCCTAGGTCGGTGATGAACTCCTTCACCCAGATTGCTTCATGTCTTGCCTCAGAGGCTGCCATGTACTCCGCTTCACATGTAGATCCCGCCATGATGCTCGCTTGCAAGCGCACCAGCTTCTTGCCCACCATTCAAAATATACACGTATCCGGTTTGTGACTTGAGTCATCGGATCGTGTCGAAGCTAGCGTCGACGTAACCCTTTCGACGAGCTCTTCGTCACCTCCATATACGAGAAACATGTCCGTAGTCCTTTTCAGGTACTTAAGGATGTTTTTGACCGCTGTCTAGTGTTCCATGCCGGGATTACTTTGGTACCTTCCTACCGAACTTACGACAAGGTTTATATCAGGTCTGGTACAGGTAATGGCATACATGATAGACCCTATGGCTGAGGTATAGGGGACGACACTCATCTTTTCTCTATCTTCTACCGTGGTTGGGCATTGAGCTGAGCTCAATTTCACACCTTGCAACACAGGCAAGAACCCCTTCTTGGACTGATCCATATTGAACTTCTTCAATATCTTATCAAGGTATGTGCTTTGTGAAAGACCTATGAGGCGTCTTGATCTATCTCTATAGATTTTGATGCCTAATATGTAAGCAGCTTCTCCAAGGTCCTTCATTGAAAAACACTTATTCAAGTAGGCCTTTATGCTGTCCAAAAGTTCTATATCATTTCCCATCAAAAGTATGTCATCCACATATAATATGAGAAATGCTACAAAGCTCCCACTCACTTTCTTGTAAATGCAGGCTTCTCCATAAGTCGCATAAACTAAGCGCTTTAGTCATCTCATTAAGCGAATGTTCCAACTCGAGATGCTTGCACCAGCCCATAGATGGGCTTTGGAGCTTGCATACCTTGTTAGCATTCTTAGGGTCGACAAAACCTTCCAGCTACATCATATCTGAGTTCTTCCTTAAGGTGACCGTTAAGGAATGCCGTTTTGACGTCCATTTGCCATATCTCATAATCATAGTATGCGGCAATTGCTAACATGATTCGGACGGACTTCAGCTTCGCTACGGGAGAGAATGTCTCATCGTAGTCAATCCCTTGAACTTGTCGATAACCCTTAGCGACAAGTCGAGCTTTATATATGGTAACATTACCATCCGCGTCCGTCTTCTTCTTAAAAATCCATTTGTTTTCTATTGCTCGCCGATCATCGGGCAAGTCTGTCAAAGTCCACACTTTGTTTTCATACATGGATCCTATCTCGGATTGCATGGCTTCAAGCCATTTGTTGGAATCTGGGCCCGCCATCGCTTCTTCATAGTTCGAAGGTTCACCGTTGTCTAACAACATGATTTCTAAGACAGGGTTGCCGTACCACTCTAGTGCGGAATGTGTCCTTGTGGACCTTGGAGTTGATGAAAGCTTGATCCGAAGTATCTTGATCATCATCATTAACCTCCTCTCTTGTCGGTGCAGGCACCACAGGAACATCTTCCTGAGCTGCGCTACTTACCAGTTCAAGAGGTAGTACTTCATCAAGTTTGACTTTCCTCCCACTTAATTCTTTCGAGAGAAACTCTTTCTCCATAAAGGACCCGTTCTTGGCAACAAAGATCTTGCCCTCGGATCTTAAGTAGAGAGTATACCCAATGGTTTTCTTAGGGTATCCTATGAAGACGCATTTTTCCGACTTGGGTTCGAGCTTCTCAGGTTGAAGTTTCTTGACATAAGCATCGCATCCCCAAACTTATAGAAACGACAGCTTAGGTTTCTTCCCAAACCATAATTCATACGGTGTCGTCTCAACGGATTTAGACGGTGCTCTATTTAAAGTGAATGTAGTTGTCTCTAGAGCGTATCCCCAAAATGATAGCGGTAAATCGGTAAGTGACATCATAGATCGCACCATATCCAATAGAGTGCGATTACGATGTTCGGACACACCATTTCGTTGCGGTGTTCCAGGCGGCGTGAGTTGTGAAACGATTCCACATTTCCTTAAGTGCGTACCAAATTCGTGACTTAAATATTCACCCCCACGATCTGATCGTAGGAACTTTATCTTTCGGTCACGTTGATTCTCTACCTCATTCTGAAATTCCTTGAACTTTTCAAAGGTCTCAGACTTGTGCTTCATCAAGTAGACATACCCATATCTACTCAAGTCATCAGTGAAGTGAGAACATAACGATATCCTCCGCGAGCCTCAATGCTCATTGGACCGCACACATCAGTATGTATGATTTAAGTTGGTTGCTCGCTCCATTGTTCCGGAGAACAGAGTCTTGGTCATCTCGCCCATGAGGCATGGCTCGCATGTGTCAAATGATTCATAATCTAGAGAATCTAAAAGTCCATCAGCATGGAGCTTCTTCATGCGCTTGACACCAATGTGACCAAGGCGGCAGTGCCACAAGTATGTGGGACTATCTTTATCAACTTTACATCTTTTAGTATTCACACTATGAATATGTGTAACTTTACGCTCGAGATTCATTAAGAATAAACCATTCACCGGTGAGCATGACCATAAAACATATCACTCATATAAATAGAACAACCATTATTCTCGGTTTAAATGAGTAGCCATCTCGAATTAAACGAGATCACGATACAATGTTCATGCTCAAAGCTGGTACTAAATAACAATTATTGAGGTTCAAAACTAACCCGTAGGTAAATGTAGAGGTAGCGTGCCGGGCGCGATCACATCGACCTTGGAACCATTCCCGACGCGCATCGTCACCTCATCCTTCGCCGATCTCCGCTTATTCCGTAGCTCTGCTTTGAGTTACAAATATGAGCAACACCACGGTATCAAATACCGGGGAGCTACTACGAGCCTCGGTAAGGTACACATCAATTACATGTATATCACATATACCTTTGGTTTTGCGGCCTTCTTGTCCGCTAAGTACTTGGGGCAGTTCCGCTTCGATGTCGCTTCCCTTGCAATAAAAGCACTCAGTCTCGGGCTTGGGTCCATTGCTTGACTTCTTCACGGCAAGCTGGCTTACGGTAGCGGCAACTTCCTTGCTGTCCTTCTTGAAGTTCTTCTTACGCTTTCCCTTCTTGAACTTAGTGGTTTTATTCACCATCAACACTTGATGTTCCTTTTTGATCTCCACCTCCGCTGATTTCAGCATTGAATATACCTCAGGAATGGTCTTTTCCATCCCCTGCATATTGAAGTTCATCACAAAGCTCTTGTAGCTTGGTGGGAGCGATTGGAGGATTCTGTCGACCACTGCGTCATCCGGGAGATTAACTCCCAGTTGAGATAAGCGGTTGTGCAACCCAGACATTTTGAGTATGTGCTCACGAGAACCATTCTCCTCCATCTTACAAGCTGTAGAACTTGTCGGAGACTTCATATCTCTCGACCAGGCGTGAGCTTGGAAAACCATTTTCAGCTCTTGGAACATCTCATATGCTCTGTCTTGCTCAAAACGCTTTTGGAGCCCGGTTCTAAGCTGTAAAGCATGCCGCACTAAACCAGGGAGTAATCATCACTATCGACTTGTCGAGGCATTCATAACGTCTTGAGTTCTTTGGGAAAATGGGTGCTTCACCTAGCGGTGCATCTAGGACATATGCTTTCTTAGCAGCTATGAGGATGATCCTCAAGTTCGGACCCGATCCGTATAGTTCTTTGCCATCGTCTTTCAGTTTGGTTTTCTCTAGGAACGCGTTGAAGTTGAGGGCAACATTAGCGTGGGCCATTTGATCTACAAGACATATTGCAAATATTTTTGACTAAGTTCATGATAATTAAGTTCATCTAATCAAATAATGAACTCCCACTCAGATAGACATCCCTCTAGTCATCTAAGTGATCCATGATCCGAGTCAACTAGGCCGTGTCCGGTCATCATATGAGACGGAGTAGTCATCATCGGTGAACATCTTCATGTTGATCGTATCTTCTATACGACTCATGTTCGACCTTTCGGTCTACCGTGTTCCGAGGCCATGTCTGTACATGCTAGGCTCGTCAAGTCAACCTAAGTGTATTGCGTGTGTAAATCTGGCTTACACCCATTGTATTCGAACGTTAGGATCTATCACACCGATCATCACGTGGTGCTTGAAACAACGAATCTTATAGCGGTGCACAGTTAGGGAAACACTTTTCTTGAAATTATTATGAGGGATCATCTTATTTACTACCGTCGTTCTAAGTAAACAAGATGAAAAACATGATAAACATCACATGCAATCAAATAGTGAAATGATATGGCCAATATCATATTGCTCCTTTGATCTCCATCTTCGGGGCGCCAAGATCATCTTCGTCACCAGCATGACACCATGATCTCCATCATCATGTCTTCATGAAGTTGTCATGCCAACGACTACTTCTACTTCTATGGCTAACGCGTTTAGCAATAAAGTAAAGTAATTTACATGGCATTCTTCAATGACACGCAGGTCATACAAAAATAAAGACAACTCCTATGGCTCCTGCCGGTTGTCATACTCATCGACATGCAAGTCGTGATTCCTATTACAAGAACATGATCATCTCATACATCACATGTATCATTCATCACATCCTTTGGCCATATCACATCACAAAACACTTGCTACAAAACAAGTTAAACGTCCTCTAATTGTTGTTGCAAATTTTACGTGGCTTCTATAGGTGATCTAGCAAGAATGTTTTCTTACCTACATTAAAGCCACACCGTGATTTGCCAACTTCTATTTACCCTTCATAAGGACCCTTTTCATCGAATTCGCTCCAACTAAAGTGGGAGAGACAGACACCCGCTAGCCACCTTATGCAACTTGTGCATGTCAGTCGGTGGAACCTGTCTCACGTAAGCGTACGTGTAAGGTCGGTCCGGGCCGCTTCATCCCACAATACCGCTGAAGCAAAATAAGACTAGTAGTGGCAAGAAAGTTGACAACATCTACGCCCACCACAAATTGTGTTCTACTCGTGCAAAGAGAACTACGCATAGACCTAGCTCATGATGCCACTGTTGGAGAACGTTGCATAAAATAAAAAATTTCCTACATTCACCAAGATCAATCTAGGAGTTCATCCAGCAACGAGAGAGAGGAGTGCATCTACATACCCTTGTAGATCGCGAGCGTAAGCGTTCAAGAGAACGGGGTTGAGGGAGTCGTACTCATCGTGATCCAAATCACCAGAGATCCTAGCGCCGAACGGACGACACTTGCGCATTCAACACACGTACGGTCAGCGTGACGTCTCCTCCTTCTTGATCCAGCAAGGGGGAAGGAGAGGTTGATGAAGATCCAATGACCTGACGGCGTGGTGGTGGATCTGACGAGGATCGGCGAGGCTCCGCCAGCGTCTGCTGGAGGAGAGGTGTAGCAAGGGGAAGGGCGCCAAGCTGCAAGGGTGCGGCTGCCCTCCTCCCCTCTCTTTATATAGGGTCCCTAGGGGCGCTGGCCTGAGATGGGATCTCCAAGGGGGGCGGCGGAGGCTGCCCCCAAGGCAAGTGGGCGCCCTCCCTAGGGTTTCAACCCTAGGCGCGAGGGGCCAGGGCGCACCAGCCACCAGGGCTGGTCCCTCCCACTTCAGCCACAGGGCCCTCCGGGATAGGTGGCCCCACAGGTGGACCCGGGACCCTTCCCGTGGTCCGGTACAATCTGCGTGACCCCAAACCTTCCCGATGGCAAAACTGCACTTCCTATATATAATTCTTCACCTCCGGCCATTCCGAACTCCTCGTGACATCGAGGATCTCATCAGGACTCGAACAACTTTCGGGTTCTGCATATTCATATCTTTACAACCCTAGCATCACCAACCTTAAGTGTGTAGACCCTACGGGTTCGGAGACATCAAACATGACCGAGGCGCCTCTCCGGTCAATAACCAACAGCGGGATCTGGATACCCATGTTGGCTCCCACATGCTCCTCGATGATCTCATTGGATGAACCAGGATGTCGAGATTCAATCAATCCGTATACAATTCCTTTGTCAATTGGTGCGTTACTTGCGAGACTTCGATCGTCGGTATCCCAATACCTCGTTCAGTCTTGTTACCGGCAAGTCACTTTACTCATACCGTAATGCATGATCCCGTGACCATACACTTGGTCACATTGAGCTCATTATGATGATGCATTACCGAGTGGGCCCAGAGATACCTCTCCGTCATACGGAGTGACAAATCGATCTCGATTAGTGCCAACCCAGCAGACACTTATCGGAGATACCCGTAGTGCACCTTTATAGCCACCCAGTTATGTTGTGACGTTTGGCACACCCAAAGCGCTCCTACGGTATCCGGGAGTTGCACAATCTCATGGTCTAAGGAAATGATACTTGACATTTGGAAAAGCTCTAGCGAAACGAACTACACGATATTTGTGCTATGCTTAGGATTGGGTCTTGTCCATCACATCATTCTCCTAATGATGTGATCCCGTTATCAATGACATCCAGTGTCCATAGTCAGGAAACCATGACTATCTGTTGCTCAACGAGCTAGTCAACTAGAGGCTTACTAGGGACTTGTTGTGGTTTATGTATTCACACACGTATTATGATTTCCGTATAATACGATTATAGCATGAACAATAGACAATTATCATGAATAAAGAAATATAATAATAACCATTTTATTATTGCCTCTAGGGCATATTTCCAACATTCCTATCACACACGTACGCGGGTTTGAAATGTTTGTCGTGTTACCATGAATCACACACGCATATGAGACGAAACCGTGTGTGCGTCTGCCAGGCATCGCAAACGCTTCATGTCAAAGAACCGTCTGTTCTCTATATTTCAGCACATGTTGTTTTCTTTCTAACTATGTGCACATTATTTTATTCACTCATGCATATTTTTATTTGGCCCTGTAATTTATTATTCGAATTGGAAATTTTGAAATATGAAACATGGAATTCAAATTCTCAGCACAATGGTTCAACAACGAATCCATAAATAAAATTCTCAGTATAATATGTTCAGTAATTACAGGATTAGAAAACAATTAACTATGATGAACCACAATATTTGGAGGCAGTAATGGAGAAGAGACAGGTGTAAATCATTTTGGCCGCCGATGGTGTTGAAGAAGTGGAATGCCCATAATGTTCCCTCCTGCATGCCATAGACATGAACAACTTCTGTCCAACCCCTTGTGACGATCGCCCGCCCATCCTTCGCTGCCTTCAGGAAGACTTCTAGAGAATTATCATGGTAGTATGAATTATATACTTTAACCTTAGTTGCCTCTACTCCGCATGTAGTTTGCAAGGTAATCATCAGTAAATAGTTTCAGAAACCACTGAAAAAGGAAAAAATTCAGATACTCAGGTCTAATAGAGTAACTTGTTGTGGGCAAGGGAAAAAGACAACACATTACTTACCATCCTAAAGTTCATGGTTGTCTTGGACAAAGTATAAATAAAGAGCTTAATTCCCATCACCCGTTTATTTCGCCTAACAATATTTCTTAGTTTCCTCACTTGATGCTTGTTTATGAATATCTCATTGCCCCATATGCAAAAGGGATCGAAACGTGGATCAGTACCGCCTATATATGTACCTACAAGCAACCAGTTAATGCTAGAAGCTAAACTGAGATTGCACAAATGATGTAAAATACAACTACCTACGTTCCTAAGTACAAGTATTTTTTAGCGATTTCAATATGAACTACATACGGATGTATATAGAATTATAGACATAGTCTAGATTAGAATCTAGGTTCACATATTTTGCTCTGTATGTAGTCTATATTGGAATCTCTAACGATACTTATATTTAGGAACAGATGGTGTATAAGACATGGGATGCAGCTAACCTCCACGGCAAACAACAACATCGCCCATTGTAGCCCTATGTAAGTACATGGAAAGCCAATGTTAACTACAATAGGGTTAACATCCACCAAAAATAGCAAATGGTAGTAAAACGGCAGCATATGTAGTGATATCTTCATTGCGAAAGAGTAGCACGGTAGCAAAGGGACGGATTAAAAAATGGATAGAATTGTTTACTGCAACACACAACCTAGTATAGCCATTGAAACTAGTACTGATAGAAATGAAGTTGTCAGATTTAAACATCGCAAGGCAGGTGCTACTAGAGCAGTGAATGGCCCTGTTGTCTATAAAATGTTAGGGAAAATAGATAAGACATGCTAGGCGTGTTTACTACAACTTGCTTAATACATAAACCGTACAAAACATGGCCATTGCAACTCGTATTGGTAAGATTCAACTAGTGAGTTCATAATTGGTAAGTCCCGAGGGGTAGTTGCTGGGGCACTTCATATGGACAAGAGCATGCCCCAAGTTGGCCGTAGCGGAAGCGAGGTGTTCCTCCGGGTCGAAGAGTGGATCAGTGCCGCCGACATGTGTACCTACAAGAAGCAAGTAAATGTTAGACGCCAAACTGCAATTGCACAACTGATGTGAAATACTATAATACATGGGATGCAGCTAACCTCGACAGCAAACAACAGCATCGCCCGCTATGGCACTGCGTAAGTACATGGAAAGGCATGTTAAGTATAACATGGTTAGCATCCACTAAAAATAGCAAATGGGCGGCATCTCTAGTATATCCTCATTGCGGAGAGTGGCACGGTAGTAAAGGGATAGATTAAAAAAATGGATACAACTGTTAATTGCAAAAGGCTTAACAACATCCTAAGTCAAATTTTGTAAGTTTGTAAGTTTAAAAATGGATACAACTGTTAATTGCAACAGGCTTAATAGCCATTGAAACCGGTACTGATAAAAATGCAATTGGCAGAGTTAAACATCACAAGGCAAGTGCTGCCAGAGCATAGAATGGCCCAGTTGTCTATAAAAAGGTAGGGAAAATAGCTAAAACATGTTAGGCATGTTTACTAAAACATTCTTAATACATCAACCGTATAAAACGTAGCCATTAATTGTAACTGGTATTGGTAAGATTGAACTGGTGAGTTCATACTTGGAAGTCCTGTGAGGTAGTTGCTGGGGCACTTCATCTTGGCAGAGCCCGCCCAAAGTCAGCGGTGGCGGAGGCGAGTTGTTCCTCCGGGTCGAAGCATGGATCGATTACCAGCGACATGTGTACCTCTGAGCAACGATAAATGTTAGAAGTTAAACTGCAATTACACAAATGATGGGAAATACTGTAAGACATGGGATGCAGCTAACGTCGACGATAAACAACAACATCGGCCGTTACGACCCTGCGTAAGTACATGGACATGCATGTTAAGTACAACAGGGTTAACATCCACCAAAAATAGCAAATGGGCAACATCTCTAGTGATATCATGAGTCATGTATTGTAAGTTTGTTGCTGGTATTGGTGAAATTGAGCTGGACAGTTAATACTTGAACATCACACAGTATACAATACTAAAATAAACAAGGCACAGACGTGCTTATTACATAAACCGTACAAAACATAGCCATTGCAAGTGGTATTGGCAAGATTGAGCTGGTTAGATCATACCTGGTAAGTCCTGAGAGGTAGTCATTGGGGCAATTCATCTAGGCCAGAGCCTGCACCAAGTCGGCGACGAGGTGTTCCTCCGGGTCAACACGCACAACGGCCATCACGCCATCGACAACCGTCAGCTCCTCGACCTCCACGTGATATGTGGTTGGGCTTGCACGATGATTGTCGGTGTCAAAACTGACAGATCTCGGGTAGGGGGTCCCGAACTATGCGTCTAAGGATCGAAGGTAACAAGGAGGCATGGGACATGATGTTTACCCAAGTTCGGTCCCTCTTAATAGAGGTAATACCCTACTTCCTGCTTGATTGACTTTGATGAGTATAGGGGTTACAAGAGTCGATCTACCTTGAGATCGTAATGGCTAAACCCTAGATGTCTGGCCTGTATGATTGTGATGATCTCTACGGACTAAACCCTCCGGTTTATATAGACACCAGAAGGGGCTAGGGTTATACAAAGTCGGTTAACAGAGGAAGGAAACTACACGTCCAGCCGCCAAGCTTGCCATCCACGCAAAGGAGAGTCCCATCTGGACACAGGAGAAGGCCTTTAGTTCTGTATCTTCACGGTTCGTCAGTCCGGCCCATATCACATAAGCCGGCTATCCGAGGACCCCATAATCCAGGACTCTCTCAGTAGCCCCCAAACTTGCCTTCAATGATGACGTTGTATCCGGCTTCATGTCTTCGGCTTTGCAAGACGAGTTCCCCATTGTACTCCATATAGTTCGACCTTTACATTTAAATATTATTCTCTTCAGCTTCTGTGCCGTCGTCGCCTTAGCTTCCATGTGTTAGACAAATACAAAGGGTCTAAGTATTTTTACAGGTAACGCCGCGACCACGGAGGGAAGGCGCTTATTTAAAGAGATTGAATCTCAGATGCCATTCCTCACCAGGCGAAAATCCTTTAGAGCTTGCCATAGGAAACCAACCAAAGATGGCTAACACTCCTAGTTCTTCCTCGTGCCCCCACGGCCCTCAAGAAGGCGGCTGGGAGAGCTGCTCGGTGCCCCATGCCCAATTGACCAAGCTTCAGGCGCAGGGATACCTCCCACCATCAGACCTAGTCCCCGTTCGGGCGGGATTAACTACCTTCAATGGCGAAGCCCTGGCGGAGAACTATCCCAATATAGGGGAGCGGGTGTTTTTTTTCATTCCTGCTAAGTGGCGTGGGATTTCCAATCCACCCTTTTCTCAGAGGTCTCCTGGAGTATTATGGTCTCCAACTGCACAACCTCACGTCGGGCTCTATTCTACACATCGCGGGCTTTGTTGCTCTTTGCGAGTTGTTCCTAGGCTGCGGGGCCCATTTCAAGTTATGGAGGAAATATTTCTGCCTCGTCCCCCGCTCCCAAAAAGGATCCATATTCGAGGTGGGCGGTGCCAAAGTATGGCGTATAGGCGGAACAGGATACTTGTCCGGCACTCCAAAGAAGGCATCCGAAGAGTGGCCCTCGGAGTGGTTCTACATCGAAGACGATGTCCTCTCTGACCCAATCCGACAAGTTCTTCCGGAATTTTCCTCCGCTCCTTTAAAGAAGCGTGCCAGTTGGCGTCCCCGGAGCTATGAAGAAGAAGACAGTGCGGAGATTAAGAGGCTAGTGAATAAGATCAGAATACTCGCCCACTTCGGACTATCTATAGTTGAGGTAATGGTGATCTCAATAATGCGATGCGTTCAGCCGCTCCAATCCAGAGGGCTTCCCATGTGGCATTACAACGGGGAGGACGATCCATCACGCTGTGGGCGCAAGGGTCCGGCAAGTTTTGTCGCTTTGGCCGCCATGTTAGCTGACCTTTTCAAACGGGAAAAGGAAGACTTCGCTTGCCTGAAGTGCCGAGAAGGCTTCTCCATGTATAACACCATTGACTGGGTGAGTCTTTAATCATAGGCCTTACACAGTCCACTTCCTTAACTATGCTTTTAGTCGAACTTAATCCGGCTATCTTTAACAGGAATGGAGAAAGGTTATCGCGGGGATCTACAGCCCCGCTCCGTAGCCGGAGTGTGACACCCCGGCTCAAAGAAACCGGGACGCCCCGTATTCCAGCCCAGAGATCGAGATGAAGTCTTCTGGAATACGACACTTCTTAGCATAGAACAAATCAGCTCTTTATTACACTCTATATTGGGTACAAGGGGTTTCCGATATAACGGGGAATTACATTGGCATGGCAACACTACGCCTGCCACTGTTGCTCTACGCAAGCAGCAGAACAACTCAAAGTAGCGGAATAACTCTAGCAGCGGAACAACGACGACGGTGGTGAACTCCACTCTGCAGGGACTCTGGCTGGAACGCTTATCCTAGCTCGCAAACAAGGAATCCACGGCAAACAAGCAATCAACTTCAGTATGACCTGCAAACTGGCATGACATGCCAGGTCAGTATGTACTTGCAAGCTCACAATAACCAGAAGCATTCAAGACAAACAAATAGCATGACAATTACAGGTTAACAAGGATTAACATGATATCATCAGAACAACATGACATGAACAACATGATACTGCTAGCACAATATGAGCATGGCATGAACATATAAACATGATGATACTAACATGCGAGGTGATGACACTATCATGCACCAACTTACTCTGCTCGGGGTTACCTCGTAACCATCACATGCATCACTTACCATCCTTGGACATTACACGATCATCTCACGATCAAATCAAGCTTGGTATAAACAATACTGTAGTAATCATTACATGACCACAAGGAGCTTGATCTTTACGCACAATTCTCACACAACATCATGAATATCCAACAGCTCGGTATCCTTGATACCACGGTGATCACTCGCGGATCACAAACGGAACCACACTGGGTTCAACTGGTTACCTCGTAACCAAACAGTGATCAGTCACGGATCACATAACGAACTTATCTCATCATCGAACTGGGGTTGTTATTAAGCACTTCATTATTATTATTACTGCTGACCCATAGTGTGACCAACTACGAACTGGGCCCTTATCCACGGGCGTAGCTATCGATAGATTTAATACACTCCACAGAGGTAGCACATTGTACCCACACCACAGAACCCATGGCCTCGCACTCCCATTTGGGTGGACTAACGGTGTTCCGACAAAACCAATCTACTGCCATGACACTCTCCCGGCCACTCCGACCAACACCCCTTTTTGGGTTCAGTCCTAGGTGACCGAGCCTACCAAAGGTAAAACAGCCACCGTCGCGGCAAACAGAAACGGTCCCAAATGGGGACAAAGCACGCAAAACAACAGGTCCACAAGGTTTATGCCGTCCTACCCGACCAAGGTAGCGCCCGTGCATAACCTTCCCTAGTTGGAGGCACCAGCGAGAGGCATGACAATAGTCTGCTAGGGCCCTGCCCATACTCAAGGCAAATGTGGTTGCACTGGTCAGCTCGATATGGTGGCACCATGACTCAGCCAACAGTTGTTCAAGTTCAATTAAGTCCGGTTAAACTTGAATGCAATAAGCTGAGCCATATGCAATTAACATGATGCAATTACAATCCATGAGCATGATATCAACATAAGCATGGTTGTGCAACATCATCACTTCTTAACATGTCAACAATAATAAACCATATATCAGACTGAGCATGGCATACTGACTACCATGAACATCACAAGTACACTACTCAGAAACATAGCATGACTACTAGCATCAACAATAAATATCATGCAAGAACATATCAACAATGCTACCATGCAAGCATTTAACCAACTGGATGCAATGGAACATGCATAACAACGGTACTCGAAACAGACGATAGTCATGCACCGAAGACCATCACTGACATCAACATGTACTACTATCAAGCACAAGCATATGAAGGGAATACTAGCAACTAGTACAAGATAACCAGGTGCAAGATAACATAGCACGAAAGTGAACATGAAACACTAAGCATCACCGGATCAATGATAACCATAATTTAAACAAGCAAACATTGATTAAATATTCAAGTTGAAAACCATGGCTACTACATGACTATCATGCAAGTGGGTATTGTGGCTTGCCTGGGGGTGAAGAAGGCTTCGGGAAGATGTGTGGAAAGATCGCGGAAAGATTTGCCGGAAATAGTTCTCTCCGGGAGGGGGCTGTTTACATGCAAGGGCAAAATGTTCATTTTCAATATGTCAAACCATAGTCAAAATGAGGTAAACAGAATGGGCTCGATGAGACGAAGACATGGGCATTGGATTCACCTCATTCGGAGTTACGAGCAAAAAGTTATAGCCCGACGAAGTCTAGGGACCCATCTGTAAAAAGATTTCTACAAACAGGCCCCTGAGCTGAAAAACAGAAAGCACATTTAGTTTAATACGCCTTCTCAGCATAGAAAACATATTTCCAGCCATAGTTAAGTGTAATACGCTTTTCCAAAAGGAAAACACATATACCACCGAACTAAGACTAAAATACGCGTTCCCTTATTGTAAACGTATTACACCAGAATGTGTTTCCACTTATCGAGCTAGGCAGAGGCGAGGCCGGGGCTTGGGGTCGCTGACGGGCGGGTCCCATGGGTTGGGGCCCATCACTTATCCACATGGGCATACCGGGTCAACGCGCTGTAGGCCGACAGGTGGGGCCGGGGGCCCACTGGCCAGCTGGGACGGGGCCTTCGTCTCCTTCCTCGCGCTCGCCCGTGGCGCAGAGGGAGAGACGGAGTCCGGCGATGACCGCCGGTGCTGCGGGCCGTCTCTGGCGATGGTTCGGCCACCGTGGACTCGGCGTGGTCCGCCGCATCCGCTGGTGCAGGACACGGCCATCGGAGAGCAACGACCTGAGCGAGGCTTCGGCTGAGGAGGACGGCGGCTCCAGCGAAGTTGGAGGCGGGGCTACAGTGGAGGATAGGATCGGCAGGGCTCGGGAAAGCCTCGCTGTGGTTGAGGGACTCCACTAGAGGTGATACGGGGACGGGGAGAGCTCGCCTTTGAGCGAATTTAGGTGGACAGGGGCAGCGGCCATGGAGGCAATGGCGGGCTCGGGAGCTCTTGAAGCTCAGGGGAGGGGTTGGGGAGAGCTGAGGGAGTGAGGCGAAGGGCTTGGCGCGGTCTGGAGGCCTCGGGGCTGCTTAAATAGCCAAGGGGGAGGAGCTGCCGCGCTGGCGTCGCCGTGGACGCGTGGCCGGCGCCACGGACGCGTGTGCGTGCGCATGAGCTCGGGGGAGGGCGACGGGAAAGCACAGGGAGGAACTCACGGGGCAAGAGACAACGAGGGGCACGGGGAGGAAACGAACAGAGGAGGAAGACGATGACCATCTACAAATCGCCCGTGGGCGCACGGCAACAAGCACCAGCGAGGAGGTTTCCGGAGGGGAGATGAGTCCAGGAGGACGGCGACGACCCGTGCTAGCTATTGGACATGCTCACGCGCGCGAAGACGACGAGAGGAGGCGGGGCCAAAGCACAAACGACGTCCAGAGTTTGCGCACTGCATGCCATTCGGTGGTCACCACGGGCACTGGTGCACACAATGCACGGGGTTCAGCCAAAACGTGTCTGGAGGTTAGTCCTTCTAGGGTAGGTCGCAACTGAGGTGGTATCTTGGAAAAAAGTGCTGTGGTTAAGTGGGTATTAACCTCTAAAGTTTGCTGTTGCAAACTTGATCAACTTAGTGTGATTAACAGAGAGATGCTATGGGTAAAATGTGATGTCTGGGGTGTTTAGGCTAGGAAGGACTACAGTCCTGGGGAGTTGGAAATGAAATGGATCAAGGATTAATACACTTGCTTTGCAACTGACCAGAATGGTCCAGAAACTTGAGCATGATGATGCACTCACATGGAGTGTCAACTTGAGCTCAAATTGGGCAAGGCAGAGTCATTTGGTCCTATGAAGATTCTCAAAAAGTCTCATACCAATTGGCCAAGCCAAAATGGTACTTGCTTCACAAACATCTCCTCTAGACAGAAACTTGCAAAACTTCTAGAGGAATAATGGCTTGATGAAATATGCCCAAATTGGGTGGAGATAGGTTATATGGATCATAGAATGCCTAGAAAAATTTGCGGCCGTAATGGAGCACGATAAAATATACTTGCTTCACAGAATGACAATTTGGACAGAATCAAAGAATTGATGATGAGCTCACATGGAGGCATTACATGATCTCAACTTTGGTGGAGGGCTATGATATGTTGATATGAAGGGACATTCAAAATTGCAACTCATTTAGATATGCCTAGATTGTACCTCCTTCACAAAGCTTCTTTCTGGACAGAAGCTTTGGAAAATCATAATTAAATAATTACTAGGCAAATGAGGTTGCATTTTGGCATGTGGCAATGATATGGACAGGAAAAGATGTCCAAGGAGTTTGAGGTCAATTGGGAAAAGGAAAATAGCACTTGCTTCACAATGCGCCATTTAGTTCAGAATAGGAAATGAATTAATTGAGGATTATTTTTGAACATGGCAATGAAAAGTTTTGACCCATTTGATGAAGGGACATTTACATCTGTGCCCCTAACTTGAACCCACTACTCAAATTTGCCCCTAATTTTGAAGCATGCTCAAATTTGCCCCTCCTCCGTTAAGTCACTACTCAGACATGCCCTTCCGTACAGTACTGTAGCACTTTCCGTCCAATACTGTAGCACTTTCCGTCTGCTACAGTACACGTGGGCCTCTGACGGTCAAAGGCCTTTGACTGTACAGAAGGGCATTTTTGAATAGTGACTTAACGGCAGAGGGGCAAATTTGAGCATGCTTTGAAATTAGGGGCAAATCTGAGTAGGTGGTTCGAGTTAGGGGCAGAAATGCAAATGGCCCTTTGATGAATACATGACCCAAAAAATTTATGAGAATTAGTTGGGAATTTTTGGAGTTAGGGAAATATAGGTTGCTTCACAACCTAGTGCAATTTGAGTGATTCCTTTAATAGAAAAGGAATATTCCAAATAAAAAGAATATTGGGATTTGGTCCAAGGTGGAAATGGAAAGGTCCAGGGAAGGATTTGGGTATGACAAGTCAGTCTGGAAAGAAAGAAGAGGTCATCTTCTTCAGTTTCCAGACCACGAAGCCACGGAAAAAGAAAATGCAGGCAAAAACCTCAGAAAAACAAAAGAAAAAGAAAGGGCCAAAAATCAGGCTGTTACACGGAGGACCATAATCGAGACCTTGATCCTGGATTCGAAGAGGACCCGGACATATTTGTAGATTTTAAGGATGGAGTCTTTTATCAGACGAGCTACGATGGCACGGAAGTGGTCATTATAGCCGATTACCCCGGCCTTCTTCCCTCCTCCCATGTAAGTACAAAGGAGTCACCCCCTCAAAGAGAGTTTTTCCCTTGTGACTCACCAGCCGCACCTTACCGTGCTCCCAAGGGGCGGCGCTTATCCCATCGCACTATGGCAAAGGCTTCCTCTAGGAAGACGTCACTCGCACAAGGCGAGTCTTTGAAAAGAAAAGCAAACGATGATACCGACAGGACCTCTCCTTCATCAAAGAGGTGTGAGTTTTATCACGTGCTCAGGGGATAAACCGGCTAGTGGTGTTTCATGCCGTGCCATATTGTAGGAGGAGCGTACGCCAGACTGTATCCAAATACCCGTCCGACCATGTATAGGCTAATCCGGTCCCGGACCCGACTAAAAGGTCTGGGGTCAATACGGTGGCAATGTCGGATTGTCGCCTCCCCGAGGATTCGGATAATGTCTCCATCGCCAACTCCGAATTGGAGAGTGCAATGAATCATCGGCGGTGGAGAGCGGCTATGCACGACCCACATTTTACCGAAGAGACTTTCAGTGCTCTCAGCTCAGCGAATGCTTACATCCGAGCTGCTCGTGATGAACTTGCTGGAGCCACTCACCAGCTTTCAAAATATATGCGGGTAATAATTTTTGTGCAGGTTCAATAATCATAAGCCAGTAGCCCCCGAGTCTTGAAGCAGTTGGCCCAACTGATTTAAGAGTCGTTACATCCTCAGGTACTCAAGGAGAAAAATAACACATAATTCACGGAGCTTGAAGAATGCCGAACTAAGGAAATTTTAAAGAAATCCAAGAAGGCGCCTGATGGTAAGTACAATAGTATCCCGAAAATAGGACTCCGTGCCTACAACATTGTTGCTTAACTATGCAACATTTCGTTGGTAGGATCGACAAATCAGCTGGAGGAGAGGCTAAGGGCTGCTCAAGCGGACAAACAACATGCCAAAGGGCAAGAAGCTGTTGGTCAACGTGTACTGACACGGACCATTAATGAGAAGAACAAACTACAAGATGCAAATATCAAACAAGATGAAGAACTAAAGGTTTTAAGAGCCCAACTATGAGATGGGGTGAAGGAGAACAGGAAGCTGAAAGGCGGCATATTAAGTATGCTTCTATAACCTGGCTTTTACACGGTCTCCGGATTTGAAAATTTGACAAGTTTGTTTCTGTAGGTGTGCTAACCGGACGTCCCGAGGGAGAAGTGTCAAGATTCCAAGGCGATCTGCTACAAGAGCTATCCAAAGTGCATGAGCAAGCTCGGAAAGCATTGAGGAACATGGCCAAGGCTCTATGGCCATCTAATGCACCTGCAGGAAGTTTGGAGGAGCTCGTGAGTTTATTCAAGGGAGCTCGTTGCCGCTTCGAGTTATGGAAGATATCAGCATGTCAGGAAGGCGCACTAGAGGCCTGGGCCATGGTGAAAACACGGTACACCAGACTTGATTCGAATCATATGGCCCGGGTCGGACCGCGGGGACCAGATGGACAAGAAATTCCTATGAGCTTAGTGTATGCCCAAGTAAAAATAGCCGCTAAGTTTTCTCAACAGGATTGTAAACTAGACAACTTGCTAGAGGGTCTAGAGGAGGAAGAAGTTTTTGAGTCCAAGTGGCAATGTACTTTCTCAACGAACCTATCTCCGGCCGAATTGTAAAACGATTGTCATGGCAGACTTTCTGCTTCGACCTCCAGAAACCGAAGTTCGGAGTGTTTTCGGATATTGTACCATTAGGTAAACACCAAGGTATGTTCAGAAACCAGGCAGTCTGGTCATAGTTGCTTAAACAGACAAGTTGTATTCGGGGAGTTATGTTATATTACATTTGATCGTAAGAAACATCTTCCAGAGAGAATAGTTCTGTTAAGGGTTCCTCTCCCTGGGTCAGCATGCATTTTTGTGCATGCATAAGCTTGTGATACTAAAAGCCACAATACACGATATAATTTGGGGGATCATATTGCTGCGAGGGCAGATCATCTGTTGCCCGCCGACCAATTATTCCCTTAAGAACGCTAGCTTTCAGCTTCACCCGTCTGAGGTACACGTCTGGATAACCCGGATGTAACAATCACAGAGGTGTTCCCTTTATGCCCTAGCCAAACAAGCGGGAACATAGGGCATAAGCAAAGGAGCCAGGCAACCCAGCTTGGCAAAAACTTAAGTCATAAAGGTGCATATAATGGCGAAGACAAGACACATATGAGTAGACAACACATATATACGGTGAGCTTGATGCTCGAAAAATAATGATGATATTAAGCTTCTGTGAAAAGAAGCCCCCAGGTTTTATGGGGTTTGTACATTTAATGACATATACGCCTCAAGTATGAGGTTTATCCGAACATTGGCTAGATGTCGTATGAAAACGAAAAGAAATAAGGTGAGAGGGAGAAAAGAAAAGACGAAAAAAGGTATAAGTGTGAAATTAGGCGTATAATCTTTGGAGGCGAGTAGCGTTCCATGGGTTTGGCTCCAAACGATCATCCGAAGCGTTGCGAAGGAGATAGGCTCCTCGAGTGAGAACTTCATCTATAATAAAGGGACCCTCCTGTTTGGGCTTGAGCTTGTCCTTTTTCTTCTCTGGTAGGCGTAGAATGAGTTCACCGACATTATAAGTCTTTGCCCACACTTCCCTGCTTTGATATCGATGAGCTTGCTGTTGGTAGAATGCGGAACGGGCCTTCGTGATGTCGTGCTCCTCCTCGAGGCCGCCAGATCGTCCTACCAGTCGAGCTCGGCCTCTCTCTCTCTCTCTCTCTCTCTCTCTTCATACATGCACACTCGAGGTGAGTCATGAATAATGTCGCAAGGCAAGATGCCTCCGCGTTGTACACCATGAAGAAAGGTGTATATCCGGTCGTGCAATTGGGCGTGGTCCGCAGCCCCCAGAGTACAGAATCGAGTTCTTCAACCTAGTGCTTGTCTGATTAACGCAGGGATCACACTAGTCTAGGTTTGATGCTGCTCATTATCAAGTCATTAGCCCGTTCGACCTGACCGTTTGTCTGAGGGTGATATACGGAGGCGTAATCAAGCTTGATGCCCAAATTAGCACACCAGGTTTTCACCTTATTGGCCGTAAAGTTAGAACCGTTGTCAGTAATGATACTGTGCGGGACACCATAACAGTGTACAACACTGGATATGAAGTCTATAACCAGTCCGGCTTTGGCCGTTTATCCACTTAGTGAACTTGTCGACCATAACTAGTAAATATTTATTCTTATGGCTTCCCCCTTTAAGGGGTCCGACCATGTCTAGCCCCCAGACTGCAAAAGGCCTACTAATGGGGATTGTTCGTAAGGCAGTGGGCGGCATATGGCTTTGATTGGCAAAAAGCTGGCGTCCAACACAGTGTTGTACAAGGTCTTGTGCGTCTGCTCGGGCCGTGGGCCGAAAGAAACCCGTACGGAAGGCTTTACTTACAAGGGCCCGAGCTGCGGTGTGATGGCCACCAAGACCGGCGTGTATTTCAGCCAAGACCCGTCGTCCTTCTTCTTCGGATATACAACTTTGGAGTACTCCAGTGGTACTTTTCTTCTACAATTTCCCTTCATGGACTTTGTAGGCCTTTGAGCGTCGAACAATGCGACGGGCCTCCGTCTGGTCATCAGGGATCTCATTCCTAGTAAGGTAGGCAAGGAAAGGTTCAGTCCACGGGGCGATTACAGCCATGATTTCATGGGCCGATGGTGTTATTTCGATGCCCGAACCCCCGACGATATCGGAACTATGTTCAGAATCTGGGGGTATGATCGGCTCTGGAATGGTGATGCCGCTATCGTCCTGCCACACAACGGATGGCTTGAAGAGCCTCTCCACGAAGGTGTTAGGTGGGACGGGGTCGCGTTTGGCGCCCATGCCGGCAAGTATGTCCGCAGCTTGATTACTCTCTCGAGCCACATGATGAAACTCGAGCCATTCAAACTGGGCTGATATTTTGAGTACGACGTTACGGTAAGCTGCCATCTTCGGATCTTTTGCGTTGAATTCTCTGTTTATTTGGGATATTGCGAGGTTTGAATCCCCGCGCACCTTGAGGCGTTGTATGCCCATGGAGACGGCCATCCAGAGACCGTGCAATAGGGCCTCGTATTTGGCTGCATTGTTGTCCGGATATAGTATTTGGAGCATATAGCGGACTTTATCTCCTGTGGGGGATGTCAAGACGACACCAGCCCCCAGTCTGGCTAGCATTTTAGAGCCGTCGAAGTGCATCACCCAGTTGGAATATGTGTTGTACTCTTTAGGGAGTTCGGCCTCTCTCCATTCGGCGATGAAGTCAGCCAACACCTGAGATTTAATAGCTCGGCGTGGTTTGTGAAAGTGTGTTATATCGACTAGAGGGGGGTGAATAGGCGATTTTATGAAATTCTTCACCGAGGAATTTGCGGTGAGAAATTCCTTAGCGAAGAACTATTCTGATGAATAAGTACTCGAGAGGTAAACATAACAGATTACACACATAGTCGGTATGATGAAATGAAGACTAGAGCAGAGTACGAGAAGCGTAAACACGGGATAACAAGATGAAGACAAACGGTGAAGAAATTGAACCGAGGAATTTGTGAAAGTCTTGATCAAAGTCTTCAAGCACGATATGAACAACATGCAACATGAATGAGGAAATGAATAAGTTGAGGAAATAGAACCACCATTGGTGAAGACAATGATTTGGTAAACCAGTTCAACTCTTTGTCTCGGTTATGCGTCTGGTTGGAGCGGTGAGTATTTAAACTCGAGGACACACATTCCGGACACCCGATCTCGAGCCGCAACTCAGGGACACCCATCCTCACCGTATTCTCCTTGAACTAAGACCACGCAGGCCTCGTCCAATCACTCGTGGTAAGTCTTGGTGACTTCAAACCTTCACAGACTTGGTCACTCGGCGATCCACAATTCCTCTTGGATGCTCTAGACCTTGGCGCCTAACCGTCTGGAAGAAGCACAGATCTTCAAAGGTAACAAGCGTCGGATCCACGCAGATCAATTTCTTGATGATGCTCAATCACTTGGGTTTTTGTGGGGTTTGGTTTTGGATTTTCCTCACTTGATGATTTTCGCTCAAAGTCCTCGGAGGATGGGTTGCTCTCAAATGACAAGTGTCAAGTTCTCTCGGGCAGCCGACCAACTAGTGGTTGTAGGGGCGGCTATTTATAGCCTAGGAAGCAGCCCGACATGATAAGACATAAATGCCCTTCAATGATATGACCGTTAGGTGGATAAGATATTTTGGTCATGCCGCATAACACAACAACGGTCGGAAATTTGACTTTCAAAGTCCTCGGGGCTATCATGTTCCTCCTTTGTGTAGACAATTCAAGACCGGCGAATTCCTAACTCCTCGGTCGAGCAAAGTCATCGGTGACCGGAAGAACTGCGTCTCATCCTCAAGAATTTGATGAATCTGTATGAGATTTCAATGGCTTCACTCGAAGGGATTGGTAGGTGTAGGATTTTGAGTTGAGCATCACATGGAAATTTTTCCTTAGTATTTCCTCGACCCCCTTTAACGATGCGGTGTTTCCTATGACTCAAGAAAGAGAAAATGAAACTACGAAAACAAAAGTCTTCACGCTTCATATTCCTCGAATGAATATCAAGTCTTCATGGTCACACCAATTTCTTCACTTTCAAAGTCTTGAAAAGTCTTGAATATCAAAGTCTTGATCGAAGAACTTCATTTTTAGGGTCGACTTTCTCTCAGAAATATCAAACTCCTCATAGACTTATAGACCTGTGTACACTCACAAATGCATCAGTTACTTAACCTATAAGTCTTCAATACACCAAAATCACTAAGGGGCACTAGATGCACTTACAATCTCCCCCTTTTTGGTGATTGATGACAACATAGGTTAAGTTTTCAACGGGGATAAACATATGAAGTATAAATACTGATATTGAGGAATTTGATTGCAAGATATAGAAGAACTCCCCCTGAATATCTGCATAATGAGGAATTTGCTTTTGAGGCAATGCACATTTGAAGATTTGAATCATGGAGATCTCCCCCTATATCTTGTAATTCATACATGCATTTGATACATATACTATGAAGAATTTGAAATGCATGATGAAATATGGTGCCTGATGAGATTCAGCATGCATGCAATAGTATTGACTAGGAATGAGCATGCGAATATCACATCAAAAGTTTCAGTGCTCAAATATCACATTGAGCTTAGTGCTTCAAAAGCATCGAGCATAACACGTATCAAAATCGAGCATCGAAGCACGATCAAGAGTATCAAAGCACAAAGCAAAGTCGGCACAATGCACCGTTCAAAAGTATCGAGGCACCATCGGTTTAAGATTACAACTCGATCAATAAAAGTTTGGAAGAACGAGTTGTAACTTAATAAAACGCCTATAGTATAAACCGGCTTGAAGACTAACTCATATTTCTCCCCTTTGTCATCAAATGACCAAAAGGATCGGCGGGACTAACGCCTCAAGATATTCAAGTTGATGAAGGAGCGCCGGCGTTATCGGGGTTGGTTGTTGAAGTAGGGCTGCCGCAGATGTCGTCCAAATCTTCATATTCATCGGTTTAGCGATGAAGAATAAGAGCCGCCACCAAATCAGAACTTTGACTCTCTTGAATTTCTTCGAGGTGGTGCGCACCGGTCATAAGCTTCACGAAGACCCATAATCTTCAATTCTTCCGCGAAATAGACATGATTTAGAACAGCCAGTGCGGTTGAGGGTTTCATGAAGGTAGTATCTTGGTTTTCTTCACCGCATTATGCGTTGAGGTCATATTGTGAAGAATTGCAGCAAATTGGCGCTTGACCCATTTCTGATTGCGATCAACCTTCCGATGAAGACGAGGAGTAACTCACGATCGATCATCACCACAGGTCTTTGTGGCTTGAGGCTGTTGCTTGGTTGAGGTATTTGCGGCGGTATCATGCGTGGCGTAATCGTCATTGGTGGAGTAAGATGCAGCCTTGCTAAATCGACCATCCAATGGATGAGTGCCTTCATCAATTACAAATGCTGCTTTGCCCTTGTCATCGATGATGAAATTGGTCGCTTGAGGACTTCAATGGGCGTAAAGCTGCCATGGTTCAGAGTGTCAGCCTTGTAGTTCAGTGAAGATCTTGCCCTTATGAATCTCATGATCCAAGGCGCATATGGCTTCAGCTCAAAAGGTGACATTGCAATATTGGCCAGAGTCCTCATGAAGAAATCATGGAAGTTTACGGGAATGCCATGAATGATATTGAAAAGCATGTTCTTCATGATGCCAACGACGTCTTCGTCATTTGAGTCGTGGCCTTTGATTGGACTCATTGTCTTTGTCAAGATTCTATACGGTCAAATCCGAGGCACATACAAGAAATCCTTGACTAGGAATTTGGTTCGAGGGCTTGTCCTGGTTTCAATGACTTCATAAGCACTTGCATAAAGTGATCGACAGTTCCACGTTCATTGTGGAGGCAACGAGCGATTCATGGGGAGGATCAAGAGGAAGGACACGAAGCAATTCATTCTTTGGTGCCTTGTAGTGAGTATTTTCACCATCAATCCAGAACCCATGAGTTGATGTCTTGACATCTCCGGTGATGTGTAGGGTGGCATAGAATCGAAGAATGAGTTCTTCATTCGATCCACATATATCGGTCTGAAATTCAGCAGCCTCGCATCGTGAAGAACACGAGTCTTGGCTCGAAGCACGGCGGTGATTCCATATCCACATGAGGAATATGCTCATGGTCGAAGATCTTGTCCTTGTCAAATAGCACCGAGGAATAGAAATTTGCTTGTGTTGGAGTCGAGCGTCTTTTCCTCATTCGAAAGCGAGTCATAAGGATTATAAGCGATGAAGAACACATGCTCGGAAAAGAAATCTTCAGCCTTGAACTTTTGCTTGCTCGAAACGGATTCTTTGGCTTGGGCGGAGGAATATCTGTGATTTGCAAGCACAACCTCGGGAATCGCAATTTCAGTTCTTGGTGAGGAATTTCTCGTTCCTCTCCTTGTGCAACTTGAGGATCAAGATGGGTTCTTGATGCTAGTGGCTGGAATCTCTTCGTTAACGACGATGTGGGATGAGTTTCTTGAGCCCATTTGAGCAGTAGTAGCCGGTGGTCGAGGAACTTGTTGAAGCGGAGTGAAGAGAGGAGTATTGGGGTGCTGACTTTCCCAAAAGTCATCGTTCATCACAGTGTAGTGCACCCAATATCCACGTCTTCATCTTCTTTTTCAATTTCTCAACACCGCCTCTTCACCGTGGAACCGAGGCACGGGTGAGGAAGCAACAGAGTTGAAGGAAAGCTTCCACTTCAATTTCTTCATCAAGCTGTTACAAGTAGCAACATATTGATTTTCTTCATCGATCCGCTTGGGATCGTGTATTCTTCTCCAAAGGGAACAATTTCCTTGGATGACATGGAGGAAATGGGAATGGCATCGATAGGATTTTCAATCGAGCTGGTCATTGGCTTCATTTTCTTTGCAGCCGAAGAATTTGACGCAGCTGATGCCTTCCTTTTCTTCACTACAGCTCGTTCTGCAGCCTTTGTCTTCTTTACTTCATAGGCAGAAGGAAGAAGTGGAGATGGTGTTGGCGCAAGAGGAGCTGAGGATTGTGATCTGATTTCTTTAGGCACAACTGTGCGATTGCCTGTTTCTTCTTGATTCTTGAGCTGGCAGTGCGCTTCCTGTTTCCTTGATTCTTCAGCACACCACTAGTGGATGCCACAGGAATTTCTTCAAAGAATGGAATGGAGTCATCAGCCACGGAACTTGTGTTTTCATCGACCTGCTGAAAGTCATCAGCGATCTTGGCATGTTCTTCAAAGAGTGAGCAGATTCTTGACTGAGGATTTTCTTGTTGCGATGGAGCTGCAGCAGTTGACATTTTCTTCGTCGAGTGATGAATCTCACCTTGGCTCCTTGCTAGTCGGCATTGTAAGCATCAAAATCCTTCTTTGAGTGCTTGGATTTCGATTGAGCTTTAAGAAGTTCTTGAGAGTCAAGTTGATGATGTTTTTCCTCGAAGCTTCTCCTTTCTCGCTTTTGCTCTCTTCAATTCATGAGCCTTTTCAAATTTCCATTTCTCTTGAGAGATGAAATGGTTTAGCATATGACTTTGACCAGAGTCGATGGCGGATCCGGAAGAGGAGTGTGTGGATCCCGATGCCACAGTCAATGAAGTCAAGGATCTTCTTGGATCCAAAAGCGAGGCACACTTGTTCTTTTGGCTCTAGCGGCCTTGGTCGATCTGTCTCGATGATTTCTTCAAGTTCTTCATCGAGGCTTCATCATCGAGGGAACGTTGAATGCAACCTGTTTCTTCTTTGGACTTGGCGAGGACCGCGTCCAGCAGCTTGCTTTTGTCTTCATCAGTGGGACTGTTGAGGACATTGGTGCAGGTGAGGAACTTGTCAAACACCGAAGCAATGGAGAATCCTTGAGTCCTTTGACAAGTAGCAAGATGCACATGTGTTGAGGACTTGGAGGAGATCTTGAGGATTTTGAATGAGCAGCAGCGATCGAGGAATTTCTTTGTGAGGGCGCGACCGAGGAACTGGGCCGTGAGGGCGCCGACGGTGAAGCACTTGGCTTGCGTGCAGAGCTTCTTTGGCATTGATTTCCTCGACTTGACCGAGGGCTCAAGGCGTGCAGCAGCAGCAGCAGATCCTCATTGAATTTCCTCACCGCCTCCTTGGCTTGTCTTACCAATTTGGCTTGGCGCTGGACCATTCTTGGGAAAGTCTTCACCACTCTTGATCTTTGGTGGGATCGTGACTTGGCAGTGCGGAGGAGCTCTTGGGCATGGAGGATTGAGAGCGAATTTCCTCATGTACTTAGGAGTGACATAGCGGTATTCTTGCCATTCTTGTGCCCATCTCCTTTCTATTCTCTGTATCGCACTTTATACTGGTTCTTAGTCTCCTTGCCAAACTTGGATTCATCAGTGTGCATAGTCTTTGTATATTTCCTCGGAATTTCAAAAGCGATCATGACTTCCGGTTTCTTTCCTCCCTTCATGGTCTCTTGCCTTCTCGCCATTTTCTTGGTGAGGAATTTGAACAATAGAGCACTCAAGAAGTATGCAGTTTTTCTTGAGGAATGCTGCAAATGAGTTAAGTTGATTAGAACCTAGTGATTCAGAATGACATGAGTACTGTGAGCAGAGTGTAGGTGCGAGGAATTTGGAGAGGTCATATGTTCTCGTAAGATTTTTAAAAGAAGCAAGTTTTGAGAATTTGACCAGTTTGAGCCTTGAGGAATTTCACTAAGCGTTTGTCTTAGGTTCGAGTTGTCTGATTGAAAATCCGCACAATTGAGGAATCTTGAAGAAATGAATGCTTAGGGAGATAAATCAAGAACATATAGTGTGTGAGGTGTTCATATGTGAAGATTTTGAAGAGTAAAAACACCTTTGAAGATTTTCGAAAGATTTGAGAATCAACGCGAGTAATAAAAGTGACTTTTAATTACCCGAACTGAAGAACACGACGAACAGAGATGAACTGTAGAGAAGTTCGTCACGTTAGATCTTCCACGCCCTAACTTGGCAGAGAAAGATGGCTACGGCGACGGTGGAGTGAAGATTTCCGCGACCGGCGCGAGTACGACGGCGATGAGGTCGAGGCAGTGAAGCTTTTCCTCACCGGCGGCGATGGAATAGCGGCGGCGCCAGGGTTTGAGGAGAGCTCGAGCGAGAGACAGCGATTGAGCGGAGTAAATGAAGTGAGGAGGGTAAAGGGGTATTTATAGCCACGGTGAAAAACAGTTTGCCCGAAGATTTTGGACGAACATGCCCCTGCCCTTTCTCCTTCACGCGACGTGTGTCACCTACGTACTGTGCAGATGAGATCATGTAAGATTGTGGGTGATTAAACTAATACATCGTGGGATGTGGAACGGTTTGAGCGGTAAAACCGAAAATTTGGATAGGATTTGTTTAAAAGTTTCGTTCGCAATTTCTTCAGTGTCAAGGACCAAAGAAGACTTTGAGCGAGTTTCAATCGTAACGCACATGAAGAATTTGTGAATAGATTGGATTGAGTATAGCATAGAGGGAAGGGTCGATCACATTCACTTAGCGTAAATCGCAACTTGAAGAATTAGCAATAAGTGAATGTTGTAGAGGACATAAACTCATATATATATATATATATATATATATATATATATATAGCCAATGAAGAAAGACGACGGAAATGTCAAGATTTTGCAAAGTTGAAGAATTTGAAAAATGAGGAATTTCAAAATGAGGAAAAACTCAAATTGAAGATTTTCAACTTTTGTGGTGGCGTAGCCCACCGTATAAGAATGATGGTTTCGCACACAGCGTACAATTGTCGAGGGTTACGAGAATCAAATTCTTCATTGATTTCTTCACACTTAGAGTGTTATTCTTCATTGATTGAGGAACAACGTTTCTTCATGTGTTGCACATCTAAGTCATCAATTATGCATAAGGGTTAGGATGTGTGTCCTTTTCAAAGAACATTCGAAGATTCTAATATATTTAGCTCACACCGTAACTTGCTAAATCTCTTCTCATCCAAGGGCTTGGTGAAGATATCAGCCATCTGTTCTTCAGTCTTCACATGCTCGATGGAGATGTCACCCTTCAACACATGATCACGAAGAAAATGATGACGAATCTGGATGTGCTTAGTCTTCGAGTGCTGAACTGGGTTATGAGCAATCTTGATGGCACTCTCATTGTCACAGAGGAGAGGCACATTCTTCACGTTGACGCCATAGTCCTTGAGGGTTTGCTTCATCCAAAGCGATTGAGCACAAAGATGACCCAAAGAGCAATGTATTCAGCTTGGCGAAAGAGGGGTGATACACAGCTCATTTCTTCGAGGACCAATAGACCAAAGATCGTCCGAGAAATGACAAGTGCCGATGTTGACTTGCGGTCCACACAATCACCAAAGATAGTCGAGTCGAATATCCAATGAGATCAAAAGCAGAGCCCTTGGGGTACCATAATCCTAGTGTTGGTGTGTGAGCTAGATATCGAAGAATATGCTTCACAGCCTTATGGTGTGATTCCTTCTGCAGCTTGAAATCGGGCACACATGCAAACACTAAGCATTATATCTGGCCTAGATGCACATAGGTACAATAAAGAACCAATCATGGGCGGTATACCTTGTGATCAAGTCAATACCATTTTCATCGAGGCATAGATGACCATTTGTGGGCATAGGAATTTTGACGCTTTGCAATCTTGCATGCCGAATTTCCTCAAGACATCTTTGAGGTATTTCTCTGAGATATGAATATGCCATTGCGCTCTTGTAATTTGAAGACCTAAGAAGAATTTCAACTCTCCCATCATAGACATTTGATATTCTTCACTCATCATATAGGCAAATTCATCACTATATCGCTGGTTAGTACAACCAAAGATAATATCATCAACATATATTTGGCACACAAACAGTTCACCATCATATGATTTAGTAAATAGAGTAGGGTCGAGTGAACTGGTGTGAAGCCATTCTTCATGAAGAATTCCTTCATGTGTCATACCACGCCCGAGGGGCTTGCTTGAGGCCATAGAGAGCCTTATTTAGTCTCAAGACTTTGTCGAGATTCTTGGGATCTTCAAAACCAGGGGTTGAGCAACATATACTTCTTCCTCAAGCTTACCATTGAGGAATGCACTTTTCACATCCATTTGATATAAGATGATATCATGATGGTTAGCATAGGCAAGTAAAATGCGAATAGCTTCAAGTCTAGCAACAGTGCAAAAGTTTCATCGAAATCAATTCCTTCAACTGTGTAGCCTTGAGCTACTAGTCGTGTTTTATTCCTCACAACAAGGCCATTTTCATCTTGCTTGTTGCGGTAGATCCACTTTGTGCCAATGATATTATGCTTGCGAGGATCCGGCGATTGACCAATTCCTGACATTGTTCAGCTCGAATCGATGTAATTCTTCTTGCATAGCCTGAATCCACTCCGCTCGAAAATGCTTCATCTACCTTAGTGGGCTCGAGATAGAGACAAAAGCATAGTGCCCACAAAAGTTAGATAAGTGTGAGGCTTTTGAGCGGGTGAGAGGACTGGTCTTGCTGATGTCATCGATGATCTTCTCCACTTGCACTTCTTTTGCAACGCGTGGATGAGTTGGTTGTCGCCGAGGATTTTGATCAGCATTTTCTTCAAAGACCAATTTCCTCATCATGTTCTTCAGTGCATCACCGACGTTCTTCACGAGCACAGAATGAATTCTTCACCAGATTCTTGATGAGGAATGACATCCTCGGTTGCCTTGTGCTTGATAGCATCCTCGGTGCTGGTTCATCTAACACGTAGGTAGGTGCTCTCTTTGCGAGCCATTAGTTTCATCGAACCGCACATCTACAATGTCGACAATCTTGTGAAGAACAATGTTGAAGACTCAGAGGTGTGCGAGTCCTTCGTAACCAAGCATAAAACCTTCATGTGCTTTTGGTGCAAATTTAGAGTTGTGGTGAGGATCTCTAATCCAACATTTAGCAATCAAGACTTTGAAATAACTCACATTGGGTTTCTTGTCGTTGAGGAGTTCATATGCGCCTTCTTGAAGAATTTGTGAAGATATACTCTGTTGATGATGTGGCGAAAGATCAATTGCATCAATCCAAAAATGCTTTGAGGCGTTTTGTATTCATCAAGCATAGTCGAGCCATCTCAACAAGAGTTCTGTTCTTGCGCCCACGACGCCATTTTGCCGAGGAGTATAAGGAGCGATAATTCATGAGTAATACCAAGTTCATCAAGATAGGCATCAAGACCAGAATTCTTGAACTCAGTTCCATTGTCACTTCTGATATGCTTGATCTTCACACCAAAGTTGGTTGAAGCCCTCGAGGAAAATCGTTTGAAGACTTCCTGCACTTCATGTTTGTAAGTAACAATGTGTACCCATGTATATCGAGAATAATCATCAACAATGACAAAACCATATAGAGATGCATCATTAGTGACTGCTGAATAATGATTAGGTCCGAAGAGGTCCATGTGAAGCAATTCGAATGGACGGGTAGTGGTCATGATAGTCTTCGCTGGATGCTTGGCCTTGGTCATTTTTCCGGCTTCACATGCTCCGCATAAGTGATCCTTGAGGAATTTGACATTCTCAATGCCAAGGACATGCTTCTTCTTCGCAAGCGTGTTCAAATTCCTCATGCCTGCATGACCAAGTCGTCGATGCCATAGCCAGCCTTCTGAAGCTTTTGCAAGTAGACACATGGCTGGTTGTGGTCCTGTAGAGAAATCAACAATATACAGATCTCCTCTCCTAAAGCCTTCAAAGACTGACTTTTGCCTTTGTCAGCAAATATGATATTCTTTAGAGGTGACGGTGATAAAGGAGCATCCATCAATAGATTCTTGTCACCAGTCATGTGATTTGTACATCCACTATCGAGGACCCATTCAGTGGTTTTGGGTTGATCATCCTGCAGATGAATTAGTGTAACTTACAATCTCATATGCTTCATCAGTGAAGAATATGATATCAAGTTCATCAGAAGAATTTCATCAAGCAAAGAAATGATATAGCAAGATGAGGACGTGTGAAATGAAGGTTCATTTCATCATGATTCGCTGCGTCCTTTCGAGCATTTTGTCGTCCCAAAGAAATTCTTCAGACGCTCGAGCACGCCCGAGACCTGACCCCGCAGAAGAGATTAGTTCTTTTCTTCACCACCCACATATGGAGGGTGGCAAAGAGTTCCTCATCCTGCGAGCACCATGTGAGAAAGGTGGCAAAGATGCCAAACCATTTCGCTTAGCATAGGAGGGGTTAGGGTAAGCATATGAATAAGCAGAGTAATTCTTCGAGGACTTATGAACATAATGGTTTGAAGAATAATGCACATATTCATAGCCCTTAGCTTTACCCTGCGAGACAGATTTGTTAGCATGATAATAATCATATGAGGACTTTGATCCAGTTGAGGAATTTGATCCTCGTGAAGAATTTGGTCCATATGAGGATTTGGATCCATATGAAGAGTTTGGTCCATATGAAGAATTTGATCTGGGGTTCCTGTTCTTCACTGGTGGTGTCATGAGGACATTCACCTGAAGACTTTCAACACAGCTTTTGGGAACCCAGATTTTCTTCATAGGGGAACCGTTCCTGCAGTTAGTGCCAACATATCTAGCAAATACTTCACCATTCGATTTTTGAACAGTTTATAGTTGAGTCAAATGACTCATCGGAAGAATGAGGAGATTCACATGTAAAACCGGATAAGTTAGATGGATCAATCGAGGTCCTTTGCAAAGAACCCATGAGGTTTTGGGATACCGCTCGGGTTTCCAATATGTTCCATCGGCATTCAGTTTCCTCTCAAAGGCAATACCCTCTTTCCTAGGGTTTCGTTGAGGATCTGCTTTTGAGCACATCACAAAGTGTCGATGCCCTTTGAGGCTTTTGTACATGCTCGTCATGTACAATTCCTTCAACCTGCATTGTCAGTGATACTAGCAAAATCCTTAGATGAGGAATTAGTGATAGCAGAGGCAGATGAAGAATTTGTAACATTTGAAGCATTTGAACATTCAGGTGAAGAATTAGCCGATTCACGTTCAATGCACTTTAAGCATGGAGGAACAAATTCTTCCTGAGAAGCGCTGATTTGTTGAGCTAGTAATGAATCGCGCTACTTCTGAAGATCTTCATAACATACTCTTAGCTTTTCAAGATCTGCCTTTCTTTGAATAGCTTCAAGAGAAAGCTTCTCATTGTCTTGCTTTTCTTGAAGAAATTCATAAGAAAGTTTCTCATGATCGATAAGAGGGAGTTATGATGACCTTGAAGGTTATCATACTTAGACCAAGTCTCAAGATTTTCGGTCGGGCTTTAGTGCGATCCGCTTCTTCACCCAACATATCATCACTTTTATCTAGCATGTTTTGAACCTTTTCAAGAGCCCGTTGTTGTTTCACAACAATTTTAGCAAGTTTAGAGTAGCTAGGCTTAAGATCCTCATCAGATTCATTTTCACTAGAATCGAGGAGTTGTATTTGAGTACCTTAGCTGCTTTTGCCATGAAGCAATAGGTGGGAGTGTAGCCATCATTATCTTCATCGGGCTTGTTGGTGGAATCAGTTTCTTGATGTTGAAGATGGACTTGTCGACGAAAGCAAAGAGCAACGCCGACTCGCCACACCGCACTCAGATTCTTCGACTCCTCCTCTTCATCATTTTCCTCGATTCACTTCAGAGTCCATTTCCTTGCCAATGAATGCTCGAGCTTTCTTGGAGCTGCCCTTTTTGTGAGATGAAGACTTTGATGGTTTTGAAGATGAAGATTTTGATGATTTCTTCTTCTTCTTCATTTCATCAGAACTGTAGTCCTTGTATTTCTTCTTCTTCATTTCCTTTTCCCACTGAGGACAATCTTGAATATAGTGACCAGGCTTCTTGCATTTGTGGCAAAGTCTTCTCTTGTAGTCACTGGATGAAGAATCACTTCCCCTTGAGGGTTTTCCAAAACGACCACGTCTTGTGAATTTCTGGAATTTCTTCACAAGGAGAGCTAGATCCTGGCTCAGTTCTTCAGGATCACCAAGGCTACTACCAGAATCCTCACATTCGAGTCGACACAACCTTAGCCTTCGTGGCACGTGGTTTGCCATAGTTTGAGCCATAGAGATCTCTCTTTTCAGAAGTCGAACTCGTGAGTGTTAAGCCTTCGAGGATATCGGCAGGATCAAGTGACTTGTAGTCAAGACGCTCTTGTATCATCGGTCCCAGAGTATCAAATGAGGAATCAAGCGATCTTAGCGCTTTCTTCACTACTTCATGGTCGATGATGTCGGTGGCACCGAGGGCTTGAAGCTCATTTGAGATGTCGATGAGGCGATCGAAGGTTTGTTGAACATTTTCGTTGTTGAGTCTTTTGAAGCGGTTGAAGAGATTCCGAAGAACATCAACTCGAGAGTCACGCTGAGTTGAGACTCCTTCATTTACTTTGGACAGCCTATCCCGTATAAGCTTGGCGGTTTCCAAAGCACTCACTCTTCCATACCGCCCTTTGCTCGATGGTCACAGATGATATTCTTCGCTTGAGAGTCGAGTTGTTTGAATCTCTTCACATCAAGAGCGGTCGGTGTTTGATGGATGGGGACACCATTTTCCACAACATACCGTAGATCATTATCAATTGCCTCAAGATGCATCCGCATCTTGTTCTTCCAAAGAGGGATAGTCCGCTCCATCAAAGGTAGGACACCCAGCCGAGACCTTGATCATACCTGTGGTCGACATAACTAGAACTCCAGGTGGTTAAACCAAAATCACGCAGAACAAGGGAGTACCTTGCTCTGATACCAATTGAAAGTGCGTTATATCGACTAGAGGGGGGGTGAATAGGCGATTTTTATGAAATTCTTCACTGAGGAATTTGCCGGTGAGGAAATTCCTTAGCGAAGAACTATTTGCAGCGGAATAAGTACTCAGAGGTAAACATAACAGATTACACACATAGTCAACATGATGAAATGAAGACTAGAACAGAGTACAGGAAGCGTAAACACAGGATAACAAGATGAAGACAAACAGACTGAAGAAATTGAACCGAGGTATTTGTGAAAGTCTTCAGTCGAAGTCTTCAAGCACAGATATGAACAACATGCAACATGTAATGAGGAAATGAATAAGTTGAGGAAATAGAACCACTCGGTTGGTGAAGACAATGATTTGGTAAACCAGTTCAACTGCTGCCTCGGTTATACGTCTGGTTGGAGCGGCCGAGTATTTAAACTCGAGGACACACAGTCCCGACACCCGCCTCTCGAGCCGCAACTCAGACACCTACCTCACCGTATTCTCCTTGAACTAAGACCACAGTGCCTCGTCCAATCACTCATGGTAAGTCTTGGTGACTTCCAAACCTTCACAGACTTGGTCACTCGGCGATCCACAATTCCTCTTGATGCTCTAGACCTTGACGCCTAACCGTCTGGAAGAAGCACATCTTCAAAGGTAATAAGCGTCGGATCCACGCAGATCAATTTCTTCATGATGCTCAATCACTTGGGTTTTGGGGGTTTGGTTTTGGATTTTCCTCACTTGATGATTTTCGCCAAAGTCCCTGGAGGATGGGTTGCTCTCAAATGACAAGTGTCAAGTTCTCTCGAGCAGCCAACCAACTAGTGGTTGTAGGGGCGGCTATTTATAGCCTAGGAAGCAGCCCGACATGATAAGACATAAATGCCCTTCAATGATATGACCGTTAGGTGGATAAGATATTTTGGTCCGCCGTAGAAGACAAAGAACGGTCGGAAATTTGACTTTCAAAGTCCTCGTGGCTATCATGTTCCTCACTGTGTAGACAATTTGCATCGGCGAATTCCTAACTCCTCGCTAGAGAAAGTCATCAATGACTGGAAGAACTGCGTCTCATCACATCAAGAATTTGACTGAATCGTATGAGATTTCCAATGGCTTCACTCAAGGGATTGGTAGGTGTAGGATTTTGAGTTGAGCATCACATGGAAATTTTTCCTTAGTATTTCCTCGACCCCTTTAACAAAGACGGTGTTTCCTATGACTCAAGAAAGAGAAAATGAAACTACGAAAACAAAAGTCTTCACGCTTCATATTCCTCGAATGAATATCAAATCTTCATGGTCACACCAATTTCTTCACTTTCAAAGTCTTCAGAAAGTCTTCAGAATATCAAAGTCTTCAGTCGAAGAACTTCATTTTTAGGGGTCGACTTTCTCTGTAAATATCAAACTCCTCATAGACTTATAGACCTGTGTACACTCACAAACGCATCAGTTACTTAACCTATAAGTCTTCAATACACCAAAATCACTAAGGGGCACCAGATGCACTTACAGTTTGTAAATTATTTCAAATGGCAAGAGCTCGATGGTCCATTTGGCAATCCGGCCAGTGGTGTCCCGGTTGTTTATAATATCGTTGAGTGGTACTTCAGAGGCCACCGTGATCAAGCACTCTTGAAAGTACTGCTGCAGTGCTACCTCTTGAGCACTGCGTTGGTTTTCCTTGAAGAGGAAAGGGTGATGCAGCAAAGTAGCGTAAGTATTTCCCTCAGTTTTTGAGAACCAAGGTATCAATTCAGTAGGAGGCTCCGCAAAAGTCCCGCGCACCTACACAAACAGACAAGAACCTCACAACCAATGCAATAAAGGGGTTGTCAATCCCTTCACGGTAAATTGCAAAAGTGAGATCTAATAGACATAATAAGATAAGATAAATATTTTTGGTATTTTTATGATATAGATTGGAAAGTAAAAGATGCAAATTAAAGTAGATGGAAAACTTATATGATAAAAGATAGACCCGGGGGCCATAGGTTTCACTAGTGGCTTCTCTCAAGATAGCATAAGTATTACGGTGGGTGAACAAATTACTGTCAAGCAATTGATAGAAAAGCGCATAGTTATGAGATTATCTAGGCATGATCATGTATATAGGCATCACGTCCATGACAAGTAGATCAAAACGATTCTGCATCTACTACTATTACTCCACACATCGACCGACTCCTGCCTGCATCTAGAGTATTAAGTTCATGAAGAACAGAGTAACACATTAAGAAAGATGACATGATGTAGAGGGATAAACTAATGCAATATGATATAAACCCCATCTTTTTATCCTCGATGGAAACAATACAATATGTGCCTTGCTGCCCCTACTGTCACTGGGAAAGGACAACGCAAGATTGAACCCAAAACTAAGCACTTCTCCAATTGCAAGAAAGATCAATCTAGTAGGCCAAACCAAACTGATAATTCGAAGAGACTTGCAAAGATAACTTAATCACACATAAAAGAATTCAGAGGAGATTCAAATATTTCTCATAGATAAACTTGATCATAAACCCACAATTCATCGGATCTCGTCAAACACACCGCAAAAAGAGTTACATCGAATAGATCTCCAAGAAGATCGAGGAGAACTTTGTATTGAGATTCAAAGAGAGAGAATAAGCCTTCTAGCTAATAACTATGGACTCGAAGGTCTGTGGTAAACTACTCACAACTCATCGGAGAGGCCTCAGAGATGATGTAGAGGCCCTCCATGGTTGATTCCCCCTCCGACGGAGCACCGATGAAGGCTCCAAGATGGGATCTCGCGGATACAGAAGGTTGCGGTGGTGGAAATAGTTTTTCGTGGTGCTCCTGGATGTTTTCGGGGTACGTGGATATATATAGGAGGAATAAGTTGCATTCACTAAACGAAATGCTGAACCCATGTTGGTAATTCCCTCTGTGCTCGGTGGACGCTCGAGGGGCCCACGAGGGTGGGGGGCGCCAGGCACCCTCGTGACCGCCTCGTTTGTTGCTTGACGTCCACTCCAAGTCCCATGGATTGGGTTTGTTCCAAAAAGATTGCTCCCGAAGGTTTCATTCCGTTTGGACTCCGTTTGATATTCCTTTCCTTCGAAACACTGAAATAGGCAAAAAAATCAGCAATTCGGGCTGGGCCTCCGGTTAGTAGGTTAGTCCCAAAAATGATATGAAAGTGTAGAGTAAAGCCCATAAACATCCAAAACAGGTAATATAATAGCATGGAACAATCAAAAATTATAGATACGTTGGAGACGTATCAAGCATCCCCAAGCTTAATTCCTGCTCGTCCTCGAGTAGGTAAATGATAAAAACAGAATTTTTATGTGGAATGCTACCTAGCATAATTCTCAATGTAATTTTCTTTATTGTGGCATGATTGTTCAGATCCAAATGACTCAAGATAAAAGCATATAAAACATAAAAATAGTAATACTTGAAGCATACTAACAAATAATCGTGTCTTATCAAAATAGCATAGCCAAAGAAAGCTTATCCCTACAAAATCATACAGTTAGGCCATGCTTCATTTTCATTACATAAAATACTCCCATCATGCACAACCCCGGTTTCAGCCAAGCAGTTGGTTCATACTTTTTAACGTGCTTCAGTTTTTCAACTCTTACGCAATACATGAGCGCAAGCCATGGACATAGCACTATATGTGGTATAAGGTGGTGGTTGTGAAGACAAAAAGGGAGAAGATAGTCTCACATCAACTAGGCGTATCAACGGGCTATGGAGATGCCCATTAATAGATATCAATGTGAGTGAGTAGGGATTGCCATGCAACAGATGCACTAGAGCTATAAATGTATGAAAGCTCAACAAAAGAAACTATGTGGGTGTGCATCCAACTTGCTTGCTCACGAAGACCTAGGGCATTTTGAGGAGATTGGAATATACAAGCCAAGTTCTATAATGAAAAATTCCCACTAGTATATGAAAGTGACAACATAGGAGACTCTCTATCATGAAGATCATGGTGCTATTTTGGAGTACAAGTGTGGAAAAGAGATAGTAGCATTTTGGTGGGCTCCTTTGGCCTCTTTTTATTTTATTTTTTTATATGGGCTTCTTTGGCCTCTTTTATTATTTTTTATAAAGTCTGAAGTCTCATCCCGACTTGTGGGGGAATGATAGTCTTCATCATCCTTTCCTCACTTGGGACAATGCTCTAATAATGAAGATCATCACACTTTTATTGATTTACAACTCAATACTTAGAACAAAATATGACTCTATGTGAATGCCTCTGGCGGTGTACCAGGATATGCAATGAATCAAGAGTGACATGTATGAAAAATTATGAAGGTGGACTTGCCACAAATACGATGTCAACTACATGATCATGCAAAGAGCAATATGACAATGATGGAGCATGTCATAATAAACGGAACGGTGGAGAGTTGCATGGCAATATATCTCGGAATGGCTATGGAGATGCCATAATAGGTAGGTATGGTGGCTGTTTTGAGGAAGGTAAATGGTGGGTGCATGATACCGGCGAAGGTTGCGCGGCATAATAAAGGCTAGCAAAGTGGAAGGGTGAGTGTGCGTATATCCATGGACTCACATTAGTCATAAAGAACTCATATACTTATTGCAAAAGTCTACTTGTCCTCGAAGCAAAGCACTACTATGCGTGCTCCTAGGGGAAGGGTTGGTAGGATTAACCATCGTGCGATCCCGACCTCCACTCATAAGGAAGACAATTAAAAGAGCACCCCATGTAACAAATTTGTTACACAACTTTACCGTACGTGCATGCTACGGGACTTGCCAACTTAAACACAAGTATTTCTCAATTTCATAATTACCCACTAGCATGACTCTAACATTACCACCTTTATATCTCAAAACAATTATCAAGCATCAAATTGATCATAGTATTTAATGCACTTTCTATGATAGTTTTTATTATACCCAACTTGGATGCTCATCATTCTAGGACCAAATTTATAACCATAGCAAATATCATGCTATTCTAATAGACTCTCAAAATAATATAAGTGAAGCATGAGAGATCAACAATTTCTTCAAAATAAAGCCACCGCCGTGCTCTAGAAAATATAAGTGAAGCACATAGAGCAAAACTATCTAGCTCAAAAGATATAAGTGAAGCACATAGAGTATTCTAATAAATTCCAAATCATGTGGGTTTCTCCCAAAAGGTGTGTACAGCAAGGATGATTGGGGAAATCTAAAAAGCAAAAACTCATATCATACATGACGCTCCAAGCAAAACACATATCATGTGGCGAATAAAAATATAGCTCCAAGTAAAGTTACCGATAGACGAAGACGAAAGAGGGGATGCCTTCCGGGGCATCCCCAAGCTTAGGCTTTTGGTTATCCTTGAATATCTTGGGGTGCCATGGGCATCCCCAAGCTTAGACTCTTGCCAATCCTTATTCCATAGTCCATTAAATCTTTACCCAAAACTTGAAAACTTCACAACACAAAACTCAACAGGAAATCTCATAAGCTCCATTAGTGCAAGAAAGAAAAACCACCACATAAGGTACTGTAATGAACTCATTCTTTATTTATATTGGTGTTACACCTACTGTATTCCAACTTCTCTATGGTTCATACCCCCCAATACTAGCCATAGATGCATCAAAATAAGCAAACAACACACGGAAAATAGAATCTGTCAAAAACAGAACAGTCTGTAGCAATCTGTAACTTTAGAAGACTTCTGGAACTCTAAAACTCATACCAAAATAGGAAGTCCTGGGAAATTTTTCTATTGATCTACAACAAAAAGAATAAACGCAAAAGCACGTTTCTGTGAATTACTAAAATTATTATCCTGCGTGCAAAGTTTCTGTTTTTTCAGCAGAATCAAATTAACTATCACCGTAGGTTATCCTATATGTTCTACTTGGCACAAACACTAATTAAAACATAAAAACACATCTAAACAGAAGCTATATGAAATATTTATTACTAAACAGAAGCAAAAATCAAGAAACAAAAATAAAATTGGGTTGTCTCCCAACTAGCGCTATTGTTTAACGCCCCTAGCTAGGCATAAAAGCGAGAATAGATCTAAGTAGTGCCATCTTTGGCATTTATCTTTTTAATGGAGTTATGCTCAGATCCGGGAGGCTCCTTGCGTTTCCCTTCATGCTCGGAGATCTTTTGATCTAAGGCATCCAACCGCTTATTGCAAAGTATAATCAAATTATTCATGCGGTTGATATTCCCACCAGTATTTTTAAGAGGTTCAACAATTTTTTGCAATTCACATAATTTCTCTAGCATTTGGGTTCCTTCATGAGTAAAGGGTGATCCTTTTTGTAGGGGAAGCACTCCTACTATCCCCTCTATAATCTAATAAGCGAAACTAGGATCAATTTCAATAAAACTCCCTTTAGAGACAAAATCAAGGAGTTGTCTATGAGATAAGGTTAACCCAACGTAAAAATTGCGAAGTAAAATCTTGAAATCTCCTTCTATATTGCAACTACGATAAGATTCTAGCATCATGAACCAAGCATCTTTTTAATTTTCTCATTGTCTTTGCTTGAAGTGAAGGACTTCAAAGTCGGGAGACGAAGGGATAAAGACCGAGCTGGCCATGACAACGAGCAAACAAAAGGCGAGCAAGAGAGAGAGGCGAACGGGAAAGAGAGGGCGAATAAAACGGCAAGGGTGAAGTGGGGGGAGGAAAACTAGAGGCAAATGGCAAAAAATGTAATGCAAGGGAGATGAGTTTGTGATGGGTACTTGGTATGTCTTGACTTGAGCGAAGACCTCCCCGACAACGGCGCCAGAAATCCTTCTTGCTACCTCTTGAGCACTGCGTTGGTTTTCTTGAAGAGGAAAGGGTGATGCAAAAAAGTAGCGTAAGTATCTCCCTCAGTTTTTGAGAACCAAGGTATCAATCCAGTAGGAGGCTCCTCAAAAGTCCCACGCACCTACATAAACAAACAAGAACCTCGCAACCAACGCAATAAAGGGGTTGTCAATCCCTTCACGGTAAATTGCAAAAGTGAGATCTGATAGAGATAATAAGATAAGATAAATATTTATGGTATTTTTATCATATAGATTGGAAAGTAAAAGATGCAAGTAGAAGTAGATGGAAAACTTATATGATAAAAGATAGACCCGGGGGCCATAGGTTTCACTAGTGGCTTCTCTCAAGATAGCATAAGTATTATGGTGGGTGAACAAATTACTGTCGAGCAATTGATAGAAAAGCGCATAGTTATGAGATTATCTAGGCATGATCATGTATATAGGCATCACGTCCGTGAAAAGTAGATCGAAACGATTCTACATCTACTACTATTACTCGACACATCGACTGACTCCTGCCTGCATCTAGAGTATTAAGTTCATGAAGAACAGAGTAACGCATTAAGAAAGATGACATGATGTAGAGGTATAAACTCATGCAATATGAGATAAACCTCATCTTTTTATCCTCGATGGCAACAATACAATACGTGCCTTGCTGCCCCTGCTGTCACTGGGAAAGGACACCGCAAGATTGAACCCAAAACTAAGCACTTCTCCCATTGCAAGAAAGATCAATCTAGTAGGCCAAACCAAACTGATAATTCGAAGAGATTTGCAAAGATAACTTAATCACACATAAAAGAATTTATAGGAGATTCAAATATTTCTCATAGATAAACTTGATCATAAACCCACAATTCATTGGATCTCGACAAACACACCGCAAAAAGAGTTACATCGAATAGATCTCCAAGAAGATCGAGGAGAACTTTGTATCGAGATTCAAAGAGAGAGAAGAATCCATCTAGCTAATAACTACGGACTCGAAGGTCCGTGGTAAACTACTCACAACTCATCGGAGAGGGCTCAGAGATGATGTAGAGGCCCTCCATGGTTGATTCCCCCTCTGGCGGAGCACCGACGAAGGCTCCAAGATGGGATTTCGCGGATACAGAAGGTTGGAGTGGTGGAAATAGTGTTTCGTGGTGGTCCTGGATGTTTTCGGGGTACATGGATATATATAGGAGGAAGAAGTAGGTCGGTGGACGCTCGAGGGGCCCACGAGGGTGGGGGGCATGCCGGGCACCCTCATGGCCGCCTTGTTTGTTGCCTGACGTCCACTCCAAGTCCCCTGGATTGCGTTTGTTCCAAAAAGATCCCTCCTGAAGGTTTCATTCCGTTTGGACTCCGTTTGATATTCGTTTCCTTCGAAACACTGAAATAGCAACAAAAAAACAACAATTCGGGCTGGGCCTCCGGTTAGTAAGTTAGTCCCAAAAATGATATAAAAGTGTAGAGTAAAGCCCATAAACATCCAAAACGGGTAATATAATAGCATGGAACAATCAAAAATTATAGATACGTTGGAGACGTATCAAGCATCCCCAAGCTTAATTCATGCTCGTCCTCGAGTAGGTAAATGATAAAAACAGAAATTTTGATGTGGAATGCTACCTAGTATAATTCTCAATATAATTTTCTTTGTTGTGGCATGATTGTTCAGATCCAAATGATTCAAGATAAAAGCTTATAAAACATAAAAATAGTAATACTTGAAGCATATTTACAAATAATCATGTCTTATCAAAATAGCAAAGCCAAAAAAAGCTTATCCCTACAAAATCATATAGTTAGGCCATGCTTCATTTTCATTACATAAAATACTCCCATCATGCACAACCCCGGTTTCAGCCAAGCAATTGGTTCATACTTTTTAACGCGCTTCATTTTTTTCAACTCTTACACAATACATGAGCGCAAGCCATGGACATAGCACTATATGTGGTATAAGGTGGTGGTTGTGAAGACAAAAAGGGAGAAGATAGTCTCACATCAACTAGGTGTATCAACGGGCTATGGAGATGCCCATTAATAGATATCAATGTGAGTGAGTAGGGATTGCCATGCAACGGATGCACTAGAGCTATAAATGTATGAAAGCTCAACAAAAGAAACTAAGTGGGTGTGCATCCAACTTGCTCGCTCACGAAGACCTAGGGCATTTTGAGGAAGCCCATCATTTGAATATACAAGCCAAGTTCTATAATGAAAAATTCCCACTAGTATATGAAAGTGACAACATAGGAGACTCTCTATCATGAAGATCATGGTGCTATTTTGAAGTACAAGTGTGGAAAAGAGATAGTAGCATTGTCCGTTCTCTCTGTTCTCTCATTTTTTTTATTTGGTGGGCGTCTTTGGCCTCTTTTTATTTTATTTTTTTATATGGGCTTCTTTGGCCTCTTTTATTATTTTTTATAAAGTCCAAAGTCTCATCCCGACTTGTGGGGGAATCATAGTCTTCATCATCCTTTCCTCACTTGGGACAATGCTCTAATAATGAAGATCATCACACTTTTATTGATTTACAACTAAAAAATTACAACTCAATACCTAGAACAAAATATGACTCTATGTGAATGCCTCCGGCGGTGTACCAGGATATGCAATGAATCAAGAGTGACATGTATGAAAAATTATGAAGGTGGCCTTGGCACAAATACGATGTCAACTACATGATCATGCAAAGAGCAATATGACAATGATGGAGCGTGTCACAATAAACGGAACGGTGGAGAGTTGCATGGCAATATATCTCGGAATGGCTATGGAAATGCCATAATAGGTAGGTATGGTGGCTGTTTTGAGGAAGGTAAATGGTGGGTGAATGATACCGTCGAAGGTTGCGCGGCATAATAAAGGCTAGCAAAGTGGAAGGGTGAGTGTGCGTATATGCATGGACTCACATTAGTCATAAAGAACTCATATACTTATTGCAAAAGTCTACTTGCCCTCGAAGCAAAGTACTACTACGCATGCTCCTAGGGGAAGGGTTGGTAGGAGTTAACCATCACGCGATCGCGACCTCCACTCAGAAGGAAGACAATTAAAAGAGCACCCCATGCAACAAATTTGTCACACAAATTTTACCATACGTGCATGCTACGGGACTTGCCAACTTCAACACAAGTATTTCTCAATTTCATAATTACCCACTAGCATGACTCTAACATTACCACCTTTATATCTCAAAACAATTATCAAGCATCAAATTGATCATAGTATTTAATGCACTTTCTATGATAGTTTTTATTATACCCAACTTGGATGCTCATCATTCTAGGACCAAATTTATAACCATAGCAAATATCATGCTATTCTAAAAGACTATCAAAATAATATAAGTGAAGCATGAGAGATCAACAATTTCTTCAAAATAAAGCCACCGCCGTGCTCTAGAAAATATAAGTGAAGCACATAGAGCAAAACTATCTAGCTCAAAAGATATAAGTGAAGCAAATAGAGTATTCTAATAAATTCCAAATCATGTGGGTTTCTCCCAAAAGGTGTGTACAACAAGGATGATTGTGGAAATATAAAAAGCAAAAACTCATATCATACATGTCGCTCCAAGAAAAACACATATCATACATGTCGCTCCAAGAAAAACACATATCATGTGGTGAATAAAAATATAGCTCCAAGTAAAGTTACCGATAGACGAAGACGAAAGAGAGGATGCCTTCCGGGGCATCCCCAAGCTTAGGCTTTTGGTTATCCTTGAATATCTTGGGGTTCCATGGGCATCCCCAAGCTTAGGCTCTTGCCACTTGTCGGTGTCAAAACCGGCGGATCTCGGGTAGGGGGTCCCGAACTGTGCGTCTAGGCGGATGGTAACAGGAGACAAGGGACACGATGTTTTTACCCAGGTTCGGGCCCTCTCGATGGAGGTAAAACCCTACTCCTGCTTGATTGATATTGATGATATGGGTAGTACAAGTGGATCTACCACGAGATCAAGGAGGCTAAACCCTAGAAGCTAGCCTATGGTATGATTGTTGTAATGGTTGTTCGTCCTACGAACTAAAACCCTCCGTTTTATATAGACACCGGAGAGGGCTAGGGTTACACAGAGTCGGTTACAATGGTAGGAGATATACATATCCATATTGCCAAGCTTGCCTTCCATGCCAAGGAAAGTCCCATCCGGACATGGGACGAAGTCTTCAATCTTGTATCTTCGTAATCTTGGAGTCCGGCCGATGATGATAGTCCGACTATCCGGACACCCCCTAATCCATGACTCCCTCAGTAGCCCCCGAACCAGGCTTCAATGACGACGAGTCCGGCGCGTATATTGTCTTCGGCGTTGCAAGGCGGGTTCTCCTCCAAATTCCATCTGCTTGCCGAATAGTGTCCGGCTTTCTTACAAATGTTGCGCTCCTTGGCTTCCACGCCCAATAATGGCCCTCTTCCACGTGTCGCGCGAATGCGAAAGGCCAGGGTATTTTTATATTTTACCCCCTAGCTGCGCAAATAATCTGCCTATAAGAGAGGCAACAATCCAGATCCAAATCACACCATCTTCCTTCCGCGAGTACTCATCGGAGCGCTTTTGACCAAAAATCCACTCCATCATGGACCGTCGACGAGGCTCCTCCTCTCGTGCTCCTAGCCCTCAGCCAGGAGATTGGAGGAGATGTTCAGTTCCGCACAATGAGCTGGTGACGCTCCAGGCGGAGGGATACCTTCCTCCGGCCTTTATGGTCCCGGTTCGAGCCGGGTTGGCCACCTACAAAGGTGGAAAGCAAGGGGAGCCACCCCTAGTCCCTCCAAAGGAGAGCAGGTGTGCTTTGTCCCTTATCTAATAAGGGGCTTGGGTTTCCCATACATCCGTTTCTCCGGGGGCTTCTGGAGTTCTACGGACTCCAGCTTCATCACCTCACGCCCGCCTCCATTCTGCACATTGTGGGTTTCGTAGCTCTTTGTGAGCTGTTCTTGGGCATCGAGCCCCATTTCGCTACCAGGAAGAGATTGTTTTGCCTCGCACTCCGTTCTCACGAGGGGTCGATATATCAAGTGGGCGGAGCCGAAATATGGCGATCGCCGGGACCGTATATCTATCCGGAACCCCAAAGAAGGCGTCCGAAGACTGGCCCTCGGAATGGTTTTATGTGGAAGATGCTCCACCGCTGGACCCGATTCGGATCGGCCTCCGGAGTTCAGCAAGGCTCCTCTCAAGAAACGCCTAAGTTGGCGCCATGAGCCCTCAACAGAGGAAGACAGAGCGCCCATTATTTGATGGGCCGGATAAGGTTGCTTGGCCCATTCCGGATTGACCATGATTGAGTCATGGCCACGCAGCATTATGCGGGGGGTGCAGCCACTCCAATATAGGGGCCACCCCATGTGGGATTTCAACGGGGAGAATGATGCCACCCGTCATGGCCGCAAGGGGCCGGGATCGGCCACAAATCTGGTGAAGATTCTGTCCGGCCTGTACAAGGGGGAGAAGGAGGACTTCCTCCAGACGAGCCCATTGAATGGGTTCTCCATGAATGACCCTCGGAGCTGGGTAAGCGGACGTCTATTTATCCGACCCGTGCTTTCAAAGTTAAGTACCTTACTTTATGATTTTGACGCAGGAACTGCGTCGGGATGTGGAGGGTATACATAGTCCGGCTCCACAACCTGAGGATCCGGGAAGATCCCTTGATCCGGCCTTCGAAGAGGATCCGGACATAAAGGTGGAGCTAATTGACGGGGTGTTCCACCAACTCAGCATGGACAATGCTCTAGTCGCCATTATGGCTGACTACCCCGGCTTATCTCCGGCTTCCCAGGTAATTATGACCGGAGTCCTGACACCATTATTTCGTCCTTGCGTATTTTTGACCACCGTATACAACGGTGTCTCGCAGGAGGTGCCTTCAAGGCGGGAAGCCGAACCCGCGGCGGCTGACCAACAAGGGTCAGTCCGGCCCAGTAGGCGGAAGAGGGGTGCGATGCGAATCGAAACGTCACCGCAACGGTATAGCTCGCGACCGTTGTTTAGGGAAAAGATTCCTAGGAGGTGCATTGATGCTCATGACTTTTCCAGGAGAAAGAGCGCTCGCCGGACTATGCCCGAGGAGGTTGCCAACCAAGCCTCCGCCAACCAGGCTCCAACACCTGGTCCGGAGGGGGGCAAGCGCAAGGCGCGAGCCGGATACTCCTCCAATGGAGGATGCCGACAGGCTGTCCGCCACCAGGTCTGAGGTGGAGAGCGCCATGAATCATAGGCGCCGCCAGACAATTCTTCGTGACGCGTGTTTCTCCCCAGAGGCGTTGAATGCCTTTAACGCGGGAGACGCGCACCTCCGTGCTGCTCAAGATGGTTTAACCAGAGCCACGAAGCAGTACGTAAAAGACATACGGGTAAGGGATTTTAATAGTTGTATATGCCAGTAGCCCCCGAGACTTAAAGTAGTTAAAATAACTGATTTAAGGATCATTTGTTATACAGGATCTCACGGAGAAGAATACCCACTTGTCCCAGGAGCTACAAGAGTGCAAAGCCCAACTTGGGGCCGCACTAGCCGCCGCAGGAGGAGACACAGAGACCCCCCTCCGGTAACACATTATTTCACAAAGATAAGCGGTGTGCGGCGTGTGTATAAGTCTGACAATGATATTGTAGATGTTGCCGGACTGGATCCGAACAAGCAATACTATCGCGCCACCAAGGCAAGCGAGAGGGTGCTTATGAATGTGCAGCAGGAGAGGAACAAACTCCAGGATGCCCACACCCAGCTTGGAGAGGAGCTAAAAGGTGTTCGAGCCCAGCTGTCTGGCTCCGTGAAGGAGAATCAGCGCTTGCGCGACATCTATAGTAGTGCTTGAGCAAACTCTTTTGAAAAGAAGAGTTCGGCGAGGAAGTCAATTGACGTAAATGTGTCTCAGGTGTGTGCTCACTGTGTCGCCTCGCAGAGGAAATGCCCGGTTCAACGGGTGACCAACTTCCCGAGCTGGTGCAAGTGCTCGAACGTGTTCGGCAGTGATGAGTGGCGCTGTCCGTGCCTTATGGCCGCCCATCTCCCTACCCGAGGGCCTTGGAGAGCTTGCGGAGAAGCTTGTGAGCGCGCAGCTCTCGCTTATGGAAGATATCGCCTGTCGTCAAGGTGCTGGGAGGCTGGGCCATGGTGAAGACGCGCTACAAGAAGGCGGATCCAAACCACATGGCCGAGGTCGGACTGTGGGGCCCGATGGGAAGGAGATCCTGTGAGTTTAGTGTACGCCAAGTAGAGTTGGCCGCTAAGTATTCCTAACGGACTGTAAATTAGAGCCCATTAGACGGGATTGAGGAGGAGTATAGTCACGATTTGAAGATGTATTTAAAATGACATGTAAAATGCCTTCTAGCCGGATTGTAGATCGCTTGTATTTATGGACCTTTTCGCTTCAACCTCGGGACCCTAGAGTCCGAGTGTGTCCGAATACCCTCACGGTTATGAAAAAACCGGGCATGCATGGAGACCAAAGCGTAGGGGTCATTAGTGCTTTATCGCACAAGTGCCCAACTAGTTATGTTATATTACATGGTTAGTAAGAAACATCTTCCAGGAGAATAGTTCCGTTAGGGTTCCTTTCTCGGAGGCATGCCCTAAAGTGCATGTCCGACTACGAAAAGAGCAGGAAAACATCTGGGGCAGATAAATAAATAGGTAAAAAATCATCTTTCAAGTCACCGACCAATATTCCTTAAGAACGCTAGCTTTCGGCTTCACCCACCGAGGTACACATCCGCTAACACGGCAGTAACAATCACAGAGGTGCTCCCTTTACCTCCTAGCTGAACAATCGGGAACGTAGGGGTAAGCACAGGAGCCAGGCAACCCAGCTTGGCTAAGGATGGCAATTTTACCCATGGGTATGGGTACCCGCGGATACCGTACCCGCATGGGTAGGGTATGGGCACAATTTTATACCCATGGGTAGTACCCATACCCTACCCGTTAAGTCATGGGTAGGGTATGGGTATAGCCTTTTACCCATGGATATACCCATACCCTACCCATTTATACTAACATGTGAGTTTTATCCGTGATTCACAAGTGTACCTATTTTAAAGTTGTGTCATGAGCTTATGAACCTATGTTAAAGTTGTCATCAATTGTCAATTTGAAATGAGAAAATTATCATGTACTCATCTAACTGTTATTGAGTTGAGATCAATATTTTTTGTCAAATGTGCTATAGATGAATGTAATTCCGAATAACTTGTGTATTATTTGATCTACCCGTTGGGTACCCAATGGGTATGGCTACCTATCGGGTATGGGTACGGGTAAAGGTTCATACCCATGGGTACGGGTATGGGTAGAATTTTGTACCCGTTGATTACACGGGTATGGGTATGGTATTGCTCTACCCGCCCCATACCCTACCCATTGCCATCCTTAAGCTTGGCCAAAACTTAAGTCATATCGATGCATATAATGGTGAATAAAAGGTACATGCGGAAGTTTGACACACGTGTTGGGCATGAAGCCCGTATAAATAAGCTTCTGTTAAAGAAGCCCCCAGGTGTAATGAGTGCGAGTGGCACGTCAGGTGTGTGCGAACAATGCGCAGGTCAGCCCTCAAAGGCTTTATGAAAAGGTGGGGAGAAAAAGAGAGAAACAAAAGACAACTGAAGTAAAAAATGTGGACGGAGGAAGGAGACGAACTCTGAGTCCGGCGCTAGGCGTAGAATCTTCGGAGGCGGGTTGCGTTCCATGGGTTCGGCTCGAGTCGGTTGTCCGATCGCGTTTATGAGACGGTATGCTCCGCCGGTCGACTTGGTCGATGATGAAGGGCCTTCCCATTTGGGCTTGAGTTTGTCCTTTTCTTGTCCGCAGCGAGAACTAGTTCGCCAACATTGTAAGTTTTAGCCCGTACTTCTCTGCTTTGATATCTTCGAGCCTGCTGCTGATAGAATGCGGAACGAGCCTTTGCCACATCGCGCTCCTCCTCCAATGAGTCCAAGCTGTCTTGCCGATCCAACTCGGCTTCTCTTTCTTCGTACATGCGCACTCGAGGTGAGTCATGAATTATGTCGCAGGGCAAAACTGCCTCTGCGCCGTATACCATAAAGAACGGTGTGAATCCGGTAGTACGGTTTGGCATGGTCCACAGCCCCCAGAGTACGGAGTCGAGCTCCTCTACCCAGTGCGTGTTAGATTCCGTAAGGGACCGCACTAGTCTGGGTTTGATGCCACTAATTATTAGACCATTTGCTCGTTCAACTTGACCGTTGGTTTGAGGGTGATAGACTGAAGCGTAGTCGAGCTTAATGCCCATATTTTTGCACCAGAGTTTAACCTCGTCGGCCGTGAAGTTCGTGCCGTTATCAGTGATGATGCTGTGGGGGACGCCATAATGGTGTACTACCCCGGATATGAAGTCTATCACTGGTCCGGATTGGGCCGTTTTAACTGGCTTGGCCTCTATCCATTTGGTGAATTTGTCCACCATGACCAATAGGTACTTTTGCTTGTGGGTTCCCCCTTTAAGGGGTCCAACCATGTCAAGCCCCCAGACCGCAAACGGCCAAGTGATGGGTATAGTTTTGAGGGCGGTGGGTGGCATGTGGCTCTGATTAGCAAAGAGCTGACAACCGACGCATCGCTGGACTAAGTCCTGAGCATCTGCCCGGGCCGTCGGCAAATAAAATCCTGTACGAAAGGCCTTGCCTACAAGGGCCCGGGCTGCGGCGTGGTGTCCGCCTAGTGAGACGTGAATTTCAGCCAGAAGGTTTTGCCCTTCCTCTTCGGAGATGCACCTTTGAAGGACTCCGGTTGTGCTTTTCTTATAAAGTTCTCCCTCATGGACCGTGTAGGCTTTAGATCACCAAACTATGCAGCGGGCCTCATTTTGGTCTTCGGGAAGTTCCTGCCTAATTAAATAGGCTAGGAATGGTTCCGTCCACGGGGCGACTGCCGCCATTATTTCGTGGGCTGAAGGTGTTATTTCATCGGCTGTGCCGCCGATTATGTCAGATTGTTCTGTGTTGGGTGGTGCAGTTGCTTCCGGGTTGGTATTTCTGGACTCCTCTTCCCATAGTACAGATGGCTTAAAGAGCCGCTCCAGGAAGATATTTGGAGGGACGGCGTCGCGTTTTGCGCCAATGCATGCCAACACGTCGGCTGCCTGGTTATTATCCTGGGCTACGTAGTGGAATTCGAGTCCTTCGAACCGAGCTGACAATTTTAGGACAGCGTTGCGATAGGCTGCCATTTTCGGATCTTTGGCGTCAAAGTCTCCATTTACTTGGGATATTGCAAGGTTTGAATCCCCGCGCACCTCTAGGCATTGAATACCCATGGAGATTGCCATCCGAAGACCATGTAGGAGGGCCCCATATTCGGCCGCATTGTTGGAGTCCGTGTACATTATCTCGGCACGATCGATCGTGGTCTCCGGTTGGGGACGTCAATACGACGCCAGCCCCCAAGCCGGCCAACATTTTGGAGCCGTCGAAATGCATGATCCAATTGGAGTATGCGCCGTACTCTTTAGGGAGTTCGACTTCAGTCCATTCAGCGACGAAGTCAGCCAAGACTTGCGACTTTATAGCTCGCCGTGGTTTGTAGGTTATTTCAAATGGTAAGAGCTCAATGGCCCATTTTGCAATCCTGCCTGTCGCGTCGCGGTTGTTTATGATGTCGTTGAGGGGTACTTCGGAGGCCACTGTTATCGAACACTCTTTAAAGTAGTGTCGCAGCTTCCGGGATGCCATGAACATCGCGTATGCTATCTTTTGATAATGCGGGTACCGGGACTCAGGGAGTTAAGACAGTGGATACGTAGTACACTGGTTTTTGAAGAGGGAATTTATGCCCTTCTGTTTCTCGTTCGACGACGAGCACCGCGCTTACAACTTGATGTGTTGCCGCGATATATAACAACATTGGTTCGCCCAGGTTAGGCGCGGCCAGGACCGGATTCGTTGCCAATATGGCCTTTATTTCTTCGAGTCCCAAGAAGGCAACATCCGCCCACTCGAAGTGTTCGTGCGCCGAGGAGGCGATAGAGGGGCAATGCCTTTTCTCCCAAATGGGAGATGAAGCGGCTTAGAGCCTCCACGCATCCAGTCAATTTTTGTATTTGTTTGAGGTCTTTTGGAATATCCAGCTGTGACAGAGCTCGGATCTTGGCTGGGTTTGCTTCAATTCCTCTACCGGATACAATGAAGCCCAGGAGCTTTCCGGCTGGTACGCCGAAAATGCATTTTTCCGGGTTCAGCTTAATGTCATATGCTCGGAGGTTGTCGAATGTGAGCCTCAAATCGTCTACTAGAGTTTCGACGTGTTTGGTTTTGACGACCACGTCGTCTATGTATGCCTCTACTGTTTTGTCAATCTGGGTAGCCAGACATGTCTGAATCATGCGCTGATATGTTGCGCCGGCATTTTTGAGTCCGAAGGGCATCGTGTTGAAGCAGAATGGTCCGTATGGAGTAATGAATGCCGTTGCGGCTTTGTCCGCCTCTGCCATCTTAATTTGATGGTAGCTGGGTATCGCCAAGGAAGCGTAATGAATCGTGCCTCGCAAAGAGCATCGATTATTTGATCGATGCGGGGAAGGGGGAAAGGATCCTTTGGGCAAGCCTTGTTGAGGTCTTTAAAATCGACACATTACCAGGTTTGCTAGCCAGTCCGGATGTTTGATGTCTCTGATGAATCCGGCTTCCAATAGTTTGGCTAGCTCCTCTCCCATTGCCTGTCTTTTGGGTTCGGAAAATCGCCGAAGAGCCTGTTTGACTGGCTTGAATCCTTTTAGGATGTTCAGGCTGTGTTCTGCCAATCTGCGTGGGATTCCTGACATATCTGAAGGGTGCCAGGCAAAGATGTCCCAATTCTCCCGAAAGAATTCTCGTAGTGCAGCGTCTACATCAGGGTTTAACTGTGCCCTAATGGAGGCCGTCTTTGTTGGGTCCGTTGGATGGACCTGGAATTTGACTATTTCGTCTGCTGGTTTAAAAGAGGTGGACTTGGATCTCTTATCGAGTATCACATCATCCCTGTTCACCGTAGAGCGCAGTTGTAAGGGCATATTTATCCCTAAGTGTTTTGGTGATTGATGACAATGCTTTTGCGGACTAATCGTGTGCCTTGAGTCCCTCAGATACTTCATCATTAGGCACAAGACGATTCGGTGCCCCTCGGAGACTGTTGAAGCCGGCGTTGTTCTACGTCTCTCTTTGGTGGAGTTGAGTCGTAGGAGAGCCGTACTATTAAGAGGGGGTCCGCGTCGGAAAGGTAGGGTGGAATCACACGTACACTTGTCCCTCCGTTCTTTGCACTTTGGAGCTACCCGTCGTTGTCTTGGTTGTGCGGAAAACTGGCGACTACTGCTGCACTTGCGGTAGTACCGCAGGTACAAGCGGTAGTACCGCGGCTTGTCACGGTAATACCGCCCTCTTGGTGCGGTAGTACCGCGGCACCCTGGCCTTGTGCCGCTCCGGTGCGGTAGTAGGGGTGGCTGTAATTGTTTACATCCGCGCCCCCCACGGTAGTACCGCTCGTCCAGCGCGGTAGTACCGCGGGGGACCACAGTAGTACCGCTCCCTAGGAGTCGCAGTACCGTGCCCCTTCGACCTAGTACCGCAGTTTCGCGGTAGTAGGCGCGGATGTAATTTTTTACATCCGCGCCGTCCACGGTAGTACCGCGCCTCGCAAGCGGAAGTACCGCGTCGGGTTTTTGCACCACCCCAGTTTCAGCGGAAGTAGGCACGGATGTAATTTATTTCATCCGCGCCCTTCCCAGGCCGTGACTCTCCTGCCTTGCGGTAGTACCGCAAGGGGGAGCGGTAGTACCGCGCCAGCGGTAGTACTGCCCCTTATACAGGCTAGTTCCAGCCTGTGCTGCTGCCGCGGTAGTACCGTGGTCTCCCACGGTAGTACCGCGCAGCCTCGCGGTAGTACCGCCTCCTTGGAGCGGTAGTACTGTGCGTCGCGGGCTGAACATGTGGATAACGGTTGGATTTTTCCCACGACTATATAAGGGGTGTCTTCTACCTCTAGTTGACTACCTCTTCCACATCTAAGCTCCATTGTTGCTCCAAGCTCCATTTTCGCCTGATCTCTCTCCCTAGCCAATCAAACTTGTTGATTTGCTCGGGATTGGGTGACAAGGGCCCGATCTACACTTCCACCACAGGATATTTGATTCCCCCCACTTATCCCTTGCGGATCTTGTTACTCTTGGGTGTTGAGCACCCTAGACGGTTGAGGTCACCTCGAAGCCATACTCCATTGTGGTGAAGCTTCGTGGTGTTGTTGTTGTTGGGAGCCTCCGATTGTTGTGGAGATTGCCCCAACCTTGCTTGTAAAGGTTCGGTCGCCGCCTTCAAGGGCACCAATAGTGGAATCACAGATGTCGCATCGTGTGAGGGCGTGAGGAGAATACGGTGGCCCTAGTGGCTTCTTGGGGAGCATTGTGCCTCCACACCGCTCTAACGGAGACGTACTTCCCCTTAAAAGGAAGGAACTCCGGTAACACATCCTCGTCTCCACCGGCTCCACTCTTGGTTATTTCGTGCCTTTACTTCCGCAAGCTTACTTATTGTTACATCTCTTGCTTGCTTGTGTGCTAGTTGTTCTTGCATCATATAGGTTGCTCACCTAGTTGCATATCTAGACAACCTATTTTGTTGCAAAGTTTAATTTGATAAAGAAAAGCTTAAAAATTGTTAGTTGCCTATTCACCCCCCCTCTAGTCAACCATATCGATCCTTTCAATTGGTATCAGAGCCTCGTCTCTTTATTAAGGACTTTGCCGTCCGAAGAGTATGGTTGACACCAATGATGGTGTGGAGGAACACTCCGGTGTGAATCCCGTCTCGTCTTCGGCTGAAGGGGGAACCTCGGTCTCTCGTGAGGAATTCAATGTGGCTCTAGACACATTGAAAACCTCCATGACGGCCGAGGTTAAAAGCATGTTTAATGATTTTCTAGAGGGACTTAAACTGTCTACCGCGCCTATGAAAGTGGGTGATCCTACTAACAAGGTGACAGATGCTTTCTCCGACAAGGGGGAAGCTAACAATGAAAAGAGTCTTTCTACTAGTGGTAGAAATGGCACCGGCATCTTTGCCCATGTGGAACCCCCGGTTTATGGAGGGCCAATCCCCTCCACTCAATTGAATCATGCCGGTCCACCTCCTAAGTATGAGAAACATGCAGATTTTGATAATTGGGTCTATCGCTTTAAGCGTCATTTGAAACATGTGAACACTAACCTTTGGAGAATCATTGAAGAAGGTTTTTATCCTCATGACCCAAGAAACTTCACCCCTCGAGAAGACGTGGACAATCAATTCAATGAGAGTGCTCTCTTCATCATCCAAGATGCAATCCTTCCCGAAGATCTCCCTCATCTTCGACCCCATGTCGTGGCTAAAGAAGCATGGAAATGTGTCGAGGGTCTCTACCATGGAAGTTCTAGCATTCAACGCTCCAACTATGAAGTGGTGCAAGATGAAGCCGATGAGTTTGCAATGAAAGAAGATGAAGAACCTCATGAGCTCTTCCGAAGAGTGACCAAACTCGCGGTCGCACTTCGAGATCATGGAAGTAAGGACACGGATGACAATTGGATCAAGCGGAAGTTCCTCAAGGCCATGATGCCCTACCACAAGGCCATGTCCTCCGTCATTCGTCAACGACCGGACTTCCACACCATGACCTCAAGTGAAGTGTTGGATGAGTTCGTTGCAATGAGCATCTTGGACAAGACCGCCGACAATGCGGTGCTCCATTCTCAAAGAGCAAAGAAGCCCAACCTTGCTTTGAAGGCCAAGGTTACTATGGAAGAAGAGGAGAAGTGGAAGATGAGGAAAGCAACCCCGAAGACACCAAGTTTGACTACCATGAGCACATGGCCCTTACTTCAAGACAATTTTGGAGCAAGAAGAGCTCAAGACCCAACTTCAACAAAAACAACTCAAGTGGCGTCAAGGGCAAGCAACGAGTTAGAACTTGTTTCAACTGTGGCAACGTGAGCCATTTCGTTGCGGATTGTCCTTATGAGAAGCGGGAAGACAATGGTGGCAAGTTCATTCGGAAAGACAAAGCCAAGTCCTTCCCCAACAAGAACAACTTCACCAAGAAGACTCCCACTCATGGGTTGGTGGTTCAAGAAGAATACCAAGAGGATGACGATGATGATGAAAATGAAGAAGCAACGGCCATGGCGTCCATTGCCATTGCTACTCCCCGGGTGTCTCTCTTCGAATCACCCAACGAAAACATCACCGCTAGATGCCTCATGGCTAAAGCTTCAAACAAGGTAACCCCCAACATCACAACCACCATCATTACTAATCCCTCCTTGGAGGATTGCGTTGATGGACATGTTGAGTCTAATGAGGAAGTGAATGAATTTGAGTCTTTTATGAGTAAGCTCAAGGGAAAGTCCAAGAAGCACTTTGTTGCTCTCTTGGAACAACTTGGTGAGGCCAATGACATGATCGAAGCTCACGAAGAAACCATCTCCAAGATGGAAGGTCATAGTCGTGACTATGCCGATGAGATATCGGATCTCTCTAATGCTCTTGAGGAAGAGCGTGTGCATCGTTTGACTCTTGAGGAGTCACACAATGATGACCATGCTAAGTTAAAGAAAGATCTTGATCATGCTCTTGTCATGTCTCGTGTGCTAACCTCCGAGAAGGCTAAACTTGGGGTTGATCATGCTAGACTCAAAGAGGAGTTTGAGATACTTGACAAGGACCACAAGGTCTTGAAGGGTACTCATGCTAGCCTCAAAGAGTCTCATGCTCAACTCCAAGTTAAGCTAATCAAGGAAAAGGCCACCTTTCCTCATATGGTATTAATTGATAATGCATGTGCTACTAACCCTTGTTGTGAGCATGTGCATCTTGTGGAGGAAAATGCCAAGTTGAAGGATCAACTTGAGAAAGGCATTGTGTCTTGCATTCAAGGTGAGAAAAACCTCAACGACCTTTTGAGCAATCAAAAGGAAGTTGTGGGCAAATAAGGAATTGGGTTTGCACCCAAGTCCAAGAGCAAGAAAAAGAAGAACAACAAGGCCAATCGTCCTCCTCCTCTCAAACAAACTTCGTGAAAGAGGGAGAGGGTGCTTCTAAGAAGAAGAAGGAGAAAGTGAAGGAAGTTGATGTCCAAAAGGGCAAAATCATTTCCTCAAAAAAAGCCGGTGACTTTAACCCTTCATATGTGTTGTGCCGTGCTAGTGATGGACATGTTTATGCTAGATTTGTTGGTTCTTCTTATGAGTACATTGAATGGTCTATTTGGGTTCCCAAGACCCTTGTTACTAACATCAAAGGACCCATTACTAAATGGGTACCTAAAACCAAGCATTGATCTCGTGTAGGGGTTTGCTTCCGGTGGGGGATCATGGTTGCTCGATAGTGGAGCAACAAATCATATGACTGGGAGCAAGGACTTGGTGGTGGACGTGCAAGAGATTCCATCTATGCCCACCAACGTCGAGTGGTGTGATGCATCACATTCTAAGGTATTGGTCCTCGACAAGGTTGTCATTTCTCATGATCTAACGATCGAGAAAGTCATGCTTGCTGAGTCCCTTGCATTCAATTTACTTTCCGTTCGTCAACTTGCACTCATGGGCTTTGCTACATTCTTTGATATTGATACCGTGGCCCTCTTGTGGAGCAAGACTCTTAAAGTAGCCTTTGTTGGGCATGTTGAGAATGGTCTCTATGTGGTTAACTTTTCGAGCGACCCACTAAGACCGCGACATGCCTAATGGCTAAAGTTGACGGGGATGGCTTTGGCATCGCCGTTTAGCCCACGTCAATATGAGATCTTTGCAAAGTCTTCTCAAGGGGACCATGTTCGTGGACTAACAAATGTTAGTTTTGCCAAAGATCGTGCTTGCGAAGGCTTGTATCGAAGGAAATCTTCATGAAAAGGCTCACCCTCCTTCAACCATCATCTACTCGAAGAGACCCTTGGAGCTCCTTCACATGGATCTCTTCGGGCCTCCATCTTTTGATAGTCTTGGAGGAAGAAAGTATTGCTTGGTGATTGTGGATGATTATTCAAGATACACTTGGGTATACTTCTTCAAGAGGAAGAGTGAGACCCAACAAACCGTCATCAACTTTGCAAATGAAGCTCAACGTCAACATGATGCAAAGATCTTGACAATAAGAAGCGACAACGGCACCGAAGTTCAAGAACTACACCTTGGATGAGTTTCTTAGTGATGAGGGATCAAGCATCAATATCGGCACCTTATACCCCTCAACAAAATGGTGTTGCGGAGAGGAAGAACCGGACGTTGATGGATGCGGCAAGGACCATGATGGAGGAGTTCAAGTCTCCGTACAACTTTTGGGCCGAAGCCATCAACACCGCATGTCATGCATCCAATCGGCTCTATCTTCGCAAAGGCTTGAACAAGACTCCTTATGAGATTCTCACCGGCAACAAGCCCAACCTCAAGTACTTCCGGGTGTTCGGTTGTAAGTGTTTCATTCTCAAAAAGGGTGTTCGTTTGTCTAAATTTGAGGCTAGAGCTCATGAGGGCATATTTGTTGGTTATGATACAAACTCTCATGCTTACCGTGTTCTCAACAAGTCCACCAGACTCATTGAGGAGATGTGTAACATGGAGTTTGACGAAAATAACGGCTCCCAAGTGGAGCAAAGTGGTACTTGTGATGTAGGTGATGAAATTCCTCCCCAAGCCATAAGAAGAATGGGTATTGGTCAAATCCTACCCATTGAGGAACCCCTTGTGGCCGAAGGAGAAGGACAATGCTCTACTCAAGTAGAGCCATCACCTCATCAAGACCCACACGCTTACGAAGAACAAAGTGAAGGCCCTCAACCTCGTGAACAAGACCAAGGGCAAGATCAACCTCTAGATGATGCTCAAGGTCAAGTTCTCCCCCTCGAGCAAGTTCAAGATCAAGAGCAACCTCAAGATCAAGAACAAGCTCAAGACGGCGCTCAAGATGATCAAGTCAATCCTCCTCCTTCCACACCCGAGGAGGAATTAGAGCGTCGTGCCGCGAAGATTGCTTCCAAGCTCACCACCCAAGGCCATCTCATGGAGAATGTGGTTGGAAGCCTAAGAAAGGGGGTAAGCACTCGTAGACAATTGACAAACTATTGTGAACATCACGCATTTGTCTCTTGTGTTGAACCCCAAAAGGTCTATGAGGCGCTCGAAGACTCGGATTGGCTCAATGCCATGCATGAAGAACACAACAACTCCGAGTACAACAAGGTGTGGAGATTGGTGCCAAGACCATCCGGGAACCACAACGTCATTGGAACCAAGTGGATCTTCAAGAACAAGCAAGATGCTCATGGGAACATCATTCACAATAAGGCGAGATTGGTAGCACAAGGCTACTCCCAAGTCGAGGGTATCGACTACGGTGAAACCTTTGCTCCCGTTGCTCGTCTTGAATCCATTCGTTTGTTGATTGCTTATGCTTCCCATCACAACTTTAAGTTGCAACAAATGGATGTGAAAAGTGCTTTTCTTAATGGTCCTATTAATGAGTTGGTCTATGTCAAGCAACCCCCCGGGTTCGAGGATCCCTACTTTCCGGATCATGTGTACCAACTCGATAAGGCACTCTATGGCCTTAAACAAGCCCCACGTGCGTGGTATGACCACCTTACCGAGTTGTTACAAGATCGTGGATTTGAGGTGGGGCTAATCGACCCCACTCTTTTTACTAAGAAGGTTAACGGGGAGTTGTTTGTATGCCAACTATATGTTGATGATATTATCTTTGGTTCTCCTAACAAAGCTTTCAATGAAGAATTTGCCGCTCTCATGACCTCCAAGTTTAAGATGTCTTCAATGGGAGAGTTGAAGTTCTTCCTTGGTTTCGACATCAAACAAAGAAGAGAAGGAACCTTCATCAACCAAGCCAAATACACTCAAGACATGCTTAAAAGATTCAAGCTAAGTGATGTCAAGCGGCTTCTACACCAATGCCTACCAAGTGCCAACTTGACATCGATCCCAATGGTAAGCGGTGGATCAAAAGGTATATCGCTCCATGATTGGCTCCTTGCTTTACCTTTGTGCATCTAGACCGGATATCATGTTGAGTGTGGGGATGTGTGCACGTTTTCAAGCCGCACCAAAGGAAAGTCACTTTGTGGCGGTCAGCGAATATTTCGATATTTGGCTCATACCCCAAACTTTGGCTTATGGTACCCAAGAGGAGCAAACTTCAAGCTTGAAGGTTTCACGGATTCGATTAGGCGGAGACAAAGTGGATAGGAAGTCCACTTCGGAGGGTGCCAATTTCTTGGTTGCTCTTTGGTAAGTTGGTCTTCCAAGAAGCAAAGTTGTGTGTCTCTCTCGTCCACGAAGCGGAGTATGTGGCGGCGGTAGTTGTTGTGCTCCACTCCTATGGATGAGGCAAACTTTAAAGGAGTACGGTGTCATTTGTGACAAAGTGCCTCTTTGGTGTGATAATGAAAGTGCCATCAAGATTTCTCTCAACCCGTGCAACACTTCAAGGCGAAGCACATTGAGATTCGGTATCACTTCATCCGGGAGCACATTAGGCGAGGGGAGATCGAGCTCAAGTATGTCAACACTCATGATAACCTTGCAGATATTTTCACGAAGCCCTTGGATGAAGCAAGATTTCGCGAGTTAAGGCATGAGCTAAATATCATCGATTTGAGCAATGTGACTTGAACCCGTGCACCCCCACCACACTTAACTTGTTGTCTAGTTTAGGTGTAGGCATGGACATAGGGGAGTGTTGTTCTCTCAATAAACTTCCCCTCCCCCCATTATGCATAAATAGATCACCTCTTTCACATTAGGCATTTTTGATGGTACTTGTGCTTCAAAGACGAGTTTTGGTCATGGGCCCAAGGATAATTCTTCGCGGTGCCATACCATCCAACTCAAACATAGGTGGCTTCGGCCACCGCCCTCTCTCCTCGAGAGGCTTGTCGCTTGGGGATTTCCTGCTGTACCTCTGGTCTGTGCTTGTTCTTGTGGTTTCGTGTGTGTGTCTTTTTTCGTGCAAAGGCATTTTTCTCTCTTGTTTGAAACCTTCGGTGTCGTGAGCTCACGGTACTACCGCGGTCGGCCACGGTACTACCGCGGCCTGCCACGGTACTACCGCAGATGGGAGCACGGTACTACCGTCCCCACGTGGCAGTAATTTTTTACTGCCGCCTGGTTGAGCGGTACTACCGCCTCGGCGCGGTACTTCCGCCCGAGCGGTACTACCGCGATGACCCGCGGTACTACCGCACCGGGTCGAGCGTGTGGGGATAAGGACGGGCAGGGGGAGTTCTAACTCCCCATACCCATTCGTGTCCTCTCTCTCCACGTCGTCTCTTCCTCTCCCGTGCTCACGAACGGAACCGACGTTCGTCGCCGGATCTCCTTCACCGGCTGCCCTCCCGTGATTCCGTCCGGTGGGATCGTTCCCCACCACGTGCTCTTGCTATGGACCAAGGTTTTTCCCCAAATCCCTCTCCTTTTGATTGTATTTGGTGCTTTTAGGTTTTGGGGGAGACTTGTGTGTTCTTGGGATTCCTAATCTAAATCTCTGCAAGAGTAGGATGAAGGAGTGTGGTATTGCATAGGATTTACACTTGTACTGTTGTCTTGCGCTAGATCTGATCACTGTAGCACGGCCATGGTTTCACGGTTCTTTTCAGATTCAAATCCTGTTAGATCTGACGCGACGCGGTACTACCGCCCGTACGGCACGGTGCTACCGCCCCTCGGGAGCGGTACTACCGCGCCCGTGCGGTACTAGGAGCCTACTACTGCTCCAGCCACGGTACTACCGTGACCTCGCACGGTACTACTGCGTCTGGAGCTGTACTAATCCTTTAGTACCGCAGACAATGGCTATTCTACCGTGGCTCACTTCTATCGCATGCCAACTTACTTGTATGCCTCCTATGAGTTTCCTGTGTTGTTTTATGGCCTTTGCATTGATCCTCTTCGCGTTTTTGTTTTGGTGCTTTGCGTGTGTGTCTCAGGTGGTGGCTCTCGCCGGTCCAATCCCATTCGTGACACTGGCTCCAAGCGTCTGCGCAACCCAGGAGAAGTTCCAGAGGGATCATCTGCGTCCAAGCGCAATGTCAAGACCACAGCTAGCAAGAACAAGGAGCCTGCCAGAGGTATGGATGAGATAGCCCCTACTGAGTATGTCCGTCTCAGGCAGCTTCACCCCTATGTGCACCAGCTCCTTTGTCAGAGGTGTGAGCTATTCTCGAACAAGACCCAAACCCAAATCTATTTGGATGTCATCAAGAACAAGCGAGAATACCTATGTGGAGGTGAAGTGGATTGATATGCACCATATGAGGAAGGACAAGTTCGTGACTACTTTGGGGAGGCTCGGACTTGGTGGAGCAGTTTGGCATTGAGCATGTGATCACCTTCCACGGACTCGACCACGAGATCGGATGTCGGTTCTTTGCCTCTGTGTACTTTCACTCCAATGAAGAAAGAAGGATGACTGGATGACCAATGGCCGTCAACCTATCTCGCACCGGAAGGAGTTCATGGATTTGCTTCAGTTCCCGATGAAGGACTTAACACTCCGGTCGGTGTTTGTCCCCATGGCAATGCTGATTCTGCCAACAAGGACAAGCTCACCCCATTCATGGTTGAGAAGACGCCGCCAATGACAAGACAACTTTGGTACTCAACCCCTTCGGATATCATGTACGCATCTTCCGCAACTCCCTGTTTCCTCGCATTGGTGACAAAGACAAGGTTCATGCCTATATGGTGGACATGATGCTTATTTGCCAGGAGGCTCGCACGTCTCAGACTCAGCCACTTGATGTCTCTCACATCATGTGGTGTGAGCTTCGGTTTGCTGTGTTCAACCGCAAGGTGCCTATTTATGGGCCCTACCTGTTTCTGCTGATTTCAAAGACTTGGGAGAAGATGTACCCTGAGGAGGAGTTCCTGGCTCCAGACTGGATTCGCCATGAGCCCATTTGTCTTTGTATCAAGTCTAACTGGGCCAACACCACTACTCGTGCCGAGGCGACTGCTGCTAGGGCTGCTGTTGATGAGGAGGATGCTGGCGCAGAGGATGTTGCTGAGGGCCGTGCTGCTAGGCCTTCCCAGAGTGCCTCTAGGCCATCATGGGCCAAGAAGTTGAAGGATAAGATGAAGTCTCTTTTCTGCATGCAAGCCAAGGGGCAGTACAGGGCTCACGTGGAGTCCAAGGAGAGTCGTCGCCGGCACAACAAGGTCTTGCAGCTCTATGGAGAGGATGTGTCTGGCGGGTCTGAGGAGCACATCACTCCTGAGACCGAGTGGATGGAGAAGCAAGGATACAGGTGGACTGATTCTGAGGAGGATGTCGAGGAGTCCATTCCAGCTGCAGAGGCGTCTGACAAAGAGGCTTGGGACGACTTCTCTGCTTGAGCCACCTCGTGTGTGTAGGTGTCCTCTCTACCTTTTTGGCGTCTCGATGCCAAAGGGGGAGAGAGTGTAGGGATTTGCGAGTTTGCGAGTCATGTGTGGCGTGTGGTTGCTGCTTTCTTGGTTGAACTATTTGCTGCTTTCTCGTTAGTACTTTGGTTACCTTATCTCGTATGGTGTAAGACATATGCTCTCTATCTATCCTAGCTAGCTTGTGCTATATTATGCTACCTTCATGCTATGCTATGCTATGCTTATTATCATGATATGCTATGCTTATGATCATGCCTTGGTTTCTAAAATATAGGGGGAGTGTTGATCCTAGTTTGTGTGCCATGCAGTCCAAAGCATTCATCTAAACTGCACACATCTAGGGGGAGCCTGTCCATATTTTAGAGAGGTGGGGTTTGCCCCTGCTCTAAATTATCTTATCTATGTGCAAATCCCGTGTTGTCATCAATCCACCAAAAAGGGGGAGATTGTAAGGGCATATTTATCCCAAAGTGTTTTGGTGATTGATGACAATGCTTTTGCGGACTAATCATGTGCCTTGAGTCCCTCAGATACTTCATCATTAGGCACAAGACGATTCGGTGCCCCTCGGAGACTGTTGAAGCCGGCGTTGTTCTACGTCTATCTTTGGTGGAGTTAAGTCGTAGGAGTCGTACTATTAAGAGGGGGTCCGCGTCGGAAAGGTAGGGTGGAATCACACGTACACTTGTCCCTCCGTTCTTTGCACTTTGGAGCTACCCGTCGTTGTCTTGGTTGTGCGGAAAACTAGCGACTACTGTTGTACTTGCGGTAGTACCGCAGGTACAAGCGGTAGTACCGCGGCTTGTCATGGTAGTACCGCCCTCTTGGTGCGGTAGTACCGCGCACCTGCCTTGTGCCGCTCGGTCTTGATAGTAAAGGCGGATGTAATTTTTACATCCGCGCCCCACGGTAATACCGCTCGTCAGTAGCGGTAGTACTGCTGGGGACCACGATAGTACCGCTTCCTAGGAGTCGCAGATCCGTGCCCCTTCGACCAAGTACCGCAGCCAGCGATGGTAGGCGCGATGTAATTTTTACATCCGCGCCCACCTGATAGTACCGCGCCTCGCAAGCGGTAGTACCGCGTCGGGTTTTGCACCACCCGGTTTAGCGAAGTAGGCACGGATGTAATTTATTTCATCCGCCCTTCCCACCGTGACTCTCCCGCCTTGCGGTAGTACCGCAAGGTGGAAGCGATAATACCGCGCCCGGTTGTATCGCCTTTATCTGAGCTAGTTCGGCTGTCTTTGCTGCGCAGATAATACCGTGGTCTCCCGCGGTAGTACCGCGCAGCTCATGATAGTACCGCCTCCTTGGAGCGGTAGTCTTGTCGTCATGAGCTGAACATGTGGATAACGGTTGGATTTTTCCCACGACTATATAAGGGTGTCTTCTACCTCTAGTTGACTACCTCTTCCACCTCTAAGCTCCATTGTTGCTCCAAGCTCCATTTTCGCCGATCTCTCTCCTAGCCAATCAAACTTGTTGATTTGCTCGGGATTGGGTGACAAGGGCCCGATCTACACTTCCACCACAGGATATTTGATTACCCCACTTATCCCTTGCGGATCTTGTTACTCTTGGGTGTTGAGCACCCTAGGCAGTTGAGTCACCTCGAAGCCATACTCCATTGTGGTGAAGCTTCGTGGTGTTGTTGTTGTTGGGAGCCTCCGATTGTTGTGGAGATTGCCCCAACCTTGCTTATAATGGTTGATGCCGCCTTCAAGGGCACCGATAGTGGAATCACGGCATCTCGCATCGTGTGAGGGCGTGAGGAGAATATGGTGGCCCTAGTGGCTTCTTGGGGAGCATTGTGCCTCCACACCGCTCTAATGGAGACGTACTTCCCTTTAAAAGGAAGGAACTCCGGTAACACATCCTCGTCTCCACCGGCTCCACTCTTGGTTATTTCGTGCCTTTACTTCCGCAAGCTTACTTATTGTTACATCTCTTGCTTGCTTGTGTGCTAGTTGTTCTTGCATCATATAGGTTGCTCACCTAGTTGCATATCTAGACAACCTATTTTGTTGCAAAGTTTAATTTGATAAAGAAAAGCTTAAAAATTGTTAGTTGCCTATTCACCCCCTCTCTAGTCAACCATATCGATCCTTTCAGCAGTGCAGTGAGTTCTTCTGCCGCTAGGGCTTCGGATAGTGCCTCTAGGGCTAATGCGGCTGTCTTGTTTTCGATGCGGAGTGCTATGTCCGGATCACTGGCAAGGGTGATGGTTCCGTTGGGCCCGGGCATTTTAAGCTTCATGTACCCGTAATGGGGTATGGCTTGGAAAATTGTGAATGCCTCTCGTCCTAATAAAGCGTGGTATCCGCTGCTGAACGGGGCCACTTGGAACGTGACCTCCTCGGACCTGTAATTGTCCGGCGAGCCGAACACCACATCAAGTATGATTTTTCCTGTGGAGTGTGCTTCCCGGCTAGGGATTATTCCTCTAAACGTTGTGCTGCTTCGCTCAATGCGGCTCGAGTCTATTTCCATTTTTTGAAGGGTTTCCTCGTAGATGAGGATTAATCCGCTGCCGCCGTCCATGAGTACCTTGGTAAGATGAAAGCCGTCCACTATTGGACTGAGGACCAATGCGGCTGGTGCTCAGGCAGTTCGGAATTTAGGTTAAATCATTGGCGTTGAAGGTGATAGCCGTGTCGCTCCATGGATTTGTTGTTGCTACTTGGTAGACTTCGGCGAGGCTGCGGATTGTTCTTTTCCGCATATTATTTGATGCGAAAGTCTCGAAGACTGTTAATACCGTACTGGTACTGTTGGGGTGGATCTCCAGGGCTAGAAGCTCTTCGCCACTTTTGGCCACCTGCCGCAGTATCCAACAAGCTCGAAGGCTATGAGTTGGAGTGGTGCCCTCTGTACTATGAATTTTACAGGGTCTGCTGAGCCATCCCTCCAGTACAGTCCGTGCCCTTTATGGGGTTTTTGCTTTTTGGTTTTTGTACCGGGTGCCTGAGCTTGATGCACCCTTTTGTTTCGGACTAGGGTTGTATTCGGAGCCGGATTGTCCCAAAACTTAGTTTCGGTTTTCCGAAAACTCTCCATCGCCAATACTTTAGTACTATGGGCCTTGGTCGTGGCGTGTAATTTCACGACGACTTACGGCGTTCAAGATTCCCTTGTTCGTGCAATTATTGCATAAAATAGAAATTGCGTTTTCCTCATGGCAGTCTTTTATCCTGTCCATAACCAGGAGGAATCTGGCCCAGTAATGATGTACTGTTTCAGCGGGCTCTTGCCGGATTTGAGATAGATCTCATATGTTTGGGTGGGTGGGTGGAATTGAGTCCGGAACCTCGCACATCTTGAGGCTCAAGGGCCAAAAAGTTTCCGAATTTGGAAGCTCGGATTGCTGGACGTTGTCCAACGAGTCTGGTCTGCTGCCTGACTTTAGGTTCAGTACTAGATCGACGTCCGTCCCTCCGCGGGAATCCGGCATGAAGGGTTCGGGAGTGTGAACATAACTAGTTTTTAATACAGAAGAAGAGTCGCCGCGTCGTTCCTCTACCACCGCAACGTGGTGGGTAAGTTGGGGAGAGTTAATCTCTCTCAGATCAGTTTTAAGCCCAATCTGATTGTAGTCTGTAGCGACTCCCAGGGCGGCGATGCGATCCAAGAGCTCGTTCACGGACGAGAGCTCCATTGGATCCAGCTGCTCGGCGAATTCCGAGTTGACGTGAAGATTGCTTTTGATGACCCGAGAGGTCATCATCGAAGCGGTGGCCGAACAGGCGGTCATGAGAAAACCACCTAGTCGGATAGTTTGGCCGGCGGCCAAGGCTCCTTTGGCAATGGTATCATCTTTAAAGAAGGGAAGAGGCATCCTTCCTGATCGTGACGCCACATAGGAACTCTCAATGAAAGCACCAATGTCGATGTCAAAACCGGCGGATCTCGGGTAGGGGGTCCCGAACTGTGCGTCTAGGCGGATGGTAACAGGAGACAAGGGACACGATGTTTTACCCAGTTGGGCCCTCTCGATGGAGGTAAACCCTACTCCTTCTTGATTGATATTGATGATATGGGTAGTACAAGAGTGGATCTACCACGAGATCAAGGAGGCTAAACCCTAGAAGCTAGCCTATGGTATGATTGTTGTAATGGTTGTTAGTCCTACGGACTAAAACCCTCCGGTTTATATAGACATCGGAGAGGGCTAGGGTTACACAGAGTCGGTTACAATGGTAGGAGATCTACATATCCGTATTGCCAAGCTTGCCTTCCACGCCAAGGAAAGTCCCATCCGGACACGGGACAAAGTCTTCAATCTTGTATCTTCATAGTCTTGGAGTCTGGCCGATGATGATAGTCCGGCTATCCGGACACCCCCTAATCCAAGACTCCCTCACCACTCCTTATTCCATAGTCCATCAAATCTTTACCCAAAACTTGAAAACTTCACAACACAAAACTCAACAGGAAATCTCATAAGCTCCGTTAGTGCAAGAAAGAAAAACCACCACATAAGGTACTGTAATGAACTCATTCTTTATTTAAATTGGTGTTAAACCTACTGTATTCCCACTTCTCTATGGTTCATACCCCCCGATACTAGCCATAGATGCATCAAAATAAGCAAACAACACACGAAAAACAGAATCTGTCAAAAACAGAACAGTCTGTAGCAATCTGTAACTTTAGAAGACTTCTGGAACTCTAAAACTCATACCAAAATAGGAAGTCCTGGGAAATTTGTCTGTTGATCTACAGCAAAAAGAATAAACGCAAAAGCACGTTTATGTGAATTACTAAAATTATTTTTGTGCGTGCAAAGTTTCTGTTTTTTCAGCAGAATCAAATTAACTATCACCGTAGGTTATCCTATAGGTTCTACTTGGCACAAACACTAATTAAAACATAAAAACACATCTAAACAGAAGCTAGATGAAATGTTTATTACTAAACAGAAGCAAAAAGCAAGAAACAAAAATAAAATTGGGTTGCCTCCCAACTAGCGCTATTGTTTAACGCCCCTAGCTAGGCATAAAATCGAGAATAGATCTAAGTAGTGCCATCTTTGGCATTTATCTTTTTAATGGAGTTTTGCTCGGATCCGGGAGGCTCCTTGCGTTTCCCTTCATGGTCGGAGATCTTTTGATCTAAAGCATCCAACCGCTTATTGCAAAGTGTAATCAAATTATTCATGCGGTTGATATTCCCACCAATATTTTTAAGAGGTTCAACAAATTTTTGCAATTCACATAATTTCTCTAGAATTTGGGTTCCTTCATGAGTAAAGGGTGATCCTTTTTGTAGGGGAAGTACACCCACTATCCCCTCTATAATGTCATAAGCGAAACTAGGATCAATTTCAATAAAACTCCCTTTGGCGGCAAAATCAAGGAGTTGTCTATGGGATAAGGTTAACCCAATGTAAAAATTGCGAAGTAAAATCTTGATATCTCCTTCTATATTGCAACTACGATAAGATTCTAGCATCCTAAACCAAGCATATTTTTAATTTTCTCCTTGTCTTTGCTTGAAGTGAAGGACTTCAAAGTCGGGAGACGAAGGGACAAAGATCGAGCTGGCCATGACAACGAGCAAACAAAAGGCGAGTTAGAGAGAGAGACGAACGGGAAAGAGAGGGCGAATAAAATGGCAAGGGTGAAGTGGGGGATAGGAAAACGAGAGGCAAATGGCAAATAATGTAATACGAGGGAGATGAGTTTGTGATGGGTACTTGGTATGTCTTGACTTGAGCGAAGACCTCCCCGGCAACGGCGCCAAAAATCCTTCTTGCTACCTCTTGAGCACTGCGTTGGTTTTCTTGAAGAGGAAAGGGTGATGCAGCAAAGTAGCGTAAGTATTTCCCTCAATTTTTGAGAACCAAGGTATCAATCCAGCAGGAGGCTCCTCAAAAGTCCCACACACCTACACAAACAAACAAGAACCTTGCAACCAATGCAATAAAGGGGTTGTCAATCCCTTCACGGTAAATTGCAAAAGTGAGATCTGATAGAGATAATCAGATAAGATAAATATTTATGGTATTTTTATGAGATAGATTGGAAAGTAAAAGATGCAAATAAAAATAGATGGAAAACTTATATGATAAAAGATAGACCCGGGGGCCATAGGTTTCACTAGTGGCTTCTCTCAAGTTAGCATAAGTATTACGGTGGGTGAACAAATTACTGTCGAACAATTGATAGAAAAGCGCATAGTTATGAGATTATCTAGGCATGATCATGTATATAGGCACCACGTCCGTGACAAGTAGATCGAAACGATTCTGCATATACTACTATTACTTGACACATCGACTAACTCCTGCCTGCATCTAGAGTATTAAGTTCATGAAGAACAGAGTAACGCATTAAGAAAGATGACATGATGTAGAGGGATAAACTCATGCAATATGATATAAACCCCCTCTTTTTATCCTCGATGGCAGCGACACAATCGTGCCTTGCTGCCCTGTTGTCCTTTGGGAAAGGACACATAAGATTGAACCCAAAGCTAAGCACTTCTCCCATTGCAAGAAAGATCAATCTAGTTAGCCAAACCAAACGATAATTCAAGAGACTTGCAAAGATAACTTAATCACACATAAAAAATTCAGAGGAGATTCAAATATTTCTCATTGATAGACTTGATCATAAACCCAAAATTCATCAGATCTCGACAAACACACCTCAAAAAGAGTTACATCGAATAGATCTCCAAGAAGATCGAGGAGAACTTTGTATTGAGATTCAAAGAGAGAGAATAAGCCATCTAGCCAATAACTATGGACCCGAAGGTCTGTGGTAAACTACTCACAACTCATCGGAGAGGCCTCAGAGATGATGTAGAGGCCCTCCATGGTTGATTCCCCCTCCGACAGAGCGCCGGCGAAGGCTCCAAGATGGGATCTCGCAGATACAGAAGGTTGCGGTAGTGGAAGTAGTTTTTCGTGGTGCTCCTAGATGTTTTAGGGGTATGTGGATATATATAGGAGGAAGAAGTAGGTCGGTGGACGCTCGAGGGGCCCGCGACGGTGGGGGCGCGCCCACCCCCAGGGGGCGTGCCGGGCACCCTCGTGGCTGCCTTGTTTGTTGCTTGACATCCACTCCAAGTCTCCTGGATTGCATTTGTTCCAAAAAGATCGCTCCCGAAGGTTTCATTCCGTTTGGACTCCGTTTGATATTCCTTTCCTTCGAAACACTGAAATAGGCAAAAAAAAAACAGCAATTCGGGGTGGGCCTCCGGTTAGTAGGTTTGTCCCAAAAATGATATAAAAGTGTAGAGTAAAGCCCATAAACATCCAAAACGGATAATACAATAGCATGGAACAATAAAAAATTATAGATACGTTGGAGACGTATCACGCAACTTGCGGGATGCCATAAAGACCGCATATGCAATCTTTTGATAATGCGGATATCGGGATTTACATGGTGTAAGGACCGTCGATACGTTATATACTGGTTTTTGAAGTGGGAATTTATGTCCCTCTTCAGCTCGTTCTACGATGAGCACCGCACTCACCACCTGGTGAGTTGCCGATATGTAGAGTAACATTGGTTCTCCGACGTTTGGTGCGGACAGGATTGGGTTACTTGCGAATAGAGTTTTTATTTCTTTCAGTCCGGCTATGGCAGCATCCGTCCACATGAAGTTGCCAGTGTGGTGGAGCAAGCGATATAATGGCAACGCCTTTTCTCCTAGTCTGGAGATAAAACAGCTCAAAGCTGCCATGCACCCAGCAAGTTTTTGGACCTGCTTGAGGTCTTTTGGTGTTGTTAACTGAGACAGGGCTCGGATTTTGGCCGGGTTTGCTTCGATTCCTCTATTGGAGACGATGAACCCAGCAGCTTTCCGGCTAGAACACCAAAAACGCATTTTTCCGGATTGAGCCGTATGTCATATGCTCAGAGGTTGTCGAATGTAAGGCATAAGTCATCCACCAATGATTCAACATGCTTGGTTTTGATGACGACGTCATCTACATATGCCTTCACAGTTTTGCCGATTTACTTTTCCAGGCATGTTTGAATCATGCATTGGTAAGTTGCTTCGGCGTTCTTGAGCCCAAAAGGCATAGTATTAAAGTAGAAGGGCCCATACGGAGTGATGAATGCCGTTGTGGCTTGGTCGGATTCTTTCATCTTAATTTGATGGTATCCGGAGTATGCATCGAGGAAGCACAGGGAATCGTGTCCAGAAGCCGCGTAAATAATCTGGTCAATGCGGGGTAGTGGGAAGGGTTCCTTAGGGAAGCCTTATTAAGGTCTTTGAAATCGACGCACAGGCGCCATGATTTATCCTTCTTTGGTACCGTGACCAGGTTTGCTAGCTAGTCTGGATGTTTAATCTCTCTCATAAACCCGGCTTCGAGCAGTTTGGCCAGCTCCTCCCCCATAGCCTGTCGTTTGGGTTCGGAAAATCGGCGCAGAGTTTGCTTGACTGGTTTATATCCTTTCAATATATTGAGACTATGCTCGGCCAGTCTTTGTGGGATACCTAGCATATCCGAAGGGTGCCAGGCAAAAATGTCCCAGTTCTCACGCAGGAATGCACATAATGCAGCATCGACCGTCGGATCCAGTTGTGCTCCAATGGAAGTTGTCTTCTTGGGGTCCGTTGGGTGGACTTGAAATTTGACTATTTTGTCTGCTGGTTTGAAGGAAGTGGATTTGGGTCACTTATTGAGGATTACGTTGTCCCTATCCACTGTGGAGCGTAGGGTGGTTAGTTCTTCGGTCGCGAGGGCCTCGCATAAAGCCTCGAGGACTAGAGAGGCGGTTTTGTCTTCAGCGCAGAGTGCTATGTCCGGATCACTAGTGATAGTGATGACTCCATTGGGCCCGGGCATTTTAAGCTTCATATACCCATAATGGGGTATGACTTGGAAGCGTGTGCATGCGTCCCGCCCTAGCAAGGCGTGATACCCATTGTTGAAGGGTGCCACATGGAAGAGTAACTCTTCGGACCTTGATACGTCTCCAACGTATCTATAATTTTTGATTGTTCCATGCTATTATATTACCCGTTTTGGATGTTTCTGGGCTTTACATTACACTTTTATATCATTTTTGGAACTAACCTACTAACCTGAGGCCTAGCCTGAATTGTTGTTGTTTTTGCCTATTTTAGTGTTTCAAAGAAAAGGAATATCAAACGTAGTCCAAACGGAATGAAACCTTCGGGAGCGATCTTTTTGGAATAAACGCAATCCAGGAGACTTGGAGTGGACGTCAAGAAGCAGCCGAGGCGGCCACGAGGGTGCAAGGCACGCCCTAGGGGGGTGGGCGCGCCCCCCACCCTTGTGGGCCCCTTGTGGCTCCCCTGTCCGACTTCCTTTGCCTATATATATCTACGTACCCCGAAAACATCCAGGAGCACCACGAAACCCTATTTCCACCGCCGCAACCTTTTGTATCCACGGGATCCCATCTTGGAGCCTTTTTCGGTGCTCCGCCGGAGGGGGAATCAACCACTGAGGGCTTCTACATCATTGCCAAGGCCTCTCCGATGAGTTGTGAGTAGTTTACCATAGACCTTCGGGTCCATAGTTATTAGCTAGATGGATTTTTCTCTCTCTTTGAATCTCAATACAAAGTTCTCCTCGATCTTCTTGGAGATCTATTCAATGTAACTCTTTTTGCGGTGTGTTTGTCGAGATCCGATGAATTGTGGGTTTATGATCAAGTTTATCTATGAGAAATATTTGAATCTCCTCTGAATTCTTTTATGTATGATTGGTTATCTTTGCAAGTCTCTTCGAATTATCAGTTTGGTTTGGCCTACTAGATTGATCTTTCTTGCAATGGGAGAAGTGCTTAGCTTTGGGTTCAATCTTGCGGTGTCCTTTCCTAGTGACAGCAGGGGCAGCAAGGCCCGTATTGTATTGTTGCCATCGAGGATAAAAAGATGGGGTTTATATCATATTGCATGAGTTTATCCCTCTACATCATGTCATCTTGCCTAATGCGTTACTCTGTTCTTATGAACTTAATACTCTAGATGCATGCTGGATAGCGGTCGATGTGTGGAGTAATAGTAGTAGATGCAGAATCATTTCGGTCTACTTGTCGCGGACGTGATGCCTATACACATGATCATGCCTAGATATTCTCATAACTATGCACTTTTCTATCAAATGCTCGACAGTAATTTGTTCACCCACCGTAATACTTATGCTATCTTGAGAGAAGCCACTAGTGAAAGCTATGGCCCCCGGGTCTATCTTCCATCATATAAGTTTCTGATGTACTTTATTTTTCAATCTTTACTTTCCAATCTATATCATAAAAATACCAAAAATATTTATCTTATCTTATTATCTCTATCAGATCTCAATTTTGCAAGTGGCCGTGAAGGGATTGACAACCCTTTATCGCGTTGGTTGTGAGGTTCTTGTTTGTTTGTGTTGGTACGAGGGACTTGCGTGGAGCCTCCTACTAGATCGATACCTTGGTTCTCAAAACTGAGGGAAATACTTACGCTACTTTGCTGCATCACCCTTTCCTCTTCGAGGGAAAACCAACGCAGTGCTCAAGAGGTAGCAGACCTATAGTTTTCCGGCATGCCGAATACCACGTCGAGTTTGATTTTTCCCGAGCATCTTGCTTCTCGACTGGGTATAATACCTCAGAAGGTTGTGGTACTTTGCTCAATGCGACTCCTGTCCATTTGCATTTTATTAGCGTGTCCTCGTAGATGAGGTTCAGTCGCTGCCACCGTCCAGTAGCACTTTAGTGAGCCGAAAAGCATCCACGATTGGGTTGAGGACCAAAGCGGCTGGTGCCCGGACTGAGCGGGATCTTGGTTCGTCATCAGCGTTGAAGGTGATCGTTTATGTCGTTCAAGTTCTTATGCCACCACTGGCGGACTTGGCGAGTTGCGGGCGCCCTTTTGCGTCGTTTGTTTGATGAAAAGGTCTCAAAGACTGTGAATACTTTGGGATCGTTGTTCTTTGAAGAGTAATTTTTTGGGGTGTTGTTGGTGAGGATAACCTCGCTGATCTTGGCCACTTGCCGGAGTATCCAACAAGCTCGGAGACTATGCGTTGGTTCGGTGTCCGGCGTCATGTGAATTTGACAGGGCTTGTCGAGCCATTCCTCGAAGACCGTTCTATGTCCCGTGAAGGGCTTGATTTTCTTGTCCACGGGATGATGATTAGGTGCTCCGCGAGGGTGCATCCTTTTTACGCGTCCGGGAGGTGACCCAAAGGCTTGTGGTTCCCAGCGGGCTGTCTGAGTTTTCCAGGCGCTTTGCATTGCGCAGTACTTCTGGACTATGTGTGCTAAATCTACAAAAGTGCAGTATGCGGTGGCGGTTGAGGGCATTAAGAATTCCCTCATCCGTACAATTGTTGCAAAATACTGAGATCACATCGTCGTCGTGGCAATCTTTGATCTTGTTTTTAACAAGGAGGAACCTGGCCCAAAAGTGATGGACTGTTTCCTGAGGCTGCTGCCACACGTACATTAAGTCGCATATGTCCGGAGGACCAGAATTGCTTGAGGAATATTGATTGTGGTGGGTGGGAGGGATTGAATCTGAACTCTGACCCACTGTGAAGTCTGGATTTTGAAAATTTTCCGAAGTTACAAGCTTGGGCTTCGGAGCGTCTGGTGAGTTTTTAGGCTCAATGCCCGATTCTATGTTCGGAGGAAAAGAAGTGTCCTCCCGAAGCTGGGTGTCTGGCTCTTCAAGCTCGAAAATCCGAACATACTTTGTTCTCAACGTAGGAGAAGAGTTATTGTCAGCTTGCTCCTCTACAATTGCCACCTGGTGGGTGATCGAGAGATATGATTTCTCTCTAATCGGATTTAAGCCCAATCCGATCATAGTCGGTTATGACCCCCAGGGCGGCAATGCGATCTAGCAGTTCATTTAAAGCCGATACATCTGCCGGATCCATCTTGTCAGAGTATTCAGGGCCGACGCAGAGATGATTTTCGGTGACAGGTTGGGCTGCCTTTGGCTTAATGGCCGAACGAGCGCCCATGGTGAAGCTGCCAAGCCGGAGGGTTTATCCTAAATCTACGGCTCCTCCAGAAGTGATGTTGTCCATGATGACAAGGCGAGCCATCAAACCTTTTGTCGACGGCACAACGAAACTCTCAATGAAAGCACCAATGCCAGTGTCAAAACCGACAGATCTCGGGTAGGGGGTCCCGAACTTTGCGTCTAAGGATCGAAGGTAACACAGAGGCAAGGGACACGATGTTTACCCAGGTTTGGGCTCTCTTAATAGAGGTAATACCCTACTTCCTGCTTGATTGACTTTGATGAGTATAGGGGTTACAAGAGTCGATCTACCTGGAGATCGTAATGGCTAAACCCTAGATGTCTAGCCTGTATGATTGTGATGATCTCTACTGACTAAACCCTCCGGTTTATACAGACACCAGAAGGCGCTAGTGTTATACAAAGTAGGTTAACACAGGAAGGAAACTACACATCCGGCCGCCAAGCTTGCCATCCACGCAAAGGAGAGTCCCATCCGGACACGGGAGAAGGCCTTCGGTTCTGTATATTCACGGTTCGTCAGTCCTTCCCATATCACATAAGTCGACTCTCCGAGGACCCCGTAATCCAGGACTCCCTCAACGATGCACTGGAGGTAGGGCGGTGGGGATTTGGAGGCACGAGGATGTTTTGCAGGCGCCATTTAAGCAATCAGGCCGGTGCCGTGATAGAGATCGGTGGGTTACCTGACTGGATAGATGATGTTCGGGCAGAACGTATATGTGGTTGAAGCTGTGGTTGCAGCGGCGGCGGTTTGAGATGCCAGTAGTGGGAGATACGAATTTGATGGGTGGGGATGTGGTGGGAGGAATAAATTCTAAAATCGCGCGCCTAATGAAAATTTCACTGCGAAACCTCAAACTTGGGCGGGGGAAACACACAACATAGACGAAGCGCGTAAAATACTTGTGTGCGAGAAAAGAAAAAATTGGCAGATCCCATCTCCAAAAAAATGTACACGTGTAGTTGATTTTTTCAGTCAATGGTATGCTTGGTTTATTGGGAAACATCGCACAGGTGACTGACTTATGGATCATTAATGCAAAAGAATGCACATGGGTACGCCATAGAAATCGTGTGTTTTGTGATCTTCTAATAATTCTGATATCTATCAGCATCTCCAACCACACCTAATTTCAAAAATCTATTTCATTGTATCAGGATTATTCAATGTACATGAATGAGGCAATGTGACACCCGATTAACAATCATCGGTTTATGACATGCAATCAAGTGTCAACCTGACTCGCTCGCATAGCCAAATTTGATCCTATGCAGCAAGAGAGAAGCTTGCCGCCATCCGCCGGCACGGCAATTTAAGCCAGTGTGCGGCCAACTCGCGCGGTGAGGTGGGACTAAAAACCAGCTACAGCTAGATCTAGTCTCCGGCGGCTTCCGGTGGCTGCGGGCGGACGTTTCGGGAGTATTTAGGGCCGGGGTGCGGCTACAAAACTTCAGCGAACACATGCTTATCAACACTCAAAGCCCTCAAAGGATGCACTTATCGACATTGTACATTAATAGTAGATAGTACCAACTTAAAGTACTACTAGTAGTTTGCTCTAAAACTAGTATGTATGTAATACTGGTAGATGCTCGTAATTAATTATACAAACTTACGGGCGACACATGCACTAACTACTTCTCACATGCTGCCATCGGGGCATGTTGACCAGACACCGTCGTTCTCCTTCCCAGTCTTATAGGAGGTAGCTCATCGTGCTTCGATCTCCACCGAGCTCTCCTTGGCACGGCGTGCAACCTCTTCTTTCTTGCGATGGTGGGACTTTGTTTTCTTGACTACTTTCTGCCTTTTCTGCTCCTTCTGTACGGCTTTGGCCGCCTCTAGATCCACCTCCCATTCGGCCATGGTAGCATCAAAGTCCGCCCACGTACTTGTGCGGCCGCCGGTGGCGATGAACTCGGCGTGGCGAGATGCCATTGCTTCCTTACCATGTGTGCGGTCGCGAACAACAAGGAATGCGGCGTGGCGGGATGCCATCGCTTCCTTCCCGCTTGGAGAGAGCTCTGGGATGGAGTTGCTGGACAGCCGTATAGTGCGGTGGTTTTTAAGAGCTCAACGACAAACAACAAAGGAAATTTGGTTTCCCTTACAATCTTGCTCATTCATTATCCCACACGGTTCATCGCCCTCGCCTCTGGAAACAGTGTGCGTTGAGCCTATTGTCTGTTGCATTATGATTGGCCGGAACCCCAACCACGTGGATCGCGCATGCACTGTAGGATGTGCCACGAACAAACGATAATCCACGTCCCTCACATCACGCCGTGCAGCTATAGCTGGATAGGATTTATATGCGCTAAATGCCTAGAAAATGCACATAATCCCCTAAATATGGTAAATGAGGCCCAAAAAATGTCACATTTGAACACGGTGATTTGCAGGGTGTATGTTCATCATAGAAAAAACTCAAGGCCAAAGAACGAAGAAAATTTGGATTCCCCTTCAATCTTAGTGATTTCCCTCTCAAAAGCATGGAACTTCCTCGATGATGGTTCGATTTATGAAGGGCGTGCATGACGACATAACTCAAACCTTCTCAATATTTTACCAGGGCATGGTGAGGCCATACCATGGCACCATGCCAGGCGTCATGTTTTTCAAGCATTTATTTCATTTTTCTATAGTTGAAAACCCAATAAACAAACGTTTGGGGTTGACTATTGCCACACATTTAATCGAAATATCTGCCCGTTACTTGTAAAAGGCATGAGAATTTACTAAATGGCACGAGCATGGTTTTCCAGACCGTTCTTGTGTAGCTTTTCATGCACCGATTGTTTGAATTTGAATTATGTGCATTAATGCCTAGGAAATGTACATAATCCCATAAATATGGTAAATGAACCCAGAAAAGTGCCAAATTTGAACACGGTGATTTGCAGGGTGTATGTTCATTGTAGAAAAAACTCATGGACAAAGGACAAAGGAAATTTGGATTCCCGTTCAATCTTGGCGATTTCCCCCTCGAAACCATGAAACTTCTCAGTGATGGTTCGATTTATGAAGGGCGTGCATGACGACATAAGGAAAACATTCTCAATTTTTTACCAGGGCACGACGAGGCCATACCATGGCACCACGCTAGGCGTCATGTTTTCCAAGCATGTATTTCATTTTTGTATAGTTGTTAAACCAGCAAACAACACATTTTTGGTTGACTATTGCCACACATTTCCTTGAAAATCTCTGCCCATTCCCTATAAAAGGCATAAGAATTTACTAAATGGCACGAGCATGGTTTTCCAAACCATTCTCGTGCACCGATTGTTTGAATTTGAATAATGTAAATTAATGCCTAGAAAATGTACATAATCCCCTAAATATGGTAAATGAACCAAAAAATCTGCCAAATTTGAACACGGTGATTTGGAGGGTGTATGTTCATCATAGAAAAAAACTCATGGACAAAGGATAAAGGAAATTCAGATTCCCCTTCAATCTTGGTGATTTCCCCCTCGAAACCATGAAACTTCCTCGGTGATGGTTAGATTTATGAAGGGCGCGCATAATGACATAAGGCAAACATTCTCAAATTTTTACCAGGGCACGGTGAGGCCATACCATGGCACCACGCCAGGTGTCATGTTTTCCAAGCATGTATTGCATTTTTCTATAGTTGTTAAATGAGTAAACGACACGTTTCTAGTTGACTATTGCCACACATTTCCTTGAAATCTCTTCCCTTTCCTTGTAAAAGGCATGCGAATTTACTAAATAGCACGAGCATGGTTTTCCAGACAGTTCTTGTGCACCTTTGCATGCACCGATTGTTCGAATTTGAATTATGTGCATTTATGCCTAGAAAATGCACATAATCCCCTAAATATGGTAAATGAGCCCCAAAAAAATGTCAAATTTGAACACGTTTCATTGGAGGGGGTATGTTGATCGTTGGAAAAAAAACTGAATGACAATAACTAGGACGAAAAATTGGATTCCCCTTCAATCTTGGTGATTTCCCCCTCAAAACCATGGAACTTCCTCGGTGATGGTTCGATTTATGAAGGACGTGCATGATGACATAAACCAAACCTTCTCAGCTTTTTACCAAGGCACGCTGAGGCCATACCATGGCACCATGCCAGGCGTCATTGTTTTCAAGCACGTATTTAATTTTTCTATTATTGATAGCCCAGTAAATGACCCATTTGTGGTTGACTATTGCCACATATTTCCTTGAAATCTTTGCCCATTCCTTGTAAAAGGCATGAGAATTTACTAAATACCATGATCATGGTTTTCCAGACCATTCTTGTGCACCTTTTCATGCACCAATTGCTCGAATTTGAATTATGTGCATTAATGCCTAGAAAATGCACATAATACCCTAAATATGGCAAATCAGACCAGAAAAATGCCAAATTTGAACACGTCGAATTGGAAGGGGTATGTTGATCATAGAAAAACTGAATGAGAAACTAGGAAGGAAAACTCGATTCCCGACCCCTTCAATCTTGGTGATTCCCCCCTCGAAACCATGAAACTTCCTCGGCGAGGGTTTGATTTATGAAGGCGTGCACGACGACACAAGCCAAACCTTCTCAAATTTTTATCAGGGCACGGTGAGGCCATACCATGGCACCATGCCAGCCGTCATGGTTTTTAAGCATGTATTTCATTTTTCTATAGTTGAAAAACCAATAAACGACGCGTTTGTGGTTGACTATTGCCACACATTTCCATGAAATCTCTGCCTATTCCTTGTAAAAGGCATGATAATTTACTAAATAGCACGAGCATGGTTTTCCAAACCGTTCTCGTGCACCTTTTCATGCACCGATTGTTTGAATTTGAATCATGTGCATTAATGCCTAGAAAATGCACATAATCCCCTAAATATGGTAAATGAACCCGGAAAAGTGCCAAATTTGAACACGGTGATTTGCAGGGTGTATGTTCATTATAGAAAAAAACTCATGGACAAAGGACAGAGGAAATTTGGGTTCCCTTCAATCTCGGTGATTTACTATCGCACACAATTCATTTCCGTCGCCTTCTCTGAACCGTGTGTGTTCACCCACACATGCAAAAGGAAAAAAGAAAACCCTCGCCCACTTTGTCCCCACCCACTCGCTGCAGACTCCTCCACAACTCCGCACCTCATCAAATTCTATCGTGGTGGCCGCCCTAAGCTCGATGGCTGTCGTCGGTGGGCGGAGGCCGTGCTCCAAACAACACGGGATTTCGCCCCTACCGCTTGCCGCTGCCTATCTGCACCGACTTGCACCGACATTCTAGACTCTGGTCGATTGGGGTTTTCTGCGGGATTGGACCAGGGATTTTTCTCATGGAGAAGGTAATCAATTTAGCAAAATATTCACTCGTCTCTTATCACAGTCCGTCCATCACTGTTAATCAACTGGCGGCAGTTGTGGATTCATTTTTCTTCTAGCTGATTCGAGGGTTTTCATTCATGTGACCATAGTACGAGCACAAATTAGGCAAGTGTGGCCGCGGGCAGCTAGAAACGAAGTTCTATCTCACCATTCCAGATGACTTCAGAGAGCACTCAATATGTTCAATCTCACCCTACCACAGTTGACATGGCCTGAATTTGTGAACATATAACGTCTATTGCTACATTTGGATAAAAGGTACGGTGCCACGTGCAGCCTAGATGTCGAAGCCGATTTTTCCCCTATATTAGGAAAATTTATGATGTATTGTTCATTCAGTTACTCTCATATTTGCATCAAATCTTTGTTCCATAATTTATTTTTAATTATATATTTTTCTACTTTGCTTTCAGCTATATATTGATCTATTCTATCACTTACTCCCATATTTGCATTTTGCTTTGTTATTTCAATATATCTAACTTACGATCTTAATTTTCATTTCAAGCAGTACATCCCTTGCTTTGCAAGAACACGAGTAGAAGGAAATCTTGGGCTTTACTTTGTTGAGGACTCCATGGATGTCATATTGACAATGCAGCATGGATTTACAATGACAGTTAGCGTAAAACTTGATAATGATGGTCACTCCTATTTTGATCCGGACTTTTGGAGAAAAATGTCTAAGTGTTATGAAATGAAAGCTGGCAATAAAATTCTAGTGCGTGCACCACGGCTTGGTCAACATGGATGTTTACTTTCCCAACGTCATCAGTCGATCAAAGTCTGATTATGATTAGTGTCCCTTTCAACTTTCTCCATGCTGGCATATTACTTAGCAAAACCGGGGTATTTGTTCTGACTAATTGATCACTGTTTAAGCAACCAATTGTGATTTCATTTTCTGACTCTGTTACTAGGTAGTAAAAAATTCTATTTACCAATTTATGCGCACTATATATTGTTCTGCCATGTTCTGAATAAATAATACCTTTCCACCTTTTAAGCAGGATATGTTGGATGCATAGTTAATGATCTGTATGTTACTAAGCATACCAAATTTCACTGGAAGGACTTGAAGCATGTCAAAATTTGTTGATAATATGATAGAGATAGCACAGTGTATGAAAGCTGGATTTTGGTTGGGATTAATTATATCTATGGTGCACACATTAAACAAGACCAATCGTGTGCACAAAACGCTAGTACAATGTCTTATTTTTACGTTGATGCTCATAAATTATATATATCTTCAATGATATGTTACAATTGGTTTTTATTCTACATTTCAACAAAAATTGCCCGCTGTAGCTATTCCTGGATCGATTTCCCGGCATGGTCGAATTACACTTGTGCCTGCTAATAATGCCAAAGTGATTGGAAGGTACTGCATTTCTCGCAGAAATGGAACCATTCAAATTAAAAAGTTCTCGCTTGTCATGGCAATGCATCCATATTGGAAAATTGGAGACACTGTTCTACTCATGCTCTACCAAGGCACATGAGGGTTCTTCCTTTTCATTGACGAGATGCCGAGTCGTCATGATCAAGCTGCTTCCAGCGGATGGTTGTGATTGTTGGCCTCAGCCTCTTAAAATGTGCTAGTTGTTACTATGTTAGGTATGTATATATGGACCATATGTTTGTTGGCCCTCAGCCTCTTAAATGTGATAGTTGTTACTATGTTAAGTATGTAGATATGGACCATATGGTTGTCAACATCGTGTTACAAAGATCCTCCCTTTGTCGAATAGGGTAACCACTATATATATGCTACTCAAATGTTGTTAGCCAAGTTCTTAAATTTTCATGGATAGTATTAGTAGCGTACACAGTTCATTGAGTTTGAGCATGTGCCCGGTAGAGCGGTAGAGTAGAGGACGTCCATGTTTTGGACGTGGTGATCAACACTGATGTCCAGAAGGCACTTGCATATTAATTGGCCATATTGCAAATCCACACGTTAACATAAGGAAACGTATGTGTAACTTACTAGTCATCACACACGAGTACTTGCAGACGCATCATGTGTGATACTCCTAGCCACCGCAAGCAACTAGTTTGCATTTTTCAAAGTTTTTTGTACACACAGAATCCACACAAATTAATTGTAGTAACCATTTGTGTTATAATTTATCATTGCAAACAGTTCATCCGAGTGGGTTGTTTGTCGCGTATCACACACATCTTGTTTAGACGAATCGTTTGTGTTCTTTTGGCTCATCGCAAACAGTTCATCTATGTGAACTGTATGCCGCATATCACACACATCTTGTTAACTTGAACTGTTTCTGTTGTGTTCCCTAATTGAAATAGTTCGTCCGAGTGAACCATATGCCATATATCACACACACCTTCATCTGGCTAACCGTTTCTGTTGCATTTCCTAATAGAAAACAGTTCATCTGAGTGAACTATATGCCATATATCGCACACACCTTGATATGGCTGCCCGTTTCTATTGTTCTGTCTCATCGCAAATAGTTCGTATGGATCAACCATATGTCCTGCATCACACACACAACTAAAATCTGAACCGTGTCTGATGTCTCCGCCATCACAAATGTTTTGCACCTTTTTTGACGGTTTTTTACATCATTGTTTGCGATTTATGCATCACACATAGTTTCGTCAAAAGGGTCTCTGATTGTAGTGTCGCGTTAGCAGCATCCTGCAGTAGTGAACCGGAGGGATGTTGATTTGAGTGGGAGTTCTTAGGTAATATGATTTATTGAACTCATTTATCATGAACAATAGTCTAAGTTATCTTTGCAAATTTATGTTGTAGATCAATGGCTCGCGTAGTAGCTCCCCTGAATTTCAATGTGTTCCTAGAGAAAGCTAAGCTGAAAGATGATGGAAGTAACTTTGTGGACTGGGCCCATAATCTGAGGATTATCCTCACGGCTTCCCAAAAGTGTTATGTCCTTGATGCACCGCTTGGTGCGCCACCCCCTCCAGCGACTGTGGACATTGGGAACGCCTGGCAGTCATGCGTTGATGACTACTCAATAGTTCAATGCACCATGTTGTATGGCTTAGAACCGGGACTTCAAAGGTGTTTTGAACGTCATGGAGCATATGAGGTGTTCCAGGAGTTGAAGTTTATCTTTGAGAAGAATGCCCGGATCGAGAGGTATGAGACATCTGATAAGTTCTATGCCTGCAAGATGGAGGAGAACGGGTCTGTTAGTGAGCACATACTCTGAATGTCTGGGTACTACAATCGTCGGGCTGAGTTGGGAGTTGAGCTCCCGCCAGAGGCTGTCACTCACAGAGTTCTTCAATCGCTACCACCTAGCTACAAAAGCTTTGTGTTGAACTATAACATGCAAGGGATGAACAAGTCAGTCTCCGAGCTGTTCACGATGCTGAAAGTCGCCGAGTCAGACATCCAGAAGGAGCATCAAGTGTTGATGGTCAATAAAACCACTAGTTTCAAGAAGATCAAGGGAAAGAAGGGAACCTTCAAGAAGGGTGGCAAAGCAGTTGCTCCTCCCATGAAGAAACCCAAGGCTGGACCCAAGCCGAAAACTAAGTGCTTCTATTGTAAGGGAACTGGCCATAGGAAGTGGAACTGCCCCAAGTATATGGCCGACAAGAAGGGGGCCAACGTCAGTAAAGGTATATATGATATACATGTTATTGATGTGTACCTTACCAACTATCGTTGTAGTGCCTGGGTATTTGATACCGGTTCGGTTGCTCACATTTGCAACTCAAAGAAGGAAATACGGAATATACGGAGGCTGGCGAAGGACGAAGTGACGATGCATGTGGGAAATGGTTCCAAGGTTGATGTGATTGCTGTTGGCACACTCGCTCTTTGACTAACATCGGGATTAGTGATGAACCCGAATAATTTTTATTTAGTGCCTGCGTTGAGCATGAACATTATATCTGGATCTTGTTTAACGCGAGACGGTTACTCATTTAAATCAAAGAATAATGGTTGTTCTATTTATATGGGTGATATCTTTTATGGTCATGCACCCATTGTGAGGGGTTTATTCTTATTGAATCTCGATAGTGATGATACACATGTTCATAACATTGATGCCAAAAGATGTAGAGTTGATAATGATAGTACCACTTTCTTGTGGCACTGCTGCCTAGGTCATATTGGTGTAAAGCGCATGAAGAAACTCCATGCTGATGGACTTTTGGAGTCACTTGATTTTGAATCACTTGACACATTCGAACCATGCCTCATGGGCAAGATGACTAAGACCCCGTTTTCCAGAACAATGGAACGGGCAAGTGACTTGTTGGAAATCATACATACCGATGTGTGCGGTCCGATGTGCATTGATGCGCGTGATGGATATTGTTACTTTCTCACGTTTGCCGATGATTTGAGTAGATATGGGTATATTTACTTAATGAAGCATAAGTCTGAGATGTTTGAAAAGTTCAAGCAATTTCAAAGTGAAGTTGAGAATCATCATAACAAGAAGATCAAATTCCTATGATCTGATTGAGGGGGAGAGTATCTGAGTTATGAGTTTGGCAATCACTTAAAAAATTCTGGAATTGTTTCACAGTTGATGCCACCTGGAACACCACAACATAATGGTGTGTCCGAACGTCGTAATCGTACCATACTGATATGGTGCGTTCAATGATGTCTCTTGCTGTTCTGCCACTATCGTTTTGGGGTTATGTGTTAGAGACAACTGCATCCACTTTAAATAGGGCACCATCTAGGTCTATGGAGATGACACCATATGAATTGTGGTTTGGCAAGAAAGCTAAGTTGTCGTCTCTTAAGGTTTGGGGTTGCGATGCTTATGTCAAAAGGCTTCAGCCAGAAAAGCTTGAACCCAAAGTGGACAAATGTGTCTTCATAGGATACCCAAAAGAGATGGTTGGGTATACCTTCTATCTCAGATCCGAAGGCAAAGTGATTGTCGTTAATAACGGGTCCTTTCTCGAGGAGAAAAAATTTCTCGCAAAAGAATTGAGTGGGAGGAAGATATAACTTGATGAAGTTGTTGAACCTTTACTTCAACCAGAGAGTAGTGCAGCACACAAAGATGTTTCTGTGGCACCTGCGTCAGTTAAACAGGAAGCTAATGATGATGATCATGAAGCTTCGGATCAAGTTACTATCGAACCTCGTAGGTCGACAAGGGTACGTACAGCTCCTGAGTGGTACGGTAACCCTGTCTTAGAGGTCATGTTGTTGGAAAATGGTGAACCTACGAGCTATGGAGAAGCAATGGTGGGCCCGAATTCTGACAAATGGTTAGAGGCCATGAAATCCGGGATGGGATCCATGTATGAAAACAAAGTATAGACTTTGGAAGTATTACCTGAAGGGCGAAAGGCCATTAAGAATAAATGGATCTTCAAGAAGAAGACGGACGCGGAAGGTAATGTCACCATCTATAAAGCTCGACTTGTGGCAAAGGAGTTTTCACAAGTTCAAGGATTTGACTACGATGAGACTTTCTCACCCGTAGCGATGCTTAAGTCCTCAGAATCATGTAGGCAATAGCTGCATTTTTTGAATATGAAATCTAGTAGATGGATGTCAAGACAACATTCCTTAATGGTTTCCTTAAGGAAGAGTTATATATGATGCAACCGAAAGGTTTTGTTGATCCAGGGAATGCTGACAAATTGTGGAAACTCCAGCGATCCATTTATGGACTGGTATAAGCATCTCGGAGCTGGGATCTTCGCTTTGATGAGGTGATCAAAGCGTTTGGGTTTTATACAAGTTTTTGGAGAATCTTGTATTTACAAGAAAGTGAGTGGGAGCTCTATAATGTTTCTAATATTATATGTGGATGACATATTGCTGATTGGAAACAATATAGAACTTTTGGAAAACATGAAGGAATATTTGAACAAGAGTTTTTCAATGAAGGACCTAGGAGAAGCTGCTTTCATATTAGGCATCCAGATCTATAGAGATAGATCGAGGCGCTTAATAGGACTTTCACAAAGCACATACCTTGATAAGATTTTGAAGAAGTTCAAATGGATCAGTCCAAGAAAAGGTTCTTGCCTATTTTGCAACTTGTGAAGTTGAGTTAGACTCAATGCCCAGCGACTACAGAGGATAGAGAAAAGATGAGTGTCATCCCCTATGCTTCTGCCAAAGGCTCTATCATGTATGCGATGTTGTGCACAAGACCGGATGTCAGCCTTGCCGTAAGTATGGCCGGAAGGTTTCAAATTAATCTAGGAATAGATCACCGGACAACGGTGAAGAATATCCTTAAGTACCTGAAAAGGACCAAGGAAATGTTTCTCGTTTATGGAGGTGATCAAGAGATCATCGTAAAGGGTTACATTGATGCAAGCTTTGACACTGATCCGGATGACTCTAAGTCTCACACCGGATACGCATATATTCTAAATGGGGGAGCGGTAAGCTCGTGCAGTTGAAATTATAGGTATTCAGTAAGGTATTCTCTACAAGCATTGAAATTATAGGTAACATATAGTTTTGTGATAAGTTTTTTTGTAACGGGTAACAAGCAATGAAAGTAAATAAGGTGCAGCAAGGTGGCCCAATCCTTTCTGTAGCAAAGGACAATCCTGGACAATTTCTTATAATGAGAAAAGCGCTCCCGAGGACACATGGGAATTATCGTCAAGCTAGTTTCATCACACTCATATGATTCGCGTTCGGTACTTTGATAATTTGATATGTGGGTGGACCGGTGCTTGGGTACTACCCTTTATTGGACAAGCATCCCACTTATGATTAACCTCTATTGCAAGCATCCGCAACTACAAAAGAAGTATTAAGGTAAACCTAACCATAGCATGAAACTAGTGGATCCAAATCAGCCCCTTACGAAGCAACGCATAAACTAGGGTTTAAGCTTCTGTCACTCTAGCAACCCATCATCTACTTATTACTTCCCAATGCCTTCCTCTAGGCCCAAATAATGGTGAAGCGTCATGTAGTCGACATTCACATAACACCACTAGAGGAGAGACAACATACATCTCATCAAAATATCAAACGAATACCAAATTCACATGACTACTAATAGCAAGACTTCACCCATGTCCTCTGGAACAAACGTAACTACTCACAAAGCATATTCATGTTCATGATCAGAGGAGTATTAATATGCAATAAGGATCTGAACATATGATGTTCCACCAAGTAAACCAATTAGCATCAACTACAAGGAGTAATCAACACTACTAGCAACCCACAGGTACCAATTTGTGGTTTTGATACAAGATTGCATACAAGAGATGAACTAGGGTTTTGAGAGGAGATGGTGCTGGTAAAGATGTTGATGGATATTGACCCCCTCCGATGAGAGGATCATTGGTGATGATGATGGTGATGATTTCCTCCTTTTGGAGGGAAGTTTCCCCGGCAGAACAGCTCCACCGGAGCCCAAGATTGGTTCCGCCAAGGTTCCGCCTCATGGCGGCAGAGTTTCGTCCCGTAAGCTTGCCTCTGATTTTTTCCAGGGTAAAAGCCTTCATATAGTAGAAGATGGGCACCGGAGGGCCACGAGGGTCTGAGGAGTCTGGACTAGGGGTGTCGGACGGTAGGACTATCATTATTCGCGGACTCCAAGACTACGAAGATAGAAGATTGAAGACTCGGGCTTGTGTCCGGATGGTACTTTCCTTGGCGTGGAAGGCAAGCTTGCAATCTGGATATGTAGATCTCCTACCATTGTAACCGACTCTGTGTAACCCTAGCCTCCTCCGGTGTCTATATAAACCGGAGGGCTTTAGTCCGTGGGACAACATACATTACAACAATCATACCATAGGCTAGCTTCTAGGGTTTAGCCTCCTTGATCTCGTGGTAGATCTACTCTTGTACTACCCATATCATCAATATTAATCAAGCGGGGCGTGGGGTTTTACCTCCATCGAGAGGGCCCAACACAGGTAAAAACATCATGTCCCTCGTCTCCTGTTACCATCCGCCTAGGCGCACGATTCGGGACCCCCTACCCGAGATCCGCGGTTTTGACACCGACATTGGTGCTTTCATTGAGAGTTCCTACGTAGCCGTCACCGATAGGCTTGATGGCATCTTCAACCAACAACAACATCGGGTGAGACTTTTCTCCCGGACAAATCTTAAATATCTGGCGGCTTTGCCTGCGGGCAATTAAGCAGCCATCTGGAGCGGATCGAAGCTTCGCCCTGGCCGTCGAGTCGATTCGAAGTTTAAACTTCACGGCCGATGTCGCGGAGACTTGATCTTGACGGACTCGAGCCACCGCTAGCGCCCGCCTTTGTGACGATGGGCATGATCTAGCTCTGCCGCCGACGGTACCTTGGTGGCGCTGCGGATCCGCTCCGACCATTAGTCGTTAGCCGATCGCCCGGATCGAGGCGGTGGATAGACGCCGCCACAGGGGCTTCAACATCCATGGCGATGGGCGAACACGATCTTGTCCCCATGGCTTCGTGATTCCGGCGCGGACTCCTCACGGACTCGAACCTCCGCGCCCTACTAATCGATCCGGATTAGGCGCGGTTATGGAATTCACCGCCGCGGACATCTTTCAATACTACGCCTTTTGGCGACATCCTGAATTCACTAAAACACCTCTCGTTATCGGAGAGTCTGGCGGACTATGGCGGGATGGTTGAAATGCAGACGACGAAGAAATTGAGCCCACCCACCACCCACTTCATAGCCACCGTCGATGATTTAACCGACATGCTGAACTTGACGACATCGGCGCTATGGGCGGCGATGCGGGAGGCGAACGAAACAGGCGCCTACGAGGGCCTTTGGAAGACCACCTCGTCATCGACATATACATGGTGGACACCCCAAAAATGGGGATGGCGAAGAAGCGTGAGGCAGATTCTCTAAAGAAGCAGCCCAAGCGCCGATGTCGTGGCGCCGCTCTAAATCCCGCCACAGCAAGAATGGAGATTCCGCACGGGAGATAATAATACTCGAGAGTGCGAAGACAATCCCCTCCAGCAAGACTCGGTAGCAGGAGGATGCGAAGCAAGCCCCACGAGAGGCGGCGGACAAAGAGGTTGAGGATGATAACTATATGCCTCCCTCCGAAGGCGAAGCAAGCCTCAACAATGATGAATTCATCGTACACGAGGATCCCGTCGAACAAGAGCGCTTCAAGCGTGGGCTTATCGCCACAACAAACAGCCTAAAGAAAAGCAAGCAACAGCTCCAAGCTGATCAAGACCTGCTGGCGATCGATGAACCGAGGTCCTCGCGGCGAAGAGTATAAACTTCGAGCGCCCCTCAAAAAGTTACCCAAGGCGCAAGCTGCTCCCGATTAGAGGAGGAAGCATACATACCTTCATCACCAGATTACGATATGGTGACCGACCACCCGTGGTCGTGTGACAGAGCATCGAGGCCCCAGCCAAGACCGTACCCGCATCGCTCCAAAAGTCTGAAGCCAAGAGGAGCGCGGACTTGCGAGATATATTGGAGGACAAGGCAAGGCAATCCAGATCCATCTACGGATCACATGGGCGCCCTACGACCCGCGACGAATACCGTCGCGCCGGATACGATAACCCCGGCCGGGCCGAACACAACAGACAGCGCTCTCTCGAGCTGCGTCGCGATATTGCTCAATACAGGGGCGCCGCACACCCTCTATGCTTCACTGACGAAGTAATGGATCATCAGATCCCCGAAGGGTTTAAACCCGTCAACATCGAATCTTACGATGGTACAACAGACCCCGCGGTTTGGATTGAAGACTACCTTCTCCACATTCACATGGTCCGCGGTGACGATCTACATGCCATCAAGTATCTCCAACTCAAGCTTAAAGGACCAGCTCGGCATTGGCTAAACAGCCTGCCCGCAGAGTCAATTGGGTGATGGGAGGACCTGGAAGCCGCATTCCTCGACAACTTCGAGAACGCGTATAAAGCGACCACGGACACTTGATGACCTAAGTCACATTATTCAGCAGCCGACGAATCGGCGGACAATTACAGACACGGTTCTTGACAAAGAAAAACCAAATCGTCGATTGTCCGGATCAGAGGCCCTTGCAGCCTTCAAACATAACATCCGGACGAATGGCTAGCCCGGCACAGGGCGAGGAAAAGCCAAAATCCATGGCAGCCCTCACATCGTTAATGACCGCTTTTGCGGCGGGAGAGGACAGCTGGCTAGCCCGTAGCAACAACCTCCGTAAAAATTCTGGCAGTCCGGATACAAAGGACAACAACGGCGAGTCACGTCGAAACAAAAACAAAGCGCCACATTAACGGCGGCGATAAGGAGGATCTGGCGGTCAATGCGGGATTCGAGCTCTAAACCGGTCGCGGAAGAAGCCATTCAAAAGAACCACTCCGGTCCGTCAATCGGACCGAATACTCGACCGCTTATGCGGATACATGGCACCTCTGAAAAGCCAGCTAACCACACCAATAGAGATTGCTGGGTGTTCAAGCGGGGCGGCAAGTTAATTGCGAAAACAACGACAAGGGGCTAAATAGCGGCGGCGAGGAAGAGACCCGACCGCCCGAACAACGAGAGGACGAAGGGTTTTCCTACACAAATGCGGACGGTGAATATGATATCTGCGACCCACATACCCAAGAGGGAGAGAAGCGACTCGGGGGCGTCTATGCGATGGAGCGATCGCCCCAAAGTTCAATCCATGGTCCTCTTATCCGATCACTTTCGATCGAAGAGACCATCCGACCAGCATCGCCATGGCGGATTCGCCGCATTGGTTTTAGACCCAATCGTCGATGGATTTCACCTCACAAGAGTCCCGATGGGCGGTGGTAGTAACTGAACCTGCTTTATCGGGATACGATGTGCAAAATGGGCATAGACCCATCAAGGATCAAACCTACAAAGACAACCTTTAAAGGTGTCATCCGAGTGGAGGCCAACTATGCAGCTCGGTCCACACTGAAGTGGTCTTGGATCCCGGATAATTTCGGGCGAAGAGTTAATCTTGACATAGTCCCGTTCGCGGCGGCTATCACGCTCTGCTCGGACGAACTGCATTTGCAAAATTCAGCGCGTGCCGCATTATGCATACCTAAAGCTCAAGATGCGGGCCCTCGTGGAGTCATCACGGTCAATGGGAATACGGAGCGCTCCCTCGAATTGAGGAACATCTGGCGGCTCTGGCGGAAATCTGAGTAGCCTTCTAAGGCAATTCCCAAGTCCGGCGGTGAAAAGGCGGACACAAAGAAAGCGCCGGAGCAATTCAACCAAGACCACTGGCGCGATCGAGCACAGCGTAGCAATGCGGCCCCAACCCTCGCCCGCGCACGATCGCAAGAATAACACTCCGCGTACATCATTACGCTTTGGAGATACCATGGGCGCAGGGAAAGGGGCACGGTCACAATGGACCCAGAGTGCGGCTCAACCACACCTCGCAAATGTGCCCCCCTTCTTTTCTTTTTCAGTTTACTACTTTGTGTACACAGGACTCCGTTAAACAGAAGCCCTGTCCGGTGGCGAACCTGCCGAACTCATGATGCAATAGTCCGGGACTAAAGAAGGCCGCGACGAACATTCAGGTGGTCTCAATTACGAGCATTAAATTCGATTACATACACCAAGTCTGCAGCTCATCCCTGGAGGGGGACATGTTTATTGAGTCCAAATCCCTTGCTTACCGCACTATTTGTATCAGTCCGCCCTACTAGCAGACTTTCCTTCATAAACAATGCAGCACCTTTTTATTGCAATTGCGTTATCTTTTATATATATGTTCATTATATGACATCTTGCACCCGTATATTTTGGTGCGGCCGAATCGCCAGGAACTTCGTCCCCTCTCTATGGTGTGATAAGTCCGAACACTTTCACAAGTCGGCACCCGAACTTATAGCATTATATGAATCGGCTCGAATCATGTCTTGGGTCAATAGTTGGGTTTGCGGCTCCCATGTTTTGGTGCCTTACGTTCCGTTCCGTCGGCTAAGGTAGCACTGGAGAACCACTGCCATTGCGCCCGGTTGAGCAGGCGGCGCCTCGATGGAAAAGCTAAAAGCGGCGGCATGATAAGGCGAGACCGTCGCTGTTCGAGAGGTTTTTCGGGTCCTAAAGACTCACGCCGCTTGACGAAGTTCGGACAATGTCCGAAGAAGGCGTGGATTGCGCCCGGATTCGGTCTTCGAATACCGGGGCTTCACCAAATTTAAAATTATGGAATTCTATGGCTAAGTGAGAGTGTTCAAGCATTATAAGTCCGGTTGCCTTGTTACGTTGTGTTGGCGCCTCCTCGATGGACCCAACAATGGGAACAAGAGTGCTCATGTTTATCCCAACACCCCAAACTTTCATGGCTTGGGGGCTGAAGCCAACGACTTGCCATCTCTCGATTTTATAAGCGGCCGCCTGAAGGTAATATTTTAAATTAAACAAGTGTTGCTCATGGTGCATATAAGCGAAGTTTTCAGCGCCTGAGATAAATACACAATGAGTTCACTCAAAGATTACATTTGGAGCACTCATCTGCGATATCGCGAGATCCCTTGAGACAACTTTATAATACCTCTCCGTGCGATGCTCCTTGCCCGGCGGGTGGGTCCGTGAAAGCTTCTCCACATCGGTTTGCCCCATTGCACCTTTATGCGGGCAAGGGCCCGACAGCGCCTTCGATCTGGCGGGCGCTTGACTACATCCAGCTGGGGCATCGTCCACCAGCCGCCGCCGAGGCCAAAGTAGCTCCAGGCATGGCTGTCGAGCCACAATGGCCGGACTATGAGACCCTTCATGGCCTCCTCGGCTACCTTGTGGAGTTCGACCAGTGCTTCACCGGGTCGCTTGGGGCACCGGATGGCCGGCCTCGAGTCTTGAGACCATAAGACCTTCTCCGTCGAGCTCCCTCCTCACCACAATAGAATCGGCGGCATCGGGCGCCTTCTGAGGTAGATCTGCAAACGCCTACGAGAGCTCGAATTCGGGTAAGTGTCGGGTAGTTCACATTAACATGCACCTTTGCATGAAAAATGCCTTACCCGCTGCTATCTTCTTTTTATCCTCAACTTCGAAGGGCCTTATGGGCCTCGGCCTTGGCGGACTTGGCACTTTCGAGGCGAGGCAAGCTCGGACTCTCGAGTCTTGAGTCACGCTCCAAACTCTCATGCTTTTCCATGAGAGCACGGAGCTCTTGCGAACTTCCGCCACCCGTGCCTCTTGCTTTTCTCGCTCAGCCCGTTCCACGGCCGCCTTCGCTTCTTCGCATGGACACACATCCTTCAGGGCTGCCACCTCGTTAGTGGCCCTGCAATACACATATTATCCTTGTTAATTTTATTTGCAACCAAAATCCTTTTACGTAGGTACTTATTCAAAGAGGTGTTACTCACCTTCTTTTTCCTCGAGATGCCTCTTGGCATGGCGAGCTCTTGCTCGGACCGCTTGAGATCCTTCTTGACACCTCGACCTCCGCCGTTAATGCGGCAGAGGTCGGCAAGCAGCCTGCAAACCCATATTGACATATTTTAGGCAACCTGCATATATCTTGTTAGATCCTCGGTCCGGCTTTTCTTTAGAACACGAACTAAGCATCGAGGCTCTTGTCTATGCGGTATTACATTACATAATTTTAACTTCTTACCTCAAAGCCTGTTAGTAGGCTGCTGCAGGCTTTGGTCAGCCCGCTCTTAGCGAGCTGAACCTTCTCAATCACCGCACTCATAATAGTGCGGTGTTCTTCCTCGATGGGCGCCTTTAAGCGCCTCCAGCAGGTTATCCGGCGCCTCGGTTGGGCGGAGGCCGCCCGGCATCACGATCCTGCCCTTCTTTGAAGGGCGCTTGCGGACTCTGGAACCACTGCGGGTTCGATGTAGAGTCGGCACAAAGTCCGGAGGCTGCTGACGGCGCCTCCGGAGCCTCCTCTGATGGGTCCCTCTTTGGGATCCCACCTCGGCGTCCTCGTCGGCGCGTGGGGTAGAGGCAGTCGGGATGGAATTCACATCCAACGAGGCTAATGACCCGCTCGTTGAGTCGGGGAGATCGTCATCGGCCGGACTACGGGCAGAATGCGGCGTTAGAAGGATACTGCATGACATAAAATATACGGCATATAAATGATCCGAATACTTACGATCTTGCCAGACGCCTGGCCCTTGGAGGCCACTCATCCTCACCAACGCTAGTGTTGGCGAAACTATCCGGGGGAATAGTTCTTCCCCTCTTGGACCCTTCGGCCTCCTCGATTGGGGAAGCCTTCCTCTTATTCTCTCCCTCCTCCGGGAGAGAGTACTCCTCCTCCTCGTCTTGAGGAGGAGTCCTCGTCGTCGTCGACGCCTTTGATTCTGAGAACTCTTCGAGTCCCGTGGCCACCTTCTTGGCCTTCTTCTCCGGCACCACGTGCGGTGCGGAACCAGCAGAGCCTGATGGCGGGCGTTCACTGGGTCTTCGGCATGGGAGCCGGGCTGATAAGCAGCTTGGCCTTCTCCATCCATTCTGTCAAAGGAAGTGGCGAAATGAAATCCCACTAAAAGTTAATTTAATTATCACAAGTGTCCCGTAAGGGGGTTGAATCACTTACCTTGTCAGTTGGATACTGCGAGCTGAATCCGCGATCTTCCGTCGTGGATGCGGGGGCTTCGGCGCCCTTGAACAGCACCCTCCAGGCGCCTTCGTATGTTGTATCGAAGAGCCTGTTTAGCGCCTGGTGCTGTTCCGGATTGAACTCCCACAAATTAAATGCCCGTTCTTGGCATGGGAGGATCCGCCGGATGAGCATGACTTGGACCACGTCGACGAGCCTGAGCCTATTGCTCACCATCTTAATGATGCAAGCTCGGAGTCCCGTCACCTCCACCGGATTGCCCCACTGCAAGCCCTTCTCTTTCCAGGAGGTGAGCTGCGTGGGAATGCCAGATCTAAACTCAGGGGCCGCCGCCCATGTGGGCTTGCGCGGCTCGGTGATGTAGAACCACCCCGATTGCCACCCCTTGAGGGAATCCACGAAGGTCCCTTCGAGCCAAGGTACGTTGGGAAATTTGCCCAACATGGCGCCTCCGCATTCCGCTTGCGTGCCCTTCACAACCTTCGGCTTGACATTGAAGGTCTTGAGCCACAGGCCGAAGTGGGGCCGGATGCAGAGGGAGGCCTCACACACGACGATAAACGCCGAGATGTTGAGGATGAAGTTCGGCGCCAGATCGTGGAAATCCAGGCCGTAGTAAAACATGAGCCCCCGGACAAATGGATGGAGCGGAAAGCTCAGTCCACGGAGGAAGTGGGGAAGGAAGACGACCCTCTCATGAGGCTCAGGGGTAGGGATGAGCTGCCCCTCGTCAGGCAGCCGATAAGCGATATCACTGGAAAGGTATCCGGCGTCGCGAAGCTTGGTGATGTCCTCCTCCTTAGCGGTGGAGGCTAACCATTTACCTCCCGCTCGGACATATTCGGAGAAGGTCGGCGAGATCGCAAGATTGGGCGTTGGAGCTTGAGTGCGGAGATGGATAAGCAATGGAGGAAGAAGGCATAGGTGAGAAGGTGAATCCTTATCCCTTATATATAGGCGGACGGAAACTATGCGTTCCCCCCCCGGCCTGATAAAACTCGCTTATCTCCCAAGCGCCACCATCAATGGCGCGGTTGGGTTACCCACGTCCGTATTGATGAGGATCCGGAATAAGGGAACACGATCTCTGCTCGACAAGGCGTGCCAAGGAAACCGCTTAAGCTAAACGTCTTTGGTGGTATAGTAAAAAACGATTCAAACAAAAGGCTTGGTGGTGGTGTGATGTCACGCCGCATAATACGTCAGCAGATTGAGCTAGTGTATATTTTATTCTCTCTACGGTGGAATGTGGAAATTATTTTTGCAGAGCCGGACACTATCCTGGTGTTCATGATCTTCTCTGGATTATTCAAGGGAGGAACCCGCCTTGCAATGCCGAACATTATGCACGTCGGACTTATCGTCATTGAAGACTGGTTCAGGGCTCTTGAGGAGTCTGGACTAGGGGCTGTCCGACAGCGGACTATCATTATCCGCGGACTCCAAGACTACGAAGATAGAAGATTGAAGACTCCGGCTCGTGTCCGGATGATACTTTCCTTGGCGTGGAAGGCAAGCTTGGCAATATGGATATGTAGATCTCCTACCATTGTAACCGACTCTATGTAACCCTAGCCTCCTCCGGTGTCTATATAAACCGGAGGGCTTTAGTCCGTAGGACAACATACATTACAACAATCATACCATAGGCTAGCTTCTAGGGTTTAGCCTCCTTGATCTCGTGGTAGATCTACTCTTGTACTACCCATATCATCAATATTAATAAAGCAGGACGTAGGGTTTTACCTCCATCGAGAGGGCCCGAACCTGGGTAAGAACATCGTGTCCCTCGTCTCCTGTTACCATCCGCCTAGACGCACAGTTCGGGACCCCCTACCCGAGATCCGCCGGTTTTGACACCGACAGGTCCCAAGAGACAGGGCCGCGCCCAGTAGGGAGGTGCGCGCCCCCCACCCTCCTGGCCAGGGTGTGGGCCCCCTCTAGTATTTTCTTCGCTCAATAATTCTTATTAATTCCAAAAGTGATTTCCGTGGAGTTTCAGGATTTTTGGAACTGTGCAGAATAGGTTTCCAATATTTGCTCCTTTACCAGCCAGAATTCCAGCTGCCGGCATTCTTCCTCTTCGTGGTAAACTTTGCAAAATAAGAGAGAATAGCCATAAGTGTAGTAACAGCCCATAATGCAATAAATATTGATATAAAAGCATGGTGCAAAATGGATGTATCAACTCCCCCAAGCTTAGACCTTGCTTGTCCTCAAGCTGAAGCCGAAATCGAAAAATATGCCCACATATTTAGAGATAGAGGTGTCGATAAAAATAAAATACGGACATGAGGGCATCATGATCATTCTTATAACAACAACATATATAGATTTTATCGTATGATTTCTTATGCTCAAGTAACAATCTATTCACAATGTCAAGTATGGATCATAAACTTCATTGGGAGCTAACAAATTAAAAGCTTAGTCATTGAAGCAATTGCAATTTATCATAACATCAGAAAGAGTCAAGAATACAGCTTTTTCAGCAAGTCCACATACTCAACTATCATATAGTCTTCTACAATTGCTAACACTCACGCAATACTTATGGTTATGGAGTTTCAATCGGACACGGAGAAAGATAGGGGCTTATAATGTTGCCTCCCAACGTATTCACCTTTGAGTGATGTCAACAATAATAGTTCATGCTAACTTACATCCAATTGGATATATATATATCAGGATCGTTCCAACATGAGGTGCTTGCCAATGGATAAAATGAAAAATGGAAAGGTGAAGATCACCTTGACTCTTGCATAAAGTAAAAGATAGGCCCTTCGTAGAGGGAAGGAGAGGTTGTCATGTGCTTTTAGGGTTGGATGCACAAAATCTTAATGCAAAAGAACATCACTTTATATTGCCACTTGTGATATGAACCTTTATTATGCAGTCCATCGCTTTTATTACTTCCATATCACATGATCGTATAAAGCTTATTTTCTTCGCACTAATAAGTCATACATATTTAAAGAGAAATTTTTATTGCTTGTAACATGACAACTTACTTGAAGGATCTTACTCAATCCATAGGTAGGTATGGTGGACTCTCATGGCAAGACTGGGTTTAAGGATATTTGGAAGCACAAGTAGTATCTCTACTTGGTGCAAGGAATTTTGGCTAGCATGAGGGGGAAAGGCAAGCTCAACATGTTTGAATGATCCATGACAATATACTTTAACTAAGATGTGAGAAAACATAAACCATTATGTTGTCTTCCTTGTCCAACATCAACTCTTTAGCATGTCATACTTAATGAGTGATCACAATCATAAAAAGATGTCCAAGATAGTATATTTATATGTGAAAAACTCTCCTTCCTTATTACTTCCTATTAATTGCAATGATGACCAAAACTACATTTGTCAACTCTCAACAACTTTTATGCCTCATACTCTTTCTATGTGAAGTCATTACTATCCGTAAGATCAATATGAACTCTTTTATTTCTTTTTATTCTTTCTATTTTCTCAAGATCATAGCAAGATAGCAAAGCCCTTGACTCAACACTAATCTTTATTATAGATAGCTCACGGACTCGATTACATAGAAGCGATCACAAAGCAAAACTCAAAACTAGTTCATACCAAAACTTCAATCTACTAGATCAAGATATTACTAAAAGGATCGAACTAAGTAAAACGGTAAAGATAGGAGTGTGATGGTGATACAATACCGGGGCACCTACCCCAAGCTTGGCAGTTGCCAAGGGGAGTGCCCATACCCATGTGATTATGTCCCCCGGAGGTGGTGAAGAAGGAGTTGTTGATGATGTAGGCTTGTCATCCATCTTCCAAGGCATAGGCTCACCATCATAGAAGGATGATCGAGTCTCCGGGATCATCAAATCTGCAGCCAAACTCATCCTCTTGAATCTATATTCATACTCACAGTTTTGGTTTTGCAGGTCATAGATCTGGGCTTGGAGGTGCTCGATTTTCTCTTGAATCTTGAAGATGGTCTCCCCAATGATCTTGGCATCCAGCTTGCGGTTGTTGGTGAACTCCGTGATCATCATCTGGTTGGCGTTGAGTCCTCGCTCCACCATCCCTTGGCACTTGAAAACTTGTTGTTCCATGGCTTCAAGCTTTGTCTCCATGCTTCCGGTACGCCTTGGTCCCTCCACGTCGCGGATGTGCAGCACCCCCTCACGCATCTCAATGGTTTGAGGGTGTTGCAGCACCTCCGCAAGATAGGGGTTGATAACCCTCTCGAAAAACTTGTCCTTGGGAGCGCTTGGAGACATCATGGTGCTCTAGATCTGTCAGAAAAATAGCTCGAAATGAAAACAGAGGATTTTTCCGTGATATGGAGGTCAAAACCTTCAGGAGATTAAATAATGAATTTTTACCGACCAAGAGAAGTAACGTGCAAGAAAACGGAGTCCAGGAGGCACACGAGGTGGCCACGAGACAGGGAGGCGCGCCCAGTAGGGGTGGGCGCGCCCTCCACCCTTGTGGAGGCCTCATGTCCTTCCCGGATTACTTCTTGCTTTCCAAAATTCTTAAATATTCCAAAACGGAGAAAAAATTCCATTAGAATTGTTTTGGAGTCGGTTTACTTACCGTACCATGTACCTATTCCTTTTCAGAGTCTGAGACGTTCTGGAAAGTGTCCCTTATGTATTCCTCCGGGGTTACGGTTTCAATAATATTAGTTTCAACATTGATAGGATTACTTGAGATATAATGTTTGATTCTTTGACCGTTCACCACCCTTGGACTCGTACCTTTGAAGTTGTTGATTTTTATGGCACCAGAACGATAGACCCCCTCGATAACGTAAGGACCTTCCCATTTAGAGAGAAGTTTTCCTGCAAAAAAATCTTAGAGGAGAGTAGAATAGCAACACATAATCACGTACATTAAACTCACGCTTTTGTATTCTTTTGTCATGCCATCTTTTAACTTTTTCTTTGAATAGTTTGGCATTCTCATAGGCTTGGGTTCTCCATTCATCAAGTGAGCAATATCAAATAACCTCTTCTCACCGGCAAGTTTGAAGTCATAGTTGAGCTCTTTAATAGCCCAATATGCTTTATGTTCAAGTTCGAGAGGTAAGTGACATGCTTTTCCATAAACCATCTTGTACGGACATACCCATAGGATTTTTATATGCAGTTCTATAGGCCCATAATGCATCATCAAGTTTCTTGGACCAATTCTTTCTAGATCTATTCACAGTCTTTTGCAAAATTAATTTGAGCTCTCTATTACTCAACTCTACTTGACCACTAGACTGTGGGTGATAAGGAGATGCAATTCTATGATTAACGTCATACTTAGCAAGCATTTTACGAAAAGCGCCATGAATAAAATGTGAACCACCATCAGTCATGAGATATCTAGGGACTCCAAACCTCGGAAAAATAACTTCTTAAGCATCTTAATAGAAGTGTTATGATCAGCACTACTAGTTGGAATAGCTTCTACCCACTTAGTAATGTAATCAACAGCAACTAAAATATGTGTATAACCATTAGAGGTAGGAAAAGGTCCCATATAATCAAAGCCCCAAACATCAAATGGTTCAATAACAAGAGAAAAATGCATAGGCATTTCTTGATGTCTATTAATATTACCAATTCTTTGACATTCATCACAAGACAAGACAAACTTACGAGCATCTTTGAAGAGAGTAGGCCAATAAAAACCCGATTGCAATACCTTATGTGCAGTTCTATCTCCAGCGTGGTGTCCTCCATATGGTTCGGAGTGACACTTGCGTAGGATCTGTTCCTGTTCATGCTCAGGTACACAACATCTAATAACACCATCTACTCCTTCTTTGTAAAGGTGTGGGTCATCCCAGAAGAAATGTCTTAAATCATAAAAGAACTTTTTCTTTTGCTGGTATGTGAAACTAGTTGGTATAAATTTAGCAACAATGTAATTAGCATAATAATCATACCATGGAGCAGTACGAGAAGCATTAATGACTACTAATTGTTCATCAGGAAAGCTATCATCAATAGGTAGTGGGTCATCAAGAACATTCTCTAACCTAGACAAGTTGTCTGCAACGGGGTTCTCAGCTCCCTTTCTATCAATAATATGCAAATCAAATTCTTGCAGCAAGAGAACCCATCTAATAAGTCTAGTCTTAACATCTTTCTTTTCCATAAGATATTTAATAGCAACATGATCAGTGTGAATAGTTACTTTAGAATCAAAAATATAAGGTCTGAACTTATCACAAGCAAATACAACTGCTAAGAATTCTTTTTCAGTAGTAGCATAATTTCTCTGGGTAGTATCAAGAGTTTTACTAGCGTACTGGATAACATTTAATTTCTTATCAACTCTTTGCCCTAGAACAACACCTACAACATAATCACTAGCATCACACATAATTTCAATGGGTAAATTCCAATCAGGTGGCTGAACAATAGGTGCAGTGATCAAAGCTTTCTTAAGTATTTCAAATGCTTCTACACAATCATCATCAAAGACAAAAGGAATATCTTTTTGCAATAAATTAGTCAGAGGCATGACCAAGGAAACTTCTTATACGTTTCAAAGAGATTTTAGAAAAGTCCTTAACGAACCTCCTATAAAAGCCGGCATGACCAAGGAAACTTCTTATACCTTTTATGTCCTTGGGCCATGGCATCTTTTCAATAGCATCAACTTTAGCTCTATCAACTTCAATACCTCTCTCATAAATCTTATGCCCCAAGACAATGCCTTCATTAACCATAAAGTGGCACTTTTCCCAATTCAAGACGAGACTAGTGTCTTCACATCACTATAGGACTCAATCAAGGTTGCTCAAGCAATCATCAAAAGAGTATCCATAAACGGAGAAATCATCCATGAATACCTCACAAATCTTTTCACAAAAGTTAGAGAATATAGCCATCATGCATCTTTGAAAGGTAGCAGGTGCATTAGATAAACCAAAAGCGTTACGTCTATAAGCAAAAGTACCAAAAGGGCAATTAAAAGTAGTTTTTGATTGATCCTCCGCTGACACAGGTATTTGAGAGATACCAGAATAACCATCTAGAAAGCAGAAATGTGTGTGTGTGGATAGTCTTTCTAGCATTTGATCAATAACAGGTAAAGGGTAATGATCTTTCTTAGTAGCTTTATTTAATTTACGGAAATCAATTACCATCCTATAACCTGTAATAATTCTTTGCGGGATCAATTCATCTTTATCATTAGGAACAACAGTAATACCTCCCTTCTTAGGAACGCAATGGACAAGACTTACCCAATCACTATCAGCAACGGGATAAATTATACCTGCCTCAAGGAGCTTTAGTATCTCCTTTCGTACCATTTCTTTCATCTTAGGATTTAACCGTCGTTGAGGATCTCTAACTGGTTTGGCATCTTTCTCCACTTTTATATCCAATAGCAGCATGGTGCTTCTTCAGAGTTTTCAATAATCTTTCCTCTTCTTGCTCTGAAGGGTTAGCACTAATAATAACAGGATATATCTTCTTTCATCAAGATAAGCATATTTAAGATTATCAGGTAATGGTTTCAGCTCAAACACGGGATCACCCTAGGGTGGAGGGGGATCCCCTAGGATTTCAACAGGTGAGTTGTGTTTCAGAATAGGACCCTATTGAAGAAATACTTCATCTATTTCCCTTCTTTTATTCATAAACATATCATTTTCATGGTCTAGCAAATATTGTTCTAACGGATCAGTAGGAGGCACGACAATAGAAGCAAGACCGATAATCTCATCCTTACTAGGTGATTCTTTATCACGGGGTTGTCTATGAAACTTAGCAAAATTAAACTCATGAGACATATCCCCTAAGCCAATTGTAACAATATCCTTTTCACAATCAATCTTAGCATTAACAGTATTCAAGAAGGGTCTACCAAATATAATGGGACAAAAGTCATCTTGTGGGGAACCAAGAACAAGAAAATCAACAGGATATTTAACTTTCCCACACAAGACTTCAACATCTCTAACAATCCCAACTGGTGAAATATTATCTCTATTGGGAAGCTTAATAGTAACATCAATACCTTCCAACTCAGCATGTGCGATATCATGCATAATTCCTTTATACAAGGAAATAGGTATTGCACTAGCACTAGCACCCATATCACATAAGCCATGATAACAATGATCTCCTATTTTAACAGAAATAATAGGCATGCCTGTTGGAGAACGTAGTAATTTCAAAAAATTTCCTACGCACACGCAAGATCATGGTGATGCATAGCAACGAGAGGGGAGAGTGTTGTCGACGTACCCTCGTAGACCCGAAGCGGAAGCAATCACAACGTAGAGGAAGTAGTCGTACGTTCTCCTCGCGATCCGACCGATCCCGGCGCCGTTACTCCGACGCCCCCGAGTTCTTGACACACGTACAGCTCGATGACGTCCCTCGTACTCGATCCAGCCGAGTGTCGAGGGAGAGTTCCGTCGGCCTGACGGCGTGGTGACGATCTTGATGTTTCACGGCGCAGGGCTTCGCTTAAGCTTGCGACAGTATAACCGAGGTGGAATATGGTGGAGGGGGCACGCACACGGCTAAGGAACGATCCGTAGATCAAACTTGTGTCTTGTGCCTAGAGGTGCCCCTTGCCCCGTATATAAAGGAGCCAGGGGAGGGGTTGGCCGCCGGGAGGGGCGCGCGCCAGAGGAGTCCTCCTCCCACCGAGTAGGACTCCCCTTCCTTGTTGGAGTAGGAGAGAAGGAAAGAAGGGGAGAGGAGGAAGGAAAAGGGGGCTGCACCCCCTGTCCAATTCGGACTAGAGGGGGGCTGCGCCCCTTCTTCCTTTTGGCCTCTTTCCTCTATTTCCGTATGGCCCAATAAGGCCCATATACTCCCGGCGAATTCCGTAACTCTCCCAGTACTCGAAAAATACCGGATGACTCGGAACCTTCCGAACTCGAATATAGTCGTCAATATATCAATCTTTATGTCTCGACCATTTCGAGACTCCTCGTCATGTCCCGATCTCATCCGGGACTCCGAACTCCTTCGGTACATCAAAACTCATGAACTCATAATATAAGCATCGCCGAAACCTTAAGTGTGCGGACCCTACGGTTCGAGAACAATGTAGACATGACCGAGACACGTCTCCGTCAATAACCAATAGCGGGACCTGGATGCCCATATTGGCTCCTACATATTCTCGAAGATCTTTATCGGTCGAGACCGCATAACAACATCGTTGTTCCTTTGTCATCGGTATGTTACTTGCCCGAGATTCGATCGTCGGTATCCAATACCTAGTTCAATCTCGTTACGGCAAGTCTGTTTACTCGTTCCGTAATACATCATCTCGCAACTAACTCATTAGTTGTAATGCTTGCAAGGCTTAAGTGATGTGCATTACCGAGAGGGCCAGAGATACCTCTCCGACAATCGGAGTGACAAATCCTAATCTCGAAATATGCCAACCCAACATCTGCCTTTGGAGACACCTGTAGTACTCCTTTATAATCACCCGATTACGTTGTGACGTTTGGTAGTACCAAAGTGTTCCTCCGCAAGCGGAGTTGCATAATCTCATAGTTATAGGAACATGTATAAGTCATGGATAAAAGCAATAGCAACATACTAAGCGATCGGGTGCTAAGCTAATGGAATGGGTCATGTCAATCAGATCATTCAACTAATGATGTGACCTTGTTAATCAAATGACAACTCTTTGTCCATGGTTAGGAAACATAACCATCTTTGATTAACAAGCTAGTCAAGTAGAGGCATACTAGTGACACTCTGTTTGTCTATATATTCACACATGTATTATGTTTCCGGTTAATACAATTCTAGCATGAATAATAAACATTTATCATGATATAAGGAAATAAATAATAACTTTATTATTGCCTCTAGGGCATATTTCCTTCATCTCCCACTTGCACTAGAGTCAATAATCTAGATCACATCACCATGTGATTAACATCGATAGTTCACATCATCATGTGATTAACACCCATAGTTCACATCGCCATGTGACCAACACCCAAAGGGTTTACTAGATTCAGTAATCTAGTTCACATCGCTATGTGATTAACACCCAAAGAGTACTAAGGTGTGATCATGTTTTGCTTATGAGAGAGTCTTAGTCAGCGGGTCTTTCACATTCAGATCCGTTATGTATTTTGCAATTTTTCTATGTCTACAATGCTCGCTTGCGAAGCTACTCTAGCTAATTGCTCCCACTTTCAATATGTATCTAGATCGAGACTTAGAGTCATCGGATCGGTGTCAAAACTTGCATCGGCGTAACCCTTTACGCACGAACCTTTTTCACTTCCATAATCGAGAAACATATCCTTATTCCACTAAGGATAATTTTGACCATTGTCGATGATCTACTCCTAGATCACTATTGTACTCCTTGCCAAAACTCGGTCAGGGTATACAATAGATCTGGTACACAGCATGGCATACTTTATAGAACCTATGGCCAAGGCATAGGGAATGACTTTCATTCTCTTTCTATCTTCTGTCGTGGTTGGGTTTTGAGTCTTACTCAATTTCACACCTTGTAACACAGGCAAGAACTCTTTCTTTGACTGTTCTATTTTGAACTACTTCAAAATCTTGTCAAGGTATGTATTCATTGAAAAACCTTATCAAGCATCTTGATCTATCTCTATAGATCTTGATGCTCAATATGTAAGCAGCTTCACCGAGGTCTTTCTTTGAAAAACTTCTTTCAAACACTCCTTTATGCTTTGCAGAATAATTCTACATTATTTCCGATCTACAATATGTCATTCACATATACTTATCAGAAATGATGTAGTGCTCCCACTCACTTTCTAGTAAATACAGGCTTCACCATAAGTCTGTACAAAACTATATGCTTTGATCAACTCATCAAAGCGTATATTCCAACTCCGAGATGCTTGCACCAGTCCATAGATGGATCGCTGGAGCTTGCACACTTTGTTAGCTTCCTTTGGATCGAAAAAACCTTCTGGTTGCATCATATACAACTCTTCCTCCAGAAAACCATTCAGGAATGCAGTTTTTACATCCATTTGCCAAATTTCATAAATTGTGGCAATTGCTAACATGATTCGGACAGACTTAAGCATCGCTTCTGATTGAGAAAATCTCATTGTAGTCAACATCTTGAACTTTGTCGAAAACCTTTTTGCAACAAGTCGAGCTTTGTAGATAGTAACACTACTATCAACGTCCGTCTTTCTCTTGAAGATCCATTTATTTTCTATGGTTTGCCGATCATCGGGCAAATCCATCAAAGTCCATACTTTGTTCTCATACATGGATCATATCTCAGATTTCATGGCCTCAAACCATTTTGCGGAATCTGGGCTCATCATCGCTTCCTCATAGTTCGTAGGTTTGTCATGGTCAAGTAACACGACCTCCAGAACAGGATTACCGTACCACTCTGGTGCGGATCTCACTCTGTTTTACCTACGAGGTTCGGTAGTAACTTGATCCGAAGTTTTATGATCATCATCATTAGCTTCCTCACTAATTGGTGTAGGTGTCACAGGAACCAATTTCTGTGATGAACTACTTTCCAATAAGGGAACAGGTACAGTTACCTCATCAAGTTTTACTTTCCTCCCACTCACTTCTTTCGAGAGAAACTCCTTCTCTAGAAAGGATCCATCTTAAGCAACGAATATCTTGCCTTCGGATCTGTGATAGAAGGTGTACCCAACATTTTCCTTTGGGTATTCTATGAAGACGCACTTCTCTGATTTGGGTTCGAGCTTATCAGTATGAAACTTTTTCACATAAGCATTGCAACTCCAAACTTTAAGAAACGACAACTTGGGTTTCTTGCTAAACCACAGTTCATATAGTGTCGTCTCAACGGATTTAGATGGTGCCCAATTTAACGTGAATGCAGCTGTCTCTAATGCATGATCCCAAAATGATATTGGTAAATCAGTAAGAAACATCATAGATTGCACTATATCCAATAAAGTGCGGTTACGATGTTTGGACACACCATAACATTGTGGTGTTCCAGGTGGCGTGAGCTGTGAAACTATTCCACATTGTTTTAATTGAAGACCAAACTCGTAACTCAAATATTCGTCTCCGCGATCAGATCGTAGAAACCTTATTTTCTTGTCACGATGATTTTTCCACTTCACTCTGAAATTCTTTGAACCTTTCAACTATTTCAGACTTATGTTTCATCAAGTAGATATATCCATATCTGCTCAAATCATCTGTGAAGGTCAGAAAATAATGATACCCACCGCGAGCCTCAACACTCATCGGATCGCATACGTCAGTATGTATTATTTCCAATAAGTCAGTTGCTCGCTCCACTGTTCCGGAGAACGGAGTCTTAGTCATCTTGCCCATGAGGCATGGTTCGCAAGCATCAAGTGATTCATAATCAAGTGATTCCAAAATCCCATCAGCATGGTGTTTCTTCATGCGCTTTACACCAATATGACCTAAGCGGCGAGTACCACAAATAAGTTGCACTATCATTATTAACTTTGCATCTTTTGGTTTCAATATTATGAATATGTGTATTACTACGATCGAGATCCAATGAACCATTTTCATCGGGTGTGTAACCATATAAGGTTTTATTCATGTAAACAGAACAACAGTTTATTCTCTTACTTAAATGAATAACCGTATTGCAATAAACACGATCAAATCATATTCATGCTCAACGCAAACACCAAATAACATTTATTTAGGTTCAACACCAACCCGAAAGTATAGGGAGTGTGCGATGATGATCATATCAATCTTGAAACTACTTTCAACACACATCGTCACTTCATCCTTAACTAGTTTCTGTTTATTCTGCAACTCCCGTTTCGAGTTACTACTCTTAGCAACCGAACAAGTATCAAATACTCAGGGCTACTATAAACACTAGTAGAGCACACATCAATAACCTGTATATCAAATATACCCTTGTTCACTTTGCCATCCTTCTTATCCACCAAATACTTGGGGTAGTTCTGCTTCCAGTGACCAGTCCCTTTGCAGTAGAAGCACTTAGTCTCAGGCTTAGGTCCAGACTTGGGCTTCTTTACTTGAGCAGCAACTTGCTTGCCGTTCTTCTTGAAGTTCCCTTCTATCCCTTTGCCCTTTTCTTGAAACTAGTGGTCTTGTTAACCATCAACACTTGATGTTTTTCTTGATTTCTACCTTCATCGATTTCATCATCATGAAAACTCGGAATCATTTTCATCATCCCTTGCATACTATAGTTCATCACGAGGTTCTACTAACTTGGTGATGGTGACTAGAGAATTCTGTCAATCACTATCTTATCTCGGAAGATTAACTCCCACTTGATTCAGCGATTGTAGTACCTGACAATCTGAGCACATGCTCACTAGTTGAGCGATTCTCCTCCATCTTTTAGCCATAGAACTTGTTGGAGACTTCATATCTCTCAACTCGGTATTTGCTTGAAATATTAACTTCAATTCTGGAACATCTCATATGGTCCATGATGTTCAAAACATCTTTGAAGTCGATTCTAAGCCATAAAGCATGGTGCACAAAACTATCAAGTAGTCATCATATTGAGCTAGCCAAACGTTCATAACGTCGCATCGCTCTCCCGCAATAGGTCTGTCACCTAGCGGTGCATCAAGGACATAATTCTTACGTGCAGCAATGAGGATAAACCTCGGATCACGGATCAAATCCGCATCATTGCTACTAACATTTTTCAACATAATTTTCTCTAGGAACATATCAAAATAAACATATGAAAGCAACAACGCAAGCTATTGATCTTACAACATAATTTGCAAAATACTATCAGGACTAAGTTCATGATAAATTTAAGTTCAGTTAATCATATTACTTAAGAACTCCCACTTAGACAGACATCTCTCTAGTCATCTAAGTGATCACGTGATCCAAATCAACTAAACCATAACCGATCATCACGTGAAATGGAGTAGTTTTCAATGGTGAACATCTTATGTTGATCATATCTACTATATGATTCACGCTCGACCTTTCGGTCTCCGTGTTCCGAGGCCATATCTGCATATGCTAGGCTCGTCAAGTATAACCTGAGTATTCTGCGTGTGCAAAACTGGCTTGCACCCGTTGTAGATGGACGTAGAGCTTATCACACCCGATCATCACGTGGTGTCTGGGCACGACGAACTTTGGCAACGGTGCATACTCAAGGAGAACACTTCTTGATAATTTAGTGAGAGATCATCTTATAATGCTACCGTCAATCAAAGCAAGATAAGATGCATAAAAGATAAACATCACATGCAAATCAATATAAGTGATATGATATGGTCATCATCTTCTTGTGCTTTGTGATCTCCATCTCAGCAGCACCATCATGATCACCATCGTCACCGGCGTGACACCTTGATCTCCATCGTAGCATCGTTGTCGTTACACCATCTATTGCTTCTACGACTATCGCTACCGCTTAGTGATAAAGTAAAGCAATTACAGGGCGTTTGCATTTCATACAATAAAGCGACAACCATATGGCTCCTGCCGATTGCGATAACCGGTTACAAAACATGATCATCTCATACAATAAAATATAGCATCACGTCTTGACCATATCACATCACAACATGCCCTGCAAAAACAAGTTAGGCGTCCTCTACTTTGTTGTTGCAAATTTTACGTGGCTGCTACGGGCTTAAGCAAGAACCAGTCTCACCTCGCATCAAAACCACAGCGATACTTCGTCAAATAGACTCGTTTTAACCTTCTCAAGGACCGGGCGTAGCCACACTCAGTTCAACTAAAGTGAGAGAGACAGGCACCCACCAGTCACCTTTAAGCAACGAGTGCTCGTGGCGGTGAAACCAGTCTCGCGTAAGCGTCTGGCGTAATGTCGGTGCAGGCCGCTTCATCTCACAATACCGCTGAACCAAAGTATGACATGCTTGGTAGGTAGTATGACTTGTATCGCCCACAACTCACTTGTGTTCTACTCGTGCAAAACATCAAACCATAAAACCTAGGCTCGGATGCCACTTGTTGGAGAACGTAGTAATTTCAAAAATTTCCCTCGCACGCAAGATCATGGTGATGCATAGCAACGAGAGGGGAGAGTGTTGTCTACGTACCCTCGTGACCCAAGCGGAAGCAATCACAACGTAGAGGAAGTAGTCGTCGTTCTCCTCGCGATCCGACCGATCCGGCGCCGTTACTCCGACGCCCCGAGTTCTTGACACACGTACAGCTCGATGGCGTCCCTCGTACTCGATCCAGCCGAGTGTCGAGGAGAGTTCCGTCGGACGACGGCGTGGTGACGATCTTGATGTTTCACCGGCGCGAGGCTTCGCCTAAGCTTCGCGACGGTATAACCGAGGTGGAATATGGTGGAGGGGGGCACCGCACACGGCTAAGGAACGATCCGTAGATCAAACTTGTGTCTTGTGCCTAGAGGTGCCCCTTGCCCCGTATATAAAGGAGCCAGGGGGAGGGTTGGCCGGCGGAGGGGCGCGCGCCAGAGGAGTCCTCCTCCCACCGAGTAGGACTCCCCCTTCCTTGTTGGAGTAGGAGAGAAGGAAAGAAGGGGAGAGGAGGAAGGAAAAGGGGGCTGCACCCCCTGTCCAATTCGGACTAGAGGAGGGCTGCGCCCCTTCTTCCTTTTGGCCTCTTTCCTCTATTTCCGTATGGCCCAATAAGGCCCATATACTCCCGGCGAATTCCGTAACTCTCGGTACTCGAAAAATACCGGATGACTCGGAACCTTTCCGAACTCGAATATAGTCGTCAATATATCAATCTTTACGTCTCGACCATTTCGAGACTCCTCGTCATGTCCCCGATCTCATCCGGGACTCCGAACTCCTTCAGTACATCAAAACTCATAAACTCATAATATAACCGCATCGCCGAAACCTTAAGTGTGCGGACCCTACGGTTCGAGAACAATGTAGACATGACCGAGACACGTCTCCGGTCAATAACCAATAGCGGGACCTGGATGCCCATATTGGCTCCTACATATTCTACGAAGATCTTTATCGGTCGAGACCGCATAACAACATCGTTGTTCCCTTTGTCATCGGTATGTTACTTGCAGAGATTCGATCGTCGGTATCCAATACCTAGTTCAATCTCGTTACCGCAAGTCTCTTTACTCGTTCCGTAATACATCATCTCGCAACTAACTCATTAGTTGTAATGCTTGCAAGGCTTAAGTGATGTGCATTACCGAGAGGGCCCAGAGATACCTCTCCGACAATCGGAGTGACAAATCCTAATCTCGAAATCGCCAACCCAACATCTGCCTTTGGAGACACCTGTAGTACTCCTTTATAATCACCCGATTCGTTGTGACGTTTGGTAGTACCAAAGTGTTCCTCCGCAAGCGGAGTTGCATAATCTCATAGTTATAGGAACATGTATAAGTCATGGATAAAAGCAATAGCAACATACTAAACGATCGGGTGCTAAGCTAATGGAATGGGTCATGTCAATCAGATCATTCAACTAATGATGTGACCTTGTTAATCAAATGACAACTCTTTGTCCATGGTTAGGAAACATAACCATCTTTGATTAACAAGCTAGTCAAGTAGAGGCATACTAGTGACACTCTGTTTGTCTATATATTCACACATGTATTATGTTTCCGGTTAATACAATTCTAGCATGAATAATAAACATTTATCATGATATAAGGAAATAAATAATAACTTTATTATTGCCTCTAGGGCATATTTCCTTCAATGCCTACAACAGGTCTATGTATCTTAGCATCTGGTCTAGCAATATGAGCAGTTTCACCACAGAAGTAAATAACATGCCCATCTATATTATCATCCAAGAGACCTTTAGCCATAGCAATACTAGGTTCAACTTTGATTTGCTCAGGGGGTGTATAAGTTCTAGTATTACTCTTACGAACAACAGTTGAAGCTTTAGCATGATCCTTTATCCTAACAGGAAAAGGTGGTCTCTCAACATAGGTAGTAGGAACAATACGATCATTATAAGTGATAGTCTTTTCTTCAACTGTAATAGGTGCAACTACCTTTACTTCAGTGGGAGGGTTATATTTAAACCACTTCTCCTTAGGGAGATCAACGTGAGTAGCAAAAGATTCACAAAAGCAGCTACTATCTCAGAGTCAAGTCCATATTAGAGCTAAATCCACGAAAAGCATCGGTATCCATAAAAGATTTAACACAATCAAACCTAGGTGTCATACCTGACTCCTTACCATCGTCGGAACCCCAATCTTCAGAGTTGCGTTTAATTCTTTCCAGTAAATCCCACTTGAATTCAGTAGTCTTCAGCATATAAAAACCAGCACAGGAAGTATCAAGCATGGTGCGATCATTGAGAGAAAGCCAAACATAATTTTTTTGAATAATCATATCTCTTGAGAGCTCATGATTGGGGCATGAATATAACATTGACTTAAGCCTCCCCCAAGCTTGAGCCATGCTTTCTCCTTCGTGAGGCCAAAAATTATATATGTAATTATGATCACGATGAACAAGATGCATAGGATAGAACTTCTGGTGAAATTCCAACTTCAATCATTTATAGTTCCAAGATCCCGTATCATCACATAGCCTATACCATGTCAATGCATCTCCCTTCAAAGATAAAGGGAAGACCTTCCTTTTGACAACATTATCGGGTATACCTGCAAGCTTAAATAATCCACAAACTCCATCCACAAAGATAAGGTGTAAATCGGGATGCAATGTTCCATCTCCTGCAAAGGGATTAGCTAGCAATTTCTCTATCATACCCGAAGGAATTTCAAAGTAAACATTTTCAGTAGATTCAGTAGGTTGAGGAGCAACACTTTGCTCTACTGGTCGGGGTGAAGATACCACGAACAAGCCCCTCAAAGGATTAGTTTCCATAGTAACAAGTGATAGAAAATTCCACTCACCAAAGGCGCTTCACTCCCCGGCAACGGCGCCAGAAAAGAGTCTTGATGACCAACAAATATAGGGGATCTATCGTAGTCCTTTTGATAAGTAAGAGTGTCGAACCCAACGAGGAGAAAAAGGAAATGACAAGCGGTTTTCAGTAAGGTATTCTCTGCAAGCACTGAAATTATAGGTAACAGATAGTTTTGTGATAAGATAATTTGTAACGGGTAACAAGAAATGAAAGTAAATAAGGTGCAGCAATGTGGCCCAATCCTTTTTGTAGCAAAGGACGAGCCTGGACAATTTCTTATAATGAGAAAAGTGCTCTCGAGGACACATGGGAATTATCATCAAGCTAGTTTCATCACGCTCATACGATTCGCGTTCGGTACTTTGATAATTTGATTTGTGGGTGGACCGGTTCTTGGGTACTGCCCTTTCTTGGACAAGCATCCCACTTATGACTAACCCCTATTGCAAGCATTCGCAACTACAAAAGAAGTATGAAGGTAAACCTAACCATAGCATGAAACTAGTGGATCCAAATCAGCCCCTTACGAAGCAATGCATAAACTAGGGTTTAAGCTTCTATCACTCTAGCAACCCATCATCTACTTATTACTTCCCAATGCCTTCCTCTAGGCCCAAATAATGGTGAAGTGTCATGTAGTCGACGTTCACATAACACCACTAGAGAAGAGACAACATACATCTCATCAAATATCGAACGAATACTAAATTCACATGACTACTAATAGCAAGACTTCACCCATGTCCTCAGGAACAAATGTAACTACTCACAAAGCATATTCATGTTCATGATCAGAGGAGTATTAATATGCATTAAGGATCTGAACATATGAGGTTCCACCAAGTAAACCAATTAGCATCAACTACAAGGAGTAATCAACACTACTAGCAACCCACAGGTACCAATTTGTGGTTTTGATACAAGATTGGATACAAGAGAGGAACTAGGGTTTTGACAGGAGATGGTGCTGGTGAAGATGTTGAGGGAGATTGACCCCCTCCCGATGAGAGGATCGTTGGTGATGATGATGGTGATATTTCCCCCTTTCGGAGGGAAGTTTCCCCGGTAGAACAGCTCCGCTGGAGCCCTAGATTGGTTCCGCCAAGGTTCCGCCTCGTGGCGGTGGAGTTTCGTCCCGTAAGCTTGCCTCTGATTTTTTCCAGGGTAAAAACCTTCATGTCGGTGTCAAAACTGGCGGATCTCGGGTAGGGGGTCCCTGACTGTGCGTCTAGGCGGATGGTAACAGGAGACGAGGGACACGATGTTTTTACCCAGGTTCGGGCCCTCTTGATGGAGGTAAAACCCTACGTCCTGCTTGATTAATATTGATGATATGGGTAGTACAAGAGTGGATCTACCACGAGATCAAGGAGGCTAAACCTAGAAGCTAGCCTATGGTATGATTGTTGTAATGTATGTTGTCCTACGGACTAAAGCCCTCCGTTTATATAGACACCGGAGAGGGCTAGGGTTACACAGAGTCGGTTACAATGGTAGGAGATCTACATATCCGTATCGCCAAGCTTGCCTTCCACGCCAAGGAAAGTCCCATCCGGACACGGACGGAGTCTTCAATCTTGTATCTTCGTAGTCTTGGAGTCGGCGGATAATGATAGCCCGGCTGTCCGGACACCCCTAGTCCAGACTCCTCGGTAGCCCTGAACCAGGCTTCAATGATGATTAGTCCGGTAGCGCATAATGTTCGGCATTGCAAGGCGGGTTCCTCCCTTGAATAATCCAGAGAAGATCATGAACACCAGGATAGTGTCCGGCTCTGCAAAATAAATTCCACATTCCACCGTAGAGAGAATAAAATGTACACTAGCTCAATCTGTGATGTATTACGCAGCGTGACATCACACCGCTACCAAGCCACTGTTTGAATCGTTTTTTACTACACCACCTCAGCACATTTAGCGAAGCGGTTTCCTTGGCACGTCTTGTCGAAGCAGAGATCGTGTCCCCCTTATTCCGGGATTCTCATCAATACGTGCGTGGGTAACCCAACCGTTCCCGTCGCCACGCCTCCTCTATCGAAGGTGAATCCCAAACAGTCACGGAGACGGCTCTTGGTATTTTTTCCTCTTTATAAGAGGACCAAGACTTGTCCTTGTTCTTCAATCTCGCATCGAATCTCCTCCTCGCTCCCAGTTCCAACACCCAGAGCCTCAGATTCGAGCGCTTCGGATTCTCAACCATGTCCGGCTCCGACCTCCAGGGCCGGTGGATGCCCTCCTCCGTCACGGAGGAGGACATATTGAAGTTACGTGAAGCCAAGTACACCGCCTCGAGGTTTCAAGACAGTTGCCCGCCCAAGGGCAGGCCGTGCCCGCCCTGAGCCCGGTGAGTTCGTTGTCTTCGTATCCCACCTCCGTCGGGGTTTAGGCTTCCCGACGGACCCCTTCGTGAGAGGACTCATGTTCTACTATGGGCTGGACTTTCACGACTTGGCTCCGGAGTCCATCCTCCACATCTTCGCATTCATTATCGTCTGAAGCCTTCCTCCGCGTCCTCCCCACTTCGCTTGTGGTGAAGACCTTCAAGGTGGAGCCAAGATGATCGGGGCGTCAGCGAGTCGGCGGAAGCGACCATAAGCAAAAGGCCGATGCCCGTGGCCCAAGGGTTCCTTCCAAGAGGAACTCGGACTGTGGCAGCAGGAGCGGTTCTATATCACCGCTCCGAAGGGCAGCAGGCAAAAGCCACCGCCTTCATTCCACCCGGGACCTCCACGCCAACTGATGTCGTGGGTCAACCAAGGGCTCAATTGGGGGCCGTCCGTGAAGGAAATATGCCCTAGAGGCAATAATAAAGTTATTATTTATTTCCTTATATCATGATAAATGTTTATTATTCATGCTAGAATTGTATTAACCGGAAACATAATACATGTGTGAATATATAGACAAACAGAGTGTCACTAGTATGCCTCTACTTGACTAGCTTGTTAATCAAAGATGGTTATGTTTCCTAACCATGAACAAGGAGTTGTTATTTGATTAACAAGGTCACATCATTAGTTGAATGATCTGATTGACATGACCCATTCCGTTAGCTTAGCACACGATCGTTTAGTATGTTGCTATTGCTTTCTTCATGACTTATACATGTTCCTATAACTATGAGATTATGCAACTCCCGTTTACCGGAGGAACACTTTGGGTACTACCAAACGTCACAACGTAACTGGGTGATTATAAAGGAGTACTACAGTGTCTCCAAAGGCAGATGTTGAGTTGGCGTATTTGAGATTAGGTTTTGTCACTCGATTGTCGGAGAGGTATCTCTGGGCCCTCTCGGTAATACACATCACTTAAGCCTTGCAAGCATTACAACTAATGAGTTAGCTGTGAGATGATGTATTACGGAACGAGTAAAGAGACTTGCCGTAACGAGATTGAACTAGGTATTGGATACCGACGATCGAATCTCGGGCAAGTAACATACCGATGACAAAGGAACAACGTATGTTGTTATGCGGTCCGACCGATAAAGATCTTCGTAGAATATGTAGGAGCCAATATGGGCATCCAGGTCCCGCTATTGGTTATTTACCGGAGACGTGTCTCGTCATGTCTACATTGTTCTCGAACCGTAGGGTCCGCACGCTTAAGGTTTCGATGACGGTTATATTATGAGTTTGTGTATTTTGATGTACCAAGAAGTTCGAGTCCCGGATGTGATCACGGACATGACGAGGAGTCTCGAAATGGTCGAGACATAAAGATTGATATATTGGAAGCCTATGTTTGGAGTTCGAATGGTTCCGGTGAAATCGGGATTTTACCGAACACCGGGGTTACGGAACCTCCCGGGGTTAATGGGCCTTAGTGGGCCATGAGGGAGAAGAGGAAGGGCCGGCCAGACAGGCCGCGCCCCTCCCCTAGTCTGAATAGGACAGGAGAGGGGGCGGCGCCCCTTCCCTCTTTCCTCCCCAAGTCCTAATCCAACTAGGAAAGGGGAGTCCTACTCCGGTGGGAGTAGGACTCCTCACGCCTCCTCCTAAGGCCGGCCGCAGCCCCCCCTTGCTCCTTTATATACGGGCAGGGGGCACCCTAGAACACACAAGTTGATCCTTGAGATCGTTCCTTAGCCGTGTGCGGTGCCCCTCCACCATAATCCACCTCGGTCATATCGTGGCGGTGCTTAGGCAAAGCCTGCGCCGGTAGAACATCAAGATCGTCCTGCCACGCCGTCATCTTGTGGAACTCTCCTCCCGAGCTCTCTTGGATTGGAGCCCGAGGAGCGCCATCGAGCTGTACGTGTGTCAAGAACTCGGAGGCGCGGAGTAACGGCGCTGGATCGGTTGGATCGCGAGGAGAACGTCGACTACTTCCTCTACGTTGTGATCGCTTCGCTTGGTCTCACGAGGGTGCGTAGACAACACTCTCCCCTCTCGTTGCTATGCATCACCATGATCTTGCGTGTGCGTAGGAAATTTTTGAAATTACTCGCTCCCCAACAAGGCATCCGAGCCTAGGTTTTTATGGTTTGATGTTTTGCACGAGTAGAACACAAGTGAGTTGTGGGCGATACAAGTCATACTACCTACCAGCATGTCATACTTTGGTTCAGCGGTATTGTGAGATGAAGCGGCCCGGACCGACATTACGCGTACGCTTACGCGAGACTGGTTTCACCGCTACGAGCACTCGTTGATTAAAGGTGACTGGCGGGTGTCTCTCTCTCACTTTAGTTGAACCGAGTATGGCTACGCCCGTCCTTGAGAAGGTTAAACGAGTCTATTTGACGAAATATCGTTGTGGTTTTGATGCGTGGTGAGATTGGTTCTTGCTTAAGCCCGTAGCAGCCACGTAAAATTTGCAACAACAAAGTAGAGGACGTCTAACTTGTTTTTGCAGGCATGTTGTGATGTGATATGGTCAAGACATGATGCTATATTTTATTGTATGAGATGATCATGTTTTGTAACCGGTTATCGCAATCGGCTGGAGCCATATGGTTGTCGCTTTATTGTATGAAATGCAAGCGCTCTGTAATTGCTTTACTTTATCACTAAGCGGTAGCGATAGTCGAGAAGCAATAGATGGCGAGACGACAACGATGCTACGATGAAGATCAAGGTGTCGCGCGCGGTGACGATGGTGATCACGACGGTGCTTGGAGATGGAGATCACAAGCACAAGATGATGATGGCCATATCATATCACTTATATTGATTGCATGTGATGTTTATCCTTTATGCATCTTATCTTGCTTTGATTGACGGTAGCATTTTAAGATGATCTCTCACTAAAATTATCAAGAAGTGTTCTCCTGAGTATGCACCGTTGCCAAAGTTAAATCGTGCCCGGACACCACGTGATGATCGGTGTGATAAGCTCTACGTCCATCTACAACGGTTGCAAGCCAGTTTTGCACACGCGGAATACTCAGGTTAAAACTTGACGAGCCTAGCATATGCAGATATGGCCTCGGAACATGGAGACCGAAAGGTCGAGGGTGAATCATATAGTAGATATGATCAACATAAGATGTTCACCATTGAAAACTACTCCATCTCACGTGATGATCGGTTATGGTTTAGTTGATTTGGATCACGTGATCACTTAGATGACAAGAGAGATGTCTGTCTAAGTGGGAGTTCTTAAGTAATATGATTAATTGAACTTAAATTTATCATGAATTAGTCCTGGTAGTATTGTGCAAATTATGTTGTAAGATCAATAGCTTGCATAGTTGCTTTCATATGTTTATTTTGATATGTTCCTAGAGAAAATTGTATTGAAAAATGTTAGTAGCAATGATGCGGATTGGATCCGTGATCTGAGGATTATCCTCATTGCTGCACAGAAGAATTATGTCCTTAATGCACCGCTAGGTGACAGACCTATTGCAGGAGCAGATGCAGACGTTATGAACGTTTGGCTAGCTCAATATGATGACTACTTGATAGTTTTGTGCACCATGCTTAACGGCTTAGAATCGGGACTTCAAAGACGTTTTGAACGTCATGGACCATATGAGATGTTCCAGGAGTTGAAGTTAATATTTCAAGCAAATACCCGAGTTGAGAGATATGAAGTCTCCAACAAGTTCTATAGCTAAAAGATGGAGGAGAATCGCTCAACTAGTGAGCATGTGCTCAGATTGTCTGGTTACTTCAATCGCTTGAATCAAGTGGGAGTTAATCTTCCAGATAAGATAGTGATTGACAGAATTCTCTAGTCACCATCACCAAGTTAGTAGAACTTCGTGATGAACTATAGTATGCAAGGGATGATGAAAATGATTCCCGAGTTTTTCATGATGATGAAATCGATGAAGGTAGAAATCAAGAAAGAACATCAAGTGTTGATGGTTAACAAGACCACTAGTTTCAAGAAAAGGGCAAAGGGATAGAAGGGAACTTCAAGAAGAACGGCAAGCAAGTTGCTGCTCAAGTGAAGAAGCCCAAGTCGGACCTAAGCACGAGACTAAGTGCTTCTCTTGCCGCAAAGGGACTGGTCCTCGAAGCAGGACTACCCCAAGTATTTGGCGGATAAGAAGGATGGCAAAGTAAAAAAGTATATTTGATATACATGTTATTGATGTGTACTTTACTAGTGTTTATAGCAACCCTCGGTATTTGGTACTGGTTCGGTTGCTAAGAGTAGTAACTCAAACAGGAGTTGCGAATAAATGAAACTAGTTAAGGGTGAAGTGACGATATGTGTTGAAAATAGTTTCAAGATTGATATGATCATCATCGCACACTCCCTATACTTTCGGGATTAGTGTTGAACCTAAATAAATGTTATTTGGTGTTTGCGTTGAGCATGAATATGATTTGATCGTGTTTATTGCAATACGGTTATTCATTTAAGTAAGAGAATAAACTGTTGTTCTGTTTACATGAATAAAACCTTATATGGTTACACATCCAATGAAAATGGTTCATTGGATCTCGATCGTAGTGATACACATATTCATAATATTGAAACCAAAAGATGCAAAGTTAATAATGATAGTGCAACTTATTTGTGGCACCGCCGCTTAGGTCATATTGGTGTAAAGCGATGAAGAAACTCCATGCCGATGGGATTTTGGAATCACTTGATTATGAATCACTTGATGCTTATAACCATGCCTCATGGGCAAGATGACTAAAACTCCGTTCTCCGAACAATGGAACAAGCTCTTGACTTATTGGAAATAATACATACCGATGTATGCGATCCAATGAGTGTTGATGCTCGTGGCAAGTATCGTTATTTCGACCTTCACAGATAATTTGAGTAGATATGGGTATATCTACTTGATGAAACATAAGTCTGAAATAGTTGAAAGGTTCAAAGAATTTCAGAGTGAAGTGGAAAAATCATCGTAACAAGAAAATAAAGTTTCTACGATCGATCGCGGAGACAAATATTTGAGTTCTGAGTTTGGTCTTCAATTAAAACAATGTGGAATAGTTTCACAAATTCATGCCACCGAACACCACATCATAATGGTGTGTCCAAACATCATAACCGTACTTTATTGGATATAGTACAATCTATGATGTTTCTTACCGATTTACCAATATCGTTTTGGGATCATGCATTAGAGACAGCTGCATTCACATTAAAAGGGCACCATCTAAATCCGTTGAGACGACACTATATGAACTGTGGTTTAGCAAGAAACCCAAGTTGTCGTTTCTTAAAGTTTGGAGTTGCGATGCTTATGTGAAAAGTTTCATCCCGATAAGCTCGAACCCAAATCGAGAAGTGCGTCTTCATAGAATACCCAAAGGAAATTGTTGGGTACACCTTCTATCACAGATCCGAAGGCAAGATATTCGTTGCTTAAGATGGATCCTTTCTAGAGAAGTAGTTTCTCTCGAAAGAAGTGAGTGGGAGGAAAGTAGAACTTGATGAGGTAATCGCATACTGTTCCCTTATTGAAAGTAGTTCATCACGAAATCTGTTCTTGTGACTACTATACCAATTAGTGAGGAAGCTAATGATGATGATCATGTAACTTGGATCAAGTTACTACCGAACCTCGTAGGTAAACAGAGTGAGATCCGCACTGAGTGGTACGGTAATCCTGCTCGAGGTCGTGTTACTTGACCATGACAAACCTATGAACTATGAGGAAGCGATGATGAGCCCAGATTCCGCAAAATGGTTTGAGGCCATGAAATCGAGATATGATCCATGTATGAGAACAAAGTATGGACTTTGATGGATTTGCCCGATGATCGGCAAACGATAGAAAATAAATGGATCTTCAAGAGGAAGACGGACGTTGATAGTAGTGTTACTATCTACAAAGCTCGACTTGTTGCAAAAGGTTTTCGACAAGTTCAAGGGTTGACTACGATGAGACCTTCTCACCCGTGGCGATGCTTAAGTCTGTCCAATCATGTTAGCAATTGCCGATTTTTATGAAATCGGCAAATGGATAAACAAAACTGCATTCCTTAATGGAGTTAATAAAGAAGAGTTGTATGTGATGCAACCAAGAGGTTTTGTCGATCCTAAAGGTGTTAACAAAATGTGCATCTATGGACCGGTGTAAGCATCTCGGAGTTGGAATATACGCTTTGATAAGTTGATCAAAGCATATAGTTTATACAGACTTGCGATGAAGCCCGTATTTACTACAAAGTGAGTGGGAGCACTACAAGATTTCGATAAGTATATGTGAATGACATATTGTAGATCGGAAATAATGTAGAATTATTCTGCAAAGCATAAAGGAGTGTTTAAAAGGAGTTTTTCAAAGAAAGACCTCGGTAAAGCTGCTTACATATTGAGCATCAAGATCTATAGAGATAGTTCAAGACGCTTGATAAGTTTTTTTTTCAATGAGTACATACCTTGACAAGATTTTGAAGTAGTTCAAAATGGAACAGTCAAAGAAAGAGTTCTTGCCTGTGTTACAAGGTGTAAAATTGAGTAAGACTCAAAACCCGACCACGGCAGAAGATAGAAAGAGAATGAAAGTCATTCCCTATGCCTTGGCCATAGGTTCTATAAAGTATGCCATGCTGTGTACCAGATCTGTTGTATATCCTACACTGAGTTTGGCAAGGGAGTACAATAGTGATCTAGGAGTAGATCATCGACAATGTCAAAATTATCCTTAGTGGAATAAGGATATGTTTCTCGATTATGGAAGTGACAAAAGGTTAAATCGTAAGGGTTACGCCGATGCAAATTTTGACACCGATCCGATGACTCTAAGTCTCGATCTAGATACATATTGAAAGTGGGAGCAATTAGCTAGAGTAGCTCCGTGCGAGCATTGTAGACATAGAAAATTGCAAAATACATAACGGATCTGAATGTGAAAGACCCGCTGACTAAGATTCTCTCACAAGCAAAACATGATCACACCTTAGTACTCTTTGGGTGTTAATCACATAGCGATGTGAACTAGATTATGAATCTAGTAAACCCTTTGGGTGTTGGTCACATGGCGATGTGAACTATGGGTGTTAATCACATGATGATGTGAACTATCGATGTTAATCACATGGTGATGTGATCTAGATTATTGACTCTAGTGCAAGTGGGAGATGAAGGAAATATGCCCTAGAGGCAATAATAAAGTTATTATTTATTTCCTTATATCATGATAAATGTTTATTATTCATGCTAGAATTGTATTAACCGGAAACATAATACATGTGTGAATATATAGACAAACAGAGTGTCACTAGTATGCCTCTACTTGACTAGCTTGTTAATCAAAGATGGTTATGTTTCCTAACCATGAACAAGGAGTTGTTATTTGATTAACAAGGTCACATCATTAGTTGAATGATCTGATTGACATGACCCATTCCGTTAGCTTAGCACACCATCATTTAGTATGTTGCTATTGCTTTCTTCATGACTTATACATGTTCCTATAACTATGAGATTATGCAACTCCGCTTACGGAGGAACACTTTGGGTACTACCAAACATCACAACGAATCGGGTGATTATAAAGGAGTACTACAGTGTCTCCAAAGGCGTATGTTGGGTTGGCGATTTCGAGATTAGGTTTTGTCACTCCGATTGTCTGGAGAGGTATCTCTGGGCCCTCTCGGTAATACACATCACTTAAGCCTTGCAAGCATTACAACTAATGAGTTAGCTGTGAGATGATGTATTACGAACGAGTAAAGAGACTTGCGTAACGAGATTGAACTAGGTATTGGATACCGATGATCGAATCTCGGCAAGTAACATACCGATGACAAAGGAACAACGATGTTGTTATGCGGTCCGACCGATAAAGATCTTCGTAGAATATGTAGGAGCCAATATGGGCATCCAGGTCCCGCTATTGGTTATTGACCGGAGACGTGTCTTGGTCATGTCTACATTGTTCTCGAACCGTAAGGTCCGCACGCTTAAGGTTTCGATGACGGTTATATTATGAGTTTGTGTATTTTGATGTACCGAAGAAGTTCGGAGTCCCGGATGTGATCACGGACATGACGAGGAGTCTCGAAATGGTCGAGACATAAAGATTGATATATTGGAAGCCTATGTTTGGAGTTCGAATGGTTCCGGTGAAATCGGATTTTACCTAACACAGGGGTTACCGGAACCCTCCCGGGGGTTAATGGGCCTTAGTGGGCCATGAGGGAGAAGAGGAGGGCCGGCCAGGGCAGGCCGCGCGCCCCCTCCCCCCTAGTCCGAATAGGACAAGGAAGGGGGGGGCGCCCCCCTTTCCTCTTTCCCTCCCCCCAAGTCCTAATCCAACTAGGAAAGGGGGGAGTCCTACTCCCGGTGGGAGTAGGACTCCTCCGGCGCGCCTCCTCCTAGGGCCGGCCGCACCCCCCCTTGCTCCTTTATATACGGGGGCAGGGGCACCCTAGAACACACAAGTTGATCCTTGAGATCGTTCCTTAGCCGTGTGCGGTGCCCCCCTCCACCATAATCCACCTCGGTCATATCGTAGCGGTGCTTAGGCAAAGCCCTGCGTCGGTAGAACATCAAGATCGTCACCATGCCGTCGTGCTGACGGAACTCTCCCTCCCCGAAGCTCTACTGGATTGGAGCCCGAGGAGCGTCATCGAGCTGTACGTGTGTCAAGAACTCGGAGGCGCCGGAGTAACGGTGCTGGATCGGTTGGATCACGAGGAGAACGTACGACTACTTCCTCTACGTTGTGATCGCTTCCGCTTGGTCCACGAGGGTACGAGACAACACTCTCCCTCGTTGCTATGCATCACCATGATCTTGCGTGTGCGTAGGAAATTTTTGAAATTACTACGCTCCCCAACAGTCCAAGACGTGCCCTCACCGCAGGGCGGATTCGAGACCTCCAAGCGAGGAGATCGACCGATCGTGGTGATGCAGTCATGCTAATCGTGCATCTTCGCCTCGCAAACGCCGCCCTCTCCATCTATGGGAGTTCAACCCGGAGGGACCTCGGATTCTCCAATACTTTATGGGTGTGACACCCGTGGAGATGTACAAGTTGTTCTTCGGACCGCAGGTGGCGTGTCCGGAATTAGCCGAGGACGCGGGCCTAAGCCGCAATCGCCCGGATACTCAGGTAAATAGCTCAGAGTCCGGACATTCTGTTTATATGCCTTTCTAGAGTTCGCCTCCTGACCCATTACTCTTCGCAGGAATGGGTGGCGCGATCAAGGCTGATAAGGTGTCCGGCCCCCCTCCCAGAGACCGCACTGGAGCCCGTGCTGGTCAGAATGTTGGAGGTCGCGCCCATAGAAGGGAGCGAAGGGGAAAGTAGAGGAGCTAATATTTCGCCCAAAGGCGCGCTCAAGAGGGGGAATTAAAACCCTCCTCCGTGGGGAGAAGAGGACCGCCTCAAGATCCGGAGGCCAAAGCCCTAAGCGTGGGAAGAGATCTTCACTGGGGTCCGGCCCCGGAGAGAATCCGGACGCACAATCATCGCCAAAGGATCAGCCCTCCAACGAGCCGTGAGTATGAAAAGGGAGTTAATTAGTAAGGAAATACCTTCATTTGTGCTTCAGGGTAACTGAAATATTTATATTGCAGTTCGGATCTGCAGCCTTCTCGATGAGTTCATCTTGGGGACCTTCTTCCGGAGATGATGGAGAGTCAACGCCTCCGTCTGCAGCGCCGTCCAGATAAGGCAAAGCGAGCTGAAGTATCATCACGGAGGGTATCCCCGAGTCCGGAGGGGCCAGAGTTCGCACCCACTAGTATCCGCCGAGAATCAAGAATCTGCTTGAGAGGGCGCCCATTTCGAAGATCACCGTGCGTTGATGCGTATGGTGATTGAAGGATTTCGTCCGCCGAGAGCGGATTATGCAATGCCGCCATGAGTTTGTCAAGCGGATTTGAGGTACGCGAGAATGACGCACCTTTTGTCTTTTAACAGTTTTGCACATAAAAATGCGCCCTGTATAGATAGTAGCCCCTGGGACTCGGTAGGTTGTCGGAAACGACAGCGTGCCGAGGATCAAAATCGCAAGTAATGAATGTTGCCGTTCCTATGCAGGTGGCGGATAGTCCGAGGGCTAGCCGGACTAATGGGGTTGCTGAGTTGATGCGCAACTTGACGTGGCGGGCGGATGCGACATCGCACTTGTCAACCGGCGACTTGACGAGTCGCAAGGTAAATGAGTTCTCCGTAGTCGCTTTATTAAGGGGGTCGAAGCCCTCCTCTGATAAATTATATGTTGTTGTACAGACGGTGCTGCTGCTGTGGAGAGCCTTCGGGCCGAACTTGCTCGAGCTAAGGAGCAAGCCCGAAGGAGTGACGTGGCTGCCTCGAGGGCGGCCGAGGAGTTGAAAGCCGAAAGGGTTGCGCACTGCCTAAGCAGGGCAGAGGTGGCCGAATTGGCCATGAAAGTAAAAGATGATGCCAACCGCAATGAGGCTCTTGAAAAGGAGTGCTTATCGGAGCGGTAAGACCTGAAGAAGGCCACCGCCAAAGCCAAGGATGCCCGCTCTGCAATGCGGGCTATGAAGGACGAACTGCGCCAGGCCGGAGATATCGTGGCTGGCAAGCCTTTTCTGCTGCGTCGCCGGTTTATGGATCAAAAGTATGCTCAATTTGAGCGGCTGTGGAGTCCGGAGGATTCGTATATGGACTTAGCTGCAAGTGCGGCTGATGCCGTTGAGCACTTCCGGAGCCAGAAGGATCACAAGACGGAAGAGCTATATTGGTCTCAATTCCATAGTCCGGATCGCTCACTTCCGTTGACAGACCGGTTGGCCGAATGGGCCGAGCTAAATAGATTGTCCGGACTTGCCATGACTGACATCGTGGCCCATGTCTGGCCGGAGAGGCCCAAGGAGACGAGCTACTTGCCATCGCAGCAATTCCTTGAGCGGTGCCGCATATAAAGGAGATGAAGCGGACGGCTTGCGCATCGAGGGCGCGCGGATGGCTCTTGCCCGTGTGAAGGCGCATTGTCCGGAGATGGATGCCACCGCTGTTGCCGCCAGGTTCGGATGAAAGCGGCCCCGCCGAGCACTATTTCGGGAAGTTATGCGTGGCGCTCGTGTAATAGAGTCGCAGATGCTCGAAAAATGTCACGCTCAAAAGAACGTATTAGCTTGTAAAATGATGATTATGCTATAACTCGCTTTTTATACTTGTGCGCCCAAGTAGTAAAACTTCTCTGTCGGCGCCGTTTACGTATACATTTGTATAACTTGAAAGATTGCATCTTGACTTTAGCCCCACGCACAGTGGTGCGGGTGTTCGCAAAAATAGCGCCACACACTTAATCCGACGTCTCGGTCCTGTTTAAGGAGGTGGTAGCGTAGCAAACGAGGCAATCCGGACTATAATGCTTTATCACTTTCACTTAGCCAGTGGAGCTTGAGGGTGGGGCTACGATATAGCCCCTGGTGGCACCGCACTTCTCCGAATTCGGGGCACGTATGTGCCTGACCGGGAAACGGTCCTTCGTCAAAGCGGGGAATTCTAAACATTCCGGTAGTCGATCGAGTGGTTGACCAGTCTCGTTGTATCATGATGATCGCCGCTTTCTCTCTTGAGGTGCTCGCCAGCCGGCTCGGGGCACAATCGCAGTAGTTCTCCTGGTGCCGCGTTAGCCGATGATACGGAATGTAAGGCAGCAAAACACGTGAGCCGGCAAACCCAACATTTGACCAAAGACATGATTCGAGCTGATGCATATAATGCCTAATCTCGAGACGCCAACACTCCCTAAGGTGTTCGGTCTTTATAATAATGGGCGAATCGATGCCCTAAGCCCCTAGTGTCCGTGCACGGCATGGTCTTCTAACGCGCCGATGCCAAAACGCCAGCTCCGCTTTGGCTATGGGAAGAAACCAAGGAGAATAACAACAAGAGACAAGAAAAAGGTTTACGCAGGTCTTAATCTGAAAGAATCCTCACAACGGGTCCCTACCGCACGCTCTGCGCCAGGTTCCGCTATACGTTATCTTGGGCGGGTATGCATGTTGTTCATCCAAGAAAGAGAGGAACGTTTAGTTTGAAAACAATTGCGCGAAAAATATGTTTAAAAGAAGAAATATAAATAATTAAAGTGGGGTTTGTATGAACCGCTGTTGTTTGTGCACGCAGCCCCTCGTGAACAGTATGCGGCTAGGGAGCCCTAGCTTTGCTGAAGCCGGATTCGTCTATCCGAGTCCGGGTCTTTAAGTGACCAAGATCGAAATGACGCCACGCGGACCGGGCATCTTGAGTGTAAGAGACGCGTAATGCGGTATGGCGTTGAAGCGGACAAAAGCCTTTCGTCCCAAGAGTGCTTGATATCCACTTTCAAATGGGACGATGTGAAAAATTAATTTTTCGCGTCGAAAATTGTTCGGCGATCCGAACACGACTTCTAGTAATATAGAGCCTGTGCACTTGGCGTAAGGGCCTGGCGTCACTCCTTTGAAGGAAGTGTGGCTGTGTCGGATTTTAGTAGGGTCTATCCCCATCCTACGGATTGTGTTTGAATACAGCAGGTTTAAGTCGCTGCCTCCATCCATTAGGACGTTAGTAAATTGTAATCCGTCTACTATGGGATTCAATATCAGGGGAGTCCGTCCCGCTGCTTTAACGCTTCGAATAGTCCAGTGGTCGAAAGTGATTGGTTTTGATATCCAATCTCGTGTCTGCTTGGTTGGACCGCGAACCTCTTTTAGAAAGTGCCGCATTATTTTTCCGTATTATCACATGAAGTGAGTTTATCGCTTTGACCCCTTGTGGGAAAGTCTTTTGTTTTCCGGTGCTCTGCTGGTGGGGTTTATCGCCTTAAGCTGACGCTTGAGCCCTTTGTGTTCGCATTTAGTCGGCGGACTGTTTAAAACCCAACAATCCTGGCGGGTATGGTTTGCGTGCTTTCCGGGTACTGTGGATTTGACATATCCGACCCGTAATCTTATTTAAGCCGGACAGATCGTTCTTTGCCATCCTTAAGAGGATGTGTTTTGTTGTTGGGCATGAGCTTTTGAATCCGGCGCTGATCGCCATGCTCTTTGGGCTTTTCTCTTTATTCCGCACCGCTTTTTTCTCTACCGTGATTTTCCGCTTCCATCTCTTATCTCGGATGTACTTGGGTCAGCTGGTGTCTGCATCTTGCTAGCTAGCTATCCTCTCCCGCATGAAGCGGGTCATGAGGCTTGTTAGTGCGACATTGTCCTCGGTTTCTCTTGACCGAGGTGCTCGCAAGCCATTCGCTCGACATTGTGCTTGAAAGCTGCTAAGGCTTCGCGTCCGGACAATCGACTATTTGGTTCTTTTTGGTAAGAAACCTGTTCCAGATTCTCACCTGACTCTCCGGCTGTTGAGTTATATGACTTAGATCATCTCAGATCCGGAGGGCGGACATAAGTCCCTTGAAAATTTGTTCTAAACGCGTCCTCAAGCTCTTCCCAACTTCCAACAAGTTTTTCGGGAGGCTTTTAAGCCAATGACGGGCTGGCCCTTTGAGCTTGAGGGTAGGTATTTTATGGCGTGAGATCGCCTCCTCCGCCATGTGTATATGCAGATATAATATTCTATCCGCACTCGAGTCTGTTGTTCCATCGTAGGCCTCTATGTTTATGGGTTTAAATCCTGCTGGGAATTCATGGTCCAAAGACCTCATCCGTGAAACATAGTGGGTGTGCGGCGCCCAGATTTGTGTGTGCCGCTATCATCGGACACTTGACGTGTTGCCTTGCTTCTTGAGCCTTCTCCTTTGGCCCGTAGATGGACCTGGCTGGGCCATCTATCCTTCCAAGTTCGCTGGTTGGTTTATGTGTGGCGCCACTGTCGAATTTGGCCTATCATCCGCCGCCTATCCAACCAGCAGCCTCTTTATTTTTGGACGGTGGAGGCTCTATGGCCTCCTCGTCGATCTCGTAGCAGCTTGCGCCGGGTAGCTCTTTGATTGGTGGCCATTGCCGCATTTATCTCATGGGTTTTGAGCACTTTGCTCCATCTCATTCTCGAGTGTGTCTTCCGCTGTTTTGAGCCTTCGCTTTTCCTTCTTCGCCTTCTTGCAAGATCGACGAGTCTTTTCCGAAGGTTCTTGCTCTCCGTGGTGTATCCGACATGAGATCGTCCGGACCGTCGTTTTCGCGGCTCGACTGATTATCGACTCCGCCATGTTCGGACGGTTGCTTATCTGCATGTTCATCGTCCATTTTGTGAGCCCTGCTATATTACGGGCTCCTTTGGAGCGTTGTTGTCGTTGAGGCGGGTCTTAGGGCGGCATCTGCGCCGCCGCTTTTGGTCGCTTATCGGCGGGTTATCTTCGCCGCGCCCGCTGATCCTCGTTATCGCTTCTCCTTTGGGGTGTCCACCATGTATATGTCATGTGACGAGGTGGTCCTCCGTGCCTTATAGGCTCGCTTTCTTGTTCGCCTCCGCATCGCCGCCCATTCCGCCGATGTCTTCGAGTCATAGTCCGCATGTCGGTTAGATCGTCGACAGTGGCTACAAAGTGGGTGGTGGGTGGGCTCTGGATATCTCCGTCGTCCGCATCCCAACCATCCTGGCCCTAGTCCGGCCAGGGCTCTCTTGATAATGAGAGATGCTTTAGTGAATTCAGGATGTCGCCAAAAGGCGAGTACTGGAAGATGTCCGTGGCGGTGAATTCCATAACCGGCGCCCAATCCGATTTGATTGGTAGGGGCGCGGGAGGTTCGGAGTCCGGCAAGGAGTCCGGCACCTCGGAATCACAGATTTCGCGGGGGACAAGATTATTGTCCGGCTTCATCGCCGTGGAAGTTGAAGCCCCCGAGGCGGTGTCTATCCACCGATCCTCTATCCGGGCGATCGGCTCCAGACTAATGGCCGGAGCGGATTCGTGTGCGGCCACCAAGGCACCGCTCGCGGCAGAGCTAGATCATGTCCGCCGCTCTGAGGCGGCGCGCGCTTGGCTGTGGCTCGGGTCCGTCGAAGATCAAGTCTCCGTGGACATCAGACGTGAAGTTTAGGCTTCCGAATCTGACCTGACGGCCAGGGGCGTAGCTTTCGATCTGCTCTAGATGGCCAAGCGATTTAGCCCGCAGCGCGAAGCCGCCGAATACGAAGATCTGTCCGGGGAGAAAAGTCTCACCCTGGACAGCATTGTTGGTTGAAGATGCCATCGAGCCTATCGGTGACGACACAGAGGAACTCTCAATGAAAGCACCAATGTCGGTGTCAAAACCGCGGATCTCGGTAGGGGTCCCGGACTCTGCGTCTAGGCGGATGGTAACAGAGACGAGGGACACGATGTTTTTACCCAATTCGGGCCCTCTTGATGGAGGTAAAACCCTCGCCCCGCTTGATTAATATTGATGATATGGGTAGTACAAGAGTGGATCTACCACGAGATCAAGGAGGCTAAACCCTAGAAGCTAGCCTATGGTATGATTGTTGTAATGTATGTTGTCCTCACGGACTAAAGCCCTCCGGTTTATATAGACACCGGAGAGGGCTAGGGTTACACAGTCGGTTACAATGGTAGGAGATCTACATATCCAGATCGCCAAGCTTGCCTTCCACGCCAAGGAAAGTCCCATCCGGACACGGGACGGAGTCTTCAATCTTGTATCTTCATAGTCTTGGAGTCCGGCGGATAATGATAGTCCGGCTGTCCGGACACCCCCTAGTCCAGGACTCCCTCACTTCATATAGCAGAATATGGGCACCGGAGGGCCACCAGGGGGCCCAGGAGACAGGGGCGCGCCCAGAAGGGGGCGCGTGCCCCCACCCTCCTGGCTAGGGTGTGGGCCCCCTCTGGTATTTTCTTCGCTCAATTTATTCCAAAAGTGACTTCCGTGGAGTTTCAGGATTTTTGGAGCTGCGCATAATAGGTTTCCAATATTTGCTCCTTTTCCAGCCAGAATTCCAGCTACCGGCATTCTCCCTCTTCAAGGTAAACCTTGTAAAATAAGAGAAAATAGCCATAAGTATTGTGACATAACATGTAATAACAGCACATAATGCAATAAATATTGATATAAAAGCATGATGCAAAATGTACGTATCACCCAACGAGGAGCAGAAGGAAATGATAAGCGGTTTTCAGTAAGGTATTCTCTGCAAGCACTGAAATTATCGGTAACAGATAGTTTTGTGATAAGGTAATTCGTAACGGGTAACAAGCAATGAAAGTAAATAAGGTGCAGCAAGGTGGCCCAATCCTTTTGGTAGCAAAGGACAAATCGGGACAAGTTCTTATATAGAGAAAAGCGCTCCCGAGGACACATGGGAATGGTTGTCAAGCTAGTTTTCATCACGCTCATATGATTCGTGTTCGTTACTTTGATAATTTGATATGTGGGTGGACCGGTGCTTGGGTACTGCCCTTTCTTGGACAAGCATCCCACTTATGATTAACTCCTATTGCAAGCATCCGCAACTACAAAAGAAGTATTAAGGTAAACGTAACCATAGCATGGAACAAGTGGATCCAAATCAGCCCCTTATGAAGCAACGCATAAACTAGGGTTTAAGCTTCTGTCACTCTAGCAACCCATCATCTACTTATTACTTCCCAATGCCTTCCTCTAGGCCAAAATAATGGTGAAGTGTCATGTAGTCGACGTTCACATAACACCACTAGAGGAGAGACAACATACATCTCATCAAAATATCGAACGAATACCAAATTCACGTGACTACTAATAGCAAGACTTCACCCATGTCCTTAGGAACAAACGTAGCTACTCACAAAGCATATTCATGTTCATAATCAGAGGGGTATTAATATGCATTAAGGATGTGAACCTATGATCTTCCACCAAATGAACCAACTAGCATCAACTACAAGGAGTAATCAACACTACTAGCAACCCACAGGTACCAATCTGAGGTTTTGGTACAAATATTGGATACAAGAGATGAACTAGTGTTAGAGAGGAGATGGTGCTGGTGAAGATGTTGATGGATATTTACCCCCTCCTGATGAGAGGATCGTTGATGATGACGATGGTGATGATTTCCCCCTCCCGGAGGGAAGTTTCCCCAGCAGAACAGCTCCGCCGGAGCCCTAGATTGGTTCCGCCAAGGTTCCGCCTCGTGGCGGCGGAGTTTCGTCCCGAAAGCTTGCTTATGATTTATTCAGGGTAAAAGACTTCATATGGCAGAAGATGGGCACCGGAGGGCTGCCAGGTGGCCCATGAGGCAGGGGCGCGCCCCCACCCTCTTGGATGGTGGGTGGCCCCCCTCAGGTATTTCTTCCGCTCAATATTTTTCATTAATTCCAAAAATGACTTTTGTGGAGTTTCATGACTTTTGGAGCTGTGCAGAATAGGTCTCTAATATTATCTCCTTTTCCAGCCTAGAATCCCAGCTGCCGGCATTCTCCCTCTTCATGTAAACCTTGTAAACTAAGAGAGAATAGCCATAATTATTGTGACATAACGTGAAATAACAGCCTATAATGCAATAAATATCGATACGAAAGCATGATGCAAAATGGACATATCAACTCCCCCAGGCTTAGACCTCGCTTGTCCTCAAGCGGAAGCCGATATCAAAAAATATGTCCACATGTTTAGAGATAGAGGTGTCAATAAAATAGAGTACGGACATGAGGGCATCATGATCATTCTTATAACAGCACACACACACACACACACACACACACACACACACACACACACACACACATATATATATATATATTGTCATATGATTCCTTATGCTCAAGTAACAATCTATTCACAATGTCAGCTATGAATTAGAAACTTCATTGAGAACTAACAAACTCTAATCTCAATCACTGAAGCAATTACAATTTATCATAACATAGGAAAGAGTCAACATAAGAGCTTTTCAGCAAGTCCACATACTCAACTATCATTTAGTTTTTCACAATTGCTAACACTCACGCAATACTTATGGTTATGAAGTTTTAATCGGACACGGAGAAAGATAGGGGCTTATAATGTTGCCTCCCAACCTTTTACCTCAAGAGTAAAATCAACAATAATAGTTCATGCTAACTTACATCCAATTGGATATATATATTAGGATCTTTCCAACACGAGGTGCTTGCGAAAGGATAAAATATAAAAAGGAAAGGTGAAGATCACCTTGACTCTTGCATAATGTAAAAGATAGGCCATTCGCAGAGGGGAGTAGAGGTTGTCATGTGCTTTTATGGTTGGATGCACGAAATCTTAATGCAAAAGAATGTCACTTTATATTGCCACTTGTGATATGAACCTTTATTATGCAGTCCGTCGCTTTTATTACTTCCATATCACAAGATCATATAAAGCTTATTTTCTCCACACTAATAAGTCATACATATTTAAAGAGCAATTTTTATTGCATGCAACATGACAACTTACTTGAAGGATCTTACTCAATCCATAGGTAGATATGGTGGACTCTCATGGCAAAACTGGGCTTAAGGATATTTGGAAGCACAAGTAGTATCTCTACTTGGTGCAAGGAATTTGGCTAGCATGAGGGGGAAAGGCAAGCTCAACATGTTGGATGATCCATGACAATATACTTTAACTAAGATGTGAGAAAACATAACCCATTACGTTGTCTTCCTTGTCCAACATCAACTCTTTAGCATGTCATACTTTAATGAGTGCTCACAATCATAAAAGACGTCCAAGATAGTATATTTATATGTGAGAACCTCTCTTTCTTTATTACTTCCTATTAATTGCAACGATGACCAAAACTATGTTTGTCAACTCTCAACAACTTTTATTTATCATACTTTTTATATGTGAAGTCATTACTAAACATAAGATCAATATAATCTCTTTTATTTCTTTTTATTCTTTATTCCCTCAAGATCATAGCAAGATAGCAAAGCCCTTGACTCAACACTAATCTTTATTATATATAGCTCATAGACTCGATTACATAGGGGGATCACAAAGCAAAACTCGAAACTAATTCATACCAAAACTTTATTCTACTAGATCAAGATATTACTAAAAGGATTGAACTAAGTAAAACAGTAAAGATAGGAGTGTGATGGTGATACGATAACGAGGCAACTCCCCCAAGCTTGGCAGTTGCCAAGGGGAGTGCCCATACTCATGTGATTATGTCTCCTTTGCTGGTGAAGAAGGTGGCGATGATGATGATGGATAGTCGCACATAGAGCAAAAAAGCTCCTCCAATTTGCGGATAATGCCCTTGAGTGCAACGATATGTTCCTTCAACAAAATATTTTCACTTGTGAGATACTTGTTCTGTATGCGAGCTAACTCAATCATCTTGAAAGCTTCAATCTCAGTTGGGGTAAAGAGGCCGGGAAGAGGTTGGATGTCTTCTTCTTTTGCCGCTGGAGCTTGATCCTCCATGACCTTCTTGATCCTATCCTCCTTGTTGATCTCCCCAGGTTCTTCTCTCTTCAGCTCTATCTTCAATAGCCAAGCATCCTTGTCTTCATTGTTGGAGGAGGGTGACGCCATGATGCCTGGCCTTGACAAGTATGACAGAAAACAAATCGAAACAAAGACAGAGGTTATTTGCGTGATACGGTGGTCAAAACCTTCGGGAGATTATATAATGAATTTTTACCAACCGAAAGAAGTATCGTGCTAGAAAACAGAGTCCGGAGAGCACACGAGGTGCCCACGAGGCAGGAGGGTGCGCCCAGGGGGTAGGGCGCGCCCTCCACCCTCGTGGACGCCTCGTGTCCTTCCCGGACTACTTCTTATTTTCCTATTTTCTTAAATATTCCAAAAGGAGAAAAATTGATATTATAATTGTTTTGGAGTCGGTTTACTTATCGTACCACATACCTATTCCTTTTCGGAGTCTAAAACGTTCTGGAAAGTGTCCCTTATGTATTCCTCCGGGGTTAAGGTTTCAATAACATTAGTTTCAACATTTATTGGACTACCTGAGATATAATGTTTGATTTTTTGACCGTTCACCACCTTCGAAGTTGTTGGTTTTTATGGCACCGGAACGATAGACCTCCTCGATAATGTTAGGGCCTTTCCAATTAGAGAGAAGTTTTCCTGCAAAAAATCTTAAACGAGAGTAGAAAAGCAAAACATAATCACCTACATTAAACTCACACTTTTGTATCCTTTTGTCATGCCATCATTTAACTTTTTCTTTAAATAGTTTGGCATTCTCATAGGCCTGGGTTCTCCATTCATCAAGTGAGATAATGTCAAATAACCTCTTCTCACCGGCAAGTTTGAAATCATAATTGAACTCTTTAATGGCCCAATATGCCTTATGTCTAGTTCGAGAGGTAAGTGACATGCTTTTCCATAAACCATTTTATATGGATACATACCCATAGGATTTTTATATGCAGTTCTGTAAGCCCATAATGCATCATCAAGTTTCATGGACCAATTCTTCTAGATCTATTAACAGTCTTTTGCAAAATTAATTTAAGCTTTCTGTTACTCAATTCTACTTGACCACTAGACTGTGGGTGATATGGAGATACAATTCTATGATTAACATCATACTTAGCAAGCATTTTACGAAAAGCACCATGAATGAAATGTGAACCACCATCAGTCATTAAATATCTAGGGACTCCAAACCTCGGAAAAATAACTTCTTTAAGCATCTTAATAGAGGTGTTATGATCAGCACTACTAGTTGTAATAGCTTCTACCCACTTAGTAACGTAATCAACAACAACTAAAATATGTGTATACCCATTAGAGGTAGGAAACAGTCCCATATAATCAAAGCCCCAAACATCAAATGGTTCAATAACAAGAGAATAATTCATAGGCATTTCCACTGTTTGGGGTATCACTTATCATTATCGTCTCGGTCGGCTGGGGATTAGAGATTAATCGGAAATCGGACGATTAATCGATTTTATCGGTTGACTATTAATCGGCAAGTTTTTTTGCAAGACCTACATTTTCAAGCACTAATAAGGAAAAATTGGAAACGATCAACAAGTGTGTACTCTAAGCCTTTAACACTACATCAATAGAGATATTTTCCGTCTGAATATTTGTCATCAAAATGGATAAAAGGAGATGTATCTACAATTAAAATATGTCTAGATACATCCCCTTTTATTCATTTTGATGACAAGTATTTCCGGACGGAGGGAGTATATAATAGTAGTACATGTCATGTTTTTCCATGTTTGAAATTCAAATAGGATAGGGGTACATAGATACTACAATATTACACTATTTGTCGCGGCCGGAGATGGGCGGCGCGGCACCTATGGGGCCGGGGCCCCTTCGTGTGTTCGGTACAGGGGCGGAGGTTGCGCGGAGAGCAGATCGAGGCGATGCACGCGGGGGATTTTTACCCAGCTTCGGGCCGCGATGGTCGCGTAAAACCCTACTGCTGCATTGTGTTGTATTAGATCTTGCTCAAGAATGCGAGCCAACGGTGGAGTGGTGTGTGAAATCGGCCGAATCCCAGGCGCTAGAGTTGCCAAGGGTTCGAACCTTCACGCGAGAGTGGCGAATGATCCCTCGCGAGAGTAGCGAGTCGTCGAACCCCCCTCTACGTTGTGCATGGGCCTCCTTTTATAGGGCAAGGGGTCACCGACAGGTGTCAACGTGAGGTAGAGGGTTAAAAACGTAAAAGAGGTGGTAGTTGGAACAAGGGAACAAGGCACCAAAGGATTCTACCTACTTTTGATGAGGGGACAAGAGCATTAAATGCCTGTCGCCGTCACCCCAAAAGCTCCCGCCATTGCGTTTTCGCCACGGGCGCGGTTACCACCGTGGAGTGCCACCAAGATTCTCATGCAAAGACAGCCCACCCGCCACGCGCCTCGAGAAGGCCGGAGGCGACGCGTGGGCGAGATGAGCTGGAGGCGGGCACGTAGATAGCTCTCCCGGCAAGCACCTTGCCGGGCCTTGATCTTGCTGCCCGGGGCTTGTCGGCTTTGTGACTTGCCGCCTCGGTCCTCGCCGGCGCGCGCGCCGAGGCGTGTCTTCTGTGATGTGATCTTCTAGTCCTCCCGACGAGCTCTCGCCGGGATCTGCAGGAGTAATGTAGCCTTGAGCCCGAATGGCCTTCCGGCAAGCTCCTCTTGCCGGGTCTTGAGCTTCGCTTTGTACACTTTGTTCTTGAATGGCTTGGTGTGGAGCGGAGATGGTCTCCTAAGCATTTGGTGGATCTGGCTGCGGGAGTTGGGGCTGCCCGTGCACAAGTTGGGGTACCGAGGTACCCCTACCTTAGTACACCGACAGAGCCCCTGCCCGGGCCATACACGTGCCGAAGCGCTGTTGGGCCAGGCCCAAGACAAGGCACGGGCGCACGCCCATGGCCCGCTGAATCTGCTGTCAGATCTGCCGCCTCCCCTCCCAAGCAACGGCACGCGCCGATTGCGGCGTGGGAGACGTGGGCGGCGATGCAGCCTTTAAGGCACCCACCCGTGACTGTGGCGCAGCGGGTCGCTTCACCTGCCGCCCGGCTCCGCTTTTTCGCCACGCTGCCCTCATGCATGGGGGTCGGGCGGCGGGGTGGGAGACCGAGCCGCCACGGGCGGAGAGGGCGAGTCGGCCCCGCCTCCGCCTCCTTGCTTCGATTGGTCGAAGCGGGCGGTTGAGCCCCACCTCGCCTTTTAAAAGGGGCGGAAGGAAGCACAATGGCCACACTCATCCACTTCTCCTTTCATCTCCATCTTCCGCTCTTCTCGCCACCATGGAAGGAGGGAATCCCGCCTTCGACGGTGGCGGCGAGGGTCGCTTAGGCAGCGCCGCCCCCATCTCGCTCCCGCGGCGGTGGAGCCGCCACGAGAGGGAGAGGGAGGCGTGGCGGCTGGGTCGAGGCCGAGGGCGGGCCGAGGCGGTCGAGGGAGAGGCGGTCGTGGTGAAGAGCCTCCCCGCCTCCTCCGGCGCCTCCCGACCACGCGCCGTCCACACCGGAGATGACCCCGGAGTTCTTCATCAAGCTTCGCGGGCGCCTCGCCGTCGCTTTTGCCGCCCCTGTCATGGACGCAATGGGGCCGGATCCGCCCGACGTGATGGAGTTACGATGAGGGGCTGCGGGATCAGCGCACTGGGTGAGTGTCGTGTCCCCAGCCCCGGCGTGATGTTCTTCGACCGAGGGTGGAAGACGTCGCCGATCCATAGCTTGACGGGGGGTTCACCCTCCATTTCTGCCATCGGATGGTGACCTCTCGCCGCCAAGGTCTTGGCGACTATGGAACCCGGTGCGCTGCTGTGTGGACAGCTCCTCGATAGCGGGCTCCTCCTCGAGCGAAAGTGACGAGGAGGAGAGCGACAGCGGCGACGAGGGGATGGCGGGCCCGACTAGGCGCCGGACACCGCTGCTCATAGGCCACCGCAACCCCATCTTCGGGTTGCCGGTCTCCGAACTCCCGGGCCGCCTCCTTGGGCGGTTGGCGAGAGGCAGCAGAAGAGGAAGAGGGGAGGGCGGCAATGCCGCACGTCGCAGCACGAGAGCGAGTAGCCTCGAGAGCGTCTTGACGTCCCACTACCCCGCCCTCAAGCTCGCCCCGACGCCTGCCTCCGCCAGCTCCGGCCGGCCCCGGTGTTCTCTTGGGGTCTTCGCGCCTGTGGCTCTCCGTGGGCTTCAGGACTTGTCGATGGCTCCCGGCATGCGCTCCCCATGCCCGCCACCTCATGCAGCTCTCACGGCACGGCGGCGCATCGCCACGCCTCCTAGGCGCCTCGCCTCTTCCCCGACAAGCTCCTCTTGCGGGTTCTCCTCTCCCAAGCTTATCTTGCCGGGGCTCTTGACCTACCTCCCAACTCCCGAACAGAGAAACAGGAGAGGGATCACGGCACCTTATCTTTTCAAATTGTAAGCCCTCGGGCATTTAGCTGCATTTAAGAACTTGTAATCCTCTCTATCATGTTTTTCATCCTCTATGGACTTGTACTAAATTGGATGTTTTAATGAAAAGAGGGAATGCTTGCCGGACTGAGTCTTTTACTTGATCTGCGTGCCTTGTGTGTTCTTACGCTTATCGGGAGCTTGCCGGGCGAACACGCTTAGCGCATCATGGACAGCCCACCGGTGGTGTCACTTCCGGCAAGCAACCTTGTCGGGCCATTATGACGCTCACCTTGCCGAGCAGGCTCGAAGCAAGATAGAGGTGCAGCGCACACTTGGGTTTGTTGAGCGGACTCGAAACAAACCAAGCACGCAATCGGGTCACGACTCGGTTCCTCCACGCACGGGTTTTTACAAGACACGATCGCTCAAAGACGCAGTCCCGCATCTCCGGTCCATGAGAGGATGCATGATGAGGGATGAAAACTTATCTGAATCGCAGCCCCGCAACACTAGCTTGCCGGAGACGAATCTCGATGCTCGCAGCCCCAATGAGGCTGGCTCGCCAAGAAGAACCTTGGCATCCGCAGCCCCGCGACCCTCGACCGCCGGCCCCAAAGTGCTGGTGCGATCTTTTGGTTCCTTCTTGTTGCTGCAATTTTAGCCATGAAAATAGCTGAGGTAGATATGCAATTGCTCAACGATATGTATGTGCATGTGTATATAAATCTTGGCTACAATACGATGCGGGCTTTGTCCTTCAGATGTTTGTACTTCACGCCTTGGGGAGCTTGCCGGGCTTAACACGCTTAGCGCATCATGGACAGCCCGCCGGTGGTGTCGCTCCAAGAAGCAACCTTGTCGGGCTGGGCTTATGACGCTTAACTTGCCGAAGCGTGGCTCGGAAGCAAGATAAGGGTGCTGCAGCACACTTGTGTTTGTTGAGCGGACTCGGAAACAAAACAAGTACGCAACCGGGCCACGACTTGGCTCCTCTTGCGCCCAAGTCTCTCATACGGATGACATTTCACGGCATGGCTCGCCACGTTATACCCCCTGCCCTACACCCTTTGTGCGCTTCCACCCTACGCTTCTAGGTAACTTGCCGGTGCTCAACACGCTTGCTGAGTGCGGGACATCGCGAGCTCCGCTTATTGGTGTCGCCCCGCAAGCAACCTTGCCGTGTCTAGCCAGCGACGCACTTAACTTGTCGAGCAGACTCAAACGAAACGAGGGCGCTGGTTGGTCGCGACTCACTCTTAACTCGTTGAGTGTGTTCGAAACAAAGCAAGGGTGCGACTATCCACAGGCAGGCTCCTCCGCGCACGGGTTTCGTGTACAAAGGACGGACGCGCGAGGGATATAACATATAAAAGCGTGAAATTAAAGGGTGCTCTGCACGAAGGCTCGAGCGACTTAGCTTTTCTTTTTCTTTGCGCTCGCTGGTGGAGCCCAATGGTGTGTCCATGGCGGCGCGCGGCACTCGGAGGCGCGCTTGTCGACGAACACCAAAGCTGTCCTCACTGGCTTATCGCGCCGAGGAGGTACGCTTGTCGGATGGAGCACTGAGCCGCCCTGCCGGACTTAGAGCTCGATGGCGCGTCTTTCGACGACATCGTAGCACTCAGGGTAGGCGCTGTCGGGCCGAGGGGAGCGGGAGCGAGCGCGAGGGGCCGATACACTCGGGTCCCTAACAATGTTAGGGGAGCGTAACCTCGCCGACCTCTTTCGCTTACTCGCATGGACAGCAGTCCGGAGCGCCCCGCGAACCTCTCGCTGTTTGCTCCACCGGGCGGATACCACCTCGTGGTATGGCGCCGCTGGGCCGCTATATGCCGGAGTGACGCGATCTACGGAGGCCGAGGCGCGTCCTCCGCCCTGCCCTCGATTCGTGGCACCGCGAGCGCCGCCGGTGTCTACCTTCCACCGCGTCTCCTCCGCCGCCGTTGGCTCGGTGGCGGGGAAGACGGAGATGGGTCTCGCGACCCTCGCTCTCGCTTGGGCTATGGCGCAGCTGTCGGCGAAGCTGCTGGCGAAGCCGGAGAGGTTGATGAAGAGGCCGCGCTTGTGACGCCGGATCAGGTTCGCACAACCTCGACGCTTCTACCGGGCGCGCCGAGATGTCGCGCCGAGATGGGCGGCGCGGCACCTATGGGGCCGGGCCCTTCGTGTGTCGCATAGGGCGGAGGTTGCGGAGAGCGATCGAGGCGATGCACGCGGGATTTTACCAGCTTCGGCCGCGATGGTCGCAGAAACCCTACCGCTGCATTGTGTTGTATTAGATCTTGCTCAAGAATGCGAGCCAACGGTGGAGTGGTGTGTGAATCGTCAATCCCAGCGCTAGAGTTGCCAAGGGTTCAACCTTCACGCCGAGAGTGGCGAATGATCCTCGCGAGAGTAGCGAGTCGTCGAACCCCCCACGCTGTGCATGGGCCTCCTTTATAGGGCAAGGGTCACCGACAGTGTCAACGTGAGGTAGAGGGGTAAAACGTAAAAGAGGTGGTAGTTGGAACAAGGGAACAAAGGCACCACAAAGTGATTCTACCTACTTTTGACAGAGGGGACAAGAGCATTAAATGCCCGTCGCCGTCACCCCAAAAGCTCCCGCCATTGCGTTTCCTTTCGCCACGGGCGGCGGTTACCACCGTGGAGTGCCACCGCATTCTCATGCAAAGATGCCCACCCGCCACGCCTCTCGAGAAGGCCGGAGGCGACGCTGGGCAGATGAGCTGGAGGCGGCACGTAGATAGCTCTCCCAAGCACCTTGCCGGGCCTTGATCTTGCCGGCCCGGGCTTGTCGGGCTTTGTGACTTGCCGCCTCCCGGGTCTCGCCGGCAAGCGCGCCCGAGGCGTGTCTTCTGTGATGTGATCTTAGTCCTCCCGACGAGCTCCTCTCGCCGGGATCTGCAGGAGTAATGTAGCCTTGAGCCCGATGGCCTTCCCGGCAAGCTCCTCTTGCCGGGTCTTGAGCTTCGCCTTGTACACTTTGTTCTTGAATGGCTTGGTGTGGAGCGGAGATGGTCTCCGCAAGCATTTGGTGGATCTCGTCATGGGAGTCATGCTGCCTGCACAAGTTGGGGTACCGAGGTACCCCTACCTTAGTACACCGACACTATTACATAACAAACAAAAATTGGACAACACTGAAACAATAGCAGTGCACAGATTAAATCATTTACAATTTTACATAACAATCAACAACACGCAGAACAGCAGTACATAACTATATATATGAGTCCAAAAATAAACTAAGATAGTAGATAGGATGCAGTACATGTATAAATATATTAGTCTTAGTCCACAAATAAATTGAGGTAGTGTCATCGTGGATACTGGATAGATAGGCAACACAGCAGTACATAACAGGTCCAGAGTACACAAATAAGCTTAGTTCTACTTCTACACATCTACTTCAACTTCTTAGTCTTACACTAGTTACTACTTTGCTAGCAAACAGCCAAACACCAATCAACCAAAATAAGATAGTCTTAGCTCTCTGATTCTCTCACAAGTGGTCACAAGTCACAACCAAAATAAGGCAGTAGGCTGCTAGCAAACAACACACAGTACTAACTGAATGCTGCCATGTGCAACTTGGTATCTAGCCTCCCATCCATCTTGCTCTCCATGGCTGTTGTGATCACCTTGTAGTCCTTCTCCGAACCTGATCACCTTGTTGTGATCACCCTGTACATAAAAGAAAAGGGCAGCAATATCCTTCAAAAAAAGGAAAGGGCAACAACATAGAAGGGCAACTTATTCTGTACATGATCATGTTAAACTCAAAACTGACTGAATTTAATCACTACTAACTGAATGGCTGAAGGGCAACAACAACTAGTAGTTAGTAGCTGTAGACTTGCGGTTAAACTCAAAAAATGACTGAATTTTATCACTATTAGTAGGCAGTTATTGATTGAAGAAATGGCAATTTGCTTACAAGTTACAGCTGCAGTTATTGACAATAAAACTTGCTTACAACCATAGTTATTGACTGAACAAATTACAATAGCTACCACTCATTTTAATCGATTGAAGAAATCACAGCAGCTTCAGTTTAGCTGAAGCAATTGACTAAAGAAACGACAGTATCCACTCATTTTAATCGACTAAAGAATGACAGTAACTGCAGTTAAGCTAAAGAAATTGACTGAAGAAATGACAGTGGCCACTCATTTTAATCGACTGAAGAAAACTTTCTCTCAAAAAAATCGACTGAAGAAAACTTAAAAGAGGACAACAGTGCAACAAAGAAACAATACCAGGATGTAGGACAGCTGGAGAAGGGATGGCGTGTCTAGCTGCTGCCGTTCGTCGGAGTAGGAGGTAGAGGATGGAGCCGTCGTACTGCTACTGGCGGAAGGGTGGCGGCGGCAAGCAACACCAGTCGTCGGCGATGGAGAAAAGATGCGGTGCTCCGGTGCCGCGAGAGGAAGATTGGCACAGCTCCGATGTTGGTAGAGGAAGAGGGCTGCAGCTCTTGTGCTGCTGCCGCAAGGTATGGCGATGGGGAGCAGCTCCGGTCATCGGCGATGGGAGCTGCAGAGGAGTCGTGATGGTGATGGTGATGCGGGGGAGTCGCGATGGCGATGGGAGCTGCTGGTTGAGGTCCCATGGAAGAGGAGAGGGGGATCCATAGGGCGCCTAGCTCGGGAGCTGCTAGCTACGTTCGCCGGAGGCAAGCAGTGCGACGGCGGCGTGGTGGATCTCGCATCGTGGCACGCTGGGTGGTGAAACCCTAACTGAGCGGGGGGAAATCCCAAATGTGTGGTGCTGCTGTGTGGGAAGGCCACCGAAGGGGCCTTTGGGGAGCCAAAATTCAGCCTTTTGGGTTTTCTGACGTTACAGGCCCAGCCCGATTAATCGGGAATCTAACGATTTATCGCCTGTCAGAGCGATAAATCGGTCCAAATGATAAATGTCAAAGATAAGGCCTTATCTTAGCGGTTACCACACGTTAAGCGATAAATCGGCCGATAAATCATTGAGTTGGCCGATTTCTTGAACAGTGGGTATTTCTTGACGTCTACTAATATTACCAATTCTTTGACATTTATCACAAGACAAGACAAACTTACGTGCATCTTTGAACAGAGTAGGCCAATAAAAACTGCATTGCAATACATTATGTGCGCTTCTATCTCCAAATAGGTGTCCTCCATATGCCTCGGAGTGACACTTATGTAGGATCTATTCCTGCTCATGCTCAGTACACAACGCCTAATAACACCATCTACTCCTTTATAAAGGTGTGGGTCATCCCGTAAGTGATGTCTTAAATCATAAAAGAACTTTTTCTTTTGTCGGTATGTGAAACTAGGTGGTATAAATTTAGCAACAATGTAATTAGCATAATCAGCATACCATGGAGCAAAGACGAGAAGCATTAATGACCGCTAATTGTTCATCGTGAAAGCTATCATCAATAGGTAGTGGGTCATCAAGAACACTCTCTAACCTAGACAAAGTTGTTCCGCAACGGGTTCTCACCCCTTTCTATCAATAATATGCAAATCAAATTCTTGCAGAAGAGAATCCATCTAATAAGTCTAGGCTTAACATCTTTCTTTTCCATAAGATATTTAATAGCAGCATGATCATGTGAATAGTTACTTTAGAATCAACAATATAAGGTCTGAACTTATCACAAACAAATACAACTACTAAGAATTCTTTTTTAGTAGTAGCATAATTTCTCTGGGCAGTATCAAGAGTTTTACTAGCATACTGGATAACATTTAGTTTCTTATCAATTCTTTGTCCTATAACAACACCTACAACATAATCGCTAGCATCACACATAATTTCAAATGGTAAATTCCAATCAGGTGGTTGAACAATAGGTGCAGAAATCAAAGCTTTCTTAAGTATTTCAAATGATTCTACACAATCATCACCAAAGACAAAAGGAATATCTTTTTGCAATAGATTAGTCAGAGGCCTAGAAATTTTAGAAAAGTCCTTAATGAACCTCCTATAAAAACCGGCATGACCAAGGAAATTTCTTATACCTTTAATGTCCTTGGGACATGGCATCTTTTCAATAGCATCAACCTTAGCTTTATCAACTTCAATACCTCTTTCAGAAATTTTATGGCCCAAGACAATGCCTTCATTAGCCATAAAGTGGCACTTCTCCCAATTCAAAACAAGACTAGTATCTTCGCATCTCTGCAAAACTCGTTCAAGGTTGCTCAAGCAATCATCAAAAGAGGATCCATAAACGGAGAAATCATCCATGAATACCTCACAAATCTTTTCACAAAAGTGAGAGAATATAGGCATCATGCATCTTTGAAAGGTAGCAGGTGCATTACATAAACCAAAAGGCATACGATATAAGCAAAAGTACCAAAGGGCAAGTAAAAGTGGTCTTTTCTTGATCCTCTCACGACACGGGTATTTGAGAGAAACCAGAGTAACCATCTAGAAAGCAAAATGTGTATGTTTGGATAGTCTTTCTAGCATTTGATCAATAAAAGGTAAAGGGTAATGATCCTTTTAGTAGCTTTATTTAATTTATGGAAATCAAATACCATCCTATAACCTGTAATAATTCTTTATGGATCAATTCATATTTATCATTAGGAACGAAAGTAATACCTCCTTCTTAGGGACACAATGGATGTGAGTTACCCACCGACTATCAAAGAATGGGATAAATTATACCCGCCTCAAGGAGCTTTAGTATTTCTTTTCTTACCACTTCTTTCATCTTAGGATTTAATCGTCGCTGTTGATCAATAACTGGTTTGGCGCCTTCTTCCAATTTTATTTTGTGTTGGCATAGAGGACTAATGCCCTTAAGATCATCAAGAGTATATCCAATAGTAGCACGGTGCTTCTTCGAGTTTTCAATAATATTTCCTCTTCTTGCTCAAAAATGTTAGCACTAATAATAATAGGATATATCTTCTTTTCATCAAGATAAGCATATTTAAGAGTATCGTAATGGTTTAAGCTCAAACACGGGATCACCCTTGGGTGGTGGAGGATCCCCGAGGATTTCAACAGGCAAGTTGTGTTTCAAAATAGGTCCCTGCTTAAAGAATACTTCATCTATTTCCCTTCTTTCATTCATAAACATATCATTTTCATGGTCTAGCAAATATTGTTCTAAAGGATCATTAGGAGGCACAACAATAGAAGATAGACTAATAATTTCATCCTTACTAGGCAATTCTTTATCATGGGGTTGTCTACGAAACTTAGCAAAATTAAACTCATGAGACATATCCCCAAACCAATAGTAACAACATCCTTTTCGCAATCTATCTTAGCATTGACAAGATTCAAGAAGGGTCTACCAAATATGATGGGACAAAAGTCATCTTGTAGGAACCAAGAACAAGAAAATTAGTAGGATATTTAACTTTCCCACACAAGACTTCAACATCTCTAACAATCCCAATTTGTGAAATAGTATCTCTATTGGCAAGCTTAATTGTAACATAAATATCTTCTATCTCAAAGCAGTGCAATGTCATGCATAATTTCTTCATATAAAGAATGAGGTATTGCACTAGCACTAGCACCCATATCACATAAGCCATGATAACAATGATCTCCTATTTTAACAGTAAATAATGTGCATGCCTACAACAGTCTATGTTTCTTAGCATCGGGTCTAGCAATTCTAGCAGCTTGATCACGTAAATAAATAACATGCCCATCAATATTATCACCAAGAGATCTTTAACCATAGCAATACTAAGTTCAACTTTAATTTGCTCAGTGGTGTATATGTTCTAGTATTACTCTTACGAACCACAGTTGAAGCTTTAGAATGATCCTTCCTAACAGGGAAAGGTGGTTTCTCAATATAAGTGGAAGGAACAATAGGATCATTATAAGTGATAGTCTGTTCTTAAACTGTAATAGGTGCAACTACTTTTACTTCAGTGTGGGAGGATTATATTTAAACCACTTCTCCTTAGGGAGGTAAACAAGAGGAGCAAATGATTCACAAAGAAAGTTACTATCTCGAGTCAAGTCCATATTTAGTGCTAAATCCACGAAAGGCATCGTATCCATAAAAGATTTAACACAATCAAACTTAGATGTCATACCTGACTCCTTACCTTCGTCAGAATCCCAATCTTTAGAGTTGCTTTTAATTCTTTTCAGTAAATCCCATTTGAATTCAATAGTCTTCATCATAAAAGACCCGGCACAAGAAGTATAGAGCATGGAGCGATTGTTGAGAGAGAGTCGAGCATAAAATTTTTGAATAATCATTTCTCTTGAGAGCTCATGATTGGGGCATGAATATAACATTGACTTAAGCCTCCCCCAAGCTTGAGCGATACTTTCTCCTTCGCGAGGCCAAAAATTATATATATAATTGCGATCACAATGAACAATATGCATAGGATAAAACTTCTGGTGAAATTCCAATTTCAATCGTTTATAGTCCCAGGATCCCATATCATCACATAGCCTATACCATGTCAATGCATCTCCTTCAAAGATAAATGGGATACCTTCTCCTTGATAACATCATCGGGCATACCGAAGCATAAATAATCCACAAACTTCATCCACATAGATTAGGTGTGAATCGATGCAATGTTCCATCTCCCGCAAAGGGATTAGCGGCGCTTCACTACCATACCCAAGGAATTTCAAAGTAAAAACTTCAGTAGGTTCAAGAGGTTGAGGAGCAACTTTTGCTCTCACCGGTCGGGATGAAGATAACCCTAACAAGCCCTCAAAGGATTATGTTCCATAGGAACAAGTGACAAAAATTTCAGCACACTATATAAATGTTTCTTACCAAGTTCCACTTACCAAAGGCGCTTCACCCCCGACAATGGTGCCGAAAAGAGTCTTGATGACCCACAAGTGTAGGGGATCTATCATAGTCCTTTCGATAAGTAAGAGTGTCAAACCAACGAGGAGCGTATGAAATGATAAGCGGTTTTCAAGAAGGTATTCTCTCGCAAGCATTGAAATTATCGGTAATGATAGTTTTGTGATAAGGTAATTCAGAACGGTAACAAGCAATGAAAGTAAATAAGGTGCAGCAAGGTGGCCCAATCTTTTTGTAGCAAAGGACAAGCCGACAAGTTCATATATAGAGAAAAGCGCCCCGAGGACACATGGGAATTATCGCTGCTTAGTTTTCATCACGCTCATATGATTCGTGATTCGCACTTTGATAATTTGATATGTGGGTGGACCGGTGCTTGGGTACTGTCCTTTCTTGGACAAGCATCCCACTTATAATTAACTCCTATTGCAAGCATCCGCAACTAAAAAGAAGTATTAAGGTAAACCTAACCATAGCATGAAACAAGTGGATCCAAATCAGCCCCTTACGACGCAACGCATAAACTAGGGTTTAAGCTTTTGTCACTCTAGCAACCCATCATCTACTTATTACTTCCCAATGCCTTCATGTAGGCCCAAATAATGGTGAAGTGTCATGTAGTTGATGTTCACATAACACCACTAGAGGAGAGACAACATACATCTCATAAAAATATCGAACAAATACCAAATTCACATGACTACTAATAGCAAGACTTCACCCATGTCCTCAGGAACAAACGTAACTACTCACAAAGCATATTCATGTTCATAATCAGAGGGGTATTAATATGCATTAAGGATCTGAACATATGATCTTTGAGGGAGTCCTGGATTAGGGGGTGTCCGGATAGCCGAACTATCACCTTTGGCCGGACTCCTGGACTATGAAGATACAAGATTGAAGACTTCGTCCCGTGTCCGGATGGGACTTTCCTTGGCGTTGAAGGCAAGCTTGGCGATACAGATATGTAGATCTCTTACCATTGTAACCGACTCTGTGTAACCCTAACCCTCTTCGGTGCCTATATAAACCGGAGGGTTTTAGTCCGTAGGACGAACAACAATCATACCATAGGCTAGCTTCTAGGGTTTAGCCTCTCTAATCTCGTGGTATATCTACTCTTGTACTACCCATATCATCAATATTAATCAAGCAGGAGTAGGGTTTTACCTCCATCGAGAGGGCCCAAACCTGGGTAAAAATATCGTGTCCCTTGTCTCCTGTTACCATCCACCTAGATGCACAGTTCGGGACCCCCTACCCGAGATCCGCCGGTTTTGACACCGACATTAGTGCTTTCATTGAGAGTTCCTCTGTGTCGTCATCTTTAGGCCCGATGGCTCCTCCGATCATCAACAAGGATGCGGTCCAGGGTGAGACTTTTCTCCCCGGATAGATCTTCGTATTCGGCGGCTTTGCACCGCGGGCCAAATCGCTTGGCCGTCTGGAGCAGATTGAAAGCTACGCCCCTGGCCATCAGGTCAGATTTGGAAGTTTGAACTATACGGCTGACGTCCGTGGAGACTTGATCTTTGACAGGTTTGAGCCACAGCCAAGCGCCGCGACTATCACGATGGGCATGATCTAGCTCGCCACGAATAGTGCCCCGGGGTCAAGATTGCCCGCGGCCCGACCCTTAGTTCGAGCTGATTATACCGATCGAGGACGGGTGGCTGGACTCACCTGGGCTGCGATCTCTACGGCGATTGAGCCGAACACCAACCCCGCCCTTATAACCTCATGACTCCAAGGTGCCGGACTCTCTCCGACCAACCTTCAGCACTCGCCAATCGAATCCGATTGGCCGATTATGGAGTTCACCATCATGACATCTTTCAAAGACTCGCCTTTGGCGACATTCTGAATTCACTACAGTTTCTCTCTTTATCAGGAGAGCCCTGGCCGGACTATGGTCAGCAAGGTTCTGATGCGGACGACGAAGAAATTTGACTCCCACCTACCACCCACTTCGTAGCCACTGTCAAAAGTTTAAACGACGTGCTTGACTTCGACTCCGAAGACATCGACGGTATGGACGACGATGTAGGAGACAAACATGAACCAGCACCTATAGGGCACTGGACAGCCACCTCATCTCACGATGTATACATGGTGGACACACCTAAGGGAAGCGACGACGAGGAACAACGAGACGCCACGAGGGATCATTCCCTCGAAAAGCAGTCAAAACAGCGACGTAAGCGCCGCTCAAAGTCCCGCCTTGACAAAGACACCAGCCATACAGACCCAGCCATAGAGCAGGGCGAACCGTGGACGCATTTAACATGTTATCGAGCAACCGTCCAACAGACAACTGATAAACAACCTGCATTCGCGAAGATAACAATCCGCACGATCTCACGCGGACAAGTTGCCGGAGCAAAAGAAACAACACAAAGGCTCGCCGCCATCGCACGTAGCCTGAAAAAGCGTAAGGTAAGCTCAAAACAGCGGAAGATGCGCCGTAATCGATGGACCAAAGTACTCAACACCACGCATAAATACGGTGATAGTCGCCAAAAAAGAGCTACCCGGCTTAAAACTATCGCCTCGATTTGATGAGGAGGCCATAGAGCCCCGCAATCAAAGAACAAGGAGACCACCCGTCGGATAGATGACCCCATGGCAAATATAGAGCGCAAACGCACCAAGACACAAAGTGGCATGCGATCCGCACACGGATTCGCATCAAATAGATGGCCCAGTTAGATATATCTACGGGCCAAGAATGCAAGCTCTAGTAAGCAATGCAACACATCAAGTATCCGAATATTACGATACACCTAAATATAGGGGTGCCGACACCCCTATGTTTCACCGATGAGGTTCGGATTCTGAATTTCCAGCCGATTCAAGCCCGTAAACATAGAGGCATACGACGGAACAACAGACTCTGGAGTCTGGATCGAGGATTACATCCTCCACGTACACATGGCTAGACGAGATGACCTCCACGCCATAAAATACTTACCCCTCAAGCTCAAAGGGCCAGCCCGGCATTGGCTCAAAAGCCTCCCCGAAAACACCATTGGAAGTTGGGAAGAGCTCGAGGATGCTTTTCGGGCAAATTTTCAAGGAACCTATGTCCGACCTCCAGATGCAGACGATTTAAGTCACATAACTCAACAACCCAGAGAGTCAGCCCGAAAATTCTGGAACAGATTCCTTACTAAAAAGAACCAAATAGTCGACTGTCCGGACGCCGAAGCCTTAGCAGCTCTCAAACACAACGTCCGAGATGAATGGCTCGCCAGACACCTCGATCAAGAAAAGCCAAGAACAATGGCCGCATTAACAAGCCTCATGGCCCGCTTTTGCGCGGGAGAGGATAGCTGGCTGGCAAGATGCAGTACCAGCGACCCAAGTACATCCAAAGTCAGGGATGGAAACGGGAAACCGCGACGCAGAAGGACCAAATACGACAAAGGGAAACAGTCCGAAGAGCACGGCAGTCAACGCCGGATTCAATAGCTCACGGCAGAATCATAAAAAACTGCCCCTTAGGGATAACAGGGACGAGCTATCTAACTTAAGAAAAATCTTGGACAAGATATGCCAAATCCACAGTACTCCTAGGAAGCCTGCAAACCATACCCACAGAGGAGATTGTTGGGTCTTCAAGCAGTCCGGCAAACTCACTGCCGAACACAAGGGGCTCGACACACCAAGCGAGGACGATGACGAACCCCACAAGCAGAGCACCGAAAACAAAAGAATTTCCCACAACAAGTCAAAACAGTAAACTCACTTCACGTGACAAAAGGGAAAAATAGAATGGCGCCCATAGAGATACGCACCATATGGCCTATCCCAGAGGAGTCCCGCCAGTGGTTGTTAAAACCAATCACCTTTGATCATCAGGATTACTCCAGAAGTATCCAGAATGCGGGATAGACTGCCTTGATATTAGATCCGATAATTGACGGACTCCAATTTACACTAGTCCTAATGGACGGCAGCAGTGATCTAAACCTGCTATATCAGGACGCCAATCCGCAAAATGGGGATAGACCCAACCAAAATTTGCCATAGCAACACTTCCTTTCAAGGGGTAATGCCAGGCCCATATGCCCATTGTACGGGTTTCATCGCTAGAAGTTGTGTTCGGATCACCCGACAACTTCCGCCGTGAAAAGTTAACCTTCCACCTCGCCCCATTTACAAGTAGATACCGAGCAGTACTGGGACACGAAGCTTTCGCCCGCTTTAACGCAATACTGCATTATGCTTCCCTTACACTTAAAATGCCAGGCCCGCGAGGCATCATCTCCTTAAAGGGAAATACCGAGTGTTCCTCGATCGCGGAAGATTGTGTGACTGCCTTGACAGCCACACACTAAACCGGCTTCACCAATCAAAGCACCTAAATAGGTCGCTCGCACTCGACATGGCTAGACGAGTCCGCGAAACATACAAGGGCTTACTAGCTGCATACCCTCGCATGGGGCTCCGCATGTACAACAAGAGACAATAAAGCTCAATTTTATTCATTTTTTGAATCGTACTTTGTTTGTTTAACATAAGGTACATTTTCGCACGATCTTTTTCAACTAAGTTCCTCTCTTTTACAGATGAACACCATGCTACACGCGTCCAGGATATAGCACAACAGAGACACATGCGCAGACGTGTAGTAGGGACCCATGACAAGGATTCTTTTCAGATTAAGACCCTGCGTAAACCTTTTTTACTGTCTCTTGTTGATACACATCCCCTAGTTTCTTGCTATAACCGAGGAGGAGGTCATGCTTTGGCATGGGCCACGCTGCAATTTTATGCTGCACTGGGCACCAGGGCTTATTACTAAGGGCGTTGTTCGCCTGTTTTCATAAAGACCGAGTACCTTAGGGAGTGTTTATGCCTCGAGTTAGGCCTTATATGCATCAGCTCCAAATAATGTATTTGGTCAAATGTTGAGTTTGCCCGGCTCCCGTGTTTTGCTGCCTTACGCCCGCTTCTATCGCTAAGGCGGCACCAGGAGAACTATCGCGATTGTGCCCCGCCGCCAAAGTAGCACCTCAAGAGAGAAAGCCGAAAACCGATCATTATGATATAGTGTGAGACCGGTCAACCACTGATGACCCGCCGTAATCTTTAGGATTCCTCCGCTTTGACGAAGGGTCGTTTCGTCAGCACATATGCGCCAATTCGGGTGAGCGCGTGCCCCTATGGCTAAGTGATAAAGCATTATAGTCCGTTGCCTAGTTTGCAAGGCTACCACCTCCTTTACAGACCAAGACGTTGGATCAAGTGTGAAAATGCGCCAGAAACACCCCGCATTATATGCGTAATGAGGTCAAGACCGCCATCTTTCAAAGTTATATATACACATACATTAGCGGCCGACAGAGGTATTTTAATTCTTGAAAGGCACAAGTATAAAAGCTTTTATATTCCACCGATACATTGTTTCACAATAATACATGTTATTCAACATAATATGCTTCGAAAGATCGTGGTTCTATCAAACGAGCGCCAGAGAACATCCTAAAATAGTGCTCGACAGTACTGCTTCGTCTCAATCTTGGGATGCAACATCGTGGCCTTCATCTCCGCCAAGACGCCTTGACATGGGCAAGAGCCATCCGCGCACCTCTATGCATGCCGACCTCCTCATTGCATTGATATGCGGGACCGCACCAAGGAACTGGTGCACCAAGCCAAAATAACTCTTCGGCTCGGGCCTTTTCGGCCACAAAAGACTCACGACATCCTTCATGGCAAGTCTAGGTAACCTATTCAGCTCCACCCATTCGGCCAAGCGATCGGTTAATGGAAGTGGGCGCTCTGGATTATGGAACTGCGACCAAAAAAACCTTTTCCATTTCGTGATCCTTTTGATCTCGAAAGTGTTCGGCCGCGTCCGCGGCACTTGCTGCCAAGTCTAGATAAGCATCATCCGAACTCCATAGCCGGTCCAACTGAGCATATTTAGGATCCACGAATTTCCTCCGCAGCAGAAAGGGCTTTCCAGCCGCGATATCTCCGGCCTGACACAGCTCCTCCTTCATAGCTCTCATCATAGAGCGAGCATCCTTGGCCTCGGTAGTGGCCTTATTTAGGTCCTCTTGCACTGCTCGATCTTCCTTTTCAAGAATCTTGCAGCGGTCGGTAGCATTCTTCAACTTCACGGCCATCTCGGCCATTTCCTTCTTGCTTCGGCAGTGAGCAGCCTGTTCGGCTTTTAGCTCTTCGCCGCCTTTTAAGGCAGCCGATCACTTTTTCTCGACCTGCCCTTGGCTCGGGCGAGTTCACCAAGGTTCTCCATGGCAGCGCACCATCTAAATCAAGCATACATGTTGTAAGGCACGGCATCAAGCTCCCTTACCAGTGTCCACGGAGAAATCGCATACCTTGTGACTCGTCTGCCGCTTATTGACAAGCGCGATGTCGGCATCCGCCACGCCAAGTTGCCGCTTTAGTTCGGCAATTCATCATCCGCTAGCCACGGACACTTCGCCACCTACATAGGAAGGGCGACATATTATACCGGGATTATGATCCTAGTGCGCTGTTATTTTTGACAACACACCGAGCCTCGGGGCTACTATCTACACAGTATGATTTTATATGTGGAACTGCGGAAGGTACATCATTTTATGCACTCAAAACCTGTCAAGAACTTCTAACGGCTTCGCGCAATTCGCCTCAGCAGATGAAATCCTTTCAATCACCGTACTCCATTAACGCATCGATGATCTTCGATATAGACGCCGCCGAAAGCAGATCCTTCAGCTCCTCCGACCGCACACTGTGTGGTGTCGGATCTCGTCCGATGGCCTTTTTCAAGGCCGACGCGAGGGCTTTGAGGGACATATGATCGCCTTCCGCCCCACTGACTCGGAGAAACCTCCGCGGCGACACTCGTGGTCGCCTGCCTAGCAAGGCGGTACGGCAGGGGAGGCTTGCTTCCATCATCTCCTGACGAAGATCCTCAAGATGAGCTCACGAGAAGGGCCGACATCCAAACTACAAGGTAAAATTTTGTTATCTTCATCGAAATAGGACAGTGTAACGCCTGGATAATTAGGCTACAAAGAAACTCTTCTAATCATGCCATGTCATCTGTGATATCGCTATAATCAAGTGGTAGTTCAAAATCATTGCAAATTCAAAATATGAATTAGTGACAAACACCCTAAGTTTTCGAAAGTCAAAGCGAAAATGTTCGGGTTGCCAAATATTGCACCGTAATTATGGTGAAGCAAACACCTTTTATAAAATGCCTAAATGCCCTAAAACTAAATAAAACAGAAAGGGAAAATAAATAAAAGAAAGAAATTACACAAAAACAAAAAAGGGGGAAGCCCTCAGACCAGCCAGCCCAAACCAACCGCAGACAGCCACCGTCTGTGGCTCCCCTGCCCAGCTAGCCTGGCCCAGCAAATGCCCAGCCTCGCCCCGACCCTTCCTTCCTGTTTCTGACGCTGGCACATAGGCGCGGTCGCCATCGACCTGGCCACGGTGACGGGAAGGATAAGGCCGCCACGGCCCCCTCTCGCCTCGTCAGATCCCTCCCCGCAGATATTTTCTCCGCCTCCAGATCCACCGCCTCCCCTCGTCCCCTCGTGATCCGGACGCCACCGACGCCATGGTTCGCCTAACCACGCCACCGAGCCCACTCACCGCCCCACGGTGTTCCAAGGGCCGCCGCCCACCCACCTCGCTCGGGCGCAACCCGTTGAGACCGGAGTCACCGCAACGCCCGACGCCGCCGTCTTCTTCCTCTCGCTTCGACAAACGCCGCCGCCGTTCTTCTTCGCTCCGCCGACGCCTCGCAGCTACTAACCCATTCACCGCCATCGTGGCGTGCCGCCAGGTGAGCTTCTCCTCCCGCCGCTTTCGCTGCCCCTAGCGCTCAGAGCCAGCCGCCATTGCCGAGGCTCGTCATCACAGGCGTACTCGCCGCCGGGCCACGACCGCCGCCACGCGACGCTCAACTCGCCGCTACACTTCGGGTTCCTAGGAGCCCAACGTGCTCGCCAAGACTAGCCTCCCCTGCGCTCCTAGCGTGTTTCCGCCGGGACCCGATCATGGCTGCCGTCACTTGCCGCCGGCGCTTCTTCCGCGACTAAATGGTCACGGGCCGAGCTCACAGTGCTTCTCAAGGCCGCGCAGTCCACCCTAGCCTTCCCATTCGCCTGGCGCGCCATGTCGCCATCTTCATTACACGCCCAACCACTCGCCGACGAGCCCGTGGCGCCGACCGCCACCACCGCCTACAACCACCCCACTCACTCCGCCGCCTTGTTGCTCAACGCGATCGTCCCGCCGACGGTGCCCTATGGGCTAAACCCGCCACTTTCCCGAGCCGCCCGCCATGAATGGACTCGCCGGCGCTCTAAACGCCGCCGGCCGATGTGGCATGCGGGGTCCATCCTCGGTCGCCGTCAGGCTCGGGGCCCAATCGCCAAGTCGACCGGGTCAATTGACGCCGACGCAGCAGCTACGCCACCGACATGCGGCCCATCCAATAAAACAAATAAAACAAATAGATAAACTGCTAATTAATTAAATAAATTAATTAAAACCTAATGTCTCACCGACCATCGGGCCCTACCGCTAATTAACCCATTTAATTAGTTTCAAAACTCGTTAATGCCTCGACACGACATGTGGGTCCCATCGACCCACTGTTCGTTTGATCGGTCAACCGACCACCGACCTCCCGACATCACGCTGATGTCATGCCTACGCTATCACACAATCGCTTTTGGATAATGTTGGAATTAAATAAATAATTAAAATCGTAAAATGATTTAAATCTTTAGAAAATCATATCTTTTAACCGTAACTTCTGATGAAAATACTTTCTACATGAAAGTTGCTCGTAACGACGAGATGAATCCGACACGCAACCCGCTCGTCTGCGACACACCCCTAGCATGCCGAACACGCAACTTTCCCCTCCGGTTCACCGTCCAAAATGCGAACACCGAATACTTTCCTGATGTTTTCCCCTTCGCTTGGTATCACCTACTACCGCGATTGGGCACACCTAGCATCGTTAATTGTCTTGTCATGCATCGATATGCATCTGCTCGCATGGTATTCATTGTTTCTTCCCCTCTTCTCCGATAGACTACGAGACCGACGCCGCCGCCAAAGACGACTATGGAGTCGACGACCCTCTCTCTGCCAGAGCAACCAGCAAGCCCCCTTGATCACCAGATATCGCCTATTCTCCTCTATACCGCTTGCATTAGAGTAGTGTAGCATGTTACCGCCGATAATCCTATTCTCGATGCATAGCCCGACATTGTTGCTACATCTGCTGATACCTTACCGCAATCCTAAATGCTTAGTATAGGATGCTAGTTTATCATCATTGGCCCTACATTCTTGTCACCGCCTTGCTATATTATTGGGCCGTGATCACTCGGAGGTGATCACGGTATATACTATACATAATACATACTACGATGGTGACTAAAGTCGTCCGTCAAGAGTACCATGAGTGATTCACTTGATTGGGGGCTGAAAGGACCTTTGTCCCGACGGCCCTCTGTGTGGATCTTTGTGGCGAGCGACAGGCAGGTTGAGACCGCCTAGGTGAGAGGTGGGCCTCGCCCCGATCGGGCGATCGCTGTTGCTTCATAATAACACGCTTAACGAGATCTTGGTATTTGATCCGAGTCCGCCATTTGGTCTATACGCACTAACCATCTACGGGGAGTAGTTATGGGTATCCCGACGCCGTGGTATCACCGGCCTTCTTGACGCCACCGATCGAGTGGCGCTACCGGATTGGACCGAACGCCACTAGGCTAGGTCTGCTTCGCCGCTTCAAGAACGCAGTGTGTGCGAGGGCGATGGGCCTGCACTTGCGCCATAGGAGTTAGACCGGCGTCTCGACCTCTGTTGTGCCTAGGTGGGGCTATGACGTGTTGATCTCCGAGGTCGGGCATGACCCCAAAGTGTGTCCGCCAAATGGGATCGAGCGTGTTGGGTTATGTGGTGCACCCTGCAGGAAGTTAATCTATTCAAATAGCCGTGTCCCTTGGTAAAAGGACGACCCGAGTTGTACCTTGACCTTATGACAACTAGAACTGATACTTAATAAAACACACCCTTCCAAGTGCCGATACAACCCGGTGATCGCTTTTTAGCAGGCGACGAGGAGAGGATCGCCGGTAGGATTATGCTATGCGATGCTACCGAGATGCTACTTGGAGATGCTACTTGGAGATGCTACTTGAGGACTTCAATCTACTCTCTTCTACATGCTGCAAGACGGAGGCTACTGTAGCGTAGTCTTCGACTGTGATTAGCTATCCCCTCTTATTCTCGCATTCTCGCAGCTCACCAATGATATGGCCCTTTACACATATACACATGCATATGTAGTGTAGCTCCTTGCTTAAGTAGTACTTTGGATGAGTACTCACGGTTGCTTTCTCCCCTTTTCCCCTTTCCTTCTTTACGTCACGCAACCAGATGTTGGAGCCAGGAGCGACGCCACCGCCGATGACGACTACTACATTGGAGGTGCCTACTACTACGTGCAGCCCACCGACGACCCAGAGTAGTTTAGGAGGATCCTGTGCAGAGGCCTGCGCTTCTTCGATCTCAGATCCCGCTTTGTGCTAGCCTTCTTAAGGCTAACTTGTTTAACTTATGCCTCAGATCAGATATTGTTGCTTCCACGACTGCGTCTATGATCGAGCACTTGTATTCGAGCCCTCGAGGCCCCGGCTTGTATTATGATGCTTGTATGACTTATTTATGTTTTTAGAGTTGTGTTGTGATATCTTCCCGTGAGTCCTCGATCTTGATCGCATAACGCTTATGCGTGCATGATTAGTGTATGGTTGAATCGGGCGCCACAAGTTGGTATCGAGCCGATCGCCAGTAGGAATCCCCTTCCACACTCCTTGGCCAAGTCGAGTCTAGTCACTACAAAACATTTACTAACTTGGCTGTGAGCCTTACGGCCCACGCCGCCATTGGGTGGTACTAGGATCTTTTACTCCTCGACCTTTACTCGACTCAACTCTCTTCTACTCGGGTTAAACAAATTTACAACCTCTAACATTAGGATCCCGTTACTGCTCACCCCAAAGTTGGATAAGCCATAGTTATTCAGAGGATAGTATTTTGAATAGTACCCACATTGTCATTTGACTCCATTGAAACATCTTTGTTTTCGAGATGGAACCCACGAGGCAGGTCGTGCGCCACACGGCGCCATTGGTGCCTCAGATCACCGCTTGTGCTAGCTGAGATGATGACCTATCCGGGTTATCGCTGCACCCCGAGTACACCGCCTATGAGGAGTACCAGACTTTAACCAGAGCAGCGATGCCGTGCCATCGCCCACCTCTACTCTCGGGAGTATGACTCCACTACCGCGGCTGCACACCGCCATGGTGTTGGAGTGACCATCGAGATGGCGCTTCACGATGTCGCCTTTGCTGCTCGACACGCCTTCGTGGAGAGTATCGTGCATTGGACACTTCCCTTTCAGCACATTGCTATCGCATCCGATGTTGGTGCGGAGGGATACTACATCGCTGCTTACCCAACCATCACTGAGAGCCCTTCCACCATCGAGACCGGTTCTCATGTCGATGGGTTGGACCGAGCTAACCGAGCTCTTCGCCACGAGTTGTACACCACTCGTCGGCACCTTTACTGTGGCTCGACGCTGTTGCACCCCTTTGTTCTATCTAGACAGCTACCGCTGCTCGCGATTTACCCAGCCAGACCGTGATGCCCGATGGTGTCGGTTGGCGAGGTGGAGGCTACTCTCCGCACTTGGTCCTCTTCGCCACCCGAGGCCGGGTTCTACACTGAGTATCCGCGCCCCCGTGTCACCGACGTGGACTATCCGCTGCCTCACTATCATTGTCGGCTACGACTACCTCCACAAGACTCTCCGGACCGATGTAGTCTTGCTTATTAGTATTAGATGCATTCATGAGCTCGTGCGCCTTTGATGACTTAGTCTATGTAATCAACTCGTGTAATCAACTCTATGTCCGACCCTTTTGTAAGTTGTGCCGACTACTATGTGGTATCTGTCGTGCCCCTTTCATTATGCATGTTTCATCATAAATGATTCTTGTCTATGCAAATTTCTCAATGCTGAACTACCTCGTTATATATTAGCAGGATGGTTAGACCAGCTAGTCGTGGTCGTGACGACAACGCCCACCACCGCCTCGAGTACATGGCTGGTATGGTCCAACAGCTCGAGATGAATCGCCACCATGGAGAATGTGATGGCTCGCCTCGCCCCAATATGAACGAGCAGCCAGCCCAAGTGACTCGCAGGATTTCATGCGCCTCAACCCAACTGTGTACCGCAGCTCAACTCAGCCACCGGATGTCGATGATCGCCCGTGACATCACCTATGAGATGGAGTCTGCAAGTAGCCCCGCCCGCTATGTCACCTTTGCTTCCTTCTTTACAAGGGACCCGCAGCTCAATGGTGGGACAGCCACAGCGTATTTCGCCTGCTGGAACAATCATCACCGCCGACTTTCAAGCGCCTTCCGTGCCCGCTTCATTCCTCGGGGATCATGGACAGAAGAAGCGTGAATTCGCAACCTCACCTGTGGCAACAAAACGTGGAAGCTTATCGGCGAGTTTCGGACTTATCCGCTATATGTCAAGAAGACATTGCAACCGATGCTCGCAGACAGAGAAGTTCCGTGGCGGCCTTCAAGTCGACATCAAGCTCGCACTTTTAGTGCACGACTTTGCTGATTTCGCCACCTTGGTGAACAAGGCCATCAATGTCGAAACCGGTCCGCAGGAATACCAGAGCTCTCACAGCGCAACTGCGACACGGGCTCATCTTCGGGCCCGCCCTCGCAGGCGCAAGATATGGATTCCCAACAAGATGTACCAACCAATGCACCGCCCCTAAGGCGGTCTTATGTCGCACCTCGTCGCGCCATCGCTCCAACTAGGCAGCCAAGGCTTCCACCCACCACCCCAAGCTCCTGCTCCTACTCCCAACAATGGCTTGTGCTTGGTGTGGTCAACCAGGCACCGTGCTAGGGAATGCAACCGTAAATGTAATCAATCGCCCTTCCAAAGAATCGGCCGTGGAAACAACCAGCCCGCAACAACAATGCCAAGTCATATGGTCGTGTTCATGCCAACCATGTTGATCTAAACGAAGCTCAAGACCAGCTCACATCGTGATGGGTACACTCCTCGTAAATTCAGACCGGCTTCCGCTTTATTTGATACAGAGCATCGCATTCATTCATATCGGCAGAATTTGCATTCATGCATGGCATTAAATACGAAGATATGAACGCTTCGCTAGTGGTACACACCCCTGCGGGCCAATGTCAAACCTCTATGGTTAGTCACGACGCCTGTTGAAATCAAGGACCGGAATTCTTTGTCTATCCCATTGTATTGAAGTCCTCAGAGCATTGATCTCATTCTGGGAATGAGTTGGTTAAAGGCGCATACTTCTTCTATCGTTTGCGCCACCAAGACCGTCCATCTGCTACACCCTTTTGATGAAATAATAAGCTACAATGCCCATTTGGTTCAGAATGCCGAGGCAAGGCTCTATGCATTGAATGCATTGAACGCCGCACCACTCGAGGGCATTGAAAACATTCCGTCGTAGCGTGACTTCCTCGACGCCTTTCCTCAAGAACTTCCAGGATTCCCCGCTAGAGCTGTCGAATTCGCCATCGACTTGAAACCGTGCACCACTCCTATAGCCAAACGACCCTACAAGATGCCGCCGCATGAACTCCTCGAGCTTAAGGAGGAAATCGATAAATCTCTTCAAGTGGTTTCATTCGCCCGAGTTGCTCTCCTTGGGGAGCACCTTCTCTTGTCAAGAAGAAGGATGGGACAAACCGATTGGTCCAAGACTACCGCCCTATTAACCAAGCTACCATTCGTAACAAATATCCTCTTCCTGATCAATGATCTATATGATCAACTGGCTGGTTCGTCAAGATTCTCTAAACTCGACTTGAGGTTGGGTTACCACCAGATCCGTGTTCGTGAAGAAGATATCCCAAGACCGCATTTGTGACTCGCTATGGTTCATACGAGTACACCGTCATGTCTTTTGGATTAACCAATGCTCCAGCCACCTTCTCTCGCCTCGATGAACTATATCTTTATGGAATACCTCGACAAATTTGTCGTGGTTTATCCGGATGATATCCTTGTATATTCCAAGAATGAAGAAGAACATGTCAACATCTTCGCCTTGTTCTCGAAAAGCTTAGAGAGCATCAACTCTATGCCAAGTTCTCCAAATGTGAATTCGGCTTCCCAAGTAACCTATCTTGGGCATGTCATCTCTAAGGATGGTATTGTTGTTAACCCCGAACGAGTTCAGCTATTCTCGATTGACTCCTCCAAGAATGTCAAGCAAGTCGGTTTTCTCGGTCTCGCCACTATTGCCGCCGATTTGTCGAGAACTTCTCCAAGATTGCCGTGCCCCGACTAACCTATTGCATAAGGGCGCCAAGTTCCAATGGATGATAAATGTCGGGATAGTTTCCAGCACTCAAAGACAAGTTGACTTACGCCAAAGATTAGCTCCTCCCGATACTAAGAAGGACTTCATCATTTATCGCGACGCTTCCGCCAAGGATTAGGCTGTGTCCTAATGCAAGACCGCAGTTATTGCTTATGCCTCTCGCAATTGCGCCTCACGAAGAGAACTACCTACCACGCACCACGAGCTTGTTGCTGTCATTCATGCATCAAGCAAAGGCGACATTACCTTCTCGTAATCGCTATGAGATCTTCACCGACCACCAAAGTCTGAAGTATCTGCTTACTCAGCCAGACCTGAACCTCCGCCAATAGAGATGGATGGAGATTGTTGCGACTTTGACTTGGGTATTTCCTATACACCGTGCAAGGCTAATGTAATGGCTGATGCCTTGAGCCGCAAGTCTTATCGCAACCACCTCCAGATTCACAAGGTTCAGCCTCACTTGTTGAAGAATTTCAAAGTGAACCTCCATATTGTTCCTCCGGTGCGCCGCCCCCCTCCTAAGGAGTTTCGCAAGATGAACCTCCATGTTGTTCCTGTGGGTTCTCTCAATACCCCGGTTATGAAACCAGATCTTGTGGACACCATCAAATGGATACGTAAATGTGACGATGAAGTCCACAAGATTAAGCGCGACCTCAAAGAAGGAAAGCCCTCATTCTTCATCATTCTTGATGATGGCACCTTATTCTTCAAAGGTCGCCTAGTAGTTCCGAGTAAGAGGGAAAACCTGGATATGCCTCGTAAGGTTATGAAAGAAGCTCATGATACGCCTATGTATCCATCCCGGTAGTACAAAGATGTACCAAGACATTCGCCGAGATTCCGTGGTCTAACATGAAGCAAGGCATTGCTCGCTATGTTGTTGAGTGTGACGCTTGCCGTCAGATCAAAGCGTAACATCAAAGGCCTCGCTGAACTCGCAACCTATCTCTATTCCTGAATGGAAATGGGACCATGTTGAAATGGACTTCGCCACCGGATTTCCCAAATCGCAAAAGGTAATGATGCTATTCTTGTCGCTATCGACCGACTTTCTAAAGTTGCACATTTTCCGCTGTCAAGGAAACGATCACCGCTAGTCACCGCAAACCTCTACATGTCCGTAATTGTCTCGCTTCACGGTATTCCATTGGTAATCGCCTGCACCGTGGCAGCTTATTCACTTCAAGATTCGGTCAAGTTTCCAAGAAGCTATGGGCACTCATCTGTCTTTCAAGACTTTTCATCCTCGACCGCAAGGGCAGGTTGAACGTGTCAACCAAGTTCTCAAGACATGCTTCGAGCTTGTGTTATTTCCTTCGCAAGAAATGGGAGGAATCTCTCCCGTATGCTGAGTTCTCTTATAATAATAGCTATCAAGCTAGTCTCAAGATGGCCCCTTCAAGTGTTATATGGACGAAAGTGCCGAACCCTCCGAACTAGTCGAAATCGGGAACGCCCACTCTTCGTCCGGATATTATCCAACATGCCAAGAACAAAGTCCGCATTATTCGCGAGAATCTCAAACCGCCGACCACGCCTAAAAGAGTAATTATGACCGTAAACATAAGGACATGGTCTATCAACTCGCGAAAAGGCTTATCTTCGAGTCACACCAATGAAGGGTGCTCACCGCCGGATCAAGGGCAAGCTAGCTCCTCGCTATATTGGCCCATTCACTATACTCGAAAGGCGGGAAAAGTGGCATATCAACTGGAGCTTCCGCCAACCTTTCTCGTGTTCACGATGTGTTCCACGATCACAGCTCCGCCGTTGCTTCAAGGACCCGATCCGAGGAGGGATCATGAAGTGCTCGAATTGCAACAGATCTCTCCTATAAAGAGCATCCGTCCGCATTCTCGACTGTTGAACGCCAGACACGCCGAAAGGCGATCAAGTTCTCAAAGTCCAAAGGGTCGCACCATTCTCAAGATGAAGCCACTTGGGAACGTGAGGATCGCTGCGTGATGAATACCCCGTGACTGCTTCTTCTACCTCCTAAATCTCGGGACGAGATTTCTTGTAGTGGAGGAGATTTGTAACGCCCGGATAATTAGGCTACAGTAAAACTCTTCTAATGATGCCATGTCATCTGTGATACTGTTGCTAATCAAGTGGTAGTTCAAAATCATTGCAAATTCAAAATATGAATTAGTGACAAACACCCTAAGTTTTTGAAAGTCAAAGCGAAAATGTTCGGGGGTTGCCAAATATTGCACTGGTAATTATGGTGAAGCAAACACCTTTTTATAAAATGCCTAAATGCCCTAAAACTAAATAAAACAGAAAGGGAAAATAAATAAAAGAAAGAAATTACACAAAAAAGGGGAAGCCCCAGACCAGCCAGCCTAAACCAACCAAGACAGCCACCGTCTGCGGCCTCTCGGCCCAGCCCACTTAGCTGCCCAAATTGCCCAGCCTCGCCTCAAGACCCTTCCTTCCTCGTTTCTGACGCTGCTTCTAGGCGCTGTCACACCGACCTGGCCACGGCGACGGAAGGATAAGGCCGCCACGGCCCCCTCTCGGCCTCGTCGAGATCCCCCTCCCCGCAGATATTTTCTCCGCCCCTCCAGATCCACCGCGACTCTCCCCCCTCGTCCCCTCGCATCCGGACGCCACCGACGCCATGGTTCGCCTAACCACGCCACCGAGCCCACCTCACCGCCCCACGGTGTCTCCAAGGGCCGCCGCGTCCACTCCTCGTCTCGGGCGCAACCCGTTGGAGAGCGGAGTCACCGCAACGCCCGACGCCGCCGCCTTCTTACTCGCTCCGACAAACGCCGCCGCCGCCGTTTCTTCGCTCCGCCGACGCCTCGCAGCTACTAACCCATTCACGGCCATCGTGCGTGCCGCCAGGTGAGCTTCTCCTCCCCGCTGCTTTCGTTCGCCCCTAGCGCTCAGAGCCAGCCGCCGCCATTGCCGAGGCTCGTCGCCGCAGCGCACCGCCGCCGCGGCTACGACCGCCGCCACGCGACGCCTCAACTCGCCGTTGCACTCCTGGGGTTCCTAGGAGCCCAACGCGCCACAAGACTAGCCTCCCGCGCCTCCTAGCGTGTTTCCGCCGGGACCCGATCGCGCCGCCGCCGCTGCCGCGTCGCGCTTCTTCCGTGACTAAATGGTCACGGGCCGAGCTCACAGTTTCTCAAGGCCGCGCAGTCCACCCTAGCCTTCCCATTCGCCCAAGCGCCGCTGTGTCGCCATCTTCATTACACGCCAACCACTCGCCGCCGACGAGCCCGTGGCGCCGACCGCCACCACCGCCTCTACAACCACCCCCACTCACTCCGCCGCCGTCTTGTCGTTCAACGCGACCGTCCCGGCCGACGGTGCCCTATGGGCTAAACCCGCCACTCTCCCGAGCCGCCCCATCGCGAACGCGACTCGCCGGCGCCTAAACGCCGGGCCGATGTGGCATGCGGGTCCATCCTCGGTCGCCGTCAGGCTCGGGGCCCTAATCGCCAAGTCGACCGGGTCAATTAGGCCGACGTGGCGCCATCGCCATCGACATGCGGGCCCATCCAATAAAACAAATAAAAACAAATAGATAAACTGCTAATTAATTAAATAAATTAATTAAAACCTAATGTCTCACCGACCATCGGGCCCTACCGCTAATTAACCCATTTAATTAGTTTCAAAACTCTGTTAATGCCTCGACACGACATGTGGGTCCCATCGACCCACTCGTTCGGTTTGATCGGTCAACCGACCACCGACCTGCCGACATCACGCTGATGTCATGCCTACGCTATCACACAATCGCTTTGGATAATGTTGGAATTAAATAAATAATTAAAATCGTAAAATGATTTAAATCTTTAGAAAATCATATCTTTTAATCCGTAATCTGATGAAAATACTTTCTACATGAAAGTTGCTCGAACGACGAGACGAATCCGGATACGCAACCCGCTCGTCCGCGACACACCCCTAGCATGCCGAACACGCAACTTTCCTCCGGTTCACGGTCCGAAAATCGAACACCGAATACTTTCCGGATGTTTTCCTTCGCTTGTATCACCTACTACCGCGATTGGGCACACCTAGCATCGTTATTTGTCTTGTCATGCATCGATATGCATCTGTTCGCATGGTATTCATTGTTTCTTCCCCTCTTCTCTCGATAGACTACGAGACCGACGCCGCTGCTTCAAAGACGACTACGGAGTCGACGACCCTCTCTCTTGCCAGAGCAACCAGCAAGCCCCCTTGATCACCAGATATCGCTTATTCTCCTCTATACTGCTTGCATTAGAGTAGTGTAGCATGTTACCGCCGATAATCCTATTCGATGCATAGCCCGACATTGTTGCTACATCCGCTGATACCTTACCCGCAATCCTAAATGCTTAGTATAGGATGCTAGTTTATCATCATTGGCCCTACATTCTTGTCACCGCCTTGCTATACTATTGGGCCGTGATCACTCGGGAGGTGATCACGGTATATACTATACATACATACATACTACGATGGTGACTAAAGTCGGGTCCGTCAAGAGTACCCGCGAGTGATTCACTTGATTAGCTGAAAGGACCTTTGTCCCGACGGCCTCTGTGTGGATCTTTGTGGCGGAGCGACAGGCAGGTTGAGACCGCCTAGGTGAGAGGTGGGCCTGCCCTCGATCGGCGATCGCGGTTGCTTCATAATAACACGCTTAACGAGATCTTGGTATTTGATCCGAGTCCGCCATTTGGTCTATACGCACTAACCATCTACGGGAGTAGTTATGGGTATCCCGACGCCGTGGTATCACCGAAGCCTTCTTGACGTCGCGATCGAGTGGCGCGCCGGATTGGACCGAACGCCACTAGGCTAGGTCTGCTTTCGCCGCTTCGCAACGTGCGGTGTGTGCGAAGGCGATGGGCCCTGCACTTCGCGCCATAGGAGTTAGACCGCGGTCGACCTCTCTGCTGCGCCTAGGTGGGGCTGCGACGTGTTGATCTCCCGAGGTCGGGCATGACCCCGGAAAGTGTGTCCGCCAAATGGGATCGAGCGTGTTGGGTTATGTGGTGCACCCTGCAGGAAGTTAATCTATTCAATAGCCGTGTCCCTCGGAAAAGGACGACCCGGAGTTGTACCTTGACCTTATGACAACTAGAACTGGATACTTAATAAAACACACCCTTCCAAGTGCCGATACAACCCGGTGATCGCTTTTAACAGTATGACGAGGAGAGGATCACTGGTAGGATTATGCTATGCGATGCTCTTCGAGATGCTACTTGGAGATGCTACTTGGAGATGCTACTTGGAGATGCTACTTGGAGGACTTCAATCTACTCTCTTCTACATGTCAGAAGACGGAGGCTGCTGGTTTAGTCTTGACGTGATTAGCTATCCCCTCTTATTCTCGCATCCTGCAGCTCACCCACCGATATGGCCCTTTACACATATACACATGCATATGTAGTGTAGCTCCTTGCTTGCAGTACTTTGGATGAGTACTCACGGTTGCTTTCTCCCCTTTTCCCCTTTCCCTTCTTTTCTCGGTTGTCGCAACCAGATGTTGGAGCCCAGAGCGACGCCACCGCCGATGACGACTACTACATTGGAGGTGCCTACTACTACGTGCAGCCCACGGACGACCACTGTGAGTAGTTTAGGAGGATCCTGTGCAGAGGCCCGCGCCTTTCTTCGATCTGTATCCCGTTTGTGCTAGCCTTCTTAAGGCGAACTTGTTTAACTTATGTCCGTACTCAGATATTGTTGCTTCCACGACTTCGTCTATGATCGAGCACTTGTATTCGAGCCCTCGAGGCCCTCGGCTTGTATTATGATGCTTGTATGACTTATTTATGTTTTTAGAGTTGTGTTGTGATATCTTCCCGTGAGTCCCTGATCTTGATCGTACACGTTTGCGTGCATGATTAGTGTACGGTTGAATCGGGGGCGTCACAACAGGGATATCCTTTATTTTAAAAAAAACTCCCCTTTTACTTATGGCTCAGTGGAGAGCTGATCCCCTTGGGGGCACAATGCGGCCGAGGCATCTCTTGGCGCAGGACCCTCTGATGAAGATTTCTTCCCCCGCTTTGAGACCATGGTCTCCGGGTCCTCAGAGGCGGTCCTCTTCTACCCTTGGATGGAGGGATTCTCGATCCCTCCTTTCCTGACAGCCTCCTTCGTGGAGGCGGTAGCTTCCTTGTTCCCCCCTTCACCTTCTTCCGAAGGCGAAACCTCCAACATCCTGGTTAACACTGGATCCGGCGTGGTCTCGTGGAGGGGCCGACACCTGATTAACTTTGCTTTCGCTATCCACTCTGCTCAAGGGACAGCTCTTTTAAAGGGCAAGTTCGTGATAAATATGGGATAGCGTGTCCGGTAGAGGGCTACTTACTTGAGTATCCCAGGCGATTGCAGCTCGCACTGCGCCCTCGGTCAAGTCCGGACACATCGCTTGATCCAAGAAAAGCTTGACATCTCCATGGGCGTCGCGCCATAAAATGTTGGAGAGCTCGTGGTCCTCCGGTTAAATTCCCACAAGTGGAGGGGGCGACGCCAGGGCAGGTGCGATTTAATCAGCATGACCTGCGCTACTACGACAGTGAGTGATCTCTCTAGGAGGTCTTGAATGCGGCCTGCAACAAGGGCACGCCCTGACGGCCCCACCAAGTCCTTTATTGACCCATGACGCTAGCCATGTGGAGGACCCGAGCGAACGCAGTGGCGCCACCCATTTGGTGCCCCCGAGCTGTGATATAAAACCACTCTTGTTGCCATAGGCTGAGCTCCTCTTGAAAAGAGCCCTGCCATGGAGCATCAAGATTCTTGCTTATAACAGCCCCTCTCGCACTCTGCTCACGCCCCTTGATCATCTTCGGCTCCACTTTGAAGGTCTTGAGCCACAATCCAAAGTGAGGGGTAATGCGGAGGAAGGCTTCGCATACGACAATGAACGATGAGATGTGGAGGATGGACTACGGATCCAAGTCATGAAATTCCAACCCATAGTAAAACATGAGCCCCCTCACGAAGGGGTCCGTCCAGAAGCCTAGCCCCCAAAGAAAGTGAGACGCGAACACTACGCTTTCGCCAGGCTTGGGAGTGGGAATAACCTGCCCTTGGGCAGGCAGCCTATGCGAAATTTTGCCGGTTAGATACCTGGCATCTCTTAGCTTTAGCACGTCTTCTTCCATAACGGAGGAAGGCATCCACCGGCCTGGCAGGTCGGAGCCGGACATCATCGAAGGTCCGAAGCGCCTGAATCTGGAGCTTTGGGTGTTGGAACTCGAGGCGAGTGGTGGATTCGATTGAGATTGAAAGAAAGGAGTGGAGCCTTGGTCTCTTTATAAAGAGGTTGAATACCAAGAGCTTTCCCCGTGACCGTTTGGGACTCGCCTTCGATAGAGAAGACGCACCAACGGGCACGACTGGGTTACCGCGCTCGTATTAATGAGAATCCTGGAATAAGGGGACACGATCTCTGCTTTGACAAGACGTGCCAAGGAACCGCCTCGCTAAACGCGCTGAGGTGGGGCAGTAAAAACGATTCGAATAAAGACTTGCCCGTGGTGTGATGTCACGCCACGGAATACGTCAGCAGATTGAATTTGTGTAAATATTATTCTCTCTACGGTGGTATGTGGAACTTATTTTACAGAGCCGGACACTATCCTTGTGTTCAAAATCTTCTATGAAGTATTCAGAGGAGGAACCCGCCTTGCAATGCCGAAGACAATATGCGCGCCAGACTCGTTGTCATTGAAGCCTGGTTCAAGGGCTACTGAGGGAGTCCTGGATTAGGGGGTGTCCGGATAGCCGAACTATCACCTTTGGCCGGACTCCTGGACTATGAAGATACAAGATTGAACACTTCGTCCCGTGTCCGGATGGGACTTTCCTTGGCGTGGAAGGCAAGCTTGGTGATACGGATATGTAGATCTCCTACCATTGTAACCGACTCTATGTAACCCTAACCCTCTTTGGTGCCTATATAAACCGAAGGGTTTTAGTCCGTAGGACGAACAACAATCATACCATAGGCTAGCTTCTAGGGTTTAGCCTCTCTGATCTCGTGATAGATCTACTCTTGTACTACCCATATCATCAATATTAATCAAGCAGGAGTAGGGTTTTACCTCCATCGAGAGGGGCCAAACCTGGGTAAAACATCGTGTCCCTTGTCTCCTGTTACCATCCGCCTAGATGCACAGTTCAGGACCCCCTACCCGAGATCCGCCGGTTTTGACACCGACAATCTTCCACCAAATGAACCAACTAGCATCAACTACAAGGAGTAATCAACACTACTAGCAACCCACATGTACCAATCTGAGGTTTTGGTACAAAGAATGGATACAAGAGATGAACTAGGGTTTGAGAGGAGATGGTGCTGGTGAAGATGTTGATGGAGATTGATCCCCTCCCGATGAGAGGATCATTGATGATTACAATGGTGATGATTTCCCCCTCCCAGAGGGAAGTTTCCCCGGCAGAACACCTCCACCGGAGCCCTAGATTGGTTCCGACAAGGTTCCGCCTCATGGCGGTGGAGGTTCGTCCCGAAAGCTTGCTTATGATTTTTTTTGGGGTAAAAGACTTCATATGGCAGAAGATGGGCACCGGAGGACTACCAGGTGGCCCACGAGGCAGGGGGACGTGCCCCCGCCCTCTTGGATGGTGGGTGGCCCCCCTCAGGTATTTCTTCTGCTCAATATTTTTCATTAATTCCAAAAATGACTTTCGTGGAGTTTTAGGACTTTTAGAGCTCTGCAAAATAGGTCTCTAATATTTGCTCCTTTTCCAGCCCAGAATTCCAGCTGCCGGCATTCTCCCTATTCATGTAAACCTTGTAAAATAAGAGAGAATAGCCATAAGTATTGTGACATAACTTGAAATAACAGCCCATAATGCATTAAATATCGATATAAAAGCATGAAGCAAAATGGAAGTATCACTGCCTCGGAGGCAGCGAAGGAAGGTGTCTGGATGAAGCAGTTAATCATAGATCTTGGAGTTGTGCCTAGTGTACTGAACCCAATGACTCTGTTCTGTGACAACGCTGGTGCAATTGCTCTAGCCAAGGAACCAAGGTTTCACAAGAGGACCAGACACATAAAGCGACGCTTCAACTCCATCTGTGATGCAATCAAGGAGGAGGGCATAAACATTTGGAAAGTATATACAAATCTGAATGTTGCAGATCCGTTGACTAAACCTCTTCCACGGGCAAAACATGATCAACACCACAACTCTATGGGTGTTACTCATTACCATGTAATACTAGATTATTGACTCTAGTGCAAGTGGGAGACTGTTGGAAATATGCCCTTGAGGCAATAATAAAGTGGTTATTATTATATTTCCTTGTTCATGATAATCGTTTATTATCCGTGCTATAATTGTATTGACCGGAAACTCAAATGCATGTGTGGATACATAGACAACAACATGTCCCTAGTGAGCCTCTACCGTACTAGCTCGTTGATCAAAGATGGCTATGGTTTCCTAGTCATATACATGAGTTGTCAATTGATAACGGGATCACATCATTAGGAGAATGATGTGATGAACAAGACCCAAACTATGAACGTAGCCTATGATCATGTCAAGCTTATTGCTATTGTTTTCTGCATGTCAAGTATATGTTCCTAGGACCATGAGATCATGCAACTCACTGACAACCGGAGGAGTACCTTGTGCGTGCCAAACGTCGCAACGTAACTGGGTGACTATAAAGGTGCTCTACAGGTATCTCCGAGGGTGTATGTTGAGTTGGCATGGATCAAGACTGGGATTTGTCACTCTGTATGACAGAGAGGTACCTCAGGGCCCACTCGGTAATACAGCATCACAGCAGGCTTGCAAACAATGTGACTAATGAGTTAGTCATGAGATCTTGTATTACAGAATGAGTAAAGAGACTTGCCGGTAACGAGATTGAACTAGTTATGGTGTTACCGATGATCGAATCTCGGGCAAGTAACATACCGATAGACAAAGTGGACTACATACGGGATTGTCTGAATCCCTAACATCGAGGTTCGACCAATAAATATCTTCATAGAATATGTAGGAACCAATATGTACATCCAGGTCCCGCTATTGGTTATTGACTGTAGAGGTGTCTCGGTCATGTCTGCATAGTTCTCGAACCCGTAGGGTCTACACACTTAATGTTTGGTGATGATATAAGTATAGTTGAGTCATTATGGTGGTTACCGAAGGTTGTTCGGAGTCCCGGATGAGATCCCGGACATGACGAGTAACTCCGTAGTGGTCCTGAGGTGAAGATCGATATATAGGACGAAGGGTAACGGAGTCCGGAAGTGTTCCGGGGGTACCAGTTTATGACCAGGAGAGCGGAAAGGGGTTTCGGGGGACCCCGACAAGTGTTGGGGGGCCTCATGGGCCAAGGGGAGGGAGCACATCAGCCCACTAAGGGGTTGTGCTCCCCCAAGTCCCCCTCCCATGATCAATAGAGGAGGTGGGGTGCCCCCCCAGGGCAGCCTGCACCTGGCTCGGGGGGGCAAGTCACCCTATGGGTTTCCTTAGGGGCGCCCCATTTGTGTGGCCGCCGCCCCTAGGGGAAACCCTAGGGCACCCCTTCCTCCTCCCTTCCCCCTATATATAAAGGGGTAGAGGGAGGGCAGCCGCACCCCATCTATGCCACGGCGCTGCCCTCCCTCTTCCTCGTAGCCCTTCTTCTCTGTTAGGCTTGGCGAAGCCCTGCTGAGATTTCTCCACCACCACCGCCATCACGCCGTCGTGCTGCCGGAGGACTCGAGCTACTACTTCACTATCACTCACTGGATCGAGGAGGTGAAGGTGTCATCAAGCCATACGCGTGTTGAACGCAGAGGTGGCGTCCGTTCGGCACTTGGATCGGGAGTTCGCGGGACGGATCATGATTGGATCACGAAGATGTTTGACTACATCAGCCGCGTTTCTTAACGCTCCCGCTTAGCTCTCTACAAGGGTATGTAGATGAAATATCTCCTCTCATATATTTTCATCTCCTAGATTGATATTGGTGAGCGTAGGAATTTTTTTGTTTCCCATGCAACGTTCCCCAACATATCCATGAATATAAGAAACATAATAAGTGCATTTTCAAAATATACGATCCTTAACAAATGTTATCCCCCTCATTTTATCATGCTAGCATGGCATGGCTCTGGATTCGCCGCATTAATATAAATCTTGATACCCCGGTGTCAAACCAGGAAATTGGATCATACTTCTAACGCGCCTCATCATTTTCAACTCCACACACACTACAAAAAACGTTTCCATGATAATATGCATTTGTCACAGTAGGTCATGTTTTATGCCATGCATGTACATCCATGACAATTTTATGATAGGATCAAGATAGTTATACATGTGTTGTCGTAGACGTGTTCCATGACAATACTCAAATTATCATCACGGAAGTGTCCACTTCCATGATGACAAATGGTGTGTCATGGAAGTGATTTCGTCAACAGTAACTGACATGTAGCATCCACCGTAACGGGTCGCTGTTAAGCTATCGGGTCCGGTTTTGGGTCCGATAACCCGTAACAGCCATGACCAATGGCCTTCCACATGTAAAAATCTCATTGGCCGAAGGAAACACGTGTCGGCTCCGCGTTGGGACAGATGTCTGATACATCCATTTTGCATCATGTTTTCCTACTGTTATTTATGTTGTTTTATTGTATAATAATGCTTTTTGGAGTAATTCTAATGCCTTTTCTCTCATAATATGCAAGGTATGCACAAAGGGGGAGAATTCTGGCTGCTGGAAATCTGGACCTGGAAAAGCTACGTCAAGCTACCTATTCTGCACAACTCCAAATGAGCCAAAACTTCCCGAGGATTTTTATGGAATATTTAAGAATTACTGGAGCAAATAAGTACCAGAGGGGGCCACCAGGTGGGCAAAACCCACTTGGGTGCGCCATGAGGCCCAGGTGCGCCCTGGTGGGTGCTGCCCTCCTCGGCCCACCTCTGGTGCCCATCTTCTGGTATATAAGTCATTTTGACCTAGAAAAAAATAAGGAGAGGACTTTCGGGACGAAGCGCCACCGCCTCGAGGCGGAACTTTGGCAGGAGCACTTTTGCCCTCCAGCGGAGCGATCCCGCCGGGGGAACTTCCCTCCCGGAGGGGGAAATCATCCTCATCATCATCACCAACAACTCTCCCATCTTGGGGAGGGCTATCTTCAACAACATCTTCAACGGCACCAACTCCTCTCAAACCCTAGTTCATCCCTTGTGTTCAATCTTTGTACCAAAACTATAGATTGGTGCTTGTGGGTGACTAGTAGTGTTGATTACATCTTGTAGTTGATTACTATATGGTTATTTGGTGGAAGATTATATGTTCAGACCCATTATGCTATTTAATACCCCTCTGATCTTGAGCATGATTATCATTTGTGAGTAGTTACTTTCGTTCTTGAGGTCGGGTGAAATCATGTTGCAAGTAATCATGTGAACTTGATATGTGTTTGATATTTTGGTGATATGTATGTTGTCATTCTCTTAGTGGTGTCATGTGAACGTTGACTACATGACACTTCACCATATTTGGGCCTAAGGGAATGCATTGTGGAGTAGTTATTAGATGGTGGGTTGCGAGAGCGACACAAGCTTAAACCCCAGTTTATGCGTTATTCCGTAAGGGACCGATTGGATCCAAAAGTTTAATGCTATGGTTAGAATTTATTCTTAATACTTTTCTCGTAGTCGCAGATGCTTGAGAGAGAGTTAATCATAAGTAGGAAGTTTGTTCAAGTAAGAACAACACCTAAGCACCGGTCCACCCACATATCAAATTATCAAAGTAGTGAACATGAATTAAGCCAACATGATGAAAGTGACTAGATGAAATTCCCGTGTACCCTCAAGAACACTTTGCTTATCATAAGAGGACCTTTTGGCCTGTCCTTTGCCTCAAAAGGATTGAGCTACCTTGCTGCACTTTTGTTACTACTATCTTTACTTGTTCGTTACAAATTATCTTGCTATCAAACTACTCCGCTTCTTACAATTTTAGCACTTGCACACAATACCTTGCTGAAAACCACTTGTTATTTCCTTCTGCTCCTCGTTGGTTTCGACACTCTTACTTATCGTAAAGGCTACAATTGACCCCATATACTTGTGGGTCATCACGGCTATTTTCTGGCACCGTTTCCGGGGAGTGAAGCGCTCTTGGTAAGTGGAAATTGGTAAGGAAAACATTATTACTACATGATGAAATTTATTGTCACTTGCTACTATGGAAAACAATCCTTTGAGGGGTTTGTTCGGGGTATCTTCACCTCGACCGGAACCACAATTAGTTGCCCTCAACCTACTGCACCTACTAAAAATATTGAATATGAAATTCCTTCGGGTATGTTAGAACAACTGCTAGCTAATCCATATGCAAGAGATGGAACCGAACATCCTGATATGCACTTGATATGTGTGGATGAAACTTGTGGATTGTTTAAGCTTGCAGGTTTGCCCGGAGATGAAGCTAAGAATAAGGTTTTCCCTTAATCTTTGAAGGGAAAAGCATTGCGATGGTATAGGCTATGCGATGATATTGGATCTTGGAACTGGAATCGGTTGAAATAGGAATTTCATCAAAAAAATTATCCTATGCATCTAGTTCATCATGATTGGAATTATATATATATTTTTTGACATCGTGAAGGAGAAAGTATCGCTCTATCTTGGGGGAGGCTTAAGTCAATGTTATATTCATACCCCAATCATGAGCTCTCAAGAGAAATTATTATTCAGAATTTTTATGCTCGGCTTTCTCATAATGATCAATCCATGCTCGATACTTCTTGTACTGGTTCTTTTATGAAGAAGACTATTGAATTCCGGTGGGATCTTTTGGAAAGAATTAAACTCAACTCTAAAGATTGGGAACTCGAGAAGGTAAAGAGTCAGGTATTGAACCTAAGTCTGATTGTGTTAAATCTTTTATGAATATCGATGCTTTTCAAAAATTTAGCACTAAATATGGACTTGACTCTGAGATAGTAGCCTCCTTTTGTGAATCTTTTGTTACTCACGTTGATCTCCCTAAGGAGAAGTGCTTTAAATATCACCCACCAATTAAAGAAGACGTTAAAGAACCGGTTAAAGCTAAAGAAGAAACTATCATTTACAATGTTGATCCAGTTGTTCTCACGCTTATATTGAAAAACCACCCTTCCCTGTTAGGATGAAAGAACATGCTAAAGCTTCAACTGTGGTTAACAAAAGTTATGTTAGAACACCCAAACCATCTGAACAAATCAGAGTTGAACCTAGTGTTGCTATGGTTAAAGATCTCTTAGTCGATAATATTGATGGGCATGTTATTTACTTTTGTGACGAAGCTTCTAGAATTGCCAAACCTGATAAAAAGGATAAACATAGACCAGTTCATGGCATGCCTGTTGTCTGAGTTAAGATAGGAGATCACTGTTATCATTGGTTATGTGACCTAGGTGCTAGTGTGAGTGTTATTCCTTTCTCCGTATATAAAGAAATTATGGATGAAATAGCACCTGTTGAAATAGAAGGCATGGATGTCACTATTAAACTTGCTAATAGAGATACTATATCACCAATTGGGATTCTTAGAGATGTTGAAGTCTTGTGTGGGAAAATAAAATACCCTACTGATTTTCTTATTCTTAGCTCCCCACAAGATGAATTTTGTCCCATTATTTTTGGTAGAACTTTCTTGAACACCGTTGATTGTGAGAAACAAACTGTCAGTGTTAGCTTTGGTGATGAATCTCATGTATTTAATTTTCCAAGTTTAGTAGACAACCTCATAAGAAAGATTTGCCTAGTAAGGATGAAATTATTGGTCTTGCTTCTATTGTTGTACCTCCTACTGATCCTTTGGAATGATACTTCATAGACCATGAAAATGATTTGCATATGTGTGAAAGAAATGAAATAGATAGAATCTTTTTCGAATAACAACCTCTGCTTAAACACAATTTGCCTATTGAAACTCTAGGAGGTCCTCCTCCACCTAAAGGTGATCCTGTGTTTGAATTAAAACAATTGCCAGACACTTTGAAATATGCTTATCTTGATGACAAAAAGATATATCATGTTATTATTAGTGCTAACCTTTTAGAACATGAAGAAGAAATATTATTGAAAGTTCTAAGGAAGCACAGGGCTGCTATTGGATATACTCTTGATGATCTTAAGGGCACTAGTCCCACTCTATGTCAGCACAAGATTAATATGGAACCTAATGCTAAACCCGTTGTTGATCACCAACGTCGGTTAAATCCGAAGATGAAAGAAGTGGTAAGAATGGAAATATTGGAACTTATAGATGTAGGTATAATCTATCATATAGCTGATAGTAGATGGGTAAGTCCTGTTTATTGTGTCCCTAAGAAGGGAGGTATTACTGTTGTTCCTAATGATAAGAATGAGCTCATTCCACAAAGAATTGACACGGGCTATAGAATGGTAATTAATTATAGAAAATTAAATAAAGCAACTAGAAAAGATCATTACCCTCTGCCTTTTGTTGATCAAATGTTAGAAAGATTATCTAAGCACACACATTTTTGCTTTCTTGATGGATATTCTGGTTTTTCACAAATACATATTTTACAATCTAATCAAGAAAAGACCACTTTCACTTGTCCCTTTAGAACTTTGCTTACAGATGTATGCCTTTTGGTTTATGTAATGCACCTGCTACCTTTCAAAGATGTATGACTGCTATATTCTCTGATTTTTGTCAAAAGGTTGTTAAGGTTTTCATGGATTACTTTTCTGTTTATGCGAAGTCTTTTGATGATTGTTTAAGCAATCTTTATCGAGTTTTGCAGAGATGTGAACAAATAAATCTTGTCTTGAATTGGGAGAAGTGCCACTTTATGGTTAATGAAGGTATTGTTTTAGGCCATTAAATTTCCAAGAAAGACATTGAGGTGGACAAAGCCAAGGTTGATGCAATTGGGAAAATGCCATGTCCTAAAGATATCAAAGGTATTCGTAGTTTCCTTGGTCATGCTGGTTTCAATAGGAGGTTTATCAAAAACTTTTCTAAAATTTCTAGGCCTCTTACGAATCTTTTGCAAAAGGATATTCCCTTTGTGTTTGATGATGATTGTTTGGAAGCCTTTGAAACACTAAAGAAAGCCTTAATGAAAGCACAAGTGCTCCCTAGGTGGTTTTGGTAATTAATGTCAACATATCTCTTGTTGGACTAACACTTTTATCTAGTATGTTTCAGATAAGTTGAACAATGGAGTGGCATGGACTAAAGGATGTGGGAACTCCTTCTAGATGCTCAGGACAAAGGATTGGCTCAATCTTCAAGCTCAAGACTCTTCATTTTACATTTTAGTGATCCAAGATCACATTGAGTCTATAGGAAAAGCCAATACTATCAAGGAGGGATGAGGTGTTCCTTAATGAGCCTCTTGCTTCATGTGCTTAGTGATATGCTCCAAAACCCTCGGCTACTTACTCACATCCACAAATGACCTAAACCTAAAGCCAAAATCGGTCACACCGATTCTTCCTATCCGGCGCCACTGATTCCAAAAGTCATAGCCATTGCCACAAACCCTTAGCAAATCGGTCTTACCAATAGGGATCTCGGTCTCACCGAGATGGGATTGTAATCTCTCTATGCATGTCCATTACCAAAATCAGTCTCACCGAGTTTGAGCAATCGGTACTACCGAGATTACAATGCAAACTTCCTGGTTAACTCATTACCAAAATCGGTCCTACCGAGTTTGTGTAATCGGTCCAACCGAGTTTGCGTGACCAACTCTCTGGAAAGCTTATTACCAAAATCGGTCTTACCGAGTTTGTGTAATCGGTCTTACCGAGATTACGTTATGCCCTAACCCTAACCATATCGGTCTTACCGAGTTGCATTTCGGTCCCACCAAAAACCCTAACGGTCACATTGTTTGCTAAATCGTTGTGACCAAGTTTAACAATTCGGTCCCACCGAGTTTGGTAGATTATGTGTAACGGTTAGATTTTGTGTGGAGGCTATATATACCCCTCCACCTCCTCTTCATTCGTCGAGAGAGCCATCAGACTGAACCTACATTTCTAGCATACATTTTCTGAGAGAGAACCACCTACTCATGTGTTGAGGCCAAGATATTTCATTCCTACCGTATGAATCTTGATCTCTAGACTTCCCCAAGTTGCTTTCCACTCAAATCTTCTTTCCACCAGATCCAAAACCTATGAGAGAGAGTTGAGTGTTGGGGAGACTATCATTTGAAGCACAAGAGCAAGGAGTTCATCATCAATGCACCATTTGTTACTTCTTGGAGAGTGGTGTCTCCTAGATTGGCTAGGTGTCACTTGGGAGCCTCCGACAAGATTGTGGAGTTGAACCAAGGAGTTTGTAAGGGCAAGGAGATCGCCTACTTCGTGAAGATCTACCGCTAGTGACCTTGGAAAACCATTTTCAGCTCCTCGAACATCTCATATGCTCCGTGTTGCTCAAAACGCTTTTGGAGCCCCGGTTCTAGGCTGTAAAGCATGCCGCACTGAACGAGGGAGTAATCATCAGCACGTGACTGCCAAGCTCATGCCCGGGTCGAGAGATATGAAGTCTCCGACAAGTTCTACAGTTGTAAGATGGAGGAAAATAGTTCAGTCAGTGAGCACATACTCAAAATGTCTGGGTTGCACAACCGCCTATCCCAGCTGGACATTAACCTCCCGGACGAGGCGGTCATTGACAGAATCCTTCAATCGCTCCCACCGAGCTACAAGAGCTTTGTGATGAACTACAATATGCAGGGGATGGTGAAAACTATTCCTCAAGTATTTTCAATGTCAAGTCGAGAGAGGTAGAAATCAAGAAAGAACATCAAGTGTTGATGGTCAATAAAACCACCAAGTTCAAGAAGGGCAAGGGTAAGAAGAACTTCAAGAAGGACGGCAAGGATGTTGTGGCGCCTGCAAGCCATTGCCGGAAGAAGTCAAAGAATGGACCCAAGCCCGAGACCGAGTGCTTTTATTGCAAAGGAAGGGTCATCGAAGCGGAACGCCCCAAATATTTAGCGCATAAGAAGGCCGCAACACTAAAGGTATATGTGATATACATGTAATTGATGTGTACCTTACCGAGACTGTAGTAACTCCCGGTATTTGATACCGTGCCGTTGCTCATATTTGTAACTCACAGCAGAGCTGCGGAATAAGCGGAGACCGGCGAAGGACGAGGTGACGATCTTGCGTCGGGAATGGTTCCAAGGTCGATGTGATCACCGTCAAGACGCTACCTCTACATTTACCTACGGGATTAGTTTTAAACCTCAATAATTGTTATTTAGTGCCAAGTTTGAGCATGAACATTGTATCCGGATCTCGCTTGATACGAGATGGCTACTCATTTAAATCCGAGAATAATGGTTGTTCTATTTATATGAGAGATATGTTTTATGGTCATGACCGATGGTCAATGGTTTATTCTTAATGAATATCGAGCGTAATGTTACACATATTCATAGTGTGAATACCAAAAGATGTAAAGTTGATAACGATAGTCCCACATACTTGTGGCACTGTCGCCTTGGTCACATTGGTGTCAAGCGCATGAAGAAGCTCCATGCTGATGGACTTTTAGAGTCTCTAGATTATGAATTGTTTGACACATGTGAGCCATGCCTCATGGGCAAGATGACCAAGACTCCGTTCTTCGGAACAATGGAGCGAGCAACCAACTTATTGGAAATCATACATACTGATGTGTGCGGTCCAATGAGCGTTGAGGCTCGCGGAGGATATCGTTATGTTCTCACTCTCACTGATGACTTGAGTAGATATGGGTATGTCTACTTAATGAAACACAAGTCTAAGACCTTTGAAAAGTTCAAGGAATTTTAGAATGAGGTAGAGAATCAACGTGACCGAAAGATAAAGTTCCTACGATCAGATCATGGAGGAGAATTTTAAGTCACGAATTTGGTACGCACTTAAGGAAACGTGGAATCGTTTCACTGTTGGAAATATGCCCTTAAGGCAATATTAAATTGGTTATTATTATATTTCCTTGTTCATGGTAATCGTTTATTATCCATGCTATAATTGTATTGATAGGAAACTCAGATACATGTGTGGATACATAGACAAAACCATGTCCCTAGTAAGCCTCTAGTTGACTAGCTCGTTGATCAATAGATGGTTATGGTTTCTTGACCATGGACATTGGGTGTCGTTGATAACGGGATCACATCATTAGGAGAATGATGTGATGGACAAGACCCAATCCTAAGCCTAGCACAGAGATCGTGTAGTTCGTATGCTAAAGCTTTTCTAATGTCAAGTATCTTTTCCTTAGACCATGAGATTGTGCAACTCCGGATACCGCATTTAATGCTTTGGGTGTACCAAACGTCACAACGTAACTGGGTGGCTATAAAGGTGCACTACAGGTATCTCCGAAAGTGTCTGTTGGGTTGGCACGAATCGAGACTAAGATTTGTCACTCCGTGTGACGGAGAGGTATCTCTGGGCCCACTCGGTAGGACATCATCATAATGTGCACAATGTGATCAAAGAGTTGATTGCGGGATGATGTGTTACGGAACGAGTAAAGAGACTTGCCGGTAACGAGATTGAACAAGGTATCGGTATACCGACGACCGAATCTCGGGCAAGTACAATACTGTTAGACAAAGGGAATTGTATACGGGATTGATTGAGTCCTTGACATCATGGTTCATCCGATGAGATCATCGTGGAACATGTGGGAGCCAACATGGGTATCCAGATCCCGCTGTTGGTTATTGACCGGAGAACGTCTCGGTCATGTCTACATGTCTCCCGAACCCGTAGGGTCTACACACTTAAGGTTCGATGACGCTAGGGTTATAAAGGAAGTTTGTATGTGGTTACCGAATGTTGTTCGAGTCCCAATGAGATCCGGACATCACGAGGAGTTCGGAATGGTCCGGAGGTAAAGATTTATATATGGGAAGTCCTATTTTGGCCACCGAAAATGTTCGGGATTTTTCGGTATTGTACCGGAAGGTTCTAGAAGGTTTCGGAGTGGGGCCCACCTGCATGGGGACCCACATGAACGTGGGTAGTGGGGTCAAGGCCCCACACCCCTGGTCGTATGCGCACCAAGATCCCCCTTAGAAGGAATAAGATCATATCCCAAGGATAAGATCGAGATCCCTAAAAAGGGGATAACAATCGATGGGGAAGGAAATGATGGGATTTCTTTCCTCCCACCTTTGCCAACGCCCCAATGGACTTGGAGGGCAAGAAACCAGCCCCCTCCACCCCTATATATGGTGGGGAGGCGCATGGGAGCTACATGCTTCCCCTGGCGCAGCCCTCCCCCTCTCCCAAGTACTCCTCCTCTCCCGCGGTGCTTGGCGAAGCCTGCGCAGATTGCCACGCCTCCACCACCACCACGCCATTGTGCTGCTGCTGGATGGAGTCTTCCTCAACCTCTCCCTCTCTCATTGCTGGATCAAGGCATGGGAGACGTCACCGGGCTGTACGTGTGTTGAACACGGAGGTGCCGTCCGTTCGGCACTAGGATCTCCGGTGATTTGGATCACGACGAGTACAACTCCTTCAACCTCGTTCTCTTGAACGCTTCCGCTTAGCGATCTACAAGGGTATGTAGATGCACTCTCCTTCCCCTCATTGCTGGTTTCTCCATAGGTAGATCTTGGTGACACGTAGGAAAATTTTGAATTTCTGCTACGTTCCCCAACAGTGGCATCATGAGCTAGGTCTATTGCGTAGATTCTTTGCACGAGTAGAACACAAAGTAGTTGTGGGCGTTGATGTTGCTCAATATGCTTACCGTTACTAGTCCAATCTTGATTCGGTGGCATTGTGGGATGAAGCGGCCCGGACCAACCTTACACGTACACTTACGTGAGACAGGTTCCACCGACTGACATGCACTTGGTGCATAAGGTGGCTAGCGGTGCCGCCTCTCCACTTTAGTCGAACGGATTCGATGAAAAGGGTCCTTATGAAGGGTAAATAGCAATTGGCATATCACATTGTGGTTTTGCGTAGGTAAGAAACGTTCTTGCTAGAAACCCATAGCAGCCACGTAAAACATGCAAACAACAATTAGAGGACGTCTAACTTGTTTTTGCAGGGTTATGTGATGTGATATGGCCAAGAAGAATGTGATGAATGATATGTGATGTATGAGATTGATCATGTTCTTGTAATAGGAATCACGACTTGCATGTCGATGAGTATGACAACCGGCAGGAGCCATAGGAGTTGTCTTTATTTATTGTATGACCTGCGTGTCATTGAACAATGCCATGTAATTACTTTTCTTTATTGCTAGCTGGTAGCCATAGTAGTAGAAGTAATAAGTTGGCGAGACAACTTCATGGAGACACGATGATGGAGATCATGATGATGGAGATCATGGTGTCATGCCGGTGACGAGGATGATCATGGAGCCCCGAAGATGGAGATCAAAAGGAGCAAAATGATATTGGCCATATCATGTCACTATTTGATTGCATGTGATGTTTATCATGTTTATGCATCTTATTTGCTTAGAATGACGGTAGTAAATAAGATGATCCCTCATTAAAATTTCAAGAAAGTGTTCCCCCTAACTATGCACCATTGCGAAAGTTTGTCGTTTCGGAGCACCACATGATGATCGGGTGTGATAGATTCTTACATTCACATACAACGGGTGTAAGCCAGATTTACACACGCGAAACACTTAGGTTGACTTGACGAGCCTAGCATGTACAGACATGGCCTCGGAACACAAGAGACCGAAAGGTCGAGCATGAGTCGTATAGTAGATACGATCAACATGAAGATGTTCACCAATGATGACTAGTCCGTCTCACGTGATGATCGGACACGGCCTAGTTGACTCGGATCATGTAATCACTTAGATGACTAGAGGGATGTCTATCTGAGTGGGAGTTCATAAGATGAACTTAATTATCCTGAACATAGTCAAAAGATCTTTGCAAATTATGTCGTAAGCTCGTGCTTTAGTTCCACTGTTTAGATATGTTCCTAGAGAAAATATAGTTGAAAGTTGACAGTAGCGATTATGCGGACGAGAGAAAGCTTATGTCCTTATTGCACCGCTTCGATGTCTTTGAACCCCAAACGTCGTTTGTGGATGTTGCAAACATCGGACATACACGTTTTGATAACTACGTGATAGTTCAGTTAAACGGTTTAGAGTTGAGGCACCAAAGACGTTTTTCAAAATGTCGCGGAACATATGAGATGTTTCGAGGGCTGAAATTGGAATTTCAGGCTCGTGCCCACATCAAGAGGTATGAAACCTCCGATGATTTTCTTAGCCTACAAACTAAGGGAGAAAAGATCAATCGTTGAGCTTGTGCTCAGATTGTCTGAGTACAACAATCACTTGAATCAAGTGGGAGTTGATCTTCCAGATGAGATAGTGATGTTTCTCCAAAGTCATTGCCACCAAGCTACTAGAGCTTTGTGATGAACTATAACATATCAGGGATAGATATGATGATCCTTGAGATATTCACGATGTTTGACACCGCGGAAGTAGAAATCAAGAAGGAGCATCAATTGTTGATGGTTGGTGAAACCACTAGTTTCAAGAAGGGCAAGGGCAAGAAGGGATACTTCATGAAATAGCAAATCAGCTGCTGCTCTAGTGAAGAAACCCAAGGTTGAACCCAAACCCGAGACTAAATGCTTCGTAATAAGGGGACAACCAATCGGAGCGTAATTACCCTAGATACTTGGTAGATGAGAAGGTGGCAAGGTCGATAGAAGTATATTGGATATACATTATGTTAATGTGTACTTTACTAGTACTCCTAGTAGCACAAGGGTATTAGATACCAGTTCGGTTGCTAAGTGTTAGTAACTCGAAATAAAAGAGCTACGGAATAAACGGAGACTAGCTAAAGGTGAGCTGACGATATGTGTTCGAAGTATTTCCATGTTTGATGTGATCAAACATCGCACGCTCCCTCTACCATCAAGATTAGTATTAAACTTGAATAATTGTTATTTGGTGTTTGCATTGAGCATAGACATGATTGGATTATGTCTATCGCAATACAGTTATTCATTTAAGGAGAATAATGGTTACTCTGTTTATTTGAATAATACCATCAATGGTCTTGCACCTAAAAAATGGTTTATTGAATCTCGATCGTAGTGATACACATTTTCATGCCAAAAGATATAAGAGAGTACCACTTACTTGTGGCACTGCCATGTAAGTCATATTGGTGTAAAACGCATGAAGAAGCTCCATGTTGATGGATCTTTGGACTCACTCATTTTTGGAAAGTTTGAGATATGCGAACCATGTCTATTGGTATGTACGCATGAAGAAACTCCATGCAGATGGATCGTTTGGACTCACTTGATTTTGAATCACTTGAGATATGCAAATCATACCACATGGGAAAGATGACTGAAAAGCCTCGTTTTCAGTAAGATAGAACAAGATAGCAACTTGTTGGAAGTAACACATTTTGCTGTGTGCAGTCCAATGAGTGCTGAGGCATGCAGTGAATATTGTTATGTTCTTACTTCACAGATGATTCGAGTAGATGTTGAGTATATTTACTTGATGAAACACAAGTCTGAATTATTGAATGGTTCAAGTAATTTTAGAGTGAAGTTGAAGATCATTGTGACAAGAGGATAAAATGTCTATGATATGATCATAGAGATGAGTATCTGAGTTACGAACTTTGGCAAACAATTAAGACATTGTGGAAATTGTTTCACAATTAATACCGCCTGGAACACCATAGTGTGATGGTGTGTCCGAACATCATAGTTGCACCCTATTGGATATGGTGCATACCATGATGTCTCTTATCGAATTACCACTATCATTTAAGGGTTAGGCATTAGAGACAACCACATTCACTTTAAATAGGGCACCACGTAATTCCGTTGAGACGACACCGTTTGAACTATGGTTTGAGAAACCTAAGTTGTCGTTTCTTAAAAGTTTGGGGCTGCGATGCTTAGGTGAAAAAGTTTCAGGTTGATAAGCTTGAACCCAAAGCGGATAAAATACATCTTCATAGGACGCCCAAAACAGTTGGGTATACCTCCTAATTCAGATCTGAAAGCAATAGGGATTGTTTCTTGAATCGGGTCCTTTCTCGAGGAAAAGTTTGTCTCGGAAAGTTGAGTGGGAAGATGGTGGAGACTTGATATGGTTACTGAACCGTCACTACAACTAGTGTGTAGCAGGGCACAGGAAGTTGTTCCTGTGGCACCTACACCAATTGAAGTAGAAGCTTATGATAGTGATCATGAAACTTCGGATCAAGTCTCTACCGTACCTCGTAGGGTGACAAGGATGCATACTACTTTAGAGTGGTACAGTAATCCTGTCTTGAAGGTCATGTTGCTAGACAACAATGAACCTAAGAGCTATGGAGAAGCAATGGTGGGCCCAAATTCCGACAAATGGTTAGAAGCCATGAGATCCGAGATAGGATCCATGTATCAGAACAAAGCATGGACTTTGGTGGACTTGCCCGATGATCGGCAAGCCATTGAGATAAATGGATCTTTAAGAAGAAGACGGACGTGGATGGTGATGTCACCGTCTATGAAACTCGACTTGTGGCGAAGAGTTTTTTCACAAGTTCAAGGAGTTGACTACAGTGAGATTTTCTCATCCGTAGTGATGCTTAAGTCCGTCGGAATCATGTTAGCATTAGCTACATTTATGAAATTTGGCAGATGGATGTCAAAACGAGTTTCCTTACCAGTCTTCGTAAGGAAAGGTTGTATGTGATACAATCAGAAAGGTTTTGTCGATCCTAAGGATGCTAAAAGGTATGCTAGCTCCAGCGATCCTTCTAAGGACTGGAGCAAGCATCTCAGAGTTGGAATGTACGCTTTGATGAGATGATCAAAGATTTTGGATTTATACAAAGTTTATGAGAACTTGTATTTCCAAAGAAGTGAGTGGGAGCACTATAGAATTTCTGATGAGTATATGTTGTTGACATATTGTTGATCAGAAATAATGTAGAATTTCTGGAAAGCATATAGGGTTATTTGAAAGGTGTTTTTCAATAGAAAACCTGGAATAAGCTGCTTGAACATTGAGCATCAAGATCTATGAGGATAGATCAAAAACGCTAAATGGTACTTTCAAATGAGCATATACCTTGACATGATCTTGAAGGTGTTCAAGATGGATCAGTCCAAGAAGGAGTTCTTGCCTGAGATGTAAGGTATAAAGTTAAGACTTAAAGCTCGACCACGGCAGAAAAGAGAGAAAGGATGAAGGTCGTCCCCTATGCTTTAGACGTAGGCTCTACAGTATGTTATGATGTGTACCGCACCTGATGTGTGCCTTCCTACATATCTGGCAAGAGGGTACAAAGGTGATCAAGGAGTGGATCACCAGATAGCGGTCAAAATTATCCTTAGAGGAATAAGGATATGTTTCTCGATTATGGAGGTGATAAAGAGTTCGGTGTAAAGGGTTACGTTGATGCAAGCTTTAACACCTATTCGAGTGACTCTGAGTAGCAAACCGGATACGTATAGTGGAGCGACCATTTGGAATAGCTCCAAGTGGAGCGTGGAAGCAGCATTTACAATATGACCTAGAGATTTGCGAAGTACATACGGATCTGAATGTTGCGCACCCGTTGACTAAAAAGCTCTCTCACAAGCGTAACATGATCAAACCCCGTAACTCATTGAGTCTTAATCACATGATGATGTGAACTAGTTTAATGACACTAGTAAACTCTTTGGATGTTGGTCACATGGCGATGTGACCTGTGAGTGTTAATCACATGGCGATGTGAACTAGATTATTGACTCTAGGGCAAGTGGGAGACTGTTGGAAATATGCCCTAGAGGCAATAATAAATTGGTTATTATTATATTTCCTTGTTCATGATAATCGTTTATTATCCATGCTATAATTGTATTGATAGGAAACTCAGATACATGTGTGGATACATAGACAACACCATGTCCCTAGTAAGCCTCTAGTTGACTAGCTCGTTAATCAATAGATGGTTACGGTTTCCCGACCATGGACATTGGATGTCGTTGATAACGGGATCACATCATTAGGAGAATGATGTGATGGACAAGACCCAATCCTAAGCCTAGCACAGAGATCGTGTAGTTCAGATGCTAAAGCTTTTCTAATGTCAAGTATCTTTTCCTTAGACCATGAGATTGTGCAACTCCCGATACCGTCATGAATGCTTTGGGTGTACCAAACGTCCACAACGAATCGGGTGGCTATAAAGGTGCACTACAGGTATCTCCGAAAGTGTTTGTTGGGTTGGCACGAATCGAGACTGGGATTTGTCACTCCGTGTGACAGAGAGGTATCTCTGGGCCCACTCGGTAGGACATCATCATAATGTGCACAATGTGATCAAAGAGTTGATCGCGGGATGATGTGTTACAGAACGAGTAAAGAGACTTTCTGGTAACGAGATTGAACAAGGTATCGGTATACCGACGATCGAATCTCGGGCAAGTACAATACCGTTAGACAAAGGGAATTGTATACGGGATTGATTGAGTCCTTGACATCGTGGTTCATCCGATGAGATCATCGTGGAACATGTGGGAGCCAACATGGGTATCCAGATCCTGCTGTTGGTTATTGACCGGAGAACGTCTCGGTCATGTCTACATGTCTCCCGAACCCGTAGGGTCTACACACTTAAGGTTCGATGACGCTAGGGTTATAAAGGAAGTTTGTATGTGGTTACCGAATGTTGTTCGGAGTCCCGAATGAGATCCCGGACGTCACGAGGAGTTCCGGAATGGTCTGGAGGTAAAGATTTATATATGGGAAGTCCTATTTTGGCCACCGGAAAATGTTCGGGATTTTTCGGTATTGTACCGGGAAGGTTCTAGAAGGTTCCGGAGTGGGGCCCACCTGCATGGGGACCCACATGAACGTGGTAGTGGGGTCAAGGCCCCACACCCTGGTCAAGGCGCACCAAGATCCCCCTTAGAAGGAATAAGATCATATCCCAAGGGATAAGATTGAGATCCCTAAAAAAGGGGGATAACAATCGGTGGGGAAGGAAATGATGGGATTTCTTTCCTCCCACCTTTGCTAACGCCCCAATGGACTTGGAGGGCAAGAAACCAGCCCCCTCCACCCCTATATATGGTGGGGAGGCGCATGGGAGCTACATGCTTCCCCTGGCGCAGCCCTCCCCCTCTCCCAAGTACTCCTCCTCTCCCGCGGTGCTTGGCGAAGCCCTGCAGGATTGCCACGCTCCTCCACCACCACCACGACGTTGTGCTGCTGCTGGATGGAGTCTTCCTCAACCTCTCCCTCTCTCCTTGCTGGATCAAGGCATGGAAGACGTCACCGGGCTGTACGTGTGTTGAACGCGAAGGTGCCGTCCGTTCGGCACTAGGATCTCTAGTGATTTGGATCACGACGAGTACAACTCCGTCAACCCCGTTCTCTTGAACGCTTCCGCTTGGCGATCTACAAGGGTATGTAGATGCACTCTCCTTCCCCTCGTTGCTGGTTTCTCCATAGATAGATCTTGGTGACACGTAGGAAAATTTTGAATTTCTGCTACGTTCCCCAACATTCACAACTCATGCCGCGTGGAACACCTCAGCGTAACGGTGTGTCGGAACGTCGTAACCGCACTCTATTGGATATGGTGCGGTCTATGATGTCTCTTACCGATTTACCGCTATCATTTTGGGGATACACTCTAGAGACAGCTACATTCACTTTAAATAGGGCTCCGTCTAAATCCGTTGAGACGACACTCTATGAATTATGGTTTGGGAAGAAACCTAAGCTGTCGTTTCTAAAAGTTTGGGGATGCGATGCTTATGTCAAGAAACTTCAACCTGAGAAGCTCAAACCCAAGTCGGAAAAATGTGTATTCATAGGATACCCTAAGGAAACCATAGGGTATACTTTCTACTTAAGATCCGAAGGCAAGATCTTTGTTGCCAAGAACGGATCCTTTCTGGAAAAAGAGTTTCTCTCGAAAGAAGTAAGTGGGAGGAAAGTAGTGCATCTCGGAGTTGGAACATTCGCTTTAATGAGATTACTAAAGCGTTTGGGTTTATGCAGACTTATGGAGAAGCCTGCGTTTACAAGAAAGTGAGTGGGAGCTCTGTAGCATTTCTCATATTATATGTAGATGACATACTCTTGATGGGAAATGATATAGAACTTTTGGACAGCATTAAGGCCTACTTGAATAAGTGTTTTTCAATGAAGGACCTTGGAGAAGCTGCTTACATATTAGGCATCAAGATCTATAGGGATAGATCGAGACGCCTCATAGGTCTTTCACAAAGCACATACCTTGATAAGATTTTGAAGAAGTTCAAAATGGATCAGTCCAAGAAAGGGTTCTTGCTCATTGCAAGGTGTGAGATTGAGCTCGGCTCAATGCCCCACCACGACAAAAGATAAAGAAGAGATGAGTGTCATCCCTATGCTTCAGCCATAGGATCTATTATGTATGCCATGTTGTGTACTGACCTGATGTAAACCTTGCCATAAGTTTGGTAGGAAGGTACCAAAGTAATCCGACAAGGAACACTAGACAGCGGTCAAGAATATCCTGAAGTACCTGAAAAGGACAAAGGACATGTTTCTCGTTTATGGAGGTGACGAAGAGCTCGTCGTAAAGGGTTACGTCCATGCTAGCTTCGACACAGATCTGGATGACTCTAAGTCACAAATCGGATATGTGTATATGTTGAATGGTGGAGCGATGGTAGTGCAAATGCAAGCGAGCGTCGTGGCGGGATCTACATGTGAAGCGGAGTACATGGCAGCCTCGGAGGCAGCGATGAAGCAATTTGGGTGAAGGAGTTCATCACCGACCTAGGAGTCATATCCAATGCGTCGGGGCCGATCAAACTCTTCTGTGACAACACTGGAGCTATTGCCCTTGCCAAGGAGCCCAGGTTTCACAAGACCAGGCACATCAAGCGTCGTTTCAACTCCATCCGTGAAAATGTTCAAGATGGAGACATAGATATTTGCAAAGTGCATATGGATCTAAATGTCGCAGATCCGTTGACTAAACCTCTTTCGCGAGCAAAACATGATCAACACCAGAACTCTATGGGTGTTCGATTCATCACAATGTAACTAGATTATTGACTCTAGTGCAAGTGGGAGACTGTTGGAAATATGCCCTAGAGACAATAATAAAAGGATTATTATTATATTTCCTTGTTCATGATAATTGTCTTTATTCATGCTATAATTGTATTATCCGGAAATCGTGATACACGTGTGAATACATAGACCATAATATGTCCCTAGTGAGCCTCTAGTTGACTAGCTCGTTGATCAACAGATAGTCATGGTTTCCTGACTATGGACATTAGATGTCGTTGATAACGGGATCACATTATTAGGAGAATGATGTGATGGACAAGACCCAATCCTAAGCATAGCACAAGATCGTGTAGTTCGTTTTGCTAGAGCTTTTCCAATGTCAAGTATCTTTTCCTTAGACCATGAGATCGTGTAACTCCCGGATACCGTAGGAGTGCTTTGGGTGTACCAAACATCACAACGTAACTGGGTGACTATAAAGGTGCACTACAGGTATCTCCAAAAGTGTTTGTTGGGTTGACACGGATCAAGACTGGGATTTGTCACTCCGTATGACGGAGAGGTATCTCTGGGCCCACTCGGTAATGCATCATCATAATGAGCTCAAAGTGACCAAGTGTCTGGTCACGGGATCATGCATTACGGTACGAGTAAAGTGACTTGCCAGTAACGAGACTGAACGAGGTATTGGGATACCGACGATCGAGTCTCGGGCAGGTAACGTATCGATTGACAAAGGGAATTGTATACGGGGTTGCTTAAATCCTCGACATCGTGGTTCATCCGATGAGATCATCGAGGAGCATGTGGGAGCCAACATGGGTATCCAGATCCCGCTGTTGGTTATTGACCGGAGAGTCGTCTCAGTCATGTCTACGTGTCTTCCAAACCCGTAGGGTCTACACACTTAAGGTTCGGTGACGCTAGGGTTGTAGAGATATGAGTATGCAGCAAACTAAAAGTTGTTCGGAGTCCCGGATGAGATCCCGAACGTCACGAGGAGTTCCGGAATGGTCCGGAGGTAAAGAATAACATATAGGAAGTGCAGTTTCGGCCATCGGGAGAGTTTCGGGGGTCACCGGTATTGTACCAGGACCACCGGAAGGGTCCCGAGGGTCCACCGGGTGGGGCCACCTATCCCAGAGGGCCCCGTGGGCTGAAGTGCGGAGGGGACCAGCCCTTGGTGGGCTGGTGCACCCCCCTAGGCCCCCCTCTTTGTCTAGGGTTGGGAACCCTAGGGGAGGGGGCGCCTCCACTTGCCTTGGGGGGCACTCCACCCCCCTTGGCCGCCGCCCCCCCTAGAGATCCCATCTCTAGGGCCGGCGCCCCCTGGGGGCCTATATAAAGGAGGGGGAGGTAGGGAAGCCGCACCCTGAAGTCTTGGCGCCTCCCTCTCCCTCTCGCAGAAGCTCGGCGAAGCTCTGTCGAAACTCTGCTGCATCCACCACCACGCCGTCGTGTTGCTGGATCTTCATCAACCTCTCCCTCCTCCTTGCTGGATCAAGGTGCAGGATATGTCATCCGCTCCGTATGTGTGTTAAACGCGGAGGTGCTGTCCGTTCGGCACTTGGTCATCGGTGATTTGGATCACGACGAGTATGACTCCCTCAACCCCGTTCTCTTGAACGCTTCCACTCGCGATCTACAAGGGTATGTAGATGCACTCCTATCACTCGTTGCTAGATGAACTCATAGATGGATCTTGGTGAAACTGTAGGAAAAAAAATTATTTTCTGCAACGTTCCCCAACAAGGAGTTCATCATCAACGCACCATTTGTTACTTCTTGGAGAGTGGTGTCTCCTAGATTGGCTAGGTGTCACTTGGGAGCCTCCGACAAGATTGTGGAGTTGAACCAAGGAGTTTGTAAGGGCAAGGAGATCGCCTACTTCGTGAAGATCTACCGCTAGTGAGGCAAGTCCTTCGTGGGCGACGGCCATGGTGGGATAGACAAGGTTGCTTCTTCGTGGACCCTTCGTGGGTGGAGCCCTCCGTGGACTCGCGCAACCGTTACCCTTCGTGGGTTGAAGTCTCCATCAACATGGATGTACGATAGCACCACCTATCGGAACCACACCAAAAACATCCGTGTCTCCAATTGCGTTTGAATCCTCCAAACCCTTCCCTTTACATTCTTGCAAGTTGCATGCTTTACTTTCCGCTGCCCATATACTCTTGCATGCTTGCTTGATATGTATTGTGTATGTTAAAATTGTGCCTAATCTCCACTTAAACTTAAGGAAACTTAAAAACTGCAACTTTGGTACTTAGTGTCTAATCACCCCCCCTCTAGACACCTCTTCTCAAGGTCCTACATTTAATTACTGCACCTGTTGTTCAACCACCAGATTGGAACTTGCCTTTTGAGATTATGTGTGATGCTAGCAATTATGCTATTGGTGATGTTCTAGGATAAAGAGTTGATAAAAAGCTGAATGCTATTCATTATGCTAGTAAAACTCTAGACAGTGCTCAATGAATCTATGCTACTACTGAAAAAGAGTTCTTAGCAGTGGTGTTTGCTTGTGATAAATTCAGATCGTACATTGTTGATTCTAAAGTAATTGTCACACTGATCATGCCGCTGTAAAATATCTTATGGAAAAGAAAGATGCTAAACCCAGACTCATTAGGTGGGTTCTTCTACTACAAGAATTTGATTTGCATATTACTGATAGGAAGGGAGCAGAGAACCCCGTAGCTGATAACTTGTCTAGGCTTGAAAATATTCTTGATGACCCACAACCTATTAATGATAGCTTTCCTGATGAACAATTAGCTGCAATAAATGTTTCTAATAGTACACCTTAGTATGTTGACTATGCTAATCATATTGTTGCTAAATACATACCACCTAGCTTTACATACCAACAAAAGAAAAAAATTCTTCTATGATTTAAGACATTACTTTTGGGATGACCCACAACTTTATAAAGAAGGAGTAGATGGTATTATTATATGTTGTATACCTGAGCATGAACAGGAACAAATCCTATGGAAATGCCACTCAGAAGATTATGGAGGACATCATGCGGGAGACAGAACCGCTCATAAGATATTGCAATCTGGTTTTTATTGCCCTACTCTCTTCAAAGATGCCCGTAAGTTTGTCTCGTCTTGTGATGAATGCCAAAGAATAGGTAATATTGGTAAGCGTCAAGAAATTCCTATGAATTATTCACTTGCAGTTGAACCATTTGATGTTTGGGGTTTTGATTTCATGGGACCTTTTCCTTCCTCTAATGGGTATACACATATTTTGGTTGTTGTTGATTATGTTACTAAGTGGGTAGAAGCTATTCCAACCAGTAGTGCTGATCACAACACCTCTATTAAAATGCTTAAGGAAGTTATTTTCCCAAGGTTTGGAGTCCGTAGATATTTAATGACTGATGGTGGTTCACACTTTATTCATGGTTCTTTCCGTAAAATGCTTGCTAAGTATGATGTTAACCATAGAATTGCATCACCTTATCATCCCCAGTCTAGTGGTCAAGTTGAACTTAGCAATAGAGAAATAAAATTAATCTTACAAAAGGCTATCAATAGGTCCCGGAAGAATTGGTCTAAGAAATTAGATGATGCACTTTGGGCTTATAGAACATTTTATAAAAATTCTATGGGTATGTCTCCATATAAAATGGTTTATGAAAAAGCTTGTCATCTGCCTCTTGAGTTAGAACATAAAGCATATTGGGCAATTAAAGAACTAAATTATGATTTCAAACTTGCTGGTGAAAAGAGGTTATTTGATATTAGCTCATTAGATGAATGGAGAACCCAGGCTTATGAAAATGCAAAGTTATTTAAAGAAAAAGTTAAAAGTTGGCATGACAAAAGAATCCAAAAGCGTGAGTTCAAAGTTTGAGAATATGTTCTTTTGTACAACTCTCGTTTCAGATTCTTTGCAGGAAAACTCCTTTCCAAGTGGGAAGGACCCTATGTCATCGAGAAGGTCTATCGGTCCGGAGCTATCAAAATAAATAATGCCGAAGGTACTAACCCGGAGGTTGTCAGTGGGCAACGAATAAAACACTATATCTCAGGTACACCCATTAATGTTGAAAGCAATACTATCCAAACTTTGACACCGGAAGAACACATAAAGGAAACCTTCGGGAATACTCCAGAATCATTAAAAAAAGGAGGTACATGATACGGTAAGTAAATGGACTCCAAAAAAGCCGCAAAAATATGTTTTTCTGTATTGGAATATTTAAAAAATTAGGAAAATAAGAAACTTCTAGGAAAGTGACCCTAGTGGGCACGAGACACCAGGTCACGCCTGGCATGCCAGGCGCGCCCAGGTGGGTTGTGCCCACCTCGGGTACTTTCGAGACTCCGTTTTTCTTCCGTTCTACTTGTTCCCAAGATAAAAAAAATCTTTATATACCTCCTGAACCTGTTGACCTCCGTATCACAGAGAAATCTCCTGTTTTCTTTTCTTGCTGCTTTCTGTCAGATCTGCTGAGCCAGGCATCATGTCTTCTCCCTCCTCCAACACCGAAGAAGGCGAAGCTTTGTTGCTTCAGGTAGAATCCAGGGGAGAGGAATTTGAAGAGGTCGTTGATACGTCTCCAACATATCTATAATTTTTTATTGTTCCATGCTATTATATTACCCCTTTTGGATGTTTATGGTCTTTATTTTACACATTTATATCATTTTGGGGACTAATCTACTAACCGAAGGCCCAACCCATATTGTTGTTTTATTGCCTGTTTCAGTATTTTGAGGAAAAGGAATATCAAACGGAGTCCAAACGGAATGAAACCTTCGGCAGCGTGATTTTTTGGAAGAATATGATCCTGGAGACTTGGAGTTCACGTCAGAAGATCCTCGAGGAGGCCAGGAGATAGGGGCCCCCCCTACTGGGCGCGCCCCCTGTCTTGTGGGCCCCTTGAGCACCCCTCGACCGACTTCTTTCGCCTATATAGCCCCACGTACCCTAAAAACATCCATGAACAAGATAGATCGGGAGTTCCGCCGCCGCAAGCCTCTCTAGCCACCAAAAACCTCTCGGGAGCCCGTTCCGGCACCCTGCCGGAGGGGGAACCCATCACCGGTGTCCATCTTCATCATCTCGGCGCTATACATGACAAGGAGGGAGTAGTTCACCCTCCGGGCTGAGGGTATGTACCAGTAGCTATGTGTTTGATCTCCCTCTCTCGTGTTCTCTCTATGGCACGATCTTGATGTATCACGAGCTTTGCTATTACAGTTGGATCTTATGATGTTTCTCCCCCTCTACTCTCTTGTGATGAATTGAGTTTCCCTCTTGAAGTTATTTTATCGGATTGAGTCTTTAATTTGAGAACACTTGATGTATGTCTTGCCGTGTTTATCTGTGGTGACAATGGGATATCACGTGCCACTTGATGTATGTTTTTGGTGACCAACTTGCGGGTTTCACCCATGAACCTATGCATAGGGGTTGGCACACATTTTCTTGACTCTCCGGTAGAAACTTTGGGCACTCTTTGAAGTACTTTGTGTTGGTTGAATAGATGAATCTGAGCTTGTGTGATGCATATCGTATAATCATGCCCACAGATACTTGAGGTGACAATGGAGTATCTAGGTGACATTAGGGTTTTGGTTTATTTGTGTCTTAAGGTGTTATTCTAGTATGAACTCTATGATGGATCGAGCGGAAAGAATAGCTCTATGTTATTTTACTACGAACTCTTGAATAGATCGATCAAAAAGGATAACTTTGAGGTGGTTTCGTACCCTACCATAATCTCTATGTTTGTTCTCGGCTATTAGTGGCTTTGGAGTGACTCTTTGTTGCATGTTGACGGATTGTTATATGATCTATCTATGTTATTATTGTTGAGAGAACTTGCACTAGTGAAAGTATGAACCCTATGCCTTGTTTCCTATCATTACAATACCGTTTACGCTCACTTTTATCATTAGTTACCTTGCTGTTTTTATATTTTCAGATTACAAAAACCTTTATCTACCATCCATATTGCACTTGTATCACTATCTCTTCGCCGAACTAGTGCACCCATACAATTTACCATTGTATTGGGTGTATTGGGGACGCAAGAGACTCATTGTTATTTGGTTGTAGGGTTGTTTGAGAGAGACCATCTTCATCCTACGCCTCCCACGGATTGATAAACCTTAGGTCATCCACTTGAGGGAAATTTGCTACTGTCCTACAAACCTGTGCACTTGCAGGCCCAACAACGTCTACAAGAAGAAGGTTGTGTAGTAGACATCAAGCTCTTTTCTCGCGCTGTTGCCGGGGAGGTGAGTGCTTGAAGGTATATCTTTAGATCTTGCAATCGAATCTTTCTGTTCCTTGTTTTATCACTAGTTTAGTTTATAAAAGAAAAACTACAAAAAAATGGATTTGAGTTTTTCTCATACGCTTCATCTTTTTAATATCTTTCGTGAGAATGATGAAAACGAAAATTGTGCTCAAGTGCTAGAAGAAGAATTACATAGAATGTTTGGTACTAAATCTTTGAATGATGAGCATGATTGCAATGTTATTAGTATGAACTCCTTGAATATCCATAGTACTAATGATGATTGCTCTAGTCATGATGAAAATATCTCTTATAAGCATGTCAACTTTTGTGGAGTGCATGTTTGCATGAACACACCAAATAGAGAAGATATATATTGCAAGAGGCATAAGCATTTAGAAACTAAATGGTTGCAAGAAAGGCTAAATGTGAGTGCTGAAAATTTAAATTTCCTTTGCCGTACTTGTGAGCTTTGCAATGAACGTGGTCATTTACATCTCCGATGCAAATTGTTTCATGATCGAATCGTGTCCAAATATTGTGATGATTTGATCGCCCTTGCTCATTATAATGAACTTATTTTGCTTTTGGGTTATGAAGAATTGAAACGTTTAACAAAGGACCTTCCAGAATTTGCCCATGAGAAATTCCTTGATATTGATCTAGAGAAGATTTATTTGTATTGTGCGGTGAATTGCATTGAAAATCCTTATATTGCCAATTACCTAAAGAAAAGAAAGCAAATAGAAGATGATGAGAGTACTAATGAAAGGGAAGAGACTTCCCAATATCCTCCTATTATTTCTTATGGTGAATCAGGTAATGAGGATGAGCTTTCTATTCAACCAATCTCGTCAATAAGGAGCTCAAAGAGGAAGGTTGAACTCACACATAATGTGAAAAAGAAAAGGAAAAGAAGGGGCAACAAAGGTAAAAAGGTATCCCTCCCAAATGATGTTGCTCCTACTACTCATTGTGACGATGATAATTGCTATACTATTGGTGCTATCCATACTATTGATGATGAGAGTGATTATGCTTATGATATGAAAAGGCCCAAGCTTGGGGAAGCTATGTTTGATGAGGATGAAATATTTGAGAATATATTTGATGAAATTAATGTTTGTCCCAAGCTTGGGGATGCTATGTTTAATGAAGATGATATTTTTAGCATCCCAAGTTTTGATATGCAAAGTTGTTATGATGATAGCATGCCTCTTACCTATGATGATTATATTGATGAAAGTGGGTTTGGAAGAGTGTCAACTTTAGGAAGTAGTGATCCCACTTTTTTGGAGGATGTTGAATTTTATTGTGATGAATACGAAAGTGGATTTGGAAGAGTGTCAACTTTATTTAGTGATTCCACTATCTTGGGAGAGGTTTCAATCGATTATGATGAGAACGAAATTGCTACTTATGATGATTATTGTGATGAAACTTATGCTAAAAAAGTAGTGATGATTATATTTACAAATCTTGTCATGATTATGATTACCCTTTTTCTGAACATTACTCTTTTAGTGTGGAAACAATTTTTAGTGTTCAAGTCTCTTATGATACTCCCACTATTCCGAATGAGAAGAATTTTGCTTATGTGGAGAGTAGTAAATTTTCTATGCTTGTAGATCATGAAAAGAATGCTTTAGGTGCTGGTTATATTGTTGAATTCATTCATGATGCTACTGAAAATTATTATGAGGGAGGAATATATGCTTGTAGGAATTGCAATAATATCAAGTTTCCTCTCTATGTGCTTAAAATCTTGAAGTTATGCTTGTTTTGCCTTCCTATGCTTGTTGATTATTGTTCCCATAAGTTGTTTTCTCACAAAATCCCTATGAATAGGAAGAGGGTTAGACTTAAATGTGCTAGTCATATGCTTCATGATGCTCCCGTTATGTTTCAATTCTTATCTTTTATGTGAGCATCATTGTCATCATCATGCCTAGCTAGAAAGGCATTAAAGAAAAGCGCTTGTTGGGAGAACCCAATATTTATCCTTAATGTTTTTGTGTGTTCACTTGATTATGCTACTGTAATAATCATGTTTTATAGATTTTGTTTCAATAAAGTGCCAAGTAAGACCTTTAGGATAGCTTACGGTGATAGTTGTCTTGATCCTGCTGAGAATCAGAAACTTTTGCACCCAGTAAATTAGTTTTGTTAATTCACAGAGACGTGATCTTGATCTGATTCTTTTTGCTCGGGATTGGTACACAAATTTCTTAGGACTTCCTAATTTGGTAGGATTTTTGGAGTTCCAGAAGTATACGTTTTATACATATTACTACAGACTGTTCTGTTTTTGACAGATTCTGTTTTTCGTGTGTTGTTTGCTTATTTTGATGCATCTATGGCTAGTATTAAGTGGTATGAACCATAGATAAGTTGGAATACAGTAGATATTACACCAATATGAATTTATAATGAGTTTATTACAGTACCTAAGTGGTGGTTTTATTTTCTTATACTAAAGGAGCTTATGAGTTTTCTGTTGAGTTTTGTGTTGTGGAGTTTTCAAGTTTTGGGTAAGGATTTGATGGACTATGGAATAAGGAGTGGCAAGAGACTAAGCTTGGGGATGCCAATGGCACCCCAAGATATTCAAGAATAGCCAAGAGGCTAAGCTTGGGGATGCCCTGGATGGCATCCCCTCTTTCGTCTTCGTTCATCGGTAACTTTACTTGGAACTATATTTTTATTCATCACATGATATGTGTTTTGCTTGGAGCGTCATTTTCTTTTGTTATTATTTGCTTGATGTTATTTAGAATAATGTTTTGCATCTTTATTTTCAATAAAGAAGTCAAGGATAGCCTTTACCATGCTTATTTTGCTAGTATACATGTTGCTGTTTGAAAACAGAAAGTTTACCGCTGTTGAAAAAATTCCCTAGAAAAGTCAGAGAATGGTATAATGTTGAAACTTTTTGCATATTGAGATCTGATAAATTTATTACAGTGAGAATTTTCTTTCATAATTTTTAGAGTTAGGTAAGTATGATGAATCTTGCATTCTTTACAGACTATACTGTTTTGACAGATTGCTGTTATGTTTGCATATGTTTGCTTGTTTAATGATTCTATTTGATGATAGGAGTATTAAATATGAAGAGGCATTTAGTATGAAATGTTGAATAATAATTTTAGTGATTTGTTACAGTAGAAAATGATAAGGTTTTGCATTGGTTTATACTAACCTATCTCACGAGTTCTTGTTGAGTTTGGTGTGGATGAAGCTTTTGATAAAAAGAGAAACCATGATAAGAAAGGAATTAAGGAGGTACAAATGTTCAAGCTTGGGGATGCCCAAGGCACCCCAAGATAATATTTCAAGAAGTCTCAAGCATCTAAGCTTGGGGATGCCCCGGTAGGCATCCCACCTTTCTTCTGCAACCACTATCGGTTAGTATCGGTTGAGCCTAAGTTTTTGCTTCTTCACATGAGTTGTGCTATCCTTGCAATGTCATTTTATTTTGTTTTGCTTGCTGCTTGAGTATAATACCAAGATCTGAAATTCCTTAATGTTAGAGAGTCTTCACATAGTTGCACAATTATTCGACTACTCATTGATCTTCACTTATATCTTTCGGAGTAGTTTGTCATTTGCTCCAGTGCATCACTTATATCTTTTAGAGCGGTGGTTATATTTTGTAGAAATTGCTAGTCTCTCATGCTTCACTTATATTATTTTGAGAGTCTTTTAGAACAGCATGGTATTTGCTATGGTTACAAAGTTGGTCCTAGAATGATGAGCATTCAAGTTGGGTATAATAAAAACTACTCCCTCCGTTTGGAATTACTTGTCATAAAAATGAATGTATCTACAACTAAAATACATCTAGATACATTCATTTCTTGGACGAGTAATTCTGAATGGAGGGAGTATCATAGAAAAAGAATTGGATGCTATGATTAATTTGATGCTTGATAATTGTTTTGAGATATGGAAGTAGTGATATTAAAGTCATGCTAGTTGCGGTGATTATGAAAAATGCTTGTGTTGAGGTTTGTGATTCCCGTAGCATGCACGTATGGTGAACTGCTTTGTGATGAAGTTGGAGCACAATTTTATTTATTGAGTGTCTTCCTTATGAGTGGCGGTCGGGGACGAGCGATGGTCTTTTCCTACCAATCTATCCCCCTAGGAGCATGCGCATAGTGCTTTGGTTTTTGATGGCTTCTAGATTTTTGCAACAAGTATATGAGTTCTTTTGACTAATGTTGAGTCCATGGATTATACGCACCTCACCCTTCCACCATTGCTAGCCTCTCTTGTACCGCGCAACTTTCGTCGGTACCATACACCCACCATATACCTTCCTCAAAACAGCCACCATACCTATCTATTATGGCATTTCCATAGCCATTCTGAGATATATTGCCATGCAAATTTCCACCGTTCCGTTCATATGACACTCATTACTTTTGTCATATTGCTCTTTGCGTGATCATGTAGTTGACATCGTAGTTGTGGCAAGGCCACCTTCATAATTTTCATACATGTCGCGCTTGATTCATTGCATGTCCCGGTACACCGCCGGAGGCATTCATATAGAGTCATATCTTGTTCTAGCTTTGAGTTGTAAATCCATAAAAGTGTGATGATCTTCATTATTAGAGCATTGTCTTAGTGAGGAAAGGATGATGAAGACTATGATTCCCCCACAAGTCGGGATGAGACTTCGGACTTTACAAAAAGAAAAAAAAGAAAAAAAGGGGAAAAAGAGAAAGGCCAAAAAAAGGCCAAAGAAAGAAAAAAAAGAAAAAAAGAAAATGAGAGAAAAAGAGAGAAGGGACAATGCTACTATCCTTTTACCACACTTGTGTTCAGAGTAGCACCATGATCTCCATGATAGAGAGTCTCATATGTTGTCACTTTCATACACTAGTGGGAATTTTTCATTATAGAACTTGGCTTGTATATTCCAATGATGGGCTTCCTCAAAATGCCCTAGGTCTTCGTGAGCAAGCAAGTTGGATGCACACCCACTTAGTTTATTTGTTAAGCTTTCATGTATTTATATCTCTAGTGCATCTGTTGCATGGAAATCCCTACTCACTCACATTGATATCTATTAATGGGCATCTCCATAGCCCGTTGATACGCCTAGTTGATGTGAGACTATCTTCTCCTTTTTGTCTTCTCCACAAATTCTACACCACATATAGTGCTATGTCCATGGCTCACGCTCATGTATTGCGTGAAAGTTGAAAAAGTTTGAGATTATTAAAGTATGAAACAATTGCTTGGCTTGTCATCGGGGTTGTGCATGATTAAATACTTTGTGTGATGAAGATAGAGCAACAGCCAGACTATATGATTTCGTAGGGATAACTTTCTTTGGCCATGTTATTTTGAGGAGACATGATTACTTTGATTAGTATGCTTGAAGTATCACCATTTTCATGTTAATATGAACTTTTATTTTGTATCATTTGGATCTGAACATTCATGCCACAATAAAAAAATTACATTGAGAATTATGCTAGGTAGCATCCCACATCAAAAATTCTGTTTTTATCATTTACCTACTCGAGGACGAGCAAGAATTAAGCATGGGGATGCTTGATACATCTCCAATGTATCTATAATTTTTGTTTGTTCCATGCTATTATATTACCCCTTTTGGATGTTTATGGGCTTTATTTTACACATTTATATCATTTTTGGGACTAATCTATTAACCGGAGGCCCAGCCCATATTGCTGTTTTATTGCCTGTTTCAGTATTTCAAGGAAAAGGAATATCAAACGGAGTCCAAACGGAATGAAACCTTCGGCAGCGTGATTTTTTGGAAGAATATGATCCTGGAGACTTGGAGTTCACGTCAGAAGATCCTCGAGGAGGCCAGGAGATAGGGGGCGCCCCCCCTACTAGGCGCGCCCCCTGTCTAGTGGGCCCCTCGAGCACCCCCCCCCCCCGACCGACTTCTTTCGCCTATATAGTCCCACGTACCCTAAAAACATCCACGAACAAGATAGATCGGGAGTTCCGCCGCCGCAAGCCTCTCTAGCCACCAAAAACCTCTCGAGAGCCCATTCCGCCACCCTGCCGGAGGGGGAACCCATCACCGATGGCCATCTTCATCATCCCGGCGCTATCCATGACGAGGAGGGAGTAGTTCACCCTCGGGGCTGAGGGTATATACCAGTAGCTATGTGTTTGATCTCTCTCTCTCTCTCTCGTGTTCTCTCTATGGCACGATCTTGATGTATCGCAAGCTTTGCTATTATAGTTGGATCTTATGATGTTTCTCCCCCTCTACTCTCTTGTGATGAATTGAGTTTCCCTCTTAAAGTTATCTTATCGGATTGAGTCTTTAATTTGAGAACACTTGATGTATGTCTTGTCGTGTTTATCTGTGGTGACAATGGGATATCACGTGCCACTTGATGTATGTTTTTGGTGACCAACTTGCGGGTTCCGCCCATGAACCTATGCATAGGGGTTAGCACACGTTTTCTTGACTCTCCGGTAGAAACTTTGGGGCACTCTTTGAAGTACTTTGTGTTGGTTGAATAGATGAATCTGAGATTGTGTGATGCATATCGTATAATCATGCCCACGGATACTTGAGGTGACAATGAAGTATCTAGGTGATATTAGGGTTTTGGTTGATTTGTGTCTTAAGGTGTTATTCTAGTATGAACTCTATGATGGATCGAGCGGAAAGAATAGCTCTGTGTTATTTTACTATGAACTCTTGAATAGATCGATCAAAAAGGATAACTTTGAGGTGGTTTCGTACCCTACCATAATCTCTATGTTTGTTCTCTGCTATTAGTGGCTTTGGAGTGACTCTTTGTTGCATGTTGAGGGATTGTTATATGATCTATCTATGTTATTATTGTTGAGAGAACTTGCACTATTGAAAGTATGAACCCTATGCCTTGTTTCCTATCATTGCAATACCGTTTACGCTCTCTTTTATCATTAGTTACCTTGCTCTTTTTATATTTTCAGATTACAAAAACCTTTATCTACCATCCATATTGCACTTGTATCACTATCTCTTCGCCGAACTAGTGCACCTATACAATTTACCATTGTATTGGCTGTGTTGGGGGATACAAGGGACTCTTTGTTATTTGGTTGTAGGGTTGTTTGAGAGAGACCATCTTCATCCTACGCCTCCACGGATTGATAAACCTTAGGTCATCCACTTGAGGGAAATTTGCTACTATCCTACAAACCTGTGCACTTGCAGGCCCAACAACGTCTACAAGAAGAAGGTTGTGTAGTAGACATTAGTCGTTATGGAGGAAGATGAGGGGGACTCCTTCGGAATTCACCCTCTAGCCTCTGAGAGAGGGACTCTGGCTAGCGTCTCCACTCATCCTACCCCCCATCAAGCCATGAGGTCCATAAATGATCAACAAGACCCAAGAGATTAGGAAGAACTCCCTACAAGGAGGCCTCTACACATGTTACATCCAAACAATTTTCACAATTTGGTTCATAATTATGGGTTCGAAAACACCCCTCATGTGCATATATCGTTCAATTGGGACATATCTCATCCAAGAGAAAGTGATGCAGGGACAAACTCTTGGGCTCCAAAAAATAAACATCTCATGGTGGAAGTAGAGAAGGACACCGAGCTGCTTCATTAGGCCCTTCGAGAGAATTCACAGCTTGAGAGATACACTTAGAGATGTATTGGACCGGATCGCTTCTACTTCATCACCACCAAAAGAAAACTGAGTATCGGGTATGGGCACTCCCCTTCGCTTTCGCCGAGCTTGGAGGTGGTGCCCCAATATCGTATCATCTCTACTATCCTTTGCCTTTAATTTCTTAGTTCAATCCATGGTTAACTTTTGCTATTAGATGAATAAAAGTTTAGTTCGATCCTTTCTTTTTGTGAGTTTGCTTAGTGATGAATCCTTGGAATCGTGTGCGAGATATATAATAAAGTTTAGTTTGAGTTTTGCCTTCTTCACTCTCTTGTTTCAATAAAAAGAAAGGAAATAAAAGAAAAAGATCATATGCTAATCTTATGGTAAGTGATGACATTACACAAGGAAAAGTATAAGTAGAAAATTTTATTGTAGATTGACAAACATAGCATTGGTTAATGATGCAACTCATGAAATAATTAATAAGTGAAGAGAAGATTCACATATAAATATACTATCTTGGAAATCTTTTATGATTGTGAGCACCCATCAAAATATTATATGCCAAAATTGTTGACGTTGGACAAGGAAGACAACTTAATGATTTATGTTTGTTCATATTCACACAGAAGTTATATTGTCATAGATCCTTCAACATGTGGTGTTTGCCCCTATCTTTGCTAGCCAAAAACTCCGCACTAAGTAGAGATACTACTTGTGCATCCAAAACCCATCAACCCAAATCTTGTTTGAGAGTCCATCATACCTACCTGTGGATTGAGTAAGATCCTTTAAGTAAGTTGTCATCGGTGCAAAAAGGGCAATAAAAATTGCTTCTAAAAGTGTGAGATCATTTAGTGTAAGGGAAAATTGAGCGTTATACGAACTTGTGATGGTGAAGAATAAAAGCGACAGACTGCATAATAAAGGTTGCCATCATAAGGGGTAATATAACGTGATGTTCTCTTGCACTAAGGGGTTGAGCATAAAAACGAAAAAGCGCATGGCAACCTCTGCTTCCCTCTGCGAAGGGCCTATCTTTTTCTTTCATGTATTTACTTTCATGCAAGAGTCAAAGTTTTTCTCTCTATGTGTCCGGTTGAAACATTTTGCTCATGTGTACGTGGTGAGTGTTAGCAATCATAGAAGACTAAATGATGGTTGAGTATGTGGACTTGCCTAAAGGCTCTAACACGTGACCCTTCCTGAAAAGATGATGTATTGTAGTTGCAAAATTGACTGAGAACATAGTTTGTTGGTTTCCTATAGAGTTTATGCTTTATACTTCGATGTTGTGATGAATTGTCACTTGTTCATGAGAAGTCTATGATAAAAAGTTCTGTGATAAAAGTATTATGTTAAAGTTTGTTGCTATTATAATAAGTCACATGATGTTGCTATGTTCGTATTTTTGTTTTTATCGACACCTCTCTCTCAAAGCATGTGGACATGTTTTTCAATTTCGGTTTTCGCTTGAGGTCAAGCAAGGTCTAGGCTTGGATGAGTTGATACGTCCATTTTGCATCATGTTTTCCTACTATTATTTATGTGGTTTTATTGTATAATAATGCTTTTTGGAGTAATTCTAATGCCTTTTCTCTCATAATATGCAGGGTATGCACAAAGGCGGAGAATTCTGGCAGCTGAAAATCTGGACCTGAAAAAGCTACGTCAAGCTACCTATTCTGCAGAACTCCAAATGAGCTGAAACTTCCTGAGGATTTTTATAGAATATTTAAGAATTATTGGAGCAAATAAGTACCATAGCGGGCCACCGGGTGGGCACAACCCACCTGGGCGCGCCAGGAGGCCCAGGCGCGCCCTGGTGGGTGCTGCCTCCTCGGCCCACCTTCGGTGCCCATCTTCACGTATATAAGTCATTTTGACCTAGAAAAAGATAAGGAGAGGTCTTTTGGGGCGAAGCACCGCCGCCTCGAGGCGGAACATGAGCAGGAGACCTTTTGCCCTCCGGCGGAGCAATTCTGCCGGGGGAACTTCCCTCCCGGAGGGTGAAATCATCGTCATCATCATCACCAACAACTCTCCCATCTTGGGGAGGGCTATCTCCATCAACATCTTCAACAACACCAACTCCTATCAAACCCTAGTTCATCTCTTGTGTTCAATCTTTGTACCAAAACTATAGATTGGTGCTTGTGGGTGACTAATAGTGTTGATTACATCTTGTAGTTGATTACTATATGGTTTATTTTGTGGAAGATTATATGTTTAGATCCATTATGCTATTTAATACCCCTCTGATCTTGAGCATGATTATCATTTGTGAGTAGTTACTTTCGTTCTTGAGGTCACGAGAGAAATCAATGTCATCCATCCAATGGATGAGGCGCGCCTTTGGTAGGTCGACACGCGGCGATACATCTCCATCGTATCTACTTTTCCAAACACTTTTGCTCTTGTTTTGGACTCTAATTGGCATGATTTGAATGGAACTAACCCGGACTGACGCTATTTTCAGCAGATTGCCATGGTGTTGTTTTTGTGCAGAAATCAAAGTTCTCAGATTGACTTGAAAATTTACGGAGAATATTTTTGGAATATATAAAAAATAATTGTGGAAAGATATACCGGAGGGGGTCACCCAAGAGCCACAAGCTCAGAGGGTCTGCCCACCACCCAGGGCGCGCCTAGCATGCTTGTGGCCCTCCCTGGACCTCTGGCAACCCTAACTCCAACTCCATATATACCTTTTCATGGAGAAAACCCCAGAGAGAAGGATTCATCGCGTTTTATGATACGAAGCCACCGCCACCTCCTGTTCTTCATTGGAAGGGCTGATCTGTAGTCCGTTCGGGGCTCTGGAGGGTGGAAATCGATGCTGTCGTCATCATCAACATTCCTCCATCACCAATTTCATGATGCTCACCGTCGTGAGTGAGTAATTCCTTTGTAGGCTTGCTGGACGGTGATGGCTTGGATGAGATTTATCATGTAATCAAGTTAGTTTTGTCATGCCTGATGATCACGCCTCAGGTCCTTCGCCCTCTGTTGGGGCGCCTGAGGGAGTCCTGGATTAAGGGGTCCTCGGACAGCCGGACTATATACTTTGTCCGGACTGTTTGACTACGAAGATACAAGATTGAAGACTTCGTCCCGTGTCCGGGTGGGACTCTCCTTTGCGTGGAAGGCAAGCTTGGGAATTCGGATATTTAGAGCTCCTTCTCTGTAACCGGCTTTGTGTAACCCTATCCCCCTCCGGTGTCTATATAAACTAGAGGGTTTAGTTATAGGACAACGACAATCATAATCATAGGCTAGCTTCTAGGGTTTAGCCTCTACGATCTCGTGGTAGATCAACTCTTGTAATACTCATATCATCAAGATCAATCAAGCAGGAAGTAGGGTATTACCTCCATCGAGAGGGCCCGACCCTGGGTAAACATCATGTCCCCCGCCTCCTGTTACCATTAGCCTTAGACGCACAGTTTGGGACCCCCTACCCGAGATCCGCCGGTTTTGACACCGACATTGGTGCCTTCACTGAGAGTTCCACTGTGCCGTCACGATAAGGCTTGATGGCTCCTTCAATCATCTTCAACAATGCGGTCCAGGGTGAGGTTTTCCTCCCCAGACAGATCTTCGTATTCGGTGGCTTCATATTGCGGGCCAACTCGCTTGGCCATCTGCAGCAGATCGATAGCTACACCCCTGGTCATCAGGTCAGGTTTGGAAGCATGAACTATACTGCCGACGTCCGCGGAGACTTGATCTTCGACGAACTTGAGCCCATGTCAGGAGCGCCGAGCAGTCACGATGAGCATGGCTTAGATCTGTCGTCGGATGATGTTCGGGAGATCGCACCTGCGGCTGCCCCGACCCCTAATCTGGAGCAGATCGCGCCATCCGAGGACGGATGGATGGACCCCGCCACAGAGGCCGCACACTCATCGGCGCTGGAGCCGAACACAGACTTCATCTCTAAAGATATCTATGCCATCGGACCCTCGGACTCATCTCTGGCCATAGGATCCGAACCACATGCGTCCGTGCCTATCGAATCTGATTGGGAACCGGTCATGGAGTTCACCTCCGCGGATATCTTTCAGCACTCGCCCTTGGGTGACGTGCTAAATTCATTAAGGTCTCTCTCTCTGTCAAGGGACTCTTGGCCGAACTATGTCTGGCTCGAGTGGGAAGCGGACGATGAAGAAATTCGTTCCCCACCCACCACCCACTTCATAGCCACTATCGATGACTTAACCGACACGCTTGACTTCGACTCCGAAGACATCAACGGTATGGACGACGATGCTGGAGATGAACAGGAACCACCGCCCACGGGGCGCTGGACAGCCACATCATCATACAATATATACATGGTGGACACCCCAAAAGAAAGCAATGGCGAGGACGCAACGAAGGATAATCCCATCAAGCAGCAACCAAAGCGACGACGTAGGCGCCGCTCTAAATCCCGCCACAGTAAAAACAACGATAACAGCGCAAGAAAGAATAATACCCCGGTTGACTCCAAAGGAAACGACGACCCCATGGACCTAGCGATAGAGCAGGATGAGCCAGGGGTCGGTGAGCATAGTCCGGAGCCGACGTCTGATGACGCCGATCCCGAGGGTAAAATTCATCAATCTGTCTCCGGAGAGGAGAACAGTCCGGACGATGATGCACTCATCATCCCGGAAAAACACTTGGAGCAAGAGAACCTCCAGAGAAGGCTTATTGCCACCGCAAGGAGCTTGAAGAAGCAGAAGCAAAGGCTTAAGGCCGCGCAGGATACGCTCAACCGCAGATGGAACAAAGTTCTTGACGTTGAAGAAAAATATGGTGGCGATCGCCACACAAAGAGCTATCCAAAGCGCAAGCTGCTGCCCGAATTCGACGACGAGGCTATAGAGCCCATTCAGCTGAAAAATGAAATGGCCGATCAGCAGGACCGACCACCCTATGGCCGCGATAGGGCGGCCAATGATGCCACACACAAGTCCGCACACGATTTACGTGAGCTCCTGGACAAAAAAGCCGGTATGGCTAGGTCCATCTATGGATCTAGGAAGCGTGCTCCGGCGCAGGATCACAGCCACCAAAACGATCATATTGACCAAATACCAGCTCGGAATCAACATCGAACACAACAACCATCGACAGCATGCCATGACGTATCCAGATACAAGGGTGCCGCGCACCCCCTGTGCCTCACCGATGAGGTGCTGGATCATGAATTTCCAGAAGGATTCAAACCCGTGAACATAGAGGCATACAACGGAACAACGGACCCTAGGGTCTGGATTGAGGACTTCATCCTTCACATCCACATGGCGCGTGGAGATGATCTCCACGCCATCAAATACCTACCCCTCAAGTTAAAAGGACCAGCTCGGCACTGGTTGAAGAGCCTCCCCAAAAACTCAATTGGTAGTTGGGAAGAACTTGAGGATGCTTTTAGGGCCAATTTTCAAGGGACATATGTCCGACCTCCGGATGCAGGCGATTTAAGTCACATAATTCAACAGTCCGGAGAGTCAGCCTGAAAGCTTTGGAACAGATTTCTCACTAAGAAGAATCAAATCGTCGACTGCCCGGATGCCGAAGCCTTAGCGGCTTTCAAGCACAGTGTCCGGGACGAATGGCTTGCCAGACACCTCGGCCAGGAAAAGCCGAGGACAATGGCAGCCCTAACAAGCCTTATGACCCGCTTTTGCGCGGGCGAGGACAGTTGGCTGGCCCGTAGCGGCACCATCGACCCAAGCACATCAGAAGTCAGGGATGGCAACGGGAAGCCGCGACGCAATAAAAACAAGCGTCGAAACAATGAAGACAGCCCAGATAACACGATGGTCAACACCGGATTCAGGGGCACTCGACCCGGTCAACGGAAAAAGCCATTTAAAGGCAGCAAAGATGGACCGTCCAGCCTAAATAAGATTCTAGACAAATTATATCAGATTCATGGCACCCTTGAAAAACCTGCAAATCACACCCACAGAGAATGTTGGGTTTTCAAGCAGGCCGGCAAGCTCAACGCCGAACACAAAGGGAGGGCGACGCCAAGTGAAGACGAGGATGAGCCTCGCCAGCCGAACACTGTGGGACAGAAAAAATTCCCACCATAAGTCCAAACAGTGAATATGATTTACGCAACTCACATACCAAAGAGAAGGCGCAAACGCGCACTCCGAGACATATACGCTGTAGAGCCCATTGCCCCCAAGTTCAATCCTTGGTCGGCCTGTCCGATCACTTTTGATTGCAGGGATCATCCGACTAGTATCCGGCACGAAGGATCGGCTGCCTTGGTGCTCGACCCAATAATTGACGGATACCATCTCACCCGAGTCCTTATGGACGACGACAATAGTCTTAATCTGATATTATCATGACACTGTCCGCAAAATGGGGATAGACCCGTCAAGAATCAGCCAAAATACTACCTTTAAAGGAGTAATGCCAGGCGTAGAGGCCCGCTGCATGGGCTCTCTAGTACTAGAGGTTGTATTCGGTTCTCCCGAGAACTTCAGAAGCAAAGAATTAACCTTCAACATCGCTCCATTCCGAAGTGGCTATCACGCACTTCTTGGAAGAACGGCCTTCGCTCGTTTTAATGCAGTACCGCACTATGCTTATCTCAAACTTAAGATGCCCGGTCCACGTGGTGTCATCATAGTTAGCGGAAATACAGAGTGTTCTTTACGCGCGGAAGAATATGTGGCGGCTCTAGCAGCCGAACACTGACCGGCCTCTCCAACCAGAATAAATGATCGGTCGTCAAGACCACGGACATGATTAGACGAGTCCGGCGCACCACCTATTGTAACAGCCCAGATAAACCTGAGCTTGGGACGATGGATATACCCCCATAGGTGACGCCAGGGGCTAACCGCATGTAAAAAGGCCCATAGTTCGGCTTAACCCTATTAATACAATAACCAATTTTTTTGCGAAGTCTTTCACCTGGGTTTTTCCTTTTTTTCAGATGATCATTGTGCTACAGCCTTCCAGGATATGGCACAACGGAGATAAAGGTGCGGACGTGCAGCAGGGCCCCGCTCAAAGGTTTCTTTTTAGATTAAGACCCTGCGTAAACCTTTTTTAATATCTCTTGTTGCCTCTTCCCCTCCGAACACTTAATACAACCGGAAGGGATACTGGCGTTATTGGCATTTCATCACGCCAGACTAATGCATGTACCTAGAAACTCAAGGCTCATTATCGAGGGCGTTACTCAGCCCAGCATATGTTGTAAAGTCCGAATACCTTAGAGAGTGTTCAGCGTCGCGAGTTTGGCCTTATATGCATCAGCTCGAATCATGTCTTGGGTCAATAGTTGGGTTTGCCCGGCTCCCATGTTTTGCTACCTTACGTTCCGCTCTATCGGCTAAGGTGGCACCGGGAGAACTACTGCGATTGTGCCCGGGTTCATTTGGATGAGCACCTCAGTAGAGAAAGCCGAAAACTGACTGTCATGATATAGCGTGAGACTGGTCAACCACTCGATGACTCAGCGGAATCTACACGATTCCTCCGCATTACCGAAGGACTGGTTTCCCGGTCATGTACGTATGCGCACCGTATTCGGATGAACGCGGAAGTACCAGGGGCTATATATTAGCCCCACCGTCAAACTCCTATGGCTAAGTGAAAGTGTTAAAGCTATATAGTCCAATTGCCTAGTTCGCTGTGCTATCACCTCCTTAATGGACCAAGATGTTGGATCAAGTGTGATTACACGCTTTTTCGAACACCCCCACATTATATGCGTGAGGGCTGAAGCCGACGACTGCAAAATTTCAGGTTATATACATACATAAACGGCCGCACAGGAGGCATTATAATACTTTCGGGCAAAAGTATAAACACAACCTTTATAATCAAAATAGAATTGTTTTTACAATTGAGATACATGTCACTCGAACATGGCACTCTTCGAGCACTGAGCCTCTATTAAACGGGCGCCTTCTAGGACTTCTTCAAAATAGTGCTCGGCCGGGTCCTGGCCTCCCGCCGGACCCTGGGTTGCAATAGCGGTGGCCTCCATCCCTGCCCAGTATGTTTTAACATGGGCAAGAGCCATCTGCGCACCCTCTATGCACGCCGACCTCTTCACAGCGTCGATATGCGACACAGCACCAAGGAATTATTGCACTAAACCAAAATAATTGTCCGGCCTTGGTCCCTTCGGCCAAAGGTGATCCACGACAGACCTCATAGCAAGCCCTGACAAACTATGGAGCTCAGCCCATGCGGCCATCTTTTCATTCAATGGCATCGGACGCGTCAGGGCACTGAACTGCGACCAGAACAACCTTTCCACCTCATGATCTTTTCGATCTTTGAAAAACTCTGTCGCATCAGCAGCACTCTTTGCCAGGTCCACATACGCATCTGCAGCACTCCATAACTGATCCAGAGGGGCATACTTCGGATCTTCGAACTTCATGCGCAATAAAAAGGGCCTCCCAGCCGTGATGTCTTCGGCTTCACGAAGCTCCTCCCTTATCCCTCTAATTTCAGAGCAAGTTTCCTTGGCCGCTTCCAAGGCCTTCTTTAGGTCAGCCGCTTTCGCTTGGCTTTCCTTTTCAAGGAGCTCATATCGGCCGGCGGCATCTTTCAGCTCAGCAGTCATCTTGGCTACCTTGTCTTCGCTCTGGCGATGAGCAGCCTATTCGGCTTTTAACTCTTCGGCCGCCTTTAGGGCAGCCGCATCGTTTCTCCTGGCTTGTTCCTTGGCTCAGGCAAGCTCCGCCCGAAGGGTCTCCATGGCAGCAGCTCCATCTGCAGTCACAACATATTATAGATACTAGCATCATGCTCCTCTTAATATTTGCTAACAAGCCGAAAATACATACCATGCGCCTCGTCAAGCCGCTTGTTCACAAGCGCGATGTCGGCATCCGCCACGTCAAGCTGTCGCTTCAGTTCGGCAAAAGCAGTAGTCCGGTCAGCCGCCGGACCCTCAGTCGCCTGCACATAACGCAGTGCGATCATTACCTGTGACTATGATCCTCTATTTGCCGTCTCGGGACGGCAACTAGAGTCTCAGGGGCTACTATCTATGTGGAGCACACCTAGCGTGTGCGGTACAACCGAAAATATACATATTACTTCGCATACCTCAAAGCCTTTGAGCAGGCTAGTAAAAGCTTCATTCAACCCACTTTTGGCGGATGAAATCCTCTCAACCACCGTACCCATTAACGTACGATGCGCCTCTGAGATAGCCGCTTGCTCCAGAAGACCCATCAGTGTGTCCGGCTGCATGCCAGACAATCCCGGACTCTTCATGTTGCTCTCCTTGGGAGCCGAATACTCCGGGCTTCGGGCGGCCGAAGTGTTAACTTTTGGCCTTGGTGGATCAGGAGAAATCCTCCGTGACGACACCTCGGGGTCGTCCGCCCCATGTGGCGGGGAGGCGGGAGGAGGCGTTTTGCTCTCCATCATCTCCAGAAGAAGATCCCCCGAAGACGAACTCTGTGGAGAAGGGCTACGAGCCGGACTACTGAATATATGTCTCGGTTATTATTCTCAAAAATAAAACATGATATATTTACCAAAGTACTTACAGCTCGGTGGAGGGTTGGCCCCTTTGCGGGCGCTGTGCGGTAAGGATGCCCTCTAGGGCAGGGCCCCCTAGCAAGGGTTTCTTCCCTCATTTGGAAACCTCCGTTTCCAAGTCTTCAGAGGCGGCCCTTTTCTTCCCGTGAGGGGAGGAGATTTTAGATTCACCTCCCCGATTATCCTCCTTCGTGGAGGCACTCACTCCCCCGGTTTGGATGTATAAGGTATGAAGCCCGCTTGTGCCTTCTCTACTCCTCCCCTCATCTTCTCCTGATGGCACCTGATGAGGTGCGCGCTCCAGCATCCTGGTTAATAAAGGATCCGGCGAGCCTTCAGGAAGGGGGGCCGAACACCTGATCCTCTCCGCCTTCCTTATCTAGCCCTGGCCGAGAGCAATGTTTCAGAATGATGTTGTAACAAATATAAAGGATGGCATGTTCGGTCGCGGAATTACTTACTTGGGTATCCGGGCGGTTGCAGTTAAGACCCACATCCTCGGTGGTGTCCGGAAACTTTATTCGTGATCCAAAGAACACTCCATACATCCCTTTGAGTGTAACGCCGAAGAATTGTTGAATAGTTCACGGTCCATCCGGGTTGAACTCCCACATACGAAGAGATCGACGTTGGCATGGCAGGACCCAACGAACTAGCATTACCTGCATTACCTTGACAAGACTAACATCCCTCTCGAGGAGATCTCGGATGCGGCTTTGCAATGTCAACACGTCATCAACTGCCCCCCAGTCCAGCCCTTTGTTGACCCATGACGCCAGTTGCGGCGGAGGGCCCGGGCGAAAGACAGGGGTGCGCTCGCTTTGTACCTCGGAGAGTTGTGATGTAAAACCACTCCCGTTGCCATAAGTCAGACACCTCCGGGAAGGAACCCTTTGGCCACAGGGAGTCGGTGCCTTTGCTTATTACAGCACCTCTGCACTCCGCGTGTCGCCCGTTGATCATCTTCGGCTTCACGCTAAAGGTCTTGAGCCATAAGCCGAAGTGTGGGGTGATGCAGAGGAAGGCCTCACATACAACGATAAACGATGAGATGTGAAGGATGGAATCTGGAGCTAGATCATGGAAATCTAGCCCGTAATAGAACATGAGCCCTCTCACAAAGGGATCAATACTAAAACCTAGCCCTCGGAGGAAGTGGGAAACAAATACGACACTCTCGTTGGGTTCGGGAGTGGGGATGACCTGCCCTTGAGCAGGCAGCCTGTGCGGGATTTTGGCGGTGAGATACCTAGCCTCCCTAAGCTTCTTGATGTCCTCCTCTGTGACAGAGGAGGCCATCCACCGGCCTTGAAGGTTGGATCCGAACATGGTTGAAGGTCCGAAGTGCTTAGCCTGAGCCTTGGGTGTTGGAACTCGAGGTGGAGGAAGGGAAGGATCGAGCGTGGAGAGAAAAGGACAGGCCTTGGCCCCTTTATAAAGAGGACGGATATCAAGCGTCCCCTGCGTGTCCGTTTGGAACTTGCCTAAAATCGAGGAGTCATATTAACAAGCGCGGTTGGGTTACCCACACCTGTATTGATGAGAATCCCGTGATAAGGGGAACACGATCTCTACTTCGACAAGATGTGCCAATAAAACCACCTCGTGGCACGTGCAGTGGCAGGCTGGGAAAGCGGTTCGTAATGACCAGGTCATGGTGTGATGTCACGCTATTAACAGTTGTCAGCAGGTTAGATTTGTGTAATATTGTGCTCTCTACGGTGGTATGTGGTATTTATTTTGCAGAGCCGGACACGATCCTCGTGTTCAAAATCTTCTATGGAGTATTCGGAGAAGGAAACCGCCTTGCAATGCCGAAGACAATCTGCGTGCCGGACTCATCGTCATTGAAGCCTGGTTCAGGAGACTCTTGAAGGAGTCTGGATTAAGGGTCCTCGATAGCGGACTATATACTTTGGCCGGACTGTTTGACTATGAAGATACAAGATTGAAGACTTTGTCCGTGTCCCGTGGGACTCTCCTTTGCGTGGAAGGCAAGCTTGGGAATTCGGATCGTAGATCTCCTTCTCTAAGAATCGACTGCAGTAACCCTAGCCACCTCCGGTGTCTATATAAACCGGAGGGTTTAGTCTGTAGGACAACAACAATCATAATCATAGGCTAGCTTCTAGGGTTTAGCCTCTAGAATCTCGTGGTAGATCAACTCTTGTAATACTCATATCATCAAGATCAATCAAGCAGGAAGTAGGGTATTACCTCCATCGAGAGGGCCCAAACCTGGGTAAACATCGTGTCCCCCGCCTCCTCTTACCATTAGCCTTAGACGCATAGTTCGGGACCCCCTACTCGAGATTCGTCGGTTTTGACACTTACACCCGTGCAGCAAGGCCGAGCGAACAACATAGCAGCGGCACCTGAGCTGAGGCAGCCAACAAGTCTGGAGCAGTCGGCCCGATGCAGCCAGGGACGAGGCCGGTGAGGCAGACCGCAGGGCCATTGTGCGGACGTGGCAGAGGTGGATGGCGTGAATCGGTGGGCGGGCCAGCGCGCGTACGACGACTATGATGGGCCGCCTCATGGCGCTAGGCAGTCTGGTTGGGGCGATGTAGTAGTCCCAGTCGGAGCAGGGCGGAGACGGCCGGCGCAAGGCGAGGGGTGGAACGACGCACAAATGACGGCTGGCCCTAACGGGCCACCTCGGCGTGCGTGGTCGTCGGGTCAGAGGAGAGGCCGACTGGTCGCGCAGGGGTCAAAGTAGAGGCGCGTGGGGGTCGACGGCAGCGGCGGGCAATGCAAATCGATCAAGCATAGATCAGAAAACCAAAAAGAAAAACGTCGATCAAGGTGATCGGCGGGAGAGATAAAAACCCGGAGCAAGGGCTCATGAAAAAGACTCTCTAGGGCAGCCGGTCAACACGACCGACGGACGAACCATAGGTACGGGCGATGCGGTCCCCATCGTCGGTCATGGAGGCGACTGATGTCTTCTAGAACTACGTCGGTATTTCCCCAAAAAGGAAGGGATGATGCAGTATAGCGACGGTAGGTATTTCCCTCAGTGATGAGACCAAGGTTATTGAACCAGTAGGAGAACCTCCTCACACCACGTAAACAACATCTGCACACAAATAACATATACTCGCAACCCGACGTGTTAAAGGGGTTCATTCCCTTTCGGGTACGACGCCTCAAGATAGGCAAATAACGTGAGGTAAAAGTGGTAGATAGGATAAATAGATCGCAGAACAAATAAACTGCAGCAAGGTATTTTTGTATTTTTGGTTTAATATATCTGAAAATAAATGCAAGAGAAAATAGATCACAAAGGCAAATATGATGAAAAGAGACCCGGGGGCCGTAGGTTTCACTAGTGGCTTCTCTCGAGAAAAATAGCAAACGGTGGGAAAACAATTACTGTTGGGCAATTGATAGAACTTCAAATAATCATGACGATATCCAGGCAATGATCATTATATAGGCATCACGTCCAAGATTAGTAGACCGACTCCTGCTTGCATCTACTACTATTACTCCACACATCGACCGCTATCCAGCATGCATCTAGTGTATTAAGTTCATGAGAAAACAGAGTAATGCAATAAGAACGATGACATGATGTAGACAAGATCCGTTTATCTATTGCGGAGATATAGATCTCATTTTGTTATCCTTAGTAGCAAAGTTACATATGTGTCGGTTCCCCTTCTGTCACTGGGATCAAGCACCGCAAGATCGAACCCACTACAAAGCACCTCTTCCCATTGCAAGATAAATAGATCAAGTTGGCCAAACAAAACCCAAATATTGGAGAAGAAATATGAGGCTATAAGCAATCGTGCATATAAGAGATCAAAGAAGACTCAAATAACTTTTTTGTATAAAAACATAGATCTGATCATAAACTCAAAGTTCATCAGATCCCAACAAACACACCACCAAAAGACTTACATCATATGGATCTCCATGAGACCATTGTATTGATAATCGAGAGAGAGAGAGAGAGAGAGAGAGAGAGAGAGAGAGAGGAAGCCATCTAGCTACTAACTACGGACCCGTAGGTCTACAAAGAACTACTCGCGCATCATAGGAGAGGCACCAATGGAAGTGGTGAACCCCTCCATGACGGTGTCTAGATTGGATCTGGTGGTTCTGGACTCTACGGCGGCTGGAATTGATTTTCGTCGACTCCCTTAGGGTTTCTGGAATATTTGGGTATTTATAGAGCAAAGAGGCAGTTCATGGGGCACCCGAGGTGGGCAGCACCCACCAGGGCGTGCCTGGGCCTCCTGGCGCGCCCCGGTGGGTGCTGCTCCCCTCGAGCAGCCCCCAGGTGCTTCCTTGGCCCACCGACTTTCTTCTGGCCCACGAAAAATCCTCTAGGAGTTTCGTTGCGTTTGGACTCCGTTTGATATTGATTTCCTGCGATGTAAAAAACATGGAGAAAACAACAACTGGCACTGGGCACTATGTCAATAGGTTAGTACCAAAAAATGATATAAAATGACTATAAAATGATTGTAAAACGTCCAATAATGATAATATAACAGCATGGAACAATAAAAAATTATAGATACGTTGGAGACATATCACATCCCCAAGCTTAATTCCTGCTCGTCCTCGAGTAGGTAAATGATAAAAACTGAATTTCTGATGTGGATTGCTGCCTAACATGTTCATCACATTTCTTTTCTTTATAGCATGGACATATGGACTTTTATATGATTCAAAGCAATAGTCTAGTTTTGACATGAAGACTTTAATACTCAAGCATACTAACAGGCAACCATGTCTTTCAAAATATCAACACTAAAGCAAGTTATCCCTAGCCCATCATGCTCAATCATTGATCCATTCATGAAACACACTCGAATATTAGCTACACCCAATGCTCAAATACGACGATAGTGCCCCTTAGTTGGTGATTTATAAGAGAAGATGGAGAGTCAAATTCAAAATAAAAATTGCATAAGTAAAAGAAAGGCCCTTCGCGGAGGGAAGTAGGGATTTGTAGAGGTGCTAGAGCTCAAAGCTTAGATTGAGAGATAAAACTTATTTTTGAGAGGCATAATTTTCCCACCAACGAAAACAACTTGGATCATCCCAACACTTTCCATGCTAGATACATCATAGGCGGTTCCCAAACAGAAAACAAAGTTCATTCCTTTTTCCACCATAACTTTCACTTTCCATGGCTAACCGTAACCATGGGTGCCCTCCATACCAACATTTTCCAAGGAATTTATTATTTGACAACATAAAGTAAATTCATTATTCATTTCGGGACTGGGCATCCCTAGTACCTTTGTCGTACTCTCGTGCAATGACAAGTGAATAAACACTCATCGTGAGAATAACACATCTAGCATGGAAAATATTGGCTACCCTTTACCGCTTCGCGAGTAGTAGAGCACACAAAAGAGAAATTTTATTTTGAACATTAGAGATGGCACATGCAAATTTGCTTAGAACAACATGGAAATACCGCATATAGGTAGGTATAGTGGACTCATAAGGCAAAACTGGTTTAAAGGGTTTTGGATGCACAAGTAGTGATCATACTTAGTGCAAAATGAAGGCTAGCAAAAAGATTGAGAAGCGACTAACCAAAAAGCGAAAAATATTGTACCCAAGCATTAAGCATAAGTAACACCGAATAATGCACCATAAGTAGGATATAAATTTCATTGCATAATTATTGACTTTAGTGCTTGCATAGGCAATCACAAACCTTAACATCAATATTCTTACTAAAGCACAATTACTCATCAACATGACTCACATATCATATCATCATATCTCAAAACCATTACTAAGAATCAAGTTTATTTTGTCCAATGATCTTCATGAATTTTTTATTATATCCTCATTGGATATATATCACTTTGGGACTATTTTCATATGTTGCTTTTGATAATTTCAAAAAATATAAGTGAAGATCATGAGCACAATTTGTTTTTTCTCTCAAAATAATCTAAGTGAAGCAAGAGAGAATTTCTTAAAATTTTACTAACTCCCAAATAAATCTAAGTGAAGCATGAGAGCATTTCTTCAAAAATAACAAAGCACACCATGCTCAAAAAGATATAGGTGAAGTACTAGAGCAAGTCCATGGCTCTAAAAATTTAAGTGAAGCATAGGAGCAAGCATAGAATAATTTTTGGCTCTCTCAAAAGGGTGTGTCCAGCAAGGATTCAACACTTAAAGCACAAAGCAAAACAAGCAAAGACTCATATCATTCAAGACGCTCCAAGCAAAACTCATATCATGTGACGAATAAAAATACAATTTCAAGTAAAATACCAATGGTTGTTAGAAGAAAGCGGGGATGCCACTCGGGGGCTTCCCCAAGCTTAATTGCATGCTACTTCTTTGAATATTATCTTGGAGTGCCTCGGGCATCCCCAAGCTTAGCCTTTTGCTTATCCTTATTCCTTCATCCATCGTAACATAACCCAAAACTTGAAAACTTCAATCACACAAAACTCAAACAAGACCTTCGTGAGATCCGTTAGTATAAGAAACCAAACCACTACTAAAAGTATTGTAGCAAACTATTCTTATTTTGTTTTTGCATTATATCTACTGTATTCCAACTTTTCTATGGCAAAAACTCATCAAAGAAAACCATAGAATCATCAAAACAAGCACACAACACAAAGAAAACAGAATCTGTCAAAACAGAACGGTCTGTAGCAATCTGAAAATTTAGAATACTTCTATAACTCCAAAAATTATGAAATAAATTTGTGGACGCGAGGAATTTTTCTAATCCTCTGCAAAAAGAATCAACTTAAAAGCACTCTTCTATAAAAAATGACAAATAATCTCGTGAGCGCAGAAGTTTCTGTTTTTCAGCAAGATCAAATAAACTTTGACCCAAGTCTTCCCAAAGGCCTTGCTTGGCACAAACACTAATGAAAACACAAAAAACACGATCATAACAGTAGCATAATTGTGCTAACACACAAGAACAGAAAGCAAAAGGCAAAAATAAATTTTATTCATCGGGTTGCCTCCCAACAAGCGCTTTTCTTTAAAGCCTTTTAGCCAGGCATTGAGATTTTAATGATGCTCACATAAAAAAGAAGAATTGAAGCACAAAGAGAGCATCGTAAAACACGTGACAAACACATCTAAGTCTAACATACTTCCTATGCATAGGCATTTTATAAGCAAAGAAATTATCAAGGCAAGCAAAAACTAGCATATGCAAGGAAAAAGAAAGAGACGATAACAATCTCGACATGAAGAGAGGTAATTTAGTAACATGAAAATTTCTGCAACTATATTTTCCTCTCTCATAATAATTACATGTAGGATCATAAGAAAATTCAACAAAATAGCTATCACATAACATATTCTCAACACGATCCACATGCATGCAAAGTTGACACTCTTCCAAAATAGTGGGATTAACATTAACTAAAGTCATGACCTCTCCAAACCCACTTTTATCAAAAAAAATATAAGATTGAACATTCTCCAAATATGTGGGATCTAAAGTTGACACTCTTCCAAACCCACTTTTAATATTATTGCAAACATTGTTTTCAATCTCATATTCATCATGGGGCTTAAATAAATTTTCAAGATCATAAGAAGAATCACCCCAATCATGATCATCGCAACAAGTAGTAGACATAGTAATATTAGCATCCCCAAGCTTAGGGTTTTGCATATCATTAACACAATGGACACTAATAGAATTTATAATAACATTATTGCAATCATGCTTTTCATTCAAGGAGCTATCATGAATCACTTTATAGTTTTCTTCTTTCAACACTTCATCACAATTTTCAGATTCATGAATTTCAAGCAAAACCTCATAAAGATAACCTAGTGCACACAACTCACTAGCAATTGGTTCAACATAATCAGATCTTTTGAAAAGATTAGCAAGTGGATGAGGATCCATATCAATAAATGTTTAGCAAGCGAAGATGCAAGCAAATAGAAGGCACATGGCACACAGGCAAACATGATATCTGACGAGAAAAAGGCGAATGAAAAAGAGGGCGAATAAAACGGCAAATTTTTGTGTAGTGGGGAAGAGGAAAACAAGAGGCAAATGGCAAATAATGTAAATTGTGAGGAGATGAGATTTGTGATCAGGAACCTGGTTGATGTTGAAGATCCTCCCCGGCAACGGCGCCAGAAATTCCTTTTGATGTCTGCTAGAACTACGTCGGTATTTCCCCAAAGAGGAAGGGATGATGCAGTATAGCGACGGTAGGTATTTCCCTCAATGATGAGATCAAGGTTATCAAACCAGTAGGAGAACCTCCTCACACCACGTAAACAACACCTGCACACAAATAACAAATACTCGCAACCTGACGTGTTAAAGGGGTTGTCAATCCCTTTCGGGTACGGCGCCTCAAGATAGGCAAATAACGTGAGGTAAAAGTGGTATATAGGATAAATAGACCGCGGAACAAATAAATTGCAGCAAGGTATTTTTGTATTTTTCGTTTAATAGATCTAAAAATAAATGCAAGAGAAAATATATCGCAAAGGCAAATATGTTGAAAAGAGACCCGGGGGCCGTAGGTTTCACTAGTGGCTTCTCTCGAGAAAAATAGCAAACGGTGGGAAAACAATTACTGTTGGGCAATTGATAGAACTTCAAATAATCATGACGATATCCAGGCAATGATCATTATATAGGCATCACATCCAAGATTAATAGACCGACTCCTGCCTGCATCTACTACTATTACTCCACACATCGACCGCTATTTAGCATGCATCTAGTGTATTAAGTTCATGAGAAAACGGAGTAATGCAATAAGAACGACGACGTGATGTAGATGAGATCCGTTTATCTATTGCGGAGATATATATCTCATCTTGTTATCCTTAGTAGCAATGATACATACGTGTCGATTCCCCTTCTGTCACTGGGATCAAGCACCATAAGATAGAACCCACTACAAAGCACCTCTTCCCATTGCAAGATAAATAGATCAAGTTGGCCAAACAAAATCGAAATATCGGAGAAGAAATACGAGGCTATAAGCAATCATGCATATAAGATATCAAAGAAGACTCAAATAACTTTCTTGGATAAAAACTTAGATCTGATCATAAACTCAAAGCTCATCGGATCCCAACAAACACACCGCCAAAAGACTTACATCATATGGATCTCCAAGAGACCATTGTATTGATAATCAAGAGAGAAAGAGGAAGTCATCTGGCTACTAACTATGGACTCGTAGGTCTACAAAGAACTACTCACGCATCATAGGAGAGGCACCAATGGAAGTGGTGAACCCCTCCATGACGGTGTCTAGATTGGATCTGATGGTTCTAGACTCTGCGGTGGCTGGAATTGTTTTCATCGACTCCCCTAGGGTTTCTGGAATATTTGGGTATTTATAGAGCAAAGAGGCGGTTCAGGGGGCACCCGAGGTGGGCAGCACCCACCAAGGCGCGCCTGGGCCTCCTAGTGCGCCCTGGTGGGTGTTGCTCCCCTCGAGCAGCCCCCAGGTGCTTCCTTGGCCCACTGGCTTTCTTCTGGCCCAAAAAAATCCTCCAGGATTTTCGTTTCGTTTGGACTTCATTTGATATTGATTTCCTGCGATGTAAAAAACATGCAGAAAACAACAACTGGCACTGGGCACTATGTCAATAGGTTTGTACCAAAAAAATGATATAAAATGACTATTAAATGATTGTAAAACATCCAAGAATGATAATATAACAGCATGGAACAATAAAAAATTATAGATACTTTGGAGACGTATCAGCGACCGCCCCCGGGGCGGCGCGCACAGCGGAAGTGACGGGCGGCGGCTAGGGTTTGGATAGGTTAGGCTGATACCATGTTAGAAGGGAGAGAGAGAGTCAGAATATGATGATTGTATTATTGAGCCTCGAGGGTGAGTATATATTGAGTACAAGACTTGAAGGGCAAGACACCTCCTAGAGATAAGATGGAAATAACTCTATCTAATCTCGGGCAATCTCTACTACCAAATATATCTCTAACAATCATCAATAAAGCTTGTGCCCCGTTGGAGTGGGTGCTTAGAGTAAGTGCGGATTGCACCTCCAAGTGGCGTCACTATTGATGATTACGTCAGTATTTCTTCATCTTGTTGGCTTTGGGCAAGTTGATAGGAAGAGTTGGAGCTCATACTTCCCTCAACGTCTATGTGTAGGATCGCGTCACCAATGAATATTTCAAGGGATCCGTAGGCCGGCCATCCACTCTTCATCATTGTTGGCGCTTGCTCCGGGATAGTGAGAAGTGGAGGGTGAGGGACAAGGAAGCTCCCCCAAAGAGAGGTGCCTTCGTCAAATTGGAAGATGAGGATGATGATAGTGATGATACACCAAGAGGAGGTATAAACAAGGGCAAACTGGATGGAATCAAGGAGAAAGCAAGAGTGAAGAGGATGATTGAGACAACCACTTTGAGAGATCAAATTGGTGAGATAACGAAGATGAAAGAGACCATGTTATCCAAGCATTGGGATGCTAAAGTGGCCATGGACGAGAAGAAAGAGAAGCACAAGGAGGACAAGTGGGAGACGAGATGTGCCTTTGAGGAACACAAGATCGCCCTAGGGGAGCAAAATAGGAATAACTAGAGGACCGCCGAGGAGTACCGATTCATGATGATGATTCCGGAGGGCATCGATGCAATGACAAGAGAATTTTGGAATTGAAAAGAATGGATATCATGTACCGAAGAAAATATGGAGCTTCAAAATCTTATGGCCGACGGTGGTGTTGGTTTGGAGGCATTTTTTCTTTCGGCGATGTTGGTGTTGTCTTTGGCATGGGTGGTGGAGGGTTCAACAATGGTGGTGGTGGTGTTGGGTTTGGAGGTGGCAGGGGGAGGGTGAAGGGTTCCACATTGGGGGTGGTGATGGCTTCAATAATGGTGGTGGAGGTGAGTTTGCATATCTTAGGCCTGAACCGCCTGGTGATGGTGGTGGGGTTGGTGCTTCGGCAAACCATGGATGGTGGTGGTGGTGGTGATGGTGGCCATGCTCATTCTCCGGTCCAAGTTCATGAAGATGGTGGTCCTCACTCTTTGGTCAATGTGGATGATGGCGATGGAGGTGCTGGGGGCAATGGTGGTGGCGTCGTTCTTCACAACAATGAGGATGTTGCTTGATTTCTCTATGTCATTTGACCATCTTTTGTTTTGTTTCATCGTGCATTTGTGAGGCTAAACTTGCTACCTCATATGTTGCACATGATTTTTGGATGCGATGTACTAGTATGACGATGAACCAGTGATGTATATATATATGATGATGAAGTAGATATGAACTAGTGATGACAAACTTGCCAATATTTGTCCTATGATTTTATTTGCGGTACCACAAGCCCTCCAGCGCGGAATAGATCCCGTAAATAATGCGTCCCGCAAAAAAATTGCGGAACGAGTTTACGGGATCTGTTCCGCCGGAGGGCTCATGGTGTCGCAAAAAAGTTTTACAGGAGCCCGTAAATGATTTTTGCGGGAGGGGGGTTTACCGGATCCGCTAGAGATGCTTTAAGGGGTCCGGTTAGGTGACAATTTCAAGAGCGCCAGTGACCGGACCGTCCGCCCGGCCGTCTGTCTGGATGTATAAGGCCAACTCCTACATAGACCCCAAATTGTCTGGTTGCGTCCGTTTCGGGCTAAACGGACACAAATCGCGGCCCATCATGCGGGAAGAAACGGACAAGCGTCCGTTTTTTGTTCGCCGTCAACCCATTTTCGGCCCAAATTTGGGCCGCGTTTGCGTCACAGACATCGCATGGACGGGCGGGACGGTCGTCCTTGTCCACCACTGTCCTGCCTGTTGGGGACACAACACTTTGATTTCCCCCCTCATTCCCCAAAACCTCCCCGTTCTCCCCCTCCCCTCCTTCCTCCATGGCCGATGCCCCAAAGAAACCCGCCGCCGACCCAGCCGCCACCACCGCCCGTCCCGTGATGAAGAAGAAGCTACGGTCAGAGCTCATGCCGGCGGAGATTGCGTGACTCGACATGGAATCGGCCAAGAGGAGGGTCCGATGGTCCATTCAGGCGGAGAAGAAATCCACTGCTGAGTTCACCCTCGAGGCCGCGGTCGCACAACACAAGGCCACCGTCGAGGACAAGGAGGCCATCATTGCCAAGGCCACGTAGGCAGCAACGATGCACGCGCTCCTCATGATAGGGTTGTGTCAACCCGCGCCACCCATTCTCTCTGCCGCCGCCATGGTGAGCACATGCTCGTCGACCTTCGCCCTCTATAGTGCCTGTCGCCAAGCTCCTCCATAACATTGGAGACGGTCGGTATTCATCCGGCGTGGCAACATGCTTCAACTCGGTTCTCCACGTCGCTGGACGATGACATGATCGTGCAGGCCATCCCCGTCCCCCCTAGCCATCATCGACCTCAATACCATGCCTAGGTACAGTGGCACCAGCCAGTCAGCCGCCGGGATGCAAAGAAAGCAGTATGAGTCGATTTCTACGGCCAACCTTCCCGGTGCCCGCAACCTGTTCGATCAAACACCCAACCTGACGCCACGACCGATGACCCCGACTTCAACGAGTTCATGGAGAACGTCATCTACGAGGGTTGTGGCCAGACCTTCCACCCAGAGGGCCAAGGCCAAGGCTATGATCCCGACGAGACCCAAAGCCAAGACGTCCGCGGCCAAGATGGTGCCGACCACTATGGTGTCCACGGAGAAGAAGAGACCGACGGCCGTGGCAACTGATGACATGAAGACGTCTATTGTGAATAGGAGGAAGAAGAGGGCGTTGACATTAAGGAGGAGCCATTGTTTATGGATGAGCTCACCCAAAGAGCTGATGCACAAAGCAAGAGGCAAAGCATTCACACTGGATCATACTCCAAAGACGAGGACGTGTTGATTTGCGAGAGTTGGAAGGAGATAAACCAATATTCCAAGACCGGTGCCGAGCAAAGATGATCCATTTTTTGGACAAGAGTTCATGCGAACTTTCATGAACGGAGGAATTGTCCGCCCTACAAGTTTGCGAGCACCGTGGCATCAACTCAATCCAAAAGAGATGGGGGTTTATTCAACAAGAATGCAACAAGTTTTGTGCCACGCTTCAGAGCGTTGAAGCCCGTCCCGTGAGTGGTCTAGGCGTGGGCAACTTGGTATGACCTCTTCCTCTTTCATTGATATGCCATGTTCATGTTTTATGCATCTTGTGTACTTCGCTGTTACATTTGTGGTCTTCTTTTTGACTATGTAGGCATTCCGATCTTTGAAAGTGAAAGTGCATCTAATCCCCGGGTGGTTTTGGTAATTAATAACAACATATATATCATTGAACTAATAGTTACTTGAGAATCATTTTAGAAAGTTCAGTGATATGGGTATGGCAAGGACTGAAGAAGTGGACCCCTCAAAATGCTAAGGCAAGCATTGGCAAAAGCTCAAGACTCCATTTTTTGGTTTAGTGATCCAAGATCACATTGAGTCCATAGGAAAGCCAATACTATTAAAAGGGGATGAGGTTATGATGATGATCTGGTTGCTCAAAGTGCTTAGTGATACATCTCCTAAACTATCAGGAACTTTCACTGCCATATACACTCATAAGTAATCTCGGTCCCACCGATTTTCCAAACTCAGTCACACCAAGATGAACCACCTCAGCCATAAAGCCAAACCCTAGCAAACTCGGATTTTTCGATTCTGAACTCGGTCTCACCGAAACTTGAGTTGCCAAGCTTCTGTAACCTTCTATCATCAAATCGGTGTCATCGAGATGATGAAGTCGGTCCCACCGAGATTTGCAAGCTCTTGTCTTTGCACGAATCGGACTAACCGAGATTGTATTTTCGGTCCCACCGAAAATCCCAACGTTCACATGATTTGAACTTTCGGTCTCACCGAGTTGTCAACTTCGGTCCCACCGAGATTGGTCAAATGTGTGTAACAGTTGGATTTTGTGTGGAGGCTATAAATACCCCTCCACCCCCTCTTCACTCGTGGAGAGAGCCATCAGAAAGAACTACCACTCCTACCTTACATTTCTGAGAAGAGAACTACCTACCCTTGTGTTGAGATCAAGTTGCTCCACTCCCACCATATGAAGCTTGATCTCTAGCCTTCCCAAGTTGCTTTCCACTCAATCCTTTCTTCCACCACAGCCAAATCAGTGAGGAGAGTTGAGTGTTGGGGAGATTATCATTTGAAGCACAAGAGCAAGGAGTTCATCATCATCAACACCATCTATTACCTTTTGGAGGTGGTGCCTCCTAGATTGGTTAGGTGTCGCTTGGGAGCCTCCACGAGATGTGGAGTTGAACCAAGAAGTTTGTAAGGGCAAGGAGATCGCCTACTTCGTGAAGATCTACCCCGAGTAAGGCTAGCCTCCGTGGGCGTGAGCCATGATGGCATAGACAAGGTTGCTTCTTCGTGGACCCTTTGTGGGTGGAGCCTCCGTGGACTCTCGCAGCCGCTTACCCTCCGTGGGTTGAAGTCTCCATCAACGTGGAAGTACGATAGCACCACCTATCGGAACCACGAGAAAAATCACCGCGTCTCCAAAATTGCGTTTGCTCTTCTCCACCTCTCTTTACTACATGTGCAATTTACTTTCCGCTGCCTATACTCTAGAATTGCATGTGTAGGGTGATGCTTGACTTGATCATAATTGTGAACCTACCAAAAACTGTTCTTTGTCAAAAGGCATAATTTTTATATTGTCAAGTAGTCTAATCACCCCCCCCCTCTAGACAGACTTTCGATCCTACAAGTGGTATCAGAGCGTTGGTCTCCATTGTATTGGTTTCCATTGCATTGGACTCCATAAGCTTGGTTTCACAACCTAGGAGAGTATGGCGTCTAGTGAGGGTAATTTTCGTAGAGGTCCTTACTTTGATGGTACAAATTTTGCTAGTTGGAAGCATAAAATGAAAATGCATATTCTTGGCCATAACCCAGCCGCATGGGGCATTATTTGTGTTGGTATGCAAGGTGAATTCTTCGAGGAAGGAAAAGTTCCGGATCGCGGGTTACAACGGAAGAATTGCGGATGTTGCAAAACAATGCTCAAGCTTGTGACATTCTCTTCAATGCCTTGTGTCCCGAGGAGTTCAACAAAATCAGCCGCCTTGAGAATGCAAAGAGATTTGGGATACTTTGGTTGAAATGCACGAAGGTACCGAGTCCGTGAAGGAATCAAAGCTAGATGTTCTTCAAGGTCAACTTGACAAGTTCAAGATGAAGGATGGTGAAGGAGTCATTGAAATGTACTCTAGGCTTGCTCTCATCACAAATGAGATTGCCGGCTTAGGAAGCGAAGAAATGACCGACCGATTCATCATCAAGAAGATTCTCAGAGCTTTGGATGGAAAGTATGACACCGTGTGCACCTTGATCCAAATGATGCCAAACTACAAGAATCTCAAGCCAACCGAAGTCATTGGAAGAATTGTTGCCCATGAGATGACACTTAAAGATAAGGAAGAGCTTCACAACAAGTCAAGTGGTGCTTACAAAGCTACAAGTGATGCTCCCACAACCTCAAGTGACAAGTTAGTTTCCAATGAAGAGATAAGCCTAATGGTCAAGAACTTCAACAAATTCTACAAGAGTAGAAGCAAAGAGAGAAGCTCAAACTCTAGATCATATGATGAAAAGAGATCTTCTAGTCGTGATCGAAACTGCTACAATTGTGGAAGACCCGGACACTACTCAAATGAGTGTTCGGCTCCCCACAAGAGAAGAGAAGAATCTCCAAGAAGAAGAAGCTCAAGAGATGAGTCACCTCGGAAAGAGAGAAGGAGTAGAGATGATCGTTATGAACGAAGACCCTCTCGGAGAAGCAAGGATTCGGAGAGGAAAGACAAGTCATCAAGGAGCTACACAAGAAGAAAACATCAAGCTCATGTAGGTGAATGGGTCTCCGGCTCCGACTCCGACAATCAATCCGAAAGAAGCTATCACTCCAACTCCGACTACAGTCAAGATGAAGGTGTTGCCGGTCTTGCTCTCGTATCCTCCAACTCCAACTCCTATGACTTATTTGATTCACCAAATGAGGGAATTGGAAGATGCTTCATGGCTAAAGGCCCCAAGGTATCACACCCTGAATTCATTGACTTTGATAGTGATGAGGATGACTTGCTTGGTGAAGATGAGCTCTTACATGATAAATCCAATGAACCTAGTAACGATGAACATGCTAGTAGTCTTTATAGTCAAGAAGAGTCGAATGACAATGCTATGAAGGAGATTGAGCGTCTAACTAAAGAACTAAACACTCTTAAGTTAGCTCATGAAACAACTCAAGAAGATCATAGAGAGCTTCTAAGATCTCATGAGAAGCTACGCTTCGAGAAGCTCACTCTAGAGCAAGAACATGAGTTTCTAAAAGCAATCAATGACGATCTTCGAAAGAAGAGTTCTTCATATCTTGCCAAACGACTTCTCTTGTCTAATTTCTTGCCACCCATTAAAACTAAGCATGACAAGCATAAGAAAAATTCTTTCTCTAGTAGTAACAATAACCATGCTAAATCCAATGTTGTTGCTTCTAGTAGTTCTCTTGATTCCACTAACAATGTTTCAAGCCAAGTTACACTTGAGCAAGAAAATAGTTTATTGAAAGGGATTATAGAGAAAGGTGTCTACAAGAGCCTTGCCGGAAGCAAGAACTTTGAGGAAATTGTTCGCAAGCAAGGAAGGCACCGGAAGAATCAAGGAATTGGTTTTGAGCGAAAGTTCAACGCCGAGGGTGTTGAATGGGAAGAAGGTCAATATCCTACTCCACAGTTTATTCCTCAAAAGGAGAAGTATGATCCTACTTCTTCCAATGTGGAACAAGCTCAAGATGACCTTCCACCACAAGACCACAAGCTAAAGGGCAAGGACAAGCTTCAAGAAGAGATTGATGCATTTCTTGAAGCACCTCAAGCCATGGTCAAGTGGGTTCCCAAGGAAACGTCAAGTTCTACTTCGTCAAGCTCAACTACAACCCCAAGGATTCCCATCAAGATGATGTGGATCTCGAAGAAGAAGAACTAGAGAGTTCTTGAGGGTGACTCCGCCAACATACTTCACTCACATTCATTTTGGCAAAAACTTGTGCAATCAACTTCCACATCGTGCACTAGTTCATGGAGTCACAAACCCTCTTGTTGGTAAGTCAAGGGACAAGGTAATCATTGCTTTCATGGACATCATCTATTGTGTACTTCAATCTATGTCCATGGATATCCTTGTTTGTTCCTTGTGGGACTAACCCATGTAGGTATTGAAAGTGCCCGAATCCAAAGGATAGCTCCCAACTCTTGATGATCTTCATCAACATTGAGCATCCACATCTTCAACATCTACATGAAGTCTTCTACGACAACCCAAGGTTAGTTTGACCCTTTAAAAGGGGTTCTCACATCTAGGGGGAGCTTTGCTCTAAAGAATTGAGCTAAAGCATCTTCAAATGATGTGAACACATCAATGCTTTATGTAAAAGTGGTAACCCTACTTGTGCTTAAATGATGAGTATGACCTATGATCAAATGTTCTCATTTGGCTCCTAAGTCAATATACTCATATAAAGATGACCTAGTCATCGACAAATTGTGTGATAGTAGCTAGAGTTTTGATTGTGCATGTTTGACACATATTTCATTTGCTATCTTATTGTGTGAGCATGTTGGATGCATGATTTTATCCATTCAAGGACATCCATTTGTTGTTTTGGTCGTTTTGATTTTTTACGACCAAATGGATGGACAAGAATGCCTAAGTACCTCCCTAGCTATCTATGCTTTCTTGTCTCAAAATTCTATTCATGCTTACATCACAAATTTTGAACAAGTCATTTTGGACCCTCCGAGTGAGGAGCACTTTGAGCCACCGATCCGACAAGGGCTAACTTCCAAAACCTTCTAAGTGATTTCGGTCGACCAACTCACTCAAACTCGGTCGAACCGAAAGCATTTAGACGATCTAGGTTTTCACCTCGGTGAAACCGAAGTTGTGATTTTCGGCGTGATCGAAGTGCATAATCGCCAAAGAGTTATTCATCTCAGTGCCACCGAAGTTTACAACTCGGTCCCACCGACAAAAAGGGGGGTATATATATCCGAGGGCAGCGTTGATTTCTCCTTCAAACGCTTTGCCCCACACCCCTTGCCGCTGCCGCCTCGGTCTCCGGATCGTCGCCGTTGCCGCTCAGGCGCCCGCCGCAGTCTCCGTCGCCGTCAGCGGACATCTTCTCCGCGCCGTTGCCGCCGAGAAAAACTCCACCAAGTTAGGGTGAGTTTTGATCCCACTCGTGCTCCCATCTCCGATTCAATGCACGCTTGGTTTGCCTAGAATCTTGCCACGATTGAAATCTTCCTGCTCACCGATTAGTTCGTTTGGACTAGAGTCGAGTAAAAGTTTTAGGGTTAGGTTTCCGCCGAACACATCTCGGTGAGACCGATTTTAGATTTTCGGTAAGACCGATTTGGCCTATGGCCATTGCACTGCACCCTTCGGTCCAACCGAGTTGTGCAAATCGGTGTGACCGAAATGAGGATTCTGTGAAACCCTAGTGTTTTCGGCAGGACCGAAACCCACTTCGGTCAAACCGAAAGTGGTGTGCCACGCTCCTGTTGGACATCGGATTCACCGAATTTTAAACTCGGTCTGACCGAAATGTCTTCTGTGAAAACCTAATACTAGAATTTGAACTCATTTTTTTGCAAAAACTTCTGCAATTTGTGATGACTCTTCCTCTCTGCCTACACCTTATCTATTCACAGGTTGTCGGCCATGTCGATGCCGCGGATGATGTAACAGGTCGAGACACCCATTGCAGATATTCCAGAGGCGTGCACTAGTCCCGATCCCAAAGAGCTCATCGATGATGGTGAGAGGAGTACACCAAGTGGATTACCTCCTGCAGCTGAGCATGAGGACAATGTTGTTGTGATGGATGAGGAGGATCCAACATCGATTGAAGGTCAAGCCAAGATTGAAGCTGCCAAGAAAGCCAAAGTCGACAAGGAAGCAAAGCAGCAGCTAAACCAAAGAGTGTCGGAGAGCAGCTTCTTGAAGCTACCCAAAGGATTGAACAACGCTTTGCCAAGATTGTACAGCCTCGGGAGAGCCTAGAGAGGATTGTTGAAGACAAGATCCACGCTCTGATGTGAAGTCGATCAAGTGCAAGTGATTGTCAACAAGCTTGAGGCGGACATTGAGGAAGCAAAGAGGGAGAAGGAAGAGCTTATGCGTGAGATGCAGGATGACTTAGTCCAGATGCTTATCAACAGATCGCTCCGGTTCCCACAGACCCGATCACCGCTATTCCAAAGGATGACACCAGACTACAGCTTCAAGACCTCCCACAGTTCCATCGGTTGCTCCAACTCCAGCTCCAAAGTGACCACTCCTCCAAAGACAGACATCACCAAGTCTTCGCCGATCTTTGTCATATCAACTCCAACATCAACCTGCACAGAGCCGCCAAATAGAGTCCCCAAAGGCGCTTAGCTCTATGCTTTTTCGAACTTTTGGTAACTTGTTGCCAAAGGGGAGAAATTGTATAGATCATAGGACTTCGAGAGAGAGTCTTTGTTGTCTTTGCGCTTTTGCTCTTTCGTTCATTTGCGGTTTCTTTGAGATACTTTTGGTTTTCGAAACATTCAGTGTGTTTGATACTACGTTTGATTCTCATTAAGGTAGAATCATATACCATTCCTATGTGTGCTTAATGAGTGCTTGGTTTATCATATGCTATTCCTATCTCGTATGACCATTTACTCATGTCTTGGTGATTGGGTGCATGTTGTTCATTCTTATCATTTTGTGCGCTCCACCAAGATGTATGTGACATGGAAGAGTGACCCATGATCCTAATCGATTGTGCATTTGCATTCAAATGCAAATCTTAAATAATGCACAAATTTAGGGGGAGCTCTTACTTATCACATACTTCTCAAAGCGACGATATTATTCATTGATTATATCCTTTGTCGAAGCTTTGATCTATATGTTGTCATCAATTACCAAAAAGGGGGAGATTGAAAGTGCATCTAATCCCCGGGTGGTTTTGGTAATTAATAACAACATATATATCATTGAACTAATAGTTACTTGAGAATCATTTCAAAAGTTCAAGATATGGGTATGGCAAGGACCAAGAAGTGGACCCTCAAAATGCTAAGGCAAGCATTGGCAAAAGCTCAAGACTCCATTTTTGGTTTAGTGATCCAAGATCACATTGAGTCCATAGGAAAGCCAATACTATTAAAAGGGATGAGGTTATGATGATGATCCGTTTGCTCAAAGTGCTTAGTGATACATCTCCTAAACTATCGCAACTTTCACCGCCATATACACTCATAAGTAATCTCGGTCCCACCGATTTTCCAAACTCACCACACCGAGATGAACCACCTCGACCATAAAGCCAAACCCTAGCAAACTCGGATTTTTCGATTCAACTCGGTCTCACCGAAACTTGAGTTGCCAAGCTTCAGAACCTTCATCATCAAATCGGTGTCACCGAGATGATGAAGTCGGTCCCACCGAGATTGGCAAGCTCTTGTCTTTGCACGAATCGGACTAACCGAGATTGAATTTTCGGTCCCACCGAAAATCCCAACGCTCACATGATTTGAACTTTCGGTCTCACCGAGTTGTCAACTTCGGTCCCACCGAGATTGGTCAAATGTGTGTAACGGTTGGATTTTGTGTGGAGGCTATAAATACCCTCCACCCCTCTTCACTCGTGGAGAGAGCCATCGAAAGAACTACCACTCCTACCTTACATTTCGAGAAGAGAACTACCTACCCTTGTGTTGAGATCAAGTTGCTCCACTCCCACCATATGAAGCTTGATCTCTAGCCTTCCCAAGTTGCTTTCCACTCAATCCTTTCTTCCACCACAGCCAAATCGGTGAGGAGAGTTGAGTGTTGGGGAGATTATCATTTGAAGCACAAGAGCAAGGAGTTCATCATCATCAACACCATCTATTACCTTTTGGAGGTGGTGCCTCCTAGATTGGTTAGGTGTCGCTTGGGAGCCTCCGTCGAGATGTGGAGTTGAACCAAGAAGTTTGTAAGGGCAAGGAGATCGCCTACTTCGTGAAGATCTACCCCGAGTAAGGCTAGCCTCCGTGGGCGTGAGCCATGATGGCATAGACAAGGTTGCTTCTTCGTGGACCCTTTGTGGGTGGAGCCTCCGTGGACTCTCGCAGCCGTTACCCTCCGTGGGTTGAAGTCTCCATCAACGTGGAAGTACGATAGCACCACCTATCGGAACCACGAGAAAAATCACCGCGTCTCCAAAATTGCGTTTGCTCTTCTCCACCTCTCTTTACTACATGTGCAATTTACTTTCCGCTGCCTATACTCTAAAATTGCATGTGTAGGGTGATGCTTGACTTGATCATAATTGTGAACCTACCAAAAACTGTTCTTTGTCAAAAGGCATAATTTTTATATTGTCAAGTAGTCTAATCACCCCCCCTCTAGACATACTTTCGATCCTACAGAAAGCCTTCAAGGCCCGACATAAGAACACACCATTCACCATCACCCATTATTGGACGCTCATCAAAGATTGCCCCCAAGTTCAAAGATCAATATGCCGCACTAAAGAAGAAAGGAGGACCGACGACCGTGGCTGGGGATGGAGATGGGGTGAAGAGGTCGAGGGGCAAGACCAACTCGAAGATTGACGAGAAGTGTGATGCAGCATCTTTCACCTTGCATGAAACCTTGCATGGCATGATGACTCAAAAGGAAGTGAGGGACGAGAGGAAGCGCCAAGAAAAGGAGGATCAAATGAAGAAGCTCGATATGGAGGAGGCCGTCAAGAGTAGGAAGCTCGACATGGAGGAGGCCGAACGAAGAAGCTCAGGATCGAGGCCACCAATGCTGACACCAGAGCAAAAGAGGTGGCGCTAGCAATCATGACTGTGGACTTGACCAACATGTCCCTGAAGAGAAGTTGGTTCGAGAAGCGGCAAAAGGAGATGTTCAACCAAGACAACATGAACTAGGGAGGCCTCGGCCGTGGACTATGGCCGTTCTTTTTGAAGGCTGACAAGTGTGCCGGCCGCTGGCTTTGTTGTCGGCGAGAAAACTTGGGGGTTGATCATTTGTAGGCTAGCAAGCGTGCGAACCGTTGGCTTTGTTGCCAGTGTGAAAACTCGGGGGTTGATCATTTTCTAGGTTGGCATGTGTGCCATCCACTGGCGCTCTAAGGGAGAATTGATTTTAATCCCCCTGTTCGCTCCACTTTGATCTTTTACCCCTTTGTTCATCCGCCTCGCTCTAAGCCCCCCACTTCTATCCAGTGGTTGTTGATACCCCCCTTTTACCTGTTTAATAAGTTTGTTAGTGTATAATCATCAAATAGAAATAAGAATGGACAGAAGTACCCTTCGGTTTAAAAGGCATCCCTGTACCTCGTCCGGTTGTCCCAGCCACAAAAAGAAATCTCAAAATGAAGAATGACAGGATTTGCTGATCCATCAAACTAAAACAAGGGAATATGATGTTACCTTTTCAGATCCATCACATCCCTTTGCAGATTCAACCCCTCCCACTCAAATCCTCATGTAAATCACTCTCAGCACCTAGGGTTTCTAGATTTTAGACAAATGTACAAGAGAAACCACACAAAATCCATGGAAAATAGAAGGGGAGAAGTTGCCTTACCTTGGGGCAGGAATGGCGGGCGGCAGATGGGGAAGGAGATGCGGCGGAGCAAAGAGGTCGTGAATGACGCCTTGCTGCCAGCTCTCAAGGCTGATCGCCTCGCTAGGTCGCAGATTGGGAGGGAGGCGAGAAGTAAAAACGAACGGGCCAACCCACCTCACTGTATCACATCTTGAGGACCCGAAACTGTACGAGGGCATTTAGTCAAATTAGTACATAATAAGTCCAACTTTGTTCATTATTAGCTAATTGAGCAGTTAACAACGCCGTGGGGAGAATCGGCGATAATTACACAGGAACGGGGGGCTCAGAGGAAGGCAAGCGAATAGAGGGGGTAAAAGATCCAAGTGGAGAGAAAGGGGGGGGGGGTTTAAAATCAATTCTTTCGCGCTCTGGCCGACATAAACTATGGTCGCTTGCATGACTACGGCCACAATGTCAAAATTTCAGTTTTTCTATCCTTTTGCAAAAATTCCAGGTGGTTGGACGAAATACGTCCGTATAGGTGCACGGTCAGCGCAAACGTAAAAAGGTCGGACGTCGCCTCTTTGCTCGACCCAAACAGATAAAATCCGGCCGGCGAACCAACTTGTGGTTGGATGGTTAGAGGGACTGTGGTATCCCCAGCCCACTAGGGTTCAAATCATGATGCTCGTATTTATTTCTGGATTTATTTCAGGATTTTCGGCGATGCGCATTCAGTGGGAGGAAAGGTTCCCGTCGACGACGAGGTGCCTACGGTAACTTCATAAATTTCAAGATGATATGCCGGCTCAGTCTTTCGAAGGTGCTCATAGTGGTAGGGTGTGCGTCTATCCGTTCATAGGGATGAGTGTATGCGCGTGTATATGAGCGCTTGCGTCTACACTGTTTAAAAAAAAAGATAAAATCCGGCCAAAACGGATGTCTCTTTGGTCGTGCGTAGGAGTTGGCCCAGGGTGATTTGAGGTGTCCGGTTGTAGTTTCTTTTAAAATTTTGCAAAATTCACCGTTTGGCAAATTCTTGGGGATCCGGACGCACCCCATATCTCTTCCTCCCCCTCTTCTGTCCTGACCTAATCTCGTGCTCCGGGCTGCAATCGGCTGCCGTTGTAGTTGCGCGTCGCCGCCGAAGCCTGACACGCCATCCGGCTGGAGTCTCCGCCGCCGTGCCGGCCCCCCCCCCCCCCCCCGGCGCCCCTCCAGGCCTTGCGCAGGCCCTTCCTCCTGCTCCGCCCTCCCTCGTGCGAAACTCCATCCGCCCCGGCGGGTATTCGTCTAGCGCCGGCCGTCCGGAGCTGCGCCGCGTCACTAGGTAACCACCTCTCCTTTCTCCTTCCTCCTTCCTCCTCCCTCCTACTCCTTCCATCCATCCCCTGCCATGCTCTTATTTCCTTTTCCTTTGTATTTGTTTATGAATTGCTGTTGATGGATGGCTGCTTCAGTTGGATTGTAGATCACATCGTTTATATTGTTTATTTATTTATAAAGAAGGATGGCTGATTCAGTTGTATTGTAGATGCGCCAAACTGAACATGTACATGTACTGATGCAATCCCTCTGTTTGGAAGAAGTGATCTGCGTTTAGTGTGATTAGAGGAGATGGACTATTTTTGTTTATGTTTACTCTGTCGACACACGGGGAGTAGAGGAGATATTTTTGTTTTGTTTGTCTCTCGCAGGAATCGATGAAATGCCATGCTTCTCTTTGGACTTTGCCTAGACCATAGTATGAATTAGTTTGATCTTGCCAGATTGCACACTTTGTTTTATTTATTTTTGTTGTTAAAATAGAATGTTTGTTTTATTCGAAATTGGTGATGAATATTGCTATAGGTTTCAGATTGTGTCCATGTAGTGGGTGCTTGGAATTGATGATGGATAATTGATTGTGTGTTTGGTCTGGCTTTTGTTGTACTGGTTGTACATGTTCGGTGAAGTGCAAGGGGAAGCAGATGTGGATGGCGCCATGCAGTCCTAGACGAGATGATTTTACAATGTAGGGGTTGGTTTTGTGAGGTTCATGTTTTGTGAGGTTCATGTACATGCACACTTGATGTGGATTCATTGAGCTATGTTTGCAGTTGTCGATCGTTTAGTTTTTCGTATAACTCGTACCATAAGTTCAAAGCAATGTTTGGGAAATCGTTTTTAAGCGATGCTTAATCTTGCTTAGGCGCTGAGTGATGGCTTACCGCCTCGCTTCTGCCCCTACGCAATGGCTTTATCACTAGGTGAAATTTAGCGGGACTAGGTGGTGATTTAGCATAGGCGCTGGTTTAGTGTGCGCTGCACACGGTTAGGCGAGTGAAAGCACTGGGAATTCTTCCGGGTGGGAGCTGAAATCGACTAGGCGCCAGGGGAGAAGGCGGGTAACGAGGGCTATGCCGGAATTGGGTTTCCGGCTAGGGTTAGAAGGGAGGGTAAAGGGCAGGGTGTTGCGGAGGCGAATCAACATCTGATACTCCCATTGTTTATAAGGCGGTAAGGCAACCTAAGGCGAGCCCACCCGCTCTAGCGCCTAGGCGACGCCAAAGCGCCTAAGGCGGGCATATTTGTAAGGCGCTCCCAGGGCGCCTTATCGCCTAAGAGTCTAAGGCATGACGCCTTGAAAACAATGGATACTCCCTCCGATCCGTATTACTTGCCGCTCAAATGGATGTATCTAGCACTGAAATACGTCTAGATACACCCGTTTGAGCGACAAGTAATAGAGGTAATATGGATTGAGGGAGTACTATACTATTCTTAGGTTCGCACTGTTGAAATTTCCTGCAACACATAAATACCCCATGCACTCATTTATGCGAACACAACATGCAGTACCTGTTGTTATATCCAAAACTAAGGGCAATGCCTGTTTCCTCAAGTTCTCTTTTATTGTTTATGTTTCTAGACAGATGAAATATGCTTCTGCTTGGGCAATTGATGGCAACATGCCATTTATCTTATTATTAGGCTATGTTTGTTTGAAAATGAACTCCATTTCAGGCTTTTACCTGCTATTTGCTTGCTTTGTGGACCTGATGTATATTTACAATGGTGTGAACTGCATTTTACATGCTATTTCAATTATTTATGTGCTATGCTTATTTTCGTGTGAATATTATTTAAAAGCAGCCAAATTCTGGCCAACTTAAAAAAAAAACTGCTTAAGTGCCCCATTGCTCTAAGCTGTGGCCTTCCGCTTCGCTTACGCTTTCTGCTTTTTTGAACATTGGCTCAAAGGTTGGTACTGATCATCGCTTTCTGTTATATCGTGCCATCAGTTCTTGGTATTCGTCTTGGAAGAATGAGTATGCTTTGGTTTTAAATCTGTGTCCATGTACAAGTCACAAGTTTGATTTTTTTTTTGGGGTGAAAATATGTCTACAAATTTTGATTGAAACGGAACTATGTGCAGAATTTGTATGAATATGATGAATTTTCTGTAAACATTGAAATGCATATGTTGATGAATTGGAACAAAACTACATAAATTCAGAAACGTCTTCAACTTTGAAAGAACATGTGTAGTAGTACTATAATCTAGAACTCACGTTACAAAAATGAGATTTTCCTTCGGGGTTATTACGGACTATTCAAACTCAATCCACAGTTTCTCTGTTGTTCCAACCAAACAACTCTCAGCTTTCTCACAGTTCTCAGCTCACAGCTGCTTTCCCACAGTTCACAGCAGCTTCTCCAAAATCTTCAGCTGAACCAATCACACCCTAATGATTTGATTTGCCGCTCCATACTAATTTTACACTTACTAAAGTCTAATTCTATCCCGTTTGAACAGGGCATCAACATTGTCAATTGGAGAGGCTTGGAGCTGCTTCTGCATCCTCAGGAGAGCAACAAACAAGGTAATCTGCCGTTCCTAGCTTCTATACATTTTTGTTGTGAACTAAAAAAATAGCAAAACATATCCCTGTATTGGCGCTTTTCCAAAATGGCAAATTTACGTTCTGTATCAGCCATATACTGATACACGTGTCCGTATCAGTGCATTTTAGTGGTTCTTTCCCTGATTGCTTTCAGATATGGATTCAGTGCCACTCACTGCTGAAGCTATTGCCTTCACCGAGAAAAAGATGGACATGACTCTGGGTATGATATTTATTTGTTGTTGTTCTGTGACGCTGATTCATGTCTTGGAGATGTACTTAGCTCATGGTTTTTCTTGTGTGTTTATACAGAGGATATTATTAAGATGTCAAAGAAAAAAATTCCTGCAGGCAAGAAAGCCCCTAGACAGCAGGTAAGCCTTATAATTCATTTAAAGTGTCCCTCTTCCTTTACATTGTTAATGTACTGCCAAGTTCTGATACTTACCATACTTACTATAATCACAGGTAAAAAAGCGTCCTTTCCAGAATGGTAATAGTAATCAAGGGAAGGCAAAGGTTCAGCGATTTCATGAGTCTAGGTCATCTATACGACAAGTATGTTATGCCGCTTTAAGTTACTGTTTATAGATTGCCTTATGTTGGTTTTCTAACGTTGCTTTCGTTTGTTAGGGTGTTCTGGCACAAAGGAGGTCAAATCTTGATGCAAATCAGTTCCAAATCACAAAGCAGGCTGCAAACAAGGCTGCTGCCATGCCTGTGCGTGGTAGGGCTGACAGATGGAACAAACCAAGGTATCAACCAATCACTACAATGTTATCTGTCTTTGTGAAGTTACTCTAGTCACATTATCTGAACAAACAAATTATGAACAGGTAAAGAATGGCTCTTTTATTGCTTAATGATAAGGTGGTATTCAAGGACCCGTTAAATAATTTGACTTGTGCACCTTTGGGTCTATTGGCTGAGAATGGTTATGGTGCTGGTGTTTCTGTCGAACCCATATTAATTTTGCTGCTATCGTATTCCATTGGTTCACATGAAAGTTTAAACATCAACCAACTTCGTAGTATTGTGGCACAAGGCCTACTTTTTGGTTGAAGTGTGAGAAATACATGATGAATAAGAGTTGCAGTAAACTAAGCAGATCATACTGGATTGCATGGTTATCTAAGGGTAAACTCACAAAGCTATGGGTTACTTCTATTCTGGCTGTGATGGACTGATGGTCAAATTTGTGAAGCTGCTGGAACACCTTGGATGTACATCTGGTGTTGCCTTACATACAACAAGGCTATTTATGATGTATTAGCAGTTGGACTGGTGCTATTTTGGGTGTTCAACACTATTTGTTTGAGTGGTCAACCTTGTTCTCATTTGCTGACTTGGTAGGAGCTGGATATGATACTTTCTAGCATCTGATACCACTGCCCACTGGACAACAGATTCTTTGTATGACCGGTTTTGACCACTAGCTCGTCGTGCAGACAATAAGCTTTTGTTTGTTCATGAAAACAGTGTGAATGTAGGTTATTGTGTTCACACCATCAAAATTGTGGTATGCTGCGTCTCAGTAATTTATTTTGCTGCTGTTCTCATATGCCTGGTTGGTTGTATCATAGTGTCGTGCATTATTTCTGGTGCCCATCTTGGATTTCGATCAGCAAGTGCTCTATGTTTTCGATTGTTCACTGGTTCTCAGCAAAGAAGCTAGCCACGTTTCCACAGTTCAACTGGGTGATAGTATATCATGGTATCTCATGAATTTTCTTGTCAAGAATCATCCCAGTGCCTGTGCTGTATGGAGGCTACCTTTTGGGGCCAACCGATGTGATCACTTTCCCTGATTCCTAGCATGCCTTTGGGTTGATTCTGTCTCAGCAGTCTAACTTGCTATTATGAGCTTAATGGTCCGACCAGGCAGTAAAATTGTGTCAACTGGGAAAGTTGTTGGATTGTCTGCATTCAAATTTGGTGGATGTAACTGTATAGGATGTCGAGGCCTTATGGATCAAGTGGAATATATATATATGCAGTCTTTGATCAGAAATCAGTTATAGTTATCATTTTATTGCTTTGTTTTGTTCAAAAACATGGTATGTGAACCTGATTTAGAGCATAGAGAATTCTCATTTTGAAGAGTAAGGTGATTGTGCTTTACCTTGCCATGAAGCACAGACCATTAAAACTACCTGTTTGGTTCTCTGTTTCACACAATTCTTGGTACTTGAGGTAACTCCTCATGTGGGCCACTAATGTTTTGCTCTGTATGCAGTGGCCCGTCTACCTCAGCACAGAGGAGGCCCGTAAGCGAGGCTCTTCAGAACAGCAAGGTACAAATTGATTTGAAATGGAAGTAGAGTTAGCAATATAAACTAGGATCATTGGTCTTTATAGTATTTGAGAAGCCTTTCAATTTTGTTGTTATTTAGTGTGTAAACCTTATTGATCTATTTGTCCACTGGCTTCAGTTCTCTACCTTGTAGGAATTGGAGCACCATTGTAGCACAGCTAGTAACTAATTTTATCTAATTAGCATTCTGATTGTCTAGATATTTGATGCCAACCTTTTCACTTGTTTTATGCTTCTTCAACAACGTCGTGCTAAGAGAAAATGTTACTTCCAAAAAGGATACTTGTGGTACCAGGATTCTATTCTTGTTTCATAATAGGCCATGCTGATCTGGATCAGTTATCCAGTATTACGTATTACCAGTATTGCTTGGTAGTAGATGTATTTAATACTCCACATGTTTAGGTGGAGTTACTTGCCAAATAACAAACCCGCAAAGTTGTTTGTCGCCCTGTGTATGCCGTGGCCATATACATGCCTGCTAAAATGATCACTGATAGGGATGCGTGTACAGAAGAGATAGCGCCAGTGTGCTATTCTAAAGAGTACTGCAGGGATGGCTATCTAAGGGAAAAAAAATAGATGTTTATATGCATTTTATGGTAGGTAGTGGAGCTAGTTATGAGATTTGGTTGTTACTTGGAAGACATCAATGCACATTTAGACATATCTTTCTCTGATTAGAGTAGTTAAAACTAGATTGTTTTTCATTTATGATGGTTAGGAGTTGGAAGGTATTCTTGTGCATGCATGGAAAGTTGCTTAAAAAATGACTTCATACCCAACTCCTAGTAACATCTCTTGATGTGTGTTTGCTTTGCATGCATTTCCACTATCGAAAAACAGCATCTTCTTTGCAGAGTGACATCTAGCATTTTACTCACCCTTCAGTATTGTATTTCACACAAATGTTGTTCCAGCCCTTGGAATTTTGGATATAGGATTCTGGCTGACAAATTCCAGTGGATGCATCCTATTGCTGCAATTCCATAGGAAATCTAATACTCCCTCTGTCCCAAAATAAGTGTCGCTGGTTTAGTACAACTTTAGTACTCCCTCCTTAAAGAAATAGAAGAGTATTTAGATCACTAAAGTAGTGATCTAAACACTCATTTTCCTTTTCCTTCCAGAAGTCCAGTACACTTTCTCTTTGTCTCTATCGACTCTCATGCATTCACAATTCCTGTGTTTATTTCCTGTGAACCATCGAAACACACTGCTTCAAAATTCCTATGTTTTGAGATCATGTAGGAAACCATAGTATATGTGATATACTGATATCTATTCATGTATTTTTCCTATTGCAACGATTTCTAATTCCTGGGTTCTGAAAAGACCCAGTGGGCACTGTGGGCCTATTACATGTTGTATCGAGTGTGCTGTCTTTTAGAATAAAGTTTTCCCTGTACTTTATCTGTAGAGTAAACAAGTGGATTGAGATGGTTGATATTCATTTCTTTTCCTAATCAGTACTCCCTCTGTCTGGGTTTATTGGGCCAGAGAGCAACGTAGGCGCATCCGTCTTTCCAAGGCCGCTCCCTCGATTGCTTGGCAAGGCCGTTCATTTTTCTTTCTATTTCTCTCGACGCAATTAATTACTGGGCAGTTAGTGTACGTGGAGATAATCCTTGCTGTCTTTTCCGGCTTTCATCTCCCCCATCGGCGTGCATGTAAAAAGGGCGAGCTCATGCAGGGGAGTGGGCAAGTAGCGATCATGGTGGGACTAATTAACCACAATTAGCAGTGATTAATGATCGGGAAACCCAATTAATACCGCGCTCCGCTAAATCCTGCTATTCTGCTATAAACTCATACAGAGGGGGTAGTATACTCTTATTTTTTGGCAACCCTTTTTGTTCTAATCTGTAAATGGTTTCTGACATTTGGTGTCCTACATTTTATGTGTATTGGCTAGTTTTCTCAAATAATTTTTTTTTTTGCACCCTGGTGACAAACATGAAATGTTGTATGATGAACACTATTTTCACAGGCTGGTTTTTCTTGAGTTGCATGAGACATGAAACCCAACCTAAACATTTCATATTGTATTGCATTTGTTGTCCACCTAATACCTTTTTTAAGCATAGCTAAGTAATGTTTTCTTTCTGTTGCTAGGGTAAGGAGATGCAGAATGAGCCTCCAAGGACAATGGATGCGCTCTTTGCACAGATGAAGCAGCAGCGGATGAGGATCATGCCACCACAGCAATCAAATGCTACTACCCATGGCCATCAGTTTAACCAGCAGCGGCGTGGTCAGCAGCAGCGGCGAGGCAGAGGGGGATACGGTGTCCGCAGTGGTGGTGGTAACCGATGAGCATGGCATCCATATAGAACATTAGAGCCCTTATCACCGGTGTTCCTCGGAAGGGAGAAGCCTCACCCCTGGAATTCTACCTGGCCATGTCTCTTGCCTCTCGTATTTGTATTCTCTGCGAGCTGTGAACAGAATCTTAACTGAAGTTTACAGGCAGTTTTCTAGTTGCTTGTTTCAATTTCAGCATGTGTAATGGTCGATGGAATGTACGGGAATTGTTTGCTAGTCCTTTGGTTCCTACCGTATTACTATTACATATGGGAATTGGTGTATCACTGACTGTTTTGGTTGGTAACTATCATAGTCTTAGGCAGATTGAGAGAAAAACGGCAAAGGTGAACTGTTGCGTTTATCTTTCTAATGATAATAATTTAATGAAAGCAGATGTTCTACTATGTTGCTTTACTCTCCCTAGACGCTGGTGGTTCTTTGGCTATCAAGGGGTGGTAGTTGCGCCATCTAGGGTTCCTGTTTTGTTCGTGAGGTCTCCTTGCTATTGCATCTGGAAGTTTTATAGGATTGGCGGGTCTCGCGGAGCTGCGGAGGGGACGCTGCCATCTACTCCCTCCGTTCCTATTTACTCGTTGTGGTTTTAGTTCAAATTTGAACTAAAATCACGACGAATAAATTGGAATGGAGGGAGTATGAAGCTGTTATTTTGGATCTGCCATGGCATGGTTAACGCTGCGGTAATCTGTGCTTTGCTTGATGTCTAGCGTTTGTGTAACCCTGCTGAGTGTCTGCCTTTAAAACCGTTTCAGCAAGTGTTGGGAGGAAGGGAGGCTGAGGTTTTGTACAGTGCAGAGTGCTTAGATACAAAGTGTTATTTGTGTTGCGGGTAGATACAAGGAGAGATAGTATTGCCCATCTACGCAGGTGCTTAGATGGGGTAACTGTCTCGCTAGCACTGGCTCAAGCGCCTGTGGAGTCCAATGCACAATGGTGTACGGTGGTCCGATCCTATGCGTGGATGAAAAGGAAAAGGAAGCACTCAGAATAACACCGCATGAAGCACTGTATAAGAAAAACGACGGCCACTTTTGCAGGCACTGGGGAAGCAGTGAAGCAAACTCAAGCACGTATCTCCTTTCCTGAGCACCGGTGACTTTGATGTGCCAAAGAAAAATGATTTTTTTTCTCTAGCACTTATCTTAAGCACCTGCATTGTACAAGGTCTAAGATGTTTGCTGATCCTAGGGGCAAATCGACTGAAAAACAGTTCGTGGATAGTTGATCTGTTAGCACCATCAGATGGCACTCCAACAGCTCCTATTCCTTCTTCCTCCAGCGGTTACCATTCTCCCTGCAGAGCCGAACCACCTGCCTTTGCCGCCCCCGGCTGGCGGCTCTCCTACGACCGCCTTGCCATCCTCCCACCGTTGGGCTTGCCCCTGCACTGGTCATCCCTCTAAAGGCGATGAAACACCCGAATTCTCCAACGAACCTGCACCCCCGGCATCCCAGATAGACACCCGGTGAACTTGCACTCACGCACCCCTAAGATAGACCCAGAGTGCCTCTGAGGTTCTTATCTTGGGGGAACCACCTGAATTCTATGGCGAGTTGGCTATGGTTGTTTGGCATGGTGGTCCAACAGTCTGAGGTGCTTGGGATTCGACAGGTGGTCGTGGAGGGTGTCACTACGCGCACGCGTGGATCTAGAGGTAGTGTGCCAAGGAAGCATATTTGGACAAGACGTTGTTGGTGGATGGGGAGGAGCCTTGGCAGATGTTCAGCGTGGGCGACGTACCTTGCGTGGTGTTGGTGGAGGGCAGTTTGGTTGCCCGGCTGGTCCCATGGCTTGGATGGGCGGAGAGTGAGGAAGCAGCAGGTGAAATCTTTGCCTTTGGCTCTTAGGCGAGGCTGGCGACGTCGATGCCTCCGTGGACCACTTTCTTCTTGGATACATCATTGAGGCGTGGTGCTCGCCTTTGCATGGACCACTTTGGGGAAAGCCTTATATCTCATCGGGATCATACGATGGTGGTGCTATGCGTCATGCTTCCTTTTGGGGGCATCACTCTTGGAGTGTCGCTGGTTGGTGGATCAGTGGATGAGTGAGGATGTTGCGGGTTTTCGCGTTAGCGACCAATGGAAGACGATGGTGATGTGTCGAGGATTATGCGGCAGCGACTGTGAGGGTGAGCGATGCTGGGGTCGCGGCAATGGTTGCAGTAGCCAACTCTTCTCTGACGTGTCTGTGGTTTTGTCTCGGGTTGTTTGTTGCGGTGAAGTTGGAGTTGCGGCCGCGGGACCTTGGTGGTGACAATTACATGCGAGAGGTGGTGTATTCGATGATTTTATGCGACGCCAATCTTGCATAGTTCTTCTTCGCAATTCTCCATCAGAATGGAAATTGCGGTGTCCCAATCGTGGGTGGTTGAGTGTTTGGCATGGAGCTTCATTTGGCTTCAACGACCTCTTTGGTGTCGACTGGTTCAATGATCGATTGCGGCGAAATCAGAGTCACTTGATTGGAGGAAAGGGATGCGATGATGCTTGGTTGGGGAAAAGTGGTGAAAATGCCAATATGCTACCTCGACGAGGCTTTTTCTCTGCAATGATGTGTGTGGGCTATATTATATGTGCCGCTCAATGGATTGTGACAGTTTTCACTCGATTTTCCATTACTCCCACTGTTTGTAAATATAAGTCCTTTTAGAGATTTCAATACAAACTACATACGGATGTATATAGACATATTTTAGAGTGTAGATTCACTCATTTTGATCCGTATTTAGTCCCTTATTGAAATCTTTAAAAAGACTTATATTTAGAAACAAACGGAGTAATTAACTTGCAACTCTCCTCTTCTTCTTAGTTAATGGAAATCTTTTACCTTCGTCTTTTTTCCTTTTATAAAACACCAAAGAGAGAACGGCGCGCGTTTCCTTCCATTCCACTATAATAATCACGCTTCCTTATCGCGGGCAGCCCACGACGTCACGTTCGCCGCTGCCTCCGGAAAAAAGCGGTTGCCCACGCAATCCGGCGGGAGCGTAGCGCCACGCCCTCCTCGCTTCCCCGCGTCCTTGTTTTTGACCGTCCTGCCCCCAACCGTCGGCCCCCTTCCCCGCCAAGCTCCAGGGCAGAACCGTCACCGCCCGCCCCGCCCGTCCCTCTCCCCCTCACGTTTATAGGGAAAAAAACATCCCCCGCTGGGCCGCAGCGGCACCACCACCCAAAGCAAAGCGGAGCTGCGGAAGCGCGAAGGGGACGCAAGGGAGCGAAGCGCGGCGCGGCAGCGGACAAACCCTAGGCGTACGGCGGGCGCCACAGCCCCCCCGGCGGGCAGGCTCCGCACGGCTCGGTCGCTCGGCTCGGCTCGATTCCGCCGGGTCTGACCCCGCCAGGCGGCCATGTCGAACAGGTACCGCGTTTTTCTCCGCTTCCCTGGCTCGCTCCGGGGCCCCGCGGCCGATGATTCGAGCTGGTTTAGGTGGTGTAGTTGAGCTTGGAGGTGGAATCGGTGCCCATGACGAGCGTGGCGATTTTGGGTTGGATTTAGCTTACTGTGCTACCTTCGTGGTGCGGCCAGGAGGAGGCCATGATTTGAGTGAGGCTGCTGTTTTTTTTTCTGTGTGTGATCTGAGGTAATCGAGCTGGCGCTGGCGTGACAGAGCATGCAATTTCAGATTTCAGTAAGTCTCTGGCCACCGATGTGGCCGATTTGAACTCCGAGGGGTCATCGCTAATCTCGTATGGTTGTGGCTGTGCTGGCGGTATACTGTGAATCACTATGTGTTGATTGGGATTTCTGTCGAACCGCCAAGGTTTTTATTGCCGATCAGGTGCTGGTACAAATGCAATGGTACCGCGCCTACAATTTAGCACCTGGTTGCAATTTAGTTGGCGAAAATGAAGGGGATGGCGACTTCTGTAGAAATAGGACAGTGGTCACGGTACGTACAATTGACAGAAGGGAATGATGGTGTTGACAATTAATGTCTGAATTCCTTATAAATAAGTAAGTGAGATCAAAATTATAAGGCAGCAATGATGTAGTAGCGAAAGAATATACTAGGCTCTGCACAAATAGCAAGTCCTGAATACATGAGACCGTGAGATACTATGTGTGTCTGAATGATGATCCACGAGCAACTGATCACCTGATTCCTGGCATAGTGATATGTTATTATCTGGCTTAGGAGTCTATTGAGGACTGAAGAGTACTGCGTATCAGCATTGCGTGGCATATGGAAGTGTTTTTCAACTAGCATTTTCCCAGCTCCCTTTCTGATTTGTTGATTTTTTGTACTTTGATGACAATCTTTTAATATATGTGGAACCACTTACAGGTTTGTTTGTTGCTTTGTATGTCCATCAGGTCCATTTGCAAGTTCTTTGTGAATGGTGCTTGCTTTAAAGGAGACTACTGCCAATTCTCCCATGACTGGAATGATCAGCCAAATGATGTAACATATTAATTTACATATTTAGTGATCTTCTGGTCAATTTACCTTCATAGCCTGACTTGCAATAACAGTCTAGTGCTCATCACCGGGATGCTTATTCACGCAGGTTTGCACATTTTACCAGAACGGTGTGTGCTCTTATGGCAGTCGTTGCAGATATGAACATGTTGAAGTTTCTTCTGAATACACCCCACCATCAACTACTGCAGCACTCGCACCATTCAACTCTTATCGGTCTTGGTGTCCTCTTTGTGAGGGGGAAATAGATGTGAGCAACCAGACACAAAAAAGTTTATCGGCATGCTCTGTGCATCAATCTACCTGGAGATTTGATGATGAAGATAGCATTCCAGAGGATGGGAACAGCTTGTCATCAGCACTAACTGCACAAAACCAAGCGCCCCACCCACTTGCTCATCTGCCCATATGCTCTTTTGCTGCAGCTGGAACTTGTCCCTATGGGAAAAAGTGCCCTCAGATGCATGGGGATCTATGCACAACCTGTGGAAAACAGTGCTTGCATCCTTACCGTCCCAGCGAAGGTGGGGCTCATATCAAGCTCTGCAAGAGAAACAACAAACGTCTTGAGGCCTTGAAAAAAAGTGAAGAGATAGAATGTAGTGTATGTTTGGACCGTGTGCTTTCAAAGCCCACAGCAGCGGAAAAGAGGTTTGGGCTTCTACCTGAATGTGACCATGCCTTCTGTATCACATGCATTAGGAAGTGGCGCAGCAGCTCTCTTACATCTTCTATGGATATCGACTCTACAGTCAAGGCTTGTCCAATATGCCGCAAAGTCTCGTACTATGTCATTCCTAGTGCTACATGGTACTCCTCGAAGGAGGAAAAACAGGATATAATTGACGGTTACAAGGCCAAGCTCAAGTAAGATACCTTATTCTTCATTTAGTCTTACCATGAGGCCCGTCCTTGTGTGATCTAATGGTTGCATGCATCTCACTATATGATCGTTAAGTTAATAGTACCCCAGAGAAAATTTCATTTATATGTTCTTCAGAGTAGATGTCGATTCATGTTACATTTGTCTAAGCCACAAATATGTTATTGTAGGTCGATTGATTGTAGGTACTTTGACTTTGGAAGGGACACTTGCCCCTTTGGCGGTCGATGTTTCTACAAGGTATACATATGCTGATCACGTTTCAGATTTAAATCTATCATCACATATACTCCCTCCGTCTCATAATGTAAGACGTTTTTGACGCTACACTAGAGTCAAAAAACGTCTTACATTATGTGACGGAGGGAGTACATCTTATATAATGCGTGAATTATCAACTGAAACTTGACTAGTGCGCCAGATTGATATTTTGCCTGTTGTTTCCATCTCGTACTTATGTGTAGCAGTAGTTCTGAATGAAGCCTAACTAAAGTACTAATGGCAGTAACTTCATAACTGCTGATGATAAGTTGTGCAAATAATTCGTGAACTTTGAACTAGCGCCTCTACATAAGACCGGCAATATTAAGTTTTCTGCAATCAGTGCTAGCTGAGGTGACGTGGAAAGTTGAGAAGAGAAGCTGAATGGTGTGTTCATCAAAGCCATGCTTTGTAAAATAGGGACTGTCAGAATGTCAGATGGCCTTGGAATATAACCATTGTAACTTGACTCATTTAATGAACTGTACAAAATAAATACTAATACCCTCTCCGATCCGAATTAATTGATGCAGCCCCTATACAATGTCCTCTATACATTGTATAGAGGCTGCGACAATTAATTTGGATTGGAGGGAGTAACATATATAGTGGTTCTCTTCTCCTTTATTTCTATATAGTCAATTGTCTATTTTCCTACGCTCTTTGCTTCTTCGGTTTGACTCATGCAGTACTGTACGTTCTCCAGCATGCCTACACCGATGGGCGTTTGGAGGAGCCGGCAACGGTGGCAGTGCTTCATTTTCATGCCGACAATGGAAGTATGGAGCATGCAAGAAATATCGGGTTGGTTCTCTATATTAGTCTTCTCTATATAATGATGTATAACCTCTGCTTGCTTTCTGATGTGTAACCTCTGCTTGGTATCCGATGGAAAAATTCTGTTCCAACATGCAGGTTGGCGTACTTGCTCAGCCGGTTACATCTGTAGGTAAGACATCAATTCCACTCTTCCATAAAGAAACTTGAGGCTGCAATTCTCTGACCATGCGTTTCTGAATTTTGTTATCCACTGAACATTCAAAACATCCAGAAGGGAAGCAGTTGAGAGAAGTACGTACTTACTTAGGGAGCCACCATAACTTTCTCTCCGGCTGGTGGTTGCTGCCAACTTATAATCCACAGGTAGTCGGCTGCTGTAAAAGCAGAGGGTTCCTGACGTTTGATCATGTCTTCTCAAGACTTTCGTGCTTCTTACTCCTTCCTGCTGAATGCAGAAACTTCAGTCTGCTGCCGTAAATCTCCAAAAAGGGGAACTGTAAACCTAACGGCAGCGGAGATGTCACGCCTCAGGTCATCACGGGTTCCTTGTCATGAACGATCGTTGTGTTGTCTTTGGGCTAGGAGTTCTCCTGTCGAACATCAGAACTTCACGTCGTTACCTTTGCCTGTGTACGGAAGGCACTGTATATACTCGTAGTGGTACATCCTGTCCGTTTCTCGTCCATGGAGTAAATAATTTGTTCAGGCTATACGGGTAGAACAGTGCAACGCAGATCTTTCTATACGTGAATTTATGCTTCGGCCCACGAGTTGAAACCTGTAAGGTCTCGGTGGTACTCGCAGGGCAGGTCCATGTACTCTCTCCGTAAAGAAATACTCACTCAGTCCCATAATATATGAGCATTATTATGGGACAGAGGGAGTATAAGATAGTGATCTAAACACTCTTACATTTATTTAGAGAGGGAGTATTAGATATTTACACGAATTGTGCAACTTTGCCTTGTTGGACCTAAGAAGGCTGTAAGTTGTAGTTAGTCCGGAGCTCACGAATTTCAAGTAGATAGCTCGGTTCATTTCCCCGTTATTGCTGGGGGGAAATCAATCAATGTGAATTGTCTAAATCTAACAGGGAAAACACTGAAAGCGTCTTGTAACTCACACGTACCTTGCTTTCGTCTGTATCTCACCTACCTACCTTCTATCCCAGGCTGTAACCGGAATATGTTACATCTTTCTAGATAGGGAAACGTTTCCCATCGGCAGACCGGCCTAAGCTTCGGCCGGTCGTGTCGCTAGCTCCCGAGCACGTAGCCACACATCCTTGCGGGCTCACACATAGCGCTTCGCCTTTTTCCTATCTTCTTCGTCCTCTCAGGAACTCTCTCTCTCTCTCCCGATGCGGGCAGCCATGGCCTCGCTCCGATGCCCGTCTCCATTGCCGGACAATCTCCTCTTCCTTTTCCCCATGCTCGCCGCCATGGCCTCCTCCTCCTCCTCCTCAACCCCTCGCCCCCCTTCCCCCACCCTACCCCGCCCCCAGTCTCCCTCCTCTCCCTCAAAGCTCGTCGCCATGGCCACCTCCTCCTTCACCCCCACCCCCCAAATGTTGCAACCGATGTGCTCACCGTTGGAACTCGTGTGGTTGCGCACTGCATCGCACGGCCATGGCTCCGAGCTATTTTACTCAGGGGAGGCCATGATTAATTTTCTATTGACAAGCTGGAACCAACAACCATGGCAAGGGAGACATGGCACGCGGCGTGGCGTCTTTACAACCAGCACGGGGCTGCAACCACAAGAGCTGCAACCGCAGATCCAGCCGGAGCTGCAATTGTTGTGTGTGGAGCTGCGTCGATTCCAAAGAAGAAAATGCATCATTGTGCGATGCAAAGAAAACGCGATTTGCGGTTGTAGCCGTATGGCATCTTGGTGGTAGCAATTTTCAATGCTGGTTGTAGCATGCACCACGCCTCCCTCCGCCTCGAAGCTCGTCATGGCTCTGTGCGGTGACCATCCCATCTCGCCGCGATGGTGGGTTGACCACGGGAGATGCCTTTGCCGGGGCGACGGGTGCTACCACGGGATGTCCATGTGCTTGCAACCCAGCGCCGGCAGTGCGTGACAACGATGATCGAGGTGACCGCAGGCTGCAACCACAACTTTTCTTTCGCCGATAGCCGTTTGAAGCTTTTTCGATATATGGTTGAAGCTTTCTCTATCGATGTTTGCAACTTTTTCTCTGGTTGCAGTGTCTGGTTGGAGCTTTTTTGTCCAATGGTTGAAGCTGTTTTCATACACGGTTGAAGCTTTTTCCATCCATGCTCGAAGCTTTTTTGTAAACGTTTGAAACTTCTTTCGTTTTTGAGCAGCGCTTTGATTAAAGCTCTCTCCTGTCATATGGTTGAAACTTTTTTCATATAAGGTTGAAGCATTTTTGCATCAGCAGTTGCTAATCCCCCCTGATTCGCAGTGCTGGTTGAAGCTTTTCTATCTAGGGGTTGAAGCTTTTCCATCCAAGGCTTGAAGCTTTTTTTCCAGCGTTTGCAACACATGGCATGTGTGACGGTTCAAGCCTTGCCTCGGTTCAGTCGTGAGCTCGTCATCCAGGGCGCGCGACCGGTGATCGTCGCCACCGGAGCTTCGACCGTCGCAACGGAGTTGTGGTCGTGAGCTCGTCATCCAGGGCGCGCGACCGGTGATCGTCGCCACCGGAGCTTCGACCGTCGCAACGGAGTTGTGGCCGTCGTCGAGGCCGCAATCGGGGCACACGCCGCTGTTCTTTGCATCGTCGGCCGGCGTGAAACGCAGCGAGGAAGGCAATCAGCGGCGGAGGCGGTGCCCGGCTGCGAGGGCGGTGCCCGGCGTCGAGGGCGGCGAAGCTCGGTGGTGCTTCAAGGCCGGGGGCCTTGCCCATCCACGGCGGCTAGATGCGTAGGAGGAGGAAGAAGACGAATCTGGGGGCGTTTTTTTTTTTGGTCTAGATCCAACGGCAGCGTGTCTCACATCCAATGGCCTGGGCTGGACCGGCCGAACCTTTCCGGCGCCTATAAGCGCCCTTCTAGGTATGCAATCGACCGATCGTGAGGAAGAATGTGTACTTGATTCAGGTTCGTAACAGCTAGACAGCCCCAGCTTGATTCTCGCAGCAGAGACAGACAGGAGACAAATTTATAAGCGCGGAAATAAACGAGCTACAGAACATCGAGCGGACCAATAAGATTAGGAACTCCTAGTCCCAGATGGTTTGGTACTACGGGTAACAGGTTGCTGTCTTCAGGTTAGTTGCCTATGAATCATAGGCAGAGGGGGCTAGTCGAGCAAAGAAAACAAGAACTCGAATGCAGACATTGAAGAAAAGATGAACAGAACACGCACGCCAGAGGCCGATTACGCGGCACCGGAGATGTAGAGACAGAACCACCATCCAATATTTATTCATAGTCATAGAAGAACCGACGACACACGAGACGGAAATAATACACGCAGCAATGTATGATACAAAAGAATAAGCAACGGAGAAAGTCACGCTCCACTCAAAGACGAACACAACACACCCCATCACTACTCGGTACTACTGCTCCCCCTAAACTCAACAAGTGAGCATCGCCGTCGCCGGAGGCCGGACGAGCGGCGACGCACCACCACCACCACCAGCAGCGTCTCGCCGCCTACTGCGCGAGGCCGCCCGCGACGAGCAGGGACAGCACGGCGGAGCAGGCCACGGCCAGCGCCGACGCGGCGGCCCCAGCGGCCGCGCCCGTGACCGGGGCCGGCGCCGGCGGCATGCTGGCGTCCATCTCCTGCGCGGACGCCGCCGCGAACAGCAGCGCGGTCACGGCCACGACCACCACGGCTGCGCGAGATGCCATTGCAGAGAGAGATGCGAGGCTGGCTTAGCTGCTGAGCTAAGGTGGTCTGTCAATCAGAGAGGTGGGGAGTGCAGTGCAGGCTGCTTATCGCTTTAGCGGTGGTGAGAGTGGGGGAGGCACCGGGAGGGGTATATATGGAGGCTTGGCGCGGCGGTATGGGGTGGGAGGCCGCGGTCCCGGCGCGCGCGACGCGTGGGTATCGCCGCGCGACACGTCGGGGGCGCCGATGGCGGAGGTGGCGCGAGCGAGGGCGAGGCGGGCCGGCCGAAGTCTCGGCGCGCGCACGCGATTCCCTCGGGGCTGACGCCCACGGCCCAACCGGCGTGACGCTGGCGCCGCAACCAACCGCGGCGCGCGCGTTTCCTGCACGCCTCCCGGACCAGCTAAGCCAAGGCCGACATCGTACCGGTCGGTCGGCGACTCGGCGTGCGGTGCGTGGTGAGGCGTAGCTGCGTACGCTAGGTTGCCTCTCTCGCATGGCAGGCCGCCGTAGTTCACATGATTATCATCGATGGCGGTTGAACTGTTATTTTTCTTGTCAAGATAATTGCGGTGACCGCTCGGTATGGTGAGACTTTCTGCGATACGTTACGCCTACGTTGGATCGTCGCGATCGCTGGTGGAGCACGATGTGCGGTCATGCAGATGTACCGGCCCCGCTACGAAACGTGCCACGGCCACATGCGTCGTGTTGAACGCTCGGAAGTCTTGGCGTAAGCGCCATCCGCTCCATGCAGTATAGCGAACGCATGGACGACGACGACCGGACCAAGGCCGGGACGAACGTTCCGACGGACCGATCCGCCAACTTGCAGTGTTGTTCCACGCGAGGTCGGCACAGACGCTTGTCCTGGTGGAAGATGGGCACGCACGCCACGAACTTTCCCGCCAACTTGTGTGTCGCATGCAGCTTGCAAATGGTTCCAAGCAAGGTAGGCACGTACACCTGTTTGTCATGGTGGAACATGGCACGGCCGTGCTCACGTACGTTTTCATCTTTTTCGACGGCGACCGAGGACGAGGAGGGCCGACCAAACGTGCAGTACCCTGAAGCACGCCCGTCACCTGTATTCAATTCGTGGAACTGGAACCTTCAGTTGGAAGAGCCAGGGGAGGTACCCATCGCCATCGCCCTGGAAGAATCTTCTAGGTGCACCTAAAGCCCGACCAGACCAGCGGCCCGAGAGGCGTCCCGTTCGTTTTGTTCTACGGTTAGTCCCAACGGCAGCTCATCCGCCGGCCCGCCGCTCGGTTCGCTGGCAGAATAATTGTGTCCTCGTCGCCCAAAGAGTACAATTTTGTAGCGATCTGCTTCACGTTGTTGATCTGCAGAATATATGCGATGATATTTCTTCTGATTGTTTGTGCTCTGCCCGTCTCGCATCGCACGCAAGGCCGGAGCTGTTCGATGAATCTAGGTAGGAGCCACCCTGCAAAAAAAATAAAAAATCTAGGTAGGAGCCGCAAAGATCCGAGCCGTCTGAACGGGCCGGATCGATCGGCGCCGCCGTATGTATGCGGTATCCAGCTATCCATCGATTGATTGCACGGACACGATGCGGCGAAAGAGAGTGCTCAGCTGAAGGGAGGAATGCCGTCAGTTCGGCGGTTCGTCGACATGGCAGCTGCCACATCCCCATTTTTTCGAAGGACTAGTCGACCGGTTCTGGCGCCGAATACAGAGATCGGTCCCCTTTTCCCTTTTTGTGATTCAGTGATCGGTCCGTGTATGTTCTGCATTCGCTTTATTTCCCTGGGCAAAGCAGAGCTCTGTGTCACGTAATTTTGCGGTGGCCGTGACCCGCGGATGATCGCCGGGTGCGGCCTGGAGCTGCGGGTGGCCGGCCGTCGTGCGACATCACGGCGGGCACAGACGACGTGGGCGGTGGACGCCGAGACAGCAGTGGCAAGGGGCTAAACAGAGGTGGTGGACAAAGAAGATTTTGAGACTGGCTAGGGGCGGAGATGTGGGCGGGCACGTCCGCGTGACGATTATTAAAGCAACACAACACGATTATTATTGCAGCATCAACATATTACTCTCTTGCGAACCAACCTATGGTTGCATGGTTAGAGAGACTGTGGTATCATCAGCCCACCAGGGTTCAAATCCTCCCTCCGTTTATTTTTGTAAGACCGTTTAGACATTTAAGACAACACTCAAAACAATTTAATTTCAACTGTGCAAAACGTCTTATAAAAATGAACCGGGGAGTAGTACATCTGTGAATCAAATCTATGGTTTTTTTTAAACTCACTTTAAAACTTTATTTAAACATTCCAACCAGGGATCTCGTCTGACACCACCTGCAAAATATAGTCTGGAGGTTTATGCAACCACACCTTACAAAGATTATTCGCCACACTCTCCCTAGCTAACAAATGAGTTGCATTATTAGCAGAACGTCTAACCCAAGTGATTCTCCAACTCTCCCTTGACGCCATCAATTGCTTCACCTCTCAGACTTGATATTGGTGCTTCCAGGTCTTCCATTGATGTGCGTTCTATGGGAGGAAACGTTCCGTCGACTAAGAATCTCAAGATGAGGTGTCGGCTTAGTCTCTCACGGGTGCTCATAGGGGTAGGGTGTGTATGCACGTGCATTCATAGTGATGAGTGTATGTGCATATGTATGAGCGGCTGCGTCTGTGTTGTAATAAAAAAAAAATTAGTACATCTCCGTAAACTGAGTGTAGTTCAGATAGTTAGGTTCCTTGTGATAGAACCAACCCACCAGGATTCAAGTTCTATACTTAACACCAGCGGTCATATTTCTTTGGATTTTCAGTCCTTCCGGTGATGTGCCTTCAAAGGGAGGAAACTTTTCCGTTGACTATGAAGAAGTCTGTGACAAATTCGTCAATCTCAAGATGATGTGCTGACTTGGTCCCTTCGAGATGCTCATAAGGGCAGGATATGCATGTGTGTGTTCATGAGCCTGAGTGTATGTGTATGTATATTGTGTTAAAGAAAAGACATATTAGTACATCTTAGTTTGCGGCGGATAAATGTGAGCGATGCAGAAACGTCCGTTGTGTCGGGTGGTATGTTTCTTGGTTTTGCGTCATTGCTTTGGCGGGATGGGTCATCACTCATGCATGTGTATTGGTTTACGGTGTGTGTTCGTGAAGTGGTGTGATGTTAATGGTATAAACTATCTTTTCCAATAGAGAACTTTTTCTGTAATGGATATATCTATTTGAACCATTTGGTGCCGCTTTTCATTTCATGATGTATCTACTTTATCTGATTTAGTGAGATGATGACTATTGTAAACTACAAAGCTACGGCTTTTCAGAGAATTGTATGGGGTTCTTCTCTAAGATGTCATATGTTCTCCTCAGTGAACTTGGCTATTGTGTGCACTTGTTCAGGGGTCATGATGGACCTTGTGTAGTTGTGTTTGCTCATGGGAGTGCACACTCCTCACACTTTTTACTAATATTTTCTTAGGTGGCGATGCAAAACAGGGTTTTATGCTCAGCCAATGGAAGTAGTTTGAGTGCTTCTATTTGGTCTTGATAGTGTCTAATCATTTCTCGTTGTAGGGGTAATTATCCGATTGAACTCTCTTGGTGGAAATGTGACGCACATTACTAATGTTGAGTTAAGATTTGTTAGACCCAGAGCCCTTTGTTACCCTAAAAAAGATTCAGAGCCCTTTCGATGCCACTTGGTTGTGGATGCTTCGTGGTAAGTGCCTCTAAGGGTCCTTCACATTTGTGGTCACTCGACTCTCCATGCCTAATTTAGATTATCATTATTTTGAAAGCAAAGCCTTTCATCAATTCTTTATTTACCTTTTTGCACAATGTCCAGCCGGTGCAATCATAAGATAGTTCACCTCTAGTGGAGTTACTTTACCTATGCAATAAACTTCATTATAACCATGGTTTTCATTTAAAGTGGTTTAAATGAAGAGACACCCTCTCTAAACCGGTCATCGCTTTGTCTTGTACATATCATATGTTGGTCATCCCCATGCCTAACCGTACAAGCGTAAAAATTGACAAAATCATGCATCACTTCATCTTGAATGGAGATGACCGCGAGATCGTCAGGGATGCCTAGTCCTAGTCGCTTGCGAACTAGAAGATCGTGCATCATCCAAAGGTGATTGGTGGCCTAGCATTGATGAACTTCAGCGGTTCGGGAGAGCTCATGGGTTGAGATGGCCATGGCTTTAGTGGACTGACCTGACACGCCGTGGTTGGATCTCACCCCCCGTGCAATGCAATGGAACCTATTCAAAGTATCCACATCCATCATAACTGGAGACAGTAAAATGTCATTGTTTTGGCATGACAACTGGTCCAGAAGCATCCCTCTTTGATATTGTTGCCTGCAACTCTTCGATATTCTAACACGTAAGAGTAAATCGGTCTTCAATGAGTTGCACAAGGACAGTTGGATTCAACTGGTGAAAAGTTAAACAGATTAGCGCAAGTGCATTACTTCATTTACTTGGCGTCTATCATCACGGTGACCCTATGACAGTTGAGGCCGGGCACCATAGCCTGGCTCTTGAACATCGGTGGGAAATACTCCTCCAACTCCACCTATGCGGCCCAATTTAATAAGTTCTTCATGGAAACAACTTGTAAAGCCCACACGAAACCAAAATGTAGATTATTCTTATGACTCCCGCACACAGGGCCAGGCCGGCAAAATTAGGGGCCCTGTGCCAAACCCTAAAATGAGGCCTAATCCGAGTGCATAATTTCATTTGAAAGATTCACCAAGCAATTTCATAAAATTGAATCATAATTGCTAGAAAACGGGATGGCTCAGTCTATGATTTGCACTAGATTTACTAGTCAACTATTCTTGGCAAGTTGTAATCATGAGTGCTTGGAAAGAAAAGTTAATCATGAGAGAGCATGGCATCGCACTAGTTTAGACGAAGAGAAGAACACGTCTAGACGAGTGGCCCTCGTGGACATCTGCATCCCTAACGAACCCAACAGCACCTGCAGAGTCAGCTGCGCGCCCCACATGGCACATCGATCTCCCTCCTCATGGGAAAGTACTAGGCAGAGCTACGTGTGCGTTTCGACGCCCCCGCCCGCCAGTAGCGGCCAGTGCCCGTTCCGTTCATGACGCTGGTTATCACAGACTACTACACCGGTGACGGCGCCCTTCACAACCTTGTCCCCTACTCCTTGCAATGAGATGCATTGCGGCCATGCGGCGCTCTAGAGGAGTCCTCAAGTGGTCGTCTGCGCACATCTGCTTCTAGACTCGAGGGCCCCCGATTGATCATGCCGTGTGGACAACGAGATTAATGGGCCTGTAGCATTTGGACTACGCTCGAAAATTTGGGTCCTTGTGCCACCGACACCGACTGCACACCCCCAGGGGCCTGCCTGCACACAAAAACACACATGACCATGTGATGTGAGCAAAGCTTGGTCATGTCTCTGGGCCTCCGTCTCAACGGAGCAAACTTGTTTAACCCAAAAGCCTTTAGAAGCCGGAAAGCCGTCGATGTAGACCATATGATGTTGGCGACAACAATGTATGTAGAAAATTGCTGCCTCGGAGAAGAAAACGCCGGAGAGGGAAACGGGCCGTGATCTTGCGGCACCGTCACCCTAGCTCCTAGGGCTTCACTAGAGAGGGTGGGAGGAGAAAACACACCGTTCCCCCTATTGTGGATTTCGATTGAGTGGATCTCAGTGAATCGTCACATCTTCACTAGGAAAAAAATTATCTATATCGACATAGGCCATGTCGCAGCTGAGGACATCATCCAGAGTAGCATGACTATCCATCTGAACCCTGAAATGCCATCCAAATTTAAGAGTAGTCCTTGTGCCTTTTTGTCTAAAGGTTTCGACATACCCATGTCAAAACATGGCCACTTTGTATGTATTATAAAACTTTCTTCTTGATCAAAAGACAGCCTCCTCTATGATAGACATGTACTCTTCGGTGTCAAATATATATATATATATATATAAAGTATATTGTTCACAACTCATCAAGGGAGGCCCTGTTGGCCGGTCGATATATCCTCGCGGATATGCGCCCCTTCTCCTAGCTCTTGCCGTCTGCTCGAAGAAGAAAAAAAAGGAGCTCATCTCTTTGTATTTGAGGAAGAAAATGTAAGAAGCTCCTTTCGTTGGAAAATTTTCTGCCAAAGAATAACCGAGAGCAAGAAGCCCACTCAGACTTTGTTTCAGCAAAGGTAAGCCCGTCAAGATTGCACCCGGAAAAAAAAATTCAAGATTGCAGGGCAAAGAGGTCCGGCTACCTACTACGTGCACTATATGACATGATCCTGAGGGTTCCTGGCTGGAATCAGTGCATATGTTACAGGGTGAGGTGGAACCAACACAATTATGAACAGACAGATACTCCAATGATCGGATGAGCTACTATCCACAACTCGAACCGAAAGAAATTCTCCAACAGATGGAGGGAGAAAGAAGCCAGCATCTGATGGGAAGCACACAACCACAGCCACAGGGTGTCCTTGTGCCAGGTGTTTTTGGCAGCGGCGCAGGAGACGCGAGATCATTGGCGTTGGCGAGAACGTGGCGCTGGCGGACCCACGACAGCACGGACCATAGATGGGCGCTCGGCCTGCCCATGGCGCCGCTCGTCGCACCGCGGGTTTGAATTGGCTCCGCGTACTTCCTTTTGCACGGCCAGAGCCCAAAGGGAAGAGGCTATTGTGTTACTATAACGGCAAGTGGTCGACTTGTTTTTGCCAGCTAGAAGGAAGCATGGCGTTGCAAGGTGCGCACGAAAAAAGCTAGAGTTCCATCCATCCAGACCAGCACAAGTACAACGGAATACCTGTTTCTTTTTTCTTGTACTCCCTAACTAAAACCACGATGAGTAATTTGAAACGGAGTGAGTATATAAGAGGTGCAGTGAAATGTCTAGATAAGCAGATCGTCGGAAATGGAAGTCCTTTTTTCTCTTGCGGCTAATGGAAAATGGAAATCTAACTTCGCTTCATGTTACTTATCCAGTGCAGGAGGGAGTAAATCTCAGGAAATTCCACTAGAGACTTTGTCTTGCCTTATCAACCCGTTTTAGTTCCCGCGTGATTGCCTTATCACCTCTCATTGCACTAACTATGTAGAAGAAAAGATTATGGCTTGGAACGACTACCAACGGTGGCGGGAAAACATAAAATATGACTGTTTCGAGGGTGCAAAAGTAAGAAAAAAGGACTCAAATCTAAGCCCTCCCCTCAAAAACATATTCAAAATTGGTCCAAGCACCACAACACGGTCGCTGATCGAAGGCATTTTGGTAAGGGCATTTTGTCTAATTCGTGTTTAAGGAGGCGTTTTCAACAGTTTGCCTTAAAATCATCTCTAACTTGAGGCATTTTTGGGAAACTGTCGTGGAATAGTCACGGCAGATGTCTTAATGTGAGGACTTAGTCGTGGAGCCATCGCAACTAGGTTAGCTTAAAGGGGTTAAACGGGACAAAGGACACAGGAATTTATACTAGTTCGGCCCCTTGCGGTGAAGATAAAGGCCTAATCCAGTTTGAGGTAGTATTGCTTATGTCTCGATTACCAGGGAGCGAATACGCTTGACCTAGCTTTCGATCTCTTGTTTCTTGCCCTGAACCGCCGCTGGGTCGTCCCTTTATATACACAGGTTGACGCCCAGCGGCTCACGGAGTCCCGGCCGGCTCATGGACAACGTGTCCGGCTCGGTGGCTAACTATACATGCCTTACAATACAAGTATTACCCATATGGCGGTTTACTCCTACGGGCCTTAAGTCGCCCTTGGGCCTTGGGCTCTTGCCTATGAACCGCCATCTTCAGTATCCTCATGGGCTTCATATTGATGAACCGCCATAGGTATAACCCGGCCCCTCCTGGGCGGGTCATACCTATTAGTTATATCCCCAACATCAGGCCCCAGGTTGATTTGAACTTGTTCATGCCAATCTTTAACACTTATGAAAAATCTTCCCTTCTTCATTTGTGCGAGAACTCATAACCCGCCATGACGTCACCTCCTGGGATTGTGGTAACCCGCCATGACGTCATCTACCACTTAATTTTACACAATATCCAACATATCTTAACGGATCCTTATCTTTAATGACCTTTCCGAAAATCGACGCGTCCGCACCGCTGGATAATCATTCCTTTGACCTCCTCGTTTTTCGCGCCTACCTGTTCACCCTCCTCCTTATAAATAGGGTCAGATAGCCTCTTTTCATTCTCCCCCCTTTCCTTCTCGTCTACCTCCTCTTCTCGCGACTCATCTATTACCTCGAGCTCCGCCGCCGCCGCGAAGCCCACCGTCATCCTCGCCCTTGGCCGCTGCATCGACCTGAGCGGGACCAGAGAACGTCGACGCTCCACCGCAGTTCATCTGCATCTGTAAGCATTCCCCCTCCTATGCTCTAGATCTGCATTAGGGTTTCTATAGTTCTTCGAGTTCTTCGTAGTTCTTCGTCGTTCTTCTAGACAGCCCTTGTTTTAGATCCGAGTATGTCTATTAGGACGCGCGGAACCTGTTTCCATTCCTTTTGTTATCTCAAAGCCAGATTCATAGATGTATAAATCTCGCCCTTGCGCTAGTTCCTCTGCTGCTGCAATGCTTTAGGTTTTGATTTATTTTCTTTTCTCACACAGCGCCAGATCCAAATCTCCTGCTACCATCTGTAAAAACTTCTTTTCCAACACTTAACAAAATTTTCTCCTGAAACATATCAATTTGGTCATGGCGGCTTACACCACTAGTTGTAGCTAGATTCAACATTTAGCAGATTTCCCTCTTGATAGATATCGATCTCTTCATGGCGGCTTACATGACCGACTGTAGCTAGTCATATATCATTATGCCCCTTTTAAGCCGCCATTCTGAATATGTGTTGTAGTGCTTTTCCTCTGGCTTAAATGAATCAACTTAAACTGCAAAATTATTCTCTCTTTCAGGCTTCTTTCTTCATCATGCCGTCGAAGACATCCACTTCCTGCAACTGGGTTCGTTCCATTGTCACTGAAGACACACTTAAGGACTTTGTAAAAACCGGCTATTTACCAGAAAAGACTGTCATGCATTATCGTGCCCCTGATCCGAAAGAAGAAAGACCTAAGCCAAAAGATGGTGAAGTCATTGTTTTTACTGATCACATTGTCTAGACCCTCACCGCCCGACTCAAAATTCTTCCGAGATGTTCTACACTTCTTTGAACTTCATCCTCAAGACATTGGACCCAATTCAGTGTCAAATATCTGCAACTTCCAAGTTTTCTGTGAAGTATACCTTCAAGAGGAGCCCAACGTCGAACTATTCAGAGAATATTTTTATTTGAACCGCCAAAATGAGTTTACAAACGGACCCAGCTTGGAACTCAGTGGAATCTCAATTCAACGGAGAAGAGATGCCATCTTTCCTTATGCTTGCTTGCCCAGTCACCCAAAATATTGGAATTAGACATAGTTTTATTGCCAAGACACTTCTTCGGCTGGCGAGAATCCACTGTCGGGTTACCGGGCCCAGCGTCTTGACTCCAAACACAATCTTTCTGAGAAGCTTACAGCTGCTGAATGTAAAAAGCTCGCCCCCACCATCGCCAAGGTCAAAGCGCTGCTGGGAAACGACTTAACTGGTATTGACTTGGTTTGATGCTGGGTTATCTGGAGGATCATACCATTGAGTCGCCGAACCGGCTTAATGTGTACTTACATGGGCAGTAAAAAGGATCCACTGCGCCACAGCTCCGTGCGTTTAACTGACGACGACATCAATGAAATGAGGAAGTCTCTTCTGAATGAAGACCCGGCAGACTGCAGCAAAGTGGGCCTAGACCCTTTCTGCACATCTAACCCGCCACTAAAAGTGAGTCTCTTAAATTATTTACCTCTGCCTTCATCCTTAAATACTTATGTTAACTCAACTTTGATGACTTTCACAGGATGACGATGACTTTTGGAAAGAGAAGTATGACCATGAAGCTGCCAAAAGGGCCAGGAAAGCCAAGAAAGCTGCCAAGAGAACCGCCAAGAAGAAGGGGAAGAAATCCAGTACTTCCGAGCTGTTTGAACTGGTCGATAGCTCTGAGTCGGAGGTATCTCTTGATTCTCTTGGCTCCTTTTTCAACTATATTATTGACATTGATTATCACCAGGATGACACGGGGACCAGTCAAGCAATCGAGGAAGAGGTAACTATCATTTCCTCCGACTCCGAGCCTTCGCCAAGACAGAAAACTCGAAGAGTAACCCCAAAAGTAAGCTTTTTCACACCCCTTAGCTCATCTGGATCCTCACTTTCTTTTGAAGCAACAACATCACGAGAGCCGGTGACAGACTCGGACGAGCGGAGGTGAAGAATTATCTTCCGGCTTACTGAACACTCCAAGGAAACGTCGAAACGAGGTCATCCCAAATTTACACTCTTTTTATTCTTTGGCGGGTCTCATTCCGGCCATTTTATTCTTCCGATTCAAATTATCAGGAGACTTCTCACTCCTCTTCCGGCGACTCATCACAGTCCCAGCTGCCGGCTTTCAAAACTACTCCTGGGTAATAACAAATACTTATGCTTTGCTTCTTATGTTCCTTTATATTTATGCTGACCTCTCATAACTCATGCAGTGGAAAAGCCAAGCCTAGCAAGAAGGAAAGGGTGAATAAGCCGGTTGGAGATCCCAAAGTCAATGAACCGGAGCAACAAATCCCAGCGCCTGAGACTTCCGTTCATCAACCATCAGAGTCGGTTCTTGACGTTCCACCAGTGACTCTTGACCCTTCTATTGATCAAGAAAACGATGATCCTTTGAATGCTGAAGCATCAAGCCCAGTTAAAAATCCTGATACACATGATGATGATGTGGTGATTACCAACACCGGCTTTAGAGAGTCGGGAAGGCCTATTGTCTTGGCGAAGCACTCTGCCAAGGAAGAATACATTAAACGGAGAAAAGTGAGATTTGATGTTGCTGACTACTCCCAATTGAGCATTGGTGAAGTATATTCTGGCTATCTCAATCAAGTGCACACCAGCCGTGATCTTGAAGTTGAGATGGTGAAACAGATGCACCAAACATTTGAGGTATGAACTCCTTTTTCATTGAGTTATGCACATCCTGTCAGCCCCCAAGTCTACTATTTATGCTAGAATTGAATATGTTGTAGACTTAGATTAACCATGAGCATAAATAATACCCTTTGATAGAACTCTTCATAATCCAGTTTACACCACCCGGGTTAAAGCAGATCTGTAATGATCAACACTGAATCCGTAGCCCCCAAGGGCCATCTTAATCAGCATGAATGAGTTGGTCCTTTGTATCCTTGTGTATAAAGCAGAACTTACTTGTGTAGCCCTCATGAGCCGGTTGTGGCCGTTTGTGGCACAACCGGGTCACCATAAAGTAGTAAAGAGACAAGCAATATGCATTAGCCCCCAAGTGCCAAGTACTCTTGCTCGCAAAATGCTTGGGACTTATTCACATAAGCCATTGCATGAGTAATTTTTTCGGCAAGCATTAGCCCCCAAGTGCCAAGTGTTGTTGCTTGCAAAAGGCTTGGGACTTCATGTTTGTAAGCTAAATATGAATCATGATTTTGAACCGGTGTATGTACAGGCCACCACTGCTCAACTTGAATCACAATTAACTGATGTGAAAGCTCGGCTGGAGCAGCAAGAATCGGAGACCCGGAAGACCGACTCAAAATTCCAGTTTAGCGTGGCTGAAACGGAGAAATTGAACACCAGTTTTGAAATTGAAAGAAGTGCTTGGGCTGAAGAGAAGACTGCCTTGACATAGCAGGCTGAGAAGGCGGAGGCGGCTCTCCAGGAGGCGACTACTGAACTTACCGGCTTAAAACGCCATGTGTCCCAGGTGGTTTCTGCTATATTTGGTAAGTCGCCTCACTAGTATCAACTTTGAATTTCTTCCTCGATGATATAAACCGCCTCCATCCATGATTATTATTCAGGTCCCAGGAGCACCAATCTTAACCAAGATATGCTTGTGAAGCTGAAGGCCGTTTATACACTTGTTGAGCAGCTCTATACTTGGACTCGGTGCGTACTGGCCACAATTTCTCCGGCTAATCAAGAACCTACTCTCTTAGTTGAGGTCTTGAGGAAGCTTTCTGTTCTGCCAGAAAGATTTAATGAGACAAAGCAATCATCTGCAAGAGCTGGCGCTGTAACAGGCTTGAGCCGGGCCAAAGCATGGCTACCAGAGCTAGACCCGGCCGATATATCAACCGGGTATCCAAGCTTGAAAGAGGATGACACTCCTTTTGATAAGAAAGACTTTGCCGCCTGCGTGAAGGAGATACGTCCCCTTGCCAGCCTGATTGCCAATGAAACAGATCTTTCAAGATATCAACCGGCTTATGACATGGAAAACCAGAAGCTGCCTACACCGGCTTATAAAGTGATGGATCTAATTCCTCCAATCCGTAAGCACACTTTTGCTCCTGAAGTTGACCCGTCCGAGCTTGTTGATGATGAAGCTGGATTCCAAGCCTTGAATGGCATTGACTAGTCATCACCAACCTTCCAGGCAACAGAGGAGGACGAAGAAGCGGAGAAGGATGATGTAGAAGCTTCAGGTTATCAGAGCTAAGAAGATTGATCCGTTGGGCGGTTCATATATTTGATCCTCTGAAAAACACTTAACCATTTTGGCTCTTTGAGTCATGTAATAGGCTAGCAAAAACTTTGCTCTGTCGTGCCATCGTGCACGTTATGTTTTGCCCAACAGTGTTTGAGCCGCCGCTTGATAATTATCCTTTTACCCTTATCATAGTGTTGACTTGTGCAGATGAACTTAGGATTATCCTGCACACAAGTAAATCACAAGAGCCCTGACGGTTTACCATCGGGCGGGTCATAATATCCCATATATATCTACTGACAGTTTATTGATGGGGCCGGTTTAGTCATAATTAAATATAACCATAACAAAAAATATCATACCTGTGATATTGAATTGTACTGCCAGTTTACCTGTGCAGTAAGGGTGATAACCCAAAACTTAAAAACCAATGCTTCCAAGTATTTAATATCATCATAAACTAGCGACTTATCGTCCAAAGCCAGGTCGGGTTAACAGAAACTACGGGTATGCTTCAAATATGAGTTGTGAGAATTGAGGATACATGGCCTGAATCACTTTAAACCATATGTCAAGATGGCAGCAAGATGAACCGAAAAAACGTTCAAAAAACCAAGCAAAAAGAGAAAAACGAGGCTATGCTTCGAATACGAGCAGGAAGCCAGACCAAAAGGGTTAATAGCTATGCTTCGAATACGAGCAGGAAGCCCCCTAGTGACCATAAGGTGTTGGCATTGCGCCGATCAAGAGGGTAACGATAGCTATGATTCGAATATGATCAGGAGGCCCCCTAGTGACCATGAGGCTTTGGCATTGCGCCGATCAAGAGGGTAACGACAACTATGTTCTCTTTGGTGAATACACCTATGTTTGAACAGGAAGCCCCCAATTAATCTTGAGGTTTTGGCATTGCGCCGATCAAGAGGGTTACGACAACTATGTTCTCTTTGGTGAATACACCTATGTTTGAACAGGAAGCCCCCAAGTGACCATGAAATTATGATGAAAAAGACTCATTACTCGTGGAAATGAAACGACAGAGGCCCTGCTTTATCAGGGATGACGACTTTATAAGAATCATCATAATATATACATTATCAAAATATGTACATCATAAGAGCCGGTGGCTCAAGTGCCGAAGATGAGAAATATTCCACGGCCGGCGGGTCTCCTCCTCCGACTGACGTGAGTCCTTGTAGTCTCGAACATCAATGAGATAGTATGACCCATTGTTCAAATTCTTGCTGACCACAAAGGGTCCTTCCCAAGGTGGGGATAGCTTCTGCATGTCAGTTCGATCCTGGATGAGCCGGAGCACCAAGTCACCTTCTTGAAAGGTTCTGGTCTTAACCCAGCGGTTGTGATAGCAGCATAGATCTTGTTGGTAAATCACCGAACGAGCCGCCGCAAGGTCACGCTCCTCATCTAACAGGTTAAGTGCATCCTGATGTGCTTTCATTATCAGCCTCAACATAAGCCGCCACGCGGGGCAAGTCGTGACGGATGTCACTAGGGAGAACCGCCTCTGCTCCGTAAACCATGAAAAAAGGCGTGTAACCCATAGATCTGTTGGGTGTAGTATTGATACTCCATAGCACTGAAGGTAACTCCTCTCCCCAACAACCCGTCATTCTCTGTAAAGGAACCATAAGCCGGGGTTTGACGCCTCTCAAAATTTATTGATTGGCTCATTCGCTTGACCATTGTATTGACGGTGAGCCACTGACGACACATCAAGTCGAATATGCTCACATTGACAAAACTCTTTCATAGCACCCTTGGACAGATTAGTGCCATTATCAGTTATAATGCTATGGGGAAAACCAAAGAGAAAAATCACCTTTTTGATTAATTGAACCGCCATGGCCGCGTCACATTTACTGACCGGCTCTGCTTCAACCCACTTTGTGAATTTTTCAACCGCCACCAAAAGGTGGGTCTTTTGTCTTTGGACCTTTTAAAAGGCCCAACCATATCAAGCCCCCAGACTGCAAACAGCCAAGTAATTGGAATCATCCTCAATTCTTGAGCCGACACGTGAGCTCGCTGTGCAAATTTCTGACAACCATCACATTTACTAACCAAATCCTCTGCATCAACATGAGCCGTGAGCCAATAAAATCCATGAAGAAAAGCTTTAGCCACAAGAGATTTAGAGCCGGCATGATGACCACAATCTCCTTCATGAAACTCACGACCCTCCTCGGGAGAGACGCAACACTGAAACGCCCCAGTGACACTGCTATGGTGTAACTCGCCATTGGCAATTGTCATTGACTTAGACCGCCGGGTTATATGCCTGGCCAAAGTTTCATGCTCAGGTAACTCGCCCCGGGTCATATAAGCCAAATATGGAACTGTCCAATTAGGGATAGCATGAAGAGCCGCCACCAATTGTGACTCCGGGTCAGGAATAGCCAGATCTTCCTCTGTACGCAATTTGACAGAAGGGTTATGCAGAATATCCAAGAAAGTTTTAGGTGGCACCGACTGCTACGTCTTGAGCTTGCGTTGGTTTTCCTTGAAGAGGAAAGGGCGATGAAGCAATAGTAGCGTAAGTATTTCCCTTAGTTTTTGAGAACCAAGGTATCAATCCAGTAGGAGGCTCCTTAAAAGTCCCACGCACCTACACAAACAAACAAAGAACTCTCAACCAATGCAATAAAGGGGTTGTCAATCCTTCACGGCCACTTCATGTAAAGTGAGATCGATAGAGATAATATGATAAGATAAATGTATTTTTGGTATTTTATAATATAGATGCAAAAAGTAAAGATGCAAATAAAAGTAGATTGAAAGCTTATATGATAAAAGATAGACCCGGGGGCCATAGGTTTCACTAGTGGCCTCTCTCAAGATAGCATAAGTATTATGGTGGGTGAACGAATTACTGTCGAGCAATTGATAGGAAAGCGAATAATTATGAGATTATCTAGGCATGATCATGTATATAGGCATCAGGTCCGCAACAAGTAGACCGACTCCTGCCTGCATCTACTACTATTACTCCACACATCAACCGACTCACCTTTGCATCTAGAGTATTAAGTTCATAAAGAACAGAGTAACGATTAAGCAAGATGACATGATGTAGAGGATAAACTCAAGCAATATGATATAAACCCCATCTTTTATCCTCGATGGCAACAATACAATACGTGCCTTGCTGCCCTAACATCACCGGGAAAGGACACCGCAAGATTGAACCCAAAGCTAAGCACTTCTCCCATGGCAAGAAAGATCAATCTAGTAGGCCAAACCAAACTGATAATTCGAAGAGACTTGCAAACATAACTCAATCATACATAAAAGAATTCAGAGGAGATTCAAATATTTCTCATAGATAAACTTGATCATAAACCCACAATTCATTGGATCTCGACAAACACACCACAAAAAGAGTTTACATCGAATAGATCTCCACAAGAGAGGAGGAGAACATTGTAGTGAGAACCAAAAAGAGAGAAGAAGCCATCTAGCTAATAACTATGGACCCGAAGGTATGTGGTAAACTACTCACAACTCATCGGAGGGGCTATGGTGTTGATGTAGAAGCCCTCCATGGTCGATTCCCCCTCCGGCGGAGCGCCGACGAAGGCTCCAAGATGGGATCTCACGGATACAGAAGATTACGGTGGTGGAAATTGTGTTTCGTTGGCTCCCTGGATGTTTTCGGGGTACGTAGGATTATGAAGGAGGAAGAAGTACGTCGGTGGCCGCCCAAGGGGCCCACGAGATAGGGGGCGCGCCCAGAGGGGGTAGGCGCGCCCTCCTGTCTCGTGGCCACCTCGGCTGCTTCTTGACTTGCACTCCAAGTCCTCTGGATCACGTTCGTTCCAAAAATCACGCTCCCGAAGGTTTCATTCCGTTTGGACTCCATTTGATATTCCTTTTCTTCGAAATACTGAAATAGGCAAAAAAACAGCAATACGGGCTGGGCCTCCGGTTAGTAGGTTAGTCCCAAAAATGATATAAATGTCTAAAATAAAGCTCATAAACATCCAAATGGGGTAATATAATAGCATGGAATAGTCAAAAATTATATATACGTTGGAGACGTATCAAGCATCCCCAAGCTTAATTCGTGCTTGTCCTCGAGTAGGTAAATGATAAAAACAGAATTTTTGATGTGGAATGCTACCTAACATAATTCTCAATGTAATTTTATTTATTGTGGCATGAATGTTCAGATCCAAATGATTCAAAATAAAAGTTCATATTGACATAAGAAATAGTGATACTTCAAGCATACTAATCAAAGTAATCATGTCTTCTCAAAATAACATGGCCAAAGAAAGTTATCCCTACAAAATCATATAGTCTGGCTGTTGCTCTATCTTCATCACACAAAGTATTTAGTCGTGCACAACCCCGATCACAAGCCAAGCAATTGTTTCATACTTTAGTAATCTCAAACTTTTTCAACTTTCACGCAATACATGAGCGTGAGCCATGGACATAGCACTATATGTGGAATAGAATGGTGGTTGTGGAGAAGACAAAAAGGAGAAGATAGTCTCACATCAACTAGGCGTATCAACGGGCTATGGAGATGCCCATTAATAGATATCAATGTGAGTGAGTAGGGATTGCCATGCAACGGATGCACTAGAGCTATAAATATACGAAAGCTCAACAAAAGAAACTAAGTGGGTGTGCATCCAACTTGCTTGCTCACGAAGACCTAGGGCATTTTGAGGAAGCCCATCATTGGAATATACAAGCCAAGTTCTATAATAAAAAATTCCCACTAGTATATGCAAATGACAACATAGGAGACTCTATATCATGAAGATCATGGTGCTACTTTGAAGCACAAGTGTGGAAAAAGAGATAGTAGCATTGTCCCTTCTCTCTTTTTCTCTCATTTTATTTTTTTCTTTTATTTTTTTTCTTTTCTCCCTTTTTTTTCCTTTTTTTGGCCTTTCTTTTTTCTGTTTTTTCTTTTTGGCCTTTTTTTTGTAAAGTCTGAAGTCTCATCCCGACTTGTGGGGAAATCATAGTCTCCATCATCCTTTCCTCACTAGGACAATGCTCTAATAATGAAGATCATCACACTTTTATGGATTTACAACTCAAGAATTACAACTCAAAGCTAGAACAAGATATGACTATATGAATGCCTCCGGCGGTGTACCGGGATATGCAATGAATCAAGAGCGACATGTATGAAGATTATGAAGGTGTCCTTGCCACAAATACGATGTCAACTACATGATCATGCAAAGAGCAATATGACAAAGTTAATGCGTGTCATAAGAACGGAACGGTGGAAAGTTGCATGGCAATATATCTTGGAATGGCTATGGAAATGCCATAATAGGTAGGTATGGTGGCTGTTTTGAGGAAGGTATATGGTGGGTGTATGGTACCGGCGAAAGTTGCGCGGCACAAGAGAGGCTAGCAATGGTGGGAGGGTGAGGGTGCATATAATTCATGGACTCAACATTAGTCAAAAGAACTCATATACTTATTGCAAAAATCTACAAGTCATCAAAAACAAAGTATTACGCGCATGCTCCTAGGGGGATAGATTGGTAGGAAAAGACCATCGCTCGTTCCCGACCGCCACTCATAAGGAAGACAATCAATAAATAAAATTGTGCTCCAACTTCATCACAAAGCGGTTCACCATACGTGCATGCTATGGGAATCACAAACTTCAACACAAGCATTTTTCATAATCACCCAACTAGCATGACTTTAATATCACTACCTCCATATCTCAAAACAATTATCAAGTATCAAATTGATCATAGCATCCAATTCACTTTCTATGATAGTTTTTATTATACCCAACTTGGAGGCTCATCATTCTAGGACCAAATTTGTAACCATAGCAAATACCACGCTGTTCTAAAAAGACTCTCAAAATAATATAAGTGAAGCATGAGAGACTAGCAATTTCTTCAAAATTAAGCCACCGCCGTGCTCTAAAAGAATATAAGTGAAGCACTAGAGCAAAAACTATCAAGCTCAAAAGATATAAGTGAAGCACATATAGTATTCTAGAAAATTCTAATCAAGTGGGCTTCTCCCAAAAGGTGTGTACAGCAAGGATGATTGTGGTAAACTAAAAAGCAAAGACTAATATAATACACGGCGCTCCAAGCAAAACACATATCATGTGGCGAATAAAAATATAGCTCCAAGTAAAGTTACCAATGAACGAAGACGAAAGAGGGGATGCCTTCCCGGGGCATCCCAAGCTTAGGCTTTTGGCTATCCTTGAATATCTTGGGGTTCCATGGGCATCCCCAAGCTTAGGCTCTTGCCACTCCTTATTCCATAGTCCATCAGAGTTACCCCAGGTGGCAGTGGAGACGGTGCAGGCTTTGGCTTCAGTCTCACTGCCTGAGCCTATGCAGACTGAGGATACTGTTTCCGAGCACGGTTCTGACAAGGCCGAGAGTGACAAATTGTCAAAGTGGGCGGCTAAGAAGAAAAAGCTCACTTGTTTCCGGTGTGGGGAACCGGTCACTTTTGGTCCAATGTACGGTGGAGCTTTGTGATCTTTGCCGGAAGCCTAAACACACAGCGGCTGACTGTCCTCTGATGTTGGGGCCAAAACCATCCGTCCAGATATACGGGGTGTGTTGCTCCAAGTTGATGTTTTTTGAATCTCCGTCTGCGGAACCTTCCGCGCCCATAGTGGAAACCTCCTTCCCCGGTGTTGTGAAGGTGGTCCACGGGCCTTTGACCGAAGCACAGATTATTCAGCAGTTGAGAGAGCTAGCTCCGGGTAATTTTCAGTGGTCCTTACTTAAGCTCTCTGATAACTCGTATAAAGTGGACTTCCCTTCTAAGGAGGATCAGGTGAGGATTGTCAAGTTTGGTATGAGCAGGGTCACAGGCACTAGCTTTGTGCTGGCGTTCGATGAGTGGAAAAAGAAAGAACCACAGGGCACACCTTTAACTCAGATTTGGGTTGGTTTCTCTGGTGCCCCGTCTGCTCCTTTGGACAGCTTTCTGGTGACATGGAGTCTGGGGTCGCTGATCGGTAAGACCGAGCAGGTGGATATGCAGTTCACTCGGGCTCATGGGGTCGCACGGCTGCTAGTCAGTGTCGCCAATATTCAGTACTTGCCAGACGTGGTGCCTTGGACTCACGCAGCGTTCAGACGCTTGGACGCTCACTATGAGGATCCCGATCTTTTCAATGAGTTTGAGGATGATAATCCCATGGACACTTCTGAGGGAGGAGGGGGTTCAGGTACCAGGGATGACAATGCAAAGAGTAATGAGGACAAGGCTTTGGGACCGTCGGGGCAGTCGGAGAATGCCGACTCCACTCTGTTGGGCCATCCTCCACGGTACCAACTACCACGCTCACCGGGTTCTCTTGGGGCCTTCTCGGCGCCGCCGAGATTGTCGAGTGTTAGGGCTGGTCCTCCGAGTCCGAGACTCAGATTATGTTTGGGGAGGTCGGTCGACCACACTGATGAGGTGGGGCAGCAGGCCCCGTCGTCTGTCCCTCGCTTGCCTTCGGCCATGGCTATCGTGGCGGAGCCGGTCGCTGCGGGATGAGCGGACATGCAGGAGGCGAGACCTTCTGGGTCCTTGGTGCGGCCGAGATCGGGGGCGCGCCCCACCGAGAGGTCCCGGATGGCAGGGAAACGGGTGCGCAGGAGGCCGCCCTTTCTCCTGCGGTGGCACTGGAAGGCAGCCTGGTGGGTGCGCTACCTGCGGCACCGGCAGCGCCGTTTTCTTCGGGCACGAGCATCGGCGAGGTGGATACTTCGTCATCTCGGGTAGCTGCTCCGGCGGCTCCGGTGATGGTCTCAGCGGCTGGGGGACGGGCAGGAGGCTCTTCCCCTAGCGCTACTTCGCGCGAGGAGGTCCGCGAGTTGGAGGATTCGGCATCTCTGGTGGCTGCTCCGGTGGCCTCGGTGATGGCCACCGCGGCTGTGGGGCGGCAGAGGCTCTTCCCCTACCGCTGCCAGCGACGAGGTCATCGCGTTGGTGGGATCCGGACCCGGTCTCTGTGGGGAGACGGGTCAGCGGAGACTATAGGAGCACTGGATGTTGATGACATGCACCGAGGTGCGCGTTGAGAGCGCCAAGCTGCGGGACGTCGAGACTACAACTGGTATGTCAGTTAATAAGTCTAATTCTATTATGCATTTTACCAATGAAGAGATTGTTCATAAAGCAAATCAAATAGGAGTTTCTCTTGGTAACGATGATCTAGAGATCTCTAAATCGGTTAATGATATGCTAGACTTGGAAGCTGAACGTGCGTTAGAGCTGATTCGTAACATAGCTGCAGTAAAACCGATGAATGAATCGGAAATTGACAAGCTAGGGGTTAGGGTTCTTGATAGCTTGTGTGCTGATCTTGATCCTGCGGTCCAGACGACGGAGGAGGAGGATGAGTATCCCTCTCCGGTAACCACAAACCAAGAGGTGGCACCTGTGGCCGTAGAGCCTATTTCCGAGCGTGTTGAAATTTTTGATGGTGGGTTTAAGCCTAAGAGGACCTGGAAACGTAAGGTTTATCCGGTGTCATTTGTCGAGAAGCGCTTAGATCCGTATTTCCAAAAAATTTCATGATGAAATATGAAAGGCATTTTTGGAACAGCAGAGGTCTTAAAGACTTGGCTAAAAGACGCTTTCTAGCGTAAGCTTCTATTGAACATCACTTAGACTTTATTGCTTTGTCCAAATCGGGCGAGGTAATTTTTCAAAGACAGCTTAGCACCTTAGCTGGGGGTAGACTTTGATTGGCATTGCCTCCCACCTCGAGGTAGATCCGTGGGGTTTTACTCGGGGTTAAGTGCGATACGTTGGAGGTTCGGAGTGTAGTGATGGGTGAATTTGCGTTAAGTTTAGAGTAAGAACGAAAGTGATGGTTTTGATTGGGCTTTGGTGGCGATCTATGGGGCTGCGAACCCTAACTTAAACCAGATTTCTGGCGGACTTAGTCCGAGTTTGCGGGAATGAGCAACTACCTATCTTAGTGGGAGGTGACTTTAACATTATTCGAAGGAAGGAAGAAAAGAATAATGACAACTTTGACGGCATATGGTCCTTTATGTTCAACACTATCATAGAGAGCTTGGACCTCAAAGAGATAGAGCTTTCGGGTAGGAAATTCACTTGGGAAAACTCTTTACCAGTTCCGACGTTTGAGAAGTTGGACCGTGTTCTGGCAAGTGTTGATTGGGAACAGAAGTTTCCTCTGGTAATCAGTGCAGCGCTGACACGAGGTATCTCGGATCACACACCGCTATTAGTGGATTCTGGGGCTCCAACTCATTTGGGGAATAAGAATATTTTCTCTTTCGAACTTGCTTGGTTTGAAAGAGAAGGATTTATCGATCTATTGGCTAGAGAGTGGGCTAAAGACTCAGGGGGAAGGTCACCCATGGAGCGGTGGCAATGCAAGATTCGTCATCTGCGAAGGTTCCTTCGTGGATGGGCTAAGCATACGAACGGAATCTATAAGGCGGAGAAGGAAAGGCTCCTTATGATGATTCACACCCTAGAGTTAAAAGCTGAAACCTCTGTCTTAGATACCAAATGAGTTGGAGTCTAAAATGGAGGCTGAGCTAAGGCTGAAAGAGCTTCTCCGTGAGGAGGAATTGAAGTGGGCTCTCAGAGCTAAGGTTCGAAAGGTTGTCCAAGGTGAGGATAATGCTCAATTCTTTCATATGATTGCTAACGGAAAGCATCGTAAGAAGAGAATTTTTCAATTAGAACAAGATGAAGGAACGATAGTTGGTCAGGAAAACTTGAAAGTTTACATTACCAACTACTATAAGCAGTTGTTTGGACCTCCGGAAGGGAGTTTTGTGTCTTTGGATGAGTCAAGAGTTGAGGATGTTCCCCAACTCGCATTTGAAGAGAATGAGATTTTGACCCCCTTTTACGGAGAAGGAGGTGTATGAAGCCATTGCACAAATGAAAAATAATAAAGCGCCAGGACCAGATGGGTTTCCGGCGGAGTTCTACAAAAAGTGCTGGCATTTCATTAAAGATGACCTATTGCTCATGTTTCATGAATTGTTTAAGGGTCAGCTTCATTTATTCAAGCTTAATTTTGGAACAATAACTCTTCTTCCTAAGAAGACAGAGGCTATTCGCATTGAGCAGTTTAGACCCATTTGTTTGCTTAATGTCAGTTTCAAAATTTTCACTAAGGTTGGGACGAACCGACTCAAGCAGATAGCGCATACAGTGGTGCAACCGTCCCAGACTGCTTTCATGCCGGATAGAAATATCCTTGAAGGGGTGGTCGTCTTGCATGAAACGCTCCACGAAATTCACTCAAAAAAACTCAATGGGGTGGTTTTTAAAGTGGATTTCGAAAAAGCATACGATAATGTCAAATGGCCTTTCCTTCTTCAGGCGTTGCACATGAAAGGATTTGACAAGGCATGGCGCGACCAAATTGAGTCCTTTACGCAAAAAGGGAGTGTAGGGATTAAAGTGAATGACGATATAGGTCACTATTTCCAGACACATAAAGGCCTAAGACAGGGGGATCCAATGTCACCGATCTTATTTAACATAGTAGCTGATATGCTATCTATTTTAATAGGCCGCCAAGGAGGCGGGCAGGTCTCGGGCTTGGTTCCGCACCTAGTTGATGGGGGTATATCCATTTTGCAGTATGCTGATGATACGATCATCTTTATGGAGCATGACTTGGTGAAAGCTAGGAATATGAAGCTTGTGTTGTGCTTATTTGAACAATTGTCTGGACTCAAGATTAACTTCCACAAGAGCGATTGTTTTACTTTGGAAGAGCTACTGAGGACCAGGAGGCTTATAAGCAATTGTTCGGATGTGAGTTGGGTTCACTACCTTTTACTTACTTGGGCATTCCTATTCATCATCGTAAGCTTACGAACAAGGAGTGGAAGTGTATTGAGGATCGTTTTGAAAAGAAACTAAGCTGTTGGAAAGGGAAGCTCATGTCCTATGGAGGTCGTTTAATTTTGATTAACTCGGTCCTCACCAAGATGCCTATGTTTCATTATCCTTCTTTGAGATCCCTGGGGGTTAGGAAGAGATTAGACTTTTATCGATCCCGCTTTTTTGGCGAACGATGAGCTGAAACGAAAGTATAGGCTTGCCAAATGGGACATCATCTGAGGCCCAAGGACCAAGGCGGTCTAGGCATTGAAAATCTAGAGATCAAGAATAGATGTCTCCTTAGCAAGTGGCTTTTTAAACTTTCATCCGAGACAGAGGCTACTTGGGCACAAATTCTGCGTAATAAGTATCTTCACCCAAAACTTTGGCTCAGTGACGGTGCGCCTAACCGATTCACCGCTTTGGAAAGGGTTGATGAGAGTCAAGCCCTCTTCTTTAACCGGATAAAATTCTTAGTTGGTGATGGAGCTACTACGAGGTTACGGGAGGATACATGGCTAGGAGAAATACCTGCAGCACGTCAATATCCCACATCAGTATAACATTGTTCAACGTCGGGAAGTATACGCTGCAAATGTCTTCTGATCCACGCCTCAATATTAGCTTCCGGAGGACACTAGTGGGTGAAAGATGGGAGGCATGGCTCCGCCTTGTACGACGGTGATGGATGTCCAACTGCCTCGGGACCCGAGATAGGTTGTTTTGGAAATTGACAAAGGACGGTAGGTTCTCGGTTAAATCCATGTATCTGGATGTTAGTAACACTAGTGTCATTCTGTGCTCCAGACATGTCTGGAAAGTTAAGGTACCTTTGCGAATTAAAGTGTTTATGTGGTTTGTGCATAAAAAAGTAATTTTGACAAAGGATAATCTGGCAAAACGCAATTGGGTGGGTTCTGCTAGATGTAGTTTCTGCGATTGTAATGAAACTATCAGACACCTCTTTCTGGATTGTCCACTGGCTAAGCTTCTTTGGCGTTCGATTCATATTGCTTTCAATATTATTCCACCTACTTCTATCAATATGTTGTTTGGAACATGGCTTGATGGGGTAGACTTGGTTTTAGCAAGACACATTCATGTTGGCGCTGTGCCTTGTTATGGGCGTATGGAACTGCAGAAATGATTTGGTTTTTAACGAGCAACGAACTTTCATTTTTGCGTGTTATCTTGAGGGCCACAGCGTTGATCCGTATGTGGTCGCTACTCACTCCGATGGAGGACGGGGCATTTAGCTATGCGTCTACCCGATGGGAGATGGTAGCTCGGGTTATTTTCAACCGGTTTGATGGCGGTCATGTAATAGGATAGGCATGTAGTGCTCCTATTTTTGCCAAATGGTTGTGGCTTCTGTTTACGCTTCGTGTGAGCGGCTTGTCGCCTCTTTATACTTTAAACATGCTGAAGACTTTGTGACACTCTTTATTTCAATATTATGAGCCGTATGCATCTTATTGATGCAGAGGCTGGGGTTGCACCCCTTTTCTAAAAAAATTCCATAGTCCATCAAAGCTCTACCCAAAACTTGAAAACTTCACAACACAAAACTCAACAGGAAATCTTATAAGCTCCGTTAGTGAAAGAAAACAAAACCACCACATAAGGTACTGTAATGAACTCATTATTTATTTATTTTGGTGTTAAACCTACTGTATTCCAACTTCTCTATGGTTTATAAACTATTTTACTAGCCATAGATGCATCAAAATAAGCAAACAACACACGAAAAAGAGAATCTATCAAAAACAGAACAGTCTGTAGCAATATAACTAACGCAAGCTTATGGAACTCTAAACATCCTACCAAAATAGGAAGTCCTGTACAATTTGAATATTGATCAGCAGAAAAAAGAATCAACGCAAAAGCACATTTCTGTGATTTAACAAAACTAAATTCGTGTGCGCAAAGTTTCTGTTTTTCAGCAGAATCAAATCAACTATCATCATAGGTTATCCTATATGTTCTACTTGGCACAAACACTAATTAAAAGATAAAACACATATAAACACAAGGTAGATGCAAAATTTATTACTAAACAGGAACAAAAACAAAAAAACACAAATAAAACTGGGTTGCCTCCCAACTAGCGCTATCGTTTAACGCCCCTAGCTAGGCATAAAAGCGAAGATAGATCTAAGTGGTGCCATCTTTGGCACTAAATTCCTCAATGGAGCACTTAAAATTATTAGGGGTTTCTCCCTTTTTAGAAATGACTAAATCTTTAGGCAAAAATTCAAGAAATTTGTTTGTAGCAAAAGGTTCCTTAACGATAGAGAGACAATTCGGATGAACACTTATGGATTTGGGACCCGCATCTCCCTTACTAGAAGTTTCACCTTTATTTTTAGGAACATAAATAAACTTGGCAGTTTTGGTAGGGGGTTTTGGAGTGTTTTTCATGGAAGAAAATGCGTAACCTAAGTTAGTAACGATATCCTCAAGTTTACCGATTCTTGCAGAATCTAGATCTATTTTTTCATTAACTATAGGTTCTTTCTCTTTAAGATTTTTCAAAGTAACTCCAACCCTAGATCCATATTGGGTAATGTGATTATGAATCTTTTTATCCAAATTTTCAATCAACTCAATAGTAGCAACTTTATTTCAATAATATCAAGCCGTTGCATAACGTGTTCTAAAGTTAAAAGAGTTCCATTAACCAAAAGAGGTGGTGGGCCAAACAAATCTAACATAGCATTATAAGCATCAAACGTATGGCTACTCAAGAAATCCCCTCCGGTAACGGTATCAAGAACACATCTATTCCAAGGAGTAATGCCTACATAAAAATTACGAAGAAGTACAGAAGTAGAAAGCTTCCTAGTAGATTTATTTTGGGCATTGCAAATTCTATGCCAAGCATCTTTTAAGTTTTCTCCCTCCCTTTGCTTAAAATTAAGAATTTCATGTTCGGGAGTAATAATAAGGATAGGAGGACTAGCCATAACGACAAGGTAAACGAACTAACACACGAGCAAACGGAAAAGGCAGGCGAAAGAGAGAGAGAAGATTGGGGAAGAGAGGGCAAATAAAACGGCAAGGGTGAAGTGGGGGAGAGGAAAACGAGAGGCAAATGACAAATAATGTAAATCCGAGGGAGATGGGTTTGTGATGGGTACTTGGTATGTCTTGACTTGAGTGAAGACCTCCCCGGCAACAGCGCCAGAAATCCTTCTTGCTACGTCTTGAGCTTGTGTTGGTTTTCTTTAAGAGGAAAGGGTGATGCGGCAATAGTAGGCGTAAGTATTTCCCTCAGTTTTTGAGAACCAAGGTATCAATCCAGTAGGAGGCTCCTCAAAAGTCCCACACAGCTACACAAACAAACAAAGAAGTCGCAACCAACGCAATAGAGGGGTTGTCAATCCCTTCACGGCCACTTGCGAAAGTGAGATCTGATAGAGATAATATGATAAGATAAATATATTTTTTGGTATTTTATAATATAGATGCAAAAAGTAAAGATGCAAATAAAAGTAGATTGAAAGCTTATATGATAAAAGATAGACCCGAGGGCCATAGGTTTCACTAGTGTCTTCTCTCAAGATAGCATAAGTATTACGGTGGGTGAACGAATTACTGTCGAGCAATTGATAGAAAAGCGAATAATTATGAGATTATATAGGCATGATCATGTATATAGGCATCACATCCGCAACAAGTAGACCGACTCCTGCCGGCATCTACTACTATTACTCCACACATCGACCGACTCCTGCCTGCATCTAGAGTATTAAGTTCATAAAGAATAGAGTAAAACATTAAGCAAGATGACATGATGTAGAGGGATAAACTGAAGCAATATGATATAAACCCCATCTTTTTATCCTTGATGGCAACAATACAATACGTGCCTTGCTGCCCCTGCTGTCACTGGGAAAGGATACCGCAAGATTGAACCCAAAGCTAAGCACTTCTCCCATGGCAAGAAAGATCAATCTAGTAGGCCAAACCAAACTGATAATTCGAAGAGACTTGCAAAGATAACTCAATCATACATAAAAGAATTCAGAGGAGATCCAAATATTTCTCATAGATAAACTTGATCATAAACCCACAATTCATCGGATCTCGACAAACACACCGCAAAAAGAGTTTACATCGAATAGATCTCCACAAGAGAGGGGGAGAACATTGTATTCAGATCCAAAAAGAGAGAAGAAGCCATCTAGCTAATAACTATGGACCCGAAGGTCTGTGGTAAACTACTCACAACTCATCGGAGGGGCTATGGTGTTGATGTAGAATCCCTCCATGGTCGATTCCCCCTCCGGCGGAGCGCCAACGAAGGCTCCAAGATGGGATCTCGTGGATACAGAAGGTTGCGGTGGTGGAAATTGTGTTTCGTTGGCTCCCTGGATGTTTTCGGGGTACGTAGGCTTATATAGGAGGACGTCGGTGGCCGCCCGAGGGGCCCACAAGATAGGGGGCGCGCCCAGAGGGGGTGGGCACGCCCTCCTGTCTCATGGCCGCCTCGGCTGCTTCTTGACTTGCACTCCAAGTCCTCTGGATCACGTTCGTTCGAAAAGTCACGCTCCCGAAGGGTTCATTCCGTTTGGACTCCGTTTGATATTCCTTTTCTTCGAAATACTGAAATAGGCAAAAAAACAGCAATACGGGCTGGGCCTCCGATTAGTAGGTTAGTCCCAAAAATGATATAAATGTGTAAAATAAAGCCCATAAACAAACAAAAGGGGTAATATAATAGCATGGCACAATCAAAAATTATAGATACGTTGGAGACGTATCACCGGCTTACGCTGAGATGCCAACTGGCTTAAGGCATCAGCCGCCTCATTTTACCTGCGATCAATGTGTTCCACTTGATAACCCTTGTAGTGCCCAGCAATAGCGTCAACTTCGCGGCGATAAGGCACCATAAGTGGATCCTTAGAATCCCATGTGCCTGAAACATGCTGAGCCACCAAGTCTGAGTCGCCGAAACATCTCACCTGACTTAAGTTCATCTCCTTAGCCATCCGAAGACCATGGAGCAAGGCTTCATACTCAGCAGCATTGTTAGTACAGGGAAACATCAACCTTAAAACACAACAAAACTTGTCACCTCGAGGGGAAGCTAAAACAACTCCAGCCCCCGAGCCCTCCAATTGCCTGGACCCATCAAAGTGAATAGTCCAATATGTGTTATCTGGCTTCTCTTCAGGCATCTGCATCTTTGTCAAGTAATTGATGAAATCCACAAGTGCTTGACACTTGGTGGTAGTGCGAGGCATATATTTCAAACCATGAGGTCCAAGCTTAATGGCCCACTTGGCTACCCGCCCTGTGGCTTCTCTGTTTTGAATAATATCCCCTAAGGGAGCAGAACTAACCACAGTGATGGGATGACCCAGAAAATATTGCTTAAGCTTCTGGGTGGCCATGAACACCCCATAAACGAGCTTCCGTCAGTGTGGATATCTCTGCTTGGACTCGATAAGCACTTCACTGATATAGTAAACCGGCCATTGAATCGGATATTCCTTGCCTGCTTCCTTCCATTCCACCACAATAGCTACACTGACAGCCCGGGCGTTAGTAGCCACATATAATAACAATGACTCCTTATCAATGGGAGCAGCAAGGACTGGAGGCTCAGCTAGCTGTTTCTTCAAAGCTTCAAATGCATCATTAGCAGATCACCTGCATAAAGTTATCTGCTTCTTCATCATCCGCATGCAAGTGGTATGGCCTTCTCACCCAACCGGCTTATGAACCGGCTTAAGGTAGCAATACGACCTGCCAGACGCTGAACATCATTTGATACACGCCGGCTTTGCCAGGGAGGTAATGGCCTTGATCTTCTCCGGGTTAGCCTCAATGCCTCTGTGAGAAACCAGAAAACCCAAAAGCTTTCCTGCTGGCACACCAAAAATGCACTTGGCCGGGTTAAGCATCATCTTGTAGACCCAGAGATTGTTGAAGGTTTCCTTCAAATCATCTATTAAAGTTTCCTTCTCTCTGGATTTCACCACAATATCATCCACATAAGCATGAACATTGCACCCAATCTGACTGTGAAGGCACTTCTGCACACATCGCTGGTAAGTCGCCTGGGCGCTCTTGAGCCCAAAAGGCATAGGCACATAGCAAAAGGCTACAAAGGGAGTGATAAAAGCTGTCTTCTCCTAGTCCTTAACTGCCATCTTAATCTGATGATAACCAGAGTAAGCATCCAAAAAACTCAAACGCTCACAACCCGCCGTAGCATCAATGATTTGATCAATACGAGGGAGAGCAAAAGGATCAGTCGGACAAGCCTTGTTTAAGTCCGTGTAGTCCACGCACATATGCCAAGTGCCATTCTTCTTAAGCACCAACACTGGATTAGCCAATCACGCAGGATGAAAGAATTCAACAATGAACCCAGCCGCCAAGAGCCGGGCCACTTCTTCACCAATGGCCTTACGCCTCTCCTCATTGAAGCGATGAAGGAATTGCTTGACCGGCTTAAATTTCGGATCAATATTAAGAGTGTGCTCAGCGAGTTTCCTCGGTACACCCAGCATGTCAGAAGGTTTCCATGCAAAGATGTCCCGGTTCTCACGAATGAACTCGATGAGCATGCTTTCCTATTTTGGATGCAGGTTAGCACTGATACTGAACTGCTTGGATGAATCGCCAGGAACAAAGTCAACTAGCTTAGTGTCATCGGCCGACTTATTAACACCGGATCATGCTTTGCAGTAGGCTTTTTCAGAGATGTCATATCAGCCGGATCAACATTGTCCTTATAAAACTTCAACTCTTCTGTTGCACAGACAGACTCAGCATAAGCAACATCACCTTCTTCATAGTCCAAAGCTATCTTCTGACTCCCATGCACTGTAATGGTCCATTTGTAACCCGACATCTTGAGCTGCAAATAAACATAACAAGGCCATGCCATGACTTAGCATAAGCCGGCCGTCCAAATAGAGCGTGGTACGGGCTTCTGATCTTGACCACTTCAAAGGTTAACTTCTCGGCCCTGGAATCATGCTCATCTCCAACGGCCACTTCCAGCTCAATCTTGCCTACAGGGTACACCGACTTACCAGGCACCACTCCATGGAAAACAGTATTGGACGGCTTGAGATTTTTATCGGTTAACCTGATGTGACGGAAAGTATCATAATAAAGGATATTAAGGCTGCTACCTCCATCCATGAGTACCATAGTGAATTTGTATCCACCAACTTGAGGCACCACCACTAAAGCCAAGTGACCCAGATTATCAACCCGAGGCGGGTGATCCTCTCAGCTCCTCATAATGGGTTGCTCAGACCATCACAAGTAATGGGGAACTGCCGGCTCAACGGCGTTCACAACCCTCTTATGGAGCTTCTGGTCCCGCTTGCATAGACTTGTGGTGAAAAAGACGTGGTACTGCCCGCTATTCAACTGTTTCGGATGACTTTGATATCTAGACTGCTGCTGCTGTTGACCCCCTTGACCGGATTGTTGATTGTAACCACCCTGATTACCTTGATTATAACCACCCTGATTACCTTGATGGTGTTGGTGACCCTGGAAACCGGAATTAGAACTGCCACCTTCGTAACCCAGGCCATGAGAACCGCCGCCGCCGGAACCTGAGCCGCCGCCCGGCCCATGATTGTTTTGAAAAAAATCAGAATTTTTGAGCTCCCTCATAATTTGACAATCTTTCCAAAGGTGGGTGGCCGGCCTTTCCTTCGTGCCATGCTTTGGGTACGACTGATTCATCAAATGCTCAAGATTGATACTTGATCCACCAGTCCGAGGAGGTGGCTTCCCCTTACGATGCTGACCATTATTCTGTGTATTGGTACTGGCCACAAAATCCGTATTACTATCAGCCTTGCGCTTACTGTTGCCCCCCTAACTCACCGGGTTATGCTGCTGGCCCTTGGTGTTTCCACTCTTCTTTCCCTTTCCCGGCTTATTATCATCGACTCGGGGTCCTTGGTACTATCAGAGTCGGCATATTTAATTAGAGCTGCCATCAGCTGCCCCATATCATTGCAATCACGCTTGAGCCGCCCCAGCTTCTGCTTAAGAGGCAAAAAACGGTAGTTTTTCTCTAACATTAGAACTGCAGAGCTGGCATTGATGTTATCAGATGAGTTTATTATAGCCTTTGACCCGGTGCACCCAATGGGTCGTTGACTCACCCTCCTCTTGGGCGCAAGCAGATAAATCCACAATCGACATGGGCTGTTTGCATGTATCTTTAAAGTTCTGGATAAACCGGGCCTTTAGCTCACCCCATGACCAGATAGAATTGGCAAGCATCCCTTTTAACCAAGTACGAGCCGTCCCATCTAGCATCATGGTGAAGTATTTTGCACACGCAACATCACTGACCTCCAACAGTTCTATGGCCATCTCATAACTCTCAATCCACGCCTCAGGGGGTAAGTCAGTTGTGTAGTTAGGCACTGAGGGAGTCCTGGATTAGGGGGTGTCCGGATGGCCGGACTATAGCCTTTGGCCGGACTCCTGGACTATGAAGATACAAGATTGAAGACTTCGTCCCGTGTCCGGATGGGACTTTCCTTGGCGTGGAAGGCAAGCTTGGCGATACAAAAATGTAGATCTCCTACCATTGTAACCGACTCCGTGTAACCCTAACCCTCTTCGGTGCCTATATAAACCGGAGGGTTTTAGTCCGTAGGACGGACAACAATCATACCATAGGCTAGCTTCTAGGGTTTAGCCTCTCTGATCTCGTCGTAGATCTACTCTTGTACTACCCATATCATCAATATCAATCAAGGAGGAGTAGGGTTTTACCTCCATCGAGAGGGCCCGACACAGGTAAAAACATCGTGTCCCTTGTCTCCTGTTACCATCCGCCTAGACGCACAGTTTGGGACCCCCTACCCGAGATCCGCCGGTTTTGACATCGATATTGGTGCTTTCATTGAGAGTTCCTCTGTTTCGTCATCTTTAGGCCCGATGGCTCCTCCGATCATCAACAATGATGCGGTCCAGGGTGAGACTTTTCTCCCCGGACAGATCTTTGTATTCGGTGGCTTTGCACTGTGAGCCAATTAAGCTGGCCATCCGGAGCGATCGAAGCTACGCCCGCCATCGTGTCAGTTTGGAAGTTTGAACTACACGGTTGACGTCCGCGGAGACTTGATCTTCGACGTGTTCGAGCCACAGCCAAGCGCGCCACACTGTCATGAAGGGCATGATCTAGCTCTGCCACCGGACAGTGCCCTGGAAGCCGCACCAGTGTCTGCTTCGACCCTTAGCTCGGAGCCGACTGCGCCGATCGAGGACGGATGGCTGGACACCGCCTCGGGGCTGCTATCTCTCGGCGATTGAGCGAACACCAACACTTGTCGCTGCGGCTTCGTGACTCCAAGGTGCCGGACTCCTCTTCGACTCCAAACCTTCATCCCTCGCCAATCGAATCCGATTGGCGCCCGATCATGGAGTTCACTCATCATGGACATCTTTCAAGACTCGCCCTTTGGCAACATCCTGAATTCACTAAAGTCTCTCTTTATCGAGAGCCCTTGCGGATTATGGTCAAGAAGGTTGGGATGCGGACGACGAAGAAATTCAAAGCCCACCCACCACCCACTTAGTAGCCATTGCCGATGATTTAACCGACATACTCGACTTCGACCAAGACATCGACGGTATGGACGACGATGCAGAGAGCGACCAAGAACCAGCACCTCACAGGCAATCGAAGGCCACCTCGTCATCGACATTTACATGGTGGACATCCCAAAAGATGGGAATGGCGATGGAACAACGGAGGATGACCCCTCCAAGAAACAGCCTAAGCGCCAGCGGCACCGCTCTAAATCCCGCCACAGTAAAAACGGCGATTCCGACACGGGAGGCAATAATACCCCGGACAGTGCCGAAGACAACCCCCTCCAGCAAGATTCAGTGCAGGAAGATGGAGAAGCCAGCCCTCATGAGAGAGGGGCAGGCAGAGAGGTAGAGGATGATAATTACATGCCTCCCTCCTAAGACGAGGCAAGCCTCGACAACGACGAATTTGTCGTGCCTGAGGATCCCGTCGAACAAGAGCGTTTCAAACGCAGGCTCATGGCCACGGCAAGCAGCCTCAAGAAAAAGCAGCAGCAGCTTAGAGCTGACCAAGACTTGCTAGCCGACAGATGAACTGAAGTCCTTGCGGCCGAAGAGTATGAACTCGAACGCCCCTCCAAGAGCTACCCAAAACGCATGTTGCTACCCCGATTAGAGGAGGAAGCACCTAAACCTACATCACCAGCGCATGATACAGCAGACCGGCCACCTCGTGGCTGCGACAGAGAGGCCTTTCGGCCCTCCACTCAAGCCGCACCCCGGCGCCGCTCAAAAAATACCAAGACGCGGGAAAATGCGCCAGACCTGCGAGATATACTGGAGGACAAGGCAAGGCAAACAAGATCGATCTACGGATCGCGTGGGCGCCCCATGATACGTGATGATAACCGCCACGCCGGATATGGCAATTCCGGTCGGGCCGAACACAGTAGACAAAGCTCATTTGAGCTGCATCGTGATATAGCCCAATACAGAGGCGCCGCACACCCACTTTGCTTCACAGACGAAGTGATGGATCATCAAATCCCTGAGGGTTTCAAACCCGTAAACATTGAATCATATGATGGCACAACAGATCCTGTGGTCTGGATCGAGGACTATCTCCTCCATATCCACATGGCCCGCGGTGATGATCTACACGCCATCAAATACCTCCCACTCAAGCTTAAAGGACCAGCTCGGCATTGGCTTAACAGCTTGCTAGCAGAGTCAATCGGTTGTTGGGAAGACTTGGAAGCCGCATTCCTCGACAACTTCAAAGGCACCTATGTGCGACCACCAGACGCCGATGACCTAAGCCACATAATTTAGCAGCCAGAGCAATCAGCCAGACAATTCTGGACACGGTTCCTAACCAAGAAAAATCAAATCGTCGACTATCTGGATGCAGAGGCCCTTGCAGCCTTCAAACATAACATCCGCGACGAGTGGCTTGCCCGGCACCTAGGAAAGGAAAAACCGAAATCCATGGCAGCCCTCACAACACTCATGACCCGCTTCTGCACGGGAGAGGATAGCTGGCTAGCTCATAGTAACAACATGACCAAGAGCCCTGGTAATTTGGATACCAAGGACAGCAACGACAGGTCGCGTCGCAACAAGCACAAGCGCCGCATTAACGGCGATAATGTTGAGGATACAACAGTCAATGCCGGATTCAGAGGCTCCAAACCCGGTTAGCGGAAAAAGCCATTCAAAAGAAATACTCCGGGCCCATCCAATTTGGACCGAATACTTGATCGCTCATGCCAGATACACGGCACCCCCGAAAAACCAGCCAACCACACCAACAGGGATTGTTGGGTGTTCAAGCAGGCAGACAAGCTAACTACCGAAAACAATGACAAGGGGCTGCATAGCGATGACGAGGAGGAGCCCCGGCCACCGAACAATAGAGGACATAAGGGCTTTCCCCCACAAGTGCGGACGGTGAACATGATATACGCAACCCACATACCCAAAAGGGAGCGGAAGCGTGCACTAAGGGACGTATATGCGATGGAGCCAGTAACCCCAAAGTTCAATCCGTGGTCCTCCTGCCCGATCACTTTTGATCGAAGGGACCACCCCACTAGCATCCTCCATGGCGGATTCGCCGCATTGGTTCTAAACCCAATCGTTGACGGATTTCACCTCACTAGAGTCCTCGATGGATTTGCGGCAGCAGAAACTGAACCGCTTTTATCGAGATACAATCGCAAGATGGGCATAGACCCTCAAGGATTAAACCCACCAAGACGACCTTCAAAGGCATCATACCGGTGTAGAGGCCAACTGCATGCTCGCCACACTTGAAGTGGTCTTCGGATCACCGGATAACTTTCGAAGCGAGGAATTAATCTTCGACATAGTCCCGTTCCACAACGGCTATCACGCACTGCTCGAACGAACCGCATTTGCAAAGTTCAATGCGGTGCCGCACTATGCATACCTCAAGCTCAAGATGCCAGGCCCTCGAGGACTCATTACGGTCAACGGAAACACCGAACACTCTCTCCGAACGGAGGAGCATACGACGGCCCTCGCGGAAGAAGTACAAAGCAACCTCTTAAGGAAACTCTCGAGTCCGGCTATTAAACGGCCGGACACCGTCAAGTGTGCCCAAAGTAACCAACAACAGGACCGCCTGGCACGTTCCGAGCATGCGTAGCAATGCGGCTCTAACCCCAGCCCTCGTGAAATTGCTGAAAGTGCAACTAATCCCCGGGTGGTTTTGGTAATTAATAACAACATATATATCATTGAACTAATAGTTACTTGAGAATCATTTCAGAGAGTTCATGATATGGGTATGGCAAGGATCAAGAAGTAGACCCCCAAAATGCTAAGGCAAGCATTGGCAAAAGCTCAAGACTCCATTTTGGTTTAGTGATCCAAGATCACATTGAGTCCATAGGAAAAGCCAATACTATTAAAAGGGATGAGGTTATGATGATGATCCGTTTGCTCAAGTGCTTAGTGATACATCTCCTAAACTATCAAAGAACTTTCACCGCCATATACACTCATAAGTAGTCTCGGTCCCACCGATTTTCCAAACTCACCACACCGAGATGAACCACCTCAGCCATAAGCCAAACCCTAGCAAACTCGGATTTTCCGATTATGAACTCGGTCTCACCAAACATGAGTTGCCAAGCTTCAGAATCATCACATCAAATCGGTGTCACCGAGATGATGAAGTCGGTCCCACCAAACTGGCTTGCTCTTGTAATTGCACGAATGGGACTAACCGAGATTGTATTTTCGGTCCCATCAAAATCCCAACGCTCACATTATTTGAACTATCGGTCTCACCGAAGTTGTCCACTTCGGTCCCACCGAGATTGCTCAAATGTGTGTAACAGTTGGATTTTGTGTGGAGGCTATAAATACCCCTCCACCCCTCTTCATTCGTGGAGAGAGCCATCGAAAGAACTACCACTCCTACCTTACATTTCGAGAAGAGAACTACCTACCCTTGTGTTGAGATCAAGTTGCTCCACTCCCACCATATGAAGCTTGATCTCTAGCCTTCCCAAGTTGCTTTCCACTCAATCCTTTCTTCCACCACAGCCAAATCGGTGAGGAGAGTTGAGTGTTGGGGAGATTATCATTTGAAGCACAAGAGCAAGGAGTTCATCATCATCTACAACATCTATTACCTTTTGGAGGTGGTGCCTCCTAGATTGGTTAGGTGTCGCTTGGGAGCCTCCGTCGAGATGTGGAGTTGAACCAAGAAGTTTGTAAGGGCAAGGAGATCGCCTACTTGTGAAGATCTACCCCGAGTAAGGCTAGCCCTCCGTGGGCGTAGGCCATGATGGAATAGACAAGGTTGCTTCTTCGTGGACCCTTCATGGGTGGAGCCCTCCGTGGACTCTCGCAGCCGTTACCCTCCGTGGTTGAAGTCTCCATCAACGTGGAAGTACGATAGCACCACCTATCGAACCACGAGAAAAATCACCGCTCTCCAAAATTGCGCTTGCTCTTCTCCACCTCTCTTTACTACATGTGCAATTTACTTTCCGCTGCCTATACTCTAGAATTGCATGTGTAGGGTGATACTTGACTTGATCATAATTGTGAATCTGCCAAAACTGTTCTTTGTCAAAAGGCAGAATTTTTATATTGTCAAGTAGTCTAATCACCCCCTCTAGACATACTTTCGATCCTACAAGTGGTATCGAGCTTTGGTCTCCATTGTATTGGTTTCCATTGCATTGACTCCATAAGCTTGGTTTCACAACCTAGGAGAGTATGGCGTCTAGTGAGGGTAATTTTCAGAGAGGTCCTTACTTTGATGGTACAAACTTTGCTAGTTGGAAGCATAAAATGAAAATGCATATTCTTGGTCATAACCCAGCCGCATGGGGCATTATTTGTGTTGGTATGCAAGGTGAATTCTTCGAGGAAGGAAAAGTTCGGATCGCGGCTTCAACGGAAGAATTGCGGATGTTGCAAAACAATGCTCAAGCTTGTGACATTCTCTTCAATGCCTTGTGTCCCGAGGAGTTCAACAAAATCAGCCGCCTTGAGAATGCAAAAGAGATTTGGGATACTTTGGTTGAAATGCACGAAGGTACCGAGTCCGTGAAGGAATCAAAGCTAGATATTCTTCAAGGTCAACTTGACAAGTTCAAGATGAAGGATGGTGAAGGAGTCGCTGAAATGTACTCTAGGCTTGCTCTAATCACAAATGAGATTGCCGGCTTAGGAAGCGAAGAAATGACCGACCGATTCATCATCAAGAAGATTCTCAGAGCTTTGGATGGAAAGTATGACACCGTGTGCACTTTGATCCAAATGATGCCAAACTACAAGAATCTCAAGCCAACCAAGTCATTGGAAGAATTGTTGCTCATGAGATGACACTTAAGGATAAGGAAGAGCTTCACAACAAGTCAAGTGGTGCTTACAAAGCTACAAGTGATGCTCCCACAACCTCAAGTGACAAGTTAGTTTCCAATGAAGAGATAAGCCTAATGGTCAAGAACTTCAACAAATTCTACAAGAATAGAGGCAAAGAGAGAAGCTCAAAGTCTAGATCATATGATGAAAAGAGATCTTCTAGTCGTGATCGAAATCTGCTACAATTGTGGAAGACCCGACACTACTCAAATGAGTGTACGGCTCCCGACAAGAGAAGAGAAGAATCTCCAAGAAGAAGAAGCTCAAGAGATCAGTCACCTCGAAAGAGAGAAGGAGCAGAGATGATCGTTATGAACGAAGATCCTCTCGGAGAAGCAAGGATTCGGAGAGGAAAGACAAGTCATCAAGGAGCTACACAAGAAGAAAACATCAAGCTCATGTAGGTGAATGGGTCTCCGCTCCGACTCGACAATCAATCCGAAGGAAGCTATCACTCCAACTCCGACTACACCAAGATGAAGGTGTTGCGGTCTTGCTCTCGATCCTCCAACTCCAACTCCTACGACTTATTTGATTCACCAAATGAGGGAATTGGAAGATGCTTCATGGCTAAAGGCCCCAAGGTATCACACCCTGAATTCATTGACTTCAATAGTGATGAGGATGACTTGCTTGGTGAAGATGAGCTCTTGCTTGATAAATCCAAAGGAGCCTAGTAACGATGAACATGCTAGTAGTCTTTATAGTCGAGAAGAGTCGAATGACAATGCTATGAAGGAGATTGAGCATCTACCTAAAGAACTAAACACTCTTAAGTTAGCTCATGAAACAACTCAAGAAGATCATAGAGAGCTCCTAAGATCTCATGAGAAGCTACGCTTCGAGAAGCTCACTCTAGAGCAAGAACATGAGTTTCTAAAAGCAATCAATGACGATCTTCGAAAGAAGAGTTCTTCATATCTTGCCAAACGACTTCTCTTGTCTAATTTCTTGCCACCCATTAAGACTAAGCATGACAAGCATAAGAAAAATTCTTTCTCTAGTAGTAACAATAACCATGCTAAATCCAATGTTGTTGCTTCTAGTAGTTCTCTTGATTCCACTAACAATGTTTCAAGCCAAGTTACACTTGAGCATGAGAATAGTTTATTGAAAGGGATCATAGAGAAAGGTGTCTACAAGAGCCTTGCCGGAAGCAAGAACTTTGAGGAAATTGTTCGCAAGCAAGGAAGGCACCGGAAGAATCAAGGAATTGGTTTTGAGCGAAAGTTCAACGCCGAAGGTGTTGAATGGGAAGAAGGTCAATATCCTACTCCACAGTTCGTTCCTCAAAAGGAGAAGTATGATCCTACTTCTTCCAATGTGGAACAAGCTCAAGATGACCTTCCACCACAAGACCACAAGCTAAAAGGCAAGGACAAGCTTCAAGAGGAGATTGATGCATTTGTTGAAGCACCTCAAGCCATGGCCAAGTGGATTCCCAAGGAAACGTCAAGTTCTAATTCGTCAAGCTCAACTACAACCCCAAGGATTCCCATCAAGATGATGTGGATCCCGAAGAAGAAGAACTAGAAAGTTCTTGAGGGTGACTCCGCCAACATACTTCACTCACATTCATTTTGGCAAAAACTTGTGCAATCAACTTCCACATCGTGCACTAGTTCATGGAGTCACAAACCCTCTTGTTGGTAAGTCAAGGGACAAGGTAATCATTGCTTTCATGGACATCATCTATTGTGAACTTCAATCTATGTCCATGGATATCCTTGTTTGTTCCTTGTGGGACTAACCCATGTAGGTATTGAAAGTGCCCAATCCAAAGGATAGCTCCCAACTCTTGATGATCTCCATCAACTTTGAGCATCCACATCTTCAACATCTACATGAAGTCTTCTACGACAACCCAAGGTTAGTTTGACCCTTTAAAGGGGTTCTCACATCTAGGGGAGCTTTGCTCTAAAAATTGAGCTAAAGCATCTTCAAATGATGTGAACACATCAATGCTTTATGTAAAAGTGGTAACCCCACTTGTGCTTAAATGATGAGTATGACCTATGATCAAATGTTCTCATTTGGCTCCTAAGTCAATATACTCATATAAAGATGACCTAGTCATCGACAAATTGTGTGTTAGTTGCTAGAGTTTTGGTTGTGCATGTTTGACACATATTTTATTTGCTATCTTATTGTGTGAGCATGTTGGATGCATGACTTTATCCATTCGAGGACATCCATTTGTTGTTTTGGTCGTTTTGATTTTTCTGACCAAATGGATGGACAAGAATGCCTAAGTACCTCCCCTAGCTATCTATGCTTTCTTGTCTCAAATTCTATTCATGCTTACATCACAAATTTTGAACAAGTCATTTTCGGACCCTCCGGTGAGGAGCACTTGAGCCACCGATCCGTCAAAGGCTAATTTCCAAAACCTTCTAATTGATTTCGGTCGGACCAACTCACTCAAACTCGGTCGAACCGAAAGCATTTGGACTGATCTAGGTTTTCATCTCGGTGAAACCGAGTTGTGATTTTCGGCGTGATCAAGTGCATAATCGCCTAGCGCTTATCCATCTTGGTGCCACCGAAGTTTTACAACTCGGTCCCACCGACAGCGAAGGGGTATATATTCGAGGGCCGCTGTTGATTCCTCCTTCAAACGTTTCGCCCCACCCTTTGCTGCCGCCGCCTTGGTCTCCGGATCGTCGCCGTAAATGCTTTGTGCGCCCTCGCAGCAGTCTCTGTCCGCCAAGCGGACATCTCCTCCGAGCCGTTGCCGCCAGAGAAAAACTCCACTAAGTTAGGGTGAGTTTTGATCCCACTCGTGCTCCCATCTCCGATTCAATGCACGCTTGGATTGCCTAGTATCTTGCCACGATTGAAATTCTCCTGTACACCGATTGGTTCGTTTGAACTAGATTCGAGTAAAAGTTTTAGGGTTAGGTTTCCGCGAACACATCTCGGTGAGACCGATTTTATATTTTCGGTATGACCGATTTGGCCTATGGCCATTGCCTTTGCACCCTTCGGTCCAACCGAAGTTGTGCAAAATCGGTGTGACCGAAATGAAAATTCTGTGAAACCCTAGTGTTTTCGGCAGATCGAAACCCACTTCGTCAAACCGAAAGTGGTGTGCCAAGCTCTGCTTAACACTTCGGATTCACCGAATCTTAAACTCGGTCGACCAAATGTCTTCTGTGAAAACTTAATACTAGAATTTGAACTCATTTTTTTTTGCAAAACTTCTGCAGCTTTGTGATGACTCTTCTTCTCTACCTACACCTTATCTATTCACAGGTTGTCGGCCATGTCGATGCCAGTGTGATGTAAAAGGTCGAGACACCCATTGCGACATTCCAGAGGCGAGCACTAGTCCCGATCCTAGTAGCTCATCCGATGATGGTGAGAGGAGTACACCAAGTGGCATGCCTCCTGCAGCCACCAGAGCTAGAAAGAAGAGGAATTCAGATGATGAGGATTCAGATTTTGTTGTTGAGGAAGAGGTGACCTCAAAGCCTAAAGGAAGGTTGTTGCCAAAGAGCAACAAGGTCAACAATCTAAGAAGGGCACCAAAGAAAGTCAAGCGATCAACTGTTGCTAAGAAGCTGAATTTGGGAGAGGCAATGCAAGCAAAGTGAAGAAAACTCCAAGAGAAAGAGGATAGTGCATGATGCAGCGAAGAGAGGATGAGGATGAGGAAGCACCCCAGCCTCCTCCTCGAAGCCAAGTTCATGGGTGATGCCATTAAGGCCGGAGCCACATCAAAGCCCAAGAAATCTGCTCCAGCTAAGGCAGCTCCAAAGAAAGCCTACTGCAAGGCCCAAGAAGACCGTCGAAACATTCCAAATACGAGAAGAACAAGGATGATGTGCCACCACTGAGTCGACGATGAAGGACCAGTTTTGCTGAAACTTCGTCCAAAACTGCCACTCCATAATGATGATCATCCTCAAGCCGAGGATATGAAGGCAAGGAAAGATAAAGGTCTCGGGCTATGGAGACAATCGACCCATATGCCGTGAGGAGAAGAACTGCTTGTAGATCCCAGATTTCACACCGAGAGCAGCAGACTTCTATGAGACCGTCTTGATGGACAAGAAGCCCATAGTCGCAGACACCGATATGTTGATTTGGAAGTACATTGACAAATAAGAGCACAGAGATTTCTTTCCACATGTGCATGAAAGTTTCACTGCATGTGGTATTGCAGATTTTGTAGGTCAGAAATTGACCAGTTGGGACGATGAGATGATAATGCAATTTTATGCCACACTCACTTCTACCCTGATGGAAAGATTACGTGGATGACTGAAGGTCAAAGGTATTCTTCTTCTGTTGAAGAATGGGCAGAAATTCTGAATGCTCCAGTGCAACGAGAAGATGATATTGATGTATATGGGATTCCAAAGAAGAATCATGAATCCATGAAGAACATGTACAAAGAGATTCCAACAAAGGATTTGGGAATCTGGAAGCTCGCTCGATCTACTATCTCGAGCAAAGGCTTACCTACCACTAATACCATTTTGAGGCATACCTTGATGCCCAAATCTGGAGATGATCGCATGATCGAGAGGATACTCTATCAACATGCTGCACATACTTGATGAGAAAGCACCTTTCAAGGTGATGGACTTGATGGTAGAGACCATTAAGAGGACTGCAATGACCGTAAAAGGTCATGTGGATTTGCCCAGATTCGGATGCTTATCAATGCCAAGTTTGGCACGGGCACATTCTTGTTGGATAGAGAACATTTACCGTTGCAGCCAGAGCATGAAGACAATGTTGTTGTGATGGATGAGGAGGATTCGACATCTGTTGAAGGTCAAGCCAAGATCGAAGCTGCTAAGAAAGCCAAAGCTGACAAGGAAGTAGCAGCAGCAGCAGCTAAACCAAAGAGTTTCGGAGAGCAAATTCTTGAAGCTACTCAAAGGATTGAACAACGCTTTGCCAGCATTGTACAGCCTCGGAGAGCTTAGAGAGGATTGTTGAGGACAAGATCCACGCCTGGGCGTGAAGTCGATCAAGTACAAGTGACCGCCAACAAGCTCGAGGCGATATTGAGGAAGCAAAGCGAGAAGGAAGAGCTTATCCGTGAGTTGCGGATGACTTAGTCCAGATTCTCATCAACAGATCGCTCCGGTTCCCAAAGGACCCCGATAAGCTGCTATTCCAATGGATCGACACGGGACTACAGCTTTAGCAACTCCCACAGCCCAGCGATTACTCCAACTCCAGCTCCAAAGGACCACTCCTCCAAAGACAGACATCACCTAAAGTCTTCGCCGATGTCTGTCATATACACTCCGACATCAACCTGCACGGAGCCGCCAAAGAGAGTCCACAAAGGACGCTTAGCTCTATGCTTTTTCGAACTTTTTGGTAACTTGTTGCCAAAGGGGGAGAAATTGTATAGATCATAGGACTTCGAGAGAGAGAGTGTTGTTGTCTTTGCGCTTTTGCTCTTTCGTTCTTTTGCGGTTTCTTTGAGATACTTTTGGTTTTCGAGACATTCAATTGGTGTTTGATACTCCGCTTCATTCTACCTTAATGAGTGCTTGGTCGTACTATGCTTTAATGTGTGCTTAATGCTTATCATATGCCATTCCTATCTCGTATGACCATTTACTCATGTCTTGGTGATTGGGTGCATGCTGTTCATTCTTATCATTTTGTGCGCTCCACCAAGATGTATGTGACATGGAAGAGTGACATTCAGTGTGTTTGATACTCCGTTTCATTCTACCTTAATGAGTGCTTGGTCGTACTATGCTTTAATGTGTGCTTAATGCTTATCATATGCCATTCCTATCTCGTATGACCATTTACTCATGTCTTGGTGATTGGGTGCATGCTGTTCATTCTTATCATTTTGTGCGCTCCACCAAGATGTATGTGACATGGAAGAGTGACCCATGATCCTAATCGATTGTGCATTTGCATTCAAACGCAAATCTTAAATAATGCACAAATTTAGGGGGAGCTCTTACTTATCACATACTTCTCAAAGCGATAATATTATTCATTGATTATATCCTTTGTCGAAGCTTTGATCTATATGTTGTCATCAATTACCAAAATGGGGGAGATTGAAAGTGCAACTAATCCCCGGGTGGTTTTGGTAATTAATAACAACATATATATCATTGAACTAATAGTTACTTGAGAATCATTTCAGAGAGTTCAATGATATGGGTATGGCAAGGATCAAGAAGTGGACCCCCAAAATGCTAAGGCAAGCATTGGCAAAAGCTCAAGACTCCATTTTTGGTTTAGTGATCCAAGATCACATTGAGTCCATAGGAAAAGCCAATACTATTAAAAGGATGAGGTTATGATGATGATCTGTTGCTCAAGTGCTTAGTGATACATCTCCTAAACTATCAAGAACTTTCACCGCCATATACACTCATAAGTAGTCTCGGTCCCACCGATTTTCCAAACTCACCACACCGAGATGAACCACCTCAGCTATAAGCCAAACCCTAGCAAACTCGGATTTTCCGATTCTCAACTCGGTCTCACCGAAACATGAGTTGCCAAGCTTCAGAATCTTCGTCATCAAATCGGTGTCACCGAGATGATGAAGTCGGTCCCACCAAACTGGCTTGCTCTTGTCATTGCACTAATCGGACTAACCGAGATTGTATTTTCGGTCCCACCGAAAATCCCAACGTTCACATTATTTGAACTATCGGTCTCACCGAGTTGTCCACTTCGGTCCCACCGAGATTGCTCAAATGTGTGCAACGGTTGGATTTTGTGTGGAGGCTATAAATACCCCCTCCACCCCCTCTTCATTCGTGGAGAGAGCCATCAGAAAGAACTACCACTCCTACCTTACATTTCTGAGAAGAGAACTACCTACCCTTGTGTTGAGATCAAGTTGCTCCACTCCCACCATATGAAGCTTGATCTCTAGCCTTCCCAAGTTGCTTTCCACTCAATCCTTTCTTCCACCACAGCCAAATCGGTGAGGAGAGTTGAGTGTTGGGGACATTATCATTTGAAGCACAAGAGCAAGGAGTTCATCATCATCTACAACATCTATTACCTTTTGGAGGGTGGTGCCTCCTAGATTGGTTAGGTGTCGCTTGGGAGCCTCCACGAGATGTGGAGTTGAACCAAGAAGTTTGTAAGGGCAAGGAGATCGCCTACTTCGTGAAGATCTACCCTAGTAAGGCTAGCCCTCCGTGGGCGTGAGCCATGATGGAATAGACAAGGTTGCTTCTTCGTGGACCCTTCGTGGGTGGAGCCCTCCGTGGACTCTCGCAGCTGCTACCCTCCGTGGGTTGAAGTCTCCATCAACGTGGAAGTACGATAGCACCACCTATCGGAACCACGAGAAAAATCACCGCGTCTCCTAAATTGCGTTTGCTCTTCTCCACCTCTCTTTACTACATGTGCAATTTACTTTCCGCTGCCTATACTCTAGAATTGCATGTGTAGGGTGATACTTGACTTGATCATAATTGTGAATCTGCCAAAAACTGTTCTTTGTCAAAAGGCAGAATTTTTATATTGTCAAGTAGTCTAATCACCCCCCTCTAGACATACTTTCGATCCTACAATTGCGAAACCAGTACTACGCGTACATAATTACGCTCTGGAAATACCATGGGCATAGGGGGAGGGGCACGACCACGGCAGGCCTGCACGCGCTCAACCGCACTGTGGGCTCCCAATTGTGTCATTCTTCTTTTTTCTCTTACTTCCAGGACTCCTTTCTCAAGAAGCCCTATCCGGCAGTAGAATCGCCGAACACACGATGCAACAGCCAGGGAAGCTAAAAGCTACGTCGAGTGTCCAGGTGGTCTCTATAACGAGTAGTATACTTGTTTTACATAACATCCCACAGCTCGCTCCTGGAGGGAGACATGTCAAATAGTCCCGTCCCTTGCTTATCACACTATTTGTATCGTTCTGCTTTTACCGCAGCTTTTTTGAATAAACAATGCATAGCTTTTGCCTATTATTGCATTCCTTTTTTTATTTTATCTATACATGTTCACTTATGACATGTTGCACCCGTACGTTTTGGTACGACCAAATACACCAGGGGCTTAAGTACACCAAAATATGGTGTGATAAGTCCGAACTCTTTCACAAGTGCGGCACCCCGAACTTATAGCATTATATGCATCGGCTCCGAATCATGTCTTGGGTCAATAGTTGGGTTTGCCTGGCCCCATGTTTTGGTACCTTACGCCCCGTTATATCGGCTAAGGTAGCGCTGGGAGAACCACTGCGATTGTGCCCCGGTTGAGCTGGGTTAAGCACCTCAGTGGAGAAAGCTAAAACTGACCGTCATGATAGGGCGAGAGCCGGTCGCTGTTCGAGAGGTTTTTCGAGTCCCTAAAGACTTATGCCGCTTAGAGCGATGAGTCGGCTTTGTCCGGCCCAGGCGTGGATAGTGCCCCGAACTCGGTCTTCCGAATACTAGGTGCTTCGCCAAAATTTAAAATTATAGAATTCTATGGCTAAGTGAGAGTGCTCAAGCATTATAGTCCGGTTGCCTTGTTCATTGCGTTGAGCGCCTCCCTCAAAGGACCCAAGAATGGGAAAAAGTGCGCTCAAGTTTATCCTGAACACCCCAGCACTCATGGCATGGGGGCAGAAGCCGACGACTCGCCATCTCTCAAATTTAATAAACGGCCGCACATAAGGTAATATTTTAAATTCACAAGAGTTGCTTAGCGCATATGAACAAGTTTTCAAGCGCATAAGATAACAAATGCGAAGTTTACTCAAAATTACATCTTTGGAGCATTCACCGCTATAAGGCGGGCACCCTTCAGACGCCTCGATAATACATCTCGGGCTTGCGATACTCCCCGCCCGGCGGCGGAGCGTCCGTCACAAGCTTCTCGGTCCATCTTGCCCAAAGCACTTTAGCATGGGCAAGGCCCTCACGGCACCTTCGATGCAGACGGAGCGCTGACGACTTCAATCCATGGACAAAGGCCCACCAGCCGCCTCACCAGCCCGGTAGCTCCTGTGCATGGCCTCCTTTGGCCACAAATGAACAATGAGGCCCTTCATGGCCTGTTCGACCACCTTATGGAGCTCGACCAGCTGCTTCACTGGTCGCTCAAGGGCACTGGTGTCCGCCTCAAGATATCGAGACGAGAACACCTTCTCCGCCGAGCTCCTTCCTCGCCCGGAGAATGTGGCAGCGTCGGACACACTGCGGGGTAGATTTGCGAATGCTCCTGGAGAGCTCCGGATTCGGGTAAGTAACAAGTAATTCACTTTCATGTGCTTGCTTTGCATGAAGAATGCCTTACCCGTCGCTATCTTCTTTATTGCCTCAATTTTCTGGAGGGCTTTTTGGGCTTCGGCCTTAGCGGCTTTGGCGCTCTCAAGAGCCGAGGCGAGCTCGGACTCTCGAGTCTTTGAGTCACGCTCCAACCTCTCGTGTTTTCCACGAGAGCCTGGAGCTCTTGCCGCACCTCCACCACCAGCGCCTCCTGATTCTCTCGCTCGGTGCGTTCCGTGGCCGCATTGCTTTCGGCCCTGGACACCGCTTCCTTCAGGGTCGCCACCTCATTCATGGCCCCTGCAATTCTCACGTTATTCCCGTTATTTTTTGCAACCACATTTTTTATATACTTCCATAAGGTATTACTTACCTTCCTTGTCCTCGAGCTACTTCTTGGCAAGGCCGAGCTCGCTCTCGACCGCCGAGGCTCGCTTCAATGCATTGACCTCCACAACAAGGCGGCAAAGGTCAACAAATACAGCCTGCATTCCCATATTGACATACTTATGTTAGACTCCTGTATATCTTTTAGATCCTCAATTCGGCTTTTCTTTCCTAACACCAAACCGAGCATCAGGCTACTGCCTATGCGTAATATTTTTACATATCTTAATACATACCTCAAAGCCTGTTAGAAGGTCTGGCACAGCTTCACCACCGGCTCTTGGCGGATCGAACTTTCTCGATCACCACACTCATAATAAAGGCGATGTTCCTCGTTGATGGAGGCGCCTTTAAGCGCCTCCCAAAGAATTATCCGTGCCTCCAGCTGGACGGAGGTCACCGGTGTCGCAGCCTCACCCTTCTTTCAAGGGGCCGCCGGGACTCGGAACAACCGAAGGTTCCGGCAGGGGTCCGCCTGTGGCCTGACTTAGAGCCCTTTGGGGTTTGATCCCCCTCGTGCCCAGAGTACGGGAGGTTGCCTTGCGGCACCTCCAGGACCCCCTCCTCCTAGCTGGGCCCCTTTTGGGACCCCACCTCGGCGTCATCCGTAGCACGAGGAGAGGAGACGGCCGGAAGTGAAGTGCTATTCACGTCCAACGAAGCCAGGGAGCCGCTCGTTGAAGTGTCGAGCCCGTCCTTGGGCAGGCTGCAGGGTTATATTCGACGTTAGGAGATTCTATGCGCAAATGAAACGCCATGAGTTATTCTGGTATTCGGACACTTATGAAGTCGCTAGGGGCTTAGTCCTGGGTGGCCACTCCTCTTCATCGTCATCGACGTTGGTGGAGTAGTCCGGAGGGAGGGTCCTTCCCTTCTTGGACCCTTTGGCCTCCCCCGTTGGGGCGGCCTACCTTTTCTTCTCTCCCCCCACTGGGGGAGAGGCCTCTTTTTCATCCTCCTCGCCTTCACGGTAGGAGTCTGCCTCGGAGTCATCGGACGATGAGTCCGACAACACCTGGCGCCGGGAACTTTTTCGAGTTCCCGTGGCCTTCTTCTTGGCCTTCTTCTCCGGCACCACGTGAGGTGCCGGAACCAGCAGCCCCATCAATCGGGCGTCCGCTGGGTCTTCTGGCAAGGGAGCCGGACAGTTAACATGCCCGGACTTCTTCTGCCAGGCCTGTCAAAGGTAAGGGAGTTTAGATCCCGCATAGAGTCAAACTATGGAAAATAAGTGTCCTGTAAAGGGTAAAGTAGCTTACCTCGCCGGCTTGACGCTGCGAGCTGAATCCGCGATCTTCGATAGCGGATGCGGGAGCCTCAGCACCCTTGAACAGCACCTTCTAGGCATCTTCGTACGTAGTGTCGAAGAGCCTGCTCAAGGTTTGGTGCTGTGTCGGATCAAACTCCCACAGGCTGAAGGCCCGTTGTTGGCACAGGAGGATCCGGCGGATGAGCATGACTTGGACTATGTTGACGAGCTTGATCTTCTTGTTCACAAGGTTTTGGACGCAGGTTTGGAGTCCGGTCAGCTCTTCCGAATTACCCCATGTTAGGCCCTTCTCTTTCCAGGAGGTGAGCCATGTGGGGATGCCAGATCGGAACTCGGGGGCCGCTTCCCATTCAGGGTCACGCGGCTCGGTGATGTAGAACCACCCCGATTGCCACCCTTTGATGGTTTCCACGAAGGAGCCCTCAAGCCATATAACGTTGGGCATCTTGCCCACCATGGCGCCTCCACACTCCGCCTGCTGGCCCCCCACTACCTTCGGCTTGACATTGAAGGTCTTCAGCCATAAGCCGAAGTGGGGCTTGATGCGGAGGAAGGCCTCGCACACGACGATGAACGCCGAGATGTTGAGGACGAAATTCGAGGCCAGATCATGGAAATCCAGGCCGTAGTAGAACATGAGCACCCGGAAAAATGGGTGAATTGGAAAACCTAGTCCGTGGAGGAAGTGGGTGAGGAACACCACCCTCTCATGGGGCCCGGGGTGGGGATGAGCTGCCCCTTGTCGGGGAGCCGATGCACGATGTCGCTGGACAAGTATCCGGCCTTCCGCAACCTCTTGATGTGCCCCTCCGTGACGGAGGAGGCCATCCACTTGCCTCCCTCTCCAGACATGGCTAGGGAAGGTTGAGGTGAGATGTGCGGACTTGGGTGCTGGAGCTCGAGTGCGCAGAAATGGATAAGCGAAGGAGGAAGAAGGCGTAGGTAAAAAGGTGGATCCTTATCCCCTTATATGGACGGACGAAACTATACGTCCCACTAGCCTGGTAAAACTCGCTTATCTCCCAAGCGCCATAATCAATGGCGCGGTTGGGTTACCCACGCCCGTATTGATGAGAATCCCGGAATAAGGGGACACGTGTTGGGGAACGTTGCATAAAATAAAAAATTCCTACGTTCACCAAGATCAATCTATGAGTTCATCCAGCAATGAGAGAGGGGAGTGCATCTACATACCCTTGTAGATCGCGAGTGGAAGCGTTCAAGAGAACGGGGATGATGGAGTCGTACTCGCCGTGATCCAAATCACCGATGACCAAGTGCCGAACGGACAGCACCTCCGCGTTTAACACACGTACGGAGCGGATGACGTCTCCCGCGCCTTGATCCAGCAAGGAGGAGGGAGAGGTTGAGGAAGAAGGCTCCAACAGCAGCACGACGGCGTGGTGGTGATGGAGTGACAGTTCTCCGGCAGGGCTTCGCCAAGCTCACGCGGAGGAGGAGAGGTGTTGGGGAGGGGAGGGGCTGCGCCTTGGATCTTGTGTGTAGCCCTCCCCACGCCCCTCTATTTATAGGGGAAGGGGAAAGGGGGTCGCCCCCCTCTAGATGAGATCTAGAGGGGGGGCGGCGGCCAAGGGGAGGGGGCTTGCCCCCCAAGCAAGGGGGGCGCCCCCACTAGGGTTCCCCCCCAAACCCTAGGCTCATGGGCCCAAGGGGGGATGCCCCCAGCCCTCTAGGGGCTGGTTCCCTGACCACTACGGCCCATGAGGCCCTCCGAGAGAGGTGGCCCCTCCCGGTGGACCCCCAGAACCCCTCCGGTGGCCCCGCTACAATACCGATATGACCCCGAAACTTAACGATGACCGTATGACAACTTCCCATATACAAATCTTCACCTCCAGACCATTCCAGAACTCCTCGTGACGTCCGGGATCTTATCCGGGACTCCGAACAACATTCGGTAATCACATACAAGTCTTCCTAATAACCCTAGCATCACCGAACCTTAAGTGTGTAGACCCTACGGGTTCGGAGACATGCGATATGACCGAGACGCCTCCGGTCAATAACCAACAGCGGATCTGGATACCCATGTTGGTTCCCACATGCTCCTCGATGATCTCATCGGAGGAACCACAATGTCGAGGATTCAATCAATCCCGTATACAATTCCCTTTGTCAATCGGTACGTTACTTGCCCGAGACTCGATCGTCGGTATCCGAATACCTTGTTCAGTCTCGTTACTGGCAAGTCAATTTACTCGTACCGTAATGCATGATCCATTGACGAGACACTTGGTCACATTGAGCTCATTATGATGATGCATTACCGAGTGGGCCCAGAGATACCTCTCCGTCATACGGAGTGACAAATCCCATCCTCGATTCGTGCAACCCAATGACACTTTCGGAGATACCCGTAGTGTACCTTTATAGTCACCCAGCTACGTTGTGACGTTTGGCACACCCAAAGCACTCCTACGGTGTCCGGGAGTTGCACAATCTCATGGTCTAAGGAAACGATACTTGACACTCAGAAAAGCTCTAGCTAAACGAACTACACGACCTTTGAGCTATGCTTAGGATTGGGTCTTGTCCATCACATCATTCTCCTAATGATGTGATCCCGTTATCAACGACATCCAATGCCCATAGTCAAGAAACAATGACTATCTGTTGATCAACGAGCTAGCCAACTAGAGGCTTACTAGGGACATGTTGTGGTCTATGTATTCACACGTGTATTACGATTTTCGGATAATACAGTTATAGCATGAATAATGGACAATTATCATGAACAAAGAAATATAATAATAACCATTTATTATTGCCTCTAGGGCATATTTCCAACAGTCTCCCACTTGCACTAGAGTCAATAATCTAGTTACATTGTGATGTATCGAACACCCATTGCGTCCTGGTGTTGATCATGTTTTGCTCTAGGGAGAGGTTTAGTCAACGGATCTGCTACATTCAGGTCCGTATGTACTTTACAAATATCTATGTCTCCATCTTGAACATTTTCACGGATGGAGTTGAAGCGACGCTGATGTGCTGGTCTTCTTGTGAAACCAGGCTCGTTGGCAAGTGCAATAGCTCCAGTGTTGTCACAGAAGAGTGTAATCGGCCCCGACGCATTGGGTATGACTCTAGGTCGGTGATGAACTCCTTCACCCAGATTGCTTCATGCGCGCCTCCGAGGCTGCCATGTACTCCGCTTCACATGTAGATCCCGCCACGACGCTCTCCTTGCAATCGCACTACCATCGCCCCACCATTCAAAATACACACGATCCGGTTTATGACTTAGAGTCATCCAAATCGTGTCGGCTTAGCGCCGACGTAACCCATTACGACAAGCTCTTCGTCACCTCCATATACGAGAAACATGTCCTTAGTCCTTTTCGTGTACTTAAGGATGTTCTTGGTCATTCCGTTGTTCCTTGTCGGGATTACTTTGGTACCTTCCTACCAAACTTACGGCAAGGTTTATATCAGTCCGTACAGGTCATGGCATACATGATAGACCCTATGGCTGAGGCATAGGGTATGACACTCATCTCTTCTTTATCTTCTGCCATGGTCGGGCATTGAGCCGAGCTCAATTTCACACCTTGCAACACAGGCAAGAACCCCTTCTTGGACTGATCCATATTGAACTTCTTCAATATCTTATCAAGGTATGTGCTCTGTGAAAGACCTATGAGACGTCTCGATCTATCTCTATAGATTTGATGCCTAATATGTAAGCAGCTTCTCCAATGTCCTTCATTGAAAAACACTTATTCAAGTAGGCCTTTATGCTGTCCAAAAGTTCTATATCATTTCCCATCAAAAGTATGTCATCCACATATAATATGAGAAATGCTACAGAGCTCCCACTCACTTTGTTGTAAACGCAGGCTTCTCCATAAGTCTGCATGAACCCAAACACTTTAATCATCTCATTAAAGTGAATGTTCCAACTCCGAGATGCTTGCACCAGCCCATAAATGGAGGGCTGGAGCTTGCATACCTTGTTAGCATTCTTAGGGTCGACAAAACCTTCCGGCTGCATCATATGCAGTTCTTCCTTAAGGTGACCATTAAGGAAAGCCGTTTTGACGTCCATTTGCCATATCTCATAATCATAGTATGCGGCAATTGCTAACATGATTCGGACGGACTTTAGCTTCGCTATGGGAGAGAATGTCTCGTCGTAGTCAATCCCTTGAACTTGTCGATAACCCTTAGCGACAAGTCAAGCTTTATATATGGTAACATTACCATCCGCGTCCGTCTTCTTCTTAAAGATCCACTTGTTTTCTATTGCCCGCCGGTCATCGGGCATGTCTGTCAAAGTCCACACTTTGTTTTCATACATGGATCCTATCTCGGATTGCATGGCTTCAAGCCATTTGTTGGAATCTGGGCCCGCCATCGCTTCTTCATAGTTCGAAGGTTCACCATTGTCTAACAACATAATTTCCAAGACGGGGTTGCCGTACCACTCTGGTGCGGAACGTGTCCTTGTGGACCTTCGAAGTTCAGTAGGAGCTTGATTCGAAGTATCTTGATCATCATCATTAACCTCCTCTCTTGTCGGTGCAGGCACCATAGGAACATCTTCCTGAGTTGCGCTACTCACCGTTTCAAGAGGTAGCACTTCATCAAGCTCTACTTTCCTCCCACTTAATTCTTTCGAGAGAAACTCTTTCTCCAGAAAGGATCCGTTCTTGGCAACAAAGATCTTGCCTTCGGATCTCAAGTAGAAAGTATACCCTATGGTCTCCTTAGGGTATCCTATGAATACGCATTTTTCCGACTTGGGTTCGAGCTTCTCAGGTTGAAGTTTCTTGACATAAGCATCGCATCCCCAAACTTTTAGAAACGACAGCTTAGGTTTATTCCCAAACCATAATTCATACGGTGTCGTCTCAACGGATTTAGACGGTGCCCTATTTAAAGTGAATGTAGCTGTCTCTAGAGCGTATCCCCAAAATGATAGCGGTAAATCGGTAAGTGACATCATAGATCGCACCATATCCAATAGAGTGCAATTACGACGTTCGGACACACCATTTCGCTGAGGTGTTCCAGGCGGCATGAGTTGTGAAACGATTCCACATTTTCTTAAGTGCGTACCAAATTCGTGACTTAAATATTCTCCCCCATGATCTGATCGTAGGAACTTTATCTTTCGGTCACGTTGATTCTCTACCTCATTCTAAAATTCCTTGAACTTTTCAAAGGTCTCAGACTTGTGTTTCATCAAGTAGACATACCCATATCTACTCAAGTCATCAGTGAGAGTGAGAACATAACGATATCCTCCGCGAGCCTCGACGCTCATTGGACCGCACACATCAGTATGTATGATTTCCAATAAGTTGGTTTCTCGCTCCATTGTTCCGGAGAACGGAGTCTTGGTCATCTTGTCCATGAGGCATGGCTCGCATGTGTCAAACAATTCATAATCTAGAGACTCTAAAAGTCCATCAGCATGGAGCTTCTTCATGTGCTTGACACCAATGTGACCAAGGCGGCAGTGCCACAAGTATGTGGGACTATCGTTATCAACTTTACATCTTTTGGTATTCACACTATGAATATGTGTAACATTACGCTTGAGATTCATTAAGAACAAACCATTCACCAGCGGGGCATGACCATAAAACATATCACTCATATAAATAGAACAACCATTATTCTCGGATTTAAATGAGTAGCCATCTCGAATTAAACGAGATCCTGATACAATGTTCATGCTTAAAGCTAGTACTAAATAAGAATTATTGAGGTTCAAAACTAATCCCGTAGGTAAATGTAGAGGTAGCGTGCCGACGGCGATCACATCGACCTTGGAACCATTCCCGACGCGCATCGTCACCTCGTCCTTCGCCAGTCTCCGCTTATTCCGCAACTCCTGCTTTGAGAAAATGTGAGCAACCGCACCGGTATCAAATACCCAGGAGCTACTACGAGCACTGGTAAGGTACACATCAATCACATGTATATCACATATACCTTTGGTTTTGCCGGCCTTCTTGTCTGCTAAGTACTTGGGGCAGTTCCGCTTCTAGTGTCCGCTTCCCTTGCAATAAAAGCACTCAGTTTCAGGCTTGGGTCCATTACTTTCCCCGGCAACTGGCTTACCGGGCGCGGCAACTCCCTTGCCGTCCTTCTTGAAGTTCTTCTTACCCTTGCCTTTCTTGAACTTAGTGGTTTTATTCACCATCAACACTTAATGTTCCTTTTTGATCTCCACCTCTGCTGATTTCAGCATTGAATATACCTCAGGAATGGTCTTTTCCATCCCCTGCATATTGAAGTTCATCACAAAGCTCTTGTAGCTTGGTGGGAGCGACTGGAGGATTCTGTCGACCACCGAGTCATCCGGGAGATTAACTCCCAGTTGAGATAAGCGGTTGTGCAACCCAGACATTTTGAGTATGTGCTCGGTGACAGAACCATTCTCCTCCCTCTTACAACTGTAGAACTTGTCGGAGACTTCATATCACTAGACCCGGGCGTGAGCTTGGAAAACCATTCTCAGCTCTTGGAACATCTCATATGCTCCGTGCTGCTCAAAACTCTTTTGGAGCCCCGGTTCTAAGCTGTAAAGCATGCCGCACTGAACCAGGGAGTAATCATCACTACGCGACTGCCAAGCGTTCATAATGTCTTGAGTTGCTGGGAAAATGGGTGCTTCACCTAGCGGTGCATCTAGGACATATGCTTTCTTGGCTGCTATGAGGATGATCCTCAAGTTCCGGACCTAGTCCGTATAGTTGCTGCCATCGTCTTTCAGCTTGGTTTTCTCTAGGAACGCGTTGAAGTTGAGGGCAACATTAGCGTGGGCCATTTGATCTACAAGACATATTGCAAAGTTTTAGACTAAGTTCATGATAATTAAGTTCATCTAATCAAATAATGAACTCCCACTCAGATAGACACCCCTCTAGTCGTCTAAGTGATCCATGATCCGAGTCAACTAGCCCGTGTCCGATCATCACGTGAGATGGACTAGTTATCATCGGTGAACATCTTCATGTTGGTCGTATCTTCTATACGACTCATGTTCGACCTTTCGGTCTTCCGTGTTCCGAGGCCATGTCTGTACATGCTAGGCTCGTCAAGTTAACCTAAGTGTATTGCGTGTGTAAATCTAGCTTACACCCGTTGTATTCGAACGTTAGGATCTATCACACCCGATCATCACGTGGTGCTTCGAAACAACGAACCTTCGCAACGGTGCACAGTTAGGGGGAACACTTTTCCTTGAAATTATTATGAGAGATCATCTTATTTACTACCGTCGTTCTAAGTAAACAAGATGGAAAAACATGATAAACATCACATGCAATCAAATAGTGACATGATATGGCCAATATCATATTGCTCCTTTGATCTCCATATTCGGGGCACCATGATCATCTTTGTCACTGGCATGACACCATGATCTCCATCATCATGATCTCCATCATCGTGTCTTCATGAAGTTGTCACGCCAACTACTACTTCTACTTCTATGGCTAACGCGTTTAGCAATAAAGTAAAGTAGTTTACATGGCGTTTTTCAATGACACGCAGGTCATACAAAAAAATAAAGACAACTCCTATGGCTCCTGCCGGTTGTCATACTCATCGACATGCAAGTCGTGATTCCTATTACAAGAACATGATCATCTCATACATCACATATATCATTCATCACATCCTTTGGCCATATCACATCACAAAACACTTGCTGCAAAAACAAGTTAGACGTCCTCTAATTGTTGTTGCAAGTTTTTACGTGGCTTCTATAGGTGATCTAGCAAGAACGTTTTCTTACCAACGTTAAAGCCACAACGTGATTTGCCAATTTCTATTTACCCTTCATAAGGACCCTTTTCATCGGATCCGCTCCAACTATAGTGGGAGAGACAGACACCCGCTAGCCACCTTATGCAACTAGTGCATGTCAGTCGGTGGAACCTGTCTCACGTAAGCGTACGTGTAAGGTCGGTCCGGGCCGCTTCATCCCACAATACCGCTGAAGCAAAATAAGACTAGTAGTGGCAAGAAAGTTGTCAACATCTACGCCCACAACAAATTGTGTTCTACTCGTGCAAAGAGAACTACACATAGACCTAGCTCTGATACCACTATTGGGGAACGTTGCATAAAATAAAAAATTTCCTACGTTCACCAAGATCAATCTATGAGTTCATCCAGCAACGATAGAGGGGAATGCATCTACATACCCTTGTAGATCGCGAGCGGAAGCGTTTAAGAGAACGGGGATGATGGAGTCGTACTCGCCGTGATCCAAATCACCGATGACCAAGTGCTGAACGGACAGCACCTCCGCGTTCAACACACGTACCGAGCGGATGACGTCTCCCGCGTCTTGATCTAGCAAGGAGGAGGGAGAGGTTGAGGAAGAAGGCTCCAACAGCAGCACGATGGCGTGGTGGTGATTAGCCCTGGGCATAAAAACCGAAGACCGAAGACCGAAACCGAAAAGACCGAGACCGAACCCGAAAAGACCGAACTAGAAAAGACCGAAGAAAATACGGTCTGCAAAAATAGAAGACCGAATTAGTTACGGTCTGATCGGTCCTACTGTCTTCAGGACCGAATAGACCATATAGACCGAATAGCCCATACGCAAGAGGCCCATCTGGCCAGCCCAATTGGTCTCACACAACACGAGTACATGTCCTCCTCCTCACTTCACGATTCACAGGAACGCATCCGGCAGCCAATTCACTCCCATTCCTCCTTTTCTCTCCCACTAGGAACCCTAGCCGCCGCCCGTTGTGGCCCGACGCCCCATGCCCATGAGATGTGAGCCGGTGATGACCGTCGCATCGAGGCATGCGGCGCGCCCCTGACAGATGAAGATCAGCGCCCCGAGCCCCGACCCTGACCAGTGGAGACCGGCGCCCCGCGCCGTCATCCCCGACCCCCCGTCAGTTGCTCCACTGCCCGCAACACGGTCGTCTGCCGCCGGTGACGACCGCCACACCGAGGCGCGCGGCGTGCCCCTGACCGATGAAGATTGGCGCCCCGAGCCAAGGCCTCGACCAGTGGAGACTGGCGCCCCGCGCCGCCATCCCTGACCCCCCGTCAGTCGCTCCATTGCCCGCGATGCGGCCGTCCGCCGTCGGTGCTCCGTGCCTCGATGACTTGCTCAGCAGCTGCAGTCCATCACCACTCATGACCACCCGTCTTCTTCAACTCTGTTCGTCGGCTCGCTGCCTACTGCCCTCCTTCATTTCTCCACATCGCAGCTGAAGGTGAGCATCTACTTCATGTCTCTATTGCTATCCGCTCTTTTTGGTTTTTATCATTGTCAAATTGTATTATTGCTATCTACTCTAATATCGAGTATCTTTTTTCTCTTTTGTAGATATATATATATATAGCTGAATCTGAATCCGAACATCATGATGCACACATAGTAATTTGTTTGATTGTTTGTTCCTCATTTTCTAGTAATCTTGAGAACTGTACTAGGTACTGGTTGCATTTTTCATCAACCAAACACACTCCACTCTAGCACTCTGTCCTCAACCAGACACGCTCCACTCCATCACTCTCCTCGCATGCTAGAAATCAGCCAACTTTTCCCTGAACTAGTACTCCCTCCGTTCGGAATTACTTGTCGTAGAAATGGATGTATCTAGTTGTATTTTAGTTCTAGATACATCCATTTCGGAGACAAGTAATTCCAAACGGAGGGAGTAGAAGACTAGAAGATGTTACCCACACTAATATTATGAAATTTTACTGAATACTTGACTTGTTGCAGAGATGGTTGAAGAATTTGGGGACCAGGTGAAGGGAAATCACAAGGTCCATGGTGGTGCTAAAATTGATTTGTTTGATGTCAAGTACTATGTTATCAAGTACTAAGTGATGGTGGTCTGCTATTTGCTGCTTGTCGATTCCAATATTCTATGGGCTGTTGTTGCTTGTTATCTTCTTACTTTGTGTCAAATACAAATGGTGTTGCTTGTTATCTTCTCACTTTCTGTCAAATGTAAATGTTTTTGCTTTTTATCTTCTTACTTTCTGTCAAATATAAATGATATGCATACATGAATCTTGCTGCTGGACCATGAACCATGAATCTTCTTACTTTGTGTCAGATATGAATCTTGTTATTTCCTGTCAAATATAAACATAGAATTGTACTAGAAGTATCATGAATCTGAGTTGTAGCAATTAATTTGGTCTGTTTGGTCGGGACCGAAGACCGAATTGTAAAGACCGAAGACCGAATAGTTAAGAACCGAAAAGATCGAAATTATTTCGGTCTTCAATTATGAAAGACCGAATTATTAGAAGACCGAAAAGACCGGACCAAACAAACCAAAAAGACCAAAAGCCCGGGCTGAGTGGTGATGGAGTGACAGTTCTCCGGCAGGGCTTCGCCAAGCTCACGCGGAGGAGGATAGGTGTTGGGGAGGGGCGCCTTGGATCTTGTGTGTAGCCCTCCCCACGCCCCTCTATTTATAGGGGAAGGGGAAAGGGGGTCGGCCCCCTCTAGATGAGATCTAGAGGGGGGCGGCGGCCAAGGGGAGGGGGCTTGCCCCCCAAGCAAGGGGGGCGCCCCCACTAGGGTTTCCCCCCAAACCCTAGGCTCATAGGCCCAAGGGGGGATGCACCCAGCCCTCTAGGGGCTGGTTCCCTGCCCACTACGGCCCATGAGGCCCTCCGAGAGAGGTGGCCCCACCCGATGGACCCCCGGAACCCCTCAGGTGGCCCCGGTACAATACCGATATGACCCCGAAACTTAACGGTGACCGTATGACAACTTCCCATATACAAATCTTCACCTCCGGACCATTCCAGAACTCCTCGTGACGTCCGGGATCTTATCCGGGACTCCGAACAACATTCGTTAATCACATACAAGTCTTCCTAATAACCCTAGTGTCACCGAACCTTAAGTGTGTAGACCCTACGGGTTCGGGAGACATGCAGACATGGCCGAGACGCCTCTCCGGTCAATAACCAACAGCGGGATATGGATACCCATGTTGGCTCCCACATGCTCCTCGATGATCTCATCGGATGAACCACGATGTCGAGGATTCAATCAATCATGTATACAATTCTCTTTGTCAATCGGTACATTACTTGCCCGAGACTCGATCGTCGGTATCCCAATACCTCGTTCAGTCTCGTTACCGGCTAGTCACTTTACTCGTACCGTAATGCATGATCCCGTGACCAGACACTTGGTCACATTGAGCTCATTATGATGATGCATTACCGAGTGGGCCTAGGGATACCTCTCCGTCATACGGAGTGACAAATCCCAGTCTAGATTTGTGCCAACCCAACAGACACTTTAGGAGATACCCGTAGTGTACCTTTATAGTCACCTAGTTACGTTGTGACGTTTGGCACACCCAAAGCACTCCTACGGTGTCCGGGAGTTGCACAATCTCATGGTCTAAGGAAATGATACTTGACACTCAGAAAAGCTCTAGCTAAACGAACTACACGATCTTTGAGCTATGCTTAGGATTGGGTCTTGTCCATCACATCATTCTCCTAATGATGTGATCCCGTTATCAACGACATCCAATGCCCATAGTCGAAACCATGACTATCTGCTGATCAACGAGCTAGTCAACTAGAGGCTTACTGGGGACATGTTGTGGTCTATGTATTCACACGTGTATTACGATTTCCGGATAATACAGTTATAGCATGAATAATGGACAATTATCATGAACAAAGAAATATAATAATAACCATTTATTATTGCCTCTAGGGCATATTTCCAACAACACGATCTCTGCTTTGACAAGACGTGCCAAGGAAACCGCCTCGCTAAACGTGCTGAGGTGGAACAGTAAAAACGATTCGAATAAAGGCTTGGTCGTGGTGTGATGTCACGCCATGGAATACGTCAGCAGATTGAATTTATGTAAATATTATTTTCTCTACGGTGGTAGGTGGAACTTATTTTGCAGAGGCGGGCACTATCCTTGTTGAAAGTGCAAATAATCGCCGGGTGGTTTTGGTAATTAATAACAACATATATATCATTGAACTAATTGTTTCTTGAGAATATTTCGAAAGTTCAAGGATATGGGTATGGCAATGACCGATGATGTGGACCCTCAAAATGCTAAGGAAAGCATTGGCAAAAGCTCAAGACTCCATTTTTGGTTTAGTGATCCATGATCACATTGAGTCCATAGGAAAGCCAATACTATTAAAAGGGGATGAGGTTATGTTGATGATCCGTTGCTCAAAGTGCTTAGTGATCTATCTCCCAAACAATCGACAATCTTTCATTCCAACATATGCTCATAAGTAATCTCGGTCCCACCGATTCCATAAACTCAGTCACACCGAGATGAACCACCTCAGCCATATAGCCAAACCCTAGTAATTTCGGATTTTCCGATTCCAAACTCGATCTCACCGAAACTAGTGTTGCCAAGCTTCTGTAACCTTCTGTAATCAAATCGGTGTCACCGAGATGATAAAGTCGGTCCCACCAAGAATGGCAAACCCTAGTCTTTGGAACAATCGGACTAACCGAGATTGTATTTTCGGTCCCACCGAAAATCCCAACGCTCACAAGATTTGAACTTTCGGTCTCACCGAGTTGTCAACTTCGGTCCGACCGAGATTGGTCAAATGTGTGTTACGGTTGGATTTTGTGTGGAGGCTATAAATACCCTCCACCTCCTCTTCATTCGTGGAGAGAGCCATCGAAAGAACTACCACTCCTACCTTACATTTCGAGAAGAAAACTACCTACCCTTGTGTTGAGATCAAGTTGCTCCACTCCCACCATATGAAACTTGATTTCTAGCCTTCCCAAGTTGCTTTCCACTCAATCCCTTCTTCCACCACAGCCAAATCAGTGAGGAGAGTTGAGTGTTGGGGAGATTATCATTTGAAGCACAAGAGCAAGGAGTTCATCATCACCAACACCATCTATTACCTTTTGGAGGGTGGTGCCTCCTAGATTGGTTAGGTGTCGCTTGGGAGCCTCCGTCAAGATGTGGAGTTGAACCAAGAAGTTTGTAAGGGCAAGGAGATCGCCTACTTCGTGAAGATCTACCCCGAGTAAGGCTAGTCCTCCGTGGGCGTAAGCCATGATGGCATAGACAAGGTTGCTTCTTCGTGGACCCTTCGTGGGTGGAGCCTCCGTGGACTCTCGCAGCCGCTACCCTCCGTGGGTTGAAGTCTCCATCAACGTGGATTGACGATAGCACCACCTATCGGAACCACGAGAAAAATCTCCGTGTTCCAAACTGCGTTTGCTCTTCTCCACCTCTATTTACTACATGTGCAATTTACTTTCCGCTGCCATAACTCTAGAATTGCATGTGTAGGGTGATACTTGACTTGGTCATCATTGTGAACTTGCTAAAACTTGTCCTAATCAAAAGGCAAAACTTTTAGATTGTCAAGTAGTCTAATCACCCCCTCTAGACATACTTCCGATCCTACAAGTGGTATCGAGCTTTGGTCTCCATTGGATTGGTTTCATTGCATTGACTCCATAAGCTTGGTTTCACAACCTAGGAGAGTATGGCATCTAGTGAGGGTAATTTTCAGAGAGGTCCTTACTTTGATGGTTCAAATTTTGCTAGTTGGAAGCACAAAATGAAAATGCATATTCTTGGACATAACCCCGCCGCATGGGGCATTATTTGTGTTGGCTTGCAAGGTGAGTTCTTCGAGGAAGTAAAGTTCGGATCGCGGGCTACAATGGATGAGTTGCGGATGTTACGTAACAATGCTCAAGCTTGTGACATTCTCTTCAATGCTTTGTGTCCCAAGGAGTTCAACAAGATCAGCCGCCTTGAGAATGCAAAAGAGATTTGGGATACTTTGGTCGAAATGCACGAAGGTACCGAGTCCGTGAAGGAATCAAAGCTAGATGTTCTTCAAGGTCAACTTGACAAGTTCAAGATGAAGGAAGGTGAAGGAGTCGCTGAAATGTACTCTAGGCTTGCTCTCATCACAAATGAGATTGCCGGCTTAGGAAGCGAAGAAATGACCGACCGATTCATCATCAAGAAGATTCTCGAGCTTTGATGGAAAGTATGACACCGTGTGCACTTTGATCCAAATGATGCCAAACTACAAGGATCTCAAGCCTACCAAGTCATTGGAAGGATTGTTGCTCATGAGATGACACTTAAAGACAAGGAAGAGCTTCACAACAAGTCAAGTGGTGCTTACAAAGCTACAGCTTGAAGCTCCCACAACCTCAAGCGACAAGCTGGTTTCCAATGAAGAGATAAGCCTAATGGTGAAGAACTTCAACAAATTCTACAAGAGTAGAAGCAAGGAAAGAAGCTCAAAGTCTAGATCATATGATGAAAGGAGATCTTCTAGTCGTGATCGAATCTGCTACAATTGTGGAAGACCCGGACACTACTCAAATGAGTGTTCGACTCCCACAAGAGAAGAGAAGAATCTCCAAGAAGAAGAAGCTCAAGAGAAGAGTCACCTCGAAAGAGAGAAGGAGTAGAGATGATCGTTATGAACGAAGATCCTCTCGGAGAAGCAAGGATTTGGAAAGGAAAGACAAGTCATCAAGGAGCTACACAGAAGAAAACATCAAGCTCATGTTGGGAATGGGTCTCCGCTCCGACTCAAACAATCACTCCGAAGAAGCTATCACTCCAACTCCGAATACAGTCAAGATGAAGGTGTTGCCGGTCTTGCTCTCGTATCCTCCAACTTCAACTCCTATGACATATTTGATTCACCAAATGAGGGAATTGGAAGATGCTTCATGGCAAAAGGCCCCAAGGTATCACACCCTGAATTCATTGACTTTGATAGTGATGAGGATGACTTGCTTGGTGAAGATGAGCTTTTACATGACAAAACTAGTGAGCTTAGTAATGATGAACGTGCTAGTAGTCTTTATAGTCGAGAAGAGTTGAATGACAATGCTATGAAGGAGATTGAGCGTCTAACTAAAGAACTAAACACTCTTAAGTTAGCTCATGAAACAACTCAAGAAGATCATAGAGAGCTCCTAAGATCTCATGAGAAGCTACGCTTCGAGAAGCTCAATCTAGAGCAAGAACATGAGTTCCTAAAAGCTATCAATGATGATCTTCGAAAGAAGAGTTCTTCATATCTTGCCAAACGACTTCTCTTGTCTAATTTCTTGCCACCTATTAAAACTAAGCATGACAAGCATAAGAAAATTTCTTCATCTAAAAGCAACATAATTGGTTCTAGTAATTCTCTTGATTCCACTAACAATGTTTTAAGCCAAGTTACACTTGAGCAAGAAAATAGTTTATTGAAAGGGATTATAGAGAAAGGTGTCTACAAGAGCCTTGCCGGAAGCAAGAACTTTGAGGAAATTGTTCGCAAGCAAGGAAGGCACCGGAAGAATCAAGGAATTGGTTTTGAGCGAAAGTTCAACGCCGAGGGTGTTGAATGGGAAGAAGGTCAATATCCCACTCCAAAGTTTGTTTCTCAAAAGGAGAAGTATGATCCTACTTCTTCCAATGTGGAACAAGCTCAAGATGACCTACCACCACAAGACCACAAGCTAAAAGGCAAGGACAAGCTTCAAGAGGAGATTGATGCATTCATTGAAGCACCCAAGGCCATGGTCAAGTGGGTTCCCAAGGTAACTTCAAGTTCTACTTCGACAAGCTCAACAACTACCCCAAGGATTCCCATCAAGATGATGTGGATCCCGAAGAAGAAGAACTAGAGAGTTCTTGAGGGTGACTCCGCCAACATACTTCATTCATATTCATTTTGGCAAGAACTTGTGCAATCAACTTCCACATCTTGCACTAGTTCATGGAGTCACAAACCCTCATGTTGGTAAGTCAAGGGACAAGGTAATCATTGCTTTCATGGACATCATCTATTATGTACTTCAATCTATGTCCATGGATATCCTTGTTTGTTCCTTGTGGGACTAACCCATGTAGGTATTGAAAGTGCCCAATCCAAAGGATTGCTCCCAACTCTTGATGATCCTCATCAACATTGAGCATCCACATCTTCAACATCTACATGAAGTCTTCTACGACAACCCAAGGTTAGTTTGACCCTTTAAAAGGGTTCTCACATCAAGGGGAGCTTTGCTCTAAAGATATGGGCTAAAGCATCTACAAATGATGTGAACACATTAATGCATTATGTAAAAGTGGTAACCCCACTTGTGCTTAAACGATGAGTATGACCTATGATCAAATGTTCTCATTTGACTCCTAAGTCAATATACTCATATATAGATGACCTAGTCATCGCCAAATTGTGTGCTAGTTGCTAGAGTTTTGTTTGTGCATGTTTGACACATATTTCATTTGATATCTTATTGTGTGAGCATGTTGGATGCATAATTTTATCCATTCGAGGACATCCATTTGTTGCTTTGGTCTTTTGGATTTTATCTCTTTTTGACCAAATGGATGGACAAGAATGCCTAAGTTCCTCCCCTAGCTATCTATGCTTTCTTGTCTCAAACTCTATTCATGCTTATATCACAAACTTTGATCAAGTTTTTTTCGGACAGACCGAGTGAGGAGCACTCGGAGCCACCGATCCGTCAAAAGCTTAACTTCCAAAACCTTCTAAGTACTTTCGTCAAACCAATATACTCAAATCGGACGCACCAAATCACTTGGATTGATCTAGGTTTTCACCTCGGTGAAACCGAAGTTAAAATTCGGCGTGACCGATATGAGTAATCGCTGCGCTAACCATCTCGGTGCCACCGAAGTTTTCCAACTCGGTCCCACCGACACCAAGGGTATATATACCGAGGGCAGCGCGTTGATTAATCCTTCAAAACGCCTCGCCCCAAACCCTTAGCTGCCGCCGCCGTGGTCTCCGAATCGCCTCCGCCGTCGCCGCTGTCGCGCCTCGCCAGGGTCTCCATCGCCAAACGGTCAATCTCATCGCGCCGTTGCCGCCGTAGAGAAACTCCATCTTAGGGTGAGTTTCGATCCCTCTCGTGCTTCAACCTCTGATTCAATGCACGATAGGTTTTGCCTAGCTTCTTGCCATGTTTGAAATCTTCCTATCCAGCAGATTAGTTCTTAGAACGAAATTGAGTGAAAATTTTAGGGTTAGGTTTCCGCGAACACATCTCGGTGTGACCGATTCTACATTCTCGGATCGACCGATTTGGCCTCTGGCCATTGCAGATCAGACCTTCGGTCCAACCGAAGTTGTGCAAATCGGTAAGACCGAAATGAGGATTTAGTGAAACCCTAGTGTTCTCGGCTAGATCGAAACCCATTTCGTCCAACCGAAAGTGGTGTGAATGGTTCTGTTTAGACACTTTGGATTCACCGAATTTTAGCCTCGGTCGACCAAATGCATTCTCGGAAAACTTAAAACTGAAGTTTGAACTCATTCTTTTGCAAAATCTTCTGCAGCTTTGTGATAACTCTTCTATTCTCGCCTATACCTATTCTATTCACAGTTTGTCACCATGTCCGATGCAAGTGACAGCTGAACAGTCCGAATCACCAGCTTGAGATTCCAGAGGCGCACTAGTCCCGGCCAGCAGTTTTTCCGATGATGGTGAGAGGAGCACCCCAAGTGGTTTGCCTCCTGCCGCCACCAGGGCAGTGAAGAAGAGAAATTCGAGGAAGAGGATTCGACTTTTTTGCTGAGGAAGAGATCACTTCCAAACCTAAGAGGAAAGTGGTTGCCAAAGACTATCAAGGGCAACACACCAAGAAGGGCACCAAAGAAAGTGAAGAAGTCCATAGTTGCCAAGAAGTTGAGCATGGAAGAGGAAACCTCCAGCAAGATAAAGAAAACTTCCAAGAGGACGAGGTTAGTGCATGATGAAGCAAATGAAGAAGATTCGATGAGGATGCACCCCAGCCCCTCCTCGAAGCCTAAGTTGATGGGAGATGCCATCGTAAGGTGAGCACCTACCAAATCTAAGCCATCACCTCAAGAAAGGCAGCTCAAGCCAAGCCTCGCCGCCAAGCCCAAGAAAACAAAGGAGAAATATTCCCGCTTCAGAGAAGAAGAAGGACAATGTGCCACCAATGAGTCGATGATGAGGCACATGTGTTGTTGAAACTCGCATGTAAACCGCCACCCACAATGATGCTCATCCTCGAGCGTAAAATATGAAGGAAAGGAAGGACAAAGGTCTCGTGCTATGGAGGCAAGTTGATCCATATGCCACCAGAGAAGGACAGCTGTTGACTCAAGATTCCACACCGAGAGCAACAAGATTTCTATGAGATGTGCTCATGGACAAGAAGCCCATTGTTGCTTGACACTAGATATGTTGACCGGGAATATATTGACAAGAAGAGCACAGAGACTACTTCCCACATGTGCATGAGAGCTTCACCGCATGTGGAGTTGCAGAGTTTGTTGGTCGAAACCGACAAAGATGGAATGATGAGATGATCATGCGCTTCTATGCCACAAAGACATTTCTATCCAGATGGCGAATTGTATGGATGATCAAGGCCGAGATTCTCTTCAACAGTTGAAGAATGGAGAGCACTGCTAAATGCTCCAGTATCAAGAGATGATGATGTAGATGTCTATGGAATTCCAAAGAAAAACCATGAGTCAATGAAAAATATGTACAATGAGGTACCAGCCAAAGATGTTGAGATATGGAAGCTTGGATCTGTGTATCATCTTCAGGCAGGTCTCCCAACCACTAACACCATTCTGAGGCATACTTTGATGCCTAAGTCAGGAGATCATCGCATGATAAGAGGGTATTCTATCAACATGCTGCATATTCTAGATCAGAAGGCACCTTTCAAGGTGATGGACCTGATAGTTGAGACTATCAAGAGGACAGCAGCAGACCAGAAGAGGTCATGTGGGTTTGCTCCGCACATTCAGATGCTCATCAATGCCAAGTTTGGCACGGACACCTACTTGTTGGATAGACCCCACTTGCCACCGCAGCCCTAACATGAGGACAATGAAGTTGTGATGACAGAGGATGATCCTACATCTGTTGAAGGACAAGCTAAGTCCAAAGCTGCCAAACAAGCCAAAGCTGAGAAGGAAGCAAAGAAGAAGAAGAAAAACCCAAGAGCGTTGGAGAACAACTTCTTGAAGCTACCCAGAGGATTGAACTACGCCTGCCAAAGATAGTGCGCCTCGGGAGAGTCTTGAGAGGATAGTTGAAGACAAGTTCCATGCTCGATGTCAAGTCGATCAAGTGCAGTCACCGTCAACAAGCTTGAGGCGACATTGAGGAAGACAAGAGGAGAAGGCAGAGCTCATGAAGGAGATGGAAGATGATTTGGTCCAGATGATTATGAGCAGCCCGCTCAGTTCCCACAAGACCCAGATCGCTTGTTGTTCCAAAGGATGCACCCTGTGGCTACTACATCAGCACCTCCCACAGCTCCATCGGTTCCCAGCTCCAGCTCCAAAGTCCACTCCTCCAGCTCCACAGACTTCAGCAGAAGCCTTTGCAGATGCAGCTATCTCCACTCCATCGACTCGCACAGAGCCGCCAAAGAGAGTCCCTAGTGACGCTTAGCTCTATACCTTTTGAACTTTTGGTAACTTGTTGCCAAAGGGGAGAAATTGTATAGATCATAGGACTTCGAGAGAGAGAGTGTCTCGCTTTTGCTCTTTCGCTTATGGTTTTCCTTGAGATACTTTTGAGTTTTCCGAGACATTCCGTGTGTTTGATACTACGCTTGTTTCTACTTTGATGAGTGCTGATCATACTATGCTTAATGTGTGCTTAATGCTTATCATATGCTATTCACGCTTTGTATGATCATTTACTCATGTCTTGGTGATTGGGTGCATGTTATTCATTCTTATCATTTTGTGCGCTCCACCAAGATGTATGTGACATGGAAGAGTGACCCATGATCCTAATCGATTGTGCATTTGCATTCAAACGCAAATTTTAAATAATGCACAAATTTAGGGGAGCTCTTGCTTATCACATACTTCTCAAAGCGATTTATATCATTCATTGATTATATCATTTGTCGAAGTTTGATCTATATGTTGTCATCAATTACCAAAAGGGGAGATTGAAAGTGCAACTAATCCCGGGTGGTTTTGGTAATTAATAACAACATATATATCATTGAACTAATTGTTTCTTGAGAATATTTCGTAAAGTTCAAGGATATGGGTATGGCAATGACCGATGATGTGGACCCTCAAAATGCTAAGGAAAGCATTGGCAAAAGCTCAAGACTCCATTTTTGGTTTAGTGATCCATGATCACATTGAGTCCATAGGAAAGCCAATACTATTAAAAGGGATGAGGTTATGTTGATGATCCGTTGCTCAAAGTGCTTAGTGATCTATCTCCCAAACAATCGACAATCTTTCATTCCAACATATGCTCATAAGTAATCTCGGTCCCACCGATTCCATAAACTCACCACACCGAGATGAACCACCTCACCCATATAGCCAAACCCTAGTAATTTCGGATTTTCCGATTCCAAACTCGGTCTCACCAAACTAGTGTTGCCAAGCTTCAGAACATTCAGAATCAAATCGGTGTCACCGAGATGATAAAGTCGGTCCCACCGAGAATGGCAAACCCTAGTCTTTGGAACAATCGGACTAACCGAGATTGTATTTTCGGTCCCACCGAAAATCCCAACGTTCACAAGATTTGAACTTTCGGTCTCACCGAGTTGTCAACTTCGGTCCGACCGAGATTGGTCAAATGTGTGTAATGGTTGGATTTTGTGTGGAGGCTATAAATACCCTCCACCTCCTCTTCATTCGTGGAGAGAGCCATCGAAAGAACTACCACTCCTACCTTACATTTACGAGAAGAAAACTACCTACCCTTGTGTTGAGATCAAGTTGCTCCACTCCCACCATATGAAACTTGATTTCTAGCCTTCCCAAGTTGCTTTCCACTCAATCCCTTCTTCCACCACAGCCAAATCAGTGAGGAGAGTTGAGTGTTGGGGAGATTATCATTTGAAGCACAAGAGCAAGGAGTTCATCATCACCAACACCATCTATTACCTTTTGGAGGGTGGTGCCTCCTAGATTGGTTAGGTGTCGCTTGGGAGCCTCCACAAGATGTGGAGTTGAACCAAGAAGTTTGTAAGGGCAAGGAGATCGCCTACTTCGTGAAGATCTACCCCGAGTAAGGCTAGTCCTCCGTGGGCGTAAGCCATGATGGCATAGACAAGGTTGCTTCTTCGTGGACCCTTCGTGGGTGGAGCCCTCCGTGGACTCTCGCAGCCGTTACCCTCCGTGGGTTGAAGTCTCCATCAACGTGGATTGACGATAGCACCACCTATCGGAACCACGAGAAAAATCTCCGTGTCTCCAAACTGCGTTTGCTCTTCTCCACCTCTATTTACTACATGTGCAATTTACTTTCCGCTGCCATAACTCTAGAATTGCATGTGTGGGGTGATACTTGACTTGGTCATCATTGTGAACTTGCTAAAAACTTGTCCTAATCAAAAGGCAAAACTTTTAGATTGTCAAGTAGTCTAATCACCCCCCCTCTAGACATACTTCCGATCCTACACTTGTGTTCAAAATCTTCTATGAAGTATTCGGAGGAGGAACCGCCTTGCAATGCCGAAGACAATATGCGTGCGCACTGGCCATCATTGAAGCCCGGTTCAGGGGCTACTGAGGAGTCCTGGATTAGGGGGTGTCCGGATGGCCGGACTATAGCCTTTGGCCGGACTCCTGGACTATGAAGATACAAGATTGAAGACTTCGTCCCATGTCCGGATGGGACTTTCCTTGGTGTGGAAGGCAAGCTTGGCGATACGGATATGTAGATCTCCTACCATTGTAACCGACTATGTGTAACCCTAACCCTCTTCGGTGCCTATATAAACCGGAGGGTTTTAGTCCGTAGGACGAACAACAATCATACCATAGGCTAGCTTCTAGGGTTTAGCCTCTCTGATCTCGTGGTAGATCTACTCTTGTACTACCCATATCATCAATATCAATCAAGCAGGAGTAGGGTTTTACCTCCATCGAGAGGGCCCGAACCTGGGTAAAAAAACGTGTCCCTTGTCTCGTGTTACCATCCGCCTAGACACACAGTTCGGGACCCCCTACCCGAGATCCGCCGGTTTTGACACCGACAGGCACCTTACGAGGTCCTTTGAAATCCTTGGGCAAACGCTCATTACGCAGAGCCGGCACCAAACAAGGTATACATGTAGTTCTAGAAGTCACACCCGCTTCCACCGAAGCCGTCGGATAAACTGGAAGATGTTGATGAGCCGCCTGCTCAGCCTTGCAACGTGCCCTGTCTTGATCGGCCAAACCATGCGCACCATCACGCGGTGGGTCATGCCCACGCGGCTGGTTATGGCGCTAGTCATTGCTTGAAACGGCTGTTGAGTCCATGTTTCTACTATAACTCCGGCTTGGGTGAGGTGTCGAATGAATCCTCTCTCGATTGTAAGAATACGCCTCCTGCTGTACCAGTGCTATTTGAAGAAGCTCCCTAGCCCTCCGTGTTTCAACCACCGCTGGAGAATCGCCTTCCATTGGGAGAGCCGCCAATCGCGTCGCCGCAACGATCATATTATCCAAAGGGTTGGAATAATGACCCGGTGGTGTTGGCACATGTTGAGGCGGAGTATTATCCAGACGAGGTGGCTCCATCGTGCATGGTTGAGCCGATGCTCCAGCCCCAGGTGCTTCAACCCGGTTTATCTCCGACGGGCTACTGGTCCCAGCTCCAGGCGTACCAAAGAGATTCCTCGCCTCGTAAACCGATAACAGTCGACTCTGATGCCTTATTCTCATGATTTCATTTGAAGTGTTTTGATCCAATGAGAGCCGGAAGGAACTGGCATGGATCCGTTGTGCCTGAGCATCCAGAGAAGCTCTCTCCGCTGCCATCCTAACATCCTCCACCGCCAGGTCTTCCTTGGCTTGTGCTACCTCATCATGCAGTTTTGCAATTTCCGTGTTGTGCTGAGCTTGATTCGCCGGGCTAACCTCTGTTGTTAACAAGGTTGTCATTTTATCCAGCAGATCCGTCAAAACCTGAGCCGGCGGGCGCACAGGGCCTCCTGCCCCAGCCGCCGCCGCTGACCCAGATATCATCGCTGCTGCAGTTGAAGAATTCTGCCCAGGCTGTGTACCGGCCATGGAGATTGCGACCCTGTCCGGCGGCTCATAGGGGTCCGGAATACTGTCACCATCGGAACAGCCCCCAAGCCTGCTGTATTGCAATTGATACAATGAAGTAGTCTCGCCTGTGCATGACTCACCGTCAGAATAGATGTCCGTCTCACCGCCAGACATAGATCCTTCATCAAATTCCGCTCCATGGATGAATCCCAAGAAGGCATGTTTCACGGCGGGCTGAGCTCGGGAGGGTCTTGCACGCTGAGCCGTCTCGATGATGTCGGTGTAGATGTCCGGCTCAGGGCCCGGCTCGCCGATCTTGCCAATGAAGACATGGATTCCGCCGAAGGGGACCCGGTACCCATACTCAATTGAGCCGACCTCGGGGCCCCAGCCTGCACCATCGATGTAGAGCTTGCCGCGACGACTCTTGGTCATCCAGCCCATAGTGTATCCCTTGATCCCTTCGAAGCTGCCCTTTAAGAACTCAAAACCATCGTGCGCTGGCCCCATGGTGGGCGCCAACTGTCGTGGAATAGTCACGGCAGATGTCCTAGTGTGAGGACTTAGTCGTGGAGCCATCGCAACTAGGTTAGCTTAAAGGGGTTAAATGGGACAAAGGACACAGGAGTTTATACTGGTTCGGTCCCTTGTTGTGAAGGTAAAGGCCTAATCCAGTTTGAGGTGGTATTGCTTATGTCTCGATTACCAGGGAGCGAATACACTTGACCTAGCTTTCGATCTCTTGTTTCTTGCCCTGAACCGCCGTCGGGTCGTCCCTTTATATACACATGTTGACGCCCAGCGGCTCATGGAGTCCCGGCCGGCTCATGGACAACGTGTCCGGCTTGGTGACTAACTATACATGCCTTACAATACAAGTATTACCCATATGGCAGTTTACTCCTACGGGCCTTAAGTCGCCCTTGGGCCTTGGGCCCTTGCCTGTGAACCGCCATCTTCAGTATCCTCATGGGCTTCATATTGATGAACCACCATAGGTATAACCCGGACCCTCCTGGGCGGGTCATACCTAATAGTTATATCCCCAACAGGAACGCCTCGGACTGTATGAGCTTCAGAGGTACTTTCAGAAAATGACTCGGACTACATGGAGCTTTGGGGCATTTTCGAGGAGTGCCTCAAATTGATAGAGCTTTTGAGGCAATTTTTGAAAGAACCTCCTAATTGATTGACGCGTTTCTCAAAATCATCTCAAAATTAGAGCTTCGACTCCAACTTGCAGAGGTAGGTTGCCCGTGGGGCTGTTGCAATGCCGAAGGCACACAGAGGACCTGGACAGCTTGGCGGCGCCGCGGTTTGAGTACTTAAGGCGATACTAAAACACCAATATTTAAAAGATTTTTGAGGCATTATTGGAAAAAGCCTCAGACTGTATGGAGCTTTGGGGGCATTTTTGAGGAGTGCCTCAGAGCTTTTGAGACTATTTTCGAAAGCACCTCCTAATTGATTGATGCGTTTCTCAAAATTAAAGCTTCGACTCCAGCTTGCAGAGGTAGGTTGCCTGTGGGGCTGTTGCAACGCCGAAGGCACGCAGAGGACTGGTGTCGCGGTTTCAGTACTTAAGGCGATGCTAAAACACCAATGTTTGAAAGATTTTTGAGGCATTATTGGAAAACGCCTCGGTTGGCTATCTGCTTCGCTACCATTTCTAGCGTTTTGAAGAAACATTGTGAGAAGCATTTGAAGGCATTTTTCACTCCTTTAGAGGCATTTTAGACCGCCTTGAAATATCAAGGGTGTTGTAGTGAAGGGTGGGGGGAGGGGGCATCTCCCCCAGCCCCGCACCCACTCATACACACATAGTCATAGCTTTGCTAGTGCCGCTAGTGTGGCGCTGCTAGTAGCACAAAGCTCCATGAGCCGAGTCAACAGTGCAAGAGCTGCGAGAAGCGGGAGGACGATGCTGATCGGATGGGCCAGCACAACAACTACTATGTCCTTTACTTGAACTTCATCATGTGTTCACCTCTTGTTGTGCATTCATAGATGAGTACTCGTCAACTCCCATATTAACAATGCCGTTGAGAAAAGCAGAGAACCTCGTTCATAGAGCTAAGTCTGGGCTAGCTTTTGCATTGACGATCACTGTGGCAAATACGATCATTGGCGAGGCAACCGATAATTTGTCGTGTATCATAACATAGTAGGGCGAAGCCACCTGTCAGTGCAACCTGTGTGATCGACCATGGAACGCTTGCAAGTGCAGCTGGTTAGTCTACAGAGAAAAAAAACTCAATATAGCTTCAAAAAATATTGGTGGTGTCGGATGTCCGCAAGTGGTTTTAAGTTTTTCTTTTTGAATCTATATTCAAAAAATTCTCTGCAGCTATCTAATCTTTACCTTTTGAAGCTATATTGTTTTTTGGGGAAACATTTCCCTACGGCCGCCCGACCCAATGTTGCGACGGCCACGTCACGCAATCCACTACTTTTATCGCCCCACGCACCGCTCACTATGCTAACCTTATATCCTTCCTCGTCTCTCTCGCTACTCATCTCCCTCATGCCTCTCTCTCTTTCACAGAGAAAATATACCTCCCATGGCTCTCATCCTCTCTCATCGATATCGCAGTTCCACTAGCGAAGATTTGTCACTCCCACCCGTCCCCTGCAGAACAAGTTGCATCCTCCTTTCTCCTCGTGTTTCTCCATCTCGTCGGGCGATCCCCTCACTAGATTCATGGGCGCTCGCTGCAACCACAGCCTCGTCACCGGCGTTGATGTTTCGTGCTATAAGCATGGCGAGGCGGTGCTGCGACCAGCCATGTTGGAACCAGCACACACTTGTGCTGGAATCGGCGCCGTCGGGGCTGGGACATGGGCGAGGGGGTGTTGCAACCGCATATGTGTGGAGCTGAAACTGGTGCGTGGAGATGCTATAATCGGCAGCCGTGCTACATTCACCTCGTGGCGGCGACACCCACCACTGGCTGAATGGTACAACTGTGGTTGTTGATAACTGTGACTGGTGAAAACAAATGGTACAACTAGCCACGGTGATTTATGATCCGCGCGGGGGGGGACGTCGCCAGAGGTGTTGGAAGCAATGAGGTTATTTTTTCTGGAAGCAGCGAGGTGGATTGCTACAACCATGGTCAGCAGATGCTACAACGGCGACTACCCAATGCTACCACGGGCGGCTCCCAGAATGCTAGGTCTGCGACCACCACGTACTGGAACCGTGGTCACTAGATGCTACAACGGCGTCTCTCGGATGTTGCACGACGACATCACGTGTTGGACCGGTTGCCACCGGGTACTACCATAGCAATGGCTTGCAGCGAAAGTTGCAACGGGGCCCAATTTGTTAGGATCGATACCACATTTTGTTGCGTAGGGCGGACCAGCGTGCACCGGTGTTGCATCCGGGGAGCAACGCATGCGAGTGGCAACTGCGAGCACGCCACCGTGCTGCAAGCAGGAGGTGCCGGGGCCGTGCGCGAGCGATGCGAGGGGAAGGAAAGGGGATTGTTCTTCGTTTTCTTTGGGTCGCGCTAACTGCCACACGTGTGGTGTGAAGGGAGACGCACCACACGTCTCTAGTGTAAACAGATTGCCATCTAATTGCATGCATGCATGCAGGAATCTTTTTGGATTTTCAGTTTTTAAAATGTTTTATCTCTTAAACGAAAAATCCGATTGAAAATCCGTTTTCACCATTAAATCCCTCGCGATGAGATCTTCGAAAGTAGATCCCATGTTGATATGTTTTGATGAATTTTTTTTTTGGATTAAAAGTTGCCATGTCTATTGCATATGAATTGCCATGATGTTTACACTGAAGTTGCCATGATATGTTTCGACTATTTTCTTCGACATTTAAAAGTAAATTTTGACATTTATAAATCGGGAAATTAAGAAACAAGACTTGCCATGAACCATAAATTAAAATTGCCATGATACTAGCACGTAAAATTGCCATGGTTCATGCAAAAAATAATTTTCATGGTCAAAGTACTGGAGTTGCCATCATCAAAATACTAAAATTGCCATGATCTACAAACTAAAATTGCCACATGGCAACTTTAGTGTAAGCCATATGGCAACTGCAGTGTAAACATCGTGGCAACTTCTGGCAAAAAAAAAAAAATCGTCGAAACATATCAACATGGGGTCTAGTTTTGAAGATCTCGTCGAGACGGATTTAATGGTGAAAACGGATTTTTAGTTCGCTTTTTTATTTAGAAGATAAAACATTTTTAAGCCGAAAACCAAAAAAAATTCTGTTGATGCCATCTATTCATACGTGGCAAAATGAGTGGTGATGAAGGCGTGTGAGCGATGTGCAAACGCCCACACGTGTGGGCGTTAACATTTCCGTTTTCTTTTCCCTGGATCTGACGGCACATGCGGCTGGATCCAACGCTTGCACGGCCACCAACCCAAAATTGGGCCGGTCGACCGGGCCTATCGTAGCGATCGCCTTTTTTTTCTCTCTGTATGCACAGAACGGGCAAACGCGCGCGTGCTTACCAAGCCAGAAGGACGACGCGTTCAAATTTAACGAACCATGCGCGCGACGACGCGTTCCCTCCGGGCGAGAGATTACCGCCCGGCCGCCCGGCCGCCTCGCCCTCGCATGCACGTGAACGCACGTAGACGCCTCCACATGGCGGCCACTCCCCAAGATGAGCCCTATAAATGGCGGCCCCAGCCCTCCCGTCCTTCCTCAGGCAAAGCAACAAGGACAACCCACAGAGCATCAGCCGGAGCACTTCTTCCTCCCCTCCGTTCTTCTCCGGCTCCGGTGCTCTCGTACGCGCGTTCGTCCGAGACCACCACCTCGACCAAGAAGAGATGGAGATGAAGAAGATCGCCTGCGCCGTCCTTGTCGCCGCCTCCGCCACCGTGGCCCTCGCCGCCGACGCCCCGGCCATGGCCCCGGCCCCCGGCGCCGCCGTCGCCGGCTCCGCCGCCGCAGCCGTCCCGGCCGTCGGCGCCGTGCTCGGGGCCACCGTGCTCTCCTTCTTCGCCTACTACCTGCAGTAAGCGCGCCCCGGCCCGAGTAGCTAGATTCGCTGCGAGGAGGAGGAAGGCAGGAAGAAGAAGATCACTAATCCACTATGTATGGCTCTACGCTACGCTGATTCAAGGCACGCGCGTGCGTCTTGATCGATGCATGCGCGCGCTTTGATTTATATGTCTTGATTTTATTTTGTTTCTCCTCCTTTTTGGCGAATCCATTTGCACCGGTCCGATTCATCTGGTGCTTTATTATTGTTCTGTTCTTCATTTTGAGAGAGGGCTCGATGGATATTGTATTATTACTTGCCATTTCTTTGGCCTAATTAATTTAAAGATTGGATTCAATCACATCGTGAATTTGTTCAAGCCTAATGACTTCTACATGTCCTGATTTCGATCGAGGCAGCACGTTACTTGTACGAGGGATTCGCGTGTGTACTACTATATGATAGAGTTATGTATCTGCGGAGCACACGCACTTCCATCGAAAATGATTAAATTGTAACCTCATTTTTGTATTCTTTCGATTTTTACGAATGTTTAGTGGGTAATATCGTCGTGAAATTCACAAAGAGATTTAATGTCTACTTGGAACAGAAGGAAGAAAAATGGTGGAATAAAATATCGAGCACGTTATAACCCGAGAGGAATTGGGATTCACCAAGTAAAAACATACTAGTACATATGTTCGATGCTTCAAACGGGGAAACTACAGATAAATTTCTGGAGGAAAACGTCTCTCCAAGAGAGATCACGTCAGACTCCTTCAGAAAATTCTGTAACACAGGCTTGAGCATAATGCTTCTTCCGTACAAAATGCTCGAAAGATTAGATTCCTACTTTTTTTTAGGGGGATTAGATTCCTACTGGTTGGTATATTTAGAGCAATTCATTTGTTCCACACTCCAATATTTTTTCCTTTCGAATGGGGAATTGGTATGAGATTTGTGTTTAAAATCCTCCAAAATGTGGAGGAAAGAGAAGTTTCTCTTTGGAATCCTTGCTCCATTCCTACATTTCAAAGTCCTCCAAACATGGCGAGGGAATGGAAACCTGCACTTCAGATTCTCCAACTGCACAAACATTGTGAACTGTCGATTCACGGTACCATGCCAGTATAAAAGACTAGTGGTGCACACCAATTTTTCTTTTTTTAAAAAAAGAACACCAAGATGAGATGTCCAACCACATTATAAAAGAATGAGAGAGATACTGTCTGAAGCCGAAGACAAGAAGAAGCATCAGGATACATGGTTCCAGAGTCCAGGCCATCTGCACTCTGGCAGATGGGATGCTGTCCCGGGCCAAAGACAAGAAGAAACATATCTCCAGATCATCCCCACTGGTTAGTGATTATTTGTGTGCGATCTTTCCTATGTGGCTGCACGCACCATGTGACCGAGGATTGGCCACAGGAATTATCTATGGAACTCACTTTAAGAGAACAGCTGAGTTCTGAAGGCTGAAGGCTACCATGTAAAACCAACAAGATTCAGAAATAAACATAGTACTCCCTCCGTTCCTAAATATAAGTCTTTTTAGAGATTCCAATATGACTATAAACTACATACGCCTAAAATGCATCTATATACATCCTTATGTAGTCCATAGTTTTTTTTTAAGGTCACCGGGGAGGGCAAAGCCCTCCACCTGAATTTTTCTTTTTCTATTGATTCACACCCCCGGAGGGGAGACAGCAAGTTTTACACAGAGAGAGAGGGGGAGGGGGGGAGGAGGGGGGGGGGGTGGGGGATCATACAATCCACAGAACACAGCACTGGCTACCTCCCAGGGGGCGAGAACACCTGTAACCATCTGTCAACGCACGCCCGTTCATCAACTCTCAGGCGTCCTCGCCACAGGGCCGAGTCCTCCCTACAGCATGCGAGAAGACGGGCGAGGGAGGGCACCGCCCTACGGAAGACCACGGCGTTCTCAGAGCTTCCACAATGCCAAGAAGACAGAGAGTGAACGAAGCGCAGTCAGACGCCGACCACCCCCCGGACGTCGAGAGCCTGGAGCGCGCCCACTTGATAGCCTTTGTCGACCACGTCAACCCCCACAGCCCGCCAGAATGATCGGGCGAAAGGGCACTCAAACACCATGTGATCCGCCGTCTTCAGCCCGCACAAACAGACAGGACAAGTAGCCCCCTCCGCCGTGACGATGGTTTTCCGCAGCAAGACATCTCTTGTGTTGACCCGTCGTTGGACTAGCAGCCACCCGAAGAAGCGAACGCGGGAGGGAGCGGCGCTCCCCCAGAGGAACGCCGCGAACGACGCATGTACGCCGCCGAACCTCTCCAGGGCGTAGACGGCCGCCGTTACGAGGCTCCCACGTGCGCCCGAGCACAACATCGGCCTGCGCTTGTCGTCGCTTGGGCTCGGAGCATTGACGTCGATCAGGGCCAGAAGGGTAGCCCGCTCCATGGCGCCGGCAGTGGTAAGCCTGGGCACCAGCACACTGTCCAGACCGCGCGCGCGCACCTGCCACACCGTGGCCTCCTTCGCCGTCGTGTGTGAGTGCAGCACCAGGAGGGCCACCGCGAGAGGCCCGCACGGGAGCCAGGAGTCGAGCCAGAAGGACGTCCGCCTCCCATCGTGTACTGTCACCCTGGTGATCCCACGGTACAACGGGAGCAGCCGTGCCAGCGCCTTGCCGTGCTCCCCCGCGCCCTTGCTGGCCGTAGGCGAGAGAAGGGAGCGGCCGTCGATCTCCGCCCACACCCACAGGGCCCATCTCGAGGACGAGGAAGCTGTGTGGAGCCGGTGCAGCATCTTAAGCAGAAGACACCGATTCTGCGTGGCTAGGTCTCGGACACCCAGGCCACCCTCCGCCTTGGACCGGCAAACGCGCTCCCAAGCCACTGTGCATTGCGCACTGTAGGCGCTGCTCGCCGATTCCGAGGAAGGCCCTCCGGAGCGAGTCGAGCTCCTTGATCACCGCCGGCGGTAGCATCATCGCGGCCATGGCGTAAGTGGGGAGGGCGTCGAGAACGGCGTTCATCAGGACCAAACGCCCGGCCGGGGAGAGGAGACGAGCCCTCCATCCAGCCAGGTACTTGTCAATCTTCGCGATCATGGGTAGGAAGTCAGCGAAACAGAGCTTCTCCCACGACAGCGGCAGCCCAAGGTAGGCTTGCGGGAACCCTTGCACGGCGCAGCCAAGGGCGCCAACGGTCTCCACCAACACCTCCTCGGGAACGTGCATGGGAACCAGAGTACTCTTGGCGAAGTTGATGTTCAGCCCCGTCGCCGCCGCAAAGTCGTCGAGGATACGGCGCAGGCGAGCGGCGGCGCTGGAGTCCGCGCGGAGGATGACAAGCGTATCATCGGCGTATTGCAGCACCAAGGGGGGCTCGCCATGCACGAGGGGGTGGAACAACCCCCCATCTTGCCTGATCATCTGCTGCAGCACGTCGGCGACGATGAGGAAGAGGTAGGGAGAGCACGGGTCGCCCTGCCGCAGCCCCCGGCGCACCGTGAACCATTTCTCGGGCACGCTGTTCAACAGCACAGCAGACCGCGAGGATTCAAAGATCAGGTCCATCCAGGCGCACCACCTATCGGGGAAACCGCACGCCCTGAGGACCCGGCGTAGCGCCCCCCAGTCGACCGAGTCGAAAGCCTTGGCGAAGTCCAGCTTGAACACGAGGGCTGGCGCCCCCCGTTTGTGGCAGCACTGGATCACCTCGGCGGCATACATGAAGTTCTCGGAGATGCTCCTACCCGCCAAGAACCCAGACTGGTCAATGTCGACGATGCCCCCGATCTGTTTCTGCAACCTCGAGGTGAGGCCACGACAGAGGATTTTCACGTCCCCATTCTGAAGGGAGACATGGCGAAAGGCGCCCGGCATCGGCACGCCCCCACCTTTGGGCAGCAGGGCAATGTACGCACGGTTGATGGCGTCCAGGTCCGCGGTGCCATCATGGACCGCGTTGAACAGCCACTGCAAGTCGCCCTCGACCGCACTCCACGCGGCCTGGTAGAACGCGGGACCAAGGCCGTCCGATCCGGGCGCGCTAGTCCGGTCGAGGAGGTTCGCCGCCTCCTTGATCTCGCAGGATGAGAACGGCGCGACCAGGGCCGCCGCATCCACCGTCGGCACGTCACGGTAGAGAGCCTCAAGGTCGAAGCGCCACTCGGAGGGGCGAGCCCTGCCCAACAGCTCGGAGTAGAAAGTGAGCAGGGCCGCCGCCTTCCCCGCGTGGTCCATCACCATGGCGCCGCCGACGTCGAGGACGCAGATCATGTTGGCGCGGCGGCGGTGGGAGGCGCTCGCGTGGAAGAAGCCGGTGTTCTCGTCCCCTTCACAGACAACACGGCATTTCCCGCGCTGCTTCCAGTACGCGCTCTGACGCCTGATCGAGGCCGCCAAAGCCGCACGCGCGTCCCTCCTGAGCACTGTTTCATCAAAGGACAGGGGGCGATGCTCCTCCCAGAAGTCAAGCAAGTCAATCACGAATTTGCAGTTATTATCAAGAGTAGGAATGAATTTGTGGAGCCTTTTCCAAACCTTGGCCGCAGCCCGAAACCTTTTTTTGCGAGCCGCCAGGCAGCCCACGACGCACCGATCGACCGGCCCCCGTGTTTGACCAGGCGGGGAGGGTAGAGGGGAGAAACTGAGGATCGCGGAGCCAAGCGTTCTCAAAGAAAAAGCACGAGGAGGAAGGAATTCTCGTCGCCGCCACCACAACCAGGGGCACATGATCGGAGGTAGGACGTGGACGAGACGACAAACACGAGTCCGGGAAGGCGACGTCCCAAGAGGAGTCGAAGAAAACGCGATCTAAGCGAGCCAGAGTGGGGGGATCTCGCTTGCTCGTCCAGGTGAAAAGCCGATCCGACAGGGCGAGCTCGTGCAGAGCAAGAGAGTTAATGAGGGAGTTGAACACAGCCGCACGAGAGGCATCAAAACGTTTGTTATTCTTCTCGTGAGGGTAGCGGATGAGATTAAAGTCCCCAAGCACCAGCCAGGGGCCGGTGATGCCCAACGAGACCGACTAGAGATCCTCAACAAAGTCCGCCGTCAACGCATGATCAGAGGGGGCGTAAACGTTGGTGATCATGAAGGAGAGAGCGCACCGTGTGGAAGAAAGGGAGGCCGTAAGCGTGTAACAGGAGGACGAGGAAGAGGACAGACTCGGGACGCTAGGGTCCCAAGCGGTGACAATCCCGCCTCTGCTGCCATCTGCGTCTTTGGTCACGAATGAACTCAGGCGGGTCGGCAAGAACGAGCAAGCCTTAACGGGGGATAACTCAGAAAACTTACTCTCCTGGATACAAGCGAGGACATGGTTGACAGTGTGGATAGCGTTCCTCACTACATCACACTTGTCAGCGTCCCCCAACCCTTGTACATTCCAGCACAGGAACGAGAGTTTAGAGTACGGGGCACTATCCATCACAGACAGAAGCACCAAGAACAGGTAGGGAAGAAAACATAGACAACAACTTGACGGGGTAGTACCAAACACCACAGCGGCGGACAGCACAAACACTGTAGATACCCGCATAGTTAGCCCTAAGACACGATAGAGGGCGGGGGGGGCGCCACGCCCGCGACGCGTAGCCAGACGCGGAGACATCTTAATCATCGGAACAAGCATGCACCGGGGCAGATGGGATCGCAGCCGCCGAGCGCATGACAGTCGCAGCCGTCGCGGTCAATGGGTTGAGCACCCCATCAAGCATCTTCGCCTTCGCCACCTTAGACATGAGGCGCGGCGAGCACCCAGTCAGAGCATCACGGAGAGCCCTGAGCCGCATGGCCTTCTCCTCCACGCCCATCCAGATGGACGGCTCATCTTTGGCAATCCGCGCGCTCCGGCGACGTTCAGGAGGCGGCGCGACAACGCTGCCCCCAGGCTCGTTGATCTCCACCAGCATGACGCTGGAACGGCTGCTCGACGCCGAGGCTCGCCTCGTGAGATCGCCGCCGACCGGGCAGGCGGGCCCCACCAGAGCGGGGGCGCAGAGACGCTACTGCGGGCGGCTGCAGCTTCGGGGAGCACCCAAGAGACGCAGCACAGAGGCAAGGCGTTGGCCCCCCGCGGGGGCGCCAACGTGCATGGCGTGCATGCCCGCGGGCCCCCCGGCACGAGCCCCCACAGGTTGCCCCAGGAGAACCGCGACGTTGTGGGCAAAGGGAGGCGGCGGCTCGGAGAAGAAAGGGAGGTAGGCCCCGTCAGCAGAGAAGGTGTCATCGCGGCTCCAGGCGCGCACAGGGCGCACCGCCACAATGCGTGTGCCCCACCGCCCCCCCCAACGGCCACACGTCACATGGGACGCGGCGCGGGTTCTTGAGCAAGACCACGACCCGCACGGTGGCTAACTCGCGGCCAGTCATCACCAGTGGGTCGATCTCCAACACCTTGCCGAAGCCCGAGAACATGGCGGGGATGCAGTCCGGGGTGAGGAACTCGGCCGGGAAATCGGTGGCGGCCAGCACCGCACACACGTCAATGCGGGGGGTGATGCGGTCGTACTCCTCCTCAGGGAAGAGGTCGATCCGCGCTCCCTCGTGCATGAACGGCTGGCGGCGAAGCGCCTCACGTCGGTCCTCCCAGGTCGCGAAGCGGAGGTACATAGCCCCGACCGACGATGGAACGACCTCGGGCAGGAGGTGGCCAATGTTGTCGAGGACGGCAGCTTGCACAACAAGGGTGTCGTTGTGGAAGGCATTGGGGGGGACGATGACAACGACCGCCAGCCGCTGCGCCGCGTCGTAGTCCCCTTCCGGCATGAAGACCTCCACGACGTCGGGGCGCTCCGAGTCGGCGATGACCGAGGGGATGGAGTTACCCGACGACCTGGACGAGGCGGAACGCACAGAGAAACGCGAGTCCGACGAGTCGGAGGAGGCGCGGTCCCGAAAGACCAACAGCTCGGGAGGCAGGCCGATCGAGGCCGGCGACAGGACCTGGGCGTCCGGGGCCCCGCGCCCCCCAGCCGACCCAGCAGGAGAAGGTGGCGGCGAACGGATCACCTCCGTGGTAGAGATGGTGCAGTTGCTAGGCGGGGAGTGCAGCGCGTCTGCGGCAACGCCAGCCGCGACCACGGGGGGCGGCGGGGCGGAGCTCGACTCGCCCACCTCCAGCTGCCGAGGCTGGATGGGAGAGGCCCCCCCCAGGGGAAGCCAAGGGGCGAGCGCGCGGGTAGGGGGTGGACTGGCGGCGAGCAGGGGGAGGCGGAGTCGCCGCGCCCGTGCGGCCGGGGAAGGAAGCAGCCTTGGGAGGGGCGGTAGTGCATTTTGGGGCCATGGCAGAACGAGGGGAGGACGCGTGATGCCCAGACACGCGGCACCGCCGGCACCGGACGGGGTCCCGGCAGTCCCTGACGTAGTGGCGGGTAGAGAGGCAGCGGAAGCAGCCGTGGAGCGAGAGCTCTGGCTGCGGCGGGCGAGGCGTGGAGTGGTAGGTTTGAGGCGCGGGGGAGAGAAGCGCCTGGAGGTAAGGGCTGGTCTCCACCAGCGCCGCAGTGAAGGCGGTAGGTGAGGGTGGTTTGCGGGGAGTGAATGGGCCGCCCGCGCCCGCATGGGGCGCAGCCACGGTCTCGTCGCCCGCGCCGCACGCGGTGTCACCCTGACGAGCGACAGGATGGATGGGGACAGGGGCATCAATGTGGGCGTCAGGGACCTCAGGGTCCAATCCCGGCCAATCGCAACTAAGGACGGGGGTCAGCGGCGTGGGCAGGGGAGGAGAGGAGGCCTCTGCGGCACCGCGCGGACGGGACATCGGATGGGCAGCAGTTTAAGGCGATTGCGATGGGGGGCAGCAGACGCAGTAACCCCTGGTTGGTGCAGGAGTCGCCGCACGCGAGCCGCGCATTTACACGAAGACGCCACGTCAGCCTCCGCCTCGCTCAGGGAGGCGTGGACGCCCAGATTGACGGCGACGAGCAGCCCCGGCGAGACAGTCGCCAGGAACCTCGGCACCGCGACACTGGCCACCTGAACCGAGAAAAGGCGCGGCGCAACCTGAGCCGCACGCAGCCGCTCCGGGGGGGCACAAAAGAAGTACGACAGGAGGGAGGACACGTCGTCGCAGGAAAAGCAACCGGCGACGAACGGCATGACGACCCAGACGGTGCCGGGGTCGGAGAGAGCAGGGAACTCCGATGGGTCGAAGGCGACACCAGAGGAAAGAAGCGACGACACGAGCGCGGAAGGCGATACCTGGGCGGGGGACAAGGTCCACGGCGGCGCACGGGTTGCGAGCAGGCGCCCGGCGGCAGCAGAGAGCTTCCGGCAGCGGACAAGGAGCGGAGCAGCGCGCCGCTCGGCTAACGGCGCCGACCGCCCGAGAGCGGAGGAGGCGGCGTGGGTGGAGGGCGGCGGAGCGGCGCCGCCCGACGAGCCGCCAGGCGAGTCGCGGGAGCCCATCCTTCCGAGAGAACACCCGCGCGAAACTTTGGTGCGCGGCCTGTAGGCCATAGTGAAATCTCTACAAAGACTTACAGGAACGGAGGGAGTACATGCTAATTCAGTCTCAGGTCTACCATGATGTGATTTACCAGCTGGAATAAAACCGGAACCACTGATAACCAACATATTATGTAACCATGATGTGATTAACCTAAATGTGGGATCTAGCTAGGATTCATGGACTAGGCTCATCTACATCTTGAGCAAATATAGCAGCTCAGAGCAAGGTTCGGCAAAAGAGATACAGTACAATTCATGGGCTCAGCCACCACCACCTGGCATCTACTCCGTACTAAAGTTAGTACAAAATTGGGTCATCTATTTTGGAACGAAGGGAGTAGCCCGAAGTAACCTGCCTTTTTTTAGATAAGAGAATTATCCTGCTGGCCTTTACATAAGACCAAGTTTGGATTGTCGTTTTTCTTTTCAAATACCCCTGTAAAAAATACACTTCTCCGTCCGTCGTTTCGATTCCGGCTGGAAATCGGTCCTAGCCCGGTAAGTTACACCTGTAAACTAAATACATTCCTATATTGAATACACCTATGCCAAGCGCTGCCTAAGGTAAAATGCAGTCAGCCAAATTTTATTCAAGCAGTGTTCAAGGCATGCCTTACAAGGTCAAGAATATGATAAGATAACATGAAAAATATGATAACCAGTAAGATGAGAATTTCCCCATCCCAATGCAAGAAGAAAATGGCAGTGCTTCCATATGCTTGATCCTAAGCTCAACTGGCATAGCAACAAACTAGATCCCAAGGGTTACATGGGCTGCTGATAAAACTCGGGGTTCTGGTTCAGTGGTTTCCAGAAGTGCCCTGACAGAATGAAAGATCAAATAATAACATCCAAAAACTATGTGGGCTTTGAAGCTGAAGGTGAGTGATGTGCAGCCTCCGTTTATTCCAGATCCCTATTTATAATGACAGAAAGAGCAGCTGTACCCGCAAAAAAAAAAAAAAGAGCAGCTGTGATGGCGGTGCTTGTCTAACTGCTAAGAGCAGAGCTAATTTGGCTAGGCCTTCAGGAATCTGTCAAGTCCTATCAATCAGTGGCAATAATGCCAGTGAATATTTATCTTTCCAAAGGAACAGGTCATTACATGATTATTACAACATTGCAGCCCAGAACTTAAATAACAGGGGGTGTCTGATGTGTCTTCTGTACAAAACATTGCCACTTGGACCTAAACTACACTACAACTTAATTAGAGGGCAACATAGTGTACACATATACTTTCATGAAAGACCAGGTATCTCCATCGCTTCATCAGCTTTATTTTCCCAAAGATATTGTTTATAATGGCTTGTTCTACATTTACCGAGTTTTTTTTCTATTTCTTTAGATATTAGAGCACATATCTGAATTACATCTTAACTTCTCAGGTAGTCAGGTACCAACAGGTCTGTAAAATATATTTTTATCAAACTGTAGCCGAGTCAGTATCTTTGCTCAGGCATCTATAGTCTATACTGTGTTCTTTGCGTCTATTTGAACTATAGCTCTTCAAGGCCAAAAAGAAATGGCACTCTTCAGAAGTGTTAACAAATACACAGTTTACTTGATAAAATGATAACCATTAGGTCAGACTGATGTATTATTGAAGCACATAAGCTAAACCTGCCTCATAATGCATCAGGTCAAGACTGGGTAATGGGAAGCCTCAACTCTGGACTGTACTTACTAGGAGATACTAAAAACAACTAAAGCTGCAAAAATTAAATCCCACTACAGGTCAAGAACCTACACTTAATCATTGATTTCAGCAAAGTTTCATGCTATGGACAGGAAAGAATAATCAACAACTTATCAATCAATTCAAGCTGTTCCACCTACAATAGCGCTTATATGGAACATTATGAATAAGTCAAGCTCTGCATTTCATTACCCAGGTCATAGTGGACAAGACAGGAACTTTACAGTTCATCTCTAATAACCACCTCAGAAAGTACAAAGACCAATTCAGTGTGGTGTGGCTGGATCTAACCCATGAAATTATTAAAATTGCCCAACAAACCTTGTCACTAAGGGCATGCAGTAAGGTATATGGTCCAAGCTGATCTATCTAAGTCCTCTGAAAATTTACTTGTCAACGAGGAAGGCAAAAAAAATTGTACTATCCTTGGAAACAGAGTAAATATGACAAAAGTGAAAACAACAAGAAAAATGTGGTACTGCTAGAAACGAATCTAGATTGTCATGTAGGAGTAACTACTAGTACAGAAACAACAAACGTTACTGAGAAATATGTACACTTAATATATATGTGGGCATACCATTATCCAAAAACTTCTCAAATCACCACCTTTTATCGATGCACTTTATTCCCAAATTCCTTGAGATCTTGTAAAACCTCCCTCGACATCTCACAAACCACACTTAACCGGTTAATTTTCAAAACTGGGCTTTGAAGTTTAAATTGAACTCTAAGGGATGATTTTTCAGATGGCGCAAACCGCGAAGCCATAAAGAAATAACTGTTTGATGTCAGAAATAAACCTCCCTAGACAAGCAACTAGCAAAGTACACTCACACCTACATACCCCAACATAAAGAAATAACTGTTTGGTGTCAGATGATCTTATCCAAGTTGCCATATCATGAAGATCCCAAAACTTAGTTTAGCAATACGAGAGCGACTCAGTAGGCAACTGGAATCTAAAATGCAGGTATAATCACCTAGTTCATGTTACGCAATCCTGGGTCCGCTATCACCAGCGTATCCAACCCACATGCGTCAACCAGGCCCAACCGGAGAGCAACACCGACTTATGACAGGCCTTGGGCCCTCTCCCCCCAAAAGACTAGTCTGTTAGGAGGGACACCCCCGCCCTTATAAGTCGTGTTATGTCTCCCCCCACAACCGATGTGGGACTAAACCCAACAATCTCTCCCTCACACATCGGTCACCATGGGCCCGCTAACACCAGCGTTTCCAGCCCACCAACCATGACCGACCACCCGTGAGTCTACCGAGATTCATTCCGGGCACCTGGGCTCTGATACCACTTGTTAGAATAAATCTGAGGCACATAGTCGATCATCCGAGGACCAAGCAATCACACGAGGCACGACACCGAGATTTGTTAACGAGGTTCACCGATATGGCTACATCCCCGGGGCTTGACTACGGGCGCTACTCCCCGTGACACCGTCACAATACCGCACCCGGTCGCCCTGGACACCGGCACATGCCGCCGGCTTCCCCTGCGTTCCGGTGCTATTATGTTGGCATAGGTTACATCGTGTGTCTACCCCCGCTATATAAGAGAGGCCTAGGATACAGGTGTCCTACTAGGACACGACTCCATATCCTATGTAAACACAATACAACTACAAGTCCAACTGTAACCTACCTTGTACACTATATTCGACACAACTCCAACAGTTCATAAACAAGTTATCAACTGAGAAATAGAGCTGGTTCAGCATACAAGACAATAAGATTCAGCAACTGGTTGATCCATCTAACAGAAGACGAATATCACTGTAATAGCAACAGTTTGAACGGCCACTATAAAGATTCCTTTGGTACACGTGTAATACCATACAGATACCAAAACTAAGCACACTTCAACATCCAAAAGCACCAATTTTTCAGAGTTCCAAGGTCTAATCTCATATCTCATTTCAGTCTTATTCCTCGAATACTGACACTAATCATCCTTCCTGAGCAGAGCCTAGCACAAGCTTACCGCATCAAGATCGTAGCTACCGACCCGACCGACACTCCGAGGGCGCAAGAGATGGCGACCACCCGCGTCCGGAGCATCATGAGGTTAACGTTCTTCGTGACCTGGAGGCAAAGCGTGAGCACCTGCAGCCTACCATTGGCCTCCATCTTCTGGAAGAAGGCGACGGGCTTGATGACACGGCGAAGCACCAGGGCGGCCGTGAAGGGGAACGCGAACGCCGCCACGCCCTGCACCAACGCGGCCGACTCGACCCCGACGGGCGCGGCCCCGGAGGCGATCCACGCTCCTGCGGCGAGGTGCGTCCCGCCGAGGATCGCGAGGGAGGCGCTGAGGCGCTGCGCGGCGCGGCGGAGGGCGTCGAGCTCCGCCCGCGCCTCGTCGGCGAGCGGCGACAGGTCGCGCTCCACCGTGGGGCCCTCGATCTCCTGGTGCTTCATCGACTCCAGGGGAGTGGCTTCTGGAGGGGGGGCGGCGGCGGCGGCGAGGGCGGCGGCGTCGGGGTTGGAGCTGGTGTTTGGGCTCGTGGAGAAGCGGCGGTGGGGGTCGAATAGGAGGAGGGGGTTTCGCGCATAGGCGTGGGGATTCGAGAAGCTCGTGCCGGGGAAGAGCTTCGCGGTGGCGGTGGCGGTCGAGGGGCTCAGGAGGCGGCGGGTGAGGTGGGAGATCGCCATCGGAGCGTGGGTGAAGAGACGCTGTCCTGCGACGGCGCAGTGGCGGCTAGGACTTCGAAGGCCCGTTCGGGGAATTCTCACCCTTTTTCCTTGTCAAGGGCAAAAGCGTAAATAGCCCGCTTTCCTTGATAAAAAAATAAGATCAACCCAAGGGCTAACCCTCGTTGTCTATTTTTTATAGAAGAAACTCCGCGAGCACCGCGCATCCGAGCCGGGCTCGAACTCAGGTGGGCTGGCAGAAACTCCAGCTGCCTAACCAACGGATCGACGCCCCGTCCTCACTTTCCTTGATGATATGGCGATTTTCACCTAGCACCCTTTCCTAATTATATTTGCTCAAGATTAATAACTTTCCATCAAGTATAGAAAGTCAAACACTATGTTCACGAGTCGACATGATAGCAAGAAAAGAGTAACATGCGAGTGGTGCTCAACCCTCAGCAACCATTAAGGAGGCGAGCTCGACTTTAAGTTGACAAAGTTATCATTACAACAACCAACAACATACAAAGAGAACTAACGCACTAGGAATACCAGTTTACAATGATCAGTCATAAAAGGGAGAAAAAACAACACCCTAAACATTAAGGTGACTACACCAAGCATATACACGGATATGAAAAGTAAATGTTCATGCTTGATGCTTTGCTGTTTTAATGAACCAGGTGTATTGTGTTGTTAGGCTACAACCATCATGAGGATTCCCACTTAACATCTTCACATGCACGCTAAAAACAACCATAATGACGAAAGGCAATGCATAAGAACCAACGCAGATCGATATCTCAAGAGCAGCGCCTCCAAGAAGGGGGCGACACCAAAGCGCGGTCGTTGCCCAACCCAAAGACATAAGACCAAGGCAAGGCAGGGACAAAAGCTCCATGTCGACGCCTCCAAAGAGGACAAAGGCTCCCAATGTGTCATTGTCGACGACACCGGACAAAACAGGCAAGGCTTTCGGCTAAAGCTATCACACCATCAAAGGAGACATGGTCAACCCAAGACACCGATCTAACAATCATCCATTCTCCACCGAGCTAGCCACCCTAGCCAGCTAGACATAAGCTTAAGTGTCAATTTGCCAGGAGAGGACCTAGAGGAGCCATGTCATCAAAAGAAAATACACCATTGTCACCGTGCCAGAGAATCACAGAGAAAATAGTAGCAAGGAACATTTTTTCTTGTGTGACATGACAGATGCCCAAGGAGCAGGGGGAGGAAGATTTAGTTGAGCTCGAATCACGCCCGACGAGCATGCATCACCCAGAAAGCATGGGAACGACGAAAGGGGGAACCGCGAGCACATGGCTTTGACCCAGATGGCATCGCCAATCACCTGAGACAACATCTGCACTTTTCTTTCCCCCGACACATAAGCACAAAATTTCTGTAACCTTTTGTGCCAACAAATTCATGAATTGACCTCGTTTGCAAAAGAATTTCAAATCTAACCTTTTTTGACCACACCAACATTCCTGGCATCCAGCTTACACAGGAACTGCAACACGAATGGGAGAAGACCCAATCTCTGAATGTACGGCTCGTACCGCATGTCGTAAGGAAAGTAATCCGGAGCATGACCCCTCATGCGCAAAGCAACTACAGGCTGGAAACAAAGTGATTTTAGGATGAGTAAAAACACAAATGAAAACACCGAAAATTGATAACTCTTGCTTCTTACCTTCCGGTTCTCAATGGCCGGAGCACGATGGTCCTTGTAGAACTCCTCGATTAATTCGTTGTACCAAGGTCCATTGTCGTGCTCCATCCTACCAACCAAATTTGAACAAAATTACCATGAAGAATATCAAAAAAATATGCTATTATAAATGGTTGCACCGATGCTAGCTTCATGATTGATATAGATGACATAAATGTCAATCGGGCTATGTTTTCACCCTTAATGGTGGTGCGGTAGTTTGGAAGAGTTTCAAACAGAACATTGTTGTGGATTCTACAAAAGAAAAAGAAAATATTACAGTTTCAAAAGCTTCAAAGGAGGCAGTCTGGATCGGCAAGTTTGTTGAAGAGATTGGTGTGGTCCCAAGTGTGATGAACCCAATGGCGCTCTGCTACCTCTTGAGCTTGCGTTGGTTTTCCCTTGAAGAGGAAAGGGTGATGCAGCAAAGTAGCGTAAGTATTTCCCTCAGTTTTGAGAGCCAAGGTATCAATCCAGTAGGAGACAACGCATAAGTCACCGAATATCTGCACAAACAATCAACAACTTGCACCAAACACTATAAAGGGGTTGTCAATCCCTTCACGGTCACTTGCAAAAGTGACAACTGGTAGAAACAGATAAACGGTAAAGTAAATATTTTTGGTATTTTTGGTTTAGAGATCGGAAAGTAAAAGATTGCAAAATAGTAGATCAGAAACTAGTATGATGTAAAAGAGAACTTATATGATAGAAAAGAGACCCGGGGGGGCCATAGGTTTCCCTAGTGGCTTCTCTTAAGATAGCAAATATTACGGTGGGTGAACAAATTACTCCCGATCAATTGATAGAAAAGTGCATAGTTATGACGACATCTAAGGCAATGATCATGAAAATAGGCATCACGTCTGTGTCAAGTAGACCGAAACGATTCTGCATCTACTACTATTACTCCACACATCGATCGACTCCTGCCTGTGATACGACTCCAACATATCTATAATTTTTGATTGTTCCATGCTATTATATTACCCCTCTGGGATGTTTATGGGCTTTATTTTACACATTTATATAATTTTTGGGACTAACCTACTAACCGGAGGCCCAGCTTGTATTCTGTTTTTTTTGCCTATTTCAAGATCTCGGAAGAAAAGGAATATCAAACGGAGTCCAAATGGAATGAAACCTTCGGGAGCATGATTTTTGGAACGAACGTGATCCAGAGGACCTGGAGTGCAAGTCAAGAAACAGCCGAAGCTTCCACGAGATAGGAGGGCGCCCCCCCTATAGGGCGCGCCCCCTGTCTCGTGGGCCCCTCGGGCGTCCACCGACGTACTTCTTCCTCCTCTATAAGCCTACGTACCCCGAAAACATCAGGGGAGCACCCGAAACACAATTTCCACCGCCGTATCCTTCTGTATTCGTGAGATCCCATCTTGGAGCCTTCGCCGGCACTCTGCCGGAGGGGGAATCGACCATGGAGGGCTTCTACATCAACACCATAGTCCCTCCGATGAGTTGTGAGTAGTTTACCACAGACCTACGGGTCCATAGTTATTAGCTAGATGGCTTCTTCTCTCTTTTTGGATCTCAATACAATGTTCTCCACCTCTCTTATGAGGATTTATTCGATGTAAACTCTTTTTGCGGTGTGTTTGTCGAGATCCGATGAATTGTGGGTTTATGATCAAGTTTATCTATGAATAATATTTGAATCTTCTCTGAATTCTTTTATGTATGATTAAGTTATGTTTGCAAGTCTCTTCGAATTATCAGTTTGGTTTGGCCTACTAGATTGATCTTTCTTGCCATGGGAGAAGTGCTTAGTTTCGGGTTCAATCTTGCGGTGTCCTTACCCAGTGATAGAAAGGGTTGCAAGGCACGTATTGTATTGTTGCCATCGAGGATAACAAGATGGGGTTTATATCATACTGCTTGAGTTTATCCCTCTACACCATGTCATCTTGCTTAAGGCGTTACTCTGTTCTTATGAACTTAATACTCTAGATGCAGGCAGGAGTTGGTCGATGTGTGGAGTAATAGTAGTAGATGCAGGCAGGAGTCGGTCTACTTGTCACGGACGTGATGCCTATATACATGATCATGCCTAGATAATCTCATAATTATTCGCTTTTCTATCAATTGCTCGACAGTAATTTGTTCACCCATCGTAATACTTATGCTATCTTAAGAGAAGCCACTAGTGAAACCTATGGCCCCCAGGTCTATCTCTTATCATATTTGCTTCCAATCTACTTTTATTTGCATCTTTACTCTTTGCATCTATATTATAAAATACCAAAAACATATTTATCTTATCTTACTATCTCTATTAGATCTCACTTTCGCAAGTGGCCGTGAAGGGATTGACAACCCCTTTATTGCGTTGGTTGCGAGTTTTTGTTGGTTTGTGTAGGTGCGTGGGACTTTTGAGGAGCCTCCTCTTTGGATTGATACCTTGGTTCTCAAAAGCGAGGGAAATACTTACGCTACTATTGCTGCATCACCCTTTCCTCTTCAAGAAAAACCAATGCAAGCTCAAGACGTAGCAAGAAGGATTTCTGGCACCGTTGTCGGGGAGGTATTCGCTCAAGTCAAGACATACAAGTACCCATCACAAACCCATCTCCCTCGCATTTACATTATTTGCCATTTGCCTCTCGTTTTCCTCTCCCCCACTTCACACTTGCCGTTTTATTCGCCCTCTCTTTCCCAATCTCCTCCTCTTTTTTTGCTTGCCTTTTTCTGTTTGCTTGTGTGTTGGATTACTTGTTGCCATGGCGCAAGATAATACCAAATTGTGTGATTTCTCGAATACCAATAATGATGGTTTCCTTAGTACTCTGATTGCTCCTCTTAATGATGTTGAGTCTTGTGAAATCAATACTGCTTTGCTGAATCTTATTATGAAAGATCAATTCGCCGGCCTTCCTAGTGAAGATGCCGCTACTCATCTAAACAACTTTGTTGATTTGTGTGATATGCAAAAGAAGAAAGATACGGATAACAATATTGTCAAATTGAAGTTATTTCCGTTTTCACTTAGAGATCGTGCTAAAGTTTGGTTTTCGTCTTTGCCTAAAAATAGTATTGATTCTTGGAACAAGTGCAAAGATGCTTTTATCTCTAAGTATTTTCCTCCCGCTAAGATTATCACTCTTAGGAACGATATTATGAATTTTAAAAACTTGATCATGAGCATGTTGCCCAATCTTGGGAAAGAATGAAATTGATGCTTCACAATTGCCCTACTCATGGTTTGAATTTATGGATGATCATACAAAAAATTTATGCCGGTTTGAACTTTGCTTCTAGAAATCTCTTAGATTCGGCTGCGGAAGGCACGTTTATGGAAATCACGTTAGGAGATGCTACAAAACTTCTTGATAATATTATGGCTAATTATTCTCAATGGCACACCGAAAGATCTTCTAGTAAAAAAGTGCATGCTAAAGAAGAAATCAATGTTTTGACTGGAAAAATGGATGAATGATACGTCCATTTTGCATCATGCTTTTATATCAATATTTATTGCATTATGGGCTGTTATTACACATTATATCTCAATACTTATGGCTATCCTCTCTTATTTTACAAGGTTTATCATGAAGAGGGGGAATGTCGACAGTTGGAATTCTGGCTGGAAAAGGAGCAAACGTTGGAAACCTATTCTGCACAGCTCCAAAAGTCCTGAAACTCCACAAAACAACTTTTTGGAATCAATAAGAATTTCTGAGCGAAAGAAATATGCCAGGGGCCCACACCCTGTCCAGGAGACAAGGGACGCCCCTATAGGGCGCGCCTCTATCTCCTGGGCCCTGGTGAGCCTCCGCGTCCATCTTCTACTATATCATTGATTTTACCTGGAAAAATCATGGGCAAGCTTACGGACGAAACTCCGCCGCCATGAGGCGGAACCTTGTGGAATCAATCTAGGGCTCTGGCGAGCTGTTCGCCGGGACACTTCCCTCGGGGGGAAATCATCACCAACGTCATCACCAACGATCCTCTCATCGGGAGGGGTCAATCTCCATCAACATCTTCACCAGCACCATCTCCTCTCAAAACCCTAGTTCATCTCTTGTATCCAATCTTGTATCAAAACCACAAATTGGTACCGTGGGTTGCTAGTAGTGTTGATTACTCCTTGTAGTTGATGCTAATTGGTTTACTTGGTGGAAGATCATATGTTCAGATCCTTTATGCATATTATTACTCCTCTGATTATGAACATAAATATGCTTTGTGAGTAGTTACGTTTGTTCCTGAGGACATGGGTGAAGTCTTGCTATTAGTAGTCATGTGAATTTGGTATTCGTTCGATATTTTGATGAGATGTATGTTATCTTTTCCTCTAGTGGTGTTATGTGAATGTCGACTACATGACACTTCACCATTATTTGGGCCTAGAGGAAGGCATGGGGAAGTAATAAGTAGATGATGGGTTGCTAGAGTGACAGAAGCTTAAACCCTAATTTTTGTGTTGCTTCGTTAGGCGCTGATTTGGATCCATATGTTTAATGTTGTGGTTAGGTTTACCTTAATACTTCTTTTGTAGTTGCGGATGCTTGCAATAGGGGTTAATCATAAGTGGGATGCTTGTCCAAGTTAGGGTAGTACCCAAGTACCGGTCCACCCACATATCAAATTATCAAAGTACCGAACGCGAATCATATGAACGTGATGAAAACTAGCTTGACGATAATTCCCAATGTGTCCTCGGGAGCTCCTTCCTCATTATTAGAAATTGTCCAGACTTATCCTTTGCTACATAAAGGATTGGGACACCTTGCTGCACTTTATTTACTTTATTTACTTGTTACTCGTTACTATTTATCTTATCACAAAACTATCTATCACCTACAATTTCAATGCTTGCAGAGAAAACCTTACTGAAAACCGCTTATCATTTCCTTCTGCTCCTCGTTGGGTTCGACACTCTTACTTATCGAAAGGACTACGATTGATCCCCTACACTTGTGGGTCATCAATGAACTTATGAAATTGTTTGCTACTAAAAATACTCCTCTTGATCCCAATGATATTCCATTGTCTTCTTTGATTGAGAATAATAATGAATCTATGGATGTGAATTTTGTTGGTAGGAATAGTTTTGGAAACAATGCTTATAGAGGAAACTTTAATGCTAGACCGTTCCCTAGTAATTCCTCTAATAATTATGGAAATTCCTACTATAATTCTTATGGTAATTTTAATGAGATGCCCTCTAATTTTGAGAAAAGTGTGAAAGAATTTATGATTTCTCAAAAGAATTTTAATGCTTTTCTTTAAGAAAAATTGCTCAAAGTTGATGATTTGTCTAGGAACGTTGATAGACTTTCACTTGATGTTGATTCTCTTGAACTCAGATCTTCTCCTCCTAAGCATGATATCAATGAGTCTCTCAAAGCCATGAGAATTTCCATTGACGAGTGCAAGGAAAGAACCGCTAGACTGCGTGCTAAAAAAGATAGCTTTATAAAAGCGCGTTCTTCTAGTTTCCATGAAAATAATGATGAGGATCTTAAAGTTATTGATGCATCTCCTATTAGATCTATGTTTTGCAATATGAATCTTGATAATTATGGGACTGATGATGAGTCAACTTTACCTAGAAGGCATCCCAAGAATTCGGAGTTTTTAGATCTTGATGCTAAATTTGGTAAAAGTGGGATTGGAGAGGTCACAACTTTAAATAGCATTGAACCCACTATCTCGGATTTCAAGGAATTTGATTGTGATAATTGTTCTTTAGAAGGTTGTATTTCCTTGTTACAATCCGTTGTTAATCCTCCTCATGCTTATAGTCAAAACGAAGCTTTTACCAAACATATCGTTGATGCCTTGATGCAATCTTATGATGAAAAACTTAATTTGGAAGTTTCTATACCTAGAAAACTTAATGATGAGTGGGAACCTACTATAAAGATTAGAATTAAAGATCATGAGTGTTTTGCTTTGTGTGATTTGGGTGCTAGTGTTTCCACGATTCCGAAAACTTTATGTGATATTCTAGGTTTCCATGATCTTGATGATTGGTCTTTAAATTTGCACCTTGCGTATTCCACCATTAAAAAGCCTACGGGAAGGATCAAAGATGTTCTCATTGTTGCAAATAGAAATTTGGTCCCCGTAGATTTTATCGTTCTTGATATAGATTGCAATCTTTCTTGCCCTATTATTCTTGGTAGACCTTTCCTTAGAACGATTGGCGCGATTATTGATATGAATGAAGGGAATATTAGATTCCAATTTCCATTAAAGAAAGGCATGGAGCACTTTCCAAGAAAGAAAGTCAAATTACCTTATGAATCTATCATGCGGGCTACTTACGAATTTAGTGCCAAAGATGGCACTCGTTAGATCTATCTTCGCTTTTATGCCTAGCTAGGGGCGTTAAACGATAGCGCTAGTTGGGAGGCAACCCAATTTTCTTTATGTTTTTGTTTTTGTTCCTGTTTAGTAATAAATCTTGCATCTACCTTCTGTTTAGATGTGTTTTTATCTTTTAATTAGTGTTTGTGCCAAGTGGAACCTATAGGATAACCTATGATGATGGTTGATTTGATTCTGCTAAAAAACAGAAACTTTGAGCGCACGAATATAATTTTGTTAAATCACAGAAACGTGATTTTGCATTGATTCTTTTTGCTGCTGATCAATAAACAAATTTTCAGGACTTAATATTTTGGTAGGATTTTTAGAGTTCCAGAAGTTTGCGTTAGTTACAAATTGCTACAGACTGTTCTGTTTTTGACAGATTCTGTTTTTCGTGTGTTGTTTGCTTATTTCGATGCATCTATGGCTAGTAAATTAGTTTATAAACCATAGAGAAGTTGGATTAAAGTAGGTTTAACACCAATATAAATAAAGAATGAGTTAATTGCAGTACCTTATGTGGTGGTTTTGTTTTCTTTCACTAACGGAGCTTATAAGATTTCCTGTTGAGTTTTGTGTTGTGAAGTTTTCAAGTTTTGGGTAAAGCTTTTATGGACTATGGAATAAAGGGTGGCAAGAGCCTAAGCTTGGGGATGCCCAAGGCACCCCAATATATTCAAGGATATCCAAAAGCCTAAGCTTGGGGATGCCCCGGGAAGGTATCCCCTCTTTCATCTTCGTTCATTGGTAACTTTACTTGGAGCTATATTTTTATTCGCCACATGATACGTATTTTGCTTGGAGCGTCGTGTATTATATTAGTCTTTGATTTTTAGTTTAACACAATAATACTTGATGTACACACATTTTGGGAGAATCCTATTTGATTAGAATTTGCTAGAATACTCTATGTGCTTCACTTATATCTTTTGAGCTTGATAGTTTTTGCTCTAGTGCTTCACTTATATCTTTTAGAGCATGGTGGTGGCTTATTTTTGAAGAAATTGCTAGTCTCTCATGCTTCACTTATATCTTTTTGAGAGTCTTTTAGAACAGCATGGTATTTGATATGGTTATAAAATTGGTCCAAGAATGGTAGGCATCGAAGTTGGGCATAATAAAAACTATCATAGGAAGTGAATTGGATGCTATGATCAATTTGATGCTTTATAATTGTTTTGAGATATGGAGGTAGTGATATTAAAGTCATGCTAGTTGGGTGATTATGAATTTAAAGAATGCTTGTGTTGAAGTTAGCAAGTCCTTTAGCATGCACGTATGGTTAAAGTTGTGTAACAAATTTGAAACATGAAGTGTACATGGCTTGTGCATCCTTATGAGTGGCGATCGGGGACGAGCGATGGTCTTTTCCTACCAATCTATCCCCCTAGGAGCATCTGCGTAGTACTTGATTTTTGATGACTTCTAAATTTTTGCAATAAGTATACGAGTTCTTTTGATTAAGGTTGAGTCCATGGATTATACACACTTTTACCTTTCCACCTTTGCTAGCCTCTTCGGTACCGTGCATTGCCCTTTCTCACCTTGAGAGTTGGTGCAAACTTTGCCGGTGCATCCAAACCCCGTGATACGATACGCTCTATCACACATAAACCTCCTTATATCTTCCTCAAAACAGCCACCATATCTACCTATTATGGCATATCCATAGCCATTCTAAGATATATTGCCATGCAAACTTTCCACCGTTCTGTTCATCATCATGACATACTTTACTTTTGTCATATTGCCATTGCATGATCATGTAGTCGACTTCGTAGTTGTGGCAAAGTCACCATGCATTATTTTTCATACATGTCACTCTTGATTCATTGCACCATCCCGGTACAACGCCGGAGGCATTCATATAGAGTCATATCTTGTTCTAGTTTTGAGTTGTAATTCATATGTTGTAATCAATAGAAGTGTGATGATCATCATTATTAGAACATTGCCCAAAGAAAAAAAAAGAAGAAAAGTCCAAAAGAAAAAGAAAGGCCCAAAAAAAGAAAAAAAAGGAAAATAAATAAAAAGGGCAATGTTACCATCTCTTTTTTCCACACTTGTGCTTCAAAGTAGCACCTTGTTCTCCATTTAGTGAGTCTCATATATTGTGCTTCAAAGTAGCACCATGTTTTTCATATAGTGAGTCTCATAAGTTGTCTTTTTCATACTAGTGGGAATTTTTCATTATAGGACTTGGCTTGTATATTCCTACGATGGGCTTCCTCAAATGCCCTAGGTCTTCGTGAGCAAGCAAGTTGGATGCACACCCACTAGTTTTCTTTTGTTGAGCATTCATTTATAGCTCTAGTGCATCCGTTGCATGGCAATCCCTACTCCTCATGTTGACATCAATTGATGGGCAGCTCCATAGCCCGTTGATTATCCTCGTCAATGTGAGACTTTCCCCTTTTTTGTTTTCTCCACACAATCCCCATCATCATATTCTATTCCATCCATAGTGCTATATCCATGGCTCACGCTCATGTATTGCGTGAAGGTTGAAAAAGTTTGAGATTATTTAAGTATGAAACAATTGCTTGGCTTGTCATCGGGGGTATAGAAGTTGGGAACATCTTTGTGTGACAAAAATGAAGCATAGCCTAACTATATGATTTTGTAGGGATGAACTTTCTTTTGCCATGTTATTTTGAGAAGACATGATTACTTTGATTAGTATGCCTGAAGTGTTACTATTTCTTTTATCATTATGAACTTTTATTTTGAATCATTTGGATCTGAACATTCATGCCACAATAAAGAAAATTACATTAAGATTTATGATAGGTAGCATTCCACATCAAAAATTCTCTTTTTATCATTTACCTACTCGAGGACGAGCAGGAATTAAGCTTGAGGATGCTTGATACGTCTCCAACGTATCTATAATTTTTTATTGTTCCATGCTATTATATTACCCCTTTTGGATGTTTATGGGCTTTATTTTACACATTTATATAATTTTTGGGACTAACCTACTAACCGGAGGCCCAGCCCGTATTGCTGTTTTTTTGCCTATTTCAGTATTTCGAAGAAAAGGAATATCAAACGGAGTACAAACGGAATGAAACCTTCGGGAGCGTGATTTTTAGAACGAACGTGATCCAAAGGACTTGGAGTGCAAGCCAAGAAGCAGCCGAAGCTTCCACGAGATAGGAGGGCGCCTCCCTATAGGGCGCCCCCCCTGTCTCATGGGCCCCTCGGGCGTCCACCGACGTACTTCTTCCTCTTATATAAGCTTACGTACCCCGAAAACATCCGGGGAGCACCCGAAACACAATTTCCACCGCCGTAACCTTTTGTATCCGCGAGATCTCGTCTTGAAGTCTTCGCCGACACTCTGCCGGAGGGGGAATCGACCACGGAGGGCTTCTACATCAACACCATAGCCCCTCCGATGAGTTGTGAGTAGTTTACCACAGACCTACGGGTCCATAGTTATTAGCTAGATGGCTTCTTCTCTCCTTTTGGATGTCAATACAATGTTCTCCCTCTCTCTTGTGGAGATCTATTCGCTGTAAACTATTTTTGCGGTGTGTTTGTCGAGATTCGATGAATTGTGGGTTTATGATCAAGTTTATCTATGAATAATATTTGAATCTTATCTGAATTATTTTATGTATGATTGAGTTATCTTTGCAAGTCTCTTCGAATTATCAGTTTGGTTTGGCCTACTAGATTGATCTTTCTTGCCATGGGAGAAGTGCTTAGCTTTGGGTTCAATCTTGCGGTGTCCTTACCCAGTGACAAAAAGGGTTGCAAGGCACGTATTGTATTGTTGTCATCGAGGATAACAAGATGGGGTTTATATCATATTGCTTGAGTTTGTCCCTCTACATCATGTCATCTTGCTTAAGGCGTTACTCTGTTCTTATGAACTTAATACTCTATATGCAGGCAGGAGTCAGTCGATGTGTGGAGTAATAGTAGTAGATGTAGGCAGGAGTCGGTCTACTTGTCACGGACGTGATGCCTATATACATGATCATGCCTAGATAATCTCATAATTATTCGCTTTTCTATCAATTGCTCGACAATAATTTGTTCACCCATCGTAATACTTATGCTATCTTAAGAGAAGCCACTAGTGAAATCTATGGCCCCCGGGTCTATCTCTTATCATATTTGCTTCCAATCTACTTTTATTTGCATCTTTACTTTTTGCATCTATATTATAAAATACCAAAAATATATTTAACTTATCTTACTATCTCTATTAGATCTCACTTCCGCAAGTGGTCGTGAAGGGATTGACAACCCCTTTATTGTGTTGGTTGCGAGTTCTTTGTTGGTTTGTGTAGGTGCGTGGGACTTTTGAGGAGCCTCCTACTGGATTGATACCTTGGTTCTCAAAAACTGAGGGAAATACTTACGCTACTATTGTTGCATCACCCTTTCCTCTTCAAGAAAAACCAACGCAAGCTCAAGACGTAGCAACCTGCATCTAAAGTATTAAGTTCATGAAGAACAAAGTAATGCATTAAGTAAGATGACATGATGTAGAGGAATTAACTCAAACAATATGATGAAAACCCCATCTTTTTATCCTGGATGGCAACAATACAATACGTGCCTTGCTGCCCCTACTGTCACTGGGAAAGGACACCGCAAGATTGAACCCAAAGCTAAGCACTTCTCCCATTGCAAGAAAGGTCAATCTAGTAGGCCAAACTAAACCGATAATTCGAAGAGATTTGCAAAGATATCAAATCATGCATATAAGAATTCAGAGAAGAACCAAATAATATCCATAGATAATCTAATCATAAATCCACAATTCATCGGATCTCGGCAAACACACCGCAAAAGAGTATTACATCAAATAGATCTCCAAGAACATCGAGGAGAACATGGTATTGAGAATCAAAGAGAGAGAAGAAGCCATCTAGCTACTTGCTATGGACCCATAGGTATGTGGTAAACTACTCACGCATCATCGGAGAGGCAATGCTGTTGATGAAGAAGCCCTCCATGACCAAATCCCCCTCCGGCAGGACGCCGGAAAAGGCCCCTAGATGGGATCTCACGGGTACAGAAGGTTGCGGTGGTGGAAAAGTGGTTTCATGGCTCTCCTCAATGTTTTCAGGGTATAAGAGTATATTTAGGCGAAGGAACTAGGTTAGGGGAGCTACGAGGGGCCCACGAGGTAGGGAGCGCGCCCTACCCTCCTAGGCGCGCCCTCCTGCCTCAGGGCCGCCCCGTTGCGTCTCCGACTACATCTCCAAGTCTTCTGGTTTCCTTTCGGTCCAAGAAAGATCATCGCGAAAGTTTCATTCCGTTTGGACTCCGTTTGGTATTCCTTTTCTGCGAAACTCTAAAATAGGCAAAAAAAACTGACACTCGGCTCTCGGTTAATAGGTTAGTCCCAAAAATAATATAAAATAGCATATAAATGCCTATTAAACATCCAAAATAGGTAATATAATAGCATGGAACGATAAAAAAATATAGATACATTGGAGACGTATCACGCTCTATTGTGATAATAGTGGTGTCATTCCTCAAGCAAAGGAGCCAAGGTCCCCATGAAAACTTTGACAAATTAAATGCAAGCATCACATCTTCTGACAACATGTCGAGAAAGGTTTTGTGAAAGAGCTCGAGATGCACACAAATTTAAATGTGTCACTGATACGTCTCCAACGTATCTATAATTTTTGATTGTTCCATGTTATTATATTATCTATTTTGGATGTTTTATATGCATTTATATGTTATTTTATATTATTTTTGGGACTAACCTATTAACCTAGAGCCCAGTGCCAGTTTTTGTTTTTTCCTTGTTTTTGAGTTTTACAGAAAAGGAATATCAAACGGAGTCCAAACGAGCTGAAACTTTACGACGATTTTTATGGACCAGAAGAAGCTCACGGAGCATCGAAGATGGACCAAGGAGCCACGAGGCATCCACGAGGGTGGAGGGCGCGCCCCCTACCTTGTCGTCGCCTCGTGGACCCCGCCCCTGACTTGTCCCCGACGCCAAAAACTCCTATAAATAAAGAAAACCCCAGAAAGAAACCTAGATCGGGAGTTCCACCGCCGCAAATATCTGTAGCCACAAAAAGCCAATCGGGAGCCCGTTTTGGCACCCTGCCGAAGGGGTAACCCATCACCGGTGGCCATCTTCATCATCCCGGCACTCTCCATGACGAGGATGGAGTAGTTCACCCTTGGGGCCGAGGGTATGCACCAATAGCTATGTGTTTGATCTCTCTCTCTCTCTCATGTTCTTGATTTGGCACGATCTTGATGTACCGTGAGCTTTGTTATTATAGTTGGATCATATGGTGTTTCTTCCCTCCATATCTCTTGTTGTGATGAATTGAGTCTTGCTCTTTGAGGTTTCGTTATGTTGGATTGAGTATTGGATTTGAGAACACTTGATGTATGTCTTGCGATCGCATATCTTTGGTAAGAATGGGATGTTCTATTGATTCACTTGATGTATGTTTTGGCACTCAACTCATGGATTCCCGAGGTAACATTGGGGTAATATATGCATAAGGGTTGATGCATGTTTTCATCCTACGTTCTCCGATAGAAACTTTGGAGTGATTCTTTGTTGCACGTTGAGGGATTGTTATATGATCTAATTATGTTATCATTGTTGAGAGAACTTGCACTAGTGAAAGTATGAACCCTAGGCCTTGTTTTGAAGCATTGCAATACCGTTTTCGCTCACTTTTATTACTAGTTACCTTGCCGTTTTTATATTTTCAGATCACAAAAATATATATCTACCATCCATATTGCACTTGTATCACCATCCCTTCGCCGAACTAGTGCACCTGTACAATTTACCATAGTATTGGGTGTGTTGGGGACACAAGAGACTCTTTGTTATTTGGTTGCAGGCTTGTTTGAGAGATACCATCTTCATCCTATGCCTCCCATGAATTGATAAACCTTAGATCATCCACTTGAGGGAAATTTTCTACTGTCCTACAAAACTCTGCGCTTGGAGGCCCAACATGAGTCTACAAGAAGAAGGTTGTGTTGGAGAACGTAGTAATTTCAAAAAAATTCCTACGCACACGCAAGATCATGGTGATGCATAGCAGCGAGAGGGGAGAGTGTTGTCCACGTACCCTCGTAGATCGAAAGCGGAAGCGTTATGACAACGCGGTTGATGTAGTCGTACGTCTTCACGATCCGACCGATCCAAGTACCGAACGTACGGCACCTCCGAGTTCAGCACACGTTCAACTCGATGACGATCCCCGGACTCCGATCCAGCAGGGTGTTGGGGAAGAGTTTCGTCAGCACGACGGCGTGGTGACGATGATGATGTTCTACTGACGCAAGGCTTTGCTTAAGCACCGATACGATATGACCGAGGTGGAATATGGTGGACGGGGGCACCGTACACAGCTAAGGAACGATCACGAAGATCAACTTGTGTGAGATGGGGTGCCCCCTACCCCCGTATATAAAGGAGGGAGGAGAGGGGGCCGGCCAAGGGGGTGGCGCGCCCTAGGGGGGGAGTCCAACCCCAACTGGGAGTAGGACTCCGCCCTTTCCTATTAGGAGTAGGAGAGGGAAGGAAGAGGGAGGAGGGAAGAAGGAGCAAAGGAGGGAGCCGGCCCCCTTCCAATTCGGATTGGGCTTGGGGGGGCGCCCCCCCTACTTTGCTCCTTCTCCCTCCTTTCCACTAAGGCCCAATAAGGCCCATATACCTCCCGGGGGGTCCCGGTAACCTCCCGGAGATCCGGTATTGTCCCAATCTCACCCGGAACCTTTCTGGTGTCCAAATATAGTCGTCCAATATATCGATCTTTATGTCTCGACCATTTCGAGACTCCTCGTCATGTCCGTGATCACATCCGGAACTCAAAACAACCTTCGGTACATCAAAACTCATAAACTCATAATAAAACTGTCATCGTAACGTTAAGCGTGCGGACCCTACGGGTTCGAGAACTATGTAGACATGACCTAGAACTGTTTCCGGTCAATAACCAATAGCGGAACCTGGATGCTCATATTGGCTCCTACATATTCTACGAAGATCTTTATCGGTCAAACCGCATAACAACATACGTTGTTCCCTTTGTCATCGATATGTTACTTGCCCGAGATTCGATCGTCGGTATCCAATACCTAGTTCAATCTCGTTACCGGCAAGTCTCTTTACTCGTTACGTAATGCATCATTCCGTAACTAACTCATTAGCTACATTGCTTGCAAGGCTTATAGTGATGTGCATTACCGAGAGGGCCCAGAGATACCTCTCCGACAATGGAGTGACAAAACCTAATCTCGAAATACGCCAACTCAACATGTACCTTTGGAGACACCTGTAGAGCTCCTTTATAATCACCCAGTTACGTTGTGACGTTTGGTAGCACACAAAGTGTTCCTCCGGTAAACGGGAGTTGCATAATCTCATAGTTGTAGGAACTTTGTATAAGTCATGAAGAAAGCAATAGCAACATACTAAACGATCAAGTGCTAAGCTAACGGAATGGGTCAAGTCAATCACATCATTCTCCTAATGATGTGATCTCGTTAATCAAATGACAACACATGTCTATGGTTAGGAAACATAACCATCTTTGATTAATGAGCTAGTCAAGTAGAGGCATACTAGTGACTTTATGTTTGTCTATGTATTCACACATGTATCATGTTTCCGGTTAATACAATTATAGCAAGAATAATAAACATTTACCATGATATGAGGAAATAAATAATAACTTTATTATTGCCTCTAAGGCATATTTCCTTCAGTCTCCCACTTGCACTAGAGTCAATAATCTAGATTACACAGTAATGATTCTAATACCGATGGAGTCTTGGTGCTGATCATGTTTTGCTCATGGAAGAGGCTTAGTCAACGGGTCTGCAACATTCAGATCCGTATGTATCTTGCAAATCTCTATGTCTCCCACCTGGACTTGGTCCCGGATGGAATTGAAGCGTCTCTTGATATGCTTGGTCCTCTTGTGAAATCTGGATTCCTTTGCCAAGGCAATTGCACCAGTATTGTCATAGAAGATCTTCATTGGTCCCGATGCACTAGGTATGACACCTAGATCAGAAATGAACTCCTTCATCCAGAACCCTTCATTTGCTGCTTCTGAAGCAGCTATGTACTCCACTTCGCATGTAGATCCCGCCATGATGCTTTGTTTAGAACTGCACCAACTGACAGCTCCACCGTTCAATATAAACACGTATCCGGTTTGCAATTTAGAATCGTCCGGATCAGTGTCAAAGCTTGCATCGACGTAACCATTTACGACTAGCTCTTTGTCACCTCCATAAATGAGAAACATATCCTTAGTCTTTTTCAGGTATTTCAGGATATTCTTGACCGCTGTCCAGTGATCCACTCCTGGATTACTTTGGTACCTCCCGGCTAAACTTATTGCTAAGCATACATCAGGTCTGGTACATAGCATTGCATACATGATAGAGCCTATGGCTGAAGCACAGGGAACATCTTTCATTTTCTCTCTATCTTCTGCTGTGGTCGGGCATTGAGTCTGACTCAACTTCACACCTTGTAATACTGCAAGAACCCTTTCTTTGCACGATCCATTTTGAACTTTTTCAAAACTTTATCAAGGTATGTGCTTTGTGAAAGTCCAATTAAGCGTCTTGATCTATCTCTGTAGATCTTGATGCCCAATATGTAAGCAGCTTCACCGAGGTCTTTCATTGAAAAACTTTTATTCAAGTATCCCTTTATGCTATCCGAAAATTCTATATCATTTCCAATTAACAATATGTCATCTACATATAATATCGAAATGCTCTGAGCTCCCACTCACTTTCTTGTAAATACAAAGCTTCTCCAAAAGTCTCAGATAAAACAATATGTTTGATCACACTATCAAAGCATTTATTCCAACTCCGAGATGCTTGCACCAGTCCATAAATGGATCGCTGGAGCTTGCACACTTTGTTAGCACCTTTTGGATCGACAAAACCTTCCGGTTGCATCATATACAACTCTTCTTCTAGAAATCCATTCATGAATGCAGTTTTGACATCCCTTTGCCAAATTTCATAATCATAAAATGCGGCAATTGCTAACATGATTCGAACAGACTTAAGCATCACTACGGGAGAGAAAGTCTCATCGTAGTCAACCCCTTGAACTTGTCGAAAACCTTTCACAACAAGTCGAGCTTTGTAGACAATTATATTACCATCAGCGTTAGTCTTCTTCTTGAAGATCCATTTATTCTCAATGGCTTGCCGATCATCGGGCAAGTCAACCAAAGTCCATACTTTCTTCTCATACATGGATCCCATCTCAGATTTCACGGCTTCAAGCCATTTTCCGGAATCTGGGCTCATCATCGCTTCCTCATAGTTCGTAGGTTCGCCATGGTCAAGTAACATGACTTCCAGAATAGGATTACCGTACCACTCAGTGCGGATCTTACTCTGTAGACCTCGAGGTTCGAGAGTAACTTGATCTGAAGTTTCATGATCAATATCATTAGCTTCTCACTGATTGGTGTAGTTGTCACAGGAACCGGTTCTTGTGATGAACTACTTTACAATAAGGGAGCAGGTACAGTTACCTCATCAAGTTCTACTTTCCTCCCACTCACTTCTTTCAAGAGAAACTCCTTCTCTAGAAAGGATCCGAATTTAGCAACGAAAATCTTGCCCTCAGATCTATGATAGAAGGTGTACCCAATAGTCTCTTTTGGGTATCCTATGAAGACACATTTCTCCGACTTGGGTTCGAGCTTATCTGGTTGAAGTTTCTTCACATAAGCATCGCAGCCCCAAACTTTAAGAAACGACAACTTTGGTTTCTTGCCAAACCACAGTTCATGAGGCGTCGTCTCAACGGATTTTGATGGTGTCCTATTTAACGTGAATGCGGCTGTCTCTAAAGCATAACCCCAAAACGATAGCGGTAAATCAGTAAGAGACATCATAGATCGCACCATGTCTAGTAAAGTACGATTATGACGTTCGGACACACCATTTAGTTGTGGTGTTCCGGGTGGCGTGAGTTGCAAAACTATTCCGCATTGCTTCAAATGTAAACCAAACTCGTAACTCAAATATTCTCCTCCACGATCAGATCGTAGAAATTTTATTTTCTTGTTACGATGATTTTCCACTTCACTCTGAAATTCTTTGAACTTTTCAAATGTTTCAGACTTGTGTTTCATCAAGTAGATATACCCATATCTGCTCAAATCATCTGTGAAGGTGCGAAAATAACGATACCCGCCGCGAGCCTCAATATTCATTGGACCACATACATCAGTATGTATGATTTCCAATAAATCAGTTGCTCGCTCCATAGTTCTGGAGAACGGCGTTTTAGTCATCTTGCCCATGAGGCACGGTTCGCAAGTACCAAGTGATTCATAATCAAGTGATTCCAAAAGTCCATCAGTATGGAGTTTCTTCATGCGCTTTACACCGATATGACCTAAACGACAGTGCTACAAATAAGTTTCTCTATCATTATCAACTCTGCATCTTTTGGCTTCAACATTATGAATATGTGTATCACTACTATTGAGATTCAATAAAAATAGACCACTCTTCAAGGGTGCATCACCATAGAAGATATTACTCATATAAATAGAACAACCATTATTCTCTGATTTAAATGAATAACCGTCTCGCATCAAACAAGATCCAGATATAATGTTCATGCTCAACGCTGGCACCAAATAACAATTATTTAGGTCTAAAACTAATTCCGATGGTAGATGTAGAGGTAGCGTGCCGATCGCGATCACGTCGACTTTGGAACCATTTCCCACGCCAGCATCTTCACCTCGTCCTTAGCCAATCTTTGCTTAATCCATAGTCCCTGCTTTGAGTTGCAAATATTAGCAATGTAACCAAGATCAAATACCGTGTACTCTGCGAGCATTATTAAGGTACACATCAATAACATGTATATCACATATACCTTTGTTCACTTTGCCATCCTTCTTATCCGCCAAATACTTGGGGCAGTTCCGCTTCGAAGGTCCATCCGCTTGCAATAGAAGCACTCGGTCTCGTGCTTAGGTCCGGACTTGGGTTTCTTCTCTTAAGCAACAACTTGTATGCTGTTCTTCTTGAAGTTCCCCTTCTTCTTCCCTTTGCCCTTTTTCTTGAAACTGGTGGTCTTGTTAACCATCAACACTTGATGCTCCTTCTTGATTTCTACCTCCACAACTTTTAGCATTGCAAAGAGCTCGGGAATAGTCTTGTCCATCCCTTGCATATTATAGTTCATCACAAAGCTCTTGTAGCTTGTTGGCAATGATTGAAGAATTACATCAATGATACTATCATCGTGAAGATTAACTCCCGCTTGAATCAAGTGATTATTATACCCGCACATTTTGAGTATGTGTTCACCGACGTAACTATTCTCCTCCATCTTACAGCTATAGAACTTATTGGAGACTTCATATCTCTCAATCCGGGCATTTGCTTGAAATATTAACTTCAACTCCTGGAACATCTCATATGCTCCATGACGTTCAAAACGTCGTTGAAGACCCGGTTCCAAGCCGTAAAGCATGGCACACTGAACTATCGAGTAGTCATCAGCTTTGCTCTGCCAGACGTTCTTAACGTCGTCAGTTGCATCTGTAGCAGGCCTGGCACCCAGTGGTGCTTCCGGGACGTAATTCTTCTGTGTAGCAATGAGGATAATCCTCAGGTTACGGACCCAGTCCGTGTAATTGCTACCATCATCTTTCAACTTAGCTTTCTCAAGGAACACGTTAAAATTCAACGGAACAATAGCACGAGCCATCTATCTACAACAAACATAGACAAGCAAAATACTAGCAGGTACTAAGTTCATGATAAATTTAAGTTCAATTAATCATATTACTTAAGAACTCCCACTTAGACAGACATCTCTCTAGTAATCTCAGTGATCACGTGATCCAAATCAACTAAACCATTTCCGATCATCACGTGAGATGGAGTAGTTTCAATGGTGAACATCACTACGTTGATCATATCTACTATATGATTCACGTTCGACCTTTCGGTCTCTGTGTTCCGAGGCCATATCTGTATATGCTAGGCTCATCAAGTTTAACCTGAGTATTCCACGTGTGCAACTGTTTTGCACCCGTTGTATTTGAACATAGAGCCTATCACACCCGATCATCACGTGGTGTCTCAGCACGAAGAACTTTCGCAACGGTGCATACTCAGGGAGAACACTTCTTGATAATTTAGTGAGAGATCATCTTAAAATGCTACCATCAATCGAAGCAAGATAAGATGCATAAAGGATAAACATCACATTCAATCAATATAAGTGATATGATATGGCCATCATCATCTTGTGCTTGTGATCTCCATCTCCGAAGCACCGTCGTGATCACCATCGTCACTGGCGCGACGCCTTGATCTCCATCGTAGCATCGTTGTCGTTATGCCATCTATTGCTTCTACGACTATCGCTACCGCTTAGTGATAAAGTAAAGCAATTACAGGGCATTTGCATTTCATACAATAAAGCGACAACCATATGGCTCCTGCCAGTTGCCGATAACTTCGGTTACAAAACATGATCATTTCATACAATAAAATATAGCATCACGTCTTGACCATATCACATCACAACATGCCCTGCAAAAACAAGTTAGACGTCCTCTACTTTGTTGTTGCAAATTTTACGTGGCTGCTACGGGCTGAGCAAGAACCGTTCTTACCTACGCATCAAAACCACAATGATAGTTCGTCAAGTTAATGTTGTTTTAACCTCGCAAGGACCGGGCTTAGCCACACTCGGTTCAACTAAAGTTAGAGAGACAGACACCCGCCAGTCACCTTTAAGCAACGAGTGCTCGTAACGGTGAAACCAGTCTCGCGTAAGCGTACGCGTAATGTCGGTCCGGGCCGCTTCATCTCACAATACCGCTGAACCAAAGTATGACATGCTGGTAAACAGTATGACTTGTATCACCCACAACTCACTTGTGTTCTACTCGTGCATATGACATCTACGCATAAAACCTGGCTCGGATGCCACTATTGGGGAACGTAGTAATTTCAAACATTTTCCTACGCACACACAAGATCATGGTGATGCATAGCAATGAGAGGGGAGAGTGTTGTCCACGTACCCTTGTAGACCGAAAGCGGAAGCGTTATGAAAACGCGGTTGATGTAGTCGTACGTCTTCACGATCCGACTGATCCAAGTACCAAATGTACGGCACCTCCGAGTTCAGCACACGTTCAGCTCGATGACGATCCCCAGACTCCGATCCAGCGGGGTGTCAGGGAAGAGTTTCGTCAGCAGGACGACATGGTGACGGTGATGATGTTCTACTGACGCAGGGCTTCGCCTAAGCACCGCTACGATATGACTGAGGTGGAATATGGTGGAGGGGGGCACCGCACATGGCTAAGGAATGATCACGAAGATCAACTTGTGTGTGATGGGGTGCCCCTGCCCCCGTATATAAAGGAGGGAGGAGAGGGGGCCGGCCAAGGGGGTGGCGCGCCCTAGGGGGGAGTCCAACCCCAACCGGGAGTAGGACTCCCCCCTTTCCTATTAGGAGTAGAGAGGGAAGGAAGAGGGAGGAGGGAAGAAGGAAAGGGGGGCGGCCCCCCTCCCAATTCGGATTGGGCTTGGGGGGGCGCCCCCCTCCTTTGCTCCTTCTCCCTCCTTTCCACTAAGGCCCAATAAGGCCCATATACGTCCCGTGGGGTTCCGGTAACCTCCCGGAGATCCGGTATTGTCCCAATCTCACCCGGCCTTTCCGGTGTCCAAATGTAGTCGTCCAATATATCGATCTTTATGTCTCGACCATTTTGAGACTCCTCGTCATGTCCGTGATCACATCCGGAACTCCGAACAACCTTCAGTACATCAAAACTCATAAACTCATAATAAAACTGTCATCGTAACGTTAAGCGTGCGGACCCTACGGGTTCGAGAACTATGTAGACATGACCTAGAACTGTTTCCGGTCAATAACCAATAGCGGAACCTGGATGCTCATATTGGCTCCTACATATTCTACGAAGATCTTTATCGGTCAAACCGCATAACAACATACGTTGTTCCCTTTGTCATCGGTATGTTACTTGCCCGAGATTCGATCTTCGGTATCCAATACCTAGTTCAATCTCGTTACTGGCAAGTCTCTTTACTCGTTACGTAATAAATCATTCCGCAACTAACTCATTAGCTACATTGCTTGCAAGGCTTATAGTGATGTGCATTACCGAGAGGGCCCGGAGATACCTCTCCGACAATCGGAGTGACAAAACCTAATCTCGAAATACGCCAACTCAACATGTACCTTTGGAGATACCTGTAGAGCTCCTTTATAATCACCCAATTACGTTGTGATGTTTGGTAGCACACAAAGTGTTCCTCCTGTAAATGGAAGTTGCATAATCTCATAGTTGTAGGAACTTTGTATAAGTCATGAAGAAAGCAATAGCAACATACTAAACGATCAAGTGCTAAGCTAACAGAATGGGTCAAGTCAATCACATCATTCTCCTAATGATGTGATCCCGTTAATCAAATGACAACACATGTCTATGGTTAGGAAACATAACCATCTTTGATTAATGAGCTAGTCAAGTAGAGGCATACTAGTGACTTTATGTTTGTCTATGTATTCACACATGTATCATGTTTCCGGTTAATACAATTATAGCATGAATAATAAACATTTATCATGATATGAGGAAATAAATAATAACTTTGTTATTGCCTCTAGGGCATATTTCCTTCAGGTTGTGTAGTTGACATCAAGCTTTTTTCTGGCGCCGTTGCTGGGGAGGTGAGTGCTTGAAGGTATATCTTTAGATCTTGCAACTGAATCTTTTAGTTTCTTATTTTATCACTAGTTTAGTCTATAAAAGAAAACTACAAAAAAATGGAATTTAGGTTGCCTCATATGCTTCATCTTTTTAATGTCTTTCATGAGAATGATGAAAAGGAAAATTGTGATCAAGTATTAGAAGAAGAAGTTCATAAAATGTTTAGCATAAAATCTTTGTATGATGAGCATGATTGCAATGTTGTTAGTATGAACTCCTTGAATATCCATGATGCTAATGATATGCAAAACCACAAGCTTGGGGATGCTATGTTTGATGAAGATGATATTTTTTATCCCCCAAGTTTTGATGAGAATATTTATTATGATGAAAGCATGCCACCTATTTATGATTATTATATCGATGAAAGTGGGTTTGGAAGAGTGTAAACTTTAGGAAGTAATGATCCCACTATTTTTGAGGGTGTTGAATCTTATAGTGATAACTATGAAAGTGGATTTGGAGAGGTCATGACTTTATTTAGTGATGAATCCATGATACGTCTCCAACATATCTATAATTTTTGATTGCTCCATGCCACTTTATCTACTGTTTTGGACTATATTGGGCTTTATTTTCCACTTTTATATTATTTTTGGGACTAACCTATTAACCGGAGGCCCAGCCCAGAATTGTTGTTTTTTGCCTTTTTCAGTATTTCGAAGAAACAGAATATCAAATGGAGTCCAAACGGAATGAAACCTTCGGGAACGTGATTTTCTCATCAGATAAGATCCAGGAGACTTGGACCCTCCGTCAAGAAAGCCACGAGGCGGTCACGAGGGTGGAGGGCGCGCCCCTCCCCCCTGGGCACCCCCTACCTCGTGGGCTCCTCGGAGCTCCATCGACGTACTCCTTCCTCCTATATATACCTACGTATCCCTGTATGATCAGAACAGGAGCCAAAAACCTAATTCCACCATTGAAACCTTCTGTATCCACGAGATCCCATCTTGGGGCCTGTTCTGGAGCTCTGCCGGAGGGGCATCCACCATGGAGGGATTCTACATCATCACCATAGCCCCTCCGATGAAGTGTGAGTAGTTTACTTCAGACCTTCGGGTCCATAGTTAGTAGCTAGATGGCTTCTTCTCTCTTTTTGGATCTCAATACAATGTTCTCCCCCTCTCTCGTGGAGATCTATTCGATGTAATCTTCTTTTTGCGGTGTGTTTGTTGAGACCGATGAATTGTGGGTTTATGATCCAGTATTATCTATGGAAAATATTTGTTTCTTCTCTGAATTCTTTTATGTATGATTGAGTTATCTTTGCAAGTCTCTTCGAATTATCCATTTGGTTTGGCCAACTAGATTGGTAGTTCTTACAATGGGAGAAGTGCATGGCTTTGGGTTCAATCTTGTGGTGTCCTTACTCAGTGACAGAAAGAGTTGCAAGGCACGTATTGTATTGTTGCCATCGAGGATAACAAGATGGGGTTTTTATCATATTGCATGAATTTATCCCTCTACATCATGTCATCTTGCTTAAAGCGTTACTCCATTTTTAACTTAATACTCTAGATGCATGCTGGATAGCGGTCGATGAGTGAAGTAATAGTAGTAGATGCAGAATCGTTTCGATCTACTTGTCACGGACGTGATGCCTATATACATGATTATTGCCTAGATATACTCATAACTATGCTCAATTCTGTCAATTGCTCAACAGTAATTTGTTCACCCACCGTAGAATACTTATGCTCTTGAGAGAAGCCACTAGTGAAACCTATGGCCCCCGGGTCTATTCTCATCATATCAATCTATATTACTTTATTTACTTGCTTTGTTTTTACTTTGCCTTTACTTTTTACTTTGCATCTATCTATCAAAAATACCAAAAATATTATCTCTATCAGATCTCACTCTCGTAAGTGATCGTGAAGGGATTGACAACCCCTAAGTGCTGGTTGTGAGTTGCTATCGTGTTGTGGAGGTACGAGGGACTTGCGCGTGACCTCCTACTTGATTGATACCTTGGTTATCAAAAACTGAGGGAAATACTTATGCTACTGTGCTGCATCATCCTCTCCTCTTCGGGGAAAACCAACGCAAGCTCGAGACTTAGCAAGAAGAATTTCTGGCGCCGTTGCCGGGGAGGCTTACGCAAAAGTCAACCATACCAAGTACCCATTGCAATCCCTATTTCTCGCATTACATTATTTGCCATTTGCCTCTCGTTTTCCTCTCCCCCACTTCACCCTTGCCGTTTTATTCGCCCTCTCTTTCCCAATCTCCTCCTCTCTTTCCGTTGCCTTTTCCTCGTCCTTTTGTTTGCTCGTGTGTTAGTTTGCTTGCTTGTCATCATGACTAGTCTTATATCTTCTCCGTTATCTCCCGAGAATGAAGTGCTAAATTTTAAACAAAGGGAGGGAGAAAATCTAAAAGATGCTTGGTATAGAGTTTGCAATGCTCAAAATAGATCTACTAGGAAGCAATCTACTTCAGTTCTTCTTCGCAATTTTTATGTAGGTGCTAATTCTTGGTATAGATATATCCTTGATACCATTACCGGAGGGAATTTCTTGGGTAGCCATACTTTTGATTCCTATAATGCTTTAATAGATTTATTTGGCTCACCTCCTCTTTTGGTTAATGGAACTATGTTAACTTTGGAGCATGTTATGCAAAGGCTTGAAATTATTGAAAACAAAGTTGCTACCATTGAATCCATTGAAATTCTAGATAAAAAGATTCATAATAAAATTAATCAATATGGATCTAAGGTAGGAATGACTTTGAAAAATATTAAGGAGAAGGAACCCATGGTTAATGAAAAAATAAATCTAGACTCTACTCGTATCGATAAACTTGAGGGTATCATTACCAATTTGGGAACCACTTTTTCCTCCGTAAAGAATACTCCTAGTCCTCCTACTAAAATTGCCAAGCTTATGTATGTTCCTAAAAATAAGGGTGAATCATCTAGTAAGGAAAATGCGGATCTTTAATCTATAAGTATTCATCCCGATCTTTTTACTATCATTAAGGAACCTTTTGCTACGAATGAATTTTTCGATATTATGCCTAAAGGTTTGATAATTTCTAGAAAGAAAGAAAATTCTAAGGGAGGCAGATGCCTCATTGAAGAATTGCCTACCAAAGATGGCAATACCTAGATCTATCCTTGCTTTTATGCCTAGCTAGGGGCGTTAAACGATGGCGCTTGTTGGGAGGCAACCCAATTTTATTTTGTGTTTTTTGTTTTTGCTTCTGTTTAGGAATAAATAATCCATCTACCTTCTGTTTGGATGTGGTTTTATGTTTTAATTAGTGTTTGTGCCAAGTAGGACCTATAGGATAACCTACGATGATAGTTGATTTGATTCTGCTGAAAAACAGAAACTTTAGCGCTCACGAAATTAGCTGCCTTTTTTTACTGGAGAGTGATTTTGCGTTGATTATTTTTGCTGCTGATCAATAAACAAATTTTCCAGGACTTCCTATTTTGGTAGAATTTTTAGAGTTCCAGAAGTTTGCGTTAGTTACAGATTACTACAGACTGTTCTGTTTTTGACAGATTCTGTTATTCGTGTGTTGTTTGCTTATTTTGATGAATCTATACCATAGAGAAGTTGGAATACAGTAGGTTTAACACCAATATAAATAAAGAATGAGTTCATTACAGTACCTTGAAGTAGTCTTTTGTTTTCTTTCTCTAACGGAGCTCACGAGATTTCTGTTGAGTTTTGTGTTGTGAAGTTTTCAAGTTTTGGGTGAATTCTTTTGATGGATTATGGAACAAGGAGTGGCAAGAGCCTAAGCTTGGGGATTACCATGGCACCCCCAAGATATTCGAAGGACACCAAAAAGTCAAAGCTTGGGGATGCCCCGGAAGGCATCCCCTCTTTCGTCCACTTCCATCGGTAATTTACTTGGAGCTATATTTTTATTCACCAACATGATATGTGTTTTGCTTGGAGCGTCTTGTATTATTTGTGTCTTTTCTTGTTAGTTTACCACAATCATCTTTGCTGTACACACCTTTTGAGATAGCCATACATGAATTGAAATTTGTTAGAATACTCTACGTTCTTCACTTATATCGTTTGAGCTTGATAGTTTGCTCATAGTGCTTCACTTATATCTTTTTGAGCGTGATAATTTTTGCTCTAGTGCTTCACTTAGATCTTTTTGAGCACGGTGGTGGATTTGTTTTAAAGAAACTTGATCTCTCATGCTACACTTAGATTATTTTGAGAGTCGTTAATAGCATGGTAATTTGCTTAATGTTAATATACTTGGTATTCAAGATATGTGAAACTTTCTTTTCAGTACGTTGAATACTAAGATAAGTTTGATGCTTGATAATTGTTTTGAGATATGGAGGTGATAATATCAAAGTCGTGCTAGTTGGGTTATTATGAATTTGAGAAATACTTGTGTTGAAGTTAGCGAATCCCGTAGCATGCACGTATGGTTAAAGTTATGTAACAAATTTGAAACATGAAGTGTACCTGGCTTGTGCATCCTTATGAGTGGCGGTCAGGGATGAGCGATGGTCTTTTCCTACCAATCTATCCCCCTAGGAGCATGCGCGTAGTACTTGATTTTTGATGACTTCTAAATTTTTGCAATAAGTATATGAGTTCTTTTGACTAATGTTGAGTCCATGGATTATACGCACTCTCATCTTTCCGCCTTCTCTAGCCTCTTCGGTACCGTGCATTGCCCTTTCTCACCTTGAGAGTTGGTGCAAACTTCGTCGGTGCATCCAAACCCGTGATACGATACGCTCTATCACACATAAACCTCCTATTATCTTCCTCAAAACAGCCACCATACCTACCTATCATGGCATTTCCATAGCCATTCCGAGATATATTGCCATGCAACTTCCACCATCATCATCATGACATGCATTACTTTTGTCATATTGCCATTGCATGATCTTGTAGTTGACATCGTATTTGTGGCAAAGCCACCTTGCATTATTTTTCATACATGTCACTCTTGATTCATTGCACCATCCCGGTACACCGCCGGAGGCATTCATATAGAGTCATATCTTGTTCTAGTATCGCGTTGTAATTCATATGTTGTAATGAAAGTGTGATGATCATCATTAGAGCATTGCACAAATAAAAAAGGCCAAAATAAAAAAATGGAAGGCCCAAAAAAAGGGCAATGCTACTATCTCTTTTTCCACACTTGTGCTTCAAAGTAGCACCTTGTTCTTCATGTAGTGAGTCTCATATATTGTGCTTCAAAGTAGCACCATGTTTTTCATATAGTGAGTCTCTTAAGTTGTCTTGTTCATACTAGTGGGAATTTTTCATTATAGAACTTGGCTTGTATATTCCTACGATGGGCTTCCTCAAATGCCCTAGGTCTTCGTGAGCAAGCGAGTTGGATGCACACCCACTAGTTTTCTTTTGTTGAGCATTCATAGCTCTAGTGCATCCGTTGCATGGCAATCCCTACTCCTTGCATTAACATCAATCAATGGGCATATCCATAGCTCATTGATTAGCCTCGTTGATGTGAGACTTTCTCCTTTTTTGTCTTCTCCACACAATCCCCATCATCATATTCTATTCCACCCATAGTGCTATATCCATGGCTCACACTCATGTATTGCGTCAAGGTTGAAAAAGTTTGAGATTATTTAAGTATGAAACAATTGCTTGGCTTGTCATCGAGGGTATAGAAGTTGGGAACATCTTCATGTGACGAAAATGAAGCATAGCCTAACTATATGATTTTGTAGGGATAAACTTTCTTTTGCCATGTTATTTTGAGAAGACATGATTGCTTTGATTAGTATGCTTGAAGTACTATTATTTTTGTGTCAGTATGAACTTTTGTCTTGAATCTTTTGGATCTAAATATTCATATCACAATTAAGAAGATTTACATTGAAATTATGCCAAAGTATCACTCCACATCAAAAATTCCTTTTTTTATCATTTTCCTACTCGAGGACGAGCAGGAATTAAGCTTGGGGATGCTTGATACGTCTCCAACGTATCTATAATTTTTGATTGCTCCATGCTACTTTATCTACTGTTTTGGACTATATTGGGATTTATTTTCCACTTTTATATTATTTTTGGGACTAACCTATTAACCGGAGGCCCAGCCCAGAATTGCTGTTTTTTGCCTTTTTCAGTATTTCGAAGAAACAGAATATCAAACGGAGTCCAAACGGAATGAAACCTTCGGGAACGTGATTTTCTCATCAGATAAGATCCAGGAGACTTTGACCCTCCCTCAAGAAAGCCACGAGGCGGTCACGAGGGTGGAGGGCGCGCCCCTCCCCCTGGGCGCACCCCCTACCTCGTGGGCCCCTCGGAGCTCCACCAATGTACTCCTTCCTCCTATATATACCTATGTATCCCCATATGATCAGAACAGGAGCCAAAAACCTAATTCCACCGCCGCAACCTTCTGTATCCATGAGATCCCATATTGGGGCCTGTTCCGGAGCTCCGCCGGAGGGGGCATCCACCACGGAGGGCTTCTACATCATCACCATAGCCCTCCGATGAAGTGTGAGTAGTTTACTTGACCTTCGGTCCATAGCTAGTAGCTAGATGGCTTCTTCTCTCTTTTGGATCTCAATACAATGTTCTCCCCTCTCTCGTGGAGATCTATTCGATGTAATCTTATTTTTTGCGGTGTGTTTGTTGAGACCGATGAATTGTGGGTTTATGATCCAGTATTATCTATGGAAAATATTTGATTCTTCTCTGAATTCTTTTATGTATGATTGAGTTATCTTTGCAAGTCTCTTCGAATTATCCGTTTGGTTTGGCCAACTAGATTGGTAGTTCTTGCAATGGGAGAAGTGCATGGCTTTGGGTTCTATCTTGCGGTGTCCTTACTCAGTGACAGAAAGACTTGCAAGGCACGTATTGTATTGTTTCCATCGAGGATAACAAGATGGGTTTTTTATCATATTGCATGAATTTATCCCTCTACATCATGTCATCTTGCTTAAAGCGTTACTCTGTTTTTAACTTAATACTCTACATGCATGCTGGATAGCGGTCGATGAGTGAAGTAATAGTTGTAGATGCAGAATCGTTTCGATCTACTTGTCACGGACGTGATGCCTATATACATGATCATTGCCTAGATATACTCATAACTATGCTCAATTCTGTCAATTGCTCAACAGGAATTTGTTCACCCACCGTAGAATACTTATGCTCTTGAGAGAAGCCACTAGTGAAACCTATGGCCCCCGGGTCTATTCTCATCATATCAATCTATATTACTTTATTTACTTGCTTTGTTTTTACTTTGCCTTTACTTTTTACTTTGCATCTATCTATCAAAAATACCAAAAATATTATCTCTATCAGATCTCACTCTCGTAAGTGACCGTGAAGGGATTGACAACCCCTAAGCGTTGGTTGCGAGTTGCTATCGTGTTGTGCAAGTACAAGGGACTTGCGCGTGACCTCCTACTGGATTGATACCTTGGTTCTCAAAAACTGAGGGAAATACTAACGCTACTGTGCTGCATCATCCTCTCCTCTTCGGGGAAAACCAACGCAAGCTCGAGACGTAGCAATCCACTATTTCGGAAGACATTCCAATTGGTTATGAGAACAAAGTTGCTATCTATGATGATTGTTATGATGACATGTATGCTATAAAGAATAATGATAACCATGAAACTTGTCATCTTGATTTTAATTTTCAATTGGATTATGCCTCACATGATAGTTATTTTGTTGAATTTGCTCCCACTATGATATGTCCATTTTGCATCATGCTTTTATATAAATATTTATTGCATTATGGGCTGTTATTACACATTATATCTCAATACTTATGGCTATTCTCTCCTATTTTACAAGGTTTACCATGAAGAGGGGGAATGCCGGCAGCTGGAATTCTGGCCGGAAAAGGAGCAAATATTGGAAACCTATTCTGCACAGCTCCAAAAATCCTGAAACTCCACGGAAGCCAGTTTTGGAATTAATAAGAATTATTGAGCAAAAGAAACACTAGAGGGGGCCCACACCCAGGCCAGGAGGGTGGGGGGCACGCCCACCCCTACTGGGCGCGCCCCCTGTCTCCTGGGCCCCCTGGTGGCCCTCCGGTGTCCATCTTCTGCTATATGAAGGCTTTTACCCTGGAAAAAATTAGAGGCAAGCTTACGGGATGAAACTCCGCCGCTATGAGGCGGAACCTTGGCGGAACCAATCTAGAGCTCCAGCAGAGCTGTTCTGCCGGGGAAACTTCCCTCCGGGAGGGGGAAATCATCACCATCGTCATCACCAACGATCCTCTCATCGGGAGGGGGTCAATCTCCATCAACATATTCACCAGCACCATCTCCTCTCAAAACCCTAGTTCATCTCTTGTATCCAATCTTGTATCAAAACCACAAATTGGTACCTGTGGGTTGCTAGTAGTGTTGATTACTCCTTGTAGTTGATGCTAATTGGTTTACTTGGTGGAAGATCATATGTTCAGATCCTTAATGCATATTATTACTCCTCTGATTATGACATGAATATGCTTTGTGAGTAGTTACATTTTTTCCTGAGGACATGGGTGAAGTCTTGCTATTAGTAGTCATGTGAATTTGGTATTCGTTTGATATTTTGATGAGATGTATGTTGTCTTTCCTCTAGTGGTGTTATGTGAACGTCGACTACATGACACTTCACCATTATTTGGGACTAGAGGAAGGCATTGGGAAGTAATAAGTAGATGATGGGTTGCTAGAGTGACAGAAGCTTAGACCCTAGTTTATGCATTGCGTCATAAGGGGTTGATTTGGATCCATATGTTTAATGGTGTGGTTAGGTTTACCTTAATGCTTCTTTTGTAGTTGTGGATGCTTGCAATAGGGGTTAATCATAAGTGGGATGCTTGTCCAAGTAAGGGCAGTATCCAAGCACCGGTCCACCCACATACCAAATTATCAAAGTACCGAATGCGAATCATATGAGTGTGATGAAAACTAGCTTGACGATAATTCCCATGTGTCCTCGGGAGCTCTTTTCTCATTATAAGAAATTGTCCAGGCTTGTCCTTTGCTACAAAAAGGATTGGGCCACCTTGTTGCACTTTATTTACTTTCATTGCTTGTTACTCGTTACAATTTATCTTATCACAAAACTATCTGTTACCTACAATTTCAGTGCTTGCAGAGAAAACCTTACTGAAAATCGCTTGTCATTTCCTTCTGCTCCTCGTTGGGTTCGACACTCTTACTTATCAAAAGGACTACGATAGATCCCCTATACTTCTGGGTCATCACACTAGTATTCATGAGAAGAAATATGCTTATGTGGAGAGTAACAAAATTTCTATGCTTGTGGCTCAAGAAAATAATGCTTTATGTGATGGTTATATTGTTGAATTCATTAAAGATTCTACTGAAAATTACTATGAGAGGGGAAAATATGCTTTTACATATTGCAATAATATCAAGTTTCCTCTCTATGTGTTGAAAGTTTTGACGTTATGCTTGTTTTGCCTTCTTATGCTAGTTGATTCTTGCTCCCATAAATTGTTTGCTCACAAAATCCCTAGGCATAGGAAGTGGGTTAGACTTAGATGTGCTAGTCATATGCTTCATGATGCTCCCATTATGTTTCAATTCTTATCTTATATGTGAGCATCATTGAAATCATCATGCCTAGCTAAAAAGGCATTAAAAACACGCTTGTTGGGAGACAACCCAATATTTACCACTACTATTTTTGTGTGTTTACATGATTAAGCTACTGTATTAATCATGTTTTCTAGCCTTTGTTTTAATAAATTGCCAAGTAAAGCCTTTGGGATAGTGTGGATGATAGTTGACTTGATTCTATGCAAAAATAGAAACTTTTTTTGCTCACTCCAGGAATTTTCAAAATTCACTAGAATGTGCTTTTGATCTGAATTTTTTACACATGGTTGGTATACAAATTTACTAGATTTTCCTAATTTTTCAGAATTTTTGGAGTTACACAAGTATAAGAACTTTACAGATTTCTACAGACTGTTCTGTTTTAAACAAATTCTGTTTCCTGTTGTTTGCTTATTTTGATGAATCTGTGGGTAGTATCGGAGGGTATGAACCATGGAGAAGTTGGAATACAGTAGATATAACACCAATATGAATTTAGAATGAGTTCACAACAGTACCTAAGTGGTGATTTGCTTTGTTATACTAATGGAGCTTGCGAGTTTTCTGTTGAGTTTTGTGTTGTGAAATTTTCAAGTTTTGGGTAAAATTTTGATGGACTACGGAATAAGGAGTGGCAAGAGCCTAAGCTTGGGGATGCCAAGGTACCCCAAGGTAATATTCAAGGACAACCAAGAGCCTAAGCTTGGGGATGCCCCGGAAGGCATCCTCTCTTTCGTCTTCATCTATCAGTAACTTTACTTGAGGCTATATTTTTATTCACCACATGATATGTGTTTTGCTTGGAGCGTCTTGTATGATATGAGTCTTTACTTTTTAGTTTGCCACAATCATCCTTGATGTACACACCTTTCGGGAGGGACATGCATGAATCATGATTTATTAGAATACTCTATGTGCTTCACTTATATCTTTTAAGCTAGACAATTTTGCTCGAGTGCTTCACTTATATCTTTTTAGAGGACGACGGTGGCTTTATTTTATAGAAATTGTTGAACTCTCATGCTGTACACACCTTTCACTTATATTATTTACAATACTCTATGTGCTTTACTTATAATATAAGTGAAGCATGAGAGTTCAATAAAATAAAGCCACCGTCGTGCTCTAAAAAGATATAGGTGAAGCACTAGAGCAAAATTGCCTAGCTCAAAAGATATAAGTGAAGCACATAGAATATTCTAATAAATCATGATTCATGCGTGTCCCTCTCGAAAAGTGTTTATAGCAAAGTTGATTGTGGCAAACTAAAAAGTAAAGACTCATGTCAAACAAGACGCTCCAAGCAAAACACATATCATGTGGTGAATAAAAATATAGTCTCAAGCAAAGTTACCGATAGACAAAGACGAAAGAGGGGATGCCTTCCAGGGCATCCTCAAGCTTAGGCTCTTGGTTGTCCTTGAATATTATGTTGGGGTGCCTTCGGCATCCCCAAGCTTAGGCTCTTTCCACTCCTTATTCCCATAGTCCATCAAATCCTTACCCAGAACTGGAAAACTTCACAACACAAAACTCAACAGAAAATCTCATGAAATCCGTTAGTATAAGAAAATAAATCGCCACTTTTGGTACTGTTGTGAACTCAGTCTTTATTTATATTGTTGTAATATTTACTGTATTCCAACTTCTCCATGGTTCATACCCCCCGATACTACCCATAGATTTATCAAAATGAGCAAACAACACAAAGAAAACATAATCTGTCAAAAACAGAACAGTATGTAGAAATCTGAATACTTCGAATACTTCTGTTACTCCAAAATTTGAAAAAATGTGGACAACCTGGGAAATTTGTATATAAATCTTGTGTAAAAAATTTAGATCAAAATCACTCTTCTGTGAATCATGAAAATTATTTTTCTGGGCGCAAAAGTTTCTATTTTCAGTAAGATCAAATCAACTATAACCGTAAGCCATCCCAAAGGTCTTACTTGGTGCAAACACTAATTAAAAAACAAAAAAAATCTAACCATAGGCTAGATAAATTATTAATTTAAAAACAGAACCAAAAAGACAAGAACAAAAAATGGGTTGCCTCCCAACAAGCGCTATTGTTTTACCGCTCTTAGCTAGGCATAAAGCATAGATCTAGGTATGCAACCCATAAGTAGCTCTCATAATAGATTCATATGACAACTTAAATATCTTTCTAGGAAAGTGTCCCATGCCCTTCCTTAACGGAAATTGAAATATAATGTTTCCTTCTTTCATATCAATAATTGCACCAATCGTTCTAAGGAAAGGTCTACCAAGAATAATAGGACATGTAGGATTGCAATCTATACCAAGAACAATGAAATCTACAGGCACATAATTCCTATTTACAATAATAAGAACATCATTAATCCTTCCATGGGTTTCTTAATGGTGGAATCCGCAAGATGCAATTTTTAAAAACAATCATCAAATTCATGAAAACCTTGCAAATCACATAAAGTTTTTGGAATTGTGGAAATGCTACCACCCAACTCACACAGAGCATGGCACTCATAATCTTTAATCTTAATCCTAATAGTAGGTTCCCACTCATCATAAAGTTTTCTAGGGATAGAAACTTTCAATTCAAGCTTTTCTTCAAAAGATTTCATCATGGCATCAACGATATGTTTAGTAAAAGATTTATTTTAATTATAAGCATGAGGAGAATTCAACATGGCTTGCAACAAGGAAATACAATCTATTAAAGAACAATTATCATAATTAAATTCCTTGAAATCTAAAAGAGTGGGTTCATTGCTACTTAAAGTTTTGACCTCTCCAATCCCACTTTTATCAATTTTTGCCCCTAGATCTATAAACTCCGAATCATTGGGACGCCTTTTAACTAAAGTTTACTCATCTCCAGTCCCATATTTATCAAGATTTATATTGGAAAACAAAGATTCAATAGAGTCACATCAATCACTTTAAGATCTTCATCATTATTTTTACAAAACTTCGGTTTAGCGGCCATATTATTTACCAAAGTGGTTTGTTATCAGAAATTTGGCCAACTAAAATTTCAAGATGAGAAATTTGAGATTTAAGACCGTAAAATTCTTTAGACATATCATTGAGATCTTTATTCATATATTCCATAAAAGTTTTCTGCTCCTTGAGCTCGTTCCTAAAGAAACTATTATGCTCTAATTGTAAGGACATGAAGCTCCTAGTATTATTTTCAATTTCTTCCAGCTTCTTATAGTAAAGATCAAAGTTCTTAGGTTGAGCCATCAAAGCAAGCGTATGAATAAACAAGAAGCAATCAAAAAGATGAACTGAAGAAAAGGATGAATCTTCTTGAAAATCATTTTAGAAGTGGGGGGGAGGGGGGAGGAAAACGAGAGGCGGATGGCAAATAATGTAATGCAAGAGATGAGAGTTTTATGATGGGTACTTGGTGTGTCTTGACTTGGCGTAGATCTCCCCGGCAACGGCGCCAGAAATTCTTCCTGCTACTTGTTGAGCTTGCGTTGGTTTTTTCCCTTGAAGAGGAAAGGGTGATACAGCAAAGTAGAGATAAGTATTTCCCTCAGTTTGAGAACCAAGGTATCAATCCAGTAGGAGAAGAACGCGCAAATCACCAATACCTGCACAAATAATCAAACACTTGCACCCAATGCGATAAAGGGGCTGTCAATCCCTTCACGGTCACTTGCAAAGGCGAGATCTGATAGAGATAGATAAACGAAAGATAAAATATTTTTGGTTTTTTTGGTATATAGATCTGGAAATAAAAGATTGCAAAATAGTAGATCGGAAACTAATATGATGGAAAATAGTAGATCGGAAATTAATATGATGGAAAATAGACCCGAGGGCCATAGGTTTCACTAGAGGCTTCTTGATGACCCACAAGTATAGGGGATCTATCGTAGTCCTTTCGATAAGTAAGAGTGTCGAACCCAACGAGGAGCAGAAGGAAATGATAAGCGGTTTTCAGCAAGGTATTCTCTGCAAGTACTGAAATAAGTGGTAACAAATAGTTTTGTGATAGGATAAATTGTAACGAGCAACAAGTAACAAAAGTAAATAAAGTGCAGCGAAGTGGCCCAATCCTTTTTGTAGCAAAGGAAAAGCCTGGACAAACTCTTATAATAGGAAAAGCGCTCCCGAGGACACATGGGAATATCGTCAAGCTAGTTTTCATCAAGCTCATATGATTTGCGTTCGGTACTTTGATAATTTGATATGTGGGTGGACCGGTGCTTGGATGCTGTTCTTACTTGAACAACCATCCCACTTATGATTAACCTCTATTGCAAGCATCCGCAACTACAATAAAAGTATTAAGGTAAACCTAACCATAGCATGAAACATATGGATCCAAATTAGCCCCTTACGAAGCAATGCATAAACTAGGGTTTAAGCTTTTGTCACTCTAGCAACCCATCATCTACTTATTACTTCCCAATGCCTTCCTCTAGGCCCAAATAATGGTGAAGTGTTATGTAGTCAACGTTCACAAACACCACTAGAGGTTAGACAACATACATCTTATCAAAATATCGAATGAATACCAAATTCACATGACTACTAATAGCAAGACTTCTCCCTTGTCCTCAGGAACAAACGTAACTACTCACAAAGCATATTCATGTTCATAATCAGAGGGGTAATAATGTGAATAAAGGATCTGAACATATGATCTTCCACCAAATAAACCAACTAGCATCAACTACAAGGAGTAATCAACACTACTAGCAACCTACTAGCACCAATCCCGGACTTGGAGACGAGAATTGGATACAAGAAATGAACTAGGGTTTGGAGATGAGATGGTGCTGGTGAAGATGTTGATGGAGATTGCCCTCTCCCGATGAGAGGAGCGTTGGTGATGAAGATTGTGATGATTTCCCCCTCCCGGAGGGAAGTGTGAAGGAAATATGCCCTAGAGGCAATAATAAAGTAATTATTTATTTCCTCATATCATGATAAATGTTTATTATTCATGCTAGAATTGTATTAACCGGAAACATGATACATGTGTGAATACATAGACAAACATATAGTCACTAGTATGCCTCTACTTGACTAGCTCATTAATCAAAGATGGTTATGTTTCCTAACCATAGACATGTGTTGTCATTTGATTAATGGGATCACATCGTTAGGAGAATGAGGTGAATGACATGACCCATCCCGTTAGCTTAGCACTTGATCGTTTAGTATTCTGCTATTGCTTCCTTCATGACTTATACATGTTCCAGTAACTATGAGAATTGTGTAACTCCGCCATCGGAGGAACACTTTGGGTACTACCAAACGTCACAACGTAACTGGGTGATTATAAAGGAGTACTACAGGTGTCTCCGAAGGTACATGTTGAGTTACATAATTCGAGATTAGGTTTTGTCACTCCGATTGTCGGAGAGGTATCTCTGGGCCCTCTCGGTAATGCTCATCACCTAAGCCTTGCAAGCATGTAACTAATGAGTTAGTTATGAGATGAAGTATTATAGAATGAGTAAAGAGACTTGTCGATAACGAGATTGAACTAGGTATTGGATACCGACGATTGAATCTCGGACAAGTAACATACCGATGACAAAGGGAACAACGTATGTTGTTATGCGGTTTGACCGATAAAGATCTTCGTAGAATATGTAGGAACCAATATGGGCATCCAGGTCCCGCTATTGGTTATTGACCGAGACGTGTCTCATCATGTCTACATCGTTCTCGAACCGTAGGGTCCGCACGCTTAAGGTTTCGATGACAATTATATTATGAGTTTATGTATTTTGATGTACGAAGTTTGTTCGAGTCCGGATATGATCACGGACATGACTAGGAGTCTCGAAATGGTCAAGACATAAAGGTTGATATATTGGACGGATATATTTGGACACGGAAAGGTTCCGGAGAAGTTTGGAGCTCCGGAGGTTACCGAACCCCGGGAGGTATATGGGCCTTATTGGGCCCATGTAGGAGGAAGAGAGAAGGAGCAAGGGAGGCGCGCCCCAAGCCCAATCCGACTTGGGGAGGGGGCCCCCCTTCCTTTCTCCTTCCCCTCTCTTCCTTCCTACTACTAGTACTACTTCCTAATACTAGTACTCCTTCCTTCCCTCCAAATAAGATTAGAAAGGGGAAACCTACTTGGAGTAGGTTTCCCCTCCCTATGGCGCCCCCTGGGCGGCCACCTCCTCCCTCCTCCTTTATATCTGGGGGTAGGGGGCACCCTAGACACACAAGTTGATCATTGATCGCCCTTAGCCGTGTGCGGTCCCCCTCCACGATGTTACACCTCGGTCATATTGTAGCGGTGCTTAGGCGAAGCCCTGCGACAAGAGAACATCAAGATCGTCACCACGCCGTCGTGCTGACGGAACTCCCCCTCGGCGCCTCTGCTGGATCGGAGATCGAGGGTGCGTCATCGAGCTGTACGCGTGTCAAGAACTCGGAGGTGCCGGAGTAACGGTGCTTGGATCGGTCGAACCGGGAGGACGTATGACTACTTCCTCTATGCTGCGTCAACGCTTCCGCTTCGGTCTACGAGGGTACGTAGACAACACTCTCCCCTCGTTGCTATATCATCACCATGATCTTGCATGTGCGTAGGAAATTTTTTGAAATTACTACGTTCCCCAACAGTTGCATCCGAGCCTAGGTTTTTATGGTTTGATGTTATTTGTGCGAGTAGAACACAAGTGAGTTGTGGGCGATATAAGTCATACTGCTTACCAGCATGTCATACTTTGGTTCAGCGGTATTGTTGGATGAAGCGCCCGGACCGACATTACGCCAGACGCTTACGCGAGACTGGTTTTACCGCCGTGCTTTGCACACAGTGACTAGCGGTGTCTGCTTTCTCCAACTTTATTTGAACCGAGTGTGGCTATGCCGGTCCTTGCGAAGGTTAAAACAGCATCAACTTGACAAACTATCATTGTGGTTTTGATGCGTAGGTGAGATTGGTTCTTGCTTAAGCCCGTAGCAGCCACGTAAAATTTGCAACAACAAAGTAGAGGACGCCTAACTTGTTTTTGCAGGCATGTTGTGATGTGATATGGCCAAGACGTGATGCTATATTTTATTGTATGAGATGATCATGTTTTGTAACCGGTTATCGGCAATCGGCAGCAGCCATATGGTTGTCGCTTTATTGTATGAAATGCAACGCCTCATAATTGCTTTACTTTATCACTAAGCGGTAGCGATAGTCATAGAAGCAATAGATGGCGAACAACAACGATGCTACGATGGAGATCAAGGTGTCGCGCGGTGACGATGGTGATCACGACGGTGCTTGAAGATGGAGATCACAAGCACAAGATGATGATGGCCATATCATATCACTTATATTGATTGCATGTGATGTTTATCCTTTATGCATCTTATCTTGCTTTGATTGACGGTAGCATTTTAAGATGATCTCTCACTAATTATCAAGAAGTGTTGTCCCTGAGTATGCACCGTTGTGAAAGTTCTTCGTGCTGAGACACCACGTGATGATCGGGTGTGATAGGCTCTACGTTCAAATACAACGAGTGCAAAACAGTTGCACACGCGAATACTCAGTTATACTTGACGAGCCTAGCATATACAGATATGGCCTCGAACACGGAGACCGAAAGGTCGAGCGTGAATCATATAGTAGATATGATCAACATAGAGATGTTCACCATTGAAACTACTCCATCTCACGTGATGATCGGACATGGTTTAGTTGATTTGGATCACGTAATCACTTAGATGACTAGAGAGATGTCTGTCTAAGTGGGAGTTCTTTAGTAATATGATTAATTGAACTTAAATTTATCATGAACTTAGTACCGATAGTATTTTGCTTGTCTATGTTTGTTTGTAGATAGATGGCTCGTCTTTGTTGTTCCGTTGAATTTTAATGCGTTCCTTGAGAAAGCAAAGTTGAAAGATGATGGTAGCAATTACACGGATCGGGTCCGTAATCTCGAGGATTATCCTCATTGCTGCACGTAAGAGTTACGCCCCGAAGCACCGCTGGGTGCCATGCTGCTGCCGATGTAACCGACGACGTTAAGAACGTCTGGCGAGCAAAGCGATGACTACTCTATAGTTCGATGTGCCATGCTTTACGGCTTAGAACCGGTCTTCAACGACGTTTTGAACGTCATGGAGCATATGAGATGTTCCAGAGTTGAAGTTAATATTTCAAGCAAATGCCCGGATTGAGAGATATGAAGTCTCCAATAAGTTCTACAGTGCAAGATGGAGGAGAACGATTCATCGGGAGCATATACTCAAAATGTCCGGGTATAATAATCACTTGATTCAACCGGGAGTTAATCTTCCGGATGATAGCGCCATTGATGAATTCTCCAATCATCGCCACCAAGCTACAAGAGCTTTGTGATGAACTATAATATGCAAGGGATGAACAAGACTATTCGAGCTCTTCGCGATGCTAAAAGCCGCGGAGGTATAAATCAAAAGGAGCATCAAGTGTTGATGGTCAACAAGACCACTGGTTTCAAGAAAAGGGCAAAGGGAAGAAGAAGGGAACTTCAAAAGAACGGCAAACAAGTTGCTGCTCAAGAGAAGAAACCCAAGTCCGGACCTAAGCCTGAAATCGAGTGCTTCTCCGCAAGCGGTGACATCGAAGCGGAACTGCCCCAAGTATTTGGCGGATAAGAAGGATGGCAAAGTGAACAAAGGTATATGTGATATACATGTTATTGATGTGTACCTTACTAATGCTCGCAGAGCACCGGTATTTGATACGTGTTCTCTGCTAACATTTGCAACTCAAACAGGACTACGGATTAGCGAAGATTAGCTAAGGACGAGGTGACGATGCGCATGGGAAATGGTTCCAAAGTCGATGTGATCGCGGTCGGCACGCTACCTCTACATCTACCATCGGGATTAGTTGTAGACCTGAATAATTGTTATTTGGTGCTGCGTTGAGCATGAACATTATATCTGGATCTTGTTTGATGCGAGACGGTTATTCATTTAAATCGAGAGAATAATGGTTGTTCTATTTATATGAGTAATATCTTTTATGGTCATGCACCCTTGAAGAGTGGTCTATTTTATTGAATCTCGATAGTAGTGATACACATATTCATAATGTTGAAGCCAAAAGATGCAGAGTTGATAATGATAGTGCAACATATTTGTGGCATCGCCGCTTAGGTCATATCGGTGTAAAGTGCATGAAGAAACTCCATATTGATGGACTTCGGAATCACTTGATTATGAATCACTTGGTACTTGCGAACCGTGCCTCATGGGCAAGATGACCAAAACACCGCTCTCCGGATCTATGGAGAGAGCAACAGATTTGTTGGAAATCATACATACGTATGTATGTGGTCCGATGAATGTTGAGGCTCGTGGCGGATATCGTTATTTTCTCACCTTCACAGATGATTTGAGCAGATATGGGTATATCTACTTGATGAAGCACAAGTCTCAAACATTTGAAAAGTTCAAAGAATTTCAGAGTGAAGTAGAAAATCATCGTAACAAGAAAATAAAGTTTCTACGATCTGATTGTGGAGGAGAATATTTGAGTTACGAGTTTGGTTTACATTTGAAACAATGTGGAATAGTTTCGCAACTCACGCCACCGAACACCACAACGAAATGGTGTGTCCGAACGTCGAATCGTACTTTACTTGATATGGTGCGATCTATGATGTCTCTTACCGATTTACCGCTATCGTTTTGGGGTTATGCTTTAGAGACGGCCGCATTCACGTTAAATAGGGCACCATCCAAACCGTTGAGACGACGCCTTATGAACTGTGGTTTGGCAAGAAACCAAAGTTGTCGTTTCTCAAAGTTTGGGGCTGCGATGCTTATGTGAAGAAACTTCAACCAGATAAGCTCGAACCCAAATCGAGAAATGTGTCTTCATAGGATACCCAAAGGAGACTATTGGGTACACCTTCTATCACAGATCCAAGGCAAGATTTTCATTGCTAAATTGGGTCCTTTCTAGAGAAGGAGTTTCTCTCGAAAGAAGTGAGTGGGAGGAAAGTAGAACTTGATGAGATAATCAGATCTACTCCCTTATTGAAAGTAGTTCATCACAAGAACCGGTTCTGTGACAACTACACCAATTAGTGAGGAAGCTAATGATATTGATCATGAAACTTCAAATCAAGTTTCTCTCGAACCTCGTGGGTCTACCAGAGTAAGATCCGCACTGAGTGGTACGGAAATCCTATTCTGGAAGTCATGTTACTTGACCATGATGAACCTACGAACTATGAGGAAGCGATGATGAGCCCAGATTCCGCAAAATGGCTAGAGGCCATGAAATCTGAGATAGGATCCATGTATGAAAACAAAGTATGGACTTTTGTTGACTTGCCCGATGATCGGCAAACCATTGAGAATAAATGGATCTTTAAGAAGAAGACCGCGCTAATGGTAATGTTATCGTCTACAAAGCTCGACTTGTTGCAAAAGGTTTTCGACAAGTTCAAGGGTTGACTACGATCGACTTTCTCACCGTAGCGATGCTTAAGTCTCGTCCAATCATGTTGGCTATTGCTGCATTTCATGATTATGAAATTTGGCAAATGGATGTCAAGACGCATTCTTGAATGGATTTCTAGAAGAAGAGTTGTATATGATGCAGCTGAAGGTTGTTGATCCAAAAGGTGTCGACAAAGTGTGCAAGCTCCAACGCTCCATTTATGGACTGCAAGGATCTCGGAGTTGGAATAAACGCTTTGACAAGTGTGATCAAAGCATATGGTTTTATATAGACTTTTGAGAAGCTCAGTATTTACAAGAAAGTGAGTGGGAGCTCAGAGCATTTCTAGTTTTATATGTTGATGACATATTATTAATTGGAAATGATATAGAATTTCTGGATAGCATAAAGGGATACCTGAATAAAAGTTTTTCAAAGAAAGACCTCGGTGAAGCTGCTTACATATTGGGCACCAAGATCTATAGAGATAGATCAAGACGCTTAATAGGACTTTCACAAAGCACATACCTTGACAAAATTTTGAAAAAGTTCAAAATGGATCAGGCAAAGAAAGGATTCTTGCATGTGCTACAAGGTGTGAAGTTGAGTCAAACTCAATGCCCGACCACAGCAGAAGATAGAGAGAAAATGAATGATGTTCCCTATGCTTCAGCCATAGGCTCTATCATGTATGCAATGTCAGGTACCAGACACTGACGTATGCTTAGCAATAAGCTTGGCGGTAGGTACCAAAGTAATCCAGAGTGGATCATCGACAGCGTCAAGAACATCCTGAAATACCGAAAAGGACTAAGGATATGTTTCTCGTATATGGAGGTGACAAAGAGCTAGTCGTAAATGGTTACGTCTATGCAAGCTTTGACACTGATCCGGACGATTCTAAATCGCAGACCGGATACGTGTTTATATTAAACGGTGGAGCTGTAAGTTGGTGCAGTTCTAAACAACGCGTCGTAGCAGGATCTACATGTGAAGCGGAGTACATAGCTGCTTCTGAAGCAGCAAATGAAGGAGTCTGGATGAAGGAGTTCATTTCCGATCTAGGTGTCATACCTAGTGCATCGGGACCAATGAAGATCTTCTGTGACAATATCGTGCAATTGCCTTGGCAAAGGAATCCAGATTTCACAAGAGGACCAAGCACATCAAGAGACGCTTCAATTCCATTCGGGACCAAGTCCAAGTGGGAGACATAGAGATTTGCAAGATACATACGGATCTGAATGTTGCGAACCGTTGACTAAGCCTCTCTCACGAGCAAAACATGATCAGCACCAAGACTCCATGGGTGTTAGAATCATTACTTGTGTAATCTAGATTATTGACTCTAGTGCAAGTGGGAGACTGAAGGAAATATGCCCTAGAGGCAATAATAAAGTTATTATTTATTTCCTCATATCATGATAAATGTTTATTATTCATGCTAGAATTGTATTAACCGGAAACATGATACATGTGTGAATACATAGACAAACATATAGTCACTAGTATGCCTCTACTTGACTAGCTCATTAATCAAAGATGGTTATGTTTCCTAACCATAGACATGTGTTGTCATTTGATTAATGGGATCACATCATTAGGAGAATGAGGTGATTGACATGACCCATCCGTTAGCTTAGCACTTGATCGCTTAGTATTCTCGCTATTGCTTCCTTCATGACTTATACATGTTCCAGTAACTATGAGAATTGTGTAACTCCCGTTTACCGGAGGAACACTTTGGGTACTACCAAACGTCACAACGTAACTAGGTGATTATAAAGGAGTACTACAGGTGTCTCCGAAGGTACATGTTGAGTTAGCATAATTCGAGATTAGGTTTTGTCACTCCGATTGTCGGAGAGGTATCTCTGGCCCTCTCGGTAATGCTCATCACCTAAGCCTTGCAAGCATGTAACTAATGAGTTAGTTATGAGATGAAGTATTACGAATCGAGTAAAGAGACTTGTCGATAACGAGATTGAACTAGGTATTGGATACCGACGATCTAATCTCGGACAAGTAACATACCGATGACAAAGGAACAACGATGTTGTTATGCGGTTTGACCGATAAAGATCTTCGAGAATATGTAGGAACCAATATGGGCATCCAGGTCCCGCTATTGGTTATTGACCGAGACGTGTCTCGACCATGTCTACATCGTTCTCGAACCGTAGGGTCCGCATGCTTAAGGTTTCGATGACAATTATATTATGAGTTTATGTATTTTGATGTACCAAAGTTTGTTCGGAGTCCCGGATATGATCCCGGCCATGACGAGGAGTCTCCAAATGGTCGAGACATAAAGATTGATATATTGGACGGATATATTTGGACACCGGAAAGGTTCCGAAGAAGTTTGGAGCTCCGGGAGGTTACCGGAACCCCCCGGGAGGTATATGGGCCTTATTGGGCCCATGTAGGAGGAAGAGAGAAGGAGCAAGGGAGGCGCGACCCCCAAGCCCAATCCGACTGGGGAGGGGCCGCCCCCTTCCTTTCTCCTTCCCCTCTCTTCCTTCCTACTACTAGTACTACTTCCTAATACTAGTACTCCTTCCTTCCCTCCAAATAAGATTAGGAAAGGGGAAACCTACTTGGAGTAGGTTTCCCCCTCCTGGCGCGTGCCCCCAGGCCGCCACCTCCTCCCTCCCTCCTTTATATACGGGGTAGGGGGCACCCTAGGACACACAAGTTGATCATTGATCGCCTTAGCCGTGTGCGGTGCCCCCCTCCACGATATTACACCTCGGTCATATTGTAGCGGTGCTTAGGCGAAGCCCTGCGACAAGAGAACATCAAGATCGTCACCACACCGTCGTGCTGACGGAACTCCCCCTCGGCGCCTCTGTTGGATCGGAGATCGAGGGTGCGTCATCGAGCTGTACACGTGTCAAGAACTCGGAGGTGCCGGAGTAATGGTGCTTGGATCGGTCGAACCGGGAGGACGTATGACTACTTCCTCTATGCTGCGTCAACGCTTCCGCTTCGGTCTATGAGGGTACGTAGACAACACTCTCCCCTCGTTGCTATATCATCACCATGATCTTGCATGTGCGTAGGAATTTTTTTGAAATTACTACGTTCCCCAATAAAGTGTCCCCGGCAGAACAGCTCTGCCGGAGCCCTAGATTGGTTCCACCAAGGTTCCGCCTTGTGGCGGCGGAGTCTCGTCCCAAAAGGTCGCCTTCTATTTTTTTCTCATCAAAAGACTTCATATAGGAGAAAATGGGCATCGGAGAGCCACCAGGGGGCCCACGAGGTAGGGGGCGCGCCCAGGGGGGAGGGCGTGCCCCCACCCTTGTGAGCAGGGTGTGGGCCCCCTGGCCTTCCCCCCTGGGCGCGCCCCCACCCTCGTGAGCAGGGTGTGGGCCCCCTGGCCTTCATCTTTGGCGACGATTTTTCTTTATTTATTTTAAGACATTCCGTGGAGTTTCAGGACTTTTGGAGTTGCGCAGAATAGTCCGTCAATATTTGCTCCTTTTCCAGCCCAGAATTCCAACTTCAGGCATTCTCCCTCTTCATGTAAACCTTTAAAATAAGAGAGAATAGCCATAAGTATTGTGACATAACGTGAAATAATAGCCCATAATGCAATAAATATTGATATAAAAGCATGATGCAAAATGGACATATCAACTCCCCCAAGCTTAGACCTCGCTTGTCCTCAAGTGAAAAGCCGATAACAATAAATATGTCCTCATGTTTAGAGGTAGAGGCGTCGATAAAAATAAAATACGGACATGAAGGCATCATGATTATTTCATAACAGCAACATATAAAGATTTTGTCATATGATTACTCATGTTCAAGTGATGATCTTTTCACAAAGCCAAAGTATGAATCAGAAACCTTATTGAGCACCAACAAATTATACCCTTAGTCATTGAAGCAACTGCAATTTATCATAACATCGGAAAGAGTCTATGTTAGAGCTTAAAAGCAAGTCCACAAACTCAACTATCACTTAGTCCTTCATAATTGCTAACACTCACGCAATACTTGTGGTTACGGAGTTTTAATCGGACACAGAGAAAGATAGGGGCTTATAGTTTTGCCCCACAACCTTTTACCTCAAGGGTAACATCAACAATAATAATTCATGCTCCCCCACATCTGATTATATATATATATATATATATATATATATATATATATATATATATATATATACTAGCACAAACGCCCGTGCGTTGCACCGGGAGAGAAATTTAATGTATGTTCATCAAAAAGTCTACCAAAGCGACACAATAGCATGCGTAAATATTACGTACTTCTCCGCTGAGATATACTCTCTCACTTCGGGGTTTTTAGAGTATCTACAGCCGGACTTAGCAACTATGACCCCCTAAATGTCCAAGGACTCGCCCGATCAGTGACCGAGCGTGTCTATTTTAAGCCCATATTTGTCCGTCCGTGCAACCACACTCATCATTTTCTTTCTCATATGCCTGGTCACTTGCACGTGATTGGTGGAGATGAAGAAAGAGAAGGAAAAGAAGTAATAAAGAAAGAAAAAAGATGGTCTGGGATGGGGCAGCATCCTACGTGCATTGCAATGGAGGGAGAAAAATCTTAAAGCATCAACTTAAAGGTATTTCTATTATGAGCATGTGCATAAAGCTGATCGGTTTATCATATCACCACTAACGTCCATGTGTTCTGTTAAACATGCCTATTTTATCTACGAAGAGATCATTATCGCTGTTGAAAACTTAGAAAATTCACACAGTTAGTAAAAGGTGCAATACATAAAAATAACACATAACTTCGTGTGACGGTCTGTCGGTGCACTGCTTCTCAATGACGGCAGTTGCGGCTTGGCTTCGTGTGGTTTTCAGAACAACGTGTATAAGGACCGAGTCAACCAGGCCTTTCCCTTGAAGTTTTCTTATCCCTGATACTTTACTTTTTTCAAGTGCAACATGTCTGGGCATCTTAGGCTTCTATTATTGCATCAATACCACATGTACCAAATTATATTGTTTGTTTCATTTTATTTTACTGGTCATGTGATCATGATTTGATTTGAATTGAGGTTTTTTTAAAAATCCCTCACTTGATTTTTCTTAAATTAGCCTACCAGATGAAATTCAATAAGTAAATTTTCTCGATCTTCGATCTATCTAAATCGAGGGAATTCACATGGTGGTTCTCTTTATAACTCATGAACATAGCCCCCCCCGGGAATAACAATCCCATTCATTTTGAATCAAGCATAACCCACGTGGGATAATTTATGTGGAGTTGACACACACCAAAAGCCAAATAAAATAGTTTCAAGTTCCTTCAAAACCAAGTGATTCTAAAAAAAAATTAAACACCACTCTCTCTTCCCTGTGTTTCCTTTTGGCCAACTCATAGCAGCAACACACACAACAGTAGCAACCGAGCTTGCTCCCACTTCCTGTCGTCTCTGTCCCTCGATCCTATGTGCGGCGCTAGACAGACGCGCGCACACACACACACACCCGCAGAGGGTGATGTGGCCCACCCACACGCCTCGCTGCATGGCCCCTCGTCGTTGCTTCTCTTCCTCGCCGCACCTTTGTGTGCTCCTCATCTCCCGCTAGCGTGCTGACGCCGTCGCCCAGCTGCGGCCCCCTCGCGCTATTGCTCCTCCCGGCCGCCGCTTGTTCTCCTCTCGTCGCCCGCGTCCCTCGCTCCTCACCTGAAACAACAACCTTTACTCCTCCTCTTTGCCTCGCCAAGCGTGTTCAATGGTTCTGCATCGCTCCCAGGCTCTTGGGGCTGCTTATTGATTCCCAAGTGGCTTTGTTGATATTTTAGATAACTTGGAAACGTATATAAACTGAGAGGACTCAACATAACTGAACGAGGTGGGACTATTCAACACCCAAGCTGCTTCGTTCGACTCGAGGGCCAGACTAATTGGGCCTAACTCTGGATTCTCACTCCATCAGGCTACGTTTGGCTGGGCGGGCCAGAATATTTGGTCAGCTTTGTGCACAAGATATTAAGAAACTAACCCAGCTTTTTATCACAACTTGGGGACCAGCTCAACGGTTGTGGTTGTAGCATGGGAACGGACTGTCGGAAGTTCGAATCTCACGCTAGAAATATTTTTTGCTGGTATAGATGACGGGTTAATTAACTAAAACAAAGGGGTGTTTTTGTAATATGACAGCTACTGCTTTATTAGTAGGTAAAATAAATAAAATAAAACAAAAGATAAAGATTGTCTACGCAAATCGTACAAAAACGTATTATGATATGAGAAGAAAGCGTATTGTGACGGTGAACCCGGAGACCCAATCTGTGCTTTATTATTAGGGATATATATATATATATATATATATCATGTTCTTTCCAACATGCTAAGCATGCCAAAGGATAAAATAAAAAAAAGGAAAGGTGAAGATCATCGTGACTCTTGCATAAGGTAGAGGATAATAATAAAAGATAGGCCCTTCACAAAGGGAAGCAGAGGTTGTCATGCGCGTTTAGGGTTGATGCACAAAATCTTAGTGCAAAAGAACGTCACTTTATATTGCCCCTTGTATGTGAACCTTTATTATGCAGTCCGTCGCTTTTATTGCGCCCACAACAAGTTCGTACAAAGTTTATTTTCTCCGCACTAATAAGTCATGCATACTTAGAGAGCAATTTTTATTGCTTGCACCGATGACAACTTACTTGAAGGATCTTACTCAATCCATAGGTAGATATGGTGGACTCTCATGGCAAAACTGGTTTAAGGGTATTTGGAAGCACAAGTAGTATTTCTACTTGGTGCTAAGAATTTGGCTAGCATGAGGGGGAAAGGCAAGCTCAACACGGTAGAGGATCCATGACAACATACTTTATCTCAGATGTAAGAAAACATAACTCACTGTGTTGTCTTCCTTGTCCAACATCAACTCTTTAGCATGTCATATTTTAATGAGTGCTCCCAATCATAAAAGATGTCAATGATAATATATCTATATGTGAAACCTCTCTTTCCTTATTACTTCCTATTAATTGCAACGATGACCAAAGCTATATTTGTCAACTCCCAACAACTTTAATCATCATACTCTTTCTATGTGGAGTCATTACTTTCAATAAGATCCATATGAACTCTTTGATTCTTTTTATTCTTTTTCTTCTAATCACCCAAGATCATGGCAACATACTCAAGCCCTTGACTCAACACTAATATTTATTATATAGCTCACGGACTCGATTACAAAGAAGGATCATAAAGCAAAACTCAAAACTAGATCATGCCATGAGTTTATTCTACTAAATCAAGATACTACTAATAGGATCGAACTAAGAAAAACGGTAAATGTAGGAGTTGTGATGGTGATACGATACCAGGGCACCTCCCCCAAGCTTGGTAGTTGCCAAGGGGAGTGCCCATACCCATGTGATTATATCCTCGGAGGTGATGGAGGTGGTGATGATGACGGTGGATAACCGCACATCGAGCATAAAAGCTCCTTCAACTTGCGGATAATGCCCTTGAGCCCAACAATATGATCCTTCAACAAAATATTCTCCTGTGTGAGATACTTGTTCTGTATGCGGGCTAACTCAATCATCTTGAAGGCTTCAAGCTATCTTGGAGTGAAAAGGTTAGGTAAAGGTTGAGGGATGTCTTCTTCTTTCACCACCGGAGCTTGAACCTCCATGGCCTTCTTGATCCTTTCATCCTTGTTGATTTCTTCTGGTTCCTCTCTTTTCAACTCTATCTTCAATAGCCAACCATCCTTGTCTTCGTTGTTGGAGGAGGGAGAAGTCATGGTGCTCTAGACCTGTCAGAAAAACAGCTCGAAACTAGAACAGGGGAGATTTGCGTGATACGAGAGTCAAAACCTTCCGGAGTATATATAATGAATTTTTACCGACCAAAATACGTATCGTGCAAGGAAACGGAGTCCGGAGGGCACACGAGGTGCTCACGAGGTAGGGGGGCGCGCCCAGGGGGGAGGGCGCGCCCTCCACCCTCGTGGAGGCCTCGTGTCCACCCCGGACTGCTACTTATTTTTCTATTTTTCTAAATATTCCAAAACGGAGAAATATTGCCTTAAAAAATGTTTTGGAGTCGGTTTAGTTACCGTACACATACCTATTCCTTTTTGGAGTCTGGAACGTTCTGGAGAGTATCCCTTATGTACTCCTCCGGGGTTATGGTTTCAATAATATTAGTTTCAACATTTATAGGATTACTTGAGATATAGTGTTTGATCCTTTGACCGTTTACCACCTTCGGATTTGTGCCTTCGAAGTTGTTGATTTTTATGGCACCGGAACGATAGACCTCCTTGATAACGTAGGGACCTTCCCATTTGGAGAGAAGTTTTCCTGCAAAAAATCTTAAACGAGAGTTGTATAGCAATACATAATCACTACATTAAACTCACGTTTTTGTATCCTTTTGTCATGCCATCTTTTAACCTTTTCTTTAAACAACTTGGAATTTTCATAAGCTTGGGTTCTCCATTCATCAAGTGAGCTAATATCAAATAACCTCTTCTCACCGGCAAGTTTGAAATCATAGTTGAGCTCTTTAATAGCCCAATATGCCTTATGTTCTAGTTCGAGAGGTAAGTGACATGCTTTTCCATAAACCATTTTAAACGGAGACATACCCATAGGATTTTTTTATGCAGTTCTATAGGCCCATAATGCATCATCAAGTTTCTTGGACCAATTCTTTCTAGACCTATTGACAGTCTTTTGCAAAATTAATTTGAGCTCTCTATTGCTCAATTCTACTTGCCCACTAGACTGCGGGTGATATGGAGATGCAATTCTATGATTAACGTCGTATTTAGCAAGCATCTTACGGAAAGCACCATGAATAAAGTGTGAACCACCATCAGTCATTAAGTATCTAGGGACTCCAAACCTCGGAAAAATAACTTAATCATTTTAATAGAAGTGTTATGATCAGCAAAACTAGTTGGAATAGCTTCTACCCACTTAGTAATGTAATCAACAGCAACTAAAATATGTGTATAACCATTAGAGGCAGGAAAAGGTCCCATATAATCAAAGACCCAAACATCAAATGGTTCAATAACAAGTGAATAATTCATAGGCATTTCTTGACGTCTACTAATATTACCAATTCTTTGACATTCATCGCAAGACAAAACAAACTTACGGGCATCCTTGAAGAGAGTAGGCCAATAAAAACCGGATTGCAATACCTTATGTGCGCTTCTATCTCCAGCGTGGTGTCCTCCATAAGCTTCGGAGTGACACTTGCGTAGGATCTGCTCTGTTCATGCTCGTACACAACGTCTAATAACACCATCTACTCCTTCTTTGTAAAGATGTGGGTCATCCCAAAAGTAATGTCGTAAGTCATAGAAAAACCTTTGCTTTTGTTGGTATGTGAAGCTAGGTGGTATAAATTTAGCAACAATATAATTAGCATAATCAGCATACCATGCAGTGCTATGAGAAGTGCTTATGACATTTAATTGTTCATCAGGAAAGCTGTCATCAATAGGTAGTGGGTCATCAAGAACATTCTCTAACCTAGATAAGTTGTGCAGAACGGGTTCTCACTCCTTTTCTATCAACAATATGCAAATCAAATTCTTGGAGCAAGAGAACCCATCTAATAAGCCTAGGTTTTGCATCTTTCTTTTCCATAAGATATGTAATAGCAGCATGATCTGTGTGAATAGTTACTTTAGAATCAACAATATAGGGTCTGAATTTATCACAAGCAAATACAACTGCTAAAAGTTCCTTTTCTGTAGTCGCATAATTTCTTTGAGCATTGTCTAGAGTCTTACTAGCATAATGGATAACATTTAATTTCTTATCAACTCTTTTCCCTAGAACAACACCTACAACATAATCGCTAGCATCACACATAATTTCAAAGGGTAAATTCCAATCGGTGGTGAACAACAAAAAGCGAGACTGATGCTTTCTTAAGTATTTCAAATGCTTCTACACAATCATCATCAAAGACAAATGGTACATCTTTTTGTAATAAATTAGTTAGAGGCCGAGAGATTTTTGAGAAGTCCTTAATGAACCTCCTATAAAATCTGGCGTGACCAAGGAAACTTCTTATACCTTTGATGTCCTTGGGACATGGCATCTTTTCAATAGCATCAACCTTGGCTTTATCAACTTGAATACCTCTTTCAGAAACTTTGTGCCCCTAGACAATACCTTCATTAACCATAAAGTAGCACTTTTCCCAATTCAAGACAAGATTAGTTTCTTCACATCTCTGCAAAACTTGAGCAAGATTGCTCAAGCAATCATCAAAAGAGGAACCATAGACGGAAAAGTCGTCCATGAAAACCTCACAAATTTTCTCGCAAAAGTCAGAGAATATAACCATCATGCATCTTTGGAAGGTAGCGGGTGCATTACATAAACCAAATGGCATACGTCTATAAGCAAATGTACCAAAAGGGCATGTAAAAGTAGTCTTTGATTGATCTTTAGCCGACACAAGTATTTGAGAAAAACCAGAATAACCATCTAAAAAGCAATAATGTGTATGTTTGCATAATCTTTCTAGCATTTGATCAATAAAAGGTAAGGGGTAATGATCTTTCTTAGTAGCCTTATTTAATTTGCGGAAATCAATTACCATCCTATAACTTGTAATAATTCTTTGCAGAATCAATTCATCTTATCATTAGGGACAACACTAATACCTCCCTTCTTAGGGACACAATGGACAAGACTTACCCACTGACTTTCAGCAACGAGATAAATTATACCTACCTCCAGAAGCTTGAGTATTTCCTTTCTTTTTCATTTTAGGATTCAAACGTCGTTGAGGATCACAAACTGGTTTGGCACCAGCCTCCAAATTTATTTTATGTTGACATAGAGTGGGACTGATGCCCTTAAGATCATCCAGAGTATATCCAATAGCAGCACGGTGCTTCTTCAAAGTTTTCAATAGTCTATCTTCTTCATGCTCTGAAAGGTTAGCGCTAATAATAATAGGATATATTTTCTTCTCATCAAGATAAGCATATTTAAGATTATCAGGCAACGGTTTAAGCTCAAACACGGGATCATCCTTGGGTGGAGGAGGATCCCCTAGGATTTCAACAGGCAAATTGTGTTGCAGAATAGGTTCCTGTTTAAAGAATACTTCATCTATTTCCCTTCTTTCATTCATGAACATATCATTTTCATGGTCTAGAAAATAATGTTCTAAAGGATCACTAGGAGGTACAGCAATAGAAGCAAGACCAATAATTTCATCCTTACTAAGCAATTCTTCCTCACGATGTTGTTTACTAAATTTAGAGAAATTAAACTCATGAACCATATCATCCAAGCCAATAGTAACAACATTCTTTTTGCAGTCTATCTTAGCATTAACAGTATTCAAGTTAGCATTAACAGTATTCAAGAAGGGTCTACCAAATATAATGGGACAAAAGCTATCTTGTGGAGAACCAAGAACAAGAAAATCAGCAGGATATTTGGTTTTTCCACACAAGACTTCAACATCTCTAACAATCCCTACTGGTGAAATAGTATCTCTATTGGCAAGTTTAATTGTGACATCAATTTATTCTAACTCAGCCGGTGCAATATCATGCATAATTTCTTTGTATAAGTCAATGGGTATAACACTAGCACTAGCACCCATATCACACAAGCCATGATAACAGTGATCTCCTATTTTAACAGAAATAACAGGCATGCCTACCACAGGTCTATGTTTATCTCTATCACATGGTTTAGCAATTCTAGTAGTTTCACCAGAGAATTGAATAACATGCCCATCAATATTATCAGACAAGAGATCTTTAACAATAGCAATATTGGGTTCTACTTTGACTTGCTCAGGAGGTGTATAAGTCCTAGTATTGCTTTTACGAACAACAGTTGAAGCTTTAGCATGATCCTTCATTGTAACAGGGAAAGGTGGTTTCTCAACATAAGAAGTAGGAACAATAGGATCATTATAAGTGACAATCTTTTCTTCAACTTTAATAGGTGCAACTACTTTTACTTCTATGGGAGGATGATATTTAAACCACTTCTCCTTGGGGAGATCAACATAAGTAGCAAAAGATTCATAGAAAGAAGCTACTATCTCAGAGTCAAGTCCATATTTAGTGCTAAACTTACGGAAAATATCAGTATCCATAAAAGATTTAACACAATCAAACTTAGGTGTCATACCTGACTCCTTACCTTCGTCGAGGTCCCAATCTTCAGAGTTGCGTTTAATTCTATCCAATAAATTCCATCTAAAATTCAATAGGCTTCATCATAAAAGAGCCAAAGACAAGAAGTATCGAGCATGGTGCGATTGTTACCGTAAAGCGAGCATAAAAACTTTGCATAATCACTTCTTTTGCAATCTCATGATTGGGGCATGAATATAACATTGATTTAAGCCTCCCCCAAGCTTGAGCGATGCTTTCTCCTTCGCGAGGCCAAAAATTATATATATAATTGCGATCACGATGAACAAGATGCATAGGGTAATACTTTTGATGAAATTCCAATTTCAATCTTTTATAGTTCCATGATCTCATATCATCACATAGCCTATACCATGTCAATGCGTCTCCCTCCAAAGATAAAGGGAAAGCCTTCTTCTTAACAACATCATCGGGTATACCTGCAAGCTTAAATAGTCCACAAACATCATCCACATAGCGTAGATGTTTGTCAGGATGCTTTGTTCCATCTCCTGTAAAAGTGTTAGCTAGCAGTTTTTCCATCATACCCGAAGGAATCTGAAAAGGAGTTTCATTTTTAGTAGGTTCAGTAGGTTGAGGAGCAACTCTTGGTTCAACTGGACGGGGTGAAGATACCCTGAACAAGCCCCTCAGACAATTACTTTCCATAGTAACAAGTGACAGAAAATTTTCAGCACACTAAATAAATTTTTCCTTACCAAATTCCACCCACCAAAGGCGCTTCACTCCCCGGCAACGGCGCCAGAAAAGAGTCTTGATGACCCACAAGTATAGGGGATCTATCGTCGCTCTTTCGATAAGTAAGAGTGTCGAACCCCACGAGGAGTAGAAGGAAATGATAAGCGGTTTTCAACAAGGTATTCTCTGCAAGTACTGAAATAAGTGGTAACCGATAGTTTTGTGATTGGATAAATTGTAACGAGCAATAAGTAACAAAAATAAATAATGTGCAGCAAAGTGACCCAATCCTTTTTGTAGCAAAGGACAAGCCTGGACAAACTCTTATAATAGGAAAAGCGCTCCCGAGGACACATGGGAATATCGTCAAGCTAGTTTTCATCACGCTCATATGATTCGCGTTCGGTACTTTGATAATTTGATATGTGGGTGGACCGGTGCTTGGGTGTTGTTCTTACTTGAACAAGCATCCCACTTATGATTAACCTCTATTGCAAGCATCCGCAACTACAACAAAAGTATTAAGGTAAACCTAACCATAGCATGAAACATACGGATCCAAATCAGCCCCTTACGAAGCAACGCATAAACTAGGGTTTAAGCTTCTATCACTCTAGCAACCCATCATCTACTTATTACTTCCCAATGCCTTCCTCTAGGCCCAAATAATGGTGAAGTGTTATGTAGTCGACGTTCACATAACACCACTAGAGGTTAGACAACATACATCTTATTAAAATATCGAACGAATACCAAATTCACATGACTACTAATAGAAAGACTTCTCCCTTGTCCTCAGGAACAAACGCAACTACTCACAAAGCATATTCATGTTCATAATCAGAGGGGTAATAATGTGCATAAAGGATCTGAACATATGATCTTCCACCAAATAAACCAACTAGCATCAACTACAAGGAGTAATCAACACTACTAGCAACCTACTAGCACCAATCTCGGACTTGGAGACGAGAATTGGATACAAGAGATGAACTAGGGTTTGAAGATGAGATGGTGCTGGTGAAGATGTTGATGGAGATTGCCCTCTCCCGATGAGAGGAGCATTGGTGATGACGATGGTGATGATTTCCCCCTCGGAGGGAAGTGTCCCCGCGAGCAGCTCTGCCGAGCCCTAGATTGGTTTCATAAAGGTTCCGCCTCGTGGCGGCGAGTCTCGTCCCAAAGGTTGCCTTCTATTTTTTTCTCATCGAAAGACTTCATATAGGAGAAGATGGGCGTCGGAGAGCCACCAGGGGGCCCACGAGGTAGGGGGCGCGCCCAGGGGGGAAGGGTGCGCCCCCCACCCTTGTGAGCAGGGTGTGGCCCCCCTGGCCTTCATCTTTGGCGATGATTTTTCTTTATTTATTTTAAGACATTACGTGGAGTTTCAGGACTTTTGGAGTTGCGCAGAATAATCCTTCAATATTTGCTCCTTTTCCATTTCGAATTCCAATGCCGCATTCTCCTCTTCATGTAAACCTTGTAAAATAAGAGAGAATAGCCATAAGTATTGTGACATAACGTGAAATAACAGCCCATAATGCAATAAATATTAATATAAAAGCATGATGCAAAATGGACGTATCACTTCTCTTTTGAAGGCAAATAATACGGTGGGTGAACAAATTACTGTCGAGCAATTGATAGAAAAGCGCAAAGTTATGACGATATCCAAGGCAATGATTATGTAATTAGGTATCACGTCCGTATCAAGTAGACTGCCTCCTGCCTGCATCTAGAGTATTAAGTTCATAAAGAACAAAGTAACGCATTAAGTAAGATGACATGATGTAGAGGAATAAACTCAAGCAATATGATGTAAACCCCATCTTTTTATCCTCGATGACAACAATGCAATACGTGTCTCGCTACTTTGTCACTGGGTGAAATCACGCAGGATTGAATCCAAAGCTAAGCACCTCTCCCATTGCAAGAAAAATCATTCTTGGTTGGCCAAACTAAACCCATAATTCGAAAAGAAATACAAAGATACCAAATCATGTATATAAGAATTCAGAGAAGATTTAAATAATATTCATAGATAAGCTGATCATAAATCCACAATTCATCGGATCTCGACAAACACACCGCAAAAGAAGATTACATCGGATAGATCTCCAAGAACATCGAGGGGAACATGGTATTGAGAATCAAAGAGAGAGAAGAAGCCATCTAGCTACTAGCTATGGACCCGTAGGTCTGTGGTGGACTACTCACGCTTCATCGGAAGGGCAATAGAGTTGATGTAGATGCCCTCCCTGATTGAATCCCCCTCCGGTAGGATGTCGAAAAACGCCCCAAGATGGGATCTCACAGGAACAGATGGTTGCAGCGGTGGAAAAGTGTTTTCGTGGATGCTTCTGGAGGTTTGGGAATATTTGCAAATATATAGAAGGACTATCTAGGTCAGAGGGGTCACGAGGGCCCACAAGGTAGGGGCGCGGCCTACCCCCCTAGGCGCGCCCTCCACCCTTGTCGCCGCCTCGTGGCTCTTCTGACTTGCACTCCAAGTGTAACGCCCGGATAATTAGGCTACAGTAAAACCCTTCTGATGATGCCATGTCATCTGTGTTACTATTGCTAATCCAGTGGTAGTTCAAAATCATTGCAAATTCAAAATATGAATTAGTGACAGACACCCTAAGTTTTCAAAAATTCAAAGCAAAAATGTTTGGGGGTTGCCAAATATTGCACTGGTAATTATGGTGAAGCAAACAGCTTTTTATAAAATGCCTAAATGCCCTAAAACTAAATAAAACTGAAAGGGAAAATAAATAAAAGAAAGAAATTACAAAAAAAAACAAAAAAGGGGGGAAGCCCCCTGGACTAGGCAGCCCAAACCAACCGCACGGCCACCGCCCATGCCCCCCTGGCCCGCAGCCAGCCTGGCCGGTCTAGCCGGCCCAGCTTCCTGCCGCCTCCTTTCCCCTGTTCCCCCGACCCGGGTCGGAACAGGGCGCGTCCCCGCCGCACCCTCTCGCCGGCGACGACGAGAGGATAAGGCCGCCACGCCTCCGCGCCTCCTTGATCCCGCCTCCCACTCGCCCCCACCTCGCCTTGGCTCCTGCGCCTCTCTTCCCCCTCCAGATCCACCTCGCCTCTCCTTCCCCTCCGCATCCGAGCGCCACCGCTGCCATGGTTCCGGCCTAGCCACGGCCACCGTGCCCACCTCGCCGCCCCACGGTGTCTCCAAGGACCGCCGTTGTCCGCTGCTTCGACTGGTGCAGCCCGTTGGAGACCGCAGCCACCGCAACGCCCCCGACGCCGCCGTCTTCCTCCTCTGCCCCGACAAGCTTCGCCGCCATTCTTCTTCATCTCCGACGACGCCCCTGCAGCTACCAACCCATTCACCGGCCATTGTGCGTGCCGCTAGGTGAGCTGCCTCCCTCCTCTGCCCTCTAGCTCCCCTAGCTCGCGCGGTAACTAGCTCGTCGTCGTGCCCGGGCTCCGGTCGCCGCGGTGTACCTCGCCGCCGTGGACCCATCCGCCGTCACGCTCGTCCGAGCTCACCGTTGTGCTCCTGGGGTCCCTAGGGGCCCAATGCACCTACGAATGCTCCCTCCCGTGCCTCCTAGCACCGTCCCCGATGAGCGCCCAAACACGTCGCCGCCTGCGCTCGTCGCCGGTGTGCTTCTGGTGACTAAATGGTCACGGGACAGCGCCCGCATTCGCCACCTGACGCATGCCTCGCCTGGCCTCTCAGTTCGCTCGCTAGCGGGCTGCGTCGAAGTTTCCTCTTGCGTCCGACTCCGGCCGTCCGCCGATGAGCTCGCCGCGCTCGAATCTGGTCACCCCTGCCGCCACAATCACCACCGTTGGACGCGGCACAGCCGTAGCTCTCGAATGCGCCCGAAAACTCGACGAACGGTGCCCTGTAGGTGTTTTCCGTGTTGGGGAACGTTGCAGAAAATTAAAAAATTTCCTACGGTTTCACCAAGATCCATCTATGAGTTCATCTAAGAAATGAGTCAAGGGAGTGAGTTTGCATCTACATACCACTTGTAGATCGCGTGCGGAAGCTTTCAAGGGGATGGTGATGATGGAGTCGTACTCGACGTGATTCAGATCACCGATGTCCAAGTGCTGAACGGACAGCACCTCCGTGTTCAACACAAGTACGGGACGGGAGACGTCTCCTCCTTCTTGATCCAGCAAGGGGAAAGGAGAGGTTGATGATGATCCAAAGAAGACGACGGCGTGGTGGTGGATGCAGTGAAACTCCAGCAGGCTTCGCCAAGCGACTCACGGGAGGAGGACGAGGTGTAGCAGGGGAGGGCGCCAAGCACAAGGGCACGGCTGCCTCCCCTGCCTCCTTATATAGGCCCCAGGCGCCTGCCCTGGAGATTGGATCTCCCAAGGGGCGGCGGCCAAGGGGGAGGAGTGCCCCCAAGGCATGTGGTGCGACCCCCACCCTAGGGTTTCAACCCTAGGCGCGGGGTGGGCCTAGAGGCGCACCAGCCCACTATGGGCTGGCTCCTCCCACTTCAGCCCGTGGGGCCCTCCGGATGGGTGGCCCCACCGGTGGACCCCGGGACCCTTCCGGTGGTCCCAGACATTACCGGAGACCTCAAACTTTCCGATGGCGAAATACCACTTTATATATATTATTCTTTACCTCCGGACCATTCCGAAACTCCTCGTGACGTCCCCGGATCTCATCCGGACTCAACATCATTCGTATGCTGCATACTCATATTCATACAACTCTAGCGCCACCGAACCTTATGTGTAGACCCTACGGGTTCGGAGACACGCAGACATGACCGAGACGACTCTCGGTCAATAACCAACAATGGATCTGGATACCCATGTTGGCTCCCACATGCTCCTCGATGATTTCATCGGTTGAACCACGATGTCGAGGATTCGATCAACCCCGTATACAATTCCCTTTGTCAATCGGTACGTTACTTGCCCGAGACTCGATCGTCGGTATCCCAATACCTTGTTCAGTCTCGTTACCGGCAAGTCACTTTACTCGTCATCAGTAATGCATGATCCGTGACCAACCACTTGGTCACTTTGAGCTCATTATGATGATGCATTACCGAGTGGGCCCAGATACCTCTCCGTCATACGGAGTGACAAATCCTATCCTCGATCCGTGTCAACCCAATGAGACACTTTCGGAGATACCTGTAGTGCACCTTTATAGTCACCCGCTTGCGTTGTGACGCTTGATACACCCAAAGCACTCCTACGGTATCCGGGAGTTACACGATCTCATGGTCAAAGGAAGAGATACTTGACATTGGAAAAGCTCTAGCAAACGAACTACACGATCTTTATGCTATGCTTAGGATTGGGTCTTGTCCATCACATCATTCTCCTAATGATGTGATCCCGCTATCAACGACATCCAATGTCCATAGTCAGAAACCATGACTATCTGTTGATCACAACGAGCTAGTCAACTAGAGGCCCACTAGGGACATATTGTGGTCTATGTATTCACACGTGTATTACGATTTCCGGATAATACAGTTATAGCATGAATAAAAGACAATTATCATGAACAATGAAATATAATAATACTTTTATTATTGCCTCTAGGGCATATTTCCAACAGTCTCCCACTTGCACTAGAGTCACCAATCTAGTTACATTGTGATGAATCGAACACCCATAGAGTTCTCGTGTTGATCATGTTTTGCTCATTCAGAGAGGTTTAGTCAACGGATCTGCGACATTCAGATCCGTATGTACTTTGCAAATATCTATGTCTCTATCTTGAACATTTTCACGGATGGAGTTGAAACGACGCTTGATGTGCTCGGTCTTCTTGTGAAACCCGGGCTCCTTGGCAAGGGCAATAGCTCCAAGTGTTGTCACGAGAAGAGTTTGATCGGCCCCGACGCATTGGGTATGACTCCTAGGTCGGTGATGAACTCCTTCACCCAAATCGCTTCATGCGCCCTCTCGAGGCTGCCATGTACTCCGCTTCACACGTAGATCCCGCCACGACGCTCGCTTGCGGTACACGCACTTCTCGCTCCACCATTCAACATATACATGTATCCGGTTTGTGACTTAGAGTCATCCAGATCTGAGTCGAAGCTAGCGTCGACATAACCCTTTACGACGAGCTCTTCGTCTCCTCCATAAATGAGAAACATGTCCTTTGTCCTTTTCAGGTACTTCAGGATATTCTTGACCATTGTTCGGTGTTCCTTGCGGGATTACTTTGGTATCTTGCTACCAAACTTATGGCAAGGTTTACATCAGTCCAGTACACAAAGATGGCATACATAATAGATCCTATGGCTGAAGCATAGGGGATGACACTCATCTCTTCTTTATCTTTTGCCATGGTCGGGGACTGAGCCGAGCTCAATCTCACACCTTGTAACATAGGCAAGAACCCCTTCTTGAACTGATCCATTTTGAACCTTTTCAAAATCTTATCAAGGTATGTGCTTTGTGAAAGACCTATGAGGTGTCTCGATCTATCTCTATAGATCTTGATGCCTAATATATAAGCAGCTTCTCCAAGGTCCTTCATTGAAAAACACTTATTCAAGTAGGCCTTAATGATGTCCAGAAGTTCTATATCATTTCCCATCAAGAGTATGTCATCTACATATAATATGAGAAATGCTACAGATGTCAGGACCCCGACTCAATGTCACATCGATCTAGCCTGTAACACATCATATCACTTTGCGGCCTCACGCACGGTATCCCAATGGGTGTCGCCTTACCTTGGCCCGGGACCGTTTACGCCTTTTGGCACACGTATATGATAGTGTCGCTAGCATCCATATGAAAAGGAGCCCGGCTGACATGACTAGTCGTAAACCCAAAGTGGCACAGACTTACAGGACAGCATCCATGACCCGAAAGATCGAACGTGTCGGTCAACACAAGTAAGTTCCGGCTGTAGCACTGGGCTAGCAGACTCGTAAACCGGCCAGAAGCGGGCTAACAGACTCCGTGATTTAATGCGTGACATTTCCCGAGGGATGTATACAGAACGAAGAAGGACACATGCCGCCAGCCTAAGTGTTCCGGAGCGGTAGCAAGCTACCAAGGCTCAAAGGAGACACTAGGAGACATTTCCGATAAGAGAGGCTACTAAAGATAAACAACTAGATAGTCGATCCCACACATACCAAGCATTTCAATCATACACACAATATGCTCGATATGTGCAAATACAACAAGGCATCACAACATGACTCTACGACACAAGTACTTTATTTAAAGGCTCAGAGAGCCATTCATATCATACACACAAGTACGGGTCACACGACCCACATACAAGTCATACAAGCATACAAGCCACAGCGGAAGTGTTTTGTCCGAGTACGCATAACTAGTAAAATAAAAGAGGCTTGGGTAAGCCCGCTATACTACATGGTCCTTCTCTTGCACAGGATCACCACCTGGGCCTTAGTCTACTCGTCGATGTCAACGTCTACAAAGAACCCGTCGGAGGGGTTTGAGGCATCTTCTGAAAAATGTAAATTAAAGCAACATGAGTACAAAGGTACTCAAAGAAGACTTACATCGACCCTACATACATGCACATTATCAAGAAGGGTTGGTGGGGTTATTGCAGCAAGCCAGCTTTGACTCATGGCTAAGTTATCCTCTGAGACACCAACTTGAAATAGTTTTATGACTCGAGTCCACTACTCATCACTCCAATACACCACCGAGGATCCAACCCCGCCTTCCTACGGAGAAGCCATCCTCGGCACTCACGCTTATCTTGAGGCTTTTAGTAGTATCCATTTACTTGTCTATGAACCGTATAGGCAACCAAGTAGTCCTTATCATGACGCGCTATTCAATAGATGATGTTAACCTGCGGGGTGTACTTCTTCATACATGTTTCCACCACTTAGCGTGCGCACACACGACATGTGCTCGGCAGACTTCAAGCGAAAGCCAACGTGGGTGTAGACCACGACCTACCTAGACACTCGAGTCCCTAGTCCAGGTTTATCGCCTATTTGGGTTCCATCTATGAGGAGTTCCGGCCGAAGTCTCGCTCACAGCCCCAAACGATGTGAACAAGGTTCCCGAGATACCAAACGGGCATCCGGTACACCCGGCCACGTACCTACCGCATCACAGCCCACCCCTACGGTCAGCGCTGTCCACGGCCTCCAGTAGGCTACAAACACCAGAAACTACTTGCACCTCCTGGACAGAGGACTAGTGTGAATAAGAAGTCGAGCGGGGTCATATTTCAGGGCCCAATGTATGGTAGTAGCTGAATCTTAAATCACACATACAGATCTCAGTGCTTAAGGACGGCCTCAATGAAACAACCCACCATGTACTCCTACATGGCCTTTCATCGATACATTTACCAAATCGTGTTCAACACCTTACTCTCGTACCGACTCGATCATTTCACTCTAGCCATCACCCCGATGAACCGGACTGACACGACTCTAAGCATAGCGAGGCATAGCAAGGTAGGAACAACACAATCACATGGCTCAATCAACTCCTACACATGCTAGTGGGTTTCATCTAGTTCTTGTGGCAATGACAGTCATGCAGAGGAAATGGGTTCAACTACCGCAAAGACACACAGCAGTTTGAATCGCGTTGTCTTAATGCAGTAAATGAGAGCAGGAGCAAGAACATGGGATTTTATCGATATGATCAAATGGTTGGTTGCTTGCCTGACGGGTCGTTACACGGGTATTGTTCTTCGTCGGGGTTATCACGGTACTCCTCGGGGCCAGAACCTGCCGCAGGAACACCGATACACAAGCATTACCAAACAAGATGCAACAATATGATGCATGCAATGAGACATGGCAAAATGAGTGTTTTGGGCTAATGCAACTAAGATCAGATGGGTTTGAACCAATTTGAACCAAAGATTCAAAATTCAAACTCACATATGATCATTTAAAGTGCTTAAACTTGTTCTGTGATAAACAGTGGGCTAGCTTCTGTAAACATGCATGAAACCAGTACAGATGGATAGATTGGATTTTTCTGATCATTTTCATATATAATTTGTCTCATTTGGAGCTATGGTTGATTTTATATGAATTTTTGAAGTTTGAAACATTTTCTGGAATTTCCTGTGTAAAAATAATTCCAGTAATTTAAATATTATACAAGATCTCGTCATGATGACGTCAGGGGTCAACGGGCTGGTCAGGTCAAACTGACCAGTGGGTCCCAGCGATGTCGATGGGGTTAGTTTGATTAGAATTTAATTAAACTAAACTAGATTAATTAGCGGGCTGGGCCCACATGTCATAGACCCGTGGGGTCAAACTGGCCCACCCGTGGTCAAAACCGGGTCAAACTCACGGCGTTTAGCCGGGCGAGCGACGCCGGGCGGCGATAGTGTTTTTGGCCGTTCCGCCACCAAATGGGGCGCGAGACCACCGGAGTGAAGCCGAGGACGAGCCGCAGCTCTTGGCGGAGTCCGTTGGGCTCGGGTGGCGGAGTAGGCGCCGGCGGCGGTTTGGCGGCCACCGAGCTCGGGTGAGAGTGAACTCGAGGTGGAGTGTGCGGTGAGTGCGGAAGTGCTCGGTTAGCACCAGTCGCGATGTGGTGAACGTGTTGGACACGGTGAAGTGACCGAAGATGGCGGGGCACGCGTCGGCGGCGAGGTCCACGGCGGTGCGTCGCGTCGATCTCGTCGCGCCGCCGTGATGCACGGGAGCGAGAGAGAGGGTCGGGAGGTGGCTAAGCTCACGGCGGACGCGACGGTGCGACGGCGTGGTCGGGGACGAGCTGCAGCGGCGACGGTGTTGAAGGGGATCTCCGGCGGCGGCGGACTCGGGCGAGGCTGGTGCGGCGTCTTCAGGGCACGCGAGTGCTCGGGGCTCGACTAGCACGAAGGAGTCGACGGCGGCGGAGCTCCTGGACACGGTGGCGCGGCGTGGGGTTGACGGAGAACGCGGCTACGACGGTGGTCTTGCGGCGGTGGCGTCGGCCATGGCGTGGGGAGCGAGGGAGGCGAGCTGGAGAGGAACGGGTGTCTGGGGTCCGGGCGCGACGTGGAGCTCATCCAGAGCGATGGGGCGGCGAGAGGGCGAGGCGGGCGGCGGCAACGTGGCGAAGCTGCGGTGCCGCCGAAAGCACCTTGGCTGCTGCTGGCAAGTTAAGCAGCCTTGGCGCGGTGGCGGGCTGGGCGGCCAGTGGGCCGGGCTAAGCGGCGCCAGTAAGTTTTTCGCTTCATTTTTCTTTTCTATTATCCTGCAACTTTGTTGAGTTATTTAAAATACCGAAAGGTTCTAAAATTCACCAAACTGCTCATGGTCCATTGTTGGAATATTTCCAACATGAAACATTTAGTTTGGAGATATTTGGACATTTGGAATATTTTATAAATTTTAAATGCCCAAATTCAAATAGCTATGATTTAATTCAATGACCTTAGGATGACCTAGGAAAATGTGCACCACTTTTGGCAAAGTTTACGGACCAAGACAAAATGATGGACATTTTAGAAGGGCATTTCAGTGTTCATCGAAAATATTTTTAGTAAACCCTAGTTGTTTCAGAGGGGCCGGGAGTTCGGCAATCCCATTTCAAGTTTACATTGAAAAAATAGACATGATGCAACACTCTAATGCATGAACTAGCTAGGGTGTGACAACTCACCCCCACTCAAAAGAATCTCGTCCCGAGATTTAGGTTCCTCCGGAAAGAGGGCGGGGTACTCAAGTCGAAGACGATCCTCCCTTTCCCAAGTAGCTTCCTTCTCAGAATGGTGCGACCATTGAACCTTGAGAAACTTGATATTATGCCGTCGAGTAGTACGCTCGGCTTGATCGAGGATACGAACGGGGTATTCTCGATATGTGAGGTTATCTTGAAGATCAAGCGTTTGTGGTCCACTCCACGGATAGGATCCGAGAAGCAACGCTGAGTTGAGAAGCGTGGAAGACGTCGTGGACTTTGGAGAGATGCGGAGGTAGTTCCAATTGGTAGGCAACTTCCCTCGCTTGGCAAGAATCGAAAGGGTCCAATGTAGCGAGGAGCCAATTTGCCTTTGATATCAAACGATGGGTTCCTTCGAGGAGTAACCCAAGGTAAGCCTTCTCGTCAACCTCGTAAGTCATAGCCTTATGTTTTCGGTCATATTGACTCTTTTGACGAGATTGGGCTGTTTTCAACTTTTCACGAACGATCGAACTTGTTCTTCCGCTTCTGGATCATATCCGGGCAAAGAATTGTCTTTCCCGGTTTCGACCAGTTAAGAGGTGTTCGACACCTTCGCCCATAGAGAACTTCAAAAGGTGCTTTGCCCAAGCTAGATTGATAGCTGTTGTTATAAGCAAACTCGGCAAATGGAAGGCATTTCTCCCAATCCATTCGAATGAGATAATGAAGCTCAAGCATGTCTTCTAGAATTTGGTTGACACGCTCTACTTGACCACTTGATTGAGGGTGAAAAGCAAAGCTAAAGGAAAGATGGGTTCCCATAGCGTTTTGGAAACTTTCCCAAAATCGAGAGGTGAAGAGACTTCCTCGATCCGAGTTTATTTCAATGGAACACCATGAAGAGATACTATTCGAGAGATGTACAAATCTGCTAGTGACTAGCGGTTATACTCTCAACAGGTAAGAAATGGGCCACTTTGGAAAGGCGGTCGATAACGACAAAGATAGCATTATTCCCCTCTTGGTCTGGGAAAACCAAAGATGAAATCCATACTGATTTTATCCCATTTCCATTCAGGAATAGCTAAGGGTTGAAGGGTGCCAGCAGGCCGTTGATGCTCTGCTTTTACACGACGACAGACGTCGCAGTTAGCAACATATTGAGCAATGTCTCTCTTCATCCTAGTCCACCAGAACCTCTGGCGTAGGTCCTGATACATTTTAGTGCTACCGGGATGAATGGTGAGAGGAGATTCATGAGCCTCCTTAAGGATCAGCTGCCGTATGTGCTGATTTTTGGGAACCACTAAGCGGTTCTCAAAATATACAACACCATGATCATTTGTAGAGAAACATTTAGCATCTCCGCTAGCAATGTTCTCCTTAATCCGGATATTCCTCTATCTCGTTTTGGGCAGCATGACTTGATCCATAAGAGTAGGTTTCGCCACCAAAGTGGAAAGGAACCCTCGAGGAACAATGTGAAGGTTAAGCTTCCGAAATTCCTCGTGGAGAAGTGGTTGACTTTGTTGCAACATCAAGTTGTTGCAATAAGATTTACGACTTAGTGCATCAGCCATGACGTTGGCTTTTCCTAGGGTATAGGTTATCCCTAAATCGAAATCTGAGATCAACTCAACCCAACGTCTTTGCCTGAGATTCAAATCTGGTTGGGTGAATATGTATTTCAGACTTTGGTGATCGGTGTAGATTTCGCAACGATTACCAAGAAGATAATGTCGCCAGGTTTTGAGTGCATAGACTACACCGCAAGCTCTAGATCATGGGTAGGGTAGTTTTCCTCATGTGGGTGTAATTGCCGTGAACCATAAGCAATTACGTGTCGATCTTGCATGAGAATACAGCCTAGTCCTTGTCGCGAGGCGTCGCAATAGATAACAAAGTCCTTAGAGAATCTGGTGGTACCAAAGACGGAGCAGAGGTTAAACGCCTTTTCGCCTCACAGAAACTGTGCTCACATTGTGGAGTCCACTCGAACTTTTATCCTTCTTGAGGAGTTCAGTTAGAGGTTTAGCAACTTTGGAGAAGTTCTCGACAAAGCGGCGACAATAGCTCGCTAAGCCGAGGAAACTCGAACTTGCTTGACCGATTCGGTGGAGTCCAATTAAGGACGGCTTGAACTCGCTTCGGGGTTGATGCAATACCTTTACCGAAATTACATGTCCTAAATAGGTCACTTCTGGCAGCCAAAATTCGCATTTAGAAAACTTGGCATAAAGGCGATGCTCTCTAAGTTTCATCAACACTAGCCTTAGATGTTCGGCATGTTCTTCCTCCTTCTTGGAATAGATGAGTATGTCATCGAGGTAAACCACGACGAATTTATCCAAATATTCCATAAAGATTGAGTTCATTAACCGGGAGAAAGTGGCTGGGGCATTGGTTAGACCGAAGGACATGACGGTGTACTCGTATTGGCCGTAACGAGTAACAAAGGCCGTTTTGGGAATGTCCCCGTTTCGGATTTTGATTTGATGGTAGCCTAACCTCAAATCCATCTTAGAGAAGACTGAGGATCCTGCGAGCTGATCATACAGATCATTGATCCTGGGAAGTGGAATCTTGTTCTTAATTGTGACCAGGTTGACGGGTCGATAATCTACAACCATCCGATCCGTACCATCCTTTTTCTTGACGAAGAGAACGGGGCAAGCCCAAGGAGATGAACTAGGACGGATGAAACCCTTTTGCAAGGCCTCATCGAGTTGTTTCTTAAGTTCGGCTAGTTCTAGGGGTGCCATCTTATAGGGTCTTCTAGAAATTGGGACAGTTCCTGGAATGAGGTCTATCACGAATTCAACATCTCCGCGGTGGAACACCTGGCAATTCTTCTGGAAAGACATCCGGAAAGTCACGGACTACCGGAACGTCTTCGAGGTCTGGCAATGGACTGGCATTAAGAGAATATAGTTGACGCTTGGATATTCGGGTCAAGACATTGACTATCTTTCCCGAGGGGTGCGTAAGTTGAACAGTCCTAGAGAAACAATCAATCTTGGCATGATGGGCGACATCCATCCATACCCAAGATGATATTTATATCCGAAGATTTGAGAGCTATCAACGATGCAAGGAAAACAAGTCTGTCGACCTGAATTTCATTTCCATGGCTTACTCTAGAGGTTTGCCATCTAGAACCCGGGTAGAAATTTCCATGGTGGAAGGCATGTCACGAGAATGCGGTGTTATGCAAGCGAGCATAGTTCTCGGATATGAATGAATGAGATGCTCCAAGATCAAAAGAATGGATGCCGGGTGGCAATTAACAAGAAGCGTGCGAGCACGGCGTTGGGATCTTCTTGGGCCTCTTCACCGAGACACAATTAACATGGCCACGTGCGGTGGTGGCGGCAGGCATAGAACACCTTCCTGCTGGCTTGCCACGCCAACAGCTTTGCAGTGCTGGTTGGGGTTGGTGCGAGGACGATCGCGCATGTAGTGGCCTGATTCACCACATTTGAAGCACGCCACGGGCTGGCGCCGTGAGGAGCGTTGTTGGTTGGTCCACCATAGGGCCTAGCTGGTGCATCTTCTTGAATCGGGCGGCGCTGGAAGGATGGCCTCGGTGTGAATCTGGGTGGCGAGGCGGTATTAGGCACCCACACACGGCGCTTCGTGGTCCAAAGACCGGATGAGGAACCCATATCACGACCATGCTTGCGTGTTGCTTGAAATCGGTCGACCAGTTTCACTGATGGCTTTGTTAACAAGCTTCGAAAGAAGTGCACTCATGCGACGGAGATCTCGGCGAAGTTCGGGCTAAGTCCTTGCGGAACCTTGCCTGCTTTCTTGGCGTCGATGGAGACCTCTTCAGTTCATAGCGTGCGAGATTACCGAACTCTCTACTATAGGCGTCCATGGAGAGACGACCTTGGGTGAAACTGCAGAACTCCTCACGTTTGCGATCCATGAGACCCTCCGGAATGTGATGTTCACGGAAAGCCTCGCTGAATTCTGCCCAAGTAGTGACATGGCCAACTGGGCGCATAGCCATATAGTTCTCCCACCAGAGACTGGCGGGGCCTTCGAGATGATATGCAGCAAAGGTGACCTTATCAGCCTCAGCTACTAGTGCAGATCGCAGCTTGTGAGTAATGCTGCGAAGCCAGTCATCGGCGTCGAGAGGCTCGACGGAGTGGTGGAAGGTAGGAGGGTGTAACTTGATGAAGTCACTGAGCGACACCAAGTTGTTTCTCGGATGATGGGCTGTGTTCTGTTCGATACGCTCCGAGAAGCGGTTGGTCTCCGTTTGTTTCTCTCGGCCTCTAGCATAACCCGGCGAGAAGGAGGGTGAGGCAGGTTTGCTTCTCCAACTCCATCGCCTTGCCTGCTCTGGCGGAGCGGGGGTTGTTCTTGGTGTTAACCATCCTAGGAAAACAAGACAAGGATTTAGTCCAGGATGGCAAGATTCCGACATAGAAGTGTAGAATGTAATGGATAACTCGGAATGCGAGATGATCATCCGTATGACATGGTAGATCTGAAACTTCTTTATTCCATCGTCATACACACCATACAAGGTTTAGTACAAGACCAAACAAAGTACTACTACGGTGAAAGGAAGATTACATCTCATCGGAGGCACACCAAGCTCCTATACATTATTTTTGTTACACCTCCGGATTAGTACACACTAAGTCATATTCCACGAGTCACGCAGACGGTGGAAATACAACTATTACAATACTAGTGGGACTACTACTAACTCGACGTCTCCGTAGTAGTTCTCATAGAAGTCTCCTCCGTAGCACAGGAGTTCAACGTGATCGTCAAGGGAACAGGCGGTCTGGGGAGCCTGTGGACCATAAGGGCATGGGTGAGGTCTTGGACCTATGAATGGTGGTAGCGAGGACCACGAGGTGGGGTGATGCCCCCACATCACGCCAGATCCATCATGTCCGGCAGATCAGCCTGACAGGATACAAATCTCTCATATCCATATAACCAGCTTGAGCAAATGGTGCAAAACGAGTCAAGGTAGCCCGGTGATCAAGCACGGGCATTGAAGAGCTCCATCCTCAAGGCCCGACTCTCTGTCCTTGTCCTCGAGCAGCTCGGCGGTAGTATGGGTTAGGGAGTCCTCTGGACTGGAATCAAGCATAGATGGCTCGAAGATAACCAAACGCTCCAGAAGTGAACTCGGCATATCTGGGAAGTCGGTGTTGCGGAGCAGCCCGATCTGGCTCGTATAATGGTCATCATAGAATATGCAGCATCTTGAACCGCCATATCAATAGTAACACCAAGCCCATAGGAGCTGTGAAGGGCCTCGGTGCAACCAGGATAAGAGGGGAACACCACGATGGTGCAAAGATCTTGACTTTGATTAAAGTCTCGACATCGTTCTTCAAGCGTGTACTCGGGTACCAGCGGTATCCCGCTTCGATCATAACCCTAACTAGCATGGTTGTATGACCGGTCACCCCAATGCATCTGGTCGATTTAACCACTTGATTTTGATCACGAGTGGCCATCTGGAAGCATAACCACAATGCAAAGGCATTAGTATTTCTAGCGAATTTGGACAACATAATGATCAGAGATGCTCAAAAGGGTTTGAGACATTTCACAAGGAATTGCATAACCACTCAACAATTTCATATCAAGATTCTGGGTCCAACTTGGTAACATAACAAGATAGTAAAACTGAACCAGGCTTGTAACCATCAAACCTACAAGGTACTCTTGATTAGTAACACGTGAGCCTAACGAGAGAAGAGGTCCTAATCCTTAACCCCGGTGGAAGAATGGTCCGACTCAGATCAGAATATTATGAGATAAAGGAGTAAAAAGAGCCTTACGTACCATCCCACAATCAATTCCCCTACATATAACTAAAGCATTTCTAGACTCAACATCGACCGGTTTGGCTTGGAGAACCTACAGCAGTCCGGCTCGATGCTAACGCTGTCGGGACCCGACTCAATGTCACATCGATCTAGCACAGTAACACATCATATCACTTTGCGGCCTCACGCACGGTATCCCAACGGTGTCGCCTTACCTTGGCCCGGACCGTTTAGCGCCTTTTGGCACACGTATATGATAGTGTCGCTAGCATCCATATGAAAAGGAGCCCGGCTGACATGACTAGTCGTAAACCCAAAGTGGCACAGACTTACGAGGACAGCATCCATGACCCGACATCGAGCGTGTCGGTCAACGGCAAGTAAGTTCGGGCTGTAGCACTGGGCTAGCAGACTCCGTAAACCGGTACAGGCGGGCTAACAGACTCCGGTACTTAATGCGTGACATTTCCCGAAGGACAGACACGAGAATGAAGAAGGACACATGCCGCCAGCCTAAGTGTTCCTGAGCAGTAGCAAGCTACCAAGGCTCAGTGGAGACACTAGGAGACATTTCCCGGTAAGAGAGGCTACTAAAGATAAACAACTAGATAGTCAGATCCCACACATACCAAGCATTTCAATCATACACACAATATGCTCGATATGTGCAAATACAACAAGGCATCACAACATGACTCTACGACACAAGTACTTTATTTAAAGGCTCAGAGAGCCATTCATATCATACACACAAGTACGGGTCACACGACCCACATACAAGTCATACAAGCATACAAGCCACAGCGGAAGTGTTTTGTCTGAGTACAGACAACTAGTAAAATAAAAGAGGCTTGGGTAAGCCCCGCTATACTACATGGTCCTTCTCTTGCACAGGATCACCACCTGGGCCTTAGTCTACTCGTCGATGTCAACGTCTACAAAGAACCCGTCGGAGGGGTTTGAGGCATCTTCTGAAAAATGTAAATTAAAGCAACATGAGTACAAAGGTACTCAACAAGACTTACATCAGACCCTACATACATGCACATTATCAAGAAGGGTTGGTGGGGTTATTGCAGCAAGCCAGCTTTGACTCATGGCTAAGTTATCCTACGAGACACCAACTTGAAATAGTTTTGCGCACTCGAGTCCACTACTCATCACTCCAATACACCACCGAGGATCCAACCCCGTCTTCCTACGGAGAAGCCATCCTCGGCACTCACGCTTATCTTGAGGCTTTTAGTAGTATCCATTTACTTGTCTATGAACTGTATAGGCAACCAAGTAGTCCTTTACCGCGGACGCGGCTATTCGAATAGATGATGTTAACCCTGCAGGGGTGTACTTCTTCATACATGTTTCCACCACTTAGCGTCTGCACACGACATGTGCTCGGCAGACTTCAAGCGAAAGCCAACGTGGGTGTAGACCACGACCTACCTAGACACTCGAGTCCCTAGTCCAGGTTTATCGCCTATTTGGGTTCCATCTATGAGGAGTTCCGGCCGAAGTCTCGCTCACAGCCCCAAACGATGTGAACAAGGTTCCCGAGATACCAAGCGGGCATCCGTACACCCGCCACGCATACCTACCGCATCACAGCCCACCCCTACGGTCGGTCTTTGTCCACGGCCTCCAAAGAGGCTACAAACACGAAACTACTTGCACCTCCCAGACGGAGGACTAGTGTGAATAAGAGTCGAGCGGGGTCATATTTCAGGCCCAATGTATGGTAGTAGCTGAATCTTAAATCACACATACAGATCTCGAGGCTTAGGGCGGCCTCAATGAAACAACCCACCATGTACTCCTACATGGCCTTTCATCGATACCTTTACCAAATCGTGTTCAACACCTTACTCTCGTCTTGACTCGATCATTTCACTCTAGCCATCACCCGATGAACCGGACGACACGACTCTAAGCATAGCAGGCATAGCAAGGTAGGAACAACACAATCACATGGCTCAATCAACTCCTACACATGCTAGTGGGTTTCATCTAATTCTTGTGGCAATGACAGTCATGCAGAGGAAATGGGTTCAACTACCGCAGCACCACAGCAGTTTGAATCGCGTTGTCTTAATGCAAGATGCGAGAGCAGGAGCAAGAACATGGGATTTTATCGATATGATCAAATGGTTGGTTGCTTGCTCGACGGGTCGTTACACGGGTATTGTTCTTCGTCGGGGTTATCACGGTACTCCTCGGGGCGAGAACTCGCCATGAGAACACCGATACACAAGCATTACCAAACAAGATGCAACAATATGATGCATGCAATGAGACATGGCAAAATGAGTGTTTTGGGCTAATGCAACTAAGATCGATGGGTTTGAACCAATTTGAACCAAAGATTCAAAATTCAAACTCACATATGATCATTTAAAGTGCTTAAACTTGTTCTGTGATAAACAGTGGGCTAGCTTCTGTAAACATGCATGAAACCAGTACAGATGGATAGATTGGATTTTTCTGATCATTTTTCATATATAATTTGTCTCATTTGGAGCTATGGTTGATTTTATATGAATTTTTGAAGTTTGAAACATTTTCTGGAATTTCCTGTGTAAAAATAATTCCAGTAATTTAAATATTGCGTCAGCACTGCGTCATGATGATGTCAGGGGGTCAACGGGCTGGTCAGGTCAAACTGACCAGTGGGTCCCGCGTGTCAGTGGGGTTAGTTTGATTAGAATTTAATTAAACTAAACTAGGTTAATTAGCGGGGCTGGGCCCACATGTCATAGACCCAGGGGGGTCAAACTGGGCCCACCCGTGGTCAAAACCGGGGTCAAACTCACCGGCGTTTAGCCGCGGGCGAGCCCGACGCGGCGGCGATAGTGTTTTTGGCCGTTCCGGCCACCAAATGGGGCGCGGAGACCACCGGAGTGAAGCTGAGGACGAGCCGCAGCTCTTGGCGGAGTCCGTTGGGCTCGGGGTGGCGGAGTAAGCGCCGCGGCGAGTTTGGCGGCCACCGAGCTCGGGTGAGAGTGAACTCAAGGTGGAGTGTGCGGTGAGTGCGCGGAAGTGCTCGGTTAGCACCAAGTGCGATGTGGTGAACGTGTTGGACACGGTGAAGTGACCGGAAGATGGCGAGAACACGTCGGCGACGAGGTCCACGGCGGTGCGTCGTCGCGATCTCGTCGCGCCGCTGTGATGCACGGAGCGAGAGAGAGGGTCGGGAGGTGGCTAAGCTCACAGCGGACGCGACGGTGCGAGCAGGCGTGGTCGGGGACGAGCTGCAGCGGCGGCGGCGTTGAAGGGATCTCCGGCGGCGGACTTCGGCGAGGCTGGTGCGGCGTCTTGAGGCACGCGAGCACTCGAGGCTCGGCTAGCACGAAAAAGTCGGCGGCGGCGGAGCTCTGAACACGGTGGCGGCGTGGGGTTGACGGAGAACGCAGCTACGACGGTGGTGCGGCGGCGGTGGCGTCGGCCATGGCGTGGGGAAGCGAGGGAGCGGCCGGAGAGGAGGGGTGTCTGGGGGTCCGGCGCGACGTGGAGCTCATCGAGGCGATGGGGGGCGGCGAGGGCGGCGAGCGGCGGGCGTGCGTGGCGGCTGCGGTGCCGCCGCCGAAACACCTTGGCTGCACAGCAAGCCAAGCAGCTTTCATTGGCCAGTGATGGCAGGCTGGGCGGCCAGGTGGGCGACTAGCGGCGCCGCCAGTAAGTTTTTCGCTTTTACATTTTTCTTTTTTCTATTATCCTGCAACTTTGTTGAGTTATTTAAAATACCGAAAGGTTCTAAAATTCACCAAACTGCTCATGGTCTATTGTTGGAATATTTCCAACATGAAACATTTTAGTTTGGAGATATTTGGACATTTGGAATATTTTATAAATTTTAAATGCCCAAATTCAAATAGCTATGATTTAATTCAATGACCTTAGGATGACCTAGGAAAATGTGCACCACTTTTGGCAAAGCTTCTGGACCAAGACAAAAATGATGGACATTTTAGAAGGGCATTTCAGGTTCATCGAAAATATTTTTAGTAAACCCTAGTTGTTTCAAAGGGGGCTGGGAGTTCTGGCAATCCCATTTCAAGTTTCTGTTGAAAAAAATAGACATGATGCAACACTCTAATGCATGAACTAGCTAGGGTGTGACAACAGAGCTCCCACTCACTTTCTTGTAAACGCAGGCTTCTCCATAAGTCTGCATAAACCCAAACGCTTTGATCATCTCATCAAAGCGAATGTTCCAACTCCGAGATGCTTGCACCAGCCCATAAATGGATCTCTGGAGCTTGCATACTTTGTTAGCATTCTTAGGATCGACAAAACCTTCCAGCTGCATCATATACAGCTCTTCCTTAAGATGTCCGTTAAGGAATGCCGTTTTGACGTCCATCTGCCATATCTCATAATCATAGTATGCGGCAATTGCTAACATGATTCGGACGGACTTCAGCTTTGCTACGGGAGAGAATGTCTTGTCGTAGTCAATCCCTTGAACTTGTCGATAACCCTTAGCGACAAGTCGAGCCTTATAAATGGTAACATTACCATCCGCGTCCGTCTTCTTCCTAAAAATCCATTTGTTTTCTATCGCTCGCCGATCATCGGGCAAGTCTGTCAAAGTCCATACTTTGTTTTCATACATGGATTCTATCTCGGATTTCATGGCTTCAAGCCATTTGTTGGAATCTGGGCCCGCCATCGCTTCTTCATAGTTCGAAGGTTCACCGTTGTCCAACAACATGATTTCCAGGATAGGGTTGCCGTACCACTCTGGTGCGGAACGTGTCCTTGTGGACCTACGAAGTTCAATAGCAACTTGATCCGAAGTACCTTGATCATCATCATTGTTTTCCTCTTCAGTTGGTGTGGGCATCACAGGAACATTTTCTTGAGCTGCACCACTTTCCCGTTCGAGAGGTAGTACTTCATCGAGTTCTACTTTCCTCCCACTTACTTCTTTCGAGAGAAACTCTTTTTACAGAAAGCATCCGTTCTTGGCAACAAAGATCTTGCCCTCGGATCTTAAGTAGAAGGTATACCCGACAGTTTCCTTAGGGTATCCTATGAAGACGCATTTTTCCGACTTGGGTTCGAGCTTTTCAGGTTAAAGTTTCTTGACATAAGCATCGCATCCCCAAACTTTTAGAAACGACAGCTTAGGTTTCTTCCCAAACCATAATTCATACGGTGTCGTCTCAGCGGATTTAGGCGGTGCCCTATTTAAAGTGAATGTAGCTGTCTCTAGAGCGTATCCCCAAAATGATAGCGGTAAATCGGTAAGAGACATCATAGACCGCACCATATCCAATAGAGTGCGATTACGACGTTCAGACACACCGTTACGCTGAGGTGTTCCAGGCGGCGTGAGTTGTGAAACAATTCCGCATTTCCTTAAGTGTGTACCAAATTCGTGACTTAAGTATTCTCCTCCATGATCTGTTCGTAGGAACTTTATCTTTCGGTCATGTTGATTCTCTACCTCATTCTGAAATTCCTTGAACTTTTCAAAGGTCTCAGACTTGTGTTTCATTAAGTAGACATACCCATATCTACTTAAGTCATCAGTGAAAGTGAGAACATAATGATATCCTCCGCGAGCCTCAACGCTCATTGGACCGCACACATTGGTATGTATGATTTCCAACAAGTTGGTTGCTCGCTCCATTGTTCCGGAGAACGGAGTCTTGGTCATTTTGCCCATGAGGCATGGTTAGCATGTGTCAAACGATTCATAATCAAGAGACTCTAAAGTCCATCAAGCATGGAGCTTCTTCATGCTCTTGACACCAATGTGACCAAGGCGGCGATTACCACAAGTATGTGGGACTATCGTTATCAACTTTACATCTTTTGGCGTCCACACTATGAACATGTGTAATATTACACTCGAGATTCATTAAGAATAAACCATTGACCATCGAGACATGACCATAAAACATATCTCTCATATAAATAGAACAACCATTATTCTCGGTTTAAATGAGTAGCTATCTCGTATTAAACGAGATCCGATACAATGTTCATGCTCAAACTTGGCACTAAATAACAATTATTAAGGTTCAAAACTAATCCCGTAGGTAAATGTAGAGGCAGCGCGTCTTGTGGCGATCACATCGACTCTGGAACCATTCCCGACGCGCCGTCACCTCGTCGTCGCCGATCTCCGTTTATTCCGCAGCTCTGCTGTGAGTTACAAATATGAGCAACGACACGGTATCAAATACCGGGAGTTACTACGAGTCTTGGTAAGGTACACATCAATTACATGTATATCAAATATACCTTTGGTGTTGCGGCCTTCTTATCCGCTAAGTATTTGGGGCAGTTCCGCTTCGGTGACCCTTCCCTTGCAATAAAAGCACTCGGTCTCGTGCTTGGGTCCATTCTTTGACTTCTTCCCGAATGGCGGCTTACGGGCGCGCAACATCCTTGCCGTCCTTCTTGAAGTTCTTCTTGCCCTTGCCCTTCTTGAGCTTAGTGGTCTTATTGACCATCAAAACTTGATGTTCTTTCTTGATTTCAGCCTCTGCGACTTGACGTGAGAACACTTCAGAATGGTCTTCACCATCCCCGCATGTTGTAGTTCATCACAAAGCTCTTGTAGCTTGGTGGGAGCGACAGGAGGATTCTGTCAATGACCGCCTCATCTGGGAGGTTAATGTTCAGCTGGGTCATACGGTTGTGCAACCCAGACATCTTGAGTATGTGCTCACTGACAGAACTGTTTTCCTCCATCTTACAACTATAGAACTTGTCGGAGACATCATATCTCTCAACCCGGGAATGAGCTTGGAAAACTAGTTTCAGCTCTTCGAACATCTCATATGCTCCGTGATGCTCAAAACGCATTTGGAGCCCCGGTTCTATCCTGTAAAGCATGCCGCACTGAACGAGGGAGTAATCATCAGCACGAGTTTGCCAAGCGTTCATAACGTCTTGGTTCTCTGGGACGGGAGTGTCACCTAGTGGTTCTTCTAGGACATATTGTTTCCTGGCAGCTATGAGGATGATCCTCAGGTTTCGGACCCAGTCCGTATAGTTGCAGCCATCATCTTTCAGCTTGGTTTTCTCTAGGAACGCGTTGAAGTTCATGTTGACATGAGCGTTGGCCATTTGATCTACAAGACATATTTGCAAAGGTTTTAGACTAAGTTCATGATAATTAAGTTCATCTAATCAAATTATTATAATGAACTCCCACTCAGATTAGACATCCCTCTAGTCATCTAAGTGTTACACGATCCGAGTCGACTAGGCCGTGTCCGATCATCACTTGAGACGGACTAGTCATCGTCGGTGAACATCTTCATGTTGATCGTATCTTCCATACGACTCGTGTTCGACCTTTCGGTCTCCGTGTTCCGAGGCCATGTCTGCACATGCTAGGCTCGTCAAGTTAACCCTAAGTGTTTTGCTGTGTAAAACTGTCTTACACTCGTTGTATGTGAACGTAAGGATCTATCACACCCGATCATCACGTGGTGCTTCGAAACGACGAATTGTAGCAACGGTGCACAGTTAGGGGAGAACACTTCTTGAAATTGTTGTAAGGGATCATCTTATTTACCACCGTCGTTCTAAGTAAACAAGATGCATAAACATAATAAACATCACATGCAATTATATAGTTGTGACATGATATGGCCAATATCATATAGCTCCATTGATCTCCATCTTCGGGGCTCCATGATCATCTTGTCACCGGCTTGACACCATGATCTCCATCATCATGATCTCCATCATCGTGTCTTCATGAATTTGTCACGCCAACGACTACTTCTACTTCTATGGCTAACGCGTTTAGCAATAAAGTAAAGTAGTTTACATGGCGTTCTTCATGACACGCAGGTCATACAAAAAATAAAGACAACTCCTATGGCTCCTGCCGGTTGTCATACTCATCGACATGCAAGTCGTGAATCCTATTACAAGAACATGATCTCATACATCACAATTCATCATTCATCACAACTTCTGGCCATATCACATCACATGAACAATCGCTGCAAAAACAAGTTAGACGTCCTCTAATTGTTGTTGCATCTTTTACGTGGCTGCAATTGGGTTCTAGCAAGAACGTTTTCTTACCTACGAACTTCTATTTACCCTTCATAAGGACCCTTTTCATCGAATCCGCTTCAACTAAAGTGGGAGAGACAGACACCCGCCAGCCACCTTATGCAACTAGTGCATGTCAATCGGTGGAACCAGTCTCACGTAAGCGTACGTGTAAGGTTGGTCCGGGCCGCTTCATCCCACAATACCGCTGAAGTAAGAAAAGACTAGTAGTGGCAAGCAAGTTGACAAGATCCACGCCCACGACAAAATTGTGTTCTACTCGTGCATTAGAGAACAACGCATAGACCTAGCTCTGATACCACTGTTGGGGAACGTTGCAGAAAATTAAAAAATTTCCTACGGTTTCACCAAGATCCATCTATGAGTCCATCTAAGCAACGAGTCAAGGGAGTGAGTTTGCATCTACATACCACTTGTAGATCGTGTGCGGAAGCTTTGAAGGGGATGGTGATGATGGAGTCGTACTCGACGTGATTCAGATCACCGATGTCCAAGTCTTTGAGCGGACAGCACCTCCGCGTTCAACACACGTGCAGGACGGAGGCGTCTCCTCCTTCTTGATCCAGCAAGGGAAAGGAGAGGTTGATGATGATCCAAAGGCGGCGACGGCGTGGTGGTGGATGCGCGAAACTCGGCAGGCTTCGCCAAGCGACTACGGGAGGAGGGCGAGGTGTAGCGGGGGGAGGCGCCAAGCACAAGGGTATGGCTGCCTCCCCTGCCCTCCTTTATATAGGCCCCAGTGCCAGCCACAGAGATTGGATCTCCCAAGGGGCGGCGACCAGGGGGAGGAGTGCCCCCAAGGCATGTGGTGCGCCCACGCTGGGGTTTCAACCCTAGGCGCGGTGGGCCTAGAGGCGCACCAGCCCACTATGGGCTGGCTCCTCCCACTTCAGCCCGTGGGGCCCTTGGGATGGGTGGCCCCACCGGTGGGCCCGGACCCTTCCGGTGGTCCCAGACATTACCGGGAGACCCCGAAACTTTCCCGATGGCCGAAATACCACTTCCTATATATATTATTCTTTACCTCCGGACCATTCCGAACTCCTCGTGGCGTCCGGATCTCATTCGGGACTCGAACATCATTGGTATGCTGCATACTCATATTCATACAACCCTAAGCGTCACCGAACCTTAAGCATGTAGACCCTACGGGTTCGGAGACACGAAGACATGACCGAGATGACTCTCGGGCAATAACCAACAGCGGGATCTGGATACCCATGTTGGCTCCCATGCTCCTCGATGATTTCATCGGTTGAACCACGATGTCGAGGATTCGATCAAAGCCGTATACAATTCCTTTGTCAATCGATGCGTTACTTGCCCGAGACTCGATCGTCGGTATCCCAATACCTTGTTCGGTCTCGTTACGCAAATCACTTTACTCGCATCCGTAATGCATGATCCGTGACCAACCACTTGGTCACTTTGAGCTCATTATGATGATGCATTCTTGAGTGGGCCCAGAGATACCTCTCCGTCATGCGGAGTGACAAATCGATCTCGATCCGTGTCAACCCAGACACTTTCGGAGATACCGTAGTGCACCTTTATAGTCACCCGATTCGTTGTGACGTTTGATACACCAAAGCACTCCTACGGTGTCCGGGTTACACGATCTCATGGTCAAAGGAAGAGATACTTGACATTGGAAAAGCTCTAGCAAACGAACTACGATCTTTGTGCTATGCTTAGGATTGGGTCTTGTCCATCACATCATTCTCCTAATGATGTGATCCCGTTATCAACGACATCCAATGTCTATAGCGAGAAACCATGACTATCTGTTGATCTGTGAGCTAGTCAACTAGAGGCCCACTAGGGACATATTGTGGTCTATGTATTCACACGTGTATTATGATTTCCGGATAATACAGTTATAGTATGAATAAAAGACAATTATCATGAACAATGAAATATAATAATACTTTTATTATTGCCTCTAGGGCATATTTCCAACATTCCGGCCACCTCCCGAGCCGCGCCGCTGCGTTTTGCCTCGCCGGCGTAGTTCCGGCGCCGTCCGTCGACGTGGCTAGGCGGACCCCACCCTGGATCCTTTGCCCGGTGAACCATGGGGGCAGCGTTGGTTGGGATTGACCCGGTCGGCGTCGATCAAGCAACCTAGTGGCACTGACATGCGGGCTCATGTCATTTAAAACATTTTATAAATAAATAAAATGCTAATTATTTCATTAATTAATTTAATTAACGAAACAGTCACTGACTATTGGGTCCCACCCACTAATTAATCCATTTAATTAGTCTAAACCCCCCATGTTAGTACCCTCTCAATGACATGAGGGGCCCACTGGACCCACCTGTCTTGTTTGACTGGTCGACCGACCAGTTGACCTGCTGACATCACTCTGATGTCATGCCTGCGTCATCATTCACTGTTTTTGATAATGTTGGATTTAAATAAATAATTAAAATCAGAAAATGCTTTAAATCTTTAGAAAATCATATCTTTTAATCCGTAACTCGGATGAAAATACTTTCTACATGAAAGTTTCTCAGAAGGACGAGGCGAATCCGGATCATAACCCGTTAAATCGCGACACACCCCTAGCATGCCGAACACGCAACTTTCCCCCTCCGATACCTCTGCCCGAGAACGCGGAACCCCGGGGATACTTTCCCGGATGTTTCCCCCATTCGTCGATACCACCTACTACCGCGATTAGGCACACCTAGCATCGTTACTTGTCATGTCATGCATCAATATGCATCTATTTGCATGGTATTCATTGTTTCTTCCCTTTTTCTCTCCGTGAGACTACTGAGACCGGCCAGCTGCTGCTTGCCCGATTCGACTACGGTGTTGACGACCCTCTCTCTTGCCAGAGCAACCAGGCAAGCCCCCCCTTGATCACACGGATATCGCCTATTCTTCTCTATCTTGCTTGCATTAGAGTAGTGTAGCATATTCTTGTTAGGTTACTCCTATTACATTGCATAGCTTGTCATTGTTGCTACGATCATTGATACCTTACCCGCAATCCTAAATGCTTAGTATAGGATGCTAGTTTATCATCATTGGCCCTACATTCTTGTCGATGCGCCTTGCTATACTATCGGGCCATGATCACTTGGGAGGTGATCACGGTATATACTATACATACATACATACTATCTGAGATGGTGACTAAAGTCGGGTCCGCTCGAAGAGTACCATGAGTGATTCACAGTTGGGGGCTGAAAGGACCTTTGTCCCGACGGCCCTCTGTGTGGATCTTTGTGGCGGAGCGACAGGCAGTTGAGACCACCTAGGCGAGAGGTGGGCTGGCCTGGTCGGCGTCTGCGGTTGCTTCATAATAACACGCTTAACGAGATCTTGGTATTTGATGCGAGTCGGCCATTTGGTCTATCGCACTAACCATCTCTGCGGGAGTAGTTATGGGTATCTCGGCGTCGTGGTATCGGCGAAGCCTTCTTTACGTCGTGACGGCGGGCGCGCCTTGCGGATTGGACCGGCACGCCTACTCTTGTATAAGGGAGGCTAGGTGCGCTTCGGCCGCCCTCATAGCGATGTAGGTGTGCAATGGGCGATGGGCGGACCCTGCAGCGCATAGGATTTAGACCGGCGTGTTGACCTCTCTGTTGTGCCTAGGTGGGGCTGCGGCGTGTTGATCTTCCGAGGCGGGCATGACCGAGAAAGTGTGTCGGCCAAATGGGATCGAGTGTGTTGGGTTATGTGGTGCACCCTGCAGGAAGTTTATCTATTGAATAGCCGTGTCCCTCGGTAAAAGGGCGACCGGAGTTGTACCTTGACCTTATGACAACTAGAACCGGATACTTAATAAAACACACCCTTCCAAGTGCGAGATACAACCGGTGATCACTCTCTAGCAGGCGGCGAGGAGAGGATTGCGGGTAGGATTATGCTATCTGATGCTACTTGGAGGACTTCAATCTACTCTCTTCTACATCTTTGCAAGGCGGAGGCTGCCGAGCGTAGTCTTGACGTGATTAGCTATCCCCTCTTATTACGGCATTCTGCGATTCGGTCCTTGATATGGCCCTATACACATATACCCATGCATATGTAGTGTAGCTCCTTGCTTGCAGTACTTTGGATGAGTACTCATGGTTGCTTTCTCCCCCTTTTCCCCTTTCCTTTCTTTACGGTTGTCGCAACCAGATCTTTGGAATCCAGAGGCGACGCCACCGTCGATGGCGACTACTACTGGGAGGTGCCTACTACTACATGCAGTTTGCGACGACCGGGAGTAGTTTAGGAGGATCGAGGCGGGAGGCCTGCGCCTCTTCGTCTGTATCCCGGTTTGTGCTAGCCTTCCTAAGGAAAACTTGTTTAACTTATGTCCGTACTCGAGATATTGTTGCTTCCGCTAATTAAATCTATGATCGAGCACTTGTATTCGAGCCCTCGAGGCCACGGCTTGTATTATGATGCTTGTATGACTTATTTATGTTTTAGAGTTGTGTTGTGATATCTTCCGTGAGTCCTTGATCTTGATCGTACACATTTGCGTGCATGATTAGTGTCGATTGAATCGAGCGTCTGAAGTTAGTATCGAGTGACTTCTGTAGGAATCCCCTTCCACACCTTTGGCGAAGTCGAGTCTAGTCACTACAAAACTTTTTCTAACTTGGTACGTGTGTGCTGGCGGGCCCACGCGCCATTGGGTGGTATTAGGATCTTTTACTTCTCGACCTTTACTCTGGGGCTCTGAACTCTCTCCTACTCGGGTTAAGCAATTTACTATCTCTAACATTAGGATCCCGTTACCACGTTCACCCCAAAGTTGGATAAGCCATAGTTATTACGTAGGATAGTATTTTGAATAGTACCCGCATTGTCATTTGACTCCATTGAAACATCTTTGTTTTCAGATGGGACCCACGAGGCGGGTCGTAAATGCGCCACACGGCGGACCATTGGTGCCTCGGGATCACCTTTGTGCTAGCTGAGATGATGACCTATCTGGGTTATCGGCTGGCACCCTGAGTACACCGTCTATGAGGAGTACCGGACTTTAACGAGGAGCGATGCCGTGCCGCCGTCCACCTCTACTCTCGGGAGTATGACTCCACTCTTGTCTGCACACGCTTATGGTGTTGGGTGACCATCGAGATGGCGTTCATGATCTTGCCTATCTTTGCTGACATGTCTTCATGGAGAGTATCGAGCGTTGGACACTTCCCTTTCGAGCACATTGCTATCGCATCCGGCGTTGGTGCGGAGGGATACTACACCGCTGCCTACTCCACCGTCACCGAGAGCCCTTCCACCATCGAGCCTGGTTACGCATCTTGATGGGTTGGACCAAGCTAACCGAGCTCTTCGCCACGAGTTTTACACCACTCGTCAGCACCTTTACAGGGCTCTGACGTTGTTGCACCCCTTTGTTCTATCTAGACAGCTACCGCATTCTGCGATCCACCCAGCAAGGACCGTGATGCCCGATGGTGTTGGTTGGCCCGAGGTGGGAGGCTACTCTCCCGCACTTGGTCCTCTTCTGCCACCTAAGCGTCGGGTTCTACACCAGAGTATCCGCGGCCCCCAGACCGCTGACGTGGACTATCCGTTGCCTCACTACGGTTGTCGAGCTCGACTACCTCCTGATACCTCCACGGGGCGATGTAGTCTTGCTTATTAGTATTAGAAGCATTCACGAGCCTGCGTGCCGCCTTTGATGACTTAGTCTATGTACTGAACTCTGTGTACTGAACTCTATGTTCGACCCCTTTTGTAAGTTGTGCCGACTACTATGTGGTATCTGTCGTGTGTTGGGGAGCGTAGTAATTTCAAAAATTTCCTCGCACCGCAAGATCATGATGATGATATAGCAGCGAGAGGGAGAGTGTTAGTCCATGTACCCTTGTAGACCGTAAGCGGAGCGTTAACTGCTTAGCGGTTGATGTAGTCGTCGTCTTCACGATCGACCGATCCAAGCACCAAGCGTCACGGGGCCTCGAGTTCAGCACTACGTTCAGCTCGATGGCGATCTCGGCCCTCCGATCTAGCAAAGGCTCGGAGATGAGTTCGTCGACCTGACGGCGTGGTGGCGATGATGATGTTCTACGGTAGCGAGGCTTCGCCTAAACTCTGCGACGATATGACCGAGTGGAATATGGTGGAAGGGGCACCGCTGCGGCTAAGGAGCGATCCGTAGATCAACTTGTGTCTTTGGGGTGCCCCGCCCCGTATATAAAGGAGCCATGGGGGAGGAGGCGGACGGCCTAGAGGGCACACCAGGGGAAGTCCTACTCCCAGGGAGTAGGACTCCCTCTTTCAAGTAGGAGTAGGGAAGGGGAAAGAGGAGGAAGAGGGAAGGAAGGGGCGCCGCCCCTTCCCTGTCCTATTCGGACTAGGAGGGGGCGCGCGGCCCCTCTGGCTCCTTCCTCTTCTCCCTCGTGGCCCATGTAGGCCCATTAACCCCCAGGGTTCAGTAACCTCCGGTACTCGGTAAAATGCCGATTTCACCGAAACTATTCCGATGTCCAAACATAGGCTTCCAATATATCAATCTTTATGTCTCGACCATTCCGAGACTCCTCGTCACGTCCGTGATCACATCAGGGACTCGAACAAACTTGGTACATCAAAACTTATAAACTCATAATAAAACTGTCATCGAAATGTTAGCGTGCGGACCCTACGGGTTCGAGAACTATGTAGACATGACCTAAAACCATTCTCGGTCAATAACCAATAGCGGGACCTGGATGCCCATATTGGTTCCTACATATTCTCGAAGATCTTTATCGGTCAAACCGCATAACAACATCGTTGTTCCTTTGTCATCGGTATGTTACTTGCGAGATTTGATCGTCGGTATCAATACCTAGTTCAATCTCGTTCTTGGCAAGTCTCTTTACTCGTTCATGTCGTCATCTCATAACTAACTCATTAGTTATAATGCTTGCAAAGCTTAAGTGATGAGTATTACCGAGAGGGCCGAGAGATACCTTCCAGACAATCGGAGTGACAAAACCTAATCTCGAAATCGCCAACTCAACATGTACCTTCGGAGACACTGTAGTACTCCTTTATAATCACCCGATTCGTTGTGATGTTTGGTAGTACCCAAAGTGTTCCTCCGGTAAATGGGAGTTGCATAATTCTCATAGTTACAGGAACATGTATAAGTCATGAAGAAAGCAATAGCAGAATACTAAACGATCATGTGCTAAGCTAACGGGATGGGTCATGTCAATCACATCATTCTCCTAATTATGTGATCCCATCAATCAAATGACAACACATGTCTATGGTTAGAAAACATAACCATCTTTGATTAATGAGCTAGTCAAGTAGAGGCATACTAGTGACTATATGTTTGTCTATGTATTCACACATGTATCATGTTTCCGGTTAATACAATTATAGCATGAATAATAAACATTTATCATGATATGAGGAAATAAATAATAACTTTATTATTGCCTCTAGGGCATATTTCCTTGATCTCCCACTTGCACTAGAGTCAATAATCTAGATTACATAGTAATGATTCTAACACCAATGGAGTCTTGGTGCTAATCATGTTTTGCTCGTGAGAGAGGCTTAGTCAGCGGTGCGCAACATTGAGATCCGTATGTATCTTGCAAATCTCTATGTCTCCCACTTGGACTTGGTCCCGAATGGAATTGAGGCGTCTCTTGATGTGCTTGGTCCTCTTGTGAAATCTGGATTCCTTTGCCAAGGCAATTGCACGATATTGTCACGAGAAGATCTTCATTGGTCCCGATGCACTAGGTATGACACCTAGATCGGAAATGAACTCCTTCATCCGCCTTCATTCATTTGCTTGAAGCAGCTATGTACTCCGCTTCACATGTAGATCCCGCCACGACGCTTTGTTTAGAACTGCACCAACTTACAGCTCCACCGTTTAATATAAACACCGTATCCGGTTTGCGATTTAGAATCGTCCGGATCGATGTCAAAACTTACATCGGCGTAACCTTTTCGACTAGCTCTTTGTCACCTCCATATCTGAGAAACATATCCTTAGTCCTTTTCGGTATTTCAGATGTTCACACCTTGTACGGAAAAGAATCCTTTCTTTGCACGATCCATTTGAACTTTTCAAAATTTTGTCACCGCTGTCGATGATCCACTCTGGATTACTTTGGTACCTTCCTGCCAAGCTTATTGCTAAGCATACACAGTCTGGTACACGACATTGCATACATGATAGAGCCTATGGCTGAAGCATAGGAACATCTTTCATTTTCTCTCTATCTTCTGCTTTGTGGTCGGGCATTGAGTTTGACTCAACTTCACACCTTGTAGCACAGAAAGAATCCTTTCTTTGCTCGATCCATTTTGAACTTTTCAAAATTTTGTCAAGGTATGTGCTTTGTGAAAGTCCTATTAAGCGTCTTGATCTATCTCTATAGATCTTGATGCCCAATATATAAGTAGCTTCACGAGGTCTTTCATTGAAAAACTTTTATTCAAGTATCCCTTTATGCTATCCAGAAATTCTATATCATTTCCAATTAACAATATGTCATCTACATATAACTCTAGAAATGCTATAGAGCTCCCACTCACTTTCTTGTAAATCTGAGGCTTCTCCAAAGTGCATATAAAACCATATCTTTGATCACACTATCAAAGCATTTATTCTAACTCGAGATGCTTGCACCAGTCCATAAATGGAGCGCTGGAGCTTGCACACTTTGTTAGCACCTTTTGGATCAACAAAACCTTACGGCTGCATCATATACAACTCTTCTTCTAGAAATCCATTCAAGAATGCAGTCTTGACATCCATTTGCCAAATTTCATAATCATGAAATGCAGCAATAGCTAACATGATTCGAGACAGACTTAAGCATCGCTTCTGGTGAAAAGTCTCATCGTAGTCAACCCCTTGAACTTGTCGAAAACCTTTACGCAACAAGTCGAGCTTTATAAACAGTTATATTACCATCGTGTCGGTCTTCTTCTTAAAAATCCATTTATTCTCAATGGCTTGCCGATCATCGGGCAAGTCAACCAAAATCCATACTTTGTTTTCATACATGGATCCCATCTCATATTTCATGGCCTCTAGCCATTTTGCGAATCTGGGCTCATCATCGCTTCCTCATAGTTCGTAGGTTCATCATGGTCAAGTAACATGACTTCGAGAATAGGATTACCGTACCACTCACAGTGCGGATCTTACTCTGGTAGACCTCGAGGTTCGTAGAAACTTGATCTGAAGTTTCATGATCAATATCATTAGCTTCCTCACTAATTGGTGTAGTTGTCACGGGACCGGTTCTTGTGATGAACTACTTTCCAATAAGGGAGTAGATCTGATTATCTCATCAAGTTCTACTTTCCTCCCACTCACTTCTTTCGAGAGAAACTCCTTCTCTAGAAAGGATCCGAATTTAGCAACGAAAATCTTGCCCTCAGATCTGTGATAGAAGGTGTACCCAATAGTCTCCTATGAAGACACATTTCTCCGATTTGGGTTCAAGCTTATCTGGTTGAAGTTTCTTCACATAAGCATCACAGCCCCAAACTTTAAGAAACGACAACTTTGGTTTCTTGCCAAACCACAGTTCATAAGGCGTCGTCTCAGCGGTTTTGATGGTGCCCTATTTAGCGTGAATCGACCCTCTCTAAAGCATAACCCCAAAGCGATAGCGGTAAATCGGTAAGAGACATCATAGATCGCACCATATCAAGTAAAATACGATTCGACGTTCGGACACACCATTTCGTTGTGGTGTTCGGTGGCGTGAGTTGCGAGACTATCCGCATTGTTTCAAGTGTAGACCAAACTCTTAACTCAAATATTCTCCTCCACGATCGGATCGTGAAACTTTATTTTCTTGTTACGATGATTTTCCACTTCACTCTGAAATGCTTTGAACTTTTCAAATGTTTCAGACTTGTGTTACATTAAGTAGATATACCCATATCTGCTCAAATCATCTGTGAAGGTGAGAAAATAATGATATCCTCCGCGAGCCTCAACATTCATTGGACCACATACATCGTATGTATGATTTCCAACAAATCTGTTGCTCTCTCCATAGTTTAGGAGAAGCGGTGTTTTAGTCATCTTGCCCATAAGGCACGGTTACATAAGTACCAAGTGATTCATAATCAAGTGATTCCAAAAGCCCATCGGTATGGAGTTTCTTCATGCGCTTTACACGATATGACCTAAGCGGCGGTGCCACAAATAAGTTGCACTATCATTATCAACTTTGCATCTTTTGGTTTCAACACTATGAATATGTGTATCACTACTATCGAGATTCAATAAAATAGACCACTCTTCAAGGGTGCATGACCATAAAAGATATTACTCATATAAATAGAACAACCATTATTCTCTGATTTAAATGAATAACCGTCTTGCATCAAACAAGATCCAGATATAATGTTCATGCTCAACGCTGGCACCAAATAACAATTATTTAGGTCTAATACTAATCCCGATGGTAGATGTAGAGGTAGCGTGCCGACCGCGATCACATCGACTTTGGAACCATTTCCCAGCGCATCGTCACCTCGTCCTTAGCTAATCTTAAGCAATCCGTAGTCCTGTTTTGAGTTGCAAATATTAGCAACAAAACCGATATCAAATACCAGGTGCTCTGCGAGCATTAGTAAGGTACACATCAATAACATGTATATCACATATACCTTTGTTCACTTTGCCATCCTTCTTATCCGCCAAATACTTGGGGCAGTTCCTCTTCCGATGTCTAGTCTACTTGCGGTAGAAGCACTTTCGATTTGAGCTTAGGTCCAGACTTGGGTTTCTTCTCTTGAGCAGCAACTTGCTTGCCGTTCTTTTTGAAGTTCCTTCTTCTTCCCTTTGCCCTTCTTCTTGAAACTAGTGGTCTTGTTAACCATCAACACTTGATGCTCCTTCTTGATTTCTACCTCCATGACTTTTAGCATCGAGAAGAGCTCGGGAATAGTCTTGTTCATCCCTTGCATATTATAGTTCATCACGAAGCTCTTGTAGCTTGGTGGCGATGATTGGAGAATTACATCAATGACACTATCATCGGAAGATTAACTCCCGGTTGAATCAAGTGATTATTATACCCGGACATTTTGAGTATGTGTTCACCGGCGAACTATTCTCCTCCATCTTGCAGCTATAGAACTTATTGGAGACTTCATATCTCTCAATCCGGGCATTTGCTTGAAATATTAACTTCAACTCTGGAACATCTCATATGCTCCATGACGTTCAAAACGTCGTTGAAGACCGGTTCTAAGCCGTAAAGCATGGCACCTTGAACTATAGAGTAGTCATCAGCTTTGCTCTGCGGATGTTCTTAATGTCGTCGGTTGCATCGGCGACGAGCTGGCACCCGGCGGTGCTTCGGGGCGTAACTTTTCTATGCAGCAATGAGGATAATCCTCGAGTTACGGACCCGATCCGTATAATTGCTACCATCATCTTTCAACTTTGCTTTCTCAAGGAGCGCATTAAAATTCAGCGGAACAACAGCACGAGCCATCTATCTACAAACAAACATAGACAAGCAAGATACTATCGGTACTAAGTTCATGATAAATTTAAGTTCAATTAATCATATTACTTAAGAACTCCCACTTAGGCAGACATCTCTCTAGTCATCTAAGTGATCACGTGATCCAAATCAACTAAACCATGTCCGATCATCACGTGAGATGGAGTAGTTTCAATGGTGAACATCGCTATGTTGATCATATCTACTATATGATTCACGCTCGACCTTTCGGTCTCCGTGTTCGAGGCCATATCTGTATATGCTAGGCTCGTCAAGTATAACTTTGAGTATTCGCGTGTGCAACTGTTTTGCACCGTTGTATTTGAGCGTAGAGCCTATCACACCCGATCATCACGTGGTGTCTCGTACGAAGAACTTTCATAGCGGTGCATACTCGGGAGAACACTTCTTGATAATTAGTGAGAGATCATCTTAAAATGCTACCGTCAATCAAAGCAAGATAAGATGCATAAAGGATAAACATCACATGCAATCAATATAAGTGATATGATATGGCCATCATCATCTTGTGCTTGTGATCTCCATCTTGAAGCTTACCGTCATGATCACCATCGTCACCGGTAGCGACACCTTGATCTCCATCGTAGCATCGTTGTCGTTCGCCATCTATTGCTTCTCGACTATCGCTACCGCTTAGTGATAAAGTAAAGCAATTACAGAGGCGTTGCATTTCATACAATAAGCGACAACCATATGGCTCCTGCCGATTGCCGATAACCGGTTACAAAACATGATCATCTCATACAATAAAATATAGCATCACGTCTTGACCATATCACATCACAACATGCCTGCAAAAACAAGTTAGGCGTCCTCTACTTTGTTGTTGCAAATTTTACGTGGCTGCTACGGTCTTAGCAAGAACCGTTCTTACCTCGCATCAAAAAACCACAGCGATAGTTCGTCAAGTTGGTGCTGTTTTAACCTTCGCAAGGACCGGGCGTAGCCACTCGATTCAGCTAAAGTGAGAGAGACAGACACCGCCATCACCTTTAAGCACGAGTGCTCGTAGCAGTGAAACCAGTCTCGCGTAAGCGTCTGCGTAATGTCGGTCCGGGCGCTTCATCTCACAATACCGCCCGAACCAAAGTATGACATCTTTGGTAAGTAGTATGACTTGTATCGCCCACAACTCACTTGTGTTCTACTCGTGCATATAACATCAGCGCATAAAACCTAGGCTCGATACCCTTTGTTGGGGAGCGTGGTAATTTCAAAAAATTCCTCTACGCTGCGCAAGATCATGGTGATGATATAGCAACGAGAGGGAGAGTGTTCGCCCATGTACCCTCGTGAGACCGTAAGTGGAAGCGTTAGCTGCTTGCGGTTGATGTAGTCGTCGTCTTCACGATCCGACCGATCCAAGCACCGAGCGTCACGGGGCCTCCGAGTTCAGCACACGTTCAGCTCGATGACGATCTGCAGCCCTCCGATCCAGCAAAGGCTCCGGAGATGAGTTCCGTTAACCTGACGGCGTGGTGGCGATGATGATGTTCTACGGCGCGCAGGCTTCGCCTAAACTCATGACGATATGACCGAGGTGGAATATGGTGGAAGGGGCACGCACACGGCTAAGGAGCGATCCGTAGATCAACTTGTGTCTTTGGGGCCCCCCCCCGTATATAAAGGAGCCATGGGGAGGAGGCGGCCGGCCTAGAGGGCACACCAGGGGGAGTCCTACTCCCACCGGAGTAGGACTCCCTCTTTCAAGTAGGAGTAGGGAAGGGGAAGAGGAGGAAGAGGGGAAGGAAAGGGGGGGCGCCGCCCCCCTTCCCTTGTCCTATTCGGACTAGGAGGGGGAGGGGCGCGCGGCCCCCTCCTGGCTCCTTCCCTCTTCTCCCTCGTGGCCCATGTAGGCCCATTAACCCCCCGGGGGGTTCCGGTAACCTCCCGGTACTCCGGTAAAATGCCGATTTCACCCGGAACTATTCCGATGTCCAAACATAGGCTTCCAATATATCAATCTTTATGTCTCGACCATTCGAGACTCCTAGTCATGTCCGTGATCACATCAGGACTCGAACAAACTTGATACATCAAAACTTATAAACTCATAATAAAACTGTCATCGAAGCGTTAAGCGTGCGGACCCTTCAGGTTCGAGAACTATGTAGACATGACCTAAAACCATTCTCGGTCAATAACCAATAGCGGGACCTGGATGCCCATATTGGTTCCTACATATTCTACGAAGATCTTTATCGGTCAAACCGCATAACAACATCGTTGTTCCTTTGTCATCGGTATGTTACTTGCGAGATTTGATCGTCGGTATCAATACCTAGTTCAATCTCGTTACGGCAAGTCTCTTTACTCGTTACATGTCGTCATCTCATAACTAACTCATTAGTTATAATGCTTGCAAGGCTTAAGTGATGAGTATTACCGAGAGGGCCGAGATACCTCTCCGACAATCGGAGTGACAAAACCTAATCTCAAAATCGCCAACTCAACATGTACCTTCGGAGACACCTGTAGTACTCCTTTATAATCACCCAGTTACGTTGTGACGTTTGGTAGTACCCAAAGTATTCCTCCGGTAAACGGGAGTTGCATAATTCTCATAGTTATAGGAACATGTATAAGTCATGAAGAAAGCAATAGCAGAATACTAAACGATCATGTGCTAAGCTAACGGGATGGGTCATGTCAATCACATCATTCTCCTAATGATGTGATCCCATTAATCAAATGACAACACATGTCTATGGTTAGGAAATATAACCATCTTTGATTAATGAGCTAGTCAAGTAGAGGCATACTAGTGACTATATGTTTGTCTATGTATTCACACATGTATCATGTTTCCGGTTAATACAATTCTAGCATGAATAATAAACATTTATCATGATATGAGGAAATAAATAATAACTTTATTATTGCCTCTAGGGCATATTTCCTTCATCGTGCCCCTTTCATTATGCATGTTTCATCATAAATGATTCTTGTCTATGCAAATTTCTCAATGATGAACTACCCCTGTTATATATTAGCAGGATGGTTAGACCAGCTGGTTGTGGTCGTGGCGACAACGCCCCACCACCGCCCGAGTACATGGCTGGTATGGTCCAACAGCTCGAGATGAATCGCCAGTTCATGGAGAATGTGATGGCTCAGTTCCCTCGCCCCAATATGAACGAGCAGCCAGCCCAAGTGACTCTGCAGGATTTCATGCACCTCAACCCAACCGTGTACCGCAGCTCAACTCAGCCGCTGGATGCTGATGCCTGGCTCTGTGACATCACCTATGAGATGGAGTCTGCTGAAGTAGCCCCTGCCCGCTATGTCACCTTTGCTTCCTTCTTTCTGAAGGGACCCGCAGCTCATTGGTGGGACAGCCACAGGCGTACTCTGCCCGTTGGGACAATCATCACCTGGCCAGACTTTCAAGCTGCCTTCCGTGCCCGCTTGATTCCTCAGGGGATCATGGACAGGAAGAAGCGTGAGTTCCGCAACCTCACCCAGGGCAACAAAACCGCGGAAGCTTATCAGCGGGAGTTTCTGGACTTATCCCGCTATGCTGAAGAAGACATTGCAACTGATGCTCGCAGACAGGAGAAGTTCCGTGACGGCCTTCAAGCTGACATCAAGCTCGCACTTCTAGTGCATGACTTTGCCGATTTCGCCACCTTGGTGAACAAGGCCATAAATGTCGAGGCTGGTCTCTGAGAACACGAGCTCTCGAGGCGCAACCGTGACACGGGCTCATCTTGGCCCGCCCTCGCAAGCGTAAGATATGGATCCCAAACAGCATGTACCGTCCAAATGCACCTGCCCCAAGGCAGACCTATGCTGCACCTCGTCTGCCTCCTCCACCATCTAGGCAGCCAAGGCTTCCAGCTCCACCACCCCGAGCTCCTGCTCCCACTCCCAATAATGGTCTGTGCTTCAGGTGTGGTCAGCCAGGACACCGTGCTAGGGAATGCAACCAGAACCAGAATCAACCGGCCCTTCCAGCAACTGGTCGTGGTAACAACCAGCTCCACAACAACAATGCCAAGTCTTATGGCCGTGTTCATGCCAACCACGTTGATCTGAACGAAGCTCAAGACCAACCTGCTACTGTGATGGGTACACTCCTCGTAAATTCAGTACCAGCATCCTTTTTATTTGATACAGGAGCATCGCATTCACTCATGTCAGAAGATTTTGCATTCATGCATGGCATTAAAAGTGAAGACATGAACGCTTCTCTATTAGTGCACACCCCTGCGGGCCAATGTCGGACCTCCATGATTTGCAACAACGTCCCCGTTGAAATCGAAGGACTAGAATTCCTTGTTGAAGGAAATATGCCCTAGAGGCAATAATAAAGTTATTATTTATTTCCTCATATCATGATAAATGTCTATTATTCATGCTAGAATTGTATTAACCGGAAACATAATACATGTGTGAATATATAGACAAACAAAGTGTCACTAGTATGCCTCTACTTGACTAGCTTGTTAATCAAAGATGGTTATGTTTCCTAACCATGAACAAGGAGTTGTTATTTGATTAACAAGGTCACATCATTAGTTGAATGATCTGATTGACATGACCCATTCCGTTAGCTTAGCACACGATCGTTTTAGTATGTTGCTATTGCTTCCTTCATGACTTATACATGTTCCTATGACTATGAGATTATGCAACTCCCGTTTACCGGAGGAACACTTTGTGTGCTACCAAACGTCACAACGTAATTGGGTGCTTATAAAGGTGCTCTACAGGTGTCTCCGAAGGTACTTGTTGAGTTGGCGTATTTCGAGATTAGGATTTGTCACTCCGAATGTTGGAGAGGTATCTCTGGGCCCTCTCGGTAATGCACATCACTTAAGCCTTGCAAGCACTTCAACTAATGAGTTAGTTGTGAGATGATGTATTACGGAACAAGTAAAGAGACTTGCCGGTAACGAGATTGAACTAGGTATTGGATACCGATGATCGAATCTCGGGCAAGTAACATACCGATGACAAAGGGAACAACGTATGTTGTTGTGCGGTTTGACCGATAAAGATCTTCGTAGAATATGTAGGAACCAATATGGGCATCCAGGTCCCGCTATTGGTTATTGAACGGAGACATCTCGGTCATGTCTACAATATTCTCGAACCGTAGGGTCCGCACGCTTAAGGTTTCGATGACAGTTATATTATGAGTTTATGTATTTTGATGTACCGAAGGTTGTTCGGAGTCCCGGATATGATCACGGACATGACGAGGAGTCTCGAAATGGTCGAGACATAAAGATTGATATATTGGACGGATATATTTGGACACCGGAAAGGTTCCGGAGAAGTTTGGAGCTCCGGGAGATTACCGGAACCCCCCGGGAGGTATATGGGCCTTATTGGGCCCATGTAGGAGGAAGGGAGAAGGAACAAGGGAGGGGGGCGCGCCCCCCCAAGCCCAAACCGAATTGGGGAGGGGGGCCGGCCCCCCCTTTCCTTTCTCCTTCCCCCTCTTCCTATTACTACTACTAGTACTACTTCCTAATACTAGTACTCTTTCCTTCCCCCTCCAAGTAAGATAAGGAAAAGGGGGGGGAACCTACTTGGAGTAGGTTTCCCTCCCCATGGCGCCCCCTTGGGGCGGCCACCTCCTCCCTCCTCCTTTATATCACGGGGTAGGGGGCACCCTAGAACACACAAGTTGATCATTGATCGTTCCTTAGCCGTGTGCGGTGCCCCCCACGATATTACACCTTGATCATATTGTGGCGGTGCTTAGGCGAAGCCTGCGGCAGAGAACGTCAAGATCGTCACCACGCTGTCGTCTTGTGGAACTCCCCTCGAGCCTCTCTGGATTGGAGATCGAGGGTGCGTCATCGAGCTGTCGCATGTCAAGAACTCGGAGGTGCCGGAGTAACGGTGCTTGGATCGGTTGGACCGGGAGGGCGTATGACTACTTCCTCTACGTTGCGTCAACGCTTCGCTTCGGTCTCACGAGTGCGTGAGACAACACTCTCCCCTCTCGTTGCTATGCATCACCATGATCTTGCGTGTGCGTAGGAAATTTTTGAAATTACTCGTTCCCCAACAAAGGCATCCGAGCCTAGGTTTTTATGGTTTGATGTTATATGCACGAGTAGAACACAAGTGAGTTGTGGGCGATATAAGTCATCTTGCCTACCACATGTCATACTTTGGTTGGCGGTATTGTTGGATGAAGCGGCCCGGACCGGCATTACGCGTCGCTTCGCGAGACTGGTTTTACCGTCGTGCTTTGCACACGGTGACTAGCGGGTGTCAGTTTCTCCAACTTTAGTTGAACCGAGTGTGGCTACGCCGGTCCTTGCGAAGGTTAAAACAACATCAACTTGACAAACTATCATTGTGGTTTTGATGCGTAGGTGAGATTGGTTCTTGCTTAAGCCCGTAGCAGCCACGTAAAACTTGCAACAACAAAGTAGAGGACGTCTAACTTGTTTTTGCAGGGCATGTTGTGATGTGATATGGCCAAGACATGATGCTATATTTTATTGTATGAGATGATCATGTTTTGTAACCGGTTATCGGCAATCGGGCAGAGCCATATGGTTGTCGCTTTATTGTATGAAATGCAAACGCCCTGTAATTGCTTTACTTTATCACTAAGCGGTAGCGATAGTCGTAGAAGAAATAGATGGCGTAAACGACAACGATGCTACGATGGAGATCAAGGTGTCGCGCCGGTGACGATGGTGATCATGATGGTGCTTCGGAGATGGAGATCACAAGCACAAGAAGATGATGGCCATATCATATCACTTATAATGATTGCATGTGACGTTTATCCTTTATGCATCTTATCTTGCTTTGATTGACGGTAGCATTTTAAGATGATCTCTCACTAAAAATTATCAAGTAGTGTTCTCCCTGAGTATGCACCGTTGCCAAAGTTCGTCGTGCCCAGACACCACGTGATGATCGGGTGTGATAAGGTCTCGTCCATCTACAACGGGTGCAAGCCAGTTTTGCACACGCAGAATACTCGAGTTAAACTTGACGAGCCTAGCATATGCAGATATGGCCTCGGAACACGGAGACCGAAAGGTCGGCGTGAATCATATAGTAGATATGATCAACATAAGATGTTCACCATTGAAAACTACTCCATCTCACGTGATGATCGATTATGGTTTAGTTGATTTGGATCACGTGATCACTTAGATGACTAGAGATGTCTGTCTAAGTGGGAGTTCTTAAGTAATATGATTAATTGAACTAAAATTTATCATGAACTTAGTACCGATAGTATCTTGCTTGTCTATGTTGTTTGTAGATAGATGGCCCGTCTTTGTTGTTCCGTTGAATTTTAATGCGTTCCTTGAGAAAGCTAAGTTGAAAGATGATGGTAGCAACTACGCGGATCGGGTCCGTAACTTTAGGATTATCCTCATTGCTGCACGTAAAAATTACGTCCCGAAGCACCGCTGGGTGCCGAACTCTTCTTGATGTGGCCGACGGCGTTAAGAACGTCTGGCGAGCAAAGTGATGACTACTCGATAGTTCAATGTGCCATGCTTTACGGCTTAGAACCGGGACTTCAACGACATTTTGAGCGTCATGGAGCATATGAGATGTTTCAGAGTTGAAGTTGATATTCGGAAGAATGCCCGGATTGAGAGATATGAAGTCTCCAATAAGTTCTATAGCTGCAAGATGGAGGAGAATAGTTACGTCGGTGAGCACATACTCAAGATGTCCGGGTATTGTAATCACTTGATTCAACTGGGAATTACTCTTCCGGATGATAGCGTCATTGATGTAATTCTCCAATCACTTCCACCAAGCTACAAGAGCTTCGTGATGAACTATAATATGCAAGGGATGGATAAGACGATTCCCGAGCTCTTCGCAATGCTAAAGGCTGCGGAGGTAGAAATCAGAAGGAGCATCAAGTGTTGATGGTTAACAAGACCACTAGTTTCAAGAAAAGGGCAAAGGGAAGAAGAAGCGGAACTTCAAGAAGAACAGACAAACAAGTTGCTGCTCAAGAGAAGAAACCCAAGTCTGGACCTAAGCCTGAAATCGAGTGCTTCTATCGCAAGCGGTCGTCACCGAAGCGGAATTGCCCCAAGTATTTGGCGGATAAGAAGGATGGCAAAGTGAACAAAGGTATATGTGATATACATGTTATTGATGTGTACCTTACTAGAGCTCGCAGAGCACTGGTATTTGATCTTGGTTACATTGCTAATATTTGCAACTCGAAACAAGGACTACGGATTAAGCGAACACTGGCAAAGGACGAGGTGACGATGCGCGTGGGAAATGGTTCCAAAGTCGATGTGATCGCGGTCGGCACGCTACCTCTACATCTACCATCGGGATTAGTATTAGACCTAAATAATTGTTATTTGGTGCCAGCGTTGAGCATGAACATTATATTTGGATCTTGTTTGATGCGAGACGGTTATTCATTTAAATCAGAGAATAATGGTTGTTCTATTTATATGAGTAATATCTTTTATGGTCATGCACCCCTGAAGAGTGGTCTATTTTTGATGAATCCCGATAGTAGTGATACACATATTCATAGTGTTGAAGCCAAAAGATGCAAAGTTGATAATGATAGTGCAACTTATTTGTGGCACTGCCGTTTGGGTCATATTGGTATAAAGCGCATGAGGAAACTCCATACTGATGGACTTTTGGAACCACTTGATTATGAATCACTTGGTACTTGCGAACCGTGCCTCATGGGCAAGATGACCAAAACGCCGTTCTCCGAACTATGGAGAGAGCAACAGATTTGTTGGAAATCATACATACGATGTATGTGGTCCAATGAATGTTGAGGCTCGTGGCGATATCGTTATTTTCTCACCTTCATAGATGATTTAAGCGAGATATGGGTATATCTACTTAATGAAGCATAAGTCTGAAACATTGAAAAGTTCAAAGAATTTCAGAGTGAAGTTGAAAATCATCGTAACAAGAAAATAAAGTTTCTACGATCGATCGTGGAGGAGAATATTTGAGTTACGAGTTTGGTTTACACTTAAAACAATGTGGAATAGTTTCACAACTCACGCCACCCGAACACCACAACAGAATGGTGTGTCCGAACGTCGTGTCGTACTTTACTTGATATAGTGCGGTCTATGATGTCTCTTCAGATTTACCGCTATCGTTTTGGGGTTATGCTCTAGAGACAGCCACATCCACGTTAAATAGGGCACCGTCGAAATCCGTTGAGACGACACCTTATGAACTATGGTTTGGCAAGAAACCAAAGTTGTCGTTTCTTAAAGTTTGGGGTTGCGATGCTTATGTGAAAAAGCTTCAACCCGATAAGCTCGAACCCAAATCGAGAAATGTGTCTTCATAGGATACCCAAAGGAGACAGTTGGGTACACCTTCTATCACAGATCCGAAGGCAAGACATTCGTTGTTAAAATGGATCCTTTCTAGAGAAGGAGTTTCTCTCGAAAGAAGTGAGTGGGAGGAAAGTAGAACTTGATGAGGTAATCGTACCTGCTCCTTGTTGGAAAATAATACATCACAGAACCGGTTTACGTGACATCAAAACCAACTAGTGAGGAAGTTGATGATAATGATCATAGAACATCGATCAAGTTATCTACGAACCACGTGGGTCGAGCAGAGTAAGATCCGCACTGAGTGGTACGGTAATCCTATTCTGGAAGTCATGCTACTAGATCATGATGAACCTACGAACTATGAAGAAGCGATGGTGAGCCTAGATTCCGCAAAATGGCTTGAAACCATGAAATCTGAGATGGGATCATGTATGAGAACAAAGTATGGACTTTGGTTGACTTGCCCGATGGTCGGCAAGCAATTGAGAATAAATGGATCTTCAAGAAGAAGACTGACGCTGACGGTAATATTACTGTCTACAAAGCTCGACTTGTTGCAAAAGGTTTTCGACAAGTTCAAGGGGTTGACTACGATGAGACCTTCTCACCCGTAGCGATGCTTAAGTCTATCCGAATCATGTTAGCAATTGCCGCATTTTATGATTATGAAATTTGGCAAATGGATGTAAAAACTGCATTCCTGAATGGGTTTCTGGAAGAAGAGTTGTATATGATGCAACCAGAAGGTTTTATCGATCCAAAGGGAGCTAACAAAGTGTGCAAGCTCCAACGTTCCATTTATGGACTGGTGCAAGCCTCTCGGAGTTGGAATAAACGTTTTGATAGTGTGATCAAAGCATTTGGTTTTATACAGACTTTTGGAGAAGCCTGTATTTACAAGTGATTGGGAGCTCTGTAGCATTTCTGATATTATATGTGGATGACATATTATTGATTGGAAATGATATAGAATTTCTGGATAGCATAAAGGGATACTTGAATAAAAGTTTTTCAATGAAAGACCTCGGTGAAGCTGCTTACATATTGGGCATTAAGATCTATAGAGATAGATCAAGACGCTTAATTGACTTTCACAAAGCACATACCTTGACAAAGTTTTGAAGAAGTTCAAAATGGATCAAGCAAAAAGGGTTCTTGCCTCATTGCAAGGTGTGAAGTTGAGTAAGACTCAAAGCCCGACCACTGCAGAAGATAGAGAGAAATGAAAAGTGTTCCTATGCTTCAGCCATAGGCTCTATCATGTATGCAATGTTGTGTACCAGACTGATGTGTGCCTTGCTATAAGTCTAGCAGGAGGTACCAAAGTAATCCAGAGTGGATCATCGGACAGCGTCAAGAACATCTGAAATACGAAAAGGACTAAGGATATGTTTCTCGATATGGAGGTGACAAAGAGCTCATCGTAAATGGTTACGTTGATGCAAGCTTTGACACCGATCCGGACGATTCTAAATCGCAAACCGGATCGTGTTTACATTAAACGGTGGAGCTGTCGGTTGGTGCGAGTTCAAAGCAAAGCGTCGTGGCGGGATCTACATGTGAAGCGGAATACATAGCTGCTTGAAGCAGCCAATGAAGGAGTCTGGATGAAGGAGTTCATATCCGATCTAGGTGTCATACCTAGTGCATCGGGACCAATGAAGATCTTCTGTGACAATCTTGGTGCAATTGCCTTGGCAAAGGAATCCAGATTTCACAAGAGGACCAAGCACATCAAGAGACGCTTCAATTCCATTCGGGACCAAGTCCAAGTGGGAGACATAGAGATTTGCAAGATACATACGGATCTGAATGTTGCGCACCGTTGACTAAGCCTCTCTCACGAGCAAAACATGATCAACACCAAGACTCCATGGGTGTTAGAATCATTCTTGTGTAATCTAGATTATTGACTCTAGTGCAAGTGGGAGATCAAGGAAATATGCCCTAGAGGCAATAATAAAGTTATTATTTATTTCCTCATATCATGATAAATGTTTATTATTCATGCTAGAATTGTATTAACCGGAAACATAATACATGTGTGAATATATAGACAAACAGTGTCACTAGTATGCCTCTACTTGACTAGCTTGTTAATCAAAGATGGTTATGTTTCCTAACCATGAACAAGGAGTTGTTATTTGATTAACAAGGTCACATCATTAGTTGAATGATCTGATTGACATGACCCATTCCGTTAGCTTAGCACACAATCGTTTTAGTATGTTGCTATTGCTTCCTTCATGACTTATACATGTTCCTATGACTATGAGATTATGCAACTCCCGTTTACCGGAGGAACACTTTGTGTGCTACCAAACATCACAACGTAACTGGGTGATTATAAAGGTGCTCTACAGGTGTCTCCGAAGGTACTTGTTGAGTTGGCGTATTTCGAGATTAGGATTTGTCACTCCGAATGTTGGAGAGGTATCTCTGGGCCCTCTCGGTAATGCACATCACTTAAGCCTTGCAAGCACTTCAACTAATGAGTTAGTTGTGAGATGATGTATTATGGAACGAGTAAAGAGACTTGCCGGTAACGAGATTGAACTAGGTATTGGATACCGACGATCGAATCTCGGGCAAGTAACATACCGATGACAAAGGGAACAACGTATGTTGTTGTGCGGTTTGACTGATAAAGATCTTCGTAGAATATGTAGGAACCAATATGGGCATCCAGGTCCCGCTATTGGTTATTGACTGGAGACATGTCTCGGTCATGTCTACAATATTCTCGAATCGTAGGGTCCGCACGCTTAAGGTTTCGATGACAGTTATATTATGAGTTTATGTATTTTGATGTACCGAAGGTTGTTCTGAGTCCCGGATATGATCACGGACATGACGAGGAGTCTCGAAATGGTCGAGACATAAAGATTGATATATTGGACGGATATATTTGGACACCGGAAAGGTTCCGGAGAAGTTTGGAGCTCCGGGAGGTTACCGGAACCCCCCGGGAGGTATATGGGCCTTATTGGATCCATGTAGGAGGAAGGAGAAGGAACAAGGGAGGCGCGCCCCAAGCCCAAACCGACTGGGGAGGGGGCCGCCCCCTTCCTTTCTCCTTCCCCTCTTCCTATTACTACTACTAGTACTACTTCCTAATACTAGTACTCTTTCCTTCCCCTCCAAGTAAGATAAGGAAAGGGGAAACCTACTTGGAGTAGGTTTCCCCCCCATGGCGCCCCTTGGGGCCGGCCACCTCCTCCTCCCTCCTTTATATACGGGGTAGGGGGCACCCTAGAACACACAAGTTGATCATTGATCATTCCTTGGCGTGTGCGGTGCCCCCTCACGATATTACACCTCGATCATATTGTAGCGATGCTTAGGCGAAGCCTGCGACAGAGAACATCAAGATCGTCACCACGCCGTCGTCTTGTGGAGCTCCCCTCGAGCCTCTCTTTGGATTGGAGATCGAGGGTGCGTCATCGAGCTGTCGCGTGTCAAGAACTTCGGAGGTGCCGAGTAACGGTGCTTGGATCGGTTGGACCGGGAGGACATACGACTACTTCCTCTACGTTGCGTCAACGCTTCCGCTTCGGTCTACGAGGGTACGTAGACAACACTCTCCCCTCTCGTTGCTATGCATCACCATGATCTTGCGTGTGCGTAGGAAATTTTTTGAAATTACTACGTTCCCCAACACTTGTCTCTCCCATCATACTGAAGTCATGTAGCATTGATCTCATTCTGGGAATGAATTGGTTAAAAGCGCATACTGCTTCTATCGTTTGTGCCACCAAGACCGTCCATCTGCTACACCCTTCGGATGAAATAATAAGCTATAATGCTCGTCTGGTACAGAATGCCGAGGCAAGGCTCTATGCATTGAATGCATTGAACGCTGCACCACTCGAGGGCATTGAAAACATTCACGTCGTGCGTGAATTCCTAGATGTCTTTCCTAAAGAACTCCTAGGGATTCCCCCTGCTAGAGCTGTCGAATTCGTCATCGACTTGAAACCAGGCACCACTCCTATAGCCAAACGACCTTACAAGATGCCGCCGCATGAACTCCTTGAGATTAAGGAGGAAATCGACAAATCTCTTCGAAGTGGTTTTATTCGCCCAAGTTGCTCTCCTTGGGGAGCACCTTCTCTCTTTGTCAAGAAGAAGGATGGGACAAACCGATTGGTCCAAGACTATCGCCCTATCAACCAAGCTACCATTCAGAACAAATATCCTCTTCCTCGGATCAATGATCTATATGATCAACTGGCTGGATCGTCAGTGTTCTCCAAACTCGACTTGAGGTTGGGTTACTACCAGATCCGTGTTCGTGAAGAAGATATCCCGAAGACCGCATTTGTGACTCGCTATGGATCATACGAGTACACCGTCATGTCTTTTGGATTAACCAATGCTCCAGCCACCTTCTCTCGTCTGATGAACTATATCTTTATGGAATACCTCGACAAATTTGTCGTGGTTTATCTGGATGATATCCTTGTATATTCCAAGAATGAAGAAGAACATGCTGAACATCTTCGTCTTGTTCTGGAAAAGCTTAGAGAGCATCAACTCTATGCCAAGTTCTCCAAGTGTGAATTCTGGCTTCCCGAAGTAACCTATCTTGGACATGTCATCTCTAAGGATGGTATTGCGTTAACCTGAGCGAGTTCAGGCTATTCTCGATTGGACTCCTCCGAAGAATGTCAAGCAAGTCGAAGTTTTCTCGGTCTCGCCAGACTATTGCCGTCGATTCGCCGAGAACTTCTCCAAGATTGCCGTGCCCCGACTAACTTTGTTGCATAAGGCGTCAAGTTCCAATGGACGAGATAAATGTCGGAAAGTTTCCGAGCACTCAAAGACAAGTTGACTTCTGCCCCAGTACTAGCTCCTCCTGATACTAAGAAGGACTTCGTCATTTACTACGACGCTTCCCGTCAAGGATTAGGCTGTGTCCTAATGCAAGACCGCAAAGTTATTGCTTATGCCTCTCGGCAATTGCGCCCTCACGAAGAGAACTACCTAGTTCACGACCTCGAACTTCTTCTTTGTCATTCATGTCTTTGAAGCGATGGCGACATTACCTTCTCGGTGTCGTTGCGAGATCTTCACCGACCACCAAAGTCTGAAGTATCTGTTTACTCAGCCAGACCTGAACCTTCGTCAGCAGAGATGGATGGAGATTGTTGCAGACTTTGACTTGGGTATTTCCTATACACCAGGCAAGGCTAATGTAATGGATGATGCCTTGAGCCGCAAGTCTTACTGGAACCACCTCCAGATTCACAAGGTTCAGCCCTCACTTGTTGAAGAATTTCGAAAGCTGAACCTCCATATTGTTCCTCCGGGTGCACTCGCTCCCCCTCTTGAGGAGTTTTGCAAGATGAATCTCCACGTTGTTCCCAGGGGTTCTCTCAATACCCTGGTTGCAAAACCAGATCTTGTGGACACCATCAAATGGATACAGAAATGTGACGATGAAGTCCACAAGATTAAGCGCGACCTGAAAGAAGGAAAGCCCTCATTCTTCACTGTTGTTGATGATGGCACCTTATTCTTCAAAGGTCGCCTAGTAGTTCCGAGTAAGAAGGAAAACCTGGATATGACTCAGAAGGTTATGAAAGAAGCTCATGATACGCCTCTATGTATCCATCCTGGTAGTACAAAGATGTACCAAGACATCCGTCAGAGATTCTGGTGGTCTAATATGAAGCAAGACATTGCTCGCTATGTTGCTGAGTGTGACGTTTGCCGTCATATCAAAGCAGAACATCAAAGGCCTGCTGGAACTCTACAACCTATCTCTATTCCTGAATGGAAATGGGACCATGTCGAGATGGACTTCGTCACTGGATTTCCCAAATCGCAGAAGGGTAATGATGCTATTCTCGTCGTCATTGACCGGCTTTCTAAAGTTGCACATTTTCTGGCGGTCAGAGAAACGATCACTGCTAGTCAGCTTGCAACTCTCTACATGTCCAGAATTGTTTCACTTCACGGTATTCCGCTGGTTATCAGTTCGGACCGTGGCAGCTTATTCACTTCAAGATTCTAGGCAAGTTTCCAAGAAGCTATGGGGACTCACTTATCATTCAGTACTGTGTTTCATCCTCAGTCGCAAGGGCAAGTTGAACATGTCAACCAAGTTCTCGAAGACATGCTTCGAGCTTGTGTTATTTCCTTCGGCAAGAAATGGGAGGAATCTCTCCCGTATGCTGAGTTCTCTTATAACAATAGCTATCAAGCTAGTCTGAAGAGGGGCCCCTTCAAAGTGTTATATGGACGAAAGTGCCGAACCCCTCTGAACTGGTCAGAAACTAGGGAACATCCACTCTTTGGTCTGGATATTATCCAACATGCCGAGGATCAAGTCCGCATTATTCGCGAGAATCTCAAGACTGCTCAGTCACGCCAAAAGAGTAATTATGACCGTCACCATAAAGACATGGTCTATCAACCTGGAGAAAAGGCCTATCTTCGCGTTACACCAATGAAGGGTGCTCACCGCTTCGGGATCAAGGGCAAGCTAGCTCCTCACTATATTGGCCCATTCACTATTCTAGAAAGGCGTGGAAAGTGGCATATCAACTGGAACTTCCGCCGAACCTTTCTCAGGTTCACGATGTGTTCCATGTATCACAGCTCCGCCATTGCTTCAAGGACCCGATCCGAGGAGTGGATCATGAAGTGCTCGAATTGCAACAGGATCTCTCCTATAAAGAGCATCCGGTCCGCATTCTCGACCAAGCTGAACGTTGCACACGTCAGAAGGCGATCAAGTTCCTCAAAGTCCAGTGGTCGCACCATTCTAAAGATGAAGCCACTTGGGAATGTGAGGATCGCCTGCATGATGAATACCCCGCGTTGTTTCCTACTACCTCCTAAATCTCGGGACGAGATTTCTTGTAGTGGAGGAGATTTGTAACGCCCGGATAATTAGGCTACAGTAAAACTCTTCTGATGATGCCATGTCATCGTATTCTTATTGCTAATCCGATGGTAGTTCAAAATCATTGCAAATTCAAAATATGAATTAGTGACAAACACCCTAAGTTTTCAAAAAGTCAAAGCAAAAATGTTCGGGGGTTGCCAAATATTGCACTGGTAATTATGGTGAAGCAAACACCTTTTTATAAAATGCCTAAATGCCCTAAAACTAAATAAAACAGAAAGGGAAAATAAATAAAAGAAAGAAATTACAAAAAAACAAAAAAGGGGGGAAGCCCCCTGGACTAGGCAGCCCAAACCAACCGCACGGCCACCGCCCATGCCCCCCTGGCCCGCAGCCAGCCTGGCCGGTCTAGCCGGCCCAGCTTCCTGCCGCCTCCTTTCCCCTGTTCCCCCAACCTGGGTCGGAACAGGGCGCGTCCCCGCCGCACCCTCTCGCCGGCGACGACGAGAGGATAAGGCCGCCATGCCTCCGCGCCTCCTCGATCCCGCCTCCCACTCGCCCCCACCTCGCCTTGGCTCCTGCGCCTCTCTTCCCCCCTCCAGATCCACCTCGCCCTCTCCTTCCCCTCCGCATCCGAGCGCCACCGCCGCCATGGCTCCAGCCTAGACACGGCCACCATGCCCACCTCGCCGCCCCACAGTGTCCCCAAGGACCGCCGTCGTCCGCTGCTTCGACTGGTGCAGCCCGTTGGAGACCGGAGCCATCGCAACGCCCCCGACGCCGCCGTCTTCCTCCTCTGCCCCGACAAGCTTCGTCGTCGTTCTTCCTCATCTCCGGCGACGCCCCTGCAGCTACAAACCCATTCACCGGCCATCGTGCGTGCCACTAGGTGAGCTGCCTCCCTCCTCCGCCCTCTAGCTCCCCTAGCTCGCGCGGTAACTAGCTCGTCGTCGTGCCCGGGCTCCGGTCGCCGCGGTGTACCTCGCCGCCGTGGACCCATCCGCCAACACGCTTATCCGAGCTCACCGTTGTGCTCCTGGGGTCCCTAGGGGCCCAACGCGCCTACGAATGCTCCCTCCCGTGCCTCCTAGCGCCGTCCCCAATGAGCGCCCGAACGCGTCGCCGCCTGCGCTCGTCGTCGGTGTGCTTCCAGTGACCAAATGGTCACGGGACGGCGCCCGTTGCATTCGCCACCTGACGCATGCCTCGCCTGGCCTCTCAGTTCGCTCGCTAGCGGGCTGCGTCGAAGTTTCCTCTTCCGTCCGACTCCGGCCGTCCGCTGATGAGCTCGCCGCGCTCGAATCCGGTCCACCTCGCCGCGCAATCACCACCGTTGACGCAGCACCAGTAGTTTTCGAGCAGCGAAAACTCGACAAGCGGTGCCTGTGGGTGTTTTCCGGCCACCACCGAGCAGCCGCTGCGTTTTGCCTCGCCGGCGTAGTTCGGTGCCGCCGCCGGCGTGGCTGGCGGGCCCCACCTCGGTCATCGCCGGTGAACCATGGGGCCCTGTTGATGGTTGACCCACCAGCGTCTTGATGGGCAGCCTAGTGGCACTGACATGCGGGCCCATGTCTTTTAAAACATTTTATAAATAAATAAAATGCTAATTATTTCATTAATTAATTTAATTAACGAAACAGTCACTGACTATTGGGTCCCACCCACTAATTAATCCATTTAATTAGTCTAAACCCCCCATGTTAGTACCCTCTCAATGACATGAGGGCCCCACTGGACCCACCTGTCTGGTTTGACTGGTCAACCGACCAGTTGACCTGCTGACATCACTCTGATGTCATGCCTGCATCATCATTCACTGTTTTGGATACTGTTGGATTTAAATAAATAATTAAAATCAGAAAATGCTTTAAATCTTTAGAATATCATATCTTTTAATCCGTAACTCGGATGAAAATACTTTCTACATGAAAGTTGCTCAGAACGATGAGACGAATCCGGATACGCAACCCGTTCGTCCGCGACACACCCCTAGCATGCCGAACATGCAACTTTCCTCCTCCGGTACCTCTGCCCGAGAACGCGGAACCCCGGGGATACTTTCCCGGATGTTTCCCCCATTCGTCGGTACCACCTACTACCACGATTGGGCACACCTAGCATCGTTACTTGTCATGTCATGCATCAATATGCATCTGTTTGCATGGTATTCATTGTCTCTTCCTCCTTTTCTCTCCGGTATCCTACGAGACCAACGCTGCTGCTGCCCAGTTCGACTACGGTGTTGACGACCCCTCTCTCTTGCCAGAGCAACTAGGCAAGCCCCCCCCCCCCCTTGATCACCATATATCGCCTATTCTTCTCTATACTGCTTGCATTAGAGTAGTGTAGCATATTCTTGTTCGGTTACTCCTATTACATTGCATAGCTTGTCATTGTTACTCTGATCATTGATACCTTACCCGCAATACTAAATGCTTAGTATAGGATGCTATTTTATCATCATTGGACCTACATTCTTGTCAGTCTGCCTTGCTGTACTATCGGGCCGTGATCACTTGGGAGGTGATCACGGGTATATACTATACATACATACATACTATACAGATGGTGACTAAAGTCGGGTCCGCTCGAAGAGTACCCGCGAGTGATTCACGGATTGGGGGCTGAAAGGACATTTGTCCCGATGGCCCTCTGTGTGGATCTTTGCGGCGGAGCGACAGGCCAGGTTGAGACCACCTAGGCGAGAGGTGGGCTGGCCTGGTCGGCGTCATGATTGCTTCATAATAACACGCTTAACGAGATCTTGGTATTTGATCTGAGTCTGGCCATTTGGTCTATACGCACTAACCATCTACGCGGGAGTAGTTATGGGTATCCCGGTGTCGTGGTATCAGCCGAAGCCTTCTTGACGTCAGCGACGGAGCGGCGCGCGCCGGATTGGACTGGAACGCCTACTCTTGTATAAGGGAGGCTAGGTCTGCTTCCGGCCGCCCTCGCAACGTGCAGGTGTGCAATGGGCGATGGGCCCGGACCCCTACGCGCATAGGATTTAGACCGGCGTGTTGACCTCTCTGTTGTGCCTAGGTGGGGCTGCGACGTGTTGATCTTAGAGGCGGGCATGACCCAGAAAGTGTGTCGGCCAAATGGGATCGGCGTGTTGGGTTATGTGGTGCACCCGCAGAAAGTTTATCTATTCGAATAGCCATGTCCCTCGGTAAAGGGCGACCGGAGTTGTACCTTGACCTTATGACAACTAGAACCGGATACTTAATAAAACACACCCTTCCAAGTGCGGATACAACCGGTGATCGCTCTCTAACAGGCGAGGAGGAGAGGATTGCGGGTAGGATTATGCTATCTGATGCTACTTGGAGGACTTCAATCTACTCTCTTCTACATGCTGCAAGACGGAGGCTGCTGAGCGTAGTCTTCGACAAGATTAGCTATCCCCTCTTATTCGGCATTCTGCAGTTCGGTCCATCGATATGGCCCTATACACATATACTCATGCATATGTAGTGTAGCTCCTTGCTTGCAGTACTTTGGATGAGTACTCACGGTTGCTTTGTCTCCCTTTTCCCCTTTCCTTTCTTTACGGTTGTCGTAACGGATGCTTGAGTCGAGGCGAGACACCACCGTCGATGGCGACTACTACTGGGAGGTGCCTACTACTACGTGCGAGCTCTTGGACGACCGGGGAGTAGTTTAGGAGGATCGAGGCGGGGAGGCATGCGCCTCTTCGATCTGTATCCCAGTTTGTGCTAGCCTTCTTAAGGCAAACTTGTTTAATTTATGTCGTACTTTCAGATATTGTTGCTTCCGACTCGTCTATGATCGAGTACTTGTATTCGAGCCCTCGAGGCCCCTGGCTTGTATTATGATGCTTGTATGACTTATTTATGTTTTAGAGTTGTGTTGTGATATCTTCCTGTGAGTCCTTGATCTTGATCGTACACATTTGCGTGCATGATTAGTGTACGATTGAATCGGGGGCGTCACACCAAGTCCCCTGGGTGTCTTCTGATCCCAAAATAATCACCGTGAAGTTTTATTCCGTTTGAACTCCGTTTAGTATTCCTTTTCTGTGAAGCTCAAAAATAAGAAAAAATAGAAACTGGCACTGGGCTCTAGGTTAATAGGTTAGTCCCCAAAATAACATAAAATAGCATATTAATGCATATAAAATATCTAAAACAGATAATATAATAGTATGGAACAATAAAAAATTATAGATATGTTGGAGATTATCAGATTTTTGCAAATGTCATAGCTAATTTGTTGACAATTTTTCTTGCTTTGAAGGAAGCATGATGGATTTGGACAATGAGTACTCTACAACAACTTCATGGAGTTGTCCTCGTTCGATGAGGAGGACGAATATGAAGATGAAACGACAATAATGCAGGCGGTCCTATCAGATGTGGAGCATCTGGAGGAGCATGTTCTGAAATTCAAGGGATCGATCAAGTGACATCAGTGTTGAGCCAGAAGAGGGCACGTGTGCATTTGATGCTGGTGGGCGACTTCTTCGCCCTGGATGCCCTATTTCTTGATAATTTTCGGCGGCACTTTCGGATGCGGAGAAATGTTTTCGTTCTATGATGGTGCCCGAGCCTATGATGACTACTTCACCTTGAAGAAGAATGCCGTGGAAAAAAAATGGATTCTCCGGTTACCAGAATTATATGGTTGCATTGAGGATGCTTGTCTATAGTACGACCGCAGATTCGTAGAACGAGTACCTCTGAATGTCTGAAAGCACATGTGAAGTTGACATAGTGAGGTTTGCCACTGCGATGGTTAAGGTGTTCGGGTGACAACACTTGAGAGAACCAACCATTGCAGACAACGAAAGACTCATGGCGACGCCGGAAACAAGAGGGTGACCAGGTAATGCTCGGATCCCTTGATTGAATGCACTTGAGATGGAAAACTGCCCATATGCTCTACAAGGGCAATATCAGTGCCATGTTAAGAAGCCTACCATCATTTTTAAAGCAGTTGCATCGCAGGACCTATGGATTTGGCACGCTTTCTTGGCATATGTCCGAGTCTCACAATGACATCAACATGATGCATAGGACTTCATTGTTTGTTAGGTTGACTGAAGGGTGAGCTCCTCCGTGTAACTATATTGTCAAGTGTCAATGGCAATGACTACAACATGGGTTACTATATGATTTATGGTACCTATCCAACATGGGTTACTATATGATTTATGGTACCTATCCTTAGTAGGCGACCTTCGCCAAGACCATCTTTGAGTGAGTTGGGAAGAAAATAACCCATTTTGCCCAAAGACAAAAGGGGCTATAAAGGATGTGGAGAGATCATTTGGAGTGCTTCAACGCATTTGGAGTTGTTTGAGAAGCTAAAAAAATATGGGATCCAGAGATCTCATGTGAGGTGATGACAACTTGTATCATGATGCACAACATGACTGTGAAGGATGACAGTGAAGGAGCTGGCGGAGATATGAAATTTGAGAACGTGAGTGACCCCATCCAACTTCTAGCTCAAAATCTGACAATGCTTGAGAAGTTTGTCCAAATGCGTCAACAAACTAAGCATTGACCAACTTAAGAATAATCCGATTGAGCATCTATGAGCGGTTAAAGAGGATTCAAGTTTGGCTATTTAATTTAAAAACATATTAATGTTTGAATTGTACTCCCCTTTTACCATAATATATGTCGTTTTAGCAGTTCAATTTAAACTACTGAAACGACATATATGAAGATACAGAGGGAGTAATATTTAAATTTAAACTATGCTTTATTTTGAAGTAATTGCGGACTTAAAACAAAAGTTTTGTGAACAGTGAGTCCGTCTTGTGTTCAAGAAAGCGGACTTCAAACTAGCCGCTTACCACGACACGTGGCAGGACGAGAGAAAACGCAAGGGACACGGGGACGGACCTCGGGTCCGCCTTCCTCTCCAATCCAGCTTTCGCCTCACGGCCTACAAGAAACCGCCCCCCGTCCTCCGTCTTCCCCTTTCCTACCTCCCCTCGCCGCACCGCGCCAATCAAACCCTCGCCGCAAGTAAGAAATCGAGGAGAGAAATCCAAAACCCCGCGAGCCAGCCGCCCGCCCGCTCACCCACCCGCCCGGACCCGCCGCCATGGTGGTCTACACCCAGGAGCACGTCTACCGGCACCCGTGGGACCGCGTGACGGCGGCGGCGTGGCGCAAGTTCACGGACCCGGCCTCCCGCACGGCGCTCTCCCACGTCGCCGACGTGCACACCCTGCAGCGCCGCGTCGACACGGACGCCGGCCGCCTCCACGCCGCGCGCTCCATCACCGTCCGCTCCCCGCCGCTCCCCTTCATCCTGCGCCGCCTCCTCCCGGCCGCCGCCGCCTCCCCCTCGGGCGCCGCCATCTGCCACTGCGTCGAGACCTCCGTCGTCGACGCCCCGCGCCGCGCCATGGACATCGTCGTCCGCAACGTCAGCCTCCGCGGGATCATCGAGGTCGAGGAGCGCTCCACCTTCCGCCCCCACCCGGACCGCCCCGACGACTGGACGCAGTTCAGGCAGGAGACCACCATCCGGTGCCGCCCGCTCGCCAAGCTCGCCGCCGTCGCCGAGAAGGTCGAGACCCGCTGCGCCGAGAGGTTCCTGCAGAACTCCGCCAAGGGGAGGGAGGTCGTCGAGCGGATCTGCCGCTACCTCGAGGCCGAGGCCGCCGGCGCCGCGCCTTCCGCCGTCTGATCCGGCCTGGTTTGCGCCCCCTCTCTTGGTCGTTCTGGATCTGATCGAATCGAAGGTTTCGCTCGATCTGTGCTGCGCCTGAAGACCCAGGCCTCGCATCGCGGCCCTTTTTTGTTTGTTTTTTTAAATTTCATTTTGTTTTGTATATGAGCTGAATCCTGAATGGAATAAAGCTTGTGAGCATAGACTTCATTGCTGTGTTGTATGTGGAGAAATTTTAACCCTCTTTTGCGCGTATTCTTGTTGAGCTACATTCTGATCTGCAACTCTGAAACCGCTGCATCTTATTGCGCTAATTTGACAAATTGGGTTAACTGTTAACCCTGCTGTTGTCATGGGCTTTCTGTGAAGGGGCTATTCTATTCTGTGACATGTTGGTTATTGAATATGGAAGATGAGTATGCGATTTAACATAGATGTGTCTGTTTAGTTGATTAGTACTCCCTCCGTCCGAAAATACTTGTCATCAAAATGGATAAAAGGAGATGTATCTACAACTAAAATATGTCTAGATACATCCCCTTTTATTCATTTTGATGACAAGTATTTCCGGACGGAGGGAGTACAAATCAAAATCTATCTATGGAGCAATTGTGCTTATGGAAGATGAGTAATATGCTAGTGTGGAATTCATGATTTGTCTGAATCATGTCCCTAACAGCAAATTAGCCTGCAGCTCCTTGGATGCCTGAAAAGATTATGGCAATGGTTGAATTCTTGTTATGACATGGATTGTTCTTCTGTTCTTGGCCCAATATAACTTGATTTGGATGGACTGTGGACAGATTTCATGTCTGTTTTCATGGTGGTTAAGTAGTTATGTTGAATTAGTTTAGTCGATCTGCTTGAGTTCTTGCAAGTAAGAATTAAGACAGCTTGGAGTTCTTTTAAATGCAGCTTGCCTTGAACAAAAAAAAAACTGAGGCTGCTTGCTAGCTTCTGTGAGAACGATCTTTGTGCTGCTGTTTTATTATGCTGTGTTTCTTTGCTCTGAACGTATGATCTGTTGCTTGGTCTGCCTTCAAATTTGTTGCTTGGTTTTTAAATTTTCTAGCACATGACATCTCATATTTAGCTTTCTTTGCTTGATTTTGACTAAAACATTTATCTGCGCAGACAACATTTGCACATAAGAACGCTTGACCAGAATTATGAACTGTGATGTTCAACAGTTGCTAAGATCATTCATTGTTATGTATGCCACTGGGTTTACCCACAGCAACATGCCACTGGGTTTACCCACAGCAACCTCATGTTTTATTTAAAGATGATGCGCTTTACTGCTGGTCACATATATCCTTGCTGGCATAAGCATAAATTCAGAGTCTTGCCTGACTGCCTGCATGGTAATAGTGTTTTGTTGTGCTCCAATAGTCTTGCCTGACTGACCATCATGTTTTTTGAGACAGACCATCTTGTTTCCGTAGTGTGTGTTTGAAATCTGTGGATTTAATATGTTGCTGTTATGCAGCTGCATATCTGTTTGATTTTTTATCCAGGCTGTGCCGGTATAAGATTTTGATATAGCTTCGGTCCGTTGAGCCCTTCCTTTGTGCTTTTTCGATATAATCTGTGAAAGAAGAGTTACGCCCCCAGAACCAGCCTGACAGACGCATGTATGTATGTGACAGTTTTCATGATATTTACCTGACTATTAGTAAGCTATAGATATTTGATCGATGAAATCGAACAAAGCATAACATGTATACATCTACTGAAATGCAGCGGAAGTAAATCCTAGTAGTAGGTAAAAAGCTCTTATTCCAAAAGGGAAAGTTTGGCAAGCGCATTGTGTTTTTCTTGCCTTCTCTGATTGTTTCATACAAACTCAAGTAAAACATAGCCAACCTCTTTTATCGCTCTAAGCTCTATACATTCTGGGCAATTCAAAATTAAAACTGCATAGATTCTGTATGCAGAAATTAAACAAGATTTAAACTCCATGCAGAGAGGTGAACCACAGCCAGAATCGCCGCCAAAATCAGAGCAAGAAAGCACCGGGTATCGGAGAGTGCAGCATATGGCCTGGCCTGGCCTGGCTGGGGAACTTCCATCAGAAACAGAACATCCAAATGTTGTGTACACCAGTCCTTCAGATTCACTCGGTCTCCTCGGCACCAGTAAAGAAGTGAGAATGATCAGAGTCCTCGGAGTCACAAGGCTCCACATTGAAAAACCAACAGTCGGGCTCTTCACCATTGCTGCGATACCACCAATAACTCTCCTGATGAGAATAACATCTACCAACAGGGCTGCCAGGCTCAAAATACTTGGAAGAATCATCGCTGAAGTCATCATGCATGCCAGACTGAGAACGCACCCAGTCATCAGTTGGCGCATATGGATACACCTTCTTCGTCTTGACACGGGCACACTTTGCTCGCATGCTGCTGTCCATGATTATGTTGCCGCAATAGCGTATGTCAAGGGACTCCAGGTGAGGGCAGCCGCCAAGGATGGCTGTCAACCCTTGGTTGTCGAGGCCACTGTGGAAAATCTTCAGGGACCGTAGCTCATGCATCCTTGCAATTGCCAGGGCTTCGCGGTTGTCGACAGGGTATATATCCCGTTCCAAATTATACCATGTATATCCTCTATCGTTGAAATGTTTGAAGTGCTTCAGTAGCGGACAAGCCGCGGCAACAACCTCAAAGACCCATGTGCCATATCTCTCACATTCACAAAGCTCGAGCTCCTCCAACAGAGGGAATTTCTTTATTGCCTCTGTCAATCCTTTGCTGGTTACACCACAGCACTTGGTAAGATGGAAGGCTCTTCAGTAAGGGTGCCCTGCAAGAGCAACACATGATCTTAGTGGCTTGTAACATGTGATCTCTACCTGTTCATATCTCTCCTTTTTGTTATTGACGAAAGGAAGAAGCGAAACATTCAGAAGATAAAAGAGAACATCTCATCACTGTTTCAGAATTTCATTTGTTTAAAGTCCGTTATTAAGGAGTGCTACAAGCCTTGTGACACTCCTTTCTGAGTATGCAAGAGAGTTTTATGTTGCAAATGTTTCTTATAAGTTATAATCACTACTGTAATTTGCGATAAGATTAGCAGTGTTCAATCTTTTTCTAGTTCTTATTTGAGGGGAAGCTGAATCCAATCTGTATACCAATTATTCCAATCTACATCAATTTACTTTGTTCAGCAGGCATGCCCCTAATTCTAACCCGCTACATCCATAAAAACCGGAGAACGTTTTTGTCATTAGACAATTTCAAGATGTTGTGTAAGCAAAGTTCAATTTTTTTTTGTTCATTCTATTTGGCGGTGAGGAAAAACTTACTGTATAAACACCAGGCAATGCAACTATATTTATACCACTATATAGTGTACGAATAACTTTGGATAACAACCGTTAGATGAAACCGATCCAACGGTAGAGACGTGGAAAATCCCGGTGTTGCTGACCATTGGATCTTCTCTTTACTACGCCAAATCCTGCCACATGTAGTATCTGTAAGATTCTATACATGGTTGGGCTTAGCCCTATGAACATTTTGCACAAAACTTAAAACATAATTATATTTTGATCTAGACTCTTCCATCATTAGACTTAAACTTCTTTTTGTATCAAAACTATCATTCATTTTTACTTGGTGTTTTTTCTCTGTATTAAAGGCTGCAGATGTACCTTCATAAATCATATTTATCTCTGCGGATAAAGCAGTAGCCATTCCTGTCATTTTCTATTAAAAATAGCAATGAGTTACTCAAAAAGACGCCTAGACATAACGCGCTCGATATATTTTACCTGAGTTTTGCATCTTATACTTCATGCATGCGCCTTAAAATTTTCATTTTACTACATTATATTATATACTTCCTCCGACTCAGAATAAGTGCCGCTGAGTAAGCCGATGCTTGGTTATAATTGGATTATCCGAGCTCTCACGTGTAATGCATGTACTCCCTTCTGATAGATCCTTCGGATCGGAGTTGGCTAGATCATCCGGTGAACCTACCTTCCTTGGGTGCGGATGAGCTCGATCCAGAGCCGGCCATGGTGATGTACAGGCCGGTGATCGCAGAGAGATCGAGATGGAGAGGTGGCAGTGGTGCTTCCCATGAGCACTGCGATTCCCTAGATCGGAAGGGGATTTCGGTGGGAAGTCTGGCGGCGCGGTTAACCTCGTACCGTGTGCCCCGGCCCCCACCTCTCTATTTATCGCAGGTCACAGGGGCCCACCAACCATGAGAGGGTTGGCGCCCCGATCGGCGCCGAATAGATCAAGGCCCGATGGGCCGTTGGGCCCACTCGGTGGAGAGATCAACCTAACATTCTCCCCCTTGATCTCAACTTTTACTTTTAATACTTTCTAGTTTATTTGTTTCATCACATATTGGTACATAGAGCATGTTTCATCATCACAGCTTAATTGCCGTTAGAATCATACAGCTACAACATACGTTATGATCAGAAGCAAATTCTGTTCCTTTTGGGCCTATCCAGGAATCATAAGGCTTTCCCTTAAACCCATGCCGGCTAAGTGTTCCTTGAACACATTGGGTGGTAAGCCTTTAGTTTAGCGGATCCGCAAGCATATCTTTTGTCCTTATATGCTCGAGACTTATAGTTTGATCCTGGATTTTATCTTTCACAACATAATACCTTATCTCTATTGTTTTGGCAGCGTTACTCGACTTGTTGTTGTGGCGTAAAATACCGCGACCTGATTGTCGCAAACATCTTTAGTGGTTTGTGAATACAATCTACCACTTTCAAGTCGGGTACAAATTTCTTTAGCCATATCGCTTTGCCCGTGGCTTGAAGCATGCTATGAATTCTGCATACATCGTGGATGATGCAACTATCGATTGTTTGGAGCTTTTCCACGAAATAGCTCCCCAACGAGGGTGAATCGTATCTGGACGTGGATTTTCTATCATCTTTGTCCCCATAAAATCTGCGTCTGAATACCCTTTTATCTCTAGGGAATCGATCTCCGTATGTTAGCATGTAGTCCTTCGTGCCTTGCGCATAACGCAATGCTTTCTTTACCATTTTCCAGTGCTCCATGCCTGGATTCTCTTGATATCTACCGAGTACCCCGGTGATAAAAGCTAAGTCAGGGCGAGTGCACACTTGTGCATACTGTAAGCTGCCAACTGCCGAAGCATATGGTACTGCTTTCATTTGATCGATCTCGTACTGGTTCTTGGGACACTGGAATTTCCCAAAACTATCGCCCTTAACTATAGGAGCAGGTGTGGCTTTACTCGCATGCATATTATACTTTTTAAGAACCTTTTCTAAATATGCTTTCTGCGATAGTCCTAAGACTCCATTGTTCCTATCTCGGTGAATTTCTATGCCCAAAACATATGATGCTTCACCAAGATCTGTTATGTCAAAATTCGAGGATAAGAACTTCTTTGTTTCTTGTAGTAGACTAACATCACTGCTAGCAAGCAGAATGTCATCCACATACAAGATTAGGAAAATGTATTTCCCATTTTTAAACTTTGCATAACTGCAGTTATCCTCAATATTTTCTTTAAATCCAAAACTTTTAATCGTTTGATTAAACTTTAAATACCACTGCCGAGAGGCTTGTCTTAATCCATAAATGGATTTCTTCAGGCGACATCCCATATTTTCCTTGCCTTCCATGATAAAGCCCTTGGGTTGTTTCATGTAGACCTTTTCTTTTAAATCACCATTCAGAAATGCCGTCTTAACATCCATTTGATATAACTCTAAATCAAAATGAGCAACTAATGCCATTATGATTCTGAAGGAATCCTTACATGAGACTGGAGAAAATGTCTCATTGTAATCTATTCCTTCTCTTTGTGTAAATCCTTTAGCCACGAGTCGTGCTTTATACTTTTCTATATTCCCTTTAGAGTCATACTTAATTTTATAGACCCATTTACAGCCTCTTGTTTTGGCTCTGAGGAATTTCCTCTAAGTCCCAAACATCTTTGGAACTCATCGATTTCATCTCGTCTTCCATTGCCTTCATCCACTTCGATGAATGAGGGCTTCTCATGGCTTCTTCATATGAGGAGGGATCCTTTTCCATATGAACCATTTCTATGTTATAAACTTTAAAGTCGGTAGAAATAGTGACTTTCTTGGTCTTGTAGACCTTCTAAGAGCCTCGTTTACGGCACATTCGTGCCTCAACTTCAGCACTTTTTCTAAAATTTGTTGTTGCACCTCCCTTTCATGCTCAACAACGGTCCAATCGGCTCTGACGGACAGGTTCCGTCTACCCCAAATTTGTCATGGGTGGAGTTGCAAGCGGTAGTGAGAAAATGGCTCTGAATCATCGGATTAGGTGCATGCACCCTCTTCTCCTCAAGATCAATTTTCCGAGCTACCAAGCTCCCCTCATCATTTCGTCCTCAAAGAAGATGCATGTCTCGTTTCTACAAACTTTGTATATCTGTCTAGGCAGTAAACGAAAACCTTTTGATCTGTCTGGATAGCCAATGAAATGGCAACTTCTGTTTTAGAATCTAACTTTGCAATGTTTGGATTAAACATTTTGGCCTCAAGAGACACCACCACACCTTAAAGTGATGTAGGAGGGCACCCTTCCGTCCATAGCTCGTCACGGTGTTTTGGGCACCGACTTGCTTGGTACTCTATTGAGAATGTGAATGGCGGTTTTAAGCGCCTCCATCCATAATCCCAATGGCAAGTTAGAATAACTCATCATGTTGCGCACCATATCCATAAGCGTGCAGTTTGCGCCTTTCAGCTACCCCATTTTGCCGAGGTTCACCCGGCATTGAATCTTGGCGACTATGCGGTCTCCTGTAAGAACTTTGCAAAAGGTCCAGGGACTTGGCCATATGGAGTGTGCCGACCGTGTACTCTCCCCCACGGTCGGACCTTACTATCTTTATTCTTTTATCATGCTGATTTTCAACTTCAGCTTTGAATATTTTAAATTTATCCAACGCTTCAGATCTTTCTTTGATTGGATAAATATAACCATAGGGAGAGTAGTCATCTGTGAATGTTATGAACGAGTCATATCCATCCACACTTTTCACCGGAAATGGTCCACAAATGTCGGTGTGGATGATTTCTAGCGTGCTTGAGCTATGGATTGCACCCTTTTTGATTTGTTTTATATACTTTCCTTTAATGCAATCCACACATTGTTCTAAGTCTGAGAATTCTAACTGTGGAAGAATTTCACTTTTGACTAATCTTTCTATTCTCCCCTTCGAAATATGGCCCAAACGACAGTGCCATAATTTCGATGAGTCAAATGTTCTCTTTCTTTTCTTTTGTTCTTTATTCGACGCGGAAACATGTTCATTCACATTGCATACAGAATGCACTTTTTCACAAAATGATAACAGATAAAGCTCATCATGTAGTAAAGCATTACCAACATAAGCATTATTATACCAAATGGCACACTTGCCATGTCCAAAATAACACTCATAATTTTCTTTGTCCAAACATGAAACGCTAATTAAGTTTCTATTACATGAAGGAACATAAAGAACATCTCTAAGTAGAAGCTTGAAGCCATCAGCTAACTCCAAGGAGATGTCGCCAACAGCTTCAACTTCTGCTTTTATTCCATTGGCTACTTCAATACCTCCTTCTCTTCTTAGCGTAGTCCGGGTCGAATGGAATCCCTGTAAACAATTTGCAACATGAACAGTTGCCCCTGAGTCAATCCACCAAGTAGATTTCGAAAACTGTGTGTACAAGGATTCATTAACTAAGGAAACAATGTTGTTACCTTGCTTTGCCATTAAGGACTTTAGCCAAACAGGGCAGTCTTTCTTGTAATGCTCGGTCTGCTTACAGTGGAGACAAGTGTCTTTGTCCACTGGGAAAGACTGTTGCTGACGCTGATGCTGATATGGAGCTTTTCCTTGTGTCTTTGAAGGAGAACTTTTGTTGTTTTGATTGTAGTTCTTTTTCTTGTGATCCTTCACATAGTTGAGTGTTCCACCATGTGAAGCTTTTAGTCTGTCCTCTTCTTGGACACACATAGCAATTGTCTTTTCTATGTCCCATGTTCCGGTGACATATTATAATTCACAACAAAGTTTCAAATTCCTTTGGCGGTGAAGCCATGACAAGGTGGACCAGAGTCTGGTTTGATCTCCAGATCCTCATCCATGGGCTTTAACTTTGTCGCCATATTGCTCATCCTCGGGATGTGCTCTCTTATTCCACCACCTGTGTATTGTTCTCATCACAAGTTGTTTTAACACACGGGTGGCATATATCTTTGAAGAGCCAGTGAACGGCTCTTTATCTTTGTCGACAACTCCCTGCGGAAGTGCACTCTGCAATGGAGCCCACAATGGTGCTCTCAATTGTATTCTTTATAAAGGCCATGCATTTTTATTTGCATTGACCCACTTTTGGTTGTTTATGATGTAGGACATCTCCAAAGGAGCATAATCCCTTTCCTTTTAGCCCATGCAGCATCATCCTCGAGAGTCTCTCTTCTCGGCTCTGTAGGTCGACCGGCCGTGGTTCTTCCACAACCTAGTCAAGATCAGCACAAATAAATGCCAGTTCAACTTTCTTCCTCCACTCAGTGTGGTTGTCACCTCTGAGTGTCGGAACTTCTTTTAGGCAACTCATCAAGTGAAAGCCTCCTGAAATCACAATTTAAGTGACATCAATGTAACAATCATATGCATTAATCTAACGTTGGTCAATTACACATATAATTGTCTATGCAATTAAATCTATATTACCGTTGGGCAAAATATTAGAAATAAATGCACCTTTAAATTTCAATAATAAAACATGATCATGTTATTAAACAACGTTGGTCATAAAAATAACATAATCATATTCATTTCCATAATTACTTTAACATGCTCTTAAAACATAATTCTATCTGAACTTTTATTTTCTTTGTAAAAGAGCGCTAATTATTTACGCAGCGGAAAAAATGTGAATAAAAATTCACGAACTTTTTACTTTTAACAGAAACTTTTATTTCACCGAATAAAAAATCATGAAATTTTTATAAACATTCCTTTGACTTTTTCTTTTTCTGTACTTTTGAATAAAACTGTATATAAAAAAACAAAGAATAAATAAAAGAGGAAAAAAACTGCAGCACAGCCGGCCTCGGCCCATTTCATGTGGCAGCGCCAAGGGCTGCTAGCCTTGGCCCATAGCACAAGCGGCGCCCATGCTTCATGGCCTCGGCCCACTTGTGCCTCCTCTTTCGGCCCATTGGCCCGCGACCGCATTAGGGTTTTAATCTCGTCCGTTCAGCGCGATCCGACGGTGCAGCGCCGATATCGCTGGGTCAAAAACACCCCGATCGATCTCGAACCCTAGCGCCCCCATTCTTGATCTCTCTCTCCCTTCCTGTTCGACGGCGGAGGCACGGGGCTACGCCCCGGCCGCCTGGCCTGGCCGCCGGCGACGGCAGCGGTTCTACCGCGCCACGCCCGCGATTCCTTTCCCTTCCCCCTTTCTGATTCCCTTCCCCCTTTCTGAGAGAGAGGCTCTGCCAAGCCCTCTGCTCCCCTTCAGCCTTCATTGTGGCTCTCCTCGCGGAGACCGCAGGAAGAGAGAGAGACGCCCGGCCGGCCGGCGGCGGCGGCGACGGCCACACAGCGTCATGCTGCTACTCCCCTTCCATTTCCTTCTCCGCTTTCTTCTTTCCTTCTCCAAAGAACAGAGAGCAGAGGCGCAACAGCCTTCCCGACGCGATGGGTTGGGGCCACGCCGCCACGGCCCGGCGGCGCGTCGAGCCACGCATGAGCCATCTTTCCTGTTCCCTTCGTTTCCATCTTACAAGCCCCCATCCACCAAAAACATTGGCAGATCGAGATCTGTGGCGCCCCCCGTCCCCTTGCGGTGCTTGCGAGCTCCCGAGGGAGAGCGCCGCCGTCAGCGGTCGCGATGGTGGTGCCCTTGCCCCTTGGGAGGCTGTGTTCTTCTTCCCGCACCTCGGCTTGCCGATGCGTGTGGGATCGAGAAAACGGCGGCGAGCGGGCGGCACAACTTTGCTTTGAGATTTCTTTGCCCTCTTTTTGCTATTAGGGTTCTTTGGGGTTTGGGGATCCTTTTCCTTTCTCTGTTTCTACTTTGCACCGAAAATCATAGCCTAGTATGGCCTGATACCATTGATAGATCCTTCGGATCGGAGTAGGCTAGATCATCCGGTGAACCTACCTTCCTTGGGTGCGGATGAGCTCGATCCAGAGCCGGCCATGGTGATGTAGAGGCCGGTGATCGCAGAGAGATCGAGATGGAGAGGTGGCAGTGGTGCTTCCGTGAGCACTGCGATTGCCCTAGATCGGAAGGGATTTCGATGGGGAGTCTGGCGCGCGCGTTAACCTCGCACTGTGCCCTGCCCCACCTCTCTATTTATCGCAGGTCACAGGGGCCCACCAACCATGAGAGGGTTGGGCGCCCCCGATCAGGGCGCGAATAGATCAAGGCCCGATGGGCCGTTGGGCCCACTCGGTGGAGAGATCAACCTAACACCTTCGTCCCAAATTAAGTGACTCAACTTTGTACTAACTAATACTCCCTCCGTCCGAAAATACTTGTCATCAAAATGAATAAAAAGAGATGTATCTAGAACTAAAATACATCTAGATGCATCTCCTTTTATCCATTTTGATGACAAGTATTTTCGGACGGAAGGAGTACACTTTAGTGATCTAAATATTTTTATATTAATTTACAAAGGAAGTACTTAGTACAAAGTTGAGTCATTTATTTTAGGACAGCTTACTAGTAGCAGTAATTCAAAATACGTTTTGTACCAAATCAAGGAAGGACGGAAAGCGAAATAACCAGATTCCAAGAGATCTTACCGCTCAGCCAGGAAGAGGAGGAGGTCGTTGTCGAGGTCCTGCTGGCCGAAGAATTCTCGGCACTGCCCGGCTCTGAACCAAATGGAGAGCTGCGTCACCTTGTTGAGGCTGACCGTCTCCCCGAAGCGCCGCGAGCGGCCGCGCATGTCGACGCGGCGCCACAGCTCGGGCTCGCACACGGCGTCGTGCCAGGAGCGGCACACCCTGGCCGAGCCGCTGAACATGAGCTCGACGTGGTCCAGCTTGTGGAGGACGTAGAGCATCACGTCCAGGGGCAGCTCTGCCCAGTTCCTCATCTTTGATCGTCGCCTCCGTCGGCTGCCCAGTCTCCGCCTCCTGCGCCCCGGAGGCGCCGTTGGCGGCGGCGGAGGCCGTAGCAGTGGCATCGTGATGTGGATGGAACTGTGGCGTTAACCTTGGCTTGGACATTTCCCAGCTCAAAAGGGGAACCCATCTGACCACATGTAAAACCAGCCATAGTTAGTCTTCGGGGCAGAGTGAAAGAAGGGTGGAGACTATCGAACGAGGAGAAGTATCCCTTCAAAAGAATTTCCCGAGAAGCATAGTTTCGGAAGGCTCCGTCGGCGATCTCCATGGGCGCCTGATGCATGTAGATTGCTGGATCAGATGGGACTTGGTCGTGTGAACTAATATTTCTGGTCGTGCGGCTTCAAGAGCGAGTGACGTGAAGCTTCGCTGTCTGTTACCATCATGGGACATGTCGGTGTTTTGATTTCCATGGTGAAGATAGTGGCGGAGAATGTCATGGCGGCTAAGGTCTAGAAACGGCGGAGAGAGTCTTCGAGCCGATGAGAACTTTGCTTGGTGTTTCCTAACTTGTAGCAGAGGCATCGGCAAGCGGGGGCGGCAACACAGGAAGATTTTGTCCTTAACTAATATATGATGCAAATCTTTTGCCTCCATTTCAAAAATAGAAAAGTTGGGCAAACACACCGTGTTTTTCTTGCATCCTCTATTGTTTCATGCAAACTCAAGTGAAACATCACCGACCTCTTTTATTGCTCTGAGCTCTATACACTTTGTGAAATTTAAAATTGAAACTACATATAATTTGAATCTAAAAACTTTCAAAAAAAGAAAATCTAACTTCATGCAGAGAGGCGAACCACAAACATAATTGTGGCCAAATCAGAGCAAGAAAGTACTGGACATCAATGAGTGCAACATCTGGCCAGGTCAGGCGCTTCCATATCAAAACATTCAAATGTTACTTAGGTTCTCCAATACTCAAACTCGCTCTCCTCAGCACCACTAAAGAAGCGAGAATGATCAGAGTCCTCAGAGTCAGAAGGCTCCACATTGAAAAATCGACAGTCTGGCTCATCATCGTCGCAATAGCACCAATACCCCCTATCCCATGGACGATAACAACTACAAACAGTGATGCTAGGCTCGAAATACTCAGAATCAATGGTGAAGTCATCATGGATCTCAGACCAAGGACACTCCCAGTTATCAATTGGCCCATATGGATACAATTTCTTCTTCTTAACACGGGCACACTTTGCTCGCATGTTGCTGTCCATGGTGATGTTGTTGCAATACCGTATGTCTAGGTACTCCAGATGAGGGCAGCCATCAAGGATGGCTGTCAATCCTTGGTTGTCAAGGCCACCGTGGAAAAGCTTTAGGGAGCGTAGCTCATGCATCTTTGCAATTGCCAAGGCTTCGCTGTTATCGATAGGGTATTCAAGCCAGATATATCGCGAATATCCTCTATCTTTGACATGTTTTAAGTGCTTCAGTTGTGGACAAGCCATCGCAACAAGGTCAAAGACCCCAGTCTCATGTGTCTCACATTCCCAAAGCTCGAGCTCCTCCAACAGAGGGAATTTCATTATTGCCTTTGCAAATGTTTCACTGGTTACGTCACAATGCTTGATAAGATGAAGACTCTTCAATAAGGGTGCCCTGCAAGGACAACACATGATCTTAGCGGGTCATAACATGTACTTTCCACCTGTTCAAAATCTCTCGTTTTGGTTATTCACAAAAGAAAGAAGAGAAACATTCAAACGACAAAAGATGACACTTTATCGCTGCTACAAAATTTCATTTGTGTAACATTCATTCTTAGTAAGTACAACAAGCCTTGACACACACCCTTTTGAGTCTGCGAGATAGTTTTATGTTGTAATTGTTGTTGAATTTAGATGGGCTTCATGCCCATATACCAAATATTTCCGGAATAAATCTTGAAAGTCTATGTGGTGTTTCATGTCATGCTGGAAAGTTTAGCACCACCACAGAAGTGGAGGAGAGTTGAGATTAACATACAAGGAATTCCATATCCTATTGGAGCATGAAAAGAGAAGTGTTACACGCACGCTCCTCCTCTTTCGCCCACTTCGCTCTCGTTACATGTACGTCGTTTGTGTGTTTTATTTTTACGGGTTGAAAACGGGTAATTAACATATGCCGTACGAACAACTGTATCCGAACCTCTCGGACTGTAGGCTGTTACCGACTCGGTTGTAGGCCTAACCCCTCATCTCCCTACCAGACCATCTACATATTGGAGGTGTTGTCAACCCTAATTGTTACCTAATCGGTTCACATATGTTCTACCTGCTCGTGCACCAAATCACCGTCGTTCCTTGTGCTCTTGTTGCTTTCGACGACTCCATCCCGATGACCGCGTGCACGGTTGTTTGGGAGAGAAGCCTCTGGAACCCTGTCCTTTGTGATCCTGCATCGAAAAAACAAGGTTTTTTGGGAAGAGTCTCGGCGCGGTTGCTTGGTACTGTTCATCTTCTTCCACTAATTTGATTACGTCCTCGACCTCCCCAACATCGCCATGGATGGCGTGACCGATCCCACGAAGAAGGGTACCTGTGCCAACGTTGCGGCCGCTGTTGCGGACCCTACTTTTCTGATTGAAGGGTATAATATGTTTATCCATCTGTTACTGATTCATGTGTTAGCCGCACTTGATGTTATCATAGATTTATGTATAATATATTCAGTACATGCTCACATGTTTATAGCTTTCAATATGAGATTGATTTTGTTGGCGTTGTCATCATGATTCATTATGAATTAAACTAATCCAAAAATTGCTAATTTATCCAAAGTTCTTTCTCGTAATTCACTACTGTAACGTGCGATAAGATTAGCGGCGTTCAGTCTTTTTTGTACGTAGTTTCTTATTTTAGGGAAAGCTGAGTCCAATCTGTATACCAACCACAAATTGTTCCAACCCATATTTAGTTACTTTGTTCAGCAGTTATGCCCTAATTTCTGCGAATTCTTCTAGCTCGCTATGACACATGATTTAAAACCATAAAATCTAGTTGTGCCTGTGAGAAAATTATATAGACAATAGGCACTGCATCGCAGTAATTTCGGAGAATTATGTATCACATTCCTAGAATGCAGGTGCGAGGTTGGAGATCACGAACAGGAATCTTACCTGTCGGCCAGGAAGAGGAGGAGGTCGTTGTCGACGTCGTGCTGGCCGAAGAACTCTCGACACTGCCCGGCGCTGAACCAAATGGAGAGCTGCGCCATATTTTTGAGGCTGACAGCCTCCCGGAAGCGCCGGGAGCGGCCGCGCATGTCGATCCGGCGCCACAGCTCGGGCTCGCACACGGCGTCGTGCCAGGAGCGGCACACCCTGGCCGGGCCGCCGAACATGAGCTCGACGTCGTCCAGCTTGTGGAGGACGTAGAGCATCACGTCCAGGGGCAGCGCTGCCCAGTTCCTCCTCTTTGATCGTCGCCTTCGTCGGCCGCTCAGCCTCCGCCTCCCGCACCCGGGAGCCGCCGTCGGCGGCGGCGGCGGCGGTAGCAATGGCATCGCGATGTGGATGTGGCGTTAACCTCCCAAATACTTGGTTTTATGGATCGAGATCGCAACGGCAGTACCCTGTGCGCTTCTCACGGGATCTATTTCTTTTCTTTCTTTTTTTCATTATTTAAGTATTATGATAATACAGTATATAGTAAGCATTAAAGTCGGTTGTGAAATTAAAACTGGTGTCACGGTAAAAAAAGATGTCCGTGCGTTTGCCATGGACCAAAAGATACATTTAGCTTTTTTCTTGGAAAAATTACATTTAGCTGTCATATTATATTTGTTGCGAGGAAACTTTCGATCTATTCATCAAGCCATAGTGGTATAAAGAACACGAAAAAAATAATACAAGCTTGGGAGGAGGACGTCGTGCATAGTGGAAAGAGCCTGAGGCAGGCGTAGACAGTGGCGGGAGCCTGCCACCGGATTCGTCATCACGTCAGGGGCGGCGGCTGCTCGAACCGATAGGTTCCGAACCTATATCATGCAGTTCAAAATAGTCCGCCCCAAAAAAGGGAGCCTATAAATGTCCTTTTCGATCCAGACACGTGTGTGTGTGTGTGTGTGGGGGGGGGGGGATGGAGGAGACTGTTGGGTTTGCCTTAATTGATGTGTTTTGTGGTTCTTGCCACCCACAGTCCTGGTTGGAAACGATAAATCCTTCCTCTACTTGTTTAACTCTTAACTTCAGTTGATTGCAGCAGTATAAGGGTCACTCACTTGTGTGCATTTTGTTACATATGTTTTGTGTTTAGCCTTGTTGAATGCCATGCTAAACCCAAAATTCTAAAGCATCAATGGACATATTGACTAATTGAGTGAAGCAAGTTAGAACATCTCTAGCAGATCCCGTAAAATTTCGTCTTCTAAAATTGTTTTAGAGGATACTGGAAAACGTTTTACAACGTTTTTACGGGATGACGTGTGTGTCAGCAGAATAGACCCAGTTAAATTGTTGGCAAAATAGCATAAAGCCCACTGCACACAAAATAAAGATTGCAATTGGGACCTTTGTCCCCGTCGACTCCTGCTCATGCCACATCCGCCATGGGAGGGAGCTCGCAGCTCCGCCACTCACCGCCGGCCACGGACACCGCCGCCCGCGCGCCAGCCACGCGACGTCCACTCATCACCGACCGATATGCGCCGCTGCCCGCGCGCCAGCCACGTGACATTCACTCACCACCGACCGATACGCGCCGCCGCCCACGGGCTGCCCGCGAAGTGCCCACTCGCCGCCGCCGCCCACGCCCCGCCCGTTGAAAGAACATGTGGTGCCCCCATGTTTGGTTTTGGTAATTGATGACAATCTCTATGGACTAATGGTTGCCTTGAGTTATATTCATAGGTGAGCCTATATCGAAATACAAAACTAAATAATGCACAAATCATGGGGAGCTTCTCTATGTTCTTTAGAACACTCCCTTGCTCATGTCATAATATTTTTTAGTCATGTGGCTCGAAGGGTCACTTGATTGCTTGTTTCAATTGGTATCTTTTGATTGCTTGCTTCACTCCTTGGTATGTCTTTGTACCATATCATTTGTTTGCAATCTTTGGGTTCTAATATAGTTTGTCTTTCTCCAACTATTTTATCATTGGATATGTGCAACTCATTGCACTCTCTTTTTGAGAAATACACACTTTATGGAGGAATACATATTATATTGGCTTTCTAAGTTTTCTGCCCATTTTGGCAATCGATGCCAATGGGGGAGAAGTTTAGAGAGTTTAGTGGAGAAGTTTGGAGAGTTCCTTCTTCATGCTTTGGTTGTGTTCCTAAACATTGCATGGTGATGCTTCATTCCTTATATAAACTCTCTTCAAAGTGATTGTCATCAATTACCAAAATGAGGGAGATTGAAAGAACATGCGGTGCCCTATGTTTGGTTTTGGTAATTGATGACAAACTCTATGGACTAATGGTTGCCTTGAGTTATATTCATAGGTTTTGTCCATAGGCATTTTTTGAAGTCAATTTGTTGGTTTAAAGGATGTAGGATCGAAAGTACGTCTAGAGGGGGGGGGTGATTAGACTACTTGACCAAATAAAAATCTAACATTTTCCCAATTTTAAGTGTTGGCAAATTTTAGCAACTAGTACAAGTCAAGCAATCAACCTACACATGCAATTCTAAGAGTGTAGCAGCGGAAGTAAAACATTGCATATGAAGGTAAGGGAAGGGTTTGGACAAGGCAAACGCAATGTAGACACGGAGATTTTTGGCGTGGTTCCGATAGGTGGCGCTATCGCACATCCACGTTGATGGAGAATTCAACCCACGAAGGGTAACGATTGCGCGAGTCCACAGAGGGCTCCACCCACAAAGGGTCCACGAAGAAGCAATCTTGTCTATCCCACCATGGCCATCGCCCATGAAGGACTTGCCTCACTCGGGTAGATCTTCACGAAGTAGAAAATGACCCACAAGTATAGGGGATCAATCATAGTCCTTTCGATAAGTAAGAGTGTCGAACCCAACGAGGAGCAGAAGGTGATGACAAGCGGTTTTCAGCAAGGTAATGTCTGCAAGCGCTAAAATTGTAAGTAACAGATAATATGGTAGCAAGATAATTTTGTAACAAGCACGTAACGGTAACGGTAAATAATATGCAGCAAGATAGCCCAATCCTTTTGTGGCAAAGGACAGGCCAAAACGGTTTCTTATAATAAGCAAAGTGTTCTTGAGGGCACACGGGAATTTCATCTAGTCACTTTCACCATGTTGGCTTGATTTGTGTTCACTACTTTGATAATTTGATATGTGGGTGGATTGGTGCTTAGGTGTTGTTCTTACTTGAACAAACCTCCTACTTATGATAAACCCCCTCGCAAGCATCCGCAACTACGAGAAAAGTATTAAGAATAAATCTAACCATAGCATTAAACTTTTGGATCCAAATCGGTCCCTTACGGAATAGCGCATAAACTAGGGTTTAAGTTTCTGTCACTCTCGGAACCCATCATCTAATAACTACTCCACAATGCATTCCCTAAGGCCTAAATATGGTGAAGTGTCATGTAGTCGACGTTCACATGACACCACTAAGGGAATAACAACATACATACCATCAAAATATCGAACACATATCAAGTTCACATGATTACTTGCAACATGATTTCTCCTGTGACCTCAAGAACAAAAGTAACTACTCACAAATGATAATCGTGTTCATGATTAGAGGGGCATTAAATAGCATAATGGATCTGAACATATAATCTTCCACCAAATAAACCATATAGTAATCAACTACAAGATGTAATCAACACTACTAGTCACCCACAGGTACCATCTGAGGTTCCGGTTCAGGGTGTGCATTCGGTTTTTTCAGTTTGATTTGGTTCGGTTTATACGGTTTTTATACTTCGGTTTATATGGTTTTATACATGTATACGGTTCGGTTTCGATAATAACCATTTGATTTCGGTTTGGTTTCGGTAATAACCAAAATAACCAAAGTTGACGCGAATTTTTGAACGACAAATAATGTTTTGGTCACATGATTCAGATTTTTTTTCTTGTGTGTACTGTGTACGTAGATTGGATCGTTAGATGATGGACACGATTTAGTAATAAGCATTAGATGGCAACAAATGAGAGATTAGGTAGGTTTTGGAGGTCCACGTGATTTTCTCCTAGGCATTACTAGTAGATGGCAGCACATAAAACAGATTACAAGAAGGAAAGAGGAAGCAGAAAAAAGAGGAAAGTGAGAAAATCATGCGCATCTTCAATGAGCTGACAAAATAGAGCGGCTGCCTGAGGAGACGGAACGAAGCACTCCGTGCATGGCTCGCTCAACGAAAGTGGCCTTATGGGCTGGATAGTTTGAGGCCCAAACAAGCACCGCATGCGCTAGGAGGTGGTTTGGTCGGTTGGAGCTGCTGAGATTAGTACCACCTCGCCAGTCGGGCAGTAGTGCGGTCGGCTGAGAGCTATAAAATAAGGGGTCCCTAAAGGGTTGGACTCGTATCATTGGGTATTAAATTGGAGTTCGGTTATTTCAGTTTAATCGAATGGTTTTCAGTTTCTAACCGAAAAAACCAAATGCTAAATGGTTTCTAGAATTGGAAACTAAAATTGAAACCGGAAACTGAAAAAACCAAAATTTGGGTTCGGTTTGGTTTTTTTGGTTCGGTTTTGCACACCCTGAGTTCCGGTACAAAGATTGAACACAAGAGATGAACTAGGGTTTGATAGGAGATGGTGCTGGTGAAGATGTTGATGAAGATTGGCCTCCCCAAGATGAGAGGTTTGTTGGTGATGATGATGATGATGATCTTCCCCTCGGGGAGGGAAGTTCCCCCGGCGGAATCGCTCCGCCGTAGGGCAAAAGTGCTCCTGCCCAAGTTTTGCCTCGAGACGGCGGCGCTCCGTCCCGAAAGTCCTCTCCTTATTTTTTCTAGGTCAAAATGACTTATATACTAGAAGAGGGGCATCGGAGGTGGGCTGGGCTGAGCACAACCCACCAAGGCGCGCCTGGGGGGCCTGGCGCGCCCTGGTGCCTTGTGCTCACCAGGTGGCCCCCCTCCGGTAGTTATTTGCTCCAGTATTTCTTATTTATTCCATAAAAATTCCTCATAAAGTTTCAGCTCATTTGGAGTTGGCAGAATAGGTAGCCTGACGTAGCTTTTCCAGGTCCAGATTTCCAGTTGCCGGAATTCTCCCTCTTTGCGTGGACCTTGCATATTATGAGAGAAAAGGCATTAGAATTACTCCAAAAAGCATTATTATGCATAAAAACATTATAAATAACAATAGGTAAACATGATGCAAAATGGACGTATCAACTCCCCCAGGTTTTCGCCCAGGTCTAACCTTCCGGTACCTTAGGCAATTCATATCTAGGAAGGCTAGTTCTAGCACGTGTTTCAGGAGTTTCAGTTTTAAGCTCATCATCAGATTCAACAACATCATGTTGTATTACTCTAGCAATTTGTTCATCAAGAAATTCACCAAGTGGCACATCATCATTATCAAGCAAGGTACTAGCATCATCATAAGCATCATTCATAGTAGAAGTAGCATCATCAATAACTTGTGACATATTAGAATTGATATCATGTGGTGGTGTTGCAAGTTTACTCATAACAGAAGGTGAATCTAAAGTAGAACTGGATGGCAGTTCCTTACCTCCCCTCGTCTTTGAGGGAAGTATCTTAGTCTTTGGATCCTTCAGATTCTTCATAGTGATAAATTGATAATAATCCCAAGTGACTCAACAAATATAGCTATGCTCCCCGGCAATGGCGCCAGAAAAAGGTCTTGATAACCCACAAGTATAGGGGATCACAACAGTTTTCGAGGGTAGAGTATTCAACCCAAATTTATAGATTCGACACAAGGGGAGCCAAAGAATATTTGAAGGTATTAGCAGCTAAGTTGTTAATTAAACCACACCTGGAGATTAATTATCTGCAGCAAGTAATCAGTAGCACAGTAGTTTGATAGTTTTGATAATAGTGACAACAGCAACGGTAACAATAACAGTGATAGCAGTAATTCGTAGCAAGTGTAACAGTGATGATAGCAATAGTAACGCAGCAAGATCAATATAAATAAATCTGTAGGCAATTGATCGATGACTTGTTGGATGATATTCATCATGTGACAGTTATAACCTAGGGCGATACGGCACTAGCTCTAGTTCATCGATATAATGTAGGCATGTATTCCGTAAATAGTCATACGTGCTTTATTAAAAGAACTTGCATGACATCTTTTGTCCTACCCTCCTGTGGCAGCGGGGTCTAAAGGGATATTAAGGCCTCCTTTTAATAGAGAACCAGAACAAAGCATTAACACATAGTGAATACATGAACTCCTCAAACTACGGTCATCACCGAGAGTGGGCCCGGTTGTTGTCACTCCGGGGTTGTCAGATCATAACACGTAGTAGGTGACTATAACTTGCAAGATCGGATCTAAAACATGGATATAATGATGAATTCATAAACGGTTCAGATCTGAGTTCATGGCACCCGGGCCCAAAGTGACAAGCATTAAGCATAGCAAAGTCATAGCAACATCAATCTAAGAACATAGTGGATACTAGGGATCAGGCCCTAACAAAACTAACCCGATTACATGATGAATCTCATCCAACTCCTCACCGACCAGCGAACCTACAAAGTAATTACTCACTCCCGGTGGGGAGCATCATGGAATTGGCGATGGAGATGGGTTGGTGATGACGAAGAACGAAGATCCACCTCTCCGGAGCCCCAAACAGACTCCAGATCTGCCCTCCCAAGGAAGAACAGGGCTTGGCGGCGGCTCCGTCTCATGGAACACGATAATTCTTTCTCCCTGATTTGTTTTTCTGGAAATATGTGATTTTATAGCATCGGAATCAGGGTCTACGGGGCCACCAGGTGGGGACAACCCACCTGGGCGCGCCAGGAGAGGGGGCGCGCCCTAGTGGGTTGTGCCCACCCAGGGGCCCCTCTCCGGTAGGTCTTGGCTCCAAAAATCCTCTTTTATTCCATAAAAATTCCTCGTAGAGTTTCATTTTATTCCGAGAACTTTTATTTCTGCACAAAACAACACCATGGTAGTTCTGCTGAAAACAGCGTCAGTCCGGGGTTAGTTTCATTCAAATCATGCAAATTAGAGTCCAAAACAAGAGGACAAGCGTGAGAAAAAGTAGATACATTGGAGACGTATCAACTCCACCAAGCTTAAACATTTGCTTGTCCTCAAGCAATTTAGTTGATAAACTAAAAGTGAGAAAGAAAAACTTTTACGAACTCTTTTGCTCTTGTTTGCATAAATAGGCTTAAACAGCACCCAGGTTTTCAGCCAACATCATAACTAACGATGTCGACAATAACACTTAAAGATTATATTAACTCATATCAATGACATAATCAACTAGCGAGCAATAATAAGATATCTCAGACAGCAACACATTGTCAAAACAACCATGATATAATATGACAATAGTGGTATCTCGCTAGCCCTTTCTGACACCGCAAAACATAAATGCAGAGCACCTCCGAAGTCCCGTAATGCATCATCCCGCAACTAACTCATTAGTCACATTGCTTGCAAGGCTTATAGTGATGTGCATTACCAAGAGGGCCCATAGATACCTCTCCGATACTCAGAGTGACAAATCCTAATCTCGATCTATGCCAACCCAACAAACACCTTTGAAGACACCTGTAGAGCATATTTATAATCACCCAGTTACGTTGTGACATTTGATAGCACACAAGGTGTTCCTTCGGTATTCGGGAGTTGCATAATCTCATAGTCGGAGGAACAAGTATAAGTCATGAAGAAAGCAATAGCAATAAAACTAAACGATCATTATGCCAAGCTAACAGATGGGTCTTGTCCATCACATCATTCTCTAATGATGTGATCATGTTCATCAAATGACAACACATGTCTATGGCTAGGAAACTTAACCATCTTTGATTAACAAGCTAGTCAAGTAGAGGCATACTAGGGACACTCTGTTTGTCTATGTGTTCACACATGTACTAAGTTTTCGGTTAATACAATTCTAGCATGAATAATAAACATTTATCATGATATAAGGAAATATAAATAACAAATTTATTATTGCCTCTAGGGCATATTTCCTTCAGTCTCCCACTTGCACTAGAGTCAATAATCTAGATTACATAGTAATGATTCTAACACCCATGGAGTCTTGGTGCTGATCATGTTTTGCTTGTGGCAGAGGCTTAGTCAACGAGTCTGCAACATTCAGATCCGTATGTATTTTGCAAACTTCTATGTATCCCTCCTTGACTAGATCACAGATGGAATTGAAGCGTCTCTTGATGTGCTTGGTTCTCCTGTGAAATCTGGATTCATTCGCCAAGGCAATTGCTCCAGTATTGTCACAAAAGATGGTCATTGGTCCCGATGCACTAGGTATTACACCTAGATCGAATATGAACTCCTTCATCTAGACTCCTTCATTTGCTGCTTCCGAAGCAGCTATGTACTCCGCTTCACACGTAGATCCTGCTACGACGCTCTACTTGGAACTGCACCAACTGACAGCTCCACCATTCAATATAAATACGTATCCGGTTTGCGACTTAGAGTCATCCGGATCAGAGTAAAAGCTTGCATCGACGTAACCATTTACGATGAGCTCTCTGTCACCTCCATAAACGAGAAACACATCCTTAGTCCTTTTCAAGTATTTCAGGATGTTCTTGACCGCTAGGGGTGGAAACGGATCGGATGCGGATCTGATAGTGCTCTTACCACTTCTGTTTTCATATTTTCAAAAATGAATACGAATCCGAATACGGATGTTATCGGATATGGATGCGGTACGGATGTTACCACTGTCCAGTGATCCACTCCTAGATTACTTTGTTACCTCCCTACTATACTTATAGCAGGCACACATCAGGTCTGGTACAAAGCATTGCATACATGATAGAACCTATGGATGAAGCATAGGGAATGACTTCCATTTTCTCTCTATCTTCTGCAGTGGTCGGGCATTGAGTCTCACTCAACTTCACACCTTGTAACACAGGTAAGAACCCTTTCTTTGACTGATCCATTTTGAACTTCTTCAAAATTTTATCAAGGTATGTGATTTGTGAAAGTCCAATTAAGCGTCTTGATTTATCTCTATAGATCTTGATGCCCAATATATAAGCAGCTTCACCGAGGTCTTTCATTGAAAAATTCTTATTCAAGTATCTTTTATGCTATCAAGAAATTATGTATCATTTCCAATCAACAATATGTCATCTACATATAATATTATAAATGCTACAGAGCTCCCGCTCACTTTCTTGTAAATACAGGCTTCTCCAAAAGTCTGTATAAAACCATATGCTTTGATCACACTATCAAAGCGTATATTCCAACTCCGAGAGGCTTGCACCAGTCCATAAATGGATCGCTGGAGCTTGCACACTTTGTTAGCACCTTTAGGATCGACAAAACCTTCTGGTTGCATCATATACAACTCTTTTTTAAGAAATCCATTCAGGAATGCAGTTTTGACATCCATTTGCCAAATTTCATAATCATAAAATGCGGCAATACCTAACATGATTTGAACAGACTTAAGCATCGCTACGGGTGAGAAGGTCTCATCGTAGTCGACTCCTTGAACTTGTCAAAAACCTTTCACAACAAGTCGAGCTTTGTAGACAGTAACATTACCGTCGGCGTTAGTCTTCTTCTTGAAGATCCATTTATTCTTGATGGCTTGCCGATCATCGGGCAAGTCAACCAAAGTGTTTGTTCTCATACATGGATCTCATCTCAGATTTCATGGCCTCAAGCCATTTCGCGGGATCTGGGCTCATTATCATTTCCTCATAGTTCGTAGGTTCGTCATGGTCTAGTAACATGACGTCCAGAACAGGATTACCATACCACTCTGGTGCGGAATGTACTCTGGTTGATCTATGAGGTTCGGTAGTAACTTGATCCAAAGCTTCATGATCATCATCATTAACTTGCTGACTAATTGGTGTAGGCATCACTGGAACTGATTTTTGCGATGAACTACTTTCCAATTCGGGAGAAGGTACAATTACCTCATCAAGTTATACTTTCCTCCCACTCACTTCTTTCGAGAGAAGCTCCTTCTATAGAAGGATCCATTCTTAGCAATGAAAATCTTGCCTTCGGATCTGTGATAGAAGGTGTACCCAACTGAAGGAAATATGCCCTAGAGGCAATAATAAAGTTATTATTTATTTCCTCATATCATGATAAATGTTTATTATTCATGCTAGAATTGTATTAACCGGAAACATGATACATGTGTGAATACATAGAGAAACATATAGTCACTAGTATGCCTCTACTTGACTAGCTCATTAATCAAAGATGGTTATGTTTCCTAACCATAGACATGTGTTGTCATTTGATTAATGGGATCACATCATTAGGAGAATGATGTGATTGACATGACCCATCCCGTTAGCTTAGCACTTGATCGTTTAGTATTCTGCTAATGCTTCCTTCATGACTTATACATGTTCCTGTAACTATGAGAATTGTGTAACTCCCGTTTACCGGAAGAACACTTTGGGTACTACCAAACGTCACAACGTAACTGGGTGATTATAAAGGAGTACTACAGGTGTTTCCGAAGGTACATGTTGAGTTAGCATAATTCGAGATTAGGTTTTGTCACTCCGATTGTCGGAGAGGTATCTCTGGGCCCTCTCGGTAATACTCATCACCTAAGCCTTGCAAGCATGTAACTAATGAGTTAGTTATGAGATGGCGTATTACGGAACGAGTAAAGAGACTTGCCGATAACGAGATTGAACTAGGTATTAGATACCGACGATCAAATCTCGGGCAAGTGACATACCGATGACAAAGGGAACAAAGTATGTTGTTATGCGGTTTGACCGATAAAGATCTTCGTAGAATATGTAGGAACCAATATGGGCATCCAGGTCCCGCTATTGGTTATTGACCGAGAATGGGTTTTAGGTCATGTCTACATAGTTCTCGAACCCGTAGGGTCCGCACGCTTAACGTTTCGTTGACAATATAGTATTATATGAGTTATGCATGTTGGTAACCGAATGTTGTTCGGAGTCCTGGATGAGATCATGGACATGACGAGGAACTCCGGAATGGTCCGGAGATAAAGTTTGATATATGGAATAATAGTGTTTGATCTCGGAAGGGTTCGAATTCACGGAAGAGGTTCCGGATGTTTCCGAAATGTTTGGAGTGCGAGAACACGTTATTTGGGCCAAAGGGAAAGCCCACAAGGCTTATGGAAAGTGCAAAAGGAAGTTTTGCGGAGACCAGAGGCTAGGCGCGCCAGAACCTGGCGTCTAGGGGTAAACGCCGAACCTTGGCGTCTAGCCCAGAGTCCATGTAGGACTCTTGCCTTTGGGCAAAACCAACTTTGAGGAGGCTTTTACTCCAAGTTTCACCCTGTGGCTCAACATATAAATAGAGGGGTAGGGCTAGCACCAAAGACACATCAAGAAACACCAAGCCGTGTGCCGGCAACCCCGTCCTCTCTAGTTTAGCCTCCGTCATAGTTTCCGTAGTGCATAGGCGAAGCCCTGCGGAGATTGTTCTTCACCAACACCGTCACCACGCCGTCGTGCTGCCGGAACTCATCTACTACCTCGCCCGTCTTGCTGGATCCAGAAGACGAGGACGTCATCGAGCTGAACGTGTGCAGAACTCGAAGGTGCCATGCGTTCGATACTTGGATCGGTCGGATCGTGAAGACGTACGACTACATCAACCGCGTTGATAAATGCTTCCGCTTAGCGATCTTCAAGGGTATGAAGATACACTCCCCCTCTCGTTGCTATACATCACCATGATCTTGCATGTGCGTAGGAAATTTTTTGAAATTACTACGTTCCCCAACAGTGGCATCCGAGCCTAGGTTTTATGCGTTGATGTTATATGCACGAGTAGAACACAAGTGAGTTGTGGACGATATAAGTCATACTGCCTACCATCATGTCATACTTTGGTTCAGCGGTATTGTGAGATGAAGCGGCTCGGACCGACATTACGCGTACGCTTACGCGAGACTGGTTTCACCGTTACGAGCACTCGTGCTTAAAGGTGGCTGGCGGGTGTCTGTCTCTCTCACTTTAGTTGAACCGAGTGTGGCTACGCCCGGTCCTTGTGAAGGTTAAAATGGAGTCTATTTGACAAACTATCATTGTGGTTTTGATGCGTAGGTAAGAACGGTTCTTGCTAAGCCCGTAGCAGCCACGTAATATTTGCAACAACAAAGTAGAGGACGTCTAACTTGTTTTTGCAGGGCATGTTGTGATGTGATAAGACGTGATGCTATATTTTATTGTATGAGATGATCATGTTTTGTAACCGAAGTTATCGGCAACTGGCAGGAGCCATATGGTTGTCGCTTTATTGTATGAAATGCAAGCATACATAATTGCTTTACTTTATCACTAAGCGGTAGCGATAGTCATAGAAGCAATAGATGGCGTAAACGACAACGATGCTACGATGGAGATCAAGGTGTCGCGCCGGTGGCGATGGTGATCACGACGGTGCTTGAAGATGGAGATCACAAGCACAAGATGATGATGGCCATATCATATCACTTATATTGATTGCATGTGATGTTTATCCTTTATGCATCTTATCTTGCTTTGATTGACGGTAGCATTTTAAGATGATCTCTCACTAATTATCAAGAAGTGTTCTCCACGAGTATGCACCGTTATGAAAGTTCTTCGTCTTTGAGACACCACGTGATGATCGGGTGTGATAGGCTCTACGTTCAAATACAGCGGGTGCAAAACAGTTGCACACGCGAATACTCGAGTTATACTTGACGAGCCTAGCATATCTGAGATATGGCCTCGGAACACGGAGACCGAAAGGTCGGCGTGAATCATATAGTAGATATGATCAACATAGAGATGTTCACCATTGAAACTACTCCATCTCACGTGATGATCGGACATGGTTTAGTTGATTTGGATCACGTGATCACTTAGATGACTAGAGAGATGTCTGTCTAAGTGGGAGTTCTTAAGTAATATGATTAATTGAACTTAAATTTATCATGAACTTAGTACTGATAGTATTTTGCTTGTCTATGTTTGTTTGTAGATAGATGGCTCGTCTTTGTTGTTCCGTTGAATTTTAGTGCGTTCCTTGAGAAAGCAAAGTTGAAAGATGATGGTAGCAATTACGGATTGGGTCCGTAACTTTGAGGATTATCCTCATTGCTGCACGAAGAGTTACGTCTGGAAGCACCGCTGGGTGCCAACCTGCTTCTTGATGTGGCCGACGGCGTTAAGAACGTCTGGCGAGCAAAGCGATGACTACTCTATAGTTCGATGTGCCATGCTTTACGGCTTAGAACCGGGTCTTCAACGACATTTTGAGCGTCATGGAGCATATGAGATGTTCGGAGTTGAAGTTAATATTTCAAGCAAATGCCCGATTGAGAGATATGAAGTCTCCAATAAGTTCTACAGTTGCAAGATGGAGGAGAACAGTTCTGTCGGTGAGCATATACTCAAAATGTGCGGGTATAATAATCACTTGATTCAAGCGGGAGTTAATCTTCCGGATGATAGCGTCATTGATGAAATTCTCCAATCACGCCACCAAGCTACAAGAGCTTTGTGATGAACTATAATATGCAAGGGATGAACAAGACTATTCGAGCTCTTGGCGATCTTTGAAAGCATGGAGGTAGAAATCAAGAAGGAGCATCAAGTGTTGATGGTCAACAAGACCACTAGTTTCAAGAAGAAGGGCAAAGGGAAGAAGAAGGAACTTCAAAAGAACAGCAAACAAGTTGCTGCTCAAGAGAAGAAACCCAAGTCTGGACCTAAGCCTGAAATCGAGTGCTTCTCTTGCAAGCGGTGGACATTTGAAGCGGAACTGCCCCAAGTATTTGGCGGATAAGAAGGATGGCAAAGTGAACAAAGGTATATGTGATATACATGTTATTGATGTGTACCTTACTAATGCTCATGATAGTACACGGTATTTGATACTAGTTACATTGCTAACATTTGCAACTCGAAGCAGGACTACGGATTAGCGAAGATTAGCTAAGGGCGAGGTGACGATCTTGGCGTGGGAAATGGTTCCAAAGTCGATGTGATCGCGGTCGACACGCTACCTCTACATCTACCATCGGGATTAGTTTTAGACCTGAATAATTGTTATTTGGTGCTGCGTTGAGCATGAACATTATATCTGGATCTTGTTTGATGCGAGACGGTTATTCATTTAAATCGAGAGAATAATGGTTGTTCTATTTATATGAGTAATATCTTTTATGGTCATGCACCCTTGAAGAGTGGTCTATTTTATTGAATCTCGATAGTAGTGATACACATATTCATAATGTTGAAGCCAAAAGATGCAGAGTTGATAATGATAGTGCAACATATTTGTGGCACTGCCGTTTAGGTCATATCGGTGTAAAGCGCATGAAGAAACTCCATACTGATGGACTTCTGGAATCACTTGATTATGAATCACTTGGTACTTGCGAACCGTGCCTCATGGGCAAGATGACCAAAACACCGTTCTCCGGATCTATGGAGAGAGCATCAGATTTGTTGGAAATCATACATACAGATGTATGTGGCCCGATGAATGTTGAGGATCGTGGCGGATATCGTTATTTTCTCACCTTCACAGATGATTTGAGCAGATATGGGTATATCTACTTGATGAAGCACAAGTCTGAAACATTTGAAAAGTTCAAAGAATTTCAGAGTGAAGTAGAAAATCATCGTAACAAGAAAATAAAGTTTCTACGATCGATCGTGGAGGAGAATATTTGAGTTACGAGTTTGGTTTACATTTGAAACAATGTGGAATAGTTTCGCAACTCACGCCACCTGGAACACCACAAAGAAATGGTGTGTCCGAACGTCGTAATCGTACTTTACTTGATATGGTGCGATCTATGATGTCTCTTACCGATTTACCGCTATCGTTTTGGGGTTATGCTTTAGAGACGGCCGCATTCACGTTAAATAGGGCACCATCAAAATCCATTGAGACGACACCTTATGAACTGTGGTTTGGCAAGAAACCAAAGTTGTTGTTTCTCAAAGTTTGGGGCTGCGATGCTTATGTGAAGAAACTTCAACCAGATAAGCTCGAACCCAAATCGGAGAAATGTGTCTTCATTGGATACCCAAAGGAGACTATTGGGTACACCTTCTATCACAGATCTGAGGGCAAGATTTTCGTTGCTAAATTCGGATCCTTTCTAGAGAAGGAGTTTCTCTCGAAAGAAGTGAGTGGGAGGAAAGTAGAACTTGATGAGATAATCGTATCTACTCCCTTATTGGAAAGTAGTTCATCACAAGAACCGGTTCTGTGACGACTACACCAATTAGTGAGGAAGCTAATGATATTGATCATGAAACTTGGATCAAGTTTCTCTTGAACCTCGTGGGTCTACCAGAGTAAGATCCGCTCGAGTGGTGCGGAAATCCTATTCGGAAGTCATGTTACTTGACCATGATGAACCTACGAACTATGAGGAAGCGATGATGAGCCCAGATTCCATAAAATGGCTAGAGGCCATGAAATCGAGATAGGATCCATGTATGAAAACAAAGTATGGACTTTGGTTGACTTGCCCAATGATCGGCAAGCCATTGAGAATAAATGGATTTTTAAGAAGAAGACTGACGCTGATGGTAATGTTACTATCTACAAAGCTCGACTTGTTGCAAAAGGTTTTCGACAAGTTCAAGGGGTTGACTACGATGAGACTTTCTCACCCGTAGCGATGCTTAAGTCTGTCCGAATCATGTTGGCTATTGTTGCCTTTCATGATTATGAAATTTGGCAAATGGATGTCAAGACTGCATTCTTGAATGGATTTCTAGAAGAAGAGTTGTATATGATGCAACTTTGAAGGTTTTGTTGATCCAAAAGGTCTTGACAAAGTGTGCAAACTCAGCGTTCCATCTATGGACTGGTGCAAGCATCTCGGAGTTGGAATAAACGCTTTGACAGATGTGATCAAAGCATATGGTTTTATATAGACTTTTGGAGAAGCTTTGTATTTACAAGAAAGTGAGTGGGAGCTCAGTAGCATTTCTAGTTTTATATGTTGATGACATATTATTAATTGGAAATGATATAGAATTTCTGGATAGCATAAAGGGATACTTGAATAAAAGTTTTTCAATGAAAGACCTCGGTGAAGCTGCTTACATATTAGGCATCAAAGATCTATAGAGATAGATCAAGACGCTTAATAGGACTTTCACAAAGCACATACCTTGACAAAATTTTGAAAAAGTTCAAAATGGATCGAGCAAAGAAAGGATTCTTGCACGTGCTACTGAGGTGTGAAGTTGAGTCAAGCTCAATGCCCGACCACAGCAGAAGATAGAGAGAAAATGAAAGATGTTCCTATGCTTCAGCCATAGGCTCTATCATGTATGCAATGTCTTGTGTACCGGACTGCGTATGCTTAGCAATAAGCTTGGCGGTAGGTACCAAAGTAATCCAGAGTGGATCATCGACAACGGTCAAGAACATCTGAAATACGAAAAGGACTAAGGATATGTTTCTCGTATATGGAGGTGACAAAGAGCTAGTCGTAAATGGTTACGTCGATGCAAGCTTTGACACTGATCCGGACGATTCTAAATCGCAGACCGGATACGTGTTTATATTAAACGGTGGAGCTGTAAGTTGGTGCAGTTCTAAACAAAGCGTCGTGGCAGGATCTACATGTGAAGCGGAGTACATAGCTGCTTCTGAAGCAGCAAATGAAGGAGTCTGGATGAAGGAGTTCATTTCCGATCTAGGTGTCATACCTAGTGCATCGGGACCAATGAAGATCTTCTGTGACAATACTGGTGCAATTGCCTTGGCAAAGGAATCCAGATTTCACAAGAGGACCAAGCACATCAAGAGACGCTTCAATTCCATTCGGGACCAAGTCCAAGTGGGAGACATAGAGATTTGCAAGATACATACGGATCTGAATGTTGCGGACCCGTTGACTAAGCCTCTCTCACGAGCAAAACATGATCAGCACCAAGACTCCATGGGTGTTAGAATCATTACTATGTAATCTAGATTATTGACTCTAGTGCAAGTGGGAGACTGAAGGAAATATGCCCTAGAGGCAATAATAAAGTTATTATTTATTTCCTCATATCATGATAAATGTTTATTATTCATGCTAGAATTGTATTAACCGGAAACATGATACATGTGTGAATACATAGACAAACATATAGTCACTAGTATGCCTCTACTTGACTAGCTCATTAATCAAAGATGGTTATGTTTCCTAACCATAGACATGTGTTGTCATTTGATTAATGGGATCACATCATTAGGAGAATGATGTGATTGACATGACCCATCCGTTAGCTTAGCACTTGATCGTTTAGTATTCGCTAATGCTTCCTTCATGACTTATACATGTTCCTGTAACTATGAGAATTGTGTAACTCCCGTTTACCGGAAGAACACTTTGGGTACTACCAAACGTCACAACGTAACTGGGTGATTATAAAGGAGTACTACAGGTGTTTCCGAAGGTACATGTTGAGTTAGCATAATTCGAGATTAGGTTTTGTCACTCCGATTGTCGGAGAGGTATCTCTAGGCCCTCTCGGTAATACTCATCACCTAAGCCTTGCAAGCATGTAACTAATGAGTTAGTTATGAGATGGTGTATTACGGAACGAGTAAAGAGACTTGCCGATAACGAGATTGAACTAGGTATTAGATACCGACGATCAAATCTCGGGCAAGTGACATACCGATGACAAAGGGAACAAAGTATGTTGTTATGCGGTTTGACCGATAAAGATCTTCGTAGAATATGTAGGAACCAATATGGGCATCCAGGTCCCGCTATTGGTTATTGACCGAGAATGGTTTTAGGTCATGTCTACATAGTTCTCGAACCCGTAGGGTCCGCACGCTTAACGTTTCGTTGACAATATAGTATTATATGAGTTATGCATGTTGGTAACGAATGTTGTTGAGTCCGGATGAGATCATGGACATGACGAGGAACTCCGAATGGTCGAGATAAAGTTTGATATATGGAATAATAGTGTTTGATCTCGGAAGGGTTCGAATTCACGGAAGAGGTTCGGATGTTTCCCGAAATGTTTGGGTGCGAGAACACGTTATTTGGGCCAAAGGGAAGCCCACAAGGCTTATGGAAAGTGCAAAAGGAAGTTTTGCGGAGACCCGAGGCTAGGCGCCAGAACCTGGCGTCTAGGGGTAGACGCCGGAACCTGGCGTCTAGCCCCGAGTCCGTGTAGGACTCTTGCCTTTCGGGCAAAACCGACTTTGAGGAGGCTTTTACTCCAAGTTTCACCCTGTGGCTCAACATATAAATAGAGGGGTAGTGCTAGCACCAAAGACACATCAAGAAACACCAAGCCGTGTGCCGGCAACCCCGTCCCCTCTAGTTTAGCCTCCGTCATAGTTTCCGTAGTGCTTAGGCAAAGCCCTGTGGAGATTGTTCTTCACCAACACCGTCACCACGCCGTCGTGCTGCCGGAACTCATCTACTACCTCGCCCGTCTTGCTGGATCGAGAAGACGAGGACGTCATCGAGCTGAACGTGTGCAGAACTCGGAGGTGCCATGCGTTCGGTACTTGGATCGGTCGGATCGTGAAGACGTACGACTACATCAACCGCATTGATAAACGCTTCCGCTTAGCGATCTTCAAGGGTATGAAGATACACTCCCCCTCTCGTTGCTATACATCACCATGATCTTGCATGTGCGTAGGAAATTTTTTGAAATTACTACGTTCCCCAACACCAACTGTCTCCTTTGGGTATCCTATGAAGACACATTTCTCCGATTTGGGTTCGAGCTTACCAGGTTGAAGCTTTTTCACATAAGCATCGCAACCCCAAACTTTAAGAAACAACAGCTTAGGTTTCTTATCAAACCACAGTTCATATGGTGTCGCCTCAACCAGGGCCGGTCCTAGGGGGGGGGCGAACGGGGCGGCCGCCCCGGGCCCCCAAAAGCCAGGGGGGCCCCCAACACGGCGCTTTACAGGAAAAAAATTCTTAGCGCCTCGCTCAGCTTCGATGCTAGCCTAGGACGGTAAAACCAGTACGTTGGGCCTGGCCCATGTTTGCATGTACTCTGTACTCATGTGGAGTCAAGGAGAACTGATCAGAGAGGAAAAGGAATAACTGGATTGATTTCCTGTAACTTAGGAATTAGGATCGGTCTTTCCTAAAAAAAAGAATTAGGATCGGTCGTTCCGCTGTTCCTGTTCGTCTCTTCGACTCTCCTCCTCACGAACGAACGACGTGACGACTGCAGTAGGAACCCAGGAGCAGGATCTCTTCGACCGAACAAGTATGTCTCGGCGCGCTCTCTTCCCTCGCATGATCTTGGTCCTATTTCTTTTCTTTGTAATCCTGATTCCCGATTTCTCAATCGATCGAACAGATTAACAGGGAATTGTTTTTAGGGCGCTCGAATCATTCGCCCACGTTGCCAGATTAGATTACAAAGAGAAGGTAATATACCATGCCCTATCAGATTCTCATTATATTAGATGATCTTCTATACTTAATCTAATATTTTAATTAGCTTTGCGCTAATTTTAAAAGTGAATTGTTCCTTTCAATTTCAGCAGGGTCATGTCGAGTACAGGTAGAAAATATCCATCCGGAAGTCATAGAAGAAAGAAAGAAGAAGAAGGCAGATGACGAGAAAGAAGCATTGAGCGGATCTCTTTTTAATTATTATAAGAGCGATACGAGCACGCCCAGTAATCCAGACGAGTTGGCGATAGTTCTTGCGGGTGACCGAACTGATGGCAATCCGAAAGATGATGGTCATATTCCTACAGAAGGCGATGTTGACGTCAACATGGATGATAGCAATGTGAGTGATCATGAGCCCATATTTAATTCATCTGCGGCAGAATCTACTAGTGTTGATGATGAACCAATTAGTGTGGATATTTATGATCCAAGCAATTGGGGTAATCTTGATAACAAAGCGAGGGGCATATTAGTGGAAAAGGGGCCTAAAAGGGAAGAAGAAAACACTAAATATCCTTTGGATGAGAATTTAAGACATTTTTCATATAGCCATTACTCAAGAAAGATGAGCAATGGAGAGCTCCGTGATAGAAAATGGTTAGTTTTTTCAAAACACACAAAGAAAGTGTTTTGTTTTTGCTGTAAGCTTTTCAATTATGATAAATGCAAAAGTGCAATGGGGAATGATGGGTTTTGTGATTGGAGGCATATTAATGAGAGACTGAAAGAGCACGAAGCTAGTGTCGACCATATTACCAACATGAACTCTTGGAATGAATTGAGAGTTAGACTGAGCAAGCATGAAACAATTGACAAAGACTTACAGCAACAAATCACAAAGGAGAAGGAACGCATAATGCTAGTTTTGTTAAGAATTGTTGCCATTGTGAAATTTCTTGGTAAGCGCAATTTGGCTTTTAGAGGATCCAGTGAGCAACTTTATGATGATTGTAATGGAATTTTTTCAGCTTGTGTGGAGATGGTTGCAGAGTTTGATTTGGTAATGCAAGATCATCTTAGGCGTATTCAAAACAAAGAGATCCATCACCATTATCTTAGCCATAAAATTCAAAACGAGTTGATTTCTCTTATGGCTGGTGACATTACAAATTCTATTCTCAAGATTGTCAAAGTGGCCAAATATTTCTTGGTTATCCTAGATTGTACCCCAGATGTGAGTCATCAAGAACAAATGAGTTTGTTGGTTCGATGTGTTCATATGTCTGATGGAAAAATACAAATTATGGAGTACTTCCTTGCTTTTTTGGTAGTGGAGGACACATCTGGTTTGGGAATTTTCAAGGTATTGGTTGATTCTGTGAAGTCCTTTGATCTTAATATTGATGATATTAGGGGCCAAGGTTATGACAATGGATCCAACATGAAAGGAAAATACAAGGGGGTGCAAAGTCGGTTGCTTGAGGTAAATCCAAGAGCTTTGTATATGCCATGTGCTTGCCACAGTCTTAAACTTACCCTTTGTGATATGGCTAAATCTTGTGGTAGAGCTGTTTCTTTTTTTGGAATTGTGCAACGAATATATGTATTATTCAGTGGTTCTACAAAAAGATGGAAAGTTTTTCTTAGCCATATGACAGATTTGACTGTGAAATGTTTGAGCAATACTCGTTGGGAGAGTCGTATCAAAAGTGTTAAAGCAATCAGATTTCAAGCTCCTAACATAAGATCAGCTTTACTTGAGTTAAGTGAAGATAGTGGTATCGAACCAAAGGATAGGAGTGATGCTAAAAATTTTTTTGATGTGCTTGGCAGCTATGAGTTCATACTTGGCATGGTCATTTGGCATGACATTCTATTTGCTGTAGATTCGGTAAGCAGGAAGTTGCAATCACCATCCATGTGCATTGAGACTGCCTTAAAGCAAATAGATGGTATGAGGACTTATTTTGACACTTATAGAGACTAGTAAGTGTGCACGTGCAACGCACGTATTATCATGTTAAAAATTATCATCATTCTTTCTAGAAATAATGAACCAAAATATAGTGTGCTAACACAAGAGAGGCGATATAGACGTTTAACAATGTTGTGATACAAAAAATGTCACTTGGACTAAAAATGAATGAACATATTTGTCATCAATCATGAGTAACCCGGCAATGTTCGAGGAAAATTTCAAAGAAGTATATCACGATTTTCTATTTTTCTTGACCAAATACTTTTCAAATCCTTGCCAACAATGACTGACAAGTGGTATAGACATATTATCTTATTGTGATTAACAAGTCATGTGAATATAAATTATACATTGGTATTATGATTTTTTTTTTTGAAAAATAGAAGGCATAACCATGAAGAATCGATGCAAAACAATAAATATTTTTGAAGGACACCACCAGTTCACACACATAAATGATATACATGTTTAGAAATATAACAAAAATGAACATGAGTATACTGAGTAATCATGCACACAGGCATGACAGAGAGAGTACAAATGATCCCTTCATCTCTAAAGAAAAGGGGGAATATCCCAATCAGTTCTGGAAACATAGTCATGGGGTACAAATGTTGAACCTACTGGCAAAAGTTGTGCCTGTCTGGTGAGCGCGTCATTCATTATATTCAACTCCATTCTCTTAGAACAAATATAGAAGGATGGAAACATAAACCAACTCATGACAAAATAAGCTCATTGCCTCTCAGCGCTATTCGTCTGGATGTTCTTTTTCTTGACACCGTATTTGGCAAACTCGGAGGTTGCAGTAAATTGAAAGTATTGCAAGAGCGGGTTTGGTCAAGTCAGGCATGTAGTAGTTTCCAGTGACCTGGTTCTTGACAGCATTGGCCATCGTTAGGAACTCGTTGTGCATGCGAGTGGAGAACACAGAAGGCTTGGTCTACTGCGTCTTCATCTTCGTTGTCAAGAGGACCACAGTCATCTCCTTTTCAGCAGCTAGCTGCACCATCTCTTATTGTTTGACAGGTCAGAGAACAGTAGGAGTGGACACTGCAGGTAAGCTTAACAAGATATATTAAGGAATCGAAGATCGAAGGTATCACATGCATAAAAGTTTCAGGCCGTATTTCCATTTCCAGTGAACTGAACAAATAAAGTAGAAATGGACAAGCTAATGCATGTGTGCACAACCAGCATATGAAAGACCAATGTAGTACAGGAGCGGGGCATGATTTCAATTCATAGATAATCAGTGAACAAGAGGTAATCATTTTAGTTTAGAAACAATACAAATTGGCAATGGATGTCAAACTGCAAGAACATAAGAGACAGGTGAAACTACCTTACATAGTTGTGCATGTTTAGCTCAGTATGTGAAGCATTTGCCAAACACCCAAGAAAACAATACGAAAATAGATCAAAGCACACGTACGACCGAGGCTGCGGTGGAATTTGCCAGAGATGAACGTGACCTTCGACGCACAATAGACCGTTTGAAGGTCCTGAATATGTACAAAACCCATAATACCTTATTAGTGATAACTATGACATGCCTTGGAAGTATCAAAATGTGTTTATGAACAGAAATACATTTAGATAGCATGCAGATCAAGAAAAAGTATCACTCACTTTGAACCAACCCGATGTAGTTGGGTTCACCGGATCTTCTCCACCGACAACTTCATTGTGGTTTATGCACAATAACACGTTCTCTGAAGAAATATATTCTGCACACAGCAATGGGTTCTGTGCAGAAATTTATTCTGCACAATAGATTAAAGTTTCAGCACAATAGCTCAAAAAAGATGGACATTAACAACAAGCAAGCAGGCTGAATGGAGAAACCATGTAATTCAAGTGTGCTCCCAGTTTGCCATTGTATACTGCACTGAAGAAGCTGCAACACCTACACCAACGATCATGTATGCAAGATATGCTTGAGTAATGATCCAAGAGTAGCAGCGTTGTTGGCTTAAATTTCCTTCTCATTGGATCACCAAAGACTATTATTTTTAATTTTGAAGGCTCATGCTCGGTGCAGAATTTTGCATGGAATTCCTTATTACTTAAGAAATGAATATCCCATGGAAATTTAAGCTTAATCAGTGCAAGCAAGAAATGGCTCAGCTCACTCAGTTTCGTAATCACATAGTTTTGCCCTGGTTGGAGCTAAATTAGTTCTAATGGTATATAAACCTATCTTGTCCACCCAACCAACGAAACAAAATCATGGCTTTTAAAAGCTGGATGGGGATCTCCCATCCAACTTCATCCAAGCAATCAAATGCTACATATAAAGATATGGTAGTCGTTAAGCGAACTTGCATTAAAAGTGCCATTGTTTTCCCTGTAAAGACCTTGGATCAATAGATGGCATATGAAATACTGGATTTTAATAAGTTTAGAAGAAAAACCAAACTTGATCGGAGGCACTCTTGCTTATATTAAACTGATATAAATTCAAGCAGTCTTGCTTATATTAAAGTATCTTGTTTATAACCGTGCTTAGCTTTGAGTTGACTAAGGAAGTTTGTGCTTGTAAGTTTCAGGAAGAGAACTTATCTTCAGTGAACATAGATCCATGGTATTCACCATATCACTACTCACATCCATCCTTTGTTAAAAGACTGCCTGCACTTGAAAACTTGAAGCCTGCATGGGACAAGTTTCATACAAGGGGACAAGTTCAGTTGCTAATATATAGAAATGAAATTAGTAATTCATGCTTAAGTCGTGAGTCCCAATCAAAAAAGATTGAAGATGATGGTCTTTCCAAGAAAAAAGAATCATTGCACCAGCGCGAAAATTGTAAAATTCACCAGAAAAAGAGCATCAAGCAATGGAGTTTGAGTAACATTAACATATCGTGCAGTACTTAAATGTTTGGAATTACAGTTAAATAAATAAAAAACCGTTCCACTTATAAACAAGGTGAAAATGTGCAGAAATTTGCCTTTCGGAAGGCTAACATTTTTTATGTTGGCTGCAGGTGCTGATGCAAATGATTTCCTACATAATATTTTTTTTAAAGGTTCTAGGCTTCCAGCAATGTACAAAGTAGGAAAATGAACTCGTGGGTACCAACACTTTTGGATACATTGTCATAGACTGAACAGGTGATGGAAACAGAATCAGATAGTCGTGGAGAAACAAACAGCTATAATGGAAACAGAATCCGATAGATGATGGAAACCATTAGGTGAACATTGCCAAGTTCGATAGTTCAATTACCAGCTAATATCCCAGAACTTGATGGTTGTACCATGTGCGCTTGACAATTTGTGGATCCTGAGGAAGGGAAAAAAAACATAATTAACATCAGGCAGTGAACTACACAGGAATAAATCAGATATGTTTGCATGTATCAGTATCATTACTGAACCAACCAGGGAAAAAACACAATTTGTGGAATACTTACAGAAGCAAGGTACAGGCCCGGTGCCCGGTCTAAGTAATTGCACAGTGAATAAATCAGATTGTTTCGATGTATCAGGATCATTCTCTAGCGATCTAGATTTAACTTTCAGACGAAAACTCAATGGTGTCACGCATCAGATTTACTGACGTACAATGTGACTAAGAATCTGAAGACTCCAGTTAGCAACTTGACAAGCAATTAGATTAAGATAATACTCAAGCTGCTCAAACAAAAAATGTCAGGAAGTGTACAGATCGTTGCTAAATCAACCACTGCCGCAGTATGGGGACGGCGCAGCGACGCATGCCTCGTGCCCGCCCACCGAGATCCCCTCTATGCCAGAACCCTCCGCCTGCAATGCCCTTGCGCTGCTACTGGCACGCTGGCGGCAGTACTGCTCCTCGACGGTGAGCGCCCGGTCGAGCACCGAGAGCTGCCCGCTCCCCGTGCCCCGCCGGCCCCGGAGACGATTAAGGCATCCGCCTACTTCGAGGCGAGAGACTGGAAGCGTGAGGCCGTGCCGGGGGGCGGGGAGAGGAAGCGGCGGTGGGTGAGGCGTAGCCCAGCGAGGGAGAAGAGAGAGATGGTGGTCGCCCTTTCCGCCCTCTGCCGCGCGCTTGTCGTGTGGGATGGAAGAAGAGGGAGAACCTGTGTCGAGTGGGGCGGCGGTGGAGAACCTACGGGCGACGGGGTCGTGAGGAGAGCTGTGCGCGCGAGGGGAGAGAGCAGTTATTTTAGGAGAAAGAGTTGGCGAGAATTCCGTTGTTTCCGGGGATCATGGGAGGGAGATCCGGACTAATTGCGTTCAGCAGATCAGGGTGGGCCGCGTGAATCGAGGATGCGGAGCGCAGCGATTGACAGACAACATCGTCTGTTTGACAGAACATTTGATCTGAGACGTTGATCCAAGTGGCAGACTATTCGCATGATATGGACAGTCGGATGTGTTTTAGTTAGTTTGATCGGAGGGTCCTGGTTATCCTGTGTACAATTTGTTGTGTGGCTTTAGAGGGAGTTATGTTTGCTCTTTTAATAGTAGTATAGATGAAGGGTTTGATTCTAGTGTGATCATTGCCAAAGAAATCGCAACTGAAATGGGTGTAGAACCATCATTTCCAGTAAAGCGCCGTGTTTCTAGGAAGAAACAATTTGATGAAGATGACAGTGATGAAGCGATATTGGAAGCTGAGAAGGATTTTAAAGTCAATTATTTCTTGATTATGGTTGATAAGGCGGCCACCTCACTGAAAATTAGATTTGACGAACTTGAGTCATTCAAAAATATATTTGGATTTTTAATGAGTTCAACGGCCTTGAAGTCATTGGACCGTTCTGAACTTAAAGACAGTTGTACAAAATTTGCAAGTGCTTTCTTTTCGGGTGGTTCATATGATGTTGATTTAAATGATCTGATTTCTGAGTTAATTGTTATGCAGTCAACTTTGCCCGATAGAACAATGTCTGCTATGGAGATTTTTAAGTTTGTGAGGGAAGCAGATTATTATCCAAATATTGCTATTGCATACCGGATTTTCTTTACTATGCCTATTACTGTGGCATCAGCTGAAAGAAGTTTTTCGAAGTTGAAATTGTTGAAGAACTACTTGAGATCTACAATGTCGCAAGAGAGGTTAAATGTCTTGGCAACTTTATGCATCGAGAAAAAATTGCTTGATGAAATTGATATTGATACTATCGTTAGTGATTTAGCATCTCAGAATGTTAGCAGAAAATTTTGAAGGTAATATGTAATACATTATGTGATATGCACAATCATTTTGGATGCACTTAATTATTTTCTTTGATACAAATTATATGTACATATGATGATTATTAATTAGGCATTTATACTAAGGGCCCCGAAGGGCCCCCGGATCGTAGTTTCGCCCCGGGCCCCCAAAATCTTAGGACCGGCCATGGTCTCAACGGATTTAGATGGTGCCCTATTTAATGTGAATGCAGCTGTCTCTAAAGCATAACCCCAAAACGATAGCGGTAAATCAGTAAGAGACATCATAGATCGCACCATATCTAATAAAGTACGGTTACGACATTCAGACACACTATTATGCTGTGGTGTTCCAGGTGGCGTGAGTTGCGAAACTATTCCGCATTGTTTCAAATGAAGACCAAACTCATAACTCAAATATTCTCCTCCACGATCACATCGTAGAAACTTTATTTTCTTGTTACGATGATTTTCTACTTCACTCTGAAATTCTTTGAACTTTTCAAATATTTCAGACTTATGTTTCATTAAGTATATATACCCGTATCTGCTCAAATCATCTGTGAAGGTCAGAAAATAATGATACCCGCCGCGAGCCTCAACACTCATCGGACTGCATACATCGGTATGTATTATTTCCAATAAGTCAGTTGCTCGCTCCATTGTTCCGGAGAACGGAGTCTTAGTCATCTTGCCCATAAGGCATGGTTCGCAAGTATCAAGTGATTCATATTCAAGTGATTTCAAAAGCCCATCAATGTGGAGTTTCTTCATGCGCTTTACACCAATATGACCTAAACGGCAGTGCCACAAATAAGTTGCACCATCATTATAAACTTTTCATCTTTTGGCTTCAATATTATGAATATGTGTATCACTACAATCAAGATTCAATAGAAATAGACCACTCATCAAGGGTGCACGACCATAAAAGATATTACTCATATAAATAGAACAACCATTATTATCTAATTTAAATGAATAATTGTCTCGCATCAAACAAGATCCAGATATAATGTTCATGCTTAACGCTGGCACCAAATAACAATTATTCAGGTCCAAAACTAATCCCGACGGTATATGTAGAGGTAGCGTGCCGACGGCGATCACATCGACTTTGGAACCATTTCCCATGCGCATCATCACCTCGTCCTTAGCCAATCTTCGTTTAATCCATAGCCCCTGTTTCAAGTTGCAAACATGAGCAACAGAACCAGTATCAAATACCCAGGCGCTACTACGAGCATTATTAAGGTACACATCAATAACATGTATATCAAATATACCTTTTACTTTGCCATCCTTCTTATCCGCCAAATGCTTAGGGCAGTTTTGCTTCCAGTGACCAGTCCCTTTGCAGTAGAAGCACTCAGTTTCAGGCTTAGGTCCAGACTTGGGCTTCTTCACTTGAGCAGCAACTTGCTTGCCATTCTTCTTGAAGTCCCCCTTCTTACCTTTGCCCTTTTTCTTGAAACTAGTGGTGTTGTTAACCATCAACACTTGATGCTCTTTCTTGATTTCTACCTCCGCAGCCTTTAGCATCGCGAAGAGCTCGGGAATTGTCTTTTCCATCCCTGGCATATAATAGTTCATCACAAAGCCTTTATAACTTGGTGGCAGTGATTGAAGAACTCTGTCAATGACACTATCATCAGGAAGATTAACTCCCAACTGAGTCAAGTGGTTATGGTACCCAGACATTCTGGGTATGTGTTCACTGACGGAACTATTCTCCTCCATCTTGCAGCTATAGAACTTGTTAGAGACTTCATATCTCTCAACTCGGGCATTTGCTTGAAATATTAACTTCAACTCCTGGAACATCTCATATGCTCCATGACGTTCAAAACGTCTTTCAAGTCCCGATTCTAAGCCGTAAAGCATGGCACATTGAACTATAGAGTAGTCATCAGCTTTGCTCTACCAGACATTCATAATGTTCGGAGTTGCTCCTGCAGCGGGTCTTTCACCTAGCGGTGCTTCCAGGTCATAATTCTTCTGTGCAGCAATGAGGATAATCTTCAAGTTATGGACCAAGCCCGTGTAATTGCTGCCATCATCTTTCAACTTAGCTTTCTCTAGGAACGCATTAAAATTCAAGGGAACGGTAGCACGGGCCATTGATCTACAACAACATAGACATGCAAAAAACTATCAGGTACTAAGTTCATGATAAATTAAAGTTCAATTAATCATATTACTTAGAGAACTCCCACTTAGATAGACATCCCTCTAGTCATCTAAATGATCACGTGATCCATATCAACTAAGCCATGTTCGATCATCACGTGAGATGGAGTAGTTTTCAATGGTGAACATCACTATGTTGATCATATCTACTTTATGATTCATGTTCGACCTTTCGGTCTCAGTATTCCGAGGCCATATCTGCATATGCTATGCTTGTCAAGTTTAACCCGGGTATTCTGCGTGTGCAAAACTGGCTTGCACCCGTTGTATGTGAACGTAGAGTTTATCACATCCGATCATCACGTGGTGTCTCGACACGACGAATTGTAGCAACGGTGCATACTCAGGGAGAACACTTATACCTTGAAATTTAGTGAGGGATCATCTTATAATGCTACCGCCGTACTAAGCAAAATAAGATGCATAAAAAGATAAACATCACATGCAATCAAAATATGTGACATGATATGGCCATCATCATCTTGTGCCTTTGATCTCCATCGCCAAAGCACCGTCATGATCTCCATCGTCACCGACTTGACACCTTGATCTTCATCATAGCATCGTTGTCGTCTCGCCAACTATTGCTTCTACGACTATCGCTACTGCTTAGTGATAAAGTAAAGCAATTACATGGTGATTGCATTTCATACAATAAAGCGACAACCATAAGGCTCTTGCTAGTTGCCGATAACGGTTACAAAACATGATCATCTCATACAACAATTTATATCTCATCACGTCTTGACCATATCACATCACAAAATGCCCTGCAAAAACAAGTTAGACGTCCTCTACTTTGTTGTTGCAAGTTTTACGTGGCTGCTACGGGCTTCTGGAAAGAACCGTTCTTACCTACGCATCAAAATCACAATGATTTCTCGTCAAGTGTGATCTTTTAACCTTCAAAAAGGACCGGCCGTAGTCAAATTCGATTCAACTAAAGTTGGAGAAATAGACACCCGCTAGCCTCTTGTGTGCAAAGCACGTCGGAAGAACCAGTCTCATGAACGCGGTCATGTAATGTCAGTCCGGGTCGCTTCATCAAACAATACCGCCGAATCAAAGTAAGACGTTGGTGGTAAGCAGTATGACTATTATCACCCACAACTCATTGTGTTCTACTCGTGCATATAACATCTACGCATAGACCTGGCTCGGATGTCACTGTTGGGGAACTTAGTAATTCAAAAAAATTCCTACGATCACGCAAGATCTATCTAGGAGAAGCATAGCAACAAGCGGGGAAAGTGTGTCCATGTATCCTCGTAGACCGAAAGTGGAAGAGTTTAGTAACGCGGTTGATGTAGTCGAACGTCTTCACGATCCAACAGATCCAAGTACCGAACGTACGGCACCTTCGTGTTCTGCACACATTCAGCATGATTACATCCCTTGAGCTCTTGATCCAGTTGAGGGCGAGGGATAGTTCCGTCAGCACGATGGCATGGTGATGGTGATGATGAAGTTACCGGCGCAGGGCTTCGCCTAAGCACTACGACGATATGGCCGAGGTGGTAAACTGTGGAGGGGGGCACCGCACACGGCTAAGAGAAACTTGTGTGTCCTTGGGGTGCCCCTGCCTCCGTATATAAAGGAGGAGAGGAGGGGGTGGCCGGCCTAGAGGGGGCGCGCCAAGGGGGAGTCCTACTAGGACTCCCTAGTCCTAGTAGGATTCCCCTTTCCTTTCCGGAGAAGGGGGGAGGGGAAAGAGGTGGAGCAGATGAGGGAAAAGGGGGGCCGCCCCCCCCAACCCTAGTCCAATTTGGTTTGGGCTTGGGAGGCGCACGCCTCCACCTGGCCGTTGCCTCCTCTCTCCACTAGGGCCCATGAAGGCCCATTAATCCCTCGGGGGGTCCGGTAACTTCCCGGTAATTCTGAAAATGTCTGAACCTTTCTGAAACCATTCCGGTGTCCAAACATAACATTCCAATTTATCAATCTTTATGTCTCGGCCATTTCGAGACACCTTGTCATGTCCGTGATCTCATCCCGGACTCCAAATAAACTTTGATTCATCAAATCACATAACTCATAATACAAATCGTCATCGAACGTTAAGCGTGTGGACCCTACGGGTTCAAGAAGTATGTAGGCATGACCGAGACACATCTCCGGTCAATGACCAATAGTGGAACCTGGATGCTCATATTGGATCCTACATATTATACGAAAATCTTTATTGGTCAAACCGCATAACAACATACATTGTTCCCTTTGTCATCGGTATGTTACTTGCCCGAGATTTGATCGTCGTATCATCATACCTAGTTCAATCTCGTTATAGGCAAGTCTCTTTACTCGTTCATTAATGCATCATCCAGCAACTAACTCATTAGTCACATTGCTTGCAAGGCATATAGTGATGTGCATTACCTAGAGGGCCCAGAGATACCTCTCCGATACTCGGAGTGACAAATCCTAATCTCGATCTATGCCAACCCAACAAACACCTTCGGAGACACCTGTAGAGCATCTTTATAATCACCCAGTTATGTTGTAACATTTGATAGAACACAAGGTGTTCCCCCGGTATTCGGGAGTTGCATAATTTCATAGTTAGAGGAACAAGTATAAGTCATGAAGAAAGCAATAGCAATAAAACTAAATGATCTTTATGCCAAGCTAACGGATGGGTCTTGTCCATCACATCATTCTCTAATGATGTGATCCCATTCATCAAATGACAACACATGTCTATGGCTAGGAAACTTAACCATCTTTGATTAACGAGCTAGTCAAGTAGAGGCATACTAGGGACACTCTGTTTGTCTATGTATTCACACATGTACTAAGTTTCCGGTTAATACAATTCTAGCATGAATAATAAACATTTATCATGATATAAGGAAATATAAATAACAACTTTATTATTGCCTCTAGGGCATATTTCCTTCACTCTGAATATTGGGAACTCGACGAAGGTAATGAGTCAGGTATTAAGCTTAAGTATGATTGTGTTAAATCTTTTATGAATATCGATGCTTTTCAAAGGTTTAGCACTAAATATGGACTTGACTCTGAGATATTATCCTCCTTTTGTGAATCATTTGCTACTCATGTTGATCTCCCTAAAGAGAAGTGGTTTAAATATCACCCACCTATTAAAGAAGAAATCAAAGAACCGGTACCAGTTAAAGAAGAAACTATAATTTATAATGTTGATCTAGTTGTTCCTTCTGCTTATATTGAGAAACCACCTTTCCATGTTAGGATAAAGGAACATTCTAAAGTTTCAACTGTGGTTAACAAAAGCTATATTAGAACACCTAAACCCGATAAACAAATTAAAGTAGAACCTAGTATTGTTATGGTTAAAGATCTATTGGAGGAAGATATGGATGGGCATGTTATTTAGTTCGGTGAAGAAGCTGCTAGAATTGCCAATCCTGATAAAAAGGATAAAGACAGACCTATTGTTGGCATGCCCATTGTCTTAGTTAAAATAGGAGATCACTATTATCATGGTTTATGTGACATAGGTGCTAGTGTGAGTGCTATTCCTTACACCTTATATCAAGAAATTATGAATGACATAGCACCTGCAGAGATAGAAGACATAGATGTTACTATTAAACTTGCTAATAGAGACACTACATCACCAATTGGGATTGTTAGAGATGTCGAAGTCTTGTGTGGGAAAATAAAATACCCTACTGATTTTCTTGTTCTTGGTTCCCCACAAGATGACTTTTGTCCCATTATCTTTGGTAGACCTTTCTTGAACACTATTAAAGCTAGAATAGATTGTGAGAAACAAACTGTCGGTGTTAGTTTTGGTGATGAATCTCATGATTTTAATTTTTCCAAGTTTAGTAGAAAGCTTCATGAAAAATAATTGCCTAGTAAAGATGCATTAATTGGTCTTGCTTCTATTGTTGTGCCACCTACTGATCCACTAGAACAATATTTGCTAGATCATGAAAATGATTTACATATGCATCAAAGAAATGAAATAGAAAAGTTTTTCTTTGAACAACATCCTCTGCTTAAACACAATTTGCCTATTGAAACTCTAGGAGGTCCCCCTCCACCTAAAGGTGATCCTGTGTTTGAATTAAAACAATTGCCAAACACTTTGAAATATGCTTATCTTGGTGAAAAGAAGATATATCCTATTATTATTAGTGCTAACCGTTCAGAATATGAAGAAGAAAGATTATTGAAAGTTCTAAGGAAGCACCGAGCTGCTATTGGATATACTCTTGATGATTTAGAGGGCATTAGTCCCACTCTATGTCAGCACAAAATTAATATGGAACCTGATGCTAAACCCATTGTTGATCACCAACGTCGGTTAAACCCAAAGATGAAAGAAGTGGTAAGAACGGAAATATTAAAACTTCTGGAAGCAGGTATAATCTATCCTATAGCTGATAGTAGATGGGTAAGTCTCGTTCATTGTGTCCCTAAGAAAGGAGGTATAACTGTTGTTCCTAATGATAAGAATGAACTTATTCCACATAGAATTGTTACAGGCTATAGAATAGTATTTGATTTTAGAAAACTAAACAAAGCAACTAGAAAAGATCATTACCATCTGCCTTTTATTGATCAAATGCTTGAAAGATTATCTAAGCACACACATTTTTGCTTCCATGATGGATATTCTAGTTTTCCATAAATACCTGTTTCTCAACTTGATCAAGAAAAGACCACTTTTACTTGTCCCTTTGGAACTTATGCTTATAGCCGTATGCCTTTTGGTTTATGTAATGCACCTGCTACCTTTCAAAGATGTATGACTGCTATATTCTCTGACTTTTGTGAAAAGATTGTTGAGGTTTTCATGGATGACTTCTCTATTTATGGGAAGTCTTTTGATGATTGTTTAAGCAATCTTGATCGAGTTTTGCAGAGATGTGAACAAACAAATCTTGTCTTGAATTGAGAGAGGTGCCACTTTATGGTTAATGAAGGTATTGTCTTGGGTCATAAGATTTCTGAAAAGGGTACTGAATAGGACAAAGCTAAGGTTGATGCAATTGAGAAAATGCCATGTCCTAAGGATATCAAAGGTATTCGTAGTTTCCCATGTCATGCTGGTTTATATAGGAGATTTATGAAAGACTTTTCTAAAATTTCTAGGCCTCTTACGAATCTTTTGCAAAAGGATATTCCTTTTGTTTTTGAAGATGATTTTTTAGAAGCCTTTGAAACACTCAAGAAAGCCTTATTTTCTGCACCTATTGTTCAACCACCTGATTGGAACTTGCCTTTTGAGATCATGTGTGATGCTAGTGATTATGTTGTCGGTGCTGTCCTAGGACAAAGAGTTGATAAGAAACTCAATTTATTCATTATGCAAGTAAAACTCTAGACAGTGCTCAATGAAATTATGCTACTACTGAAAAAGAATTCTTAGCAGTGGTGTTTGCTTGTGATAAATTTAGACCTTATATTGTTGATTCCAAAGTAATTGTTCACACTGACCATGCTGCTATTAAATATCTTATGGAAAAGAAAGATGCTAAACCTAGACTTATTCGATGGGTTCTCTTGTTACAAGAATTTGATTTACAAATCACTGATAGGAAAGGAGCTGAGAATCCCATAGCTGATAATTTATCTAGGCTTGAAAATGTGCCTGCTGACCCACTACCTATTGATGATAGTTTTCCTAATGAGCAGTTAGCTGCAATAAATGTTGCTCATAGTACTCCTTGGTATGCTGACTATGCTAATTACATTGTTGCTAAATATTTACCACCTAGTTTTACATACCAACAAAAGAAAAAATTCTTCTATGATTTAAGACACTACTTTTGGGATGACCCACATCTTTATAAAGGAGTAGATAATATTATTAGATGTTGTGTACCTGAGCATGAACAGGGACAAATCCTATGGAAATGCCACTCCAAAGCTTATGGAGGACATCATGCTGGAGATAGAACTGCTCACAAGGTATTGCAATCTAGATTTTATTGGCCTACTCTCTTCAGGGATGCCCGTAAGTTCGTCTTATCTTGTGATGAATGTCAAAGAATAGGTAATGTCGGTAGAAATGCCTATGAATTATTCACTTGTTGTTGAACCATTTGATGTTTGGGGATTTGATTACATGGGACCTTTTCCTTCCTCTAATGGGTATACACATATTTTGGTTGCTGTTGATTATGTTACTAAATGGATAGAAGCTATTCCAACCAGTAGTGTTGATCACAACACCTCTATAAAATGCTTAAGGAAGTTATTTTCCCAAAGTTTGGAGTCCCTAGATATTTAATGACTGATGGTGGTTCACACTTTATTCATGGTGCTTTCCGTAAAATGCTTGCCAAGTATGATGTTAACCATAAAATTGCATCACCTTATCATCCTCAGTCTAGTGGTCAACTTGAACTTAGCAATAGAGAAATAAAATTAATTTTGCAAAAGACTGTCAATAGGTCCAGGAATAATTGGTCTAAGAAATTAGATGATGCACTTTGGGCTTATAGAACAACATATAAAAATCCTATGGGTATGTCTCCTTAAAATGGTTTATGGAAAAGCTTGTCATTTGCCTCTTGAATTAGAACATAAAGCTTATTGGAAATCAAAGAGCTCAACTATGATTTCAAACTTGCTGGTGAAAAGAGGTTATTTAATATTAGCTCATTAGATGAATGGCGAACCCAAGCTTATGAAAAAGCAAAATTATTCAAGGAAAAAGATAAAAGATGGCATGACAAAAGAATCCAAAAGCGTGAGTTTGAAGTTGGAGAATATGTTCTTTTGTACAACTCTCATTTCAGATTCTTTGCAGGAAAACTCCTCTCAAAATGGGAAGGCCCATATGTCATCGAGGAGGTTTATCGGTCTGGAGCCATCAAGATAAATAATGCCGAAGGTACTACCCGAAGGTTGTCAATGGGCAATGAATAAAACATTATATCTCAGGTACACCCATTAATGTTGAAAGCAATATTATCCAAACTTTGACACCGGAAGAACACATAAAAGAGTCCTTTTGGAACACTCCATAATCGTGAAAATAAGGAGGTATGTGATACGGTAAGTAAACGGACTCCGAAAAATCCGCAAAAATATTTTTTTGTCGGTTTTGGAATATTTAGAAAAATAGAAAAATAAGGAACTTCTACGAAGCTACCCTGGTAGCCACAAGACACCAGGGCGCGCCTGGCAGGCACGCCCAGGTGGGTTGTGCCCACCTGGGACACCTTCTGGGCTCCGTTTTTTTACCGTATGCTTGTCCCCCAAGATAAAAAAATCTATATATACTTCCTGAACCTGTTAACCACCGTATCGCGGAGAAATCCTATGTCTTGTTTTCCTTGTTGTTTTCTGACAGATTCAACTAGACCAACGTCATGTCTTCCTCACCCTTCAACAATGGAGAATGAGACATAAGGTTGGTTCACGAAGATCTAAGGAGGGATGAAGCTGAAGAGGTCACTATGGAGGAAGAAGAGGAAAGCCCCTTTGGGACCCACTCTCCGGCCCCCGAGAGGGGTACATTAGTTGGCATCTCTATTCACCCTAATCCTCATCAAGCCATGGGATCATTGAACAACCAAGCGAGCCTGGAAGAGCAAGAAGAGCTCCCACTGAGGAGGCCCTTACACAGGTTACATCGTAACAATTTTCACTATTTGATTCACAATTATGGGATCGAGAACACTCCTCGTAGGCACATACCGTCTAACTGGGACATATGCCGGCCAAGAGAAAACAGTGCAGAAACAAAACCGTGGGGCACGGAGAATAAAAACATAATGGCTGAGGTGAAGAAAAATAGTGAATTAATTCATCAAGCCCTTTGGGAGATTCAAGGTTTGAAGGATCTACCCATGGTTATATTGGAGAACACTACCTCATCACCACCATCATCTTCTTCACCACCAAAGGAGAATTGAGTATCGGGTATGTACACTCCCCTTGGCTTTCGCCAAGCTTGGGGGAGGTGTTGGGGAACGTTGCAGAAAATAAAAAAATTCTACGCTTCACCAAGATCAACCTATGGAGTCATCTAGCAGCGAGAGAGGGGAGTGCATCTACATACCCTTGTAGATCACGCGCGGAAGCGTTCAAGAGAACGGGGTTGAGGGGGTCGTACTCATCGTGATCCAAATCACCGAAGATCCTAGTGCCGAACGGACAGCACCTCCGCATTCAACACACGTACGGTTGGGGAAGACGTCACTCCTTCTTGATCCAGCAAGGGGAGGGAGAGGTTGATGGACATCCAGCAGCATGACGGCGTGGTGGTGGAAGTAGCGGCGATCTCGGCAGTGCTTCGCCAAGCTCTACGAGAGGGAGAGGTGTTGCAGAGGGGCGAGGGAGGCGCCAGGGACTAGGGTGCGGCTGCCCTCCCTCCCCCTCTTTATATAGGGGGCCTAGGGGGGGCCTAGGGGGGACTTGCCCCCCAAGTCAAGTGGGGCGCCCCCCACCCCTAGGGCTTCCAACCCTAGGCGCAGGAGAGGCCCAAGGGGGGCGCACCAGCCCACCAGGGGCTGGTTCCCTTCCCCACTTCATCCCATGGAGCCCTCCGGGATAGATGGACCCCCGGGACCCTTCCGGTGGTCCCAGTACAATACCGGTGACCCCCGAAACTTTCCCGATGGCCGAAACTGGACTTCCTATATATAATTCTTCACCTCCGGACCATTCCGGAACTCCTCGTGACGTCCGGGATCTCATCCGAGACTCTAAACAACTTTCGGGTTACCGCATACTAGTATCTCTACAACCCTAGCGTCACCGAACCTTAAGTGTGTAGACCCTACGGGTTTGGGAGACACGCAGACATGACCAAGACGACTCTTCGGCCAATAACCAACAGTTGGATCTGGATACCCATGTTGGCCCCCACATGCTCCTCGATGATCTCATCAGATGAACCATGATGTCGAGGATTCAAGTAATCCCGTATACAATTCCCTTAGTCAATCGGTACGTTACTTGCCCGAGATTCGATCGTTGGTATCCCAATACCTCGTTCAATCTCGTTACCGACAAGTCACTTTACTCGTACCGTAATGCATGACCCCGTGACCAGACACTTGGTCACATTGAGCTCATTATGATGATGCATTACCGAGTGGGCCCAGAGATACCTCTCCGTCATACGGAGTGACAAATCCCAGTCTCGATCCGTGTCAACCCAACAGACACTTTCGGAGATACCTAGTATACCTTTATAGTCACCCGATTCGTTGTGACGTTTGGTACACCAAAGCACTCCTACGGCATCCGGGAGTTACACGATCTCATGGTCTAAGGAAATGATACTTGACATTGGAAAAGCTCTAGCAAACGAACTACACGATCTTGTGCTATGCTTAGGATTGGGTCTTGTCCATCACGTCATTCTCCCAATGATGTGATCTCGTTATCAATGACATCCAATGTCCATGGTCAGGAAACTGTGACCATCTATTGATAAACGAGCTAGTCAACTAGAGGCTCACTAGGGACATGTTGTGGTCTATGTATTCACACATGTATTACGATTTCCGGATAACACAATTATAACATGAATAATAGACAGTTATCATGAATGAGGAAATATAATAATAACCATTTTATTATTGCCTCTAGGGCATATTTCCAACAGTCTCCCACTTGCACTAGAGTCAATAATCTAGTTACATTGTGATGAATCAAACACCCATAGAGTTCTAGTGTTGATCATGTTTTGCTCGTGGAAGAGGTTTAGTTAACGGATCTGCGACATTCAGATCTGTATGCACTTTGCAAATATCTATGCCTCCATCTTGAACATTTTCACGAATGGAGTTGAAGCGACGCTTGATGTGCCTGGTCTTCTTGTGAAACCTGGGCTCCTTGGCAAGGGCAATAGCTCCAGTGTTGTCACAGAAGAGGGTGATTGGCCCGACGCATTGGGTATGACTCCTAGGTCGGTGGTGAACTCCTTCATCGAGATTGCTTCATGCGCTGCCTCCGAGGCTGCCATGTACTCCGCTTCACATGTAGATCCCGCCACGATGCTCTGCTTGCAACTGCACCAGCTTACTGCCCCACCATTCAAAACTTACACGTATCCGGTTTGTGACTTAGAGTCATCCAGATCTATGTCGAAGCTAGTGTCGACGTAACCCTTTACGACGAGCTCTTCATCACCTCCATATACGAGAACATGTCCTTAGTCCTTTTCAGGTACTTCAGGATATTCTTGACCGCTGTCCAGTGTTCCATGCCGGGATTACTTTGGTACCTTCCTACCAAACTTACGGCAAGGTTTACATCAGTCCAGTACACAAAGATGGCATACATGATGGACCCTATGGCTGAGGCATAGGGGACAACACTCATCTTTTCTCTATCTTCTGTCGTGGTCGGACATTGAGCCGAGCTCAATTTCACACCTTGCAACACAGGCAAGAACCCCTTCTTGGACTGATCCATATTGAACTTCTTCAATATCTTATCAAGGTATCTGCTTTGTGAAAGACCTATGAGGTGTCTCGATCTATCTCTATAGATCTTGATGCCTAATATGTAAGCAGCTTCTCCAAGGTCCTTCATTGAAAAACACTTATTCAAGTAGGCCTTAATGCTGTCCAAAAGTTCTATATCATTTCCCACCAAAAGTATGTCATCCACATATAATATGAGAAATGCTACAGAGCTCCCACTCACTTTCTTGTAAACGTGGGATTCTCCATAAGTCTGCATAAACCCAAACGATTTGATCATTTCATTAAAGCGAATGTTCCAACTCTGAGATGCTTGCACCAGCCCATAGATGGAGCGCTAGAGCTTGCATACCTTGTTAGCATTCTTAGGATCGACAAAACCTTCCGGTTGCATCATATACAGTTCTTCTTTAAGATGGCCATTAAGGAATGCCGTTTTGACGTCCATTTGCCATATCTCATAATCATAGTATGTGGCAATTGCTAACATGATTCGGACGGACTTCAGCTTCGCTACGGGAGAGAAAGTCTCATCATAGTCAACCCCTTGAACTTGTTGATAACCCTTAGTGACAAGTCGAGCTTTATAGATGGTAACATTACCATCCGCGTCCGTCTTCTTCTTAAAGATCCATTTGTTTTTTATCGCTCGCCGATCATCGGGCATGTCTGTCAAAGTCCATACTTTGTTTTCATACATGGATCCTATCTCGGATTGCATGGCTTCAAGCCATTTGTTGGAATCTGGGCCCGCCATTGCTTCTTCATAGTTCGAAGGTTCACCGTTGTCTAAAAACATGATTTCCAGGACAGGGTTGCCATACCACTCTGGTGTGGAACGTGTCCTCGTGGACCTACGAAGTTCAGTAGTAAATTGATCCGAAGTACCTTGATCATCATCATTAATTTCCTCTCTATTCGGTGCAGGCACCACAGGAACATCTTCCTGAGCTGCGCTACTTTCCGGTTCAAGAGGTAGTACTTCATCGAGTTCTACTTTCCTCCCACTTACTTCTTTCGAGAGAAACTCTTTCTCCAGAAAGGACCCGTTCTTGGCAACAAAGATCTTGCCTTCGGATCTGAGGTAGAAGGTATACCCAATGGTTTCCTTAGGGTATCCTATGAAGACGCATTTTTCCGACTTGGGTTCGAGCTTTTCAGGTTGAAGTTTCTTGACATAAGCATCGCATCCCCAAACTTTTAGAAATGATAGCTTAGGTTTCTTCCCAAACCATAATTCATACGGTGTCGTCTCAAAGGATTTAGACGGTGCCCTATTTAAAGTGAATGTAGCTGTCTCTAGAGCATATCCCCAAAATGATAGCGGCAAATCGGTGAGTGACATCATAGATCGCACCATATCCAATAGAGTGCGATTATGATGTTCTGACACACCGTTACGCTGAGGTGTTCCAGGCGGCGTGAGTTGTGAAATGATTACACATTTTCTTAAGTGCGTACCAAATTCGTGACTTAAATATTCTCCCCCACAATCAGATCGTAAGAACTTTATCTTTCGGTCATGTTGATTCTCTACCTCATTCTGAAATTCCCTGAACTTTTCAAAGGTCTTAGACTTGTGTTTCATCAAGTAGACATACCCATATCTACTCAAGTCGTCAGTGAGAGTGAGAACATAATGATATCCTCCACGAGCATCAACGCTCATTGGACCGCACACATCAGTATGTATGATTTCCAATAAGTTGGTTGCTCGCTCCATTGTTCCGGAGAACGGAGTCTTGGTCATTTTGCCGATAAGGCATGGTTCGCACGTGTCAAATGATTCGTAATCAAGAGACTCCAAAAGTCCATCAGCATGGAGCTTCTTCATGCGTTTGACACCAATGTGACCAAGGCAGCAGTGCCACAAGTATGTGGGACTATCATTATCAACTTTACATCTTTTGGTATTCACACTATGAATATGTGTAACATCACGTTCGAGATTCATTAAGAATAAACCATTGACCAGCGGGGCATGACCATAAAACATATCTCTCATATAAATAGAACAACCATTATTCTCGGATTTAAATGAGTAGCCATCTCGCATTAAACGAGATCCAGATACAATGTCCATGCTCAAAGCTGGCACTAAATAACAATTATTGAGGTTTAAAACTAATCCCGTAGGTAAATGTAGAGGTAGCGTGCCGACGGCGATCACATCGACCTTGGAACCATTCCCGACGCGCGTCGTCACCTCGTCCTTCGCCGATCTCGCTTATTCGCAGCTCTGTTTTGAGTTACAAATATGAGCAACCGCACCGATATCAAATACCGGGAGCTACTACGAGTCTTGGTAAGGTACACATCAATTACATGTATATCACATATACCTTTAGTGTTGCCGGCCTTCTTGTCCGCTAAGTATTTGGGGCAGTTCCGCTTCGAGTGTCCCTTTCCCTTGCAATAAAAGCACTCAGTCTCAGGCTTGGGTCCATTCTTTGGCTTCTTCCCGGCAGCTGGCTTACCGGGCGCGGCAACTCCCTTGCCGTCCTTCTTGAAGTTCTTCTTACCCTTGCCTTTCTTGAAACTAGTGGTTTTATTGACCATCAACACTTGATGTTCCTTTTTGATTTCCACCTCTGCTGATTTCAGCATTGAAAATACTTCAGGAATAGTTTTCACCATCCCCTGCATATTGTAGTTCATCACAAAGCTCTTATAGCTAGGTGGGAGCGACTGAAGGATTCTGTCGATGACTGCCTCATCCGGGAGGTTAATCTCCAGCTGGGACAAGCGGTTGTGCAACCCAGACATTTTGAGTATGTGCTCACTGATAGAACTATTTTCCTCCATCTTACAACTGTAGAACTTGTCGGAGACTTCATATCTCTCGACCGGGCATGAGCTTGGAAAACCATTTTCAACTCTTGAACATCTCATATGCTCCGTGTTGCTCAAAACGCTTTTGGAGCCCGGTTCTAAGTCAAAGCATGCCGCACCGAACGAGGGAGTAATCATCAAGACGTGATCGCCAAGCGTTCATAACGTCTTGGTTCTCTGGGATGGGTGCTTCACCTAGCGGTCCTTCTAGGACATATGCTTTCTTGGCAGCTATGAGGATGATCCTTAGGTTCCGGACCCAGTCCGAATAGTTGCTGCCATCATCTTTCAGCTTGGTTTTCTCTATGAACGCATTGAAGTTGAGGTTGACATGAGCGTTGGCCATTTGATCTACAAGACATTTTGCAACGGTTTTTAGACTAAGTTCATGATAATTAAGTTCATCTAATCAAATTATTTAATGAACTCCCACTCAGATTAGACATCCCTCTAGTCATCTAAGTGATACATGATCCGACTCAACTAGACCGTGTCCGATCATCACGTGAGACGGACTAGTCATCATCGGTGAACATCTCCATGTTGATCGTATCTTCCATACAACTCATGTTCGACCTTCCGGTCTCTTGTGTTCCGAGGCCATGTCTATACATGCTAGGCTCGCCAAGTCAACCTAAGTGTTTTGCATATGTAAATCTGTCTTACACCCGTTGTATGTGAACGTTAGAATCTATCACACCCGATCATCACGTGGTGCTTCGAAACAACGAACTTTTGCAACGGCGCACAGTTAGGGGGAACACTTTCTTGAAATTATTATAAGGGATCATCTTATTTACTACCGTCGTACTAAGCAAATAAGAAGCAAAACATGATAAACATCACATGCAATCAAATAGTGACATGATATGGCCAATATCATATTGCTCCTTTGATCTCCATCTTCGGGGCGCCATGATCATCTTCGTCACCGGCATGACACCATGATCTCCATCATCATGATCTCCATCATCATGTCTTCATGAAGTTGTCATGCCAATGATTACTTCTACTTCTATGGCTAACGTGTTTAGCAATAAAGTAAAGTAATTTACATGGCGTTATTCAATGACACGCAGGTCATACAAAAAATAAAGACAACTCCTATGGCTCCTGCCGGTTGTCATACTCATCGACATGCAAGTCGTGATTCCTATTACAAGAACATGATCAATCTCATACATCACATATATCATTCATCGCATCCTTTTGGCCATATCACATCACAAGGCATATGCTGCAAAAACAAGTTAGACGTCCTCTAATTGTTGTTGCATGTTTTTACGTGGCTTCTATAGGTTTCTAGCAAGAACGTTTCTTACCTACGTAAAACCACAACGTGATATGCCAATTTCTATTTACCCTTCATAAGGACCCTTTTCATCAAATCTCAAATCTGCTCCGACTAAAGTGGGAGAGACAGACACCCGCTAGCCACCTTATGCAACTAGTGCATGTCAGTTGGTGGAACCTGCCTCACGTAAGCGTACATGTAAGGTCGGTCCGGGCCGCTTCATCCCACGATGCCGCCGAAACAAGATAAGACTAGTAGTGGCAAGAAAATTGACAACATCTACGCCCACAACAAGTTTGTGTTCTACTCGTGCATAGAAACTACGCATAGACCTAGCTCATGATGCCACTGTTGGGGAACGTTGCAGAAAATAAAAAATTTCTACGCTTCACCAAGATCAATCTATAGAGTCATCTAGCAATGAGAGAGGGGAGTGCATCTACATACCCTTGTAGATCACACGCGGAAGCGTTCAGGAGAACGGGGTTGAGGGAGTCGTACTCGTCGTGATCCAAATCACCGAAGATCCTAGTGCCAGATGGACGGCACCTCTACGTTCAACACACGTACGGTTGGGGAAGACGTCTCCTCCTTCTTGATCCAGCAAGGGGAGGGAGAGGTTGATGGAGATCCTTGCAGCACGACGGCGTGGTGGTGGAAGTAGCGGCGATCTCGGCAGGGCTTCGCCAAGCTCTACGAGAGGGAGAGGTGTTGTAGAGGGGAGAGGGAGGCGCCAGGGACTAAGCTGTGGCTGCCCTCCCTCCCCCCTCTTTATATAGGGGGCCTAGGGGTGCGTCGTCCCCCTAGAGATCCCATCTAAATGGGGGGCGGCGGCCAAGGGGGGGGACTTGCCCCCCAAGTCAAGTGGGGCGCCCCCACCCCTTGGGTTTCCAACGCTAGGCGCAGGGGAGGCCCAAGGGGGGCGCACCAGCCCACCAGGGGATGGTTCCCTTCCCCACTTCATCCCATGGGGCCCTCCGGGATAGGTGGCCCCACCCGATGGACCCCCGGGACCCTTCCGGTGGTCCCGGTACAATACGGGTGACCCCCAAAACTTTCCCGATGGCCGAAACTGGACTTCTTCTTCACCTCCGGACCATTACGGAACTCCTCGTGATGTCTGAGATCTCATCCAGGACTCCGAACAACTTTCGGGTTACCGCATACTAGTATATCTACAACCCTAGCGTCACCGAACCTTAAGTGTGTAGACCCTACGGGTTCGGGAGACACGCAGACATGACCGAGACGACTCTTCAGCCAATAACCAACAGCGGGATCTGGATACCCATGTTGGCTCCCACATGCTCCTCGATGATCTCATCGGATGAACCACGATGTTGAGGATTCAAGTAATCCCGTATACAATTCCCTTTGTCAATCGGTACATTACTTGCCCGAGATTCGATCGTCGGTATCCCAATACCTCGTTCAATCTCGTTACCGACAAGTCACTTTACTCGTACCATAATGCATGATCCCGTGACCAAACACTTCGTCACATTGAGCTCATTATGATGATGCATTACCGAGTGGGCCCAGAGATACCTCTCCGTCATATGGAGTGACCCAGTCTCGATCCGTGTCAACCCAACAGGCACTTTCGGAGATACCTGTAGTATACCTTTATAGTCACCCAGTTACGTTGTGACGTTTGGTACACCCAAAGCACTCCTACGGCATCCGGAGTTACGATCTCATGGTCTAAGGAAATGATACTTGACATTGGAAAAGCTCTAGCAAACGAACTACACGATCTTGTGCTATGCTTAGGATTGGGTCTTGTCCATCACATCATTCTCCCAATGATGTGATCCGGTTATCAATGACATCCAATGTCCATGGTCAGGAAACCGTGACCATCTATTGATAAACGAGCTAGTCAACTAGAGGCTCACTAGGGACATGTTGTGGTCTATGTATTCACACATGTATTACGATTTCCGGATAACACAATTATAGCATGAATAATAGATAGTTATCATGAATGAGGAAATATAATAATAACCATTTTATTATTGCCTCTAGGGCATATTTCCAACAGGAGGTGCCCTAGTATCGTATCATCCCACTATCTTTTTGCCTTTACTCTTTTTAGCTCGATCTTTTGCTTTAGACTAGTAAGCGTGCACGTGCAACGCACGTCTCGACTAATATTATATTCGTGTTACTCTACTCGGGTGACATGGAAAAAACCCTACCTACATCGCAAGACCACCCCCCTCCCTCGCTTCACCGCTGTCGGAGAGGGCGCTGACAAAGCCACCTATGCCCCAGGGAAGGTGGAGGCAGGGCATCCTTTTTCGCAGGCTGTTATTTTGGCACAGGTCTCAGGTGATCGTGGAGCGTGGCGGTCCGATGGTGTGTGACGCGTGCTGCTCATAGGGGCGTCCTCTCAAGAACAAAGTGCCACCCCTAGACAATGATGGGTGGTGGTGGTGGTTGCTGCTGACTCCATGTGGGAGGGTCGTGGCAGCACCTATGTTGTCTGTGGGGCGCAGATCCCAGAAGGTTTAGCCCCTGTGGTGCCGTCGGGGCGCCCATTGGCGGCTATCTGCTTCTTCTCGCGAAGGTTGGATCCACATCTGGTGGGTGAGGTGACATTGGTGTGTCTGGAAGTGATGGTTTGGCGGAGGTAGGCAGGCGTTGGTCAGACTCAGATCTCCACTCCGGTCAACGATGATGCTTGATTGTTTCACCTTCTGCTTTTTAAATAAATGGTAATGAAAATAATACAGTCCGCTTTTGCCCACCACGTCACCGACAAAAATAAAATTTCCATAGAAAAGATATTCTAATACTAATGAAGATACTACAAATCGACCTATCATTTAAATGAATCATCGTATGCATAGAGCACTGGTACCTAATTATCTCAGTTTTTTATATGTTTAATCAATTGTTATAAAGCGTAGGCATCTTCAGTCTCGTTGTAGTTGAGAAGGTGAACAAAAAAAGACTTCATTCAATTTATTTATTTTTTGGGAAAAGGCCTAGGATTATTGAGTACTAAGCAACACACGTCCTTACAAACCCAAGTTGTAAAAACAGGAATGCTTGTAAGGAAGTAGAAGAAAGAACCGTGAAAATGTTCGGCATTGTTTGGAGAGGAGCGATACTCTCGATGTATTCCGAGCAAGGTATGGCAGATCCCAACGACGGTTCTTCTGCTCTGCAGAGAACTGGCTCAGGCGCCCACTTCGTCCTTATTTCTCTGACGATGAAATTGAACATGTCGTCGCCGCCGTGCTCGCTTCGTCCACAAAAAATGATTCCATGCACGTGAAAAGGTCGTCAGGTCTCATGTTGCATGTCCCTATAGAAAACTGAAGAAAAACCAAACCTCGCTCCATCCATACAGTCGATGCATGTGCGTGCGCGCAGGAGACATCCACGAAAATAAGAGGTTATACAGTCAATGCATCGAAGTTGTGTGCATCCTCCTGTTTCTGTCCGATGTACTCACCGGTGGCAGCGCCTTAGGAATGGGTGCGTGCGGGCGCCTGCTGCACGCTGGCGCAGGTGGAGAGGGACCCAGAGCCCATGGACAACGTCAGTGAGTGCAGGAGCGCACCAGAGTTGCCGTGGCTGGCCGGCACGATGGCTCCTTCGTCGTCCTCGCCGTTGCCGGTGTCCACATCGTAGACATCTCCTGCAGGCGCCATCCATGGCCTCCTGCCGCCATGCGCCGCCGTGACAGTCGCCGTGGCCTCCTGCCGTCGTGCGCGCTCGTCATGGTCTCCTGCCGTCGATCATCGTCGCCACTTGCCAGTCCGCTCGACCCACTCGATCCGGCCCGGTCTGGAGCGCAGGCGTTCTAGTCACAGAAAACAGGACTGCCAGGCTGGTCAGACCGGCACGGACCGTCTCCACCCTGATCTGGTAGCGCGTCGAATCGGAGATCGCGGCAACTCCGGTGTCCCAGACGGCGGCGACAGAGGTGGTGTGTGTTGTGTTGCAGAGGCAATGGCGGATAGTGCAAGGGATTAGAGAAGATATGTTTTCAGTCGAGGTATAACATGAAGGGACGATGATGTAGATAGGGAGGGCACAGGGAGGGATGAAGGGGCATGTTTCGACGCCAATAGCATCAGACGCGGGGTAGGAAGAGATCAATTAGGTTGAGTGGCTTCCTCTTTTAGTTGACACCAATAATTAGATGCTCCAGCAACAAAAAAAGGATAATAATAATTAGATGGCAATTATATATGGTATAGGAGTAGTAACTATCGAAGATTTGGTGGGATGCTTGAGCGGAAGTTGCCAAAGCAGGCGTAGAAAAATTCCGTCCGCCGGTGGAGCGGTCCGCCTTCAGTAATTGCTAATTGCACCCTTTGATATCTCATCAGATTAGTCTGATATGTTAGCTTTCATTAATTTAGATGATCAAACGGTGATAATTAATCGATGTACACTTAATGGGGTATCTTTAAGAAAGAAAATGTTTGCTTGTTTAATAGTAGTAGAGAAGAGATATGTACATGTACAACACAGATAGGGGTTGTAGCAAGGAGGTCGACGGTGGCATGAGGAGGGCTGCCTCAGAAATTCGAATCGAGAGGTTTGAGCAAGGACCGAACGGCCCAAGGTGGAGGTCTCCAGTCGGAGCGAGATCGCGGTAATTATTACGTAATTATTAGATCATGATAATTATTGCTAATTGATTATGATTGATTATTGCTAATTGATTATGATTAAAATAGGCTCAGGTTGGTAAGTTTTGCGTAATTATGATGGCGTAGATCATGGCAATTATTGGTAATTGATTTTGGTAAATGTTATTGGTAATTGATTTTGGTAAATGATGCAATACAACATTGAGACAATCCGGTCCATTGAGAGATGGCAGATGTATGGCTGAGATGTAATGTTTCTGCCACAACTCGATTGTTTAATAGTGGTAGTAGATGAATAAAAGTTTAGTTCGATCCTTTCTTTTTGAGAGTTTTGCTTAGTGATCTATCCTTGTAATCATGTGCGAGATATATAATAAAGTTAGTTTAGTTTTTGCTTTCTTTACTTTCATGTTGCAATAAAAAGAAAGGAAATAAATAAAATAGAAAGGAAATAAATCAAGAAGATCATATGCTAATCTTATGGTAGGTGACGACACCACATAAGGAAAAGTATAAGTAGAAAATTTTATTAGAGATTGACAAACATAGCATTAGTCAATGATGCAACTCATGAAAGAATTAATAAGGGAATAGAAGATTCACATATAAATATGCTATCCTAGAAATCTTTTGTGATTGTGAGCCCTCATCAAAAATTATATGCCAAAATTATTGATGTTGGACAAGGAAGACAACTTAATGGTTTATGTTTGTTTGTATTACATAGAAGTCATATTGTCATAGATCCTTCGACATGTGGTGCTTGCCCCTATCTTTGCTAGCCAAAAATTCCGCACTAAGTAGAGATACTACTTGTGCATCCAAAAACCCTTAAACCCAAATTTTATTTTCAAGTGTCCACCATACCTATCTAGATATTAAGCAAGATCCCTCAAGTAAGTTGTCATCGGTACAAAAAGGGCAATAAAAATTGCTTCTAAATGTGTGAGATCATTTAGTGCAAGAGAAAATTGAGTGTTGCACGAACTTGTGATGGTGAAGAATAAAAGTGACAGACTGCATAATAAAGGTCGCTATCACAAGGGGCAATTCAACGGACATTCTTTTGCACTAAGGGGTTGAGCATACAAACAAATAAGCACATGGCAACCTGTGCTTCCCTCTGCGAAGGGCCTATCGTTTACTTTTATGTATTTACTTTTATGCAAAGAGTCAAAGTTTTCCTTATATTCCTTTTTATTTTTCTCCTTTGGCAAGCATCATGTGGTGAGGAAATATCTAGGCACATATGTCCAGTTGAATATAGATAGCATGAGTTATTATTGTTGACATCACCCTTGAGGTGAATATGTTGGGAGGCGAAACTATAAGCCCCTATATTTCTATGTGTCCGGTTGAAAAGTTTTGCTCTGTGTACGCGGTGAGTGTTAGCAATCATAGAAGACTATATGATGGTTGAGTATGTGGACTTGCCTAAAGGCTCCGATACGTGACCCTTCCTGAAAAGATGATGAATTGTAGTTACAAAGTTGACTGAGAACATAGTTTGTCGATTTTTAATAGTTTGCTTTATACTTCGATTGTGTGATGAATTGTCACTTATTCATGAGAAGTCTATGATAAAAGTCTTATGTTTAAATTTGTTGTTGTTATAATAATGAACATGATGCTTCTATGTCTGTATTTTGTTTTTATCGACACCTCTCTCTCAAAGCATGTGGACATGTATTTCGATTTCGGTTTTCACTTGAGGACAAGCGAGGTCTAAGCTTGGGGGAGTTGATACATCCATTTTGCATCATGTTTTCCTACTGTCATTTATGATGTTTTTATCCATAATAATGCTTTTTGGAGTAATTCCAATGCCTTTTCTCTCATAATTTGCAAGGTACACACCAAGAGGGAGAATTTCTGCAGCTGGAAATCTGGACCTGAAAAAGCTACGTCAGGCTACCTAATCTGCACAACTCCAAAAAAGCTAAAACTTCACGGAGAATTTTTATGGAGTATTTAAGAATTATTGGAGCAAATAACTACTAGAGGGGGCCTACCAGGTGGGCACAACCCACCTGGGTGCGCCAGGCAACCCAGGCGTGCCCTGGTAGGTCGTGCTCACCCAGGCCCACCTCCGGTGCCCTTCTTCTGGTATATAATTCATTTTGACCTAGAAAAAAATAAGGAGAGGACTTTTGGGTGGAGTGCCACCGTCTCGAGGCGGAACTTGCGCAGGAGCACTTTTGCCCTCCGGTGGAGCGATTTCGCCAGGGGACTTCCCTCCCGAAGGGGGAAATCATCGTCATCGTCATCACCAACAACTCTCCCATCTTGGGGAAGGAAATATCCATCAACATCTTCAATAGAACCATCTCATTTCAAACCCTAGTTCATCTCTTGTGTTCAATCTTGTTACCGGAACTACAGGTTGGTGCTTGTGGGTGACTAGTAGTGTTGATTACATCTTATAGTTGATTACTATATAGTTTATCTGGTGGATGATTATATGTTCAGATCCAATATGCTATTTAATACCCCTCTGATCTTGAGCATGATTATCATTTGTGAGTAGTTACTTTTGTTCTTGAGGTCATGGGAGAAATCATGTTGCAAGTAATCATGTGAACTTGATATGTGTTCGATATTTTGATAGTATGTATGTTGTGATTCCCTTAGTGGTGTCATGTGAACGTTGACTACATGACACTTCACCATATTTGGGCCTAACGGAATGCATTGTGGAGTAGTAATTAGATGATGGGTTGCGAGAGTGACAGAAACTTAAACCCCAGTTTATGCGTTATTCCGTAAGGGACCAATTGGATCCAAAAGTTTAATGCTATGGTTAGATTTTATTATTAATACTTTTCGCGTAGTTGCGGATGCTTGCGGGAGGGTTAATCATAAGTAGGAGGTTTGTTCAAGTAATAACAGCACCTAAGAACTGGTCCACCCACATATCAAATTATCAAAGTAGCGAACACAAATCGAATCAACATGATGAAAGTGACTAGATCAAATTCCCGTGTACCCTCAAGAACGCTTTGCTTATCATAAGAGATCATTTTGGCCTGTCCTTTACCTCAAAAGGATTGGGCTATCTTGATGCACTTTTGTTACTATTATCATTACTTGCTCGTTACAAATTATCTTGTTATCAAACTACTCCGCTACTTACAATTTCAGCACTTGTAGAAACTACCTCGCTGAAAACCACTTGTCATTTCCTTCTGCTCCTCATTGGGTTCGACACTCTTACTTATCAAAAAGAGCTACAATTGATCCCCTATAATTGCGGGTCATCAAGGTACACAACATCTAATAATACCATCTACTCCTTCTTTATAAAGATGTGGGTCATCCCAAAAGTAATGTCTTAAATCATAGAAGAATTTTTTCTTTTGTTGGTATGTAAAGCTAGGGGTATGTATTTAGCAACAATATAATTAGCATAGTCAGCATACCAAGGTGTACTATTAGAAACATTTATTGCAGCTAATTGCTCATCGGGAAAACTATCATCAATAGGTAGTGGGTCATCAAGAATATTTTCAAGCTTAGACAAGTTATCAGCTACGGGGTTCTTCTCTCCTTTTCTATCTGTGATATGCAAATCAAATTCTTGCAGCAAGAGATCCCATCGAATAAGCCTAGGTTTCGCATCTTTATTTTCCATAAGATACTTTATTGCAGCATGATCAGTGTGAAAAATTACTTTTGAATCTACAATATAGGATCTAAATTTATCACAAGCAAACACCAGTGCTAGAAATTCCTTTTTAGTAGTAGCATAATTTCTTTGTGCACTGTCTAGAGTTTTACTTGCGTAGTGAATAACATTTAGTTTCTTATCAGATCTTTGTCCTAGAACAACACCAACATCATAATCACTAGCATCACACATAATTTCAAAAGGCAAGTTCCAATCAGGTGGTTGGACAATAGGTGAGGAAATTAAGGCTTTCTTGAGTGTTTCATAGGCTTCTAAACAATCATCATAAAAAACAAAAGGAATATCCTTTTGCAAAAGATTTGTAAGAGGCCTAGAAATTTTAGAAAAGTCTTTGATAAATCTACTATAGAAACCAACATGGCCAAGGAAACTACAAATACCTTTGATATCTTTAGGACATGGTATTTTCTCAATTGCATCAACCTTAGCCTTGTCCACCTCAATACCTCTTTCATAAATTTTCTGGCCCAAAACAATACCTTTGTTAACCATAAAGTGGCACTTCTCCCAATTCAAGACAAGATTTGTTTGCTCACAAGTCTACAAAACTCGATCAAGATTGCTTAAACAATCATCAAAAGACTTCCCATAAACAGAAATGTCATCCATGAAAACCTCAACAATCTTTTCACAAAATTCAGAAAATATAGTAGTCATACATCTTTGAAAGGTAGCCGGTGCATTGCATAAACCAAAAGGCATACGTCTATAAGCATAAGTTCCATAAGGACAAGTAAAAGTGGTCTTTTCTTGATCAGGTTGAGAAACAAGTAATTTGTGAAAACCAGAATATCCATCAAGAAAGCAAAAAATGTGTGTGCTTAGATAATATTTCTAGCATTTGATCAATAAAAGGTAGAGGGTAATGATATTTTCTAGTTGCTTCGTTTAATTTTCTAAAATCAATTACCATTCTATAGCCTGTAACAATTCTTTGTGGAATAAGTTCATTCTTATCATTAGGAACAACAGTAATACCTCCTTTCTTAGGGACACAATGGACAAGACTTACCCATCTACTATCAGCTATAGGATAGAGTGTACCTGCTTCCAGAAGTTTTAGTATTTCCGTTCTTACCACTTCTTTCATCTTCGGATTTAACCGATGTTGGTGATCAACAACAAGTTTAGCATCAGGTTCCAAATTAATCTCTTGCTGACATAGAGTGGGACTGATGCCCTTAAGATCATCAAGAGTATATCCAATAGCAGCTCGGTGCTTCCTTAGAACTTTCAATAATCTTTCTTCTTCATGTTCTGAAATGTTAGCACTAATAATAACATGATATATCTTTTTCTCATTGAGATAAGCATATTTCAAAGTGTCAGGTAACTGTTTTAATTCAAACACAGGATCACCTTCAGGTGGAGGAGGTGAAGGAAATATGCCCTAGAGGCAATAATAAAGTTGTAATTTATATTTCCTTATATCATGATAAATGTGCATTATTCATGCTAGAATTATATTAACCGGAAACTTAGTACATGTGTGAATACATAGACAAACAGAGTGTCCCTAGTATGCCTCTACTTGACTAGCTCATTAATCAAATATGGTTAAGTTTCCTAGCCATATACATGTGTTATCATTTGATGAACGGGATCACATCATTAGAGAATGATTTGATGGACAAGACCCATCCGTTAGCTTAGCATAATGATCGTTTAGTTTTATTGCTATTGCTTTCTTCATGACTTATACATGTTCCTCTGACTATGAGATTATGCAACTCCCGAATACCAGAGGAACACCTTATGTGCTATCAAACATCACAACATAACTGGGTGATTATAAAGATGCTCTACAGGTGTCTCCGAAGGTGTTTGTTGGGTTGGCATACATCAAGATTAAGATTTGTCACTCTATGTATTGGAGAGGTATCTCTGGGCCCTCTCGGTAATGCTCATCACTATAAGCATTGCAAGCAATATGACTAATGAGTTAGTTACGGGATGATGCATTACGGAACAAGTAAAGAGACTTGGCAGTAACGAGATTGAACTAGTTATCAGGATACCGATGATGGAATCTCGGGCAAGTAACATACTGATGACAAAAGGAACAACGTATGTTGTTATGCGGTTTGACCGATATAGATCTACGTAGAATATGTAGGAGCCAATAAGAGCATCCAGGTTCCACTATTGGTTATTGACTGAAGATGTGTCTCGGTCATGTCTACATAGTTCTCTAACCCGTAGGGTCCGCACGCTTAACGTTTGATGACAATTTGTATTATGAGTTACGTGATTTGATGAACCAAATTTTGTTTGGAGTCCCGGATGAGATCACAGACATAACGAGGAGTCTCGAAATGGTCGACACATAAAGATTGATATATTGGAAGGCTATATTCAGACATCAGAATGGTTCCGGAGAAGTTCGGATATTTTCAGGAGTACCGGGAGGTTACCGGAACCTCCCGGGGAGTTGATGGGCCTTAGTGGGCCTTAGTGGGAAGGAGAGGCAGCAACCAGGAGGTGGCGCGCGTCCCTCCCAAGCCTAGTCCGAATTGTACAAAGGGTTGGGGGCGTGGCCGCCTCTCCCTTCCCTCCCCTTCTCCTTTAGGTGGAAACCTACAAGGACTTGGAATCCTAGTAGGATTCCCCTTCTCCCGGCCTCCCCCTCCCTCCTTTATATACGGGGGCAGGGGGCACCCAAGAACACACAAGTTTCTCTTAGTCGTGTGTGGTGCCCCCCTTCACAGTTACACACCTCGATCATATCATTGTAGTGCTTAGGCGAAGCCCTGCGCCAATAACCTTATCATCACTGTCGCCACGCCGTCGTGCTGACGGAACTCTCCCTCAGCCTCATTTGGATCAATAGCTCGAGGGACATCATCGAGCTGAACGTGTGTTGAACGCGGAGGTGCCGTACGTTTGATACTTGGATCGGTTGGATCTCGAAGCCGTTCGACTACATCAGCCACGTTACTAAACGCTTCTGCTTTCGGTCTACGAGGGTACGTGGACACACTCTCCGCGCTCGTGTCTATGCTTCTCCTAGACAGATCTTCTGTGATTGTAGGAGTTTTTTTGAAATACTACGTTCCCCAACAGTGGTATCGGAACCAGGTTTATGCGTAGAGGTTATATGCACGAGTAGAACACAATGAGTTGTGGGCGATAATAGTCATACTAACTTTGATTCGGCGGTATTGTTTAATGAAGCGGCCTGGACCGACATTACATGACCATGTTCATGAGACTGGTTCTACCGATGTGCTTTGCACACAAGTGGCTAGCGGGTGTTTGTTTCTCCAACTTTAGTTGAATCGAGTTTGACTACGGCCGGTCCTTGTTGAAGGTTAAAACAACACAGTTGACGAAAAATCGTTGTGGTTTTGATGTGTAGATAAGAACGGTTCTTGCTAGAATCCCATAGCAGCCACATAAAACTTGCAACAACAAAGTAGAGGACATCCAACTTGTTTTTGCAGGGCATGCTGTGATGTGATATGGTAAAGACATGATGATATATAAATTGTTGTATGAGATGATCATGTTTTGTAAAAGTTATCAGCAACTGGCAGGAGCCTTATGGTTGTCGCTTTATTGTATGAAATGCAATCACCATGTAATTGCTTTACTTTATCACTAAGCGGTAGTGATTAGAAGCAATAGTTGACGAGACGACAACGATGCTACGATGGAGATCAAGGTGTCAAGCCGGTGACGATGGTGATCATGACAGTGCTTTGGATATGGAGATCAAAGGCACAAGATGATGATGGCCATATCATATCACTTATTTTGATTGCATGTGATGTTTATCCTTTATGCATCTTATTTTGCTTAGTACGGCGGTAGCATTATAAGATGATACCTCACTAAATTTCAAGGTATAAGTGTTCTCCCTGAGTATGCACCGTTGCTACTGTTAATCGTGCCGAGACACCACGTGATGATCGGGTGTGATAATCTCTACGATTGCATACAACGGGTGCAAGCCATTTTTGCACACGCAGAATACTCGGGTTAAACTTGACAAGCCTAGAATATGCAGATATTGCCTCGGAACACTGAGACCGAAAGGTCGAGCGTGAATCATATAGTAGATATGATCAACATAGTGATGTTCACCATTGAAAACTACTCCATCTCACGTGATGATCGGACATGGTTTAGTATCAAGTGATCATTTAGATGACTAGAGGGATGTCAATCTAAGTGGGAGTTCTTAAGTAATACGATTAATTGAACTTTAATTTATCATGAACTTAGTACCTGATAGTTTTTGCATGTCTATGTTGTTGTAGATCAATGGCCCGTGCTACCGTTCCCTTGAATTTTAATGCGTTCCTAGAGAAAGCTAAGTTGAAAGATAATGGTAGCAACTACATGGACTGGGTCCGTAACTTGAGGATTATCCTCATTGCTGCACAGAAGAATTACATCCTGGAAGCACCGCTAGGTGCAAGACCCGCTGGAGGAGCAACTCTGGACGTTATGAACGTCTACCAGAGCAAAGTTGATGACTACTCGATAGTTCATTGTGCCATGCTTTACGGCTTAGAACCGGGACTTCAACGATGTTTTGAATGTCATGGAGCATATGGGATGTTCCAGGAGTTGAAGTTAATATTTCAAGCAAATGCCCAGATTGAGAGATATGAAGTCTCCAATAAGTTCTATAGCTGCAAGATGGAGGAGAATAGTTTTGTCAGTGAACATATACTCAGAATGTCTGGGTATCACAACCACTTGACTCAACTGGGAGTTAATCTTCCTGTTGATAGTGTCATTGACATAGTTCTTCAATCACTGCCACCAAGCTACAAAAGCTTCATGATGAACTATAATATGCAAGGGATGGAAAAGACTATTCCCGAGCTCTTCGCGATGCTAAAGGCTGCGGAGGTAGAAATAAAGAAGGAGCAATAAGTGTTGATGGTTAACAAGACCACTAGTTTCAAGAAAAAGGGCAAAGGCAAGAAGGGGAACTTCAAGAAGAGCGGCAAGCAAGTTGCTACTCAAGTGAAGAAGCCCAAGTCTAGACCTAAGCCGGAGACTGAGTGCTTCTACTACAAAGGGACTGGTCACTGGAAGCGGAAATGCCCAAGTATTTGGCGAATAAGAAGGATGGCAAAGTGAAAGGTATATCTGATATACATATTATTGATGTGTACCTTACTAATGCTCGTAGTAGCGCCTGGGTATTTTATACTGGTTCTGTTGCTCATATTTGCAACTCGAAACATGGGCTACAGATTAAAAGGAGATTGGCTAAGCACGAGTTGACAATGCGCGTGGGAAATGGTTCCAAAGTCGATGTGATCATGGTCAGCACGCTACCTCTACATCTACCACCGGGATTAGTTTTAGACCTGAATAATTGTTATTTGGTGCCAGGGTTGAGCATGAACATTATATCTGGATCTTGTTTGATGCGAGACGGATATTCATTTAATTCAGAGAATAATGGTTGTTCTATTTATATGAGTAATGTCTTTTATGGTCATGCACCCCTGATGAGTGGTCTTTTTCTGTTGAATCTTGATAGTAGTGATACACATATTCATAATATTGAAGCCAAAAGATGCAAAGTTAATAATGATAGTGCAACTTATTTGTGGCACTACCGTTTAGGTCATATTGGTGTAAAGTGCATGAAGAAACTCCATGCTGATGGGCTTTTGGAATCACTTGATTATGAATCACTTGATACTTGCGAACCATGCCTCATGGGCAAGATGACTAGAACTCCGTTCTCTGGAACAATGGAGCGAGCAACTGACTTATTGGAAATAATACATACTAATGTCTACTATGCAACATGTTCTTGTAGACTTGTGTTGGGCCTCCAAGCGCAGAGTTCTGTAGGACAGCGGCAATTTTCCCTCAAGTGGATGACCTAAGGTTTATCAATCCATGGGAGGTGTAGGATGAAGATGGTCTCTCTCAAATGACCCTGCAACCAAATACAAGAGATCTCTTGTGTCCCCAACACACCCAATACAATGGAAAATTGTATAGGTGCACTAGTTCGGCGAAGAGATGGTGATAAAAGTGTAATATTGATGGTAGAAATATATTTTTGTAACCTAAATAAATAAAAACAGCAAGGTAGCAAATAGTAAATGGGCACAAAAACGGTATTGCAATGCTTAAAAATGAGGCCTAGGGTCTCTACTTTCACTAGTGCAACCTCTCAACAATGCTAACATAGTTGGATCATATGATTATCCCTCAGTGCAATAAAGAATCACTCCCGAGTTCCTATTAGCGGAGAACAAAAGATAGGAATTGCTTGTAGGGCACGAAACTACCTCAAAGCTATTCTTTCTGTTTGATATATTCAAGAGTTCGTACTAAAATAACACAAAGCTATTTTTTCTGTTCGATCTATCCTAGAGTTCGTACTAGAATAACACCGAAGCAAATTCATATTCATAATAATCAATCCACACAAAGAACTATAAAGAGACCCCAAAGTTTCCGTCGGAGAAAAACGTGCATCAACCCCTATGCATAGATTACCCCAATATCACCGCGGGAATCCACGAGTTGAATGCCATAACACATATCAAGTGAATCAATAGGATACCTCATTTTCACCTCAAGTATTCATATGGCAACACATATGTCATGTGTTCTCATCTATGAATATTCAATCCGACAAGACAAAATTTTGAAAGGTAAAGATTCAATTCATCATTGTTGGGGAACGTAGTAATTTCAAAAAAAAATCCTACACACACGCAAGATCATGGTGATGCATAGCAACGAGCGGGGAGAGTGAGTCCACGTATCCTCGTAGACCGCAGAAGCGTTAGCACAACGCAGTTGATGTAGTCGTACCTCTTCACGATCCGACCGATCCAAGTACCGAATGTATGGCACCTCCGAGTTCAGCACACGTTCAGCTCGATGTTATCCTGCGAACTCTGATCCAGCAGAGCTTCATGGGAGAGTTCCATCAGCATGACGGCGTGATGACGGTGATGATGTTGCTTCTGATGCAGGGCTTCGCCTAAGCACCGCTACGATATGACCGAGGTGGAATATGGTGGAGGGGGGCACCGCACATGGCTGGGAGAGATCAACAGATCAACTTATGTGTCTATGGGGTGCCCCCTGGCCACGTATATAAAGGAGTGGAGGAGGGGGAGAGGCCGGCCCTCCTAGGCGCGCCCCAAGGGGAGTCCTACTCCCACCGGGAGTAGGATTCCCCCCCCCCCTTCCATGTAGTAGGAGTAGGAGAGAAGGAAAGGGAAAAGAGAAGAGAAGGAAGGAGGGGGTGCCGCCCCTCCCCTTAGTCCAATTCGAACTAGGCCTTAGGGGGCGCGCAGCCTCCCCTCTCTCTTTCCCCGAAAGCCCAATAAGGCCCATCTACTCCCCAACGAATTCCTGTAACTCTCCGGTACTCCAAAAAATACCCGAATCACACGGAACCTTTCCGATGTCCGAATATAGTCGTCCAATATAACGATCTTTATGTCTCGGCCATTTTGAGACTCCTCGTCATGTCCCAGATCTCATCCGGGACTCCAAACTACCTTCGATACATCAAAACACATAACTCATAATATAAATCGTCACCGAACTTTAAGCATGCGGACCCTATGGGTTCGAGAACTATGCAGACATGACCGAGACACGTCTTCGGTCAATAACCAATAGCGGAACCTGGATGCTCATATTGGCTCCCACATATTCTACGAAGATCTTTATCGGTCAAACCGCATAACAACATACGTTGTTCCCTTTGTCATTGGTATGTTACTTGACCAAGATTCAATTGTTGGTATCTCAATACCTAGCTCAGTCTCGTTACCGGCAAGTCTCTTTACTCGTTCTGTAATACATCATCCCATAACTAACTCATTAGTCACATTGCTTGCAAGGCTTATAGTGATGTGCATTACCGATAGGGCCCAGAGATACCTCTCCGAGAATCGGAGTGACAAATCCTAATCTTGAAATATGCCAACTCAACAAGTACCTTCGGAGACACCTGTAGAGCACATTTATAATCACCCATTTACGTTGTGACGTTTGGTAGCACACAAAGTGTTCCTCCGGTAAACGAGAGTTGCATAATCTCATAGTCATAGGAACATGTATAAGCCATGAAGAAAGCAATAGCAACATACTAAACGATCAAGTGCTAAGCTAACAGAATGGGTCAAGTCAATCACATCATTCTTCTAATGATGTGCCCATTGATCAAATGATAACTCATATCTATGGTTAGGAAACTCAACCATCTTTGATCAGTGAGCTAGTCAAGTAGAGGCATACTAGTGACACTATGTTTGTCTATGTATTCACACATGTATTATGTTTCCGGTTAATACAATTCCAGCATGAATAATAAACGTTTATCATGATATGAGGAAATAAATAATAACTTTATTATTGCCTCTAGGGAATATTTCCTTCAGTCTCCCACTTGCACTAGAGTCAATAATCTAGATTACACAGTAATGATTCTAACACCCATGGAGCCTTGGTGCTGATCATGTTTTGCTTGTGGAAGAGGCTTAGTCAACGGTCCGCAACATTCAGATTCGTATGTATCTTGCAAATCTCTATGTCTCCCACCTGGACTTGGTCCAGGATGGAATTGAAGCGTCTCTTGACGTGCTTGGTTCTCTTGGTAAATCTGGATTCCTTTGCCAAGGCAATTGCACCAGTATTGTCACAAAAGATTTTCATTGGACCCGATGCACTAGGTATAACACCTAGATCGGATATGAACTCCTTCATCCAGACTCCTTCATTTGCTGCTTCCGAAGCAACTATGTACTCCGCTTCACACGTAGATCCCGCCACGACACTTTGTTTAGAACTGCACCAACTAACAGCTCTACCATTCAATATAAACACGTATCCGGTTTGTGATTTAGAATCGTCCGGATCAGTGTCAAAGCTTGCATCAACGTAACCATTTACGACTATCTCTTTGTCACCTCCATAAACGAGAAACATATCCTTAGTCCTTTTTAGGTACTTTAGGATGTTCTTGACCGCTGTCCAGTGATCCACTCCTGGATTACTTTGGTACCTCCCTGCTAAACTAATAGCAAGGCACACATCAGGTCTGGTACACAGCATTGCATACGTGATAGAGCCTATGGCTGAAGCATAGGGAACATCTTTCATTTTCTCTCTATCTTCTGCAGTGGTCGGGCATTGAGTCTGACTCAACTTCACACCTTGTATTACAGGCAAGAACCCTTTCTTTACTTGATCCATTTTGAACTTTTTCAAAACTTTATCAAGGTATGTACTTTGTGAAAGTCCAATTAAGCGTCTTGATCTATCTCTATAGATCTTGATGCCTAATATATAAGCAGCTTCACCGAGGTCTTTCATTGAAAAACTTTTATTCAAGTATCCTTTTATGCTATCCAGAAATTCTATATCATTTCCAATCAACAACATGTTGTCCACATATAATATTAGAAATGCTACAGAGCTCCCACTCACTTTCTTGTAAATACAGGCTTCTCCAAAAGTCTGTATAAAACCATATGCTTTGATCAACTTATCAAAGCGTATATTCCAACTCCGAGAGGCTTGCACCAGTCCATAAATGGATCACTGGAGCTTGCACACTTTGTTAGCACCTTTTGGATCGACAAAACCTTCTGGTTGCATCATATACAACTCTTCTTCTAGAAATCCATTCAAGAATGCAGTTTTGACATCCATTTGCCAAATTTCATAATCATAAATGCGGCAATTGCTAACATGATTCGGACAGACTTAAGCATCGCTATGGGTGAGAAAGTCTCATCATAGTCAACCCCTTGAACTTGTCGAAAACCTTTCGCAACAAGTCGATCTTTGTAGAGAGTAACATTACCATTAGTGCCAGTCTTCTTCTTGAAGATCCATTTATTCTCGATGGCTTGCCGATCATCGGGCAAGTCAACCAAAGTCCACACTTTGTTCTCATACATGGATCCCATCTCAGATTTCATGGCCTTAAGCCATTTTACAAAATCTGGGCTCATCATCGCTTCCTCATAGTTCGTAGGTTCGCTATGGTCAAGTAACATGACCTCCAGAATAGGATTGCCATACCACTCTCTTGCGGATCTTACTCTGGTTGACCTACGAGGATCGGTAGTAACTTGATCTGAAGTTTCAAGATCAATATCATTAGCTTCCACACTAATTGGTGTAGGCATCACAGGAACTAGTTTCTGTGATGAACTACTTTCCAATAAGGGAGCGGGTACAGTTACCTCATCAAGTTCTACTTTCCTCCCACTCACTTCTTTCAAGAGAAACTCCTTCTCTAGAAAGGATCCATTCTTGGCAACGAATGTCTTGCCTTTGGATCTGTGATAGAAGGTGTACCCAACAGTTTCCTTTGGGTATCCTATGAAGACACATTTCTCTGATTTGGGTTCGAGCTTATCAAGTTGATGTTTTTTCACATAGGCATCGCAGCCCCAAACTTTAAGACACGACAACTTTGGTTTCTTGCCAAACCATAGTTCATAAGGCGTTGTTTCAACGTATTTTGATGGTGCCCTATTTAACATGAATGCAGTCGTCTCTAAAGCATAATCCCAAAACGATAGCGGTAAATCAATAAGAGACATCATAGATCGCACCATATCTCGTAAAGTACGATTACGACGTTCGGACACACCATTACATTGTGGTGTTCCAGGTGGCGTGAGTTGCAAAACTATTCCGCATTGTTTCAAATGTAGACCAAACTCATAACTCAAATATTCTCCTCCACGATCAGATCGTAGAAACTTTATTTTCTTGTTACGATGATTTTCCACTTCACTCTGAAATTTTTTGAACTTTTCAAAAGTTTCAAACTTATGTTTCATTAAGTAGATATACCCATATCTGCTCAAATCATCTGTGAAGGTGAGAAAATAACGATACCCGCCGCGAGCCTCAATATTCATCGTACCACATACATCAGTATGTATGATTTCCAACAAATCTGTTGCTCGCTCCATAGTTCCGAAGAACGGCGTTTTAGTCATCTTGCCCATGAGGCATGGTTCGCGAGTACCAAGTGATTCATAATCAAGTGATTCCAAAAGTCCATCAGTATGGAGTTTCTTCATGCGCTTTACACCAATATGACCCAAACGGCAGTGCCACAAATAAGTTGCACTATCATTATAAACTCTGCATCTTTTGGCTTCAACATTATGAATATGTGTATCACTACTATCGATATTCAACAAAAATAGACCACTCTTCAAGGGTGCATGACCATAAAAGATATTACTCATATAAATAGAACAACCATTATTCTCAGATTTAAATGAATAACCATCTTGCATCAAACAAAATCCAGATATAATGTTCATGCTCAACGCTGGCACCAAATAACAATTATTCAGGTCTAAAACTAATCCCGAAGGTAGATGTAGAGGTAGCGTGCCGACAGCGATCACATTGACTTTGGGACCATGTCCCACGCGCATCGTCACCTCATCCTTAGCCAGTCTTCGCTTATTCCGTAGTCCCTGTTTCGAGTTGCAAATATTAGCAACAAAACCAGCATCAAATACCCAGGTGCTACTGCGAGCTCTGGTAAGGTACACATCAATAACATGTATATCACATATACCTTTGTTCACCTTGCCATCCTTCTTATCCGCCAAATACTTGGGGCGGTTCCACTTCCAAAGGACCAATCTGCTTGCGGAGAAGCACTCGATCTCGTGCTTAGGTCCAGACTTGGGTTTCTTCTCTTGAGCAGCAACTTGTTTGTCGTTCTTCTTAAGGTTCCCCTTCTTCTTCCCTTTACCCTTTTTCTTGAAATTGGTGGTCTTGTTGACCATCAACACTTGATGCTCCCTTTTGATTTCTACCTCCGCGGCCTTTAGCATTGCGAAGAGCTCGGGAATTGTCTTGTTCATCCCTTGCATATTATAGTTCATCACGAAGCTCTTGTAGCTTGGTGGCAGTGATTGAAGAATTCTGTTAATGACACTATTATCCGAAAGATTAACTCCCAGTTGAATCAAGTGATTGCAATACCCGGACATTTTGAGTATATGTTCACTGACAAAACTATTCTCCTCCATCTTGCAGCTGTAGAACTTATTGGAGACTTCATATCTCTCAATCCGGGCATTTGCTTGAAATATTAACTTCAACACCTGGAACATCTCATATGCTCCATGACGTTCAAAACGTCGTTGAAGTCCTGGTTCTAAGCCATAAAGAATGGCACACTGAACTATCGAGTAGTCATCAACATGCGACTGCCAGGCATTCACAATGTCTGCAGTTGTTGGCGCAGGTGGTACACCTAGCGTGCTTCCAGGACGTAACTCTTCTATGCAGCAATGAGGATAATCCTCAAGTTACGGACCCGGTCCGTGTAATTGCTACCATCATATTTCAACTTTGCTTTCTCAGGAAATGCATTAAAATTCAACGGAACAACAACACGGGCCATCTATCTACAACAACATAGACAAGCAAAATACTATCAGATACTAAGTTCATGATAAATTTAAGTTCAATTAATCATATTACTTAAGAACTCCCACTTAGATAGACATCTCTCTAATCATCTAAGTGATCACGTGATCCAAATCAACTAAACCTTAACCGATCATCACGTGAAATGGAGTAGTTTTCAATGGTGAACATCACTATGTTGATCATATCTACTATATGATTCACGCTCGACCTGTCGATCTCAGTGTTTCGAGGCCATATTTGCATATGCTAGGCTCGTTAAGTTTAACCCGAGTATTCTGCGTGTGCAAAATTGGCTTGCACCCATTGTAGATGAACGTAGAGCTTATCACACCCGATCATCACGTGGTGTCTCGGCAGGACGAACTTTGGCAACGGTGCATACTCAGGGAGAACACTTATACCTTGAAACTTAGTGAGAGATCATCTTATAATGCTACCGTCAATCAAAGCAAAATAAGATCTATAAAAGATAAACATCACATGCAATCAATATAAGTGATATGATATGGCCATCATCATCTTGTGCTTGTGATCTCCATCTCTGAAGCACCGTCATGATCACCATCGTCACTGACGCGACACCTTGATCTCCATCGTAGCATCATTGTCGTCTCACCAACTATTGCTTCTACGACTATCGCTACCGCTTAGTGATAAAGTAAGGCAATTACAGGGCGATTGCATTGCATACAATAAAGCGACAACCATATGGCTCCTCCCAGTTGCCGATAACTTTGTTACAAAACATGATCATATTATACAATAAAATTTAGCATCATGTCTTTACCATATCACATCACAACATGCCCTGCAAAAACAAGTTAGACGTCCTCTACTTTGTTGTTGCAAGTTTTATGTGGCTGCTACGGGCTGAGCAAGAACCGTTCTTACCTACGCATCAAAACCACAACGATAGTTTGTAAAGTTAGTGCTATTTTAACCTTCTCAAGGACCGGGCGTTGTCACACTCGGTTCAACTAAAGTTGGAGAAACCGACACCCGCCAGCCACCTATGTGGAAAGCACGTCGGTAGAACCAGTCTCGCGTAAGCATACGCGTAATGTCGGTCCGGGCCACTTCATCCAACAATACCGCCGAACCAAAGTATGACATGCTGGTAAGCAATATGGCTTGTATCGCCCACAACTCACTTGTGTTCTACTCGTGCATATAACATCTACGCATAAAACCTGGCTCGGATGCCACTGTTAGGGAACGTAGTAATTTCAAAAAAATTCCTACGCACACGCAAGATCATGATGATGCATAGCAACGAGCGGGGAGGGTGAGTCCACGTACCCTCGTAGACCGAAAGCGGAAGCGTTAGCACAACGCGATTGATGTAGTCGTACGTTCTCACGATCCGACCGATCCAAGTACCGAACGTACGCCACCTCCGAGTTCAGCACATGTTCAGCTCGATGACGTCCTGCGAACTTCGATCCAACAGAGCTTCACGGGAGAGTTCCATCAGCACGACGGCGTGATGATGGTGATGATGTTGCTACCGACGCAGGGCTTTGCCTAAGCACCGCTACGATATATGACCGAGGTGGAATATGGTGGAGGGAGGCACCGCGCACGGCTGGCAGAGATCAACAGATCAACTTATGTGTCTATGGGGTGCCCCCTGGCCACGTATATAAAGGAGTGGAGGAGGGGGAGAGGCCGGCTCTCCTAGGCGTGCCCCAAGGGGAGTCCTACTCCCACAGGAGTAGGATTCCCCCCCTTCCATGTAGTAGGAGTAGGAGAGAAGGAAAGGGAAAAGAGAAGAGAAGCAAGGAGGGGGCGCCGCCCCTCCCCTTAGTCCAATTCGGACTAGGCCTTGGGGGGCGCGCAGCCTCCCCTCTCTCTTTCCCCAAAAGCCCAGTAAGGCCCATCTACTCCCCAGCGAATTCCCGTAACTCTCCGGTACTCCGAAAAAATACCCGAATCACTTGGAACCTTTCCGATGTCCGAATATAGTCGTCCAATATATCGATATTTACGTCTCGACCATTTCAAGACTCCTCGTCATGTCCCCGATCTCATCCGGGACTCTGAACTACCTTCGGTACATCAAAACACATAACTCATAATATAAATCATCACCGAACTTTAAGCGTGCAGACCCTACGGGTTCGAGAACTATGTAGACATGACCAAGACACGCCTTCGGTCAATAACCAATAGCGGAACCTGGATGCTCATATTGGCTCCCACATATTCTACGAAGATCTTTATCGGTCAAACCGCATAACAACATACGTTGTTCCCTTTGTCATCGGTATGTTACTTGCCCGAGATTCGATCGTCGGTATCTCAATACCTAGCTCAATCTCGTTACCGGCAAGTCTCTTTACTCGTTCGGTAATACATCATCCCGCAACTAACTCATTAGTCACATTACTTGCAAGGCTTATAGTGATGTGCATTACCGAGAGGGCCCAGAGATACCTCTCCGACAATCAGAGTGACAAATCCTAATCTCGAAATACGCCAACTCAACAAGTACCTTCGGAGACGCCTGTAGATCACATTTATAATCACCCAGTTACGTTGCAACGTTTGGTAGCACACAAAGTGTTCCTCCGGTGAACGGGAGTTGCATAATCTCATAGTCATAGGAACACGTATAAGTTATGAAGAAAGCAATAGCAACATACTAAACGATCAAGTGCTAAGCTAACGGAATGGGTCAAGTCAATCACATCATTCTTCTAATGATGTGATCCCGTTGATCAAATAATAACTCATATCTATGGTTAGGAAACTCAACCATCTTTGATCAATGAGCTAGTCAAGTAGAGGCCTAATAGTGATAGTATGTTTGTCTATGTATTCACACATGTATTATGTTTCCGGTTAATACAATTCTAGCATGAATAATAAACATTTATCATGATATGAGGAAATAAGTAATAACTTTATTATTGCCTCTAGGGCATATTTCCTTCAATCATAACAAGAGTATAGAGGGGAGAAACATCATATGATCTGACTATATTAACAAAGCCCATGATATAGATCATGAGAGAGAGAGAGAGATCAAACACATAGCTACTGGTACAAACCCTCAGCCCCAAGGGTGGACTACTCCCTCCTCATCGTGGTGGCTGCTGGGGTGATGAAGATGGCCACCGGAGATTATTCCCCTCTCCGGCAGGGTGCCGAAATGGGGTCTAGATTGGTTTTCGATGGCTATAGAGCCTTGCGGCAGCGAAACTTCTCATCTAGGGCTACCCCGAAGGGTTTCGGAATATTTGGGAATTTATAGTGCAAAGAGGGGGTGCGGGAGGCCACCGAGGTGGTCACAACCCACCTGGGCGCGCCAGGGCCCTTGGTGGGTTGTGCCCCCCTTAGGGCACCCCCAGGTGCAGCTCAGTCCCATTGGGTTCCTTTTGGTCCAGAAAAAATCTCCGTAAAGTTTCGTTGCGTTTAGACTCCGTTTGGTATTGATTTCCTGCGATGTAAAAAATAAGCAAAAAACAACAACTGGCACTGAGCACTGGGTTAATAGGTTAGTCCCAACAAATGATATAAATTTGCTATAAAATGATTGTAAAACACCCAAGAATGATGAAATAACAGCATGAATACTTCATAAATTATAGATACGTTGGAGACGCATCACATACTGATGTATGCGGTCCAATGAGTGTTGAGGCTCGTGGCGGGTATCATTATTTTCTGACCTTCACAGATGATTTAACCAGGTATGGGTATATCTACTTGATGAAACATAAGTCTGAAACATTTGAAAAGTTCAAAGAATTTCAGAGTGAAGTGGAAAATCATCGTAACAAGAAAATAAAGTTTCTACGATCTGATCGTGGAGGAGAATATTTGAGTTATGAGTTTGATCTTCATTTGAAACAATGTGGAATAGTTTCGCAACTCATGCCACCTGGAACACCACAGCGTAATGGTGTGCCCGAACATCGTAACCGTACTTTATTAGATATGGTGCGATCTATGATGTCTCTTACAGATTTACTGCTATTGTTTTGGGGTTATGCTTTAGAGATGGCTGCATTCACGTTAAATAGGGCACCATCTAATTTCGTTGAGACGACACCATATGAACTGTGGTTTGACAAGAAACCCAAGTTGTCGTTTCTTAAAGTTTGGGGCTGCGATGCTTATGTGAAAAAGCTTCAACCTGATAAGCTCGAACCCAAATCGGAGAAATGTGTCTTCATAGGATACCCAAAGGAGACTGTTGGGTACACCTTCTATCACAGATCCGAAGGCAAGATATTCATTGCTAAGAATGGATCCTTTCTAGAGAAGGAGTTTCTCTCGAAAGAAGTGAGTGGGAGGAAAGTAGAACTTGATGAGGTCGGTGTACCTTCTCCCGAATTAGAAAGTAGTTCATCACAGAAATCAGTTCCAATGATTCCTACAACAATTAGTGAGGAAGTTAATGATGATGATCATGAAACTTCAGATCAAGTTACTACCAAACCTCATAGGTCAACCAGAGTACGCTCCGCACCAGAGTGGTACGGTAATCCTATTCTGGACGTCATGTTACTAGACCATGACGAACCTACGAACTATGAGGAAGCGATGATGAGCCCAGATTCCGTGAAATGGCTTGAGGCCATGAAATCTGAGATGGGATCCATGTATGAGAACAAGGTGTGGACTTTGGTTGACTTGCCCGATGATCGGCAAGCCATAGAGAATAAATGGATCTTCAAGAAGAAGACTGACACTGACGGTAATGTTACTGTCTACAAAGCTTGACTTGTTGCGAAAGGTTTTCGACAGGTTCAAGGAGTTGAATACGATGAGACCTTCTCACCCGTAGTGATTCTTAAGTCTGTTTGAATCATGTTAGCAATTGCCGCATTTTATGATTATGAAATTTGGCAAATGGAAGTCAAAACTGCATTCCTTAATGGATTTCTTAAAGAAGAGTTGTATATGATGCAACAAGAAGGTTTTGTCGATCCTAAAGGTGCTAACAAAGTGTGAAAGCTCCAGCGATCCATTTATAGACTGGTGCAAGCCTCTCGGAGTTGGAATATATGCTTTGATAGTATGATCAAAGCATATGCTTTTATACAGACTTTTGTAGAAGCCTATATTTACAAGAAAGTGAGTGGGAGCTCTGTAGCGTTTCTAATATTATATGTGGATGACATATTGTCGATGGGAAATGATACAGAACTTCTGAATAGCATAAAAGGATACTTGAATAAGAATTTTTCAATGAAAAACCTCGGTGAAGTTGCTTACATATTGGGCATCAAGATTGATAGAGATATATCTAGACGCTTAATTGGACTTTCACAAAGCACATACCTTGATAAGATTTTGAAGAAGTTCAAAATGGATCAGTCAAAGAAAGGGTTCTTGCATGTGTTACAAGGTGTGAAGTTGAGTGAGACTCAATGCCCGACCACTACAAAAGATAGAGAAAAAATGAAAGTCATTCCCTATGCCTCAACCATAGGTTCTATCATGTATGCAATGCTGTGTACCAGACCTGATGTGTGCCTTGCTATAAGTATAGTAGGCGAAGGAATCCCGATTTCACAAGAGAACCAGGCACATCAAGAGACACTTCAATTCCATCCGCGATCTAGTCAAGGAGGGAGACATAGAAGTTGGCAAAATACATACGGATATGAATATCCGTTGACTAAGCCTCTTCCACGAGCAAAACATGATCAGCACCAAGACTCCATGGGTGTTAGAATCATTACTATGTAATCTAGAGTATTGACTCTAGTGCAAGTGGGAGACTGAAGGAAATATGCCCTAGAGGCAATAATAAAGTTGTTATTTATATTTCCTTATATCATGATAAATGTTTATTATTCATGCTAGAATTGTATTAACCGGAAACTTATTACATGTGTGAATACATAGACAAACATAGTGTCCCTAGTATGCCTCTACTTGACTAGCTCGTTAATCAAAGATGGTTAAGTTTCCTAGCCATAGACATGTGTTGTCATTTGATGAACGGGATCACATCATAAGAGAATGATGTGATGGATAAGACCCATCCGTTAGCTTAGCATGATGATCGTTTCGTTTTATTGCTATTGGTTTCTTCATGACTTATACATGTTCCTCTGACTATGAGATTATGCAACTCCTGAATACCGGAGGAACACCTTGTGTGCTATCAAACGTCACAATGTAACTGGGTGATTATAAAGATGTTGTACAGGTGTCTCCGAAGATGTTTGTCGGGTTGGCATAGATCAAGATTAGGATTTGTCACTCCGTGTATCGGAGAGGTATCTCTAGGCCCTCTCGGTAATGCTCATCACTATAAGCCTTGCAAGCAATGTGACTAATGAGTTAGTTATGGGATGATGCATTATGGAACGAGTAAAGAGACATGACGGTAACGAGATTGAACTAGTTATGAGGATACCGACAATCGAATCTCGGGCAAGTAACATATCGATGACAAAAGGAACAACGTATGTTGTTATGCGACTTGACTGATAAAGATCTTTGTAGAATATGTAGGAGCTAATACGAGGATCCAGGTTCCGCTATTGGTTATTGACCGGAGATGTGTCTCGGTCATGTCTACATAGTTCTCGAACCCGTAGGGTCCGCACGCTTAACGTTCAATGATGTTTTGTATTATGAGTTATGTGATTTGATGAACCGAAGTTTGTTCGGAGTCCCAGATGAGATCAGGGACATGACGATGAGTCTCGAAATGGTCCAGACATAAAGATTGATATATTAGAAGCCTATATTCGGACATCGGAATGGTTCCGGAGAAGTTCGGATATTTTTCGGAGTACCGGGAGGTTACTGGAACCTCCCGAGGAGTTGATGGGCCTTAGTGGGCCTTAGTGGGGAGGAGAGGCAGCAACGAGGAGGTGGCACGCGCCCCTCCCAAGCCCAGTCCGAATTGGACAAGGGGTTGGGGTTGCGGCCCCCCTCTCCCTTCCTTCCCCCTTCTCCTTTAGGTGGAAACCTACTAGGACTTGGAGTCCTAGTAGGATTACCCTTCTCCCTGCGCGCCTAGCTTGGCCGGCCAGCATCGCCCTCCCTCCTTTATATACGGGGGCAAGGGGTGCTACGTCTTGAGCTTGCGTTGGTTGTCCTTGAAGAGGAAAGGGTGATGCAACAATAGTAGCGTAAGTATTTCCCTCAGTTTTTGAGAACCAAGGTATCAATCTAGTAGGAGGCTCCTCAAAAGTCCCACGCACCTACACAAACAAACAAAGAACTCGCAACCAACGCAATAAAGGGTTGTCAATCCCTTCACGGCCACTTGCGAAAGTGAGATCTGATAGAGATAGTATGATAATATAAATATATTTTTGGTATTTTATGATATAGATTGGAAAAGTAAAGATGCAAATAAAAGTAGATTGAAAGCTTATATGATAAAAGATAGACCCGGGGGCCATAGGTTTCACTAGTGGCTTCTCTCAGGATAGCATAAGTATTATGGTGGGTGAACAAATTACTGTCGAGCAATTGATAGAAAAGCGAATAATTATGAGATTATCTAGGCATGATCATGTATATAGGCATCACGTCTGTGACAAGTAGACCGACTCTGCTCGCATCTACTACTATTACTCCATGCATCGATCGCTATCCAAAGATGCATCTAGAGTATTAAGTTCATAAGAACAGAGTAACACATTAAGAAAGATGACATGATGTAGAGGGATAAACTCATGCAATATGATATAAACCCCATCTTTTTATCCTCGATGGAAACAATACAATATGTGCCTTGCTGCCCCTGTTGTCACTGGGAAAGGACACCGCAAGATTGAACCCAAAGCTAAGCACTTCTCCCATTGCAAGAAAGATCAATCTAGTAGGCCAAACCAAACTGATAATTTGAAGAGACTTGCAAAGATAACTCAATCATACATAAAAGAATTCAGAGGAGATTCAAATATTTCTCATAGATAAACTTGATCATAAACCCACAATTCATCGGATCTCGACAAACACACCGCAAAAAGGGTTACATCAAATAGATCTCCAAGAAGATCGAGGAGAACATGGTATTGAGATCCAAAAAGAGAGAAGAAGCCATCTAGCTAATAACTATGGACCCGAAGGTCTGTGGTAAACTACTCACAACTCATCAGAGGGGCTATGGTGTTCATGTAGAAGCCCTCTGTGGTCTATTCCCCCTCCGGGGAGCGCCGACGAAGGCTCCAAGATGGGATCTCGCAGATACAGAAGGTTACGGCGGTGGAACTAGGTTTTCGTGGCTTGTTCTGATGTTCTCGGGGTATGTGGGTATATATATAGGAGGAAGAAGTAGGTTGGTGGCCGCCCGAGGGGCTCACGAGATAGGGGGCACGCCCCGTAGGGGTGGGCGCGCCCTCCACCCTCGTGGCTGCCTCGGCTGCTTCTTGACTTGCACTCCAAGTCCTCTGGATCACGTTCGTTCCAAAAATCACGCTCCTGAAGGTTTCATTGCATTTGGTCTCCGTTTGATATTCCTTTTCTTTGAAATACTGAAATAGGCAAAAAAAACAGCAATACGGGCTCGGCCTCCGGTTTGTAGGTTAGTCCCAAAAATGATATAAATGTGTAAAATAAAGCCCATAAACATCCAAAATGGGTAATGTAATAGCATGGAACAATCAAAAATTATAGATACGTTGGAGACGTATCAAGGGGGCACCCTAGAACACACAAGTTTCTCTTAGCCGTGTGCGGTGCCCCCCTCCATAGTTACACACCTCGATCATATTGCCGTAGTGCTTAGGCGAAGCCCTGCGCCGGTAACTTCATCATCACCATCGCCACGCCGTCATGCTGACGGAACTCTCCCTCGGCCTCAACTGGATCAAGAGCTCGAGTGACATCATCGAGCTGAACATGTGCTCAACGCAGAGGTGCCGTACATTCGGTAGTTGGATCAGTTGGATCGCGAAGACGTTCGACTACATCAACCGTGTTACTAAACGCTTCCGCTTTCGGTCCATGTGGGTACATCGACACACTCTCCCCGCTTGTTGCTATGCTTCTCCTAGATAGATCTTGCGTGATCGTAGGATTGTTTTTGAAATACTACGTTCCCCAACAGGAGGACCTCCTAGAGTTTCAATAGGCAAATTGTGCTTAAGCAAAGGACGTTGTTCAAAGAAAATTTTATCTATTTCATTTCTTTCATTCATATGCTAATGATTTTCATGGTCTAGCCGATATTGTTCTAAAGGATCAGTAGGAGGTACAACAATAGAAGCAAGACCAATAATTTCATCCTTACTAGGCAATCCTTTTTTATGAAGTTTTCTACTAAACTTGGAAAAATTGAACTCATGAGACTCACCACCAAAGCTAACACCGACAGTTTGTTTAGTGCAATCTATAGTAGCATTGATGGTGTTCAAGAAAGGTCTACCAAAAATTATGGGACAAAAGTCATCTTGTGGGGAACCAAGTACTAGAAAATCAGTAAGGTATTTTGTTTTCCCACACAAGACTTTGACATCTCTAACAATCCCAAGTGGTTGATGGTGTCTCTGTTAGCAAGTTTAATAGTAACATCTATGTCTTCTATTTCAGCGGGTGCTATATCATTCATAATTTCTTGGTACAAAGTAAAAGGGATAGCACTTACACTAGCACCTATATCACATAAACCATGATAGGAATGATCTCCTATTTTAACTGAGACAACAGGCATGCCAACAACAGGTCTATGTTTATCATTTTCATCGGGTTTGGCAATTCTAGCAGCTTCATCACAGAAGTAAATAACATGTCCATCTGTATTATCAACCAGGAGATCCTTAACCATAGCAACACTAGGTTCTACCTTAATTTGTTCAGCTGGTTTAGGTGTTCTAATATAAATTTTATTGACCACAGTTGAAACTTTAGCATGTTCCTTCATCCTAATAGGGAAAGGTGGTTTTTCAATATAAGTAGTAGGAACAACTAGATCAATATTATAAATAATAGTTTCATCTTTAGCTATTACCGGTTCTTTAATTTCTTCTTTAGTAGGTGGGTGATATTTAAACCACTTCTCCTTAGGGAGATCAACATGAGTAGGAAAGATTCACAAAAGGAGGCTACTATCTCAGAGTCTAGTCCATATTTAGTGCTAAACTTTTGAAAACCATCGGTATTCATAAAAGATTTAACACAATCAAACTTAAGCTTAATGCCTGACTCTTTACCTTCTTCGAGTTCCCAATCTTCAGAGTTGCATTTAATTCTTTACCAAAGATCCCACCGGAATTCAATAGTCTTCTTCACAAAGTAACCAATACAAGAAGTATCGAACACGGATCAATCATTATGAGAAAGTCAAGCATAAAAAATTCTGAATGATAATTTCTCTCGAGAGCTCATGATTGGGGCATGAATATAACATTGACTTAAGCCTCCACCAAGCTAGAGCGATACTTTCTCCTTCACGAGGCCAAAAATTATATATATAATTCCGATCACGATGAACTAGATGCATAGGATATTTTTTTGATGGAATTCCAATTTCAACCAATTCCAATTCCAAGATCCAATATCATCCCATAGCCTATACCATGTCAATGCCTTTCCCTTCAAAGATAAAGGGAAAACCTTCTTCTTAGCTTCATCGCCGGGTAAACCTACAAGCTTAAACAATCCACATATATCAAGTAAATATCAGGATGTTCGGTTCCATCTCCTGCATAAGGATTAGCTATTAGTTGTTCTATCATACCTGAAGGAATTTCATATTCAGTATTTTCAGTAGGTGCAGTGGGTTGAGGGGCAACTAATTGTGGTTCTGATAGAGGTGAAGATACCCCGAACAAACCCCTCAAACGATTGTTCTCCATAGTAACAAGTGACTATAAATTTCAGCACATAGTAATATTTTTTCCTTACCAATTTCCACTTACCAAGAGCGCTTCACTCCCCGGCAACGGCGCCAGAAAAGAGCCTTGATGACCCACAAGTATAGGGGATCAATCATAGTCCTTTCGATAAGTAAGAGTGTCGAACCCAACGAGGAGCAGAAGGAAATGACAAGTGGTTTTCAGCAAGGTAATGTCTGCAAGCGCTAAAATTGTAAGTAACAGATAATTTGGTAGCAAGATAATTTGTAACAAGAACGTAAAGGTAACGGTAAATAATATACAGCAAGATAGCCCAATCCATTTGTGGCAAAGGACAGGCTAAAACGGTTTCTTATAATAAACAAAGTGTTTTTGAGGGCACACGGGAATTTCATCTAGTCACTTTCACCATGTTGGCTTGATTTGTGTTCACTACTTTGATAATTTGATATGTGGGTGAATCGGTGCTTAGGTGTTGTTCTTACTTGAACAAACCTCCTACTTATGATTAACCCCCTCACAAGCATCCGCAACTACAAGAAAAGTATTAAGAATAAATCTAACCATAGCGTTAAACTTTTGGATCCAAATCGGTCCCTTACGGAATAGCGCATAAACTAGGGTTTAAGCTTCTATCACTCTGGCAACCCATCATCTAATCACTACTCCCCAGTGCATTCCCTTAGGCCCAAATATGGTGAAATGTCATGTAGTCGACGTTCACATGACACCACTAAGGGAATACCAACATACATACTATCAAAATATCGAACACATATCAAGTCCGCATGATTACTTGCAACATGATTTCTCCCGTGACCTCAAGAACAAAAGTAACTACTCACAAATTATAATCATGTTCATGATCAGAGGGGTCCTAAATAGCATAATGGATCTAAACATATAATCTTCCACCAAATAAACCATATAGTGATCAACTACTAGATGTAATCAACACTACTAGTCACCCACAGGTACCAATCCGAGGTTCCGGTACACAAGAGATGAACTAGCTAGGGTTTGAGAGGAGATGGTGCTGGTGAAGATTTTGATGAAGATTGGCCTACCCAAGATGAGAGGGTTGTTGGTGATGATGATGACGATGATTTCCCCCTCCGGGAGTGAAGTTCCCCCGGCAGAATCGCTCCGCCGGAGGGCAAAAGTGCTCCTGCCCAAGTTCTGCCTCGAGACGGCGGCGCTCCGTCCTGAAAGTCCTCTCCTTATTTTTTTTCTAGGTCAAAATGACTTATATACCAGAAGAGGGGCACCGGAGGTGGGCTGGGCTGAGCACAACCCACCAGGGTGCGCTTGGGGGGCCTGGCGCGCCTAGTGTCTTGTGCTCACCAGGTGGGCCCCCTCCGGTAGTTAGTTGCTCCAGTATTTCTTATTTATTCCATAAAATTCCTCGTGAAGTTTCAACTCATTTGGAGTTGGCAGAATAGGTAGCCTGACGTAGCTTTTTCAGGTCCAGATTTCCAGCTGCCAGTATTCTCCCTTTTTGCGTGAACCTTGCATATTATGATAGAAAAGGCATTAGAATTACTCGAAAAAGCATTATTATGTATAAAAACATATAAATAATAGTAGGTAAACATGATGCAAAATGGACGTATCGGTAGGCGATCTCCTTGCCGTTACAAACTTCTTGGTTCAACTCCACAATCTTGTCAGAGGCTCCCAAGTGACACCTAACAAATCTAGGAGACACCACTCTCTAAAAGGTAATAGATGGTGTGTTGATGATGAACTCCTTGCTCTTGTGTTTCAAATGATAGTCTCCCCGACACTTAACTCTCTCACACAAATTTGGCTATGGTGGAAAGATGATTTGAGTGGAAAGCAACTTGGGGAAGGCAAGAGATTAAGATTCTTGTGGTTGGATTGGAATGTCTTGGCCTCAACACATGAGTAGGTCGTTCTCTCTTAGAAAATGAGTAGTGGAAGTGTAGGCACGTTCTGATGGCTCTCTCTCAAATGGAGGAGGGGGTGGAGGGGTATATATAGCCTCCACACAAAATCTAACCGCTACACACATTTGACCCAACTCGGTTAGACCGAATAGAAGAACTCGGTGAGACCGATTCAGTTCAAAATGTGAACATTAGGAATCTTGGTGGGACCAACTGGAACAACTCGGTGGGACCGATGTGCTAGGGATAGGGCAAAACCTCATCTCGATGAGATCGATTGCTTGAACTCGGTGAGCCGATTTCAGTAAAGAGCAAATAGAGAGTTGGTCAAGCAAACTCGATGGGACCGATTGCACATTTCAATGAAACCGAAATGATTACAGCAGGCAACAGAGAGTTTGCAGGGCCATCTCGGTGAGACCGAGATCCATATCGGTGTGACTGAATTGTCTAGGGTTTCTGGCAGTGGCTATGTCAAATGAACTCGATGGCGCCAGATAGGTCAAATCGGTGGGGCCGAGTTTGACTTTGAGTTTTGGACATATGTGAAAATGTGAAAGTGGCTGAGGGTTTTTGAGCAATATCACTAAGCACTTTGAGCAAGTAGACCATTAAGCAGCACCTCATCCCCTTTTAATAGTATTGGCTTTCTATGGACTCAATGTGATCTTGGATCACTAAAATAGAAATGAAGAGTCTTGAGTTTGTCCTTAGCATTTTGAGGGGTCCACATCTCTAGTCCATGCCATGCTAATCATTGAACTTTCTGAAATATTTAACTTGAATGGATATTAGTTCAATGAGCTATATGTTGTTATGAATTACCACCCCCCGAGGATTAGTTGCACTTACAATCTCCCCCTTTTTGGTAATTGATGACAACATATAGATCAAAGCTTCGACAAATGATAATATGAATGAAATGCATCGTCGCTTTGAGAAGTATGTGATAAGAAAGAGCTCCCCCTAAATCCGTGCATTATTTAAAATTTGCTTTTGAATGCAAATGCACAATCGATTAGGATCTTGGGTCACTCTTCCATGTCACATACATCTTGGTGGAGCGCTCAAAATGATAAGATTTAAATAACATGCACTCATCACCAGGGTACAAATGATTGATCATACACAAATATCATAGATATAACCATGTAAGCACACATTAAGCATAGTATGATCACCCACATGATCACATAAGTATCTCACGAGCATAACGCAAATTGCAGCATATGAAGCAAACAACCAAAAGATCAAAGTAGCAAGAGAAGCAAATGAAACCAACAAAAGAGCAAGACACACACACTCTCTCTCGAAGCCTATGATCTATACACTTTCTCCCCCTTTGGCAACAAGTTACCAAAAAGTTTGAAAATGTATAGTGTTATGCGACACTCTAGGCATGATCTCCGGGAGCTCCTGAAGGGGTCTTCTGGCTTGTTGCTTTGGTCTGCGTAGATGGCGTGGAGATGAGGGCATCTGCAAATGCTTCGGAAGATGTCAGTGGAGCTGGAGGGGTTGACACTGGAGGTGCAACCATGGCAGTTGCTGCAGGTGCTGAAGTAGTAGTCCTAGAGTCTCTTACAACTGGCACTGCTGACGACCTTTATGCCCTTGGCACTCTCTAGAAAGTATCAGTTGTTGGTCTGTCCTCCCTGCCCTTAGCTTATTCTTGGAGCTTCTCCACTATGGTTTGTATCTCAGTGACCTTCACATCTAGGTCATGAAATTTTGTCTCTATGATCCTCTCAAGACTTTCTTTATTTTGAGTCAGGGTGGTCAATCCCTTCTCAATTCGCACTGTAGCTTCAAGCAGATAACTGAGTTGATTTTGCTTGGTCTTGAGCATCATTGTGGAGGCATCTGGTGCACTTGCTGCTTTTGCAGACTTTGCTCTCTCTCTCTCTCTCTCTCTCTCTCTCTCTCTCTCTCTCTCCTCCTCCTGGGTTTCTGCACAAGTAGGATGGGATGCATCCATGAAAACCTCGTTGTCCTCAAAATCTGGCCTCGGGGGAAGATGATCTTTATCAAGAAGATATGTCCCGGTTCCCATCTTGGAATTGATCAACATTTGAATGTGAGGGGCATATCCAGATGATCTCTTCTTATCAGGAGCAGTTCTTGTCACAGTCTCAACAATCAAGCTCATCACCTTGAACTTCTGAGGTACATTAAACATGTGAAGCAAATTGATTGACTGACCATGTATCATTCTACGATCTCCCCCTGACTTGGGCAAAAGAGTGTGCCTCAAGATAGTGTTGATAGTGGTCAGACCAGACAGCAGATAGTATATGGATCTGATGTCTACTATGCAACCTTCTTCTTGTAGACGTTGTTGGGACTCCAAGTGCAGAGGTTTGTAGGACAGTAGCAAATTTCCCTCAAGTGGATGACCTAAGGTTTATCAATCCGTGGGAGGCGTAGGATGAAGATGGTCTCTCTCAAACAACCCTGCAACCAAATAACAAAGAGTCTCTTCCCAACACACCCAATATAATGGTAAATTGTATAGGTGCACTAGTTCGGCGAAGAGATGGTGATACAAGTGCAATATGGATGGTAGATATAGGTTTTTGTAATCTGAAAATATAAAAACAGCAAGGTAACTAATGATAAAAGTGAGCGTAAACGGTATTGCAATGGTAGGAAACAAGGCATAGGGTTCATACTTTCACTAGTGCAAGTTCTCTCAACAATAATAACATAATTGGATCATATAGCTATCCCTCAACATGCAACAAAGAGTCACACCAAAGCCACTAATAGTGGAGAACAAACAAAGAGATTACGGTAGGGTACGAAACCACCTCAAAGTTATCCTTTCTGTTCTATCTATTCAAGAGTCCGTAGTAAAATAACATGAAGCTATTCTTTCCGTTCAATCTATCATAGAGTTCGTACTAGAATAACACCTTAAGACACAAATCAACCAAAACCCTAATGTCACCTAGATACTCCATTGTCACCTAAGTATCCGTGGGCATGATTATACGATATGCATCATACAATCTCAAATTCATCTATTCAACCAACACAAAGTACTTCAAAGAGTGCCCCAAAGTTTCTACCGGAGAGTCAAGACAAAAACGTGTGCCAACCCCTATGCATAGGTTCATGGGCGGAACCCGCAAGTTGATCACCAAAACATACATCAAGTGGATCACGTGATATCCCATTGTCACCACAGATAAGCACGGCAAGACATACATCAAGTGTTCTCAAATCCTTAAAGACTCAATCCGACAAGACAGCTTCAAATGGAAAACTCAATTCATCACAAGAGAGTAGAGGGGGAGAAACATCATAAGATCCAACTATAATAGCAAAGCTCGCGATACATCAAGATCATGCCATAGAGAGAACACGAGAGAGAGAGAGAGATCAAACACATAGCTACTGGTACATACCCTCAGCCCCGAGGGTGAACTACTCCCTCCTCATCATGGATAGCACCAGGATGATGAAGATGGCCACCGGTGATGGGTTCCCCCTCTGGCAGGGTGCCGGAACGGGCTCCCGAGAGGTTTTTGGTGGCTACAGAGGCTTGCGGCGGCGGAACTCCCGATCTATCTTCGTCTTTGATGTTTTTAGGGTACGTGGAGTTATATAGGAGAAAGAAGTCGGTCGGGGGAGCCTCGAGGGGCCCAGGAGATAGGGGGCGCGCCCTCCTATCTCCTGGCTTCCTCGAACCTTACCTGGCTTGAACTCCAAGTCTCCCGGATCATATCCTTTCCAAAAATCACGCTCCCAAAGGTTTCATTCCGTTTGGACTCTGTTTGATATTCCTTTTCTTCGAAATACTGAAACAGGCAATAAAACAACAATATGGTTTGGGCCTCCGATTAGTAGGTTAGTCCCAAAAGTAATATAAAAGTGTATAATAAAGCCCGTAAACATCCAAAATAGATAATAAAATAGCATGAATGCTTCATAAATTATAGATACGTTGGAGACGTATCAGCATCCCCAAGCTTAATTCCTACTCGTCCTTGAGTAGGTAAATGATAAAATAAAGAATTTATGAAGTGTGAATGCTAGAAGGTGCACAAGTTTGATTAATGATAATTTCAATCACCTTTTCTAGCATGATTATATGTCATAACAGTAGTTCATCTCATAAAACTTCTCACGAACAAGTAACAAGCTATTCACATGTTAAAGCATAGACCATAAACTTTCTTGAAAACTAGCAAACTTCTTTCTCAGTCATCAAACAATTTCAATTCATCTTATTTTCAGGAAGGGTCTATGTCAGAGCTTTGATTTAGCAAACTCCACATACTCAACTATCATATAGTCTTCTACAATTGCTAACACTCACGCAATACTAATGGTTATGGAGTTTTAATCGGACACTGAGAAAGATAGTGGCTTATAATGTTGCCTCCCAACGTATTCACCTTTGGGTGATGTCAACAATAATAGTTCATGCTAACTTACATCCAATTGGATATATATATCAGGATCTTCCCAACACGAGGTGCTTGCCAAAGGATAAAGTGAAAAAGGGAAAGGTGAAGATCACCTTGACTCTTGCATAAAGTAAAAGAAATAAAGTAAAAGATAGGCCCTTCGCAGAGGGAAGCAAAGGTTGTCAAGCGCTTTTAGGGTTGGATGCACAAAATCTTAATGCAAAAGAACGTCACTTTATATTGCCACTTGTATATGGACCTTTCTTATGCAGTCCGTCACTTTTATTGCTTCCATAACAAGATCGTATAAAGCTTATTTTCTTCACACTAATAGATCATACATATTTAGAGAGCAATTTTTATTGCTTGCACTGATGACAACTTACTTGAAGGATCTTACTCAATCCAAAGGTAGGTATGGTGGACTCTCATGGCAAAAATGGGTTTAAGGATATTTGGAAGCACAAGTAGTATCTCTACTTGGTGCAAGGAATTTTGGCTAGCATGAGGGGGAAAGGCAAGCTCAACATGTTTGAATGATCCATGACAATATACTTTAACTGAGATGTGAGAAAACATAACCCATTACATTGTCTTCCTTGTCCAACATCAACTCTTTAGCATGTCATACTTAATGAGTGCTCACAATTATAAAAGATGTCTAGGATAGTATATTTATATGTGAAATATCTCTTCCTTCAATATTCTTTCATGAATTTTTCAAATGACCAATACAGTGCTTGCTAACCTTCAATAAATTTACAACCTCTACTTCTTAGATGTGAAGTCATTACTCCCCATGGGATAAGCAAATGAGACATATATAATTTCAGATTTATGACATTCAACTCATTCAACCATTTACTCATAGAATATAAGTGAAGCACACGAGTAAATGATAAACTACTCCAAAAAGATATAAGTGAAGATCAATGAGTAGCTAAATAATTATGTAACTATGTGAAGACTCTCTCTCATTAAAGAATTTCAGATCTTGGTATTGTATTCAGCAAGCAAAATAAAATGGCATTGCAAGGATAGCACAACTCATGTGAAGAAGCAAAAACTTAGGCTCAACCGATACTAACCGATAGTTGTTGAAGAAGAAAGGTGGGATGCCCCATAAGCTTAGATGCTTGAGACTTCTTGAAATATTATCTTGGGGTGCCTTGGGCATCCCCAAGCTTGAACTTTTGTGTCTCCTTAATTCCTCTCATATCATGGTTTCTCTTTTTATCAAAAGCTTCATCCACACCAAACTCAACAAGAACTCGTGAGATAGGTTAGTATAAACCAATGCAAAACCTTATCATTTTCTACTGTAACAAATCACTAAAATTATTATTCAACATTTCATACTAAATGTCTCTGCATATTTAATACTCCTATCCTCAAATAGAATCATTAAACAAGCAAACATAAGCAAACAATGCAAACATAACAGCAATCTGCCAAAACAGTACAGTCTGTAAAAAATGCAAGAGTATCAATACTTCCCTAACTCCAAAAATTATGAGAAAAGTACTAAGCTGTAGAAGATTTATAAGATCTCATTATGCAAAAAATTTCAACATTATATCATGGTCTGACTTTTCTAGGGAATTTTTGCAACAGCGGTAAACTTTCTGTTTTCAAACAGCAACATGTATACTAGCAAAATAAGCATGGTAAAGGCTATACTTGACATTTTTATTGAACTAAAGATGCAAAACATTATTCTAAATAACAGAAAGCAAATACTAACAAAATAAAATGACGCTCCAAGCAAAACACATATCATGTGGTGAATAAAAATATAGCTCCAAGTAAAGTTACCGATGAACGAAGACGAAAGAGGGGATGCCATCCGGGGCATCCCCAAGCTTAGGATTTTGGCTATTATTGAATATTATATTGGGGGGCCTTGGGCATCCCCAAGCTTAGGCTCTTGCACTCCTTATTCCATAGTCCATCGAATATTTACCCAAAACTTGAAAACTTCACAACACAAAACTCAACAGAAAACTCGTAAGCTCCGTTAGTATAAGAAAATAAAACCACCACTTAGGTACTGTAGTGAAGTCATTCTAAATTCATATTGGTGTAATATATACTGTATTACAACTTATATATGGTTCATATCACTTAATACTAGCCATAGATGCATCAAAATAAGCAAACAACACACAGAAAACATAATCTGTCAAAAACAGAACAGTCTGTAGTAATCTGTATCAAACTTATACTTCTGGAACTCCAAAAATTCTAAAAAATTAGGAAGTCCTAAGAAATTTGTGTACCAATCTATATAAAAGAGGATCATATCATAATCACGTTTCTGTCAATTAACAAAACTAATTTACTGGGTGCAAAAGTTTCTGATTCTCAGCAGGATCAACACAACTATCACAGTAAGCTATCCTAAAGGTCTTACTTGGCACTTTATTGAAACAAAAGCTATAAAACATAATTATTACAGTAGCATAATCATGTGGACACACAAAAACAGTAAGGATAGATATTGGGTTGTCTCCCAACAAGCGCTTTTCTTTAATGCCTTTCTTAGCTAGGCATGATGATGACAATGATGCTCACCTAAAAGATAAGAATTGAAACAAGCATCATGAAGCATATGACTAGCACATTTAAGTCTAACCCACTTACTATGCATAGGGATTTTGTGAGCAAACAACTTATGGGAACAATAATCAACTAGCATAGGAAGGTAAAACAAGCATAGCTTCAAGATTTTCAACACATAGAGAGGAAACTTGACATTATTGCAATTCCTACTAGCATATATTCCTCCCTCATAATAATTTTCAGTAGCATCATGAATGAATTCAACAATATAACCAGCACCTAAAGCATTCTTTTCATGATCTATAAGCATAGAAAATTTACTACTCTCCACATAAGCAAAATTCTTCTCATTCGGAATAGTGGGAGTATCATAAGAGACTTGAACACTAAAAATTGTTTCCACATTAAAAGAGTAATGTTCAGAAAAAGGGTAATCATAATCATGACAAGTTTTATAAATATAATCATCACTACTTTTTATAGCATAAGTTTCATCACAATAATCATCATAAGTAGCAACTTCGTTCTCATCATAATCGATTGAAACCTCTTCCAAGGTAGTGGAATCATCACTAAATAAAGTTGACACTCTTCCAAATCCACTTTCATATTCATCACAATAAGATTCAACATCCTCCAAGATAGTGGGATCACTACTTCCTAAATTTGACACTCTTCCAAACCCACTTTCATCAATATAATCATCATAGGTAAGAGGCATGCTATCATCATAACAACTTTGCATATCAAAACTTGGGAGGCAAAAAATATCATCTTCATTAAACGAAGCATCCCCAAGCTTGGGACAAACATTAATTTCAGCAAATATATTCTCAAATATGTCATCCTCATCAAACATAGCTTCCCCAAGCTTGGGCCTTTTCATATCATAAGCATAATCACTCTCATCATTAATAGTATGGATAGCACCAATAGTATAGCAATTATCATCATCACAATGAGTAGTAGGAGCAACATCATTCGAGAGAGATACCTTTTTACCTTTGTTGCTCCTTCTTTTCCTTTTCACATTATGTGTGGGTTCAACCTTCTTCTTTGAGCTCCTTATAGATGAGATTGGTTGAATAGAAAGCTCCTCCTCGTTACCTGATTCATCATAAGAAATAATAGGAGGAGATTGGGAAGTCTCTTCCCTTTCATTAGTATTCTCTTCATCTTCTAATTGCTTTCTTTTCTTTAGGTAATTGGCAATATAAGGATTTTCAACGCAATTCACTGCACAATACAAATAAATCTTCTCTAGATCAAAATCAAGACATCTATCAAGATTAAATTTTGGAATACCCTCAGTTATACGTTTCATTTCTTCATACCCCAAAAGAATACTAAGCTCTTTATGATGCTCAAGGGTAATCAAGTTATCACAAATTTTGGACACCATTCGGTCATGAAACAATTTGCATTGGAGATTTAAATGAACACGTTCATTGCAAAGTTCACAAGGAGAAAGAAAAATATTGAATCTTTCAGCACAATCATCAAGACTTTCTTGCAAACCTTTAGTTTCTAAATACTTATGCCTCTTGCAATATCTATTTTCCCTATTTGGTGTGTACTTGCAAACCGATCTACTCCACAAAAATCGAATGCTTATAAGAGATATTTTCATCATAACTAGTGCAATCATCATTAGTACTATGGATATTCAAAGAGTTCATACTAACAACATTGCAATCATGCTCATCATTCAAAGATTTAGTATCAAACATTCTATAGATTTCTTCTTCTAGCACTTGAGCACAATTTTCCTTTTCATCAAACTCATGAAAGATATTAAAAAGATGAAGCGTATGAGACAAACTTAACTCCATTTTTTTGTAGTTTTCTTTTATAAACTAAACCAGTGATAAAACAAGAAACAAAAAGATTCGATTGCAAGATCTAAAGATATACCTTCAAGCACTCACCTCCCCGGCAACGGCGCAAGAAAAGAGCTTAGTTGACGGCGTGTGAGTGCCGCTTACCTAGCCTCCCCGGCAACGGTGCCAGAAAAGAGCTTGATGTCTACTACGCAACCTTCTTCTTGTAGACGTTGTTGGGCCTCCAAGTGTAGAGGTTTGTAGAACAGTAGCAAACTTCCCTCAAGTGGATGACCTAAGGTTTATCAATCCGTGGGAGGCGTAGGATGAAGATTGTCTCTCTCAAACAACCCTGCAACCAAATAACAAAGAGTCTCTTGTGTCCCCAACACACCCAATACAATGGTAAATTGTATAGGTGCACTAGTTCGGCGAAGAGATGGTGATACAAGTGCAATATGGATGGTAGATATAGGTTTTTGTAATCTGAAAATATAAAAACAGCAAGGTAACTAATGATAAAAGTGAGCGTAAACGGTATTGCAATGGTGGGAAACAAGGCATAGGGTTCATACTTTCACTAGTGCAAGTTCTCTCAATAATAATAACATAATTGGATCATATAGCTATCTCTCAACATGCAACAAAGAGTCACTCCAAAACCACTAATAGCGGAGAACAAACAAAGAGATTATGGTAGGGTACGAAACCACCTCAAAGTTATCCTTTATGTTCTATCTATTCAAGAGTCCATAGTATAATAACATGAAGCTATTCTTTCCGTTCAATCTATCATAGAGTTCGTACTAGAATAACATCTTAAGACACAAATCAATCAAAACCCTAATGTCACCTAGATACTCCATTGTCACCTCAAGTATCCGTGGGCATGATTATACGATATGCATCACACAATCTCAAATTCATCTATTCAACCAACACAAAGTACTTCAAAGAGTGCCCCAAAGTTTCTACCAGAGAGTCAAGACAAAAACGTGTGCCAACCCCTATGCATAGGTTCATGGGCGGAACCCGCAAGTTGATCACCAAAACATACATCAAGTGGATCACGTGATATCCCATTGTCACCACAGATAAGCACGGCAAGACATACATCAAGTGTTCTCAAATCCTTAAAGACTCAATCCGACAAGACAACTTCAAAGGGAAAACTCAATTCATCACAAGAGAGTAGAGGGGGAGAAACATCATAAGATCCAACTATAATAGCAAAGCTCGCGATACATCAAGATCGTGCCATAGAGAGAACACGAGAGAGAGAGAGATCAAACACATAGCTACTGGTACATACCCTCAGCCCCGAGGGTGAACTACTCCCTCCTCGTCATGGATAGCGCCGGATGATGAAGATGGCCACGGTGATGGGTTCCTCCTCAGGTGTGCCGAACGGGCTCCCGAGAGGTTTTTGGTGGCTACAGAGGCTTGCGACGGCGGAACTCCCGATCTATCTTTGTCTTTGATGTTTTTAGGGTACGTGGACTTATATAGGCGAAAGAAGTCGGTCGGGGGAGCCTCGAGGGGCCCAAGAAACAGGGGGCGCGCCCAAAGGGGTGGGCGCACCCTCCTACCTTCTGGCTTCCTCGAACCTTCCCTGGCTTGAACTCCAAGTCTCCCGGATCATATCCTTTCCAAAAATCACGCTCCAGAAGGTTTCATTCCGTTTGGACTCCGTTTGATATTCCTTTTCTTCGAAATACTGAAACATGCAATAAAACAACAATATGGGCTGGGACTCCGGTTAGTAGGTTAGTCCCAAAAGTAATATAAAAGTGTATAATAAAGCCCGTAAACATCCAAAATAGATAATAAAATAGCGTGAATGCTTCATAAATTATAGATATGTTGGAGACGTATCAGGATCCAAGCTTGTGTGTCTCCAGGGCATCGTCAGGAATAGTCTTGTACATGTTGGCCATGGAGTTGTGATCCTTACTAGGCTTGGCATATACATCAGTGTCATTCTCCTCTTCCTTTGGGGCATTGATCAACTCGGCCCATTCTGAGATGGTTGATTGATACTTTGTTCCTTCAGTCATCCAGACAATCTTTCCATCAGGGTAGAAGTGAGCAGTGGAATAAAATTGCATGATCATCTCATCGTTCCACTTAGTCAACTTATGACCAACAAACTTGTCAACATTATTCATTTTGAAGCTCTCATGCACACGTGGGAAATAGTCCTCATTGTCATCAATTTATTTCCAGTCAACTGACTTCATATCACAGACAATGGGCTTCTTGTCCAACAAGACTATCTCATAGAAATCCGGATGTTCCTTTGTGTGAAAGTGATAGTTCGCAGCAGTTCTTCTCCTAGTGGCATAGGGATCAGTCTTTCTCCAAAGTCTCAGACCTGCATCCTTTTTTAGCTTCATATTTTTTGCCACAGGATGATCATCACTGATGATCATCACTATGATCTGGAATCTTGGGCTTCAGTTTTCTGACCACTAGTGGTTCTTCTTCTTCTTGAGCTTCAGGCATTGGGGCCTTATTCTTTTCAGCAGCAGGGATGTTCCTGGTAGATCTCATTGGTGCAGATGGTTTGGGGGCTTGAGCTTGGGCTGGAGGCTTGGGGCAGTCTTGGGCTTAGATGGAGCAGCCCCAATCCTTATGGCATCCCCCATAAGCTCCAGAGTCTTTGCAGGAGGTGCAACAGGCTCTTCCTCCTCCTCTTCTTCATCAGAATCTCTCATCATAAAAGGTTTGCCAATGACTCTGGCAATGGTATTTCTGACTCTCTCCTTCCTCTTCTTTCCTCCAGTAGCCTCTTCCTCTCTTGGTTCAAGAGTAAACTCCATGGTTTCTTGAGTTGAGGCTCTGGCTTTTGACATTGGAGCTATCCTAGGTGGAGCTTTCTTCTGCATTCCAGGCTTTGTGGCAGTAGTAGCAGCATACTCCTTCTTGAGTACTTTCTTCTTGGAGGTCACTTCCTCCTCAACAACATAATCTTCATCCTCAGATTCAGATGTTCTTTTCTTTCTTGTCCTGGTGGCTGCCTTAGGCAAGTTGTTGGGAGTGCTTCTGCTCTCCTCATCATAACTTCTTGAGGGACTAGTGCCCTCACCGAGGTTAACCTGCTTTTCAGACTTGTTCTGGCTATCACTTCCCTCTGACATTGGTGAAACTGACCTTGTGAATAGTTGGGTATAGATAGAGTGGATGAGCATCACAAAGTACAGCTTATTTTCCAAAAATATTGAGACAAAAACTTAATATTAGTTTTCACGTAAAGCATTTCGCTATTGATTTGATGACTCGGTGACACCAAGCAAGATATGAGTCTAAACACACAGCCCAATCGACCAAATATAGTTCGGTGACTTCGAGATGCTAGGGTTTCACAGAGAAAGTGATTTCGGTCGCACCGATCAGTACACTTTGGTCAGACCGAGTTGTACTTGTGCAATGGCCAGGGCCAATCGGTGTGACCGAGATCCTCAGATCGGTCGGTCCGAGATGAGTTTGGCGGAAATCTAACCCTAAGTTTTTGCATCAAATCTATTCTAAGGAATTCTTTTGGTGGATAGATCAATCTCATACGTGGGAAGAACATAGGCATTATACTTTGTGCAAGAATCGGAGTTATGGAAAGCACAAAGGGTCAAATTTGTACCTTAACTTGGCGGCAGACTTGCTACGGTGGCAATGGCGGTGAGGATTTCGTTGACGGCGGCGGAGACCAGCGGCAGGGGGTCACTATTGGGGAACGTGGCAGAAATTCAAAATTTTCTACGCATCACCAAGATCAATCTATGGAGATACTAGCAACGGGAGAGAGGGGAGTGCATCTTCATACCCTTGAAGATCGCGATGCGAAGCGCTACAAGAATGCGGTCGGTGGAGTCGCTCACGGTTTATCTGATCACGGCCGATCCGATCTAAGCACCAAGAACGGTGCCTCCGCTGCTCAACACACGTGCAGCCGGTGACGCCTCCCGTGCCTTGATCCAGCAAGGAGAGAGGAGAGGTTGGGGAAGACTCCCCAAAGAAGAAGACAACGGCGTGGAGGTGATGGAGGAGCGTGGCACTCCAACAGGGCTTCGCCAAGCACTCCGAGAGATGAGGAGGGAGAGGGGTAGGGATGCGCGAGGAGAGAGGAAAACTCGTGTGCTTGGCAGCCCCAAAACCCCCACTATATATAGGGGAAGGAGAGAGGGGGCCAGCCCCCTCCAGATCCCATCTAGAGGGGAGGGGCGGCGGCCAGGAGGGGAGGCTTGCCCCCCAAGCAGGGGGGCGCCTCCCCTAGGGTTTTCAACCCTAGGGGCCTTGGGCCCTTGGGGAGGGGCGCTGTCGGTGTCAAAACCGGCGGATCTCGGGTAGGGGGTCCTGAACTGTGCGTCTAGGCGGATGGTAACAGGAGACGAGGGACACAATGTTTTTACCTGTGTTCAGCCCTCTCGATGGAGGTAATACCCTACGCCCCGCTTGATTAATATTGATGATATGGGTAGTACAAGAGTAGATCTACCACGAGATCAAGGAGGCTAAACCCTAGAAGCTAGCCTATGGTATGATTGTTGAGATGTAATGTTGTGTCCTACGGACTAAAGCCCTCCGGTTTATATAGACACCGGAGAGGCTAGGGTTACACAGTCGGTTACAATGGTAGGAGATCTACATATCCGTATTGCCAAGCTTGCCTTCCACGCCAAGGAAAGTACCTTCCTGGACACGAGCCGAGTCTTCAATCTTCTATCTTCGTAGTCTAGGAGTCCGCGGATATTGATAGTCCGGCTATCCGGACACCCCCTAGTCCAGGACTCCCTTAGTAGCCCCTGAACCAGTCTTCAATGACGATAAGTCCGGCGTGCACAATGTTCGGCATTGCAAGGCGGGTTCCTCCCTTGAATAATCCGGAGAAAATAATGAACACCAGGATAGTGTCCGGCTCTGCAAAATAAATTCCACATTCCAACGTAGAGAGAATAAAATATACACTTAACTCAATCTGCTGACGTATTATACGGCGTGACATCACACCGCAGCCAAGCCCTTGTTTGGATCGTTTTCATTATTCCGCCAAAGACGCTTAGCGGCGCGCTTCCTTGGCACGCCCCGTCAAGCGCGAGATCGTGTTCCCTTATTCCGGATTCTCATCAATACGTGCGTGGGTAACCCAACCGCGCCATTGATGGGGGCGCTTGGGAGATAAGCGAGTTTTACCGGGCCGGTGAGGGACGCATAGTTTTGTCCGCCTATATATAAGGGATAAGGATTTACCTTCTCACCTACGCTTTCTTCCTCCTTTGCTCATCTATCCCTGCGAACCCAAGCTCCAACGCCCGAGCTCGCGTTTTTCGCCTCGACCCTTCTCCGAACATGTCCGGAGGGGGAGGCAAATGGATGGCTTCCACCGCCAAGGAGGAGGACATCACCAAGCTGCGCGACGCCAGATACCTTTCCGGAGACATCGCGCATCGGCTGCCCAACGCGGGGCAGCTCGTTGCTACCCTGGACCTCATGAGAGGGTTGTTTTCCTTCCCCACTTCCTCCGCTGGATGGGCTTTCCGCCCATCCATTCGTCCGGGATCATGTTTTACTACGGCCTAGATTTCCACGATCCGCGCCAACTTCGCCCTCAACATCTCGGCATTTAACGTCGTGTGCGAGGCCTTTCTCGCATTCGCCCCACTTCGCTCAGGCTCAAGACCTTCAACGCTGTCAAGGTTGTGAAGGGACGCAAGCGAATGCAGAGGCGCCATGTTGGGCAGCCGCCTAACGCCCCTTGGCTAGAAGGGACCTTCGTGGACTCCGTCAAGGGGTGGCAATCGGGTGGTTCTATATCACCGAGCCGCAAGCCCACATGGGCGGCGGCCCCGAATTTAGATCTGGAATCCTCACGCAGCTCACCTCCGGAAAGAGAAGGGCTTGCGGTGGGGTGATCCGTGGAGGTGACGGGACTTGAGCTCAGATCAAGAAGCCGGTGAGCAATGGGCTCCGCTCGTCGATGTGGTCCAGTCATGCTCCTCCGTGATTCTCCTATGCCAAGAAAGGGCATTTAATCTGTGGAGTTTAATCCTAACAGACCAGACGTTTTGCGGGCTCTTCGATACAACGCATTTAAGGTGCCTCGAGGGTGCTGTTTAAGAGCGCCGATGCGCCAAGATCCGCGATCAAGACCGCGGATTCAGCTTGCAGTCTCCGACTGACGGGGTAAGTGATTCGACCCCATTATGGGACACTTGTAATAATTAGATTGACTCTAGCGAGGTTTTTAATCTGCCTCTTCCTTTGACAGGAATGGATGGAGAAGGCCGAGCTGCTCATCAGCCCGGCTCCCATGCCAGAAGAACCAGTGGATGCCCATTTAGCAAGGCTGCTGGTTCCGGCACCGTATGTGGTGCCGGAGAAGAAGGCCAAGAAGGTGGCCGCGGGGACTCGAAAGAGTTCCCGCAATCAAGCGTCTGAGGACGACGACGAGGACTCCTCCCCCGAAGACGAGGAGGAGGAGGAGGAGTACTCTCTCCGGAGGAGGAGAGAAGAAGAGAAGGCCTCCCAATCGGGCGGCCAAGGGTCCAAGAGGGGAGAACTATCCTCGGATAGTTTCGCCAACATCAATGTTGGCGAGGAAGAGTGGCCTCAAGGGCCCGGCGTGCGGCAAGATCGTAAGTATCCGGATCATTCATATGCCGTATATTGTATGTCATGTAGTGTCCTTCTAATGTCGCATTGTTCCTTTAGTCCAGCCGGTGACGACTTTCCCGACTCGATGAGCGGGTCGTTGGCGCCGTCGGATGTAAATTCCATCCCGATCGCTTACCCCACGCGCCGAGGACGACGAGGCGGAATCCTGGGGGCGCGCCAGAGGAGGCCCCGGAGGCGCCGTCGAGCAGCCCGGACTTTGTGCGGACTCTACTCCGAACCCGTAGTGGTTCCAGAGTCCGGCAAGCAGCCCTCGAAGAGGGCAGATCGTGACGCCGGCGGCCTCCGCCCAACCGGAGGCACGGACACTTCTTGAGGCGCCAAAGGCGCCCATCGAGAAGAACACCGCACTCTCATGAGTGCGGTGATTGAGAAGGTCCACTCGCGAAAGGCGGGCTGACCGAAGCTCGCAACAGCCTTCTAACAGGCTTTGAGGTAAGAAGGTTAAAATTAAGTAATATAATACCGCATAGACAAGAGTTTCGATGCTTAGTCCTGTGTTGGAAAGAAAAGCCGGACTAAGGATCTAACAAGATATACGCAGGTTGTTAAAAAATATGTCGATATGGGTTTGCAGGTTGCATTGTTGACCTCTGCCGCGTTAACAATGGAGGTCGAGGCGCCAAGAAAGATCTTGAGCGGTCGGAGCAAGAGCTCGCCAAGCGAAGAGGCAGCTCAAGGAAAAAGAAGGTGAATAACACCACCTTAAATATGTACCTTCTGTAAAAGGGTTTTGGTTGCAAACAAGATTAACAAGGATAATATATGTAATGCAGGGCCACTAACGAGGTGGCGGCCTCAAGGATGCCGTGTCCGTGGCCGAACGCAATGCGCCAGAGAACAGATCGAGCGAGAAAAGCAAGCGCGCTGGTGGCGGAAGTTCGGCAAGAGCTCCGTGCTCTCATGAAAAAACATGAGAGTTTGGAGCGTGACTCAAGACTCGAGAGTCCGAGCTTGCCTCGCTCTTGATAGGGCCGAAGTCCGCCAAGGCCGAGGCCCGTAAGGCCCATACGGAAATAGAGGACATGAAGAAGATAGCGGCGGGTAAGGCGTTTTCATGCAGAGCAAGCATGTTAATGTAAATTACGGATACTTACCCAATTCGAGCTCTCCAGGGCATTTGCAGATCTGCCGCGAAGTGCGTCGATCCCGCCGCATTCTATCATGGCGAGGAGGGAGCTCAACGGAGAAGGTCTTCGGTCTCAAGACGCCGAGGCCGCCATCCGGTGCCCCCAAGCGACCAAATGAAGCAATGGTCGAACTCCTAAGGTAGCCGAGGAGGCCATGAAGGGCCTCACAGTCCGGCCAGGCTGGGCAGCCATGCCTGTGATATCCTCGCTTATTAGGGATGATAGACTACTCATATCAATAAGGAATTCCTTCTTTTCCGGAGCCCATTCGACGTAACTCCAAAGTTAAGCGTGCTCACTTGGAGTAGTCTCAGATGGGTGACCGAATCGAAGTTGCTCCGGTGCGCATGAGTGAGGACAAAGTGCGAGAAAAGACTAGTATTGATCTGTGGGGCCGCCTAGATCCCGCCAGAGTAACGACCACCGGCGGTGTGTCCGGGCGTTACAAGTTGGTATCGAGCCGACCCTCGCGGTTACACGGATGGTTGCGACAGGTCTTGCGGTCATGTTGTTCATGACGCTTGTGACCCGTCAGGGCACGGCATGGCACATGTACGGGACCGATGCATGAGCGGTTGTGCCAAGAGGGAACGTTTCGTGGCCCGACGAGGACGTCGGTTCCTCCGAGTGTGGGTGTATGTGATATCCTCGCTTATTAGGGATGATAGACTACTCATATCAATAAGGAATTCCTTCTTTTCCGGAGCCCATTCGACGTAACTCCAAAGTTAAGCGTGCTCAGCTTGGAGTAGTCTCAGATGGGTGACCGACCGAAGTTGCTCCGGTGCGCATGAGTGAGGACAAAGTGCGCAGAAAAGACTAGTATTGATCTGTGGGGCGCTCTAGATCCCGCCAGAGTAACGACCACCGGCGGGTGTGTCCGGGCGTTACTGACTGGCAGCTACTTTGGCCTAGTGCAGCGGCTAGTGGATGCATGCCCAGTGGATGTGATCAAACGCTCACCGCATTGAAGGCGCTTCGTCGGGCCCTTGCCCGCATAAAGGTGCAATGGGGCAAGCCGGGCGCGAGAAGCTTCTCATGGATCCGCCGCCACGGCAAGGAGCATCGCACGCCGAGCGATATTATAAAGTTTTCTGAAGGGAGCCCGCGATATTGCGGATGAATGCCCCTTAATGTAATCCTTGAGTGAACTTGATGTATATTTATCCCGTTGCTGAGAATTTCGCTTATATGCGCCATGAGCAACGCTTTGTTGAATTTAAAATATTGCCTTCATCGGCCGCTTTGTGAAATCGAGAGATGGCAAGTCGTTATTTTCAAATTTCAAGCCACGAGTCTTTGGGGTGATCGGTGATAAACTTGAGCACTCTTGTTCCCATCTTTGGGTCCATCTAGGAGGCGCCAACACGACAAACAAGGCGACCGGACTTATAGTGCTTGAACACTCTCACTTAGCCATAGAATTCTATAATTTTAAATTTCGTGAAGCCCCGGTATTCGAAGACCGAATCGGCGCTATCCACGCCTTCGCTTGACATCATCCTAACTTCGCTCAAGCGGCATGAGCCTCTAAGGACCCGAAGAACCTCTCGAACAGCGACCGGTCTCTCGCCTATCATGCCGCGGTTTAGCTTTCCATCGAGGCGTTAACCCGGCTCAACCGGGCGCAATCGCAGTGGTTCTCCAGTCTACCTTAGCCGACGGAACGGAACGTAAGGTACCAAAACATGGGAGCCGCAAACCCAACTATTGACCCAAGACATGATTCGAGCTGATTCATATAATGCTATAAGTTCGGGGTGCCGCACTTGTGAAAGTGTTCGGACTTAATCACACCATAATCTGGGGAACAGAAGCCCCTGGTGTATTCGGCCGTACCAAAGTATACGGGTGCAAGATGTCATATAATGAGCATTTGTAAAGGGTAACACAATTGCCATGAAAAGGTAATGAACTTACAAAAAAGGAAGTGATGCGTTATTTATGAAGTAAGGTCTGCTAATAAAGCGGACTGATACAAATAGTGCAGTAAGCAAGGCATTTGGACTAATTTGACATGTCCCCCTTCGGGGATGAGCTGCAGACTTGGTGTATGTAATCGAATTAAGTGCTCGTAATGGAGACCACATGAGAGTTCGTCGCAGCCTTCTTTGATCCCTGACTATTGTGTCGTGAGTTCGGCAAGTTCGCCGTCGGACAGGGCTTCTGTTTAGTGGAATCCTGTATATATATAAAAAAGGAAGAAAAGATAAAAAGGAAAATCAAGGAGGGCGCTAGCACCAGCCCCTGGTGTGGTCGAGCCGCACTCTTTAATCCTTGTGGTTAAGCCCCTCCCCTGCGCCCATGGTATCTCCAAAGGGTAATGATGTACGCGGAGTGTTATTCTAGTGATCATGCGCGGACGGGGGTCGGGGCCACATTGCTACGCGTGCTCTGATCGCGCCAGGTGGTCTTGGTTGTTGTTGCTCCGGGCGCGTTTTAATGTGTCCGGCTTTTTAATTGCCGGACTAGAGAATTGCCGTAGAAGGCTGTTTCACGTATTCGCCATGAGAGTCAGCCAGATGTTCCTCCGCTCGAGGGAGCGCCCGTATTCCCATTGACCGTAATGACTCCACGAGGGCCGGCATCTTGAGCTTTAGGTATGCATAATGCGGCACCGCGTTGAATTTTGCGAACGCGTTCGTCCGAGCAGGCATGATAGCCGCCACGAACGGGACTATATCAAGATTCACTCTTCGCTTCGAAGTTATCCGGGATCCAAGACCACTTCCAGCAGACAGAGCCTGACAGCTTGGCTTCCACTCTGGGATGACACCTTTAAAGGTTGTCTTAGTAGGTTTGATCCTCGATGGGTCTATGCCCATTTTGCACATCGTGTCCCGATAAAGCAGTTCAAAGCCGCCGCCGCCCATCGGACTCTTGTGAGGTGAAATCCATTGACGATTGGGTCTAGGACCAATGCGCGAATCCGCCATGGCGTATGCTAGTCGGGTGGTCTCGTCGATCAAAAGTGATCGGACAGAGGACCATGGATTGAACTTGGGCGATCGCTCCATCGCATAGAAGTCCCGTGAGTGCGCGCTTCCTCTCCCTCTTGGGTATATGGGTCGATAAATCATATTCACCGTCCGCACTTGCGGGGAAACCCTTCGTCCTCTATTGTTCGGGCGGCCGGGTCTCTTCCTCGTCGTCGCTATTTAGCCCCTTGTCATTGTGTTCGCAATTAACTTGCCACCGCTGAACACCCAACAATCTCTATTGATGTGATTAGCTAGCTTTTGGGGTGCCATGTATCCGCATGAGCGGTCGAGTATTCTCGTCCAGATTGGGCGGCCCGGGTTGTTCTTTTAAATGGCTTCTTCCGCTGACGGGTTTGGAGCCTCGAATCCGGCATTGACCGTCAGATCCTCTTTGTCGCCGCCGTTAGTACGACGCTTGTTTTGATTCGACGTGACTGCCGTGATTGTCCTTGGTGTCCGGATCGCCGAATTTTTGCGGAGATTATTGCTGCGGGCTAGCTACTATCCTCTCCCGCGCAAAAGCGGTCATTAACGGCGTGAGGGCTGCCATGGATTTCGCTTCTCCGCCCCTGTGTCGGGCTAGCCATTCGTCCCGGATGTTGTGTTTGAAGGCTGCAAGGGCCTCCGCATCCGGACAATGACAATTTGATTTTTCTTCGTCAAGAACCGTGTCTGTAATCGTTCGCCGATTCATCCGCTGCTGAATAATGTGGCTTAGGTCATCGGCGTCGGTGGTCGCACGATGTACCTTGGAAGTTATCAAGGAACGCGCCTCCGTGTCTTCCCAACACCCAATCGACTCTGCGGGCAGGCTGTTAAGCCAATGCCGAGCTGGTCCTTTAAGCTTGAGGGAGATATTTGATGGCGTGCGATCGTCGCCACGGGCCATATGGATGTGGCGAAGATAATCTTCGATCCACACCGCGGGTCTGCTGTACCATCGTAAGATTCGATGTTCACGGGTTTGAACCCTTCGGGATCGGCGATCCATTACTTCATCGCGAAGCATAACAGTGTCGGCGCCCTGATTGAGCAATATCGTGGACGCAGCTCGAGGGAGCGCTGTCTGCATGTGTTCGGCTCGGCGGTGTTATGTCCGCGTGACGGTATTCGCTCGTGGGTCGAGGGCGCCCACGTGATCCATAGATGGATCTCGATTGTCTTGCTTTGTCCTCCAAGATGTCTCGCAAGTCCGCTGCGTTCCTTTTGGCTTCAGACTCTGGATCGATGTCGGGTACGGTCTTGGCTGGGCCTTGAATGCCTCTCTGCCGAGACCACGGGCGGTCGGTCACCATGTCATGCGCCGGTGATAAAGGTATGTATGCTTCCTCCTCTAATCGGGGAGCAGCTTGCGTCTTGGGTAACTTTTGGAGGGAGTTCGAGTTTATACTCTTCGCCACGCGAGGACCTCGGTCCATCGATCGGCTAGCAGATCTTGATCAGCTTGAAGCTGTTGCTGCTTTTTCTTTAGGCTATTTGCCGTGGCTATGAGCCTGCGCCTGAAGCGCTCTTGTTCGACGGGATCCTCGGGTATGACGAATTCATCATCGTTGAGGCTCGCTTCGTCTTCGGAGGGAGGCATATAGTTATCGTCCTCAACCCCTTTGTCTGCCGCCCTGTCGTGAGGGCTTGCTTCTACGTCCTCCTGCGCTGAGTCTTGCAAGAGGGTATCGTCTTCGGCACTCTCCGGAGTGTTATTGTCTCTCGTGCCGGATTCTCCATTCTTGTTGTGGCGGGGTTTAGAGCGGCGCCGCTGACGTCGGCGTTTAGGCTGCTTCTTCAAAGAATCTTCCTCCGCTGCTTTTTCTGAAGGAAATATGCCCTAGAGGCAATAATAAAGTTATTATTTATTTCCTTATTTCATGATAAATGTTTATCATTCATGCTAGAATTGTATCAACCGGAAACATGATACATGTGTGAATGAATAGACAAAACAATATGTCACTAGTATGCCTCTACTAGACTAGCTTGTTAATCAAAGATGGTTATGTTTCCTGACCATGAACAAAGAGTTGTTATTTGATTAACGAGGTCACATCGTTAGTAGAATGATCTGATTGACATGACCCATTCCCTTAGCTTAGCACACGATCGCTGAGTATGTTGCTACCGCTTTTATCCATGACATATACATGTTCCCGTAACTATGAGATTATGCAACTCCGCCATCGGAGGAACACTTTGGTGCTACCAAACGTCACAACGAATCGGGTGATTATAAAGGAGTACTACAGTGTCTCCAAAGGCGTATGTTGGGTTGGCGATTTCGAGATTAGGTTTTGTCACTCCGATTGTTGGAGAGGTATCTCGGGCCCTCTCGGTAATGCACATCACTGAAGCCTTGCAAGCACTACAACTAATGAGTTAGTTGTGAGATGATGTATTACGGAACGAGTAAAGAGACTTGCCAAGAACGAGATTGAACTAGGTATTGATACCGACGATCGAATCTCGGGCAAGTAACATACCGATGACAAAGGAACAACGATGTTGTTATGCGGTCCGACCGACAAAGATCTTCGTAGAATATGTAGGAACCAATATGGGCATCCACGCCCCGCTATTGGTTATTGACCGTGAATAGTTCTAGGTATCGTCTACATTGTTCTCGAACCGTAGGGTCCGCACGCTTAAGGTTTCGATGATGCTTATTATGAGTTTATGTATTTTGATGTACCAAGAAGTTCGAGTCCCTGATGTGATCACGGACATGACGAGGAGTCTCAAATGGTCGAGACATAAAGATTGATATATTGGAAGCCTATGTTTGGAGTTCGAATGGTTCCGGCGAAAACAGAATTTACCGAGTACCGGAGGTTACTGGAACCCCGGGGTAAATGGGCCTCGGAGGGCCTCGAGGAGAAGAGGAGGGCCGGCCAGGGGTGGCCGCGCCTCTCCCCCAAATCGAATAGGACAGGAGGGGGCGCCTCTCCTCTTCCCTCTCCCCCAATCCTATTCCAACTAGGAAGGGGGGAGTCCTACTCCTGGGAGTAGGACTCCTCCCAAGACGCCTAGCTAGGCCGGCCGGCCTCCCCCTCCCTTCTTTATATACGGGGCAGGGGGCACCTTGAACACACAAGTTTGATCTTTAGATCGCTCCTTAGCCGTGTGCGGTGCCCCCTCCACCATATTCCACCTCGGTTATACCGTCAGCAAGCTTAGGCGAAGCCTCGCGCCGTGAAACATCAAGATCGCCACCACGCCGTCAGGTCGACGTGAAACTCTCCTCGACACTCGGCTGGATCGAGTACGAGGGACGCCATCGAGCTGTACGTGTCAAGAACTCGGGGCGCCGGAGTAACGGCGCCGGATCGGTCGGATCGCGAGGAGAACGTCGACTACTTCCTCTACGCCAGATCGCTTCGCCGGGTCTACAAGGGTATGTAGACAACACTCTCCCTCTCGTTGCTATGCATCACCATGATCTTGCGTGTGCATAGGAAAATTTTGAAATTACTACGTTCCCCTACATTTTCGCCATCCCCTTCTTTTGGGGTATCCACCATGTAGACGTCGTATGACGAGGTGGCCTTCCAGTGTCCCGTGGGCGCTGGTCCCGATCGTCTCCGGCATCATCGCCCATAGCGCCGATGTCCTCGAGTCGTAGTCTAGCATGTCGGTTAGATCCTCGATGCTGGCTACAAAGTGGGTGGTGGGTGGGCTTCAATTTCTTCGTCGTCCGAACTCCAACCGCCCCGCCATAGTCCGCCAGATTCTCCGATAGCGAGAGGTGCTTCAGAGAATTGTGATATCGCCAAAAGGCGAGTGTTGAAAGATGTCCGCAGCGGTGAATTCCATAACCGCGCCTAATCTGCTTAATTGGCGGGCGCTGGAGGCTCGGAGTCCGGCGAGGAGTCCGCACCTCGGGATCACGAAGTTTCGCAAGGACAAGATCGGTATTCGCTCCATCGCCAGATGTTGAAGCCCCGGCTGCATCTATCCACCGCCCTCGTCATGGGCAATCGGCCCGCAAGTAGTCGGGCGGATTCGAAAAGCGCCACCAAAGCACCGTCCGACAATGAGAGCTAGATCATGCCCATCGCCACAAAGGCGGCGCTGCTTGGTCAGGCTCGAGTCCGTCAAGATCAAGTCTCCGCGTCATCGGCCGTGAAGTTTAGGCTTCGAATCGACTCGACGGCCATGGGCGAAGCTTCGATCTGCTCCAGATGGCCAAGGGAATTGGCCCGCAGTGCAAAGCTGCCGAATATGAAGATCTGTCCGGGGAGAAAGGTCTCACCCTGGACAGCGTTGATGGTTAAAGATGCCATCGAGCCTATTGGTGACGGCACAGAGGAACTCTCAATGAAAGCACCAATGTCGGTGTCAAACCGTGGATCTCGGTAGGGGTCCCGAACTGTGCGTCTAGGCGGATGGTAACAGGAGACGAGGGACACAATGTTTTTACCTGTGTTCAGCCCTCTCGATGGAGGTAATACCCTACGCCCCGCTTGATTAATATTGATGATATGGGTAGTACAAGAGTAGATCTACCACGAGATCAAGGAGGCTAAACCCTAGAAGCTAGCCTATGGTATGATTGTTGAGATGTAATGTTGTGTCCTCGGACTAAAGCCCTCCGGTTTATATAGACACCGAGAGGCTAGGGTTACACAGATTCGGTTACAATTGTAGGAGATCTACATATCCAGACGCCAAGCTTGCCTTCCACGCCAAGGAAAGTACCTTCCCACACGAGCCGAGTCTTCAATCTTCTATCTTCGTAGTCTGGGAGTCCGGCGGATATTGATAGTCCGGCTATCCGGACACCCCCTAGTCCAGGACTCCCTCGGGCGCACCAGCCCACTAGGGGCTGGTTCCCTCCCATATTCATCCCATCAAGCCCCCCAGGGCAGGTGGCCCCACCGTGGTCCCAGACAATCCGATAACCCCAAAACTATTCCGTGATCAAACCGGACTTCCCATATATAAACCTTTACCTCCGGACCATTCCGAACTCCTCGTGACGCCCAGATCTCATCCGGACTCAACAATATTCGTAACCACATACAAACTTCCTTTATAACCCTAGCGCCATCGAACCTTATGTGTAGACCCTACGGGTTCGAGAATCATGCGCATATGACCGAGACAGCTCTCGGCCAATAACCAACAAATGGATCTGGATACCCATGTTGGCTCCTACATGTTCCACGATGATCTCATCGGATGAACCACGATGTCAAGGATTCAAGCAATCCCGTATGCAATTACCTTTGTCAATCGGTATGTTACTTGCCCAAGATTCGATCGTCGGTATCCCAATACCTCGTTCAATCTCGTTACCGGCAAGTCATTTTACTCATTTCGTAATGCATGATCCCGTGACTAACTACTTAGTCACATTGAGCTCATTATGATGATGCATTATCGAGTGGGCCCAGAGATACCTCTCCGTCATACGGAGTGACAAATCCCGCCTTGATTCGTACAACCCAACAGACACTTTCAAGATACCCGTAGTGCACCTTTATAGCCACCCGCTTATGTTGTGACGTTTGGTACACCCAAAGCACTCCTACGGTATCAAGGAGTTACACAATATCATGGTCTAAGGAAATGATACTTGACATTAGAAAAGCTTTAGCAAACGAACTACACGGTCTTGTCAATCACATCATTCTCCTAATGATGTGATCCCGTTATCAATGTCATCCAGTGTCCATGGTCAGGAAACCATGACCATCTGTTGATCAACGAGCTAGTCAACTAGAGGCTCACTAGGGACATGTTGTGGTCTATGTATTCACACATGTATTACGGTTTCCAATTAATACAATTATAGCATGAACAATAGACAATTATCATGAACAAGGAAATAGAATAATAACCATTTTATAATTGCCTCTAGGGCATATTTCCAACAGTCTCCCACTTGCACTAGAGTCAATAATCTAGTTCACATCATTATGTGATTGTAATGAATTCAACACCCATGGGGTTTGATCATATCTCGCCAGAGAGAGGTTATTAGTCAACGGTCCAATCTTTCAGATCCGTGTGCTTTTACAAATATCTATGTCATCTTGTAGATGCAGCTACCAGGCGCTACTTGGAGCTATTCCAAATAACTGCTCTACTATACGAATCCGGTTTACTACTCACAGTCATCCGGATTAGTGTCAAAGTTTGCATCGATGTAACCCTTTACGACGAACTCTTTTATCACCTCCATAATCAAGAAAATTCCTTAGTCCACTAGTTACTAAGGTTAAGTTTGACCGTTGTCGTGTGATCCATTCCTGGATCACTCTTGTACCCCTTGACTGACTCATGGCAAGGCACACTTCAAAAGCGGTATCAAGATAGCATACCGTAGAGCCTACGCTCACAAAGATAGGGGACGACCTTCGTCCTTTCTCTCTCTTCTGCCGTGGTTAGGTCTTGAGTCTTACTCAATACTCACACCTTATAACACAGCCAAGAACCCCTTCTTTGCTGATCTATTTTGAACTCCTTCAAAATCTTGTCACGGTATGTGTTCATTTGAAAGTACTATTAAGCGTTTTGATCTATCCTTATAGATCTTGATGCTCAATGTTCAAGTAGCTTAATCCAGGTTTTCATTGAAAAACACCTTTCAAACAACCCTATATGCTTTCCAAAAATTCTACATCATTTCCGATCAATAATATGTCAACAACATATACTCATCAGAAATTCTATAGTGCTCCCACTCACTTCTTTGGAAATACAAGTTTCTCATAAACTTTGTATAAACCCAAAATCTTTGATCATCTCATCAAAGCGTATATTCCAACTCCGAGATGCTTGCTCCTATCCTTAGAAGGATTGCTGGAGCTTTGCATACTTGTTAGCATCTTATAGGATTGACAAAACCTTCTGGTTAGTCGAGGATACAATGTTTTGACATCCTATCTGCAAGATTTCATAAATAATGCAGTAATTGCTAATATAATTTCAACAGACTCTTAGCATCGCTACGAGTGAGAAAGTCTCATCGTAGTTAACTCCTTGAACTTGTCGGAAAACATCTTAACGACAAGTCGAGCTTTCTTAATGGTGATACTTACCATCATTGTCTGTCTTCCTTTTAAAATCCATCTGTACCCAACAGCCTTTACGACCATCAAGTAGTTCTTCCAAAGTCTATACTTTGTTTTCATACATGGATCCTCTCTCGGATTTTATGGCCTCGAGCCATTTGTCGGAATCCGGGCCCACCATCGCTTCTCCATAGCTCGTAGGTTCATTGTTGTCTAGCAACATGACCTCCAAGACAAGAGTATGTACCACTCCAAAGTAGTACGCATCCTTGTCGACCTACGAGGTTTGGTAGTGACTTGATCCAAAGTTTCATGATCAGTATCATAAGCTTCCACTTCAATTGGTGTAGGCGCCACAGGAACAACTTCCTGTGCCCTGCTACACACTAGTTGAAGTGACGGTTCAATAACCTCTTCAAGTCTCCACCATCCTCCCACTCAATTCTTTCGAGAGAAACTTTTCCTCGAGAAAGGACCCATTTCTGGAAACAATCACTTTTGCTTCCGGATCTGAATTAGGAGGTATACCCAACTGTTTTTGGGTGTCCTATGAAGATGCATTTTATCCGCTTTGGGTTCGAGCTTATCAGGCAAAACTTTTCACATAAGCGTCGCAACCCCAAACTTTTGAGAAACGACAACTTAGGTTTCTCTAAACCATAGTTCATATGGTGTCATCTCAACAGAATTACGTGGTGCCCTATTTAAAGTGAATGTGGTTGTCTCTAATGCCTAACCCATAAACGATAGTGGTAATTCGATAAGAGACATCATGGTATGCACCATATCCAATAGGGCTATGGTGTTCCAGGCGGTATTAGTTGTGAAACAATTTCCACAATGTCTTAATTGTGTGCCAAACTCGTAACTCAGATACTCATCTCTATGATCATATCATAGACATTTTATCCTCTTGTCACGACGATCTCCAACTTCACTATGAAATTACTTGAACCTTTCAATAATTCAGATTTATGTTTCATCAAGTAAATATACTCAGTATTTACTCAAATCATCTATGAAGTAAGAACATAACGATATCCATTGCGTGCCTCAGCACTCATTGGACTGCACACATCAAAATGTATTACTTCCAACAAGTTGCTTTCTTGTTCCATTTTACTGAAAACGAGGCTTTGAGTCATCTTGCCCATGTGGTATGATTTGCATGTCTCAAGTGATTCAAAATCAAGTGAGTCCAAACGGTCCATCTGCATGGAGTTTCTTCATGCGTATATACCAATATACATGGTTCACATGTCTCAATCTTTTCAAAAACGAGTGAGTCCAAAGATCCATCAACATGGAGCTTCTTCATGCATTTTATACCAATATGACTCAAATGGCAGTGCCACAAGTAGGTGGCACTATATCATTACTATCTTATATCTTTTGGCATGAACATGTGTATCACTACGATCGAGATTCAATAAACGATTCATTTTAGGTGCAAGACCATTGAAGGTATTATTCAAATAAACAGAGTAACCATTATTCTCCTTAAATGAATAACCATGTTGCGATAAACATAATCCAATCATGTCTATGCTCAACGCAAACACCAAATAACAATTATTTAGGTTTAACACCAATCTCAATGGTAGAGGGAGCATGCGATGCTTGATCAAATCAACCTTGGAAACACTTCCAACACATATCTCAGCTCACCTTTAGCTAGTCTCCGTTTATTTCGTAGCTTTTATTTCAAGTTACTAACACTTAGCAACCAAACCGGTATCTAATACCCTGGTGCTACTAGGAGTACTAGTAAAATACACATTAACATAATGTATATCCAATATACTTCTGTCGACCTTTCCAGCCTTCTCATCTACCAAGTATCTAGGGTAGTTCTGCTTTAGTGACTGTTCCCCTCATTACAGAAGCACTTAGTCTCGGGTTTGGGTTCAACCTTGGGTTTCTTCACTAGAGCAAAGAATCGATTTGCCATTTCATGAAGTATCCTTCTTGCCCTTGCCCTTCTTGAAACTAGTGGTTTCACTAACCATCAACAATTGATGCTCCTTCTTGATTTCTACTTTCGCGGTGTCAAACATTGCGAATATTTCAAGGATCATCATATCTATCCTTGATAGGTTATAGTTCATCACGAAGCTCTAGTAGCTTGGTGGCAATGACTTTGGAGAAACATCACTATATCATCTGGAAGATTAACTCCTACTCGATTCAAGTGATTGTTGTACTCAGAAAATCTGATCACAAGCTCAACGATTGAGCTTTTCTCCCTTAGTTTGCAGGCTAAGAAACTCGTCGGAGGTCTTATACCTCTTGACGTGGGCACGAGCCAGAAATCCCAATTTCAGCTCTTGGAACATCTCATATGTTCCGTGACATTTTAAAAAAATGTCTTCGGTGCCTCAATTCTAAACCGTTTAACATTACTGAACTATCACATAGTTATCAAAACGTGTATGTCAGATGTTCGCAACATCCACAGACGACGTTCGAGGTTCAAAGACACCGAGCGTGCATTAAGGACATAAGCCTTCTACACAAAGAATGAGGACAATCCTTAGTTTACGGACCCAGTCTGCATAATTGCTACTATCAACTTTCAACTAAATTTTCTCTAGGAACATATCTAAAACAGTAGAACTAAAGCGTGAGCTACGACATAATTTGCAAAAACCTTTTGACTATGTTCAGGATAATTAAGTTCATCTTATGAACTCCCACTCAGATAGACAACCCTCTAGTCATCTAAGTAATACATGATCCGAGTCAACTAGGTCGTGTCCGATCATCACATGAGTCGGACTAGTCATCATCGGTGAACATCTTCATGTTGATCGTATCCACTATACGACTCATGTTCGACCTTTCGGTCTCTTGTGTTCCGAGGCCATGTATGTACATGCTAGGCTCGTCAAGTCAACCTAAGTGTTTCGCATGTGTAAATCTGGCTTACACCCGTTGTATGTGAATGTTAGAATCTATCACACCCGATCATCACGTGGTGCTTTGAAACAACGAACTTTCACAACGGTGCACAGTTAGGGGGAACACTTTCTTGAAATTATTATGAGGGATCATCTTATTTACTACCGTCGTTCTAAGCAAATAAGATGCAAAGACATGATAAACATCACATGCAATCAAATAGTGACATGATATGGCCAATATCATTTTGCTCCTTTTGATCTCCATCTTCGGGGCTCCATGATCATCATCGTCACCGGCATGACACCATGATCTCCATCATCGTGTCTCCATGAAGTTGTCTCGCCAACTATTACTTCTACTACTATGGCTAACGGTTTAGCAATGAAGTAAAGTAATTACATGGCGTTATTCAGTGACACGCAGGTCATACAATAAATAAAGACAACTCCTATGGCTCCTGCTGGTTGTCATACTCATCGACATGCAAGTCGTGATCCCTATTACAAGAATATGATCAATCTCATACATCACATCCTTCTTGGCCATATCACATCACACGACATATGCTGCAAAAACAAGTTAGACGTCCTCTAATTGTTGTTGCAAGTTTTTACGTGGCTGCTACAGGTTTCTAGTAAGAACGTTTCTTACCTACACCAAAACCACAACGTGATATGTCAATTGCTATTTACCCTTCATAAGGACCCTTTTCATCGAATCCGATCCGACTAAAGTTTGAGAGACTGGCACCCGCTAGCCACCTTATGCAACAAGTGCATGTAAGTCGGTGGAACCTGTCTCACGTAAGTGTACGTGTAAGGTCGGTCCGGGCCGCTTCATCCCACAACACCGTCGAAACAAGATAGGACTAGTAACGGTAAGCATATTGAACAAAACCAACGCCCACAACTACTTGTGTTCTACTCGTGCATAGAATCTACGCAATAGACCTAGCTCATGATGCCACTGTTGGGGAACGTAGCAGAAATTCAAAATTTTCTACGCATCACCAAGATCAATCTATGGAGATACTAGCAACGGGAGAGAGGGGAGTGCATCTTCATACCCTTGAAGATCACAATGCGAAAGCGTTACAAGAACGCGGTTGGTGGAGTCATTCATGAAGCGATTCAGATCGCGACCGAATCCGATCTAAGCACCGAAGAACGGTGCATCCATGTTCAACACACGTGCAGCCCGGTGACGTCTCCCGTGCCTTGATCCAGCAAGGAGAGAGGGAGAGGTTGGGGAAGACTCCGTCCAGCAGCAGCACACCGGCGTGGAGGTGATGGAGGAGCGTGGCTCTCCAGCAGGGCTTCGCCAAGCACTGCGAGAGACTAGGAGGGAGAGGGGCAGGGCTGCGCCAGGAGAGAGGAAAACTCATGTGCTTGGCAGCCCCAAAACCCCCACTATATATAGGGGAAGGGGAGAGGGGGCCAGCCCCCTCCAAATCCCATCTAGAGGGGAGGGGCGGCGGCCAGGAGGGGAGGCTTGCCCCCAAGCAAGGTGGAGGCGCCCCCCTCCCCTAGGGTTTTCAACCCTAGGCACCTTGGGCCCTTGGGGAGGGGCGCACCAGCCCACTAGGGGCTGGTTCCCTCCCATATTCAGCCCATCAAGCCCCCCGGGGCAGGTGGCCCCACCCGGTGGACCTTTGGACACCTTTCGGTGGTCCCGGTACAATACCGATAACCCCCGAAACTATTCCGATGACTGAAACTGGACTTCCCATATATAAATCTTTACGTCCGGACCATTCCGGAACTCCTCGTGACGTCCGGGATCTCATCCGGGACTCCGAACAATATTCGGTAACCACATACAAACTTCCTTTATAACCCTAGCGTCATCGAACCTTAAGTGTGTAGACCCTACGGGTTCGGGAATCATGCAGACATGACCGAGACAGCTCTTTGGCCAATAACCAACAGCGGGATATGGATACCCATGTTGGCTCCCACATGTTCCATGATGATCTCATCGGATGAACCATGATATCAAGGATTCAAGCAATCTCGTATGCAATTCCCTTTGTTAATCGGTATGTTACTTGCCCGAGATTCGATCGTCGGTATCCCAATACCTCGCTCAATCTCGCACGCAAGTCACTTTACTCGTTCGTAATGCATGATCCCGTGACTAACTACTTAGTCACATTGAGCTCATTATGATGATGCATTATCGAGTGGGCCCAGAGATACCTCTCCGTCATACGGAGTGACAAATCCCGCCTCGATTCGTGCCAACCCAATGACACTTTCGGAGATATCCGTAGTGCACCTTTATAGCCACCCGCCACGCCAGTGACGCTTTGGTACACCAAAAGCACTCCTACGGTCTCAGGGAGTTACACAATCTCATGGTATAAGGAAATGATACTTGACATTAGAAAAGCTTTAGTAAACAAACTACACGATCTTGTGCTATGCTTAGGATTGGGTCTCCTCCATCACATTATTCTCCTAATGATGTGGTCCTGTTATCAGTGACATCCAATGTCCATGGTCAGGAAACCATGACCATCTGTTGATCAACGAGCTAGTCAACTAGAGGCTCACTAGGGACATGTTGTGGTCTATTTATTCACACATGTATTACGGTTTCCAATTAATACAATTATAGCATGAACAATAGACAATTATCATGAACAAGGAAATACAATAATAACCATTTTATTGTTGCCTCTAGGGCATATTTCCAACAGTCACTAGCGACGATGGCGATGATCCGGAGACTTGGGGGCAATGCTGGGGCGCGGGCTCGTGCGGTTGAAGTGATTTTTAACTGTACGGGTACACAAAGTATAAATACCCAGGCGCTGTCAATGTGACTGAGTGGAACTACTCGATGGCACCGAGATGCAAAACTGTTAGCAGTTGCTGCAACCCGGTGTGACCGAATGGTTATAATCGGTTGCACCGAGATAAAAACCTAGATCAACTTAATGCTTTCGGTGAAACCGAGTAGGAGTGAGTTGGTCTGACCGAAAAGAGGTTTTGGAAGTTAAGCCCTTGACAGATCGGTGGCTCCGAGTGCTCCTCACCCGGAGGGTCCGAATTTGACTTGTTCAAACTTTGTGATGTAGCATGAATTTAGTTCGATATGAGAAAAATAATAGATAGCTAGAGGGAGTACTTAGGCATTCTTGTCTGTCCATTTGGCAAAAAGGAAAAACCAAACAATCAAAGCAACAAATGGATGTCCTTGAATGGAGAAAATTATGCAACCAACATGCTCACACAATAAGATGGCAAAGCATGCACATACACTCTAGCATATATCAAACAATTGGCGATGACTAGGTCATCTATATATGGGTATATTGACTGAGGAGTCAAATGAGAACATTTGATCGTAGGTTATACTCATCGTTTAAGAACAAGTGGGGTTGCCACTTCTACATAAAGCATTGTTGTGTTCACACCATTAGAGTTGCTTTAGCTCAATTCTTAGAGCAAAGATCCCCCTAGATGTGATATCCCCCTTAGAGGGATGAACTAACCTTGGGTTTTGTCGATGATGACTTCATGTAGGTGTTGAAGATGTGGATGCTTAATGTTGATGTAGATCATTTTGGGGCTATCCATTGGAGTGAGGGTTAGTCCCACAAGGAACACACAAGGATATCCATAGACATAGAGTGAAACGCACATATGATGATGTCCATGAAAGCATTAGGTTACCTCGTCCCTTGTCTTACCAACAAGAGGGTTTGTGACTCCATGAACTAGTGCAAGATATGGAAGTTGATTGCACTTGTCCTTGTCAAAATGAATATGAGTGAAGTATGTTGGCGGAGTCACCCTCAAGAACTCTCTAGTTCTTCTTCTTTGGGATCCACATCAACTTGATGGGAATCCTTTGAGTTTGTAGTCGTACTTGATGAAGTAGAACTTGATGTAGTCTTGGGAACCCACTTGGCCATGGCCTTAGGAGCTTCTTCAAATGAGTCAATCTCTTCTTGAAGCTTGTCCTTGCCTTTTAGCTTGTGGTCTTGTGATGGATGATCATCTTAAGCTTGTGTTCCTTTGAAAGAAGCGGGATCATACTTCTCTTGTTGAGGAACAAACTTCGTCTTGGGGTAATGATCTTCTTCCAACTCAACTCCATTGGCATTGAACTTTCGCTCAAAACCAACACCTTGATTCTTCCTGCCTTCCTTGCTTATGCATAATTTCCTCAAATTGCTTACTTCCTAAGAAGGCTCTTGTAAACACCTCTATAATTCCCTTCAATAAGCTATTTTCTTGCTCAAGTGTAACTTGGCTAAGAGAATCATTAATGGAATCAAGAGAACTACTAGAAACAACAATATTGGATTTAACATGATTATTGTTACTACTAGAAGAAGAATCTTTCTTGCTCTTGTTGGTAGATTTTACTTGTGGCGTATACGTAGACAAAAGTAAACGCTTGGCAATGTAAAAAGAGCTTTTCTTTTGAAGATCATCATTGATTGCTTTTAAGAACCCATGCTCTTGCTCTAACTTTAGCTTCTCAAAGCGTAGCTTCTCATGAGTCCTTAAAAGCTCTCGATGATCCTCTAGAGTTATTTCATGAGCTAACTTAAGAGTGTTTAGTTCTTTAGTTAGACGCTCAATCTCCTTCTTATCATTGTCATTCGTTTCATCTTGATTAGCATGTAGCAAATTCATCATAGTTTTCATCATTAGTGTTGTCAACAAGTAAATCATCATCACCTAGCAAATCATCTTCATCATTATTGAAATCAACATACTCGGGGTGTGATACCTTAGGGCCTTTATCCATGAAGCATCTTCCAATTCCTTCATTTGGCGAGTCAAATATGTCGTAGGAGTTGGATGACACAAGTGCAAGACCGGCAACACCTTCATCTTGAGTATATTCGAAGTCGGAGTGATAACTTCTCTCAGAGTAGTTGTCGGAGTCGGAACCGGATACCCATTGACCAACGCGAGCTTGTTGTCTTCGTCTTGTGTAGCTCTTTGATGACTTGTCCTTCCTTTCCGATTCCTTGCTTCTACAAGAGGGTCTTCGTTTATAACAATTATCTCTACTCCTTCTCTCTCTTGGTGGTGATTCATCTCTTTTACTTCTCCTCTTAGGTGAATCTTCTCTTCTCTTGTAGGGAGCCGTACACTCATTGGAGTAGTGTCCGGGTCTTCCACAGTTGTAGCAATTACGATCACGACTAGAAGATCTTTTGTCATTGTAGGATCTTGACTTGGATCTTCTCTCTTTGCTTCTATTCTTGTAGAATTTGTTGAAATTCTTCACGATTAAGCTCAATTATTCATTAAAGACTTGTTTCTCACTTGATGTTGTAGGAACATCACATGAAGCTTTATAAGCACCACTTGACTTGTTGTGGAGCTCTTCCTTATCCTTGAGTGACATCTCATGAGCAACAATTCTACCAATGACTTCCGTTTGCCTGAGATCTTTGTAGTTGGGCATCATTTGGATCAAGGTGCACACAGTATCATATTTTCCATCCAAGGCTCTTAGGATCTTCTTGATGATGAATTTGTCGGTCATCTCTTCGCTTTCTAAGCCGGCAATCTCATTTGTGATGAGAGCAAGCCTAGAGTACATCTCAGCGACTCCTTCACCATCCTTCATCTTGAACTTGTCAAGTTGACTTTGAAGCACACCAAATTTGGATTCCTTGACGGACTCGGTACGTTTGTGCATATCAACCAAAGTATCCCAAATTTCCTTTGCATTCTCAAGGCGACTGATTTTGTTGAATTCTTCGGGGCACAATCCGTTGAAGAGAATATCACAAGCTTGAGCATTGTATCGCAACATCTTCAATCCTTCCACGAACGCTTCACGATCCGGTTCTCTTCCATCCTCGAAGTATTCACCTTGCAAGCCAATACGCACAATAGCCCAAACGGCGGGGTTAATTATGACCAAGAATATGCAATTTCATCTTATGCTTCCAACTAGCAAGATTAGTACCATCAAAGTAAGGACCTCTACGGTGGTAATTTCCCTCGCTAGATGCCATACTCTCCTAGGTTGTGAAACCAAGGCTATGATCACCAAAGCTATGGAAATCAAGGCAAATGGAGACCAAAGCTCTGATACCACTTGTAGGATCGAAAGTAGGTCTAGAGGGGGTGGGGTGATTAGACTACTTGACCAAATAAAAATCTAACCTTTTCCCAATTTTAAGTGTTGGTATATTTTAGCAACCAGTACAAGTCAAGCAATCAACCTACACATGCAGTTCTAAGAGTGTAGCAGCGGAAAGTAAAACATTGCATACGAAGGTAAAGGGAAGGGTTTGGAGAAGGCAAACGCAATGTAGACACGTAGATTTTTGGCGTGGATCCGATAGGTGATGCTATCGTACGTCCACGTTGACGGAGACTTCAACACACGAAGGGTAACGGGTGCGCGAGTCCACGGAGGGCTCCACCCATGAAGGATCCACGAAGAAGCAACCTTGTCTATCCCACCATGGCCATCGCCCACAAAGGACTTGCCTCACTTGGGTAGATCTTCACGAAGTAGGCGATCTCCTTGCCCTTACAAACTTCTTGGTTCAACCCTACAATCTTGTCAGAGGCTCCCAAGTGACACCTAACCAATCTAGGAGACACCACTCTCCAAAAGGTAATAGATGGTGTGTTGATGATGAACTCCTTGCTATTGTGCTTCAAATGATAGTCCCCCAACACTCAACTCTCTCTCACAGATTTGGCTATGGTGGAAAGATGATTTGAGTGGAAAACAACTTGGGGAAGGCTAGAGATCAACATTCTTGTGGTTGGATTGAAATGTCTTGGTCTCAACACATGAGTAGGTGGTTCTCTCTCAAAAAATGAGTAGTGGAAGTGTAGGCACATTCTGATGGCTCTATCTCAAATGGAGAAGGGGGCGGAGGGGTATATATAGCCTCCACACAAAATCCAACCGTTACACATATTTGACCCAACTCGGTCATACCGAATAGAAGAACTCGATGAGATAGATTCAGTTCAAATGTGAACGTTAGGAATCTCGGTGGGACCGACTGGAACAACTCGGTGGGAGCGATGTGCTAGGGCTATGGCAAAATCTCATCTCGGTGAGACCGATTACTTGAACTCGATAAGACCGATTTCAGCAAAGAGCAAACAGAGAGTTGATCAAGCAAACTCGGTGGGACCGGTTGCACATTTCGGTGAGACCGAAATGATTACAACAGGTAAAAGAGAGTTTGCAGGGGCATCTCAGTGTGATCGAGATCCGTATCGGTGCGACCGAATTGTCTAGGGTTTTTGGGAGTGGCTATGTCAAATGAACTCGGTGGCGCCGAATAGGTGAAATCGGTGGGGCCGAGTTTGACTTTTTGAGTTTTGGACATATGTGGAAATGAGAAAGTGGCTGAGGGTTTTGGAGCAATACCACTAAGCACTTTGAGCAAGTAGACCATTAAGCAACACCTCATCCCCTTTTAATAGTATTGGATTTCCTATGAACTCAATATGATCTTGGACCACTAAAATAGAAATGAAGAGTCTTGAGCTTTTCCCAATCTTGAGCTTGAGCATTTTGAGGGGTCCACATCTCTAATTCATGCCATGCCAATCATTGGACTTTCTAAAATATTTAACTTGAATGGATATTAGTTCAATGAGCTATATGTTGTTATGAATTATCAAAACCACCCGGGGATTAGTTGCACTTTCAAAGGAGTTTATGTGTTGACGAAGGTGTTATTCAAGGAATTATCCAAAGATTGGTCATAGAGAAGACATAATACAAGATTGTTCAAGACTAAGTCAAAGAGTGAATCAAGTTGATCAACACACAAAGCGTACAAGATGTACCGAAAGGAATCAAGTGATCCCATGGTATGGTAAACATTTTCGAGTACGGCGGCAGCTCGCTCGGCTCGCGGGCGGCGACCGAAAGTCCGTGCCGAGAGCTGAAAGTTCCCTCCCGCCAACCGTTTTTTTGTTTTGCAGGACCGTGCAAAAAGAGGAAGGGATCCGGTAGATATAGCGGATTCGGCCCGAACTATGTAGGATCCCCCAAAAAATAGCGGACGAGTGATTTGACATGATCTGTTCAGGATGGAAAATCGGCACCCGTCCACAATATCAAGTATTATTATGAACCGGTTTGCGCAATCGGCGAGAGATGCTCTTAGTCTGTTTGCTCCATAAAAAATATCAAAAAGAATAATAGCAAATTGGACGATTTGCTTCCTCTCGATCGCCAATGCTATCCTCCAAAATCTTGTTTATTAGGGAGAACAAAGTTTACCTAGTGTGTCGAAATAATTAACAATTCAGCCGTACCCATTTTTGGCCATGACCTAAATCTTTGCTTTTGCTTAGATTTTTCCCCCTGATGTGACTATGCTCCTTGGTCAACGTTACTCCATTTTTCCAGCCAGAATTCGCCAAATTATGTGGAGGCAAACACTAATCAAACTACTAGCAACAAAGTTTTTGGTAGAATTCGCTTGGGCCCAAAACCAAACACACTCCAATTTCATAACAGATTCACCTACAAAGAGAAAAAAAAAACATAACAGATGGACGAAGGGCCTACTTAAACGGGCCGTCACAAAACATCCCGGAGAGGCCCAGTCAGCCAGCAAGCCCTAATTTCCGCCGCTCTATAAAGCCGCGACCCCCTGCCACCTGCCCTTCCCACTAGGGTTTATCTCCTCTCGCCGCAGCCTCCACCGAAGCAAGAGAGGAGCAGGGCGAAGGGAGGCCGTCGGCGATGTCGGAGAAGAAGCGAGCCCCCGGCCCGCGCAAGGACGAGGTGGTGACCCGCGAGTACACCGTCAACCTCCACAAGCGCCTCCATGGATGGTATAATCCTCCCTCCTCACCCATCCCCTCCATTCCCGAGCTCAGCGCTCCCGGTAGATCCGCTAGTCAGATTCCACCTCCGCGCTTCACGGGGTGTCGCCATGGCGCTTACGGGCTCGCCTAGTGGATTTGCTGGTGCGAAAGGTTGCTGCCTGCGAGCACTATGTGGGCTCGTGAATGGCTGTTACACCTGTATGGATCGAAATCCTTCCAGCTAGATGATACTAGGGATCGCATGACCGAGCGGTATCTCGATCTCTTGGATTCTGCTCTTGTATCTGATCCCACATTTTTTTCGTATGGATCTTCGATCTGTACCAGTCGATTAGGTGTTAATCGGGTATAGTCAGGTGTCTGCCTTCTAAATCATGTGGCTGTGCACAGTTACATGCTCGAGAGATTAAGTCTGCTCATCGTTACACGTATGGCTTCTCTCAGTGCTACTATGTGTTCCATTTGGGCTGTATATTTCTGAATGATATTGTTTGTTGTTTCTGCTTTCTATCTGTTTGTTCATCTATTAAGTTTATTGATCAGTTGGAACCGGACATAGTCAGGTATCTGTCTTGAAATTGTGGCTGATACAGTTACTTGTCCGGGACATTGATGTTGCTCATCGTTACATGTGTTGCCTCCATATGCTTTCACGTGTTCCATTTGGGTGCTACATTAAAACTGAACATTATTATCTATTTGACCATATAATCTGCCTATTATGTCCGGTCATAGTCAGGTATCTGTCTTAAAATTGTGGTTGATACAGTTACATGCCCGGTAAATAGATGTTGCTCATCGTTACATGTGTTGCCATCAAATGCTACCACGTGTTCCATTTGGGCTCTACATTCAAACTAGATTTTGTCATTTGATCTTAGCTTGTCCATTATGCCCGGTCATAGTCAGGTATCTGTCTATAAATCTAGTGGTTGATACAGTTACATGCCCGGTACATAGATATTGCTCATCGTTGCACTTGCTGCCTTCATATGCTGTCATGTGTTACATATGGGCTTTACATTGAAACTAGACTGTCATTTCATCTTATCGCTTGTCCATTATGCCCGGTCATAGTCAGGTATCTGTCTTTAAATTTTGTGGTTGATACAGTTACATGCCCGGTACATAGATGTTGCTCATCGTTGCACTTGCTGCCTTCAAATGCTGTCATGTGTTACATATGGGCTCTACATTGATACTAGATTGTCATTTTATCTTATAGCTTGTCCATTATGCCCGGTCATAGTCAGGTATCTGTCTTTAAATCTTGTGGTTGATACAGTTACATGCCCGGTACATAGATGCTACTCATCGTTACACTTGCGGCCTTCATATGCTGTCATGTGTTCCATTTGGGCACTACATTGAGATGAATTATATTTTCTCCACAATTGCTTTGTTTTGTTTGTGTTTTAAATACATTTCTATGTTGCTTGTGTTGTAATGTTCCATCTTTCTCATGCTTTCTTTGTGGTTTACAAAATCCTCTATTTGTATCAGTCACTAATTGTAGCTTCATTCTATTGAACAGCACCTTCAAGAAGAAGGCACCAAATGCCATCAAGGAGATCAGGAAGTTTGCACAGAAGGCCATGGGAACCAATGATGTCCGCATCGACGTGAAGCTCAACAAGCACATCTGGAGCAGCGGCATCAGGAGTGTCCCAAGGAGAGTCCGTGTCAGGATTGCCCGCAAGAGGAACGACGAGGAGGACGCTAAGGAGGAGCTGTACTCTCTGGTCACAGTTGCTGAAGTCCCCCAGGAAGGTCTTAAAGGTTTGGGTACCAAGGTTGTGGAGGATGAGGACTAAACCCCCTGTCTGTTGTCGATCAGTTAGAACTTAATACATATCTGCTGAGAGCATATTGGGAAGTCTTGCTTTAGCTTATTGTTATCTACTGTTCATGATGTTCCATGACTTCTTGATAGAAGATTTGAGACGTTGGATATTTTGTTCAAGTGCTTGAAGTTTTGACTTGTTGTTTCACTCTGGTCGTTCGTCATTCCTTGTGATGATATTACCTTTGAGACTGGTGAACTCCCTGCTAGGAACTTCATAGGTTTGAGAATTCTTTACCGTACCTCTTACTGAGTTGAGATATGCGCCTGTTAAACATATTGTAGTTCTTGAAATGGTCCTGCAAAGCCCCATTTAGCCTAACGGAAACGAACTCTGATTGATCATGAAGGAAGTTTTGTGTTAGGAATAGTTGAGGGAATCCCTGCGTGCGCTAACCGCAGGTAGTCGCTTCAGTTCACCGGACAGGCGTGTCTCTCTATAGATACATATATTTGTAAAACATCATCAATAAAGATAACAGACTGTTCGCTAATTGTCTCGTTTACTTTGCTCTAAACAGTTTGAACAAATTCTGAAGGTCAAACCATTACAGTATAATTACGATGACTTACTAGCGCCCGGGCGAAAATAGCAGTTTCTCCGTCAGGACATTCCCCTGGGGCGCAACAGTTGAAAGCAAAAGCTGAAGCCCCCAGCTTCCCATGTAATGATCATCGGGTATGCCTCTGAGGTTATGACTACAAACATTATGCAAAAATAAACTAAAACAGCCAAAGCCCATGTCTTCTTCGATAATCCAGGAACTGAAACAAACGGAATCATACAGCCAGCAAACTACACTATCTTTTAACACCCCAACAGAAGACAGAAACACTCATGTTTGGATGAGCTTCTAGCTTCCTTTGGGAGGCTTCATGCTAGAACCATGGTCTGGCTAAGAATCCTTCCTAGATGATCTTGAGAATTCCCGTGTGGCAGATTATAATATGCCTAATGATTAATAACGTCCACAAAGAGACCCTTTGTGGCTAAACACTATCATCGAGTTACACCGTCGTAAGCAAATGAGTCTACAAAGAGTGGTAATCATATCGACCTCGGTAAACTAGCCAGCATGTTAATCTGGAGCCATTGTTTGGTATAGCATCTAACGTGCGTGGTATAACATCCAATTCCAATGGAGGGGAATGAGAGCTCAGCAGTACCAGCCCGTGATAGAAGTTTGTATTTTCTGGAAAAGAATTTAGCTCCAAGGTTCTCAATGGTCCATTGTGGTACTGGAAAATCAGCCAGGTTAAGAGCTGCACCCCATGGCAGTACTAATTTCTTCAGAATGGATCCCAAGGACATAGATCAGCTTTGATGGATCGACTATTAGCCATGAATTACCTGTGACAAGATGAAGTTACGTATAAGATCTCGAAAGTATTTCAGCACATGTAATCAAACACCAAATGATCAAGTACAAACGAAACTAACATAATTTTTTATATACAGAGCAGGATTTTCAAAAATAGAGTTCTGGATGACAATATGGAAGCAAATGTTGCAGATTCTTATTCAACAAAACTAGAAGGTGGCACAATCGTATCTGATGTGACCGTTACATTGACCCTGTTAACTCCAAATTGAGTTGACTTGGAAGGTTATATTTTTATCAGGACCAAAGAAGTTGGTGCAAAGCAAACTAGAAGGTTATATTGCAAGATTTATATTTCCACACAACCTATAGTGGGAAAAGAGATTAGCAAACACCTATGATAGAAATTAATTTCCAATAACGTTGTGAAGATAATAACTCTTCATGTGATGACTAACAAATTGGTTTCCAGTAACCTTTTACAAGTGCCGAATGCTGAAGGTGTTGAACTGGCTTGTAAGTTGTAATGTCTTGGGTACCAATTTAGCAAATTCAAACTGTGGTTGGGAGTGGAGGATGGTACTCGCTGTCGCTGAGTCATATCACCAGCAGAAAATGGAAGTGAAAATATAAGCCAATAAGCATTCCAAAAACCAAACCCATACGTTTTCGACAAGTCATCATCAACCAGTAATTGCTACTTATCATATTCCTGCAAAAGCACAGGCAATCTTGATACCATCTCCAGGACCATAGCAGTGTCACCCAGCTGCGCAGAACCATAATTGCATGCACTCCACAAAATTTCTCAAATCATAGGGTGATGCATGCTGAATATTTACACGGGGCATCAGTTGGCCAATCTCTAAAAGTGAAACCTGAAGAGCCTCGGTACCAAAAGTTCTTTCAGCAACAATCACTGTACACTGTTAGACAGGGTTACCTTTATGACACAGAATTTGATTGAATAGGCATGATTATGTGTCTATGCTAGCTCATTTGGTAAATGCCTAGAAAGACTTGATTCACTATAGCAGCTCCTACCAGGTACTATGATGGTGTTATGGTTTACCATCTACAGTATTATGCATAGACTTCATTCAGCTCTAACAGAAAATCCCCGGTTCACTTGTCCATGGTTGGCAAAGCTTAGCCCGACAGCTTCACTGACCGGAAGAACTAGTAGTAACTTTCAAGATTTACACTAGTAGGCAATGTTCAGGATATCGGTAACTGGTACCATATCGTTCAGGTGCTGAGTAGGGATAAATAGGCGAATCAGCAGTTAATCGGCTGATAAATCAGTTACTATCGGCTATTCGGTGACCCACCTGAATAGCAATTAACTGAGCGAGATACCCCCCGATTAACTGCCGATATTTGGAACATTAGCGACAGAATTATCGCTATTATTTAACCAGACAATATAGCACGGAATTTTCTTTTATGAACGCAGCAGAAACAGGCACATGATAAAGTTGGGATTCCATAAATAGCATTCTCAGTCACTAACACAGGCAAGTTCAGAGTAATGATATGATAACAGATTGCCACAGACAAAGGGATAGATGCGACGGGACAAAGAAATGCAGCCTCTGTTGCGCATTACCCCATGGATGGATCAGAAGTACACGGCCATCTGAACCCCCTTCTCCACGAAGCCGCATTTGGCGTAGTAGGCGCGCAGCTCCGGGGTGCAGTCAAGGATGACCTTGTAGCAGCCGGCCTCCTTCGCGATCTCCACGAGGCGGCGCACGACGCGGAGCCCGAGCCCCCGGCCGCGCGCGGCGGCGTCAACCACCACGTCCTCCACGTGCCCCACCTTGCCGCCGCCGCGGAGGAACTTGCGCTCCACGAAGAGGCACCCCGTGGAGAGGATCCGCCGCTCCGGAGCCGCGGCGGGGTCCTCGGCCACGAGGATGACGTGGTCGTCGCCGAGGGCCGCGAGGTCGGCGAAGCACGCGGCGAACTCGGACTCGGTGAGGTCCGGGCAGGAGGAGAGCTGGGAGAGGAGGGACAGGAAGCCCCTCTCGCGGTCGGCGATCTCTAGGCGGCGGATTTTGACGGAGTCGCCGGTCTCGGTCGCTGCGGGTTCCGGCGAGGTGGATGCCATCTGGGTCCGAGAGCTCGGGACTGAAGCGGGTAGCTTCGGCAAGTGACGCCTCTTTTTTCTTGTGCTGCACGATGCGTGAGCCGTTGGATGGCGCATCAACGCCCTCGATTGACCATGCCGATTTGCTATCAGTGTTACAAGTGCAAACAAAGCCATGCCGATTTGCTATCAGTGCTACAAGTGCAAATAAAGCACGTGCAGGCTTAGAAGTCCCCCCGGTTCAAGCTTAGTTGAAAAATGAGAAATCTTCAATGCGATCATCCGCCTGACAATGACTTAGACACGACACAGACGAGAGGAAAGAGAAGGGCAATTGAGAAAGGCGAAGAGGGATAGAGGGGGAGGGGGAAGCAAATGATGTGTGTAAGAGTTGAACGTCGTGGGGACAACCACCGCAAAAGGGAGAAGAAAAGGACCTGGAACAACAATGCATGGAGGGTTGAGGCTCCGGTGAAAGAGAGAGGCTGTCATGAGAACAAATGTAGGAGAAGTTGTGTAGGGGGAAACAAATAATCATACCTTAGGGCGCATTTGGTTACCCACGAAATCGCAACCAGCCCCAGTTGAGCCACGAAATGTGTATTTGGTTGCGCACATAGTTCACGGCCAGATCCGCACGAAGCTTAGTAGCCCACTGGCTCGCTAGAAGTCACGAATCGACAGCTTTCTAGTGAGTCAGTCAGAACGCCTTGATCCGTTCGGCCAGTGTCTTTCAATTATTCGCCGTCGTTGCCATGTCATGTGCTTGCGTGTTGCACTTTGCCATGTCATCATATGCATTTCATATCATGTCATCATGGGCATCTCATTCTCGTGACACGCTGCTCATCTCATGCATCCGAGCCTTTTCCCCGTTGTCTGTTTTGCAATCCCAAGACTCCTATGTCCTCCTGCGTCCCTTCTTCTCTCTGTTGTGGCGGGTGTTAAACTTTCTCGAATGGCGGAGGTTTGCCAAGCGGCCTTGGTATAGCACCGTGACCGCTGTCAAGTTTTGTGCCATTTGGAGGTCGTTGACGCTCCAACTGCTAACCGCAACCGTAAAAGCCTCTTTGAGTTGCAGCCCAACACCCTTCCAAAGTGGCCCAAAACCCACCTAACTCCTCTCCATGCTCTCGGTCGTTCAATCACGATCGCGTGGCCGAAAACCGCTCCTCATTTGGACTCTTCTAGCTCCCTCTACCTATAAATAAGTGATCCTCCTCCAAATTCGCGGCCTATTTTCCCCGAAACCCTAATTTCTCCCGCACAGCAGACACGTCCACGGACGCGTCACCCCGCCAATCGCGGCCTGCCACGCCGCCACACCGCCCACGCCCAATCGCGGCCGCCACGTGGCATCGCCGCCTTCACACGCCGCCACCGTGCCGCCCGCCTCGCCCCCCCCGGCCGCGCCGCGCCGCCGCCCAAGCCAGCGCCCTCGCGCCTCGCGCCGCGCCGCCCGCCGCCGCCATATGCATGCGGCCGCCGTGAAGCCTCCGCCGCCGGACCCGCCGCCATACCGCCATGCTCCGCTTCGCCGGAGCCCGCCGCCCTTCTTCCTGAGCCGCCCTGCCGCGAGCCGCCTGCCTCCCCCTCCCCGATCCGCCCGTCGCCAGTGCGCTGTGCGCCGCCGCCGCTGCCGCCACTGCCGCCGCGCCGCCTCCTCCTCGTCGGCCCCATCTCCGGCCAGATCCGGCCAGGGGACGGCCGGATCCGCCCTCCCCGGCGTCCTCCCGGCCTCCCCCGTGCTCCGGCGACTTCTCCGGCGAGAGTTCCGGCGAGCCGCCTCACCTCGGTTTCCGTGCCCATTGACTTTCCCGCGAGGTCTATTTCTCACTAAGTCCCAGTTTTCGATATTTACATGCCATGTTCATCGCATCACATCTCTGCATCCGTAGCTCCGTTTCGTGCGTATAATATGTCAAATTGTTCGTCTTGACGAGTACTTCATTTCATTTCATTGCATCATTTTCATTTGAGATCATCTTGATGCCCAAATGCTGTTGGAAGAGTGCATGATGATGTTAATCAATAAACCGTTATAACTTGTCGCTTTCTCATTTTTGCCATGATTGATGTGTGCATCCTATGGGGTTGATGTCTACATGAATGTTGAACTATGCCATGCCATCTTTCCAGGGTGTTAACCATGTATTTTTGTGAGTTGTGTGCTGAGTGCATCAAGCTTGTTAAGTAGGGTAGTTGTCTTTATTCTTTGTTTTGCTAGATGATTCTGTTATATTTTGTTGCTATGTTAACATGCCTCTACTAATCATTCTATGCATAATCTGGAGATGCTCTATAAACATGTTTTGAACTACATATCATGCTCTATCCATTCATGCCCTTGGTTGCAATTATAGCCTGCTGGAACATGTTCATCTCTTGCTCCAAAGTTGCTTAAAAATGTTGTTGTCAGCCTGTTAACATTTAGTTCACTTGTTCCCATGTGTTTTCCTAGTGATCCATGTATCCTATGAACTTGCTCTTGCCATGCCTAGCTTCATAAACATGCCTTCTTACTGTTGGTTGCCTTGCCATGCCATGTATTGCTCTGTGGTGGGTGGTTCAAGCTCACGAACATGCCTACTTATTGTTGTTCCTGCCATGTATAAATCTGTAATATAACTTGCTATGTTTACATGGGTGCCATCATATTTTCTATGCCTTTTGGGCTCATGGTCAGTAAGGGTCTTTTGATCTATGCTATTAGTAGATTCATGCCATGCCTTTGTTTGCCATGATAAGTTCCTGTAACATGTTGTTTGCTTGCTCTAAATATTGCAACTTGATGATATTTCCTGATAAGTCTGAAACTGTTATTATTTGCAATATCTCCATGTGTTTTTGAGCATGTTCTAGTTGTTTCTGGAGATAGCTCAGTGTTCATGTTTTGTTATGCTTTACGTGTACTTCATGCCCATGCCTTTTGCTATTATGTTGGGATGCTGTAGCATATTGTTTTGATGCTTACAATATGCCTAGTTGCTGTTATGGACAGATTGTTATTATGACTTGTATAGTGTGTGTGTGTGTGTGTGTTGCACCGTTGCTCCGTTTTGAGTGTGCTCTATATGAAACTTGCTTGTTTTTGCATGTAGCTTCATATTATCATGTTGCATCCATGTTTTGAGGTGTGTTTGCTTGATGTTTGGGTGCATTTTGCATCAATGCCATGTTTAACTTGTTTTGCTCATATCTTCTAGACCGTAGCTCCGAATCTAATGAACTTTATATGTAACTTGACTAGAATTTCGTGTAGATCATCTTGGTGATCTTTAACTTGCTGCTTAACAACTTCAACATAAGGTTTATTCAGTTCTGGACCAATTTCGAAATCTGCATATGAGGACTTACCGGAATTGTTATATGTTGTTTCCGGCCTCATTTAAACTTGCCTTGATGTGTTGTTCTTGTTTGCTTCATCTCTTGCCATGAGTAGCTTCATGTAGCTCTGTCATGCATCATGCTTGTTGTGCATCATGTCTTGTTCATGTGTGGTGTGTTTACCTATGTTGTGTGCTTCTTCTTGTTAGTTCTGCTTCGCTGCGATCGTGAGGATTCGCTCGCTCACGTGTGGTTCGCCTTCGTGGTTTCATCTTCTTCATGGACTCGCTCTTCTTCCTTGCGGATTTCGCAAGATGACCGCTACTCGGATCTCACTACTATCATTGCTATGCTAGTTGCTTCGTTCTATCGCTATGTCAGCGCTACCTATTAACTGCTTATCAAGCCATCCCAAATTGCCATGAACCTCTAACCTTTGACACCATTCCTAGCGAACCGTTGTTTGGCTATGTTACCGCTTTGCTCAGCCCTCTTATAGCATTGCTAGTTGCGGTGAAGTTGAAGATTTCTCCATGGTGGATGTGGTTATGTTGGGATATCACAATATCTCTTATATTATTAATGCATCTATATATTTGGTAAAGGGTGGAAGGCTCGGCCTTATGCCCGATGTTTTGTTCCACTCTTGCCGCCCTAGTTTCCGCCATACCGTGTTATGTTCCCGGATTTTATGCTCCTAACGCGGTCGGGTGATTTATGGGACCCCCGACGATTCGCTTTGAATAAAACTTGTCCAAAGAAGGCCCAACATTGACTTTTACCATTTGCCTCACCACCACCTATATTTCCTTGGGAGTAATTAACCCAAGGGTCATCTTTATTATAGCCCCCGGCCGTGCTTGTCTAAGTGTTGGTCCGAACCGAGCAGATCATGGGCCACCTCTTGGCAACTCGAGGGCTGGTTTTACTCGTAGCTTGACTTATCCCAGATTGCCACGAGAACGAGATATGTGCAGCTCCTATCGGGATTGTCGGCGATCGGGCGGCTTTGCTGGTCTTGTTTTACCATTGTCGAAATGTCTTGATGTACCGGGATACCGAGTCCGATCGGAGTGTCTTGGGTGAAGGTCTATTCCTTCGATGATCGCGAGAGCTTGTCATGGGCTAAGTTGGGACACCCTGCAGGTATAAACTTTCGAGAGCCGTGCCTGCGGTTATGTGGCGATGGGAATTTGTTAATGTCCGGTTGTAGATAACTTGACACCAGATCCGAATTAAAACACATCAACCGAGTGTGTAGCCGTGATGGTCTCTTCTCGGCGGAGTCCGGAAGTGAACACGGTTTCGTGTTATGTTTGACGAAGTAGGTGTTCGTGATCACCTCTTGATCATTGCTAGCTTCACGACCGCTCCGCTTGTTTCTCTTCTCGCTCTCTTCTCGCGTATGTTAGCCACCATACTTGCTTAGCCGCTGCTACAACCTCACCACTTTACCCCTTCCTTTCCCATTAAGCTTTGCTAGTCTTGATACCCATGGTAATGGGATTGCTGAGTCCTCGTGACTCACCGATACTTCCAAAACCAGTTTGCAGGTGCCTATGTTACCGAACAGGTGACTCAACCAAGCTCAAGGAGGAGCTCGATGAAGATCTTGCCCTTTTTGTTGTTTCGTTCTGGTGATCAGTAGTGGAGCCCAGTTGGGGTCGATCGGGGACCTTTGTCGCATTTGGAGTTCTTTTATTTTGGTTCCGTAGTCGGACCTTGATTGTATCTGGATGTTGTAATGCTTTATTCATGTAATTGTGTGAAGTGGCGATTGTAAGCCAACTATGTATCTCTTTCCCTTATGTATTACATGGGTTGCGTGAAGATTACCTCACTTGCGACGTTGCTTTCAATGCGGTTATGCCTCTAAGTCGTGCTTCGACACGTGGGAGATATAGCCGCATCGAGGGCGTTACACAGGCTGAGGGCGGCGCAAGCTCGCACGCGGGGGAGGGGGGGGCAGGCTGAAAGCGAGTGGGGATGGCGGGAGACAGAAATCGGGTGCGGCGGCACGACGCCAAATCTAGGCTCACCACCCCCACCTATTTACTCGGTCACCACTACCTCTAGGACAACCACTTCCTCTAGCCTCACCACCACCGGCGGCGGCGACTCAGATCTGTGCAAGAGGCGTCAACGGCAGATCCAACAGTAGGAGCTGTTGCTGCTCTTCCATTTTGCCATTGCCCGGTCATCCTTCACTCAGCCATGCCCCCTTCCCCGCCCTCGTCTCCGATGCCGGTAAGCAACACCGCCTGTCCCCTAAATTAGGTGCGTTGTTAGGCCGTTAGACAAGGTCTAGGATCGATTTCCCCATTGCTCAACCCACCCTCGATATGGACTAGGTTATGGACGCACGGATGCGGCTGGTACTTCAGGCAGGAGCGCTGATAATAGTGTTTTAGGCATGGGTCATGTTCATGCACAAGAGAGCTGTTCGTCATGCTGAGAGACCTGTCATCAGATATGCTCCAATGCTTATGTGGGAGCAGGAGAGGATCGCCAATCTGAACTACATATACAACTGCAACAACAAAGAGGCTATGTGGATGCATGCTTAGAATGAAAAGAGCACCATTTGCCGGACTTGTTCAGACCTTCAGGACCATGGGACTGCTAGAAGATAGCATCCACGCTAATGTGGAAGAGCAAGTCGCCATGTTCCTTCGTATTGTTGGCCATAACCAGAGGTTCGGGGTTATCCACAACACGTTCAGGAGGTCAATGGACACCATCTCAAGGTACTTCAAGCAAGTGTTTTATGCTATTGGGGAGCTCAGAGGAGAGATGATCAAGTCGCCAACTGGCCGGACTCCTACCAAGATTCGCACAAGCCCAAGATGGTATCCATACTTCAAGATGAGCACTGCAGTATGTGAAGGAAATATGCCCTAGAGGCAATAATAAAGTTGTTATTTTATATTTCCTTATTTCATGATAAATGTTTATAATTCATGCTAGAATTGTATTAACCGGAAACATAATACATGTGTGAATACATAGACAAACATAGTGTCACTAGTATGCCTCTACTTGACCAGCTTGTTGATCAAAGATGGTTGTGTTTCCTAGCCATAGACATGATTTGTCATTTGATTAACGGGATCACATCATTAGAAGAATGATGTGATTGACTTGACCCATTCCGTTAGCTTAGCACTTGATCGTTTAGTATGTTGCTATTGCTTTCTTCATGACTTATACATGTTCCTACAACGTAACTGGGTGACTATAAAGGAGCTCTACAGGTGTCTCCAAAGGTACATGTTGAGTTGGCGTATTTCGAGATTAGGTTTTGTCACTCCGATTGTCGGAGAGGTATCTCTGGGCCCTCTCGGTAATGCACATCACTATAAGCCTTGCAAGCAATGTAGCTAATGAGTTAGTTACGGAATGATGCATTACATAATGAGTAAAGAGACTTGCCGGTAACGAGATTGAACTAGGTATTGAGATACCGACAATCGAATCTCGGGCAAGTAACATACCGATGACAAAGGGAACAACGTATGTTGTTATGCGGTTTGACCGATGAAGATCTTCGTAGAATGTGCAGGAGCCAATATGAGCATCAAGGTTTCGCTATTGGTTATTGACCGGAAACGTGTTTCGGTCATGTCTACATAGTTCTCGAACCCGTAGGGGCCGCACGGTTAAGGTTTCGATGACAGTTTTATTATGAGTTTATGAGTTTTGATGTACCGAAGGAGTTCGGAGTCCCGGATGAGATCGGGGACATGACGAGGAGTCTCAAAATGGTTGAGACGTAAAGATCGATATATTGGGCGACTATATTTGGACATCGGAAGGATTCCGAGTGATTCGGGTATTTTCAGGGGTACCGGGGAGTTACGGGAATACGAGGAAGAAGCAATGGGCCTCATGGGCCAAGTGGTGGAAGAGAGGAGGCAGGGCGCTCGGCCCCCCTAGCCCAAACCGAATTGGACTAGGGGGCCGGCCCCTCTTTCCTCCTTTTCCTCCCTCTCCTTCCTTCTCCTTCTCCTTCCCTTCCTTCCCCTCTCCTAGTTGGACAAGGAAAGGAGGGAGTCCTACTCCCGGTGGGAGTAGGACTCCTCCTGGCGCGCCCCTTCTAGGCCGGCCGCCCCCTCCCCCCTTGCTCCTTTATATACGGGGGCAGGGGGGCACCTCTAGACACAACAACACAAGTTGATCTTCGTGATCGTTCCTTAGCCGTGTGCGGTGCCCCCCTCCACCATATTCCACCTCGGTCATATTGTTACGGTGCTTAGGCGAGGCCCTGTGTCGGTAGAACATCATCATCATCACCACGCCGTCGTGCTGACGGAACTCATCCCCGACATCCTGCTGGATCGGAGTCCGGGGATCGTCATCGAGCTGAACGTGTGCTGAACTCGGAGGTGCCGTACGTTCGGTACTTGGATCGGTCAGATCGTGAAGACGTAAGACTACATCAACCGCGTTGTTCTAACGCTTCCGCTTTCGGTCTACGAGGGTACATGGACAACACTCTCCCCTCTCGTTGCTATGCATCACCATGATCCTTGCGTGTGCGTAGGATTTTTTTTGAAATTACTACGTTCCCCAACAGTGGCATCCGAGCCTAGGTTTTATGCGTTGATGTTATATGCACGAGTAGAACACAAGTGAGTTATGAGCGATACAAGTCATAATGCTTACCAGCATGTCATACTTTGGTTCGGCGGTAATGTTGGATGAAGCGCCCGGCCGACATTACGCTGCACACTTACGCGAGACTGGTTCTACCGACGTGCTTTGCACACAGGTGGCTGGCGGGTGTCAGTTTTTCCAACTTTAGTTGAACCGAGTGTGGCTACGCCCGGTCCTTGCGAAGGTTAAAACAACACTAAATTGACGAACTATCGTTGTGGTTTTCACGCATAGGTAAGAATGGTTCTTGCTCAGCCCGTAGCAGCCACGTAAAATTTGCAACAACAAACTAGAGGACGTCTAACTTGTTTTTGCAGGGCATGTTGTGATGTGATATGGTCAAGACGTGATGCTATATTTTATTGTATGAGATGATCATGTTTTGTAACCGAAGTTATCGGCAACTGGCAGGAGCCATATGGTTGTCACTTTATTGTATGAAATGCAAACGCCCTGTAATTGCTTTACTTTATCACTAAGCGGTAGCGATAGTCGTAGAAGCAATAGATTGCATAACGACAACGATGCTACGATGGAGATCAAGGTGTCGCGCCGGTGACGATGGTGATCACGACGGTGCTTCGGAGATGGAGATCACAAGCACAAGATGATGATGGCCATATCATATCACTTATATTGATTGCATGTGATGTTTATCCTTTATGCATCTTATCTTGCTTTGATTGACGGTAGCATTTTAAGATGATCTCTCACTAATTATCAAAAAGTGTTCTCCCTGAGTATGCACCGTTGCGAAAGTTCTTCGTGCTGAGACACCACGTGATGATCGGGTGTGATAGGCTCTACGTTCAAATACAACGGGTGCAAAACAGTTGCACACGCGGAATACTCAGGTTAAACTTGACGAGCCTAGCATATACAGATATGGCCTCGGAACACGGAGACCGAAAGGTCGAACTTGAATCATATAGTAGATATGATCAACATAGTGATGTTCACCATTGAAAACTACTCCATCTCACGTGATGATCGGACATGGTTTAGTTGATTTAGATCACGTGATCACTTAGATGACTAGAGAGATGTCTGTCTAAGTGGGAGTTCTTAAGTAATATGATTAATTGAACTTAAATTTATCATGAACTTAGTCCTGGTAGTATTTTGCAAATTATGTTGTAGATCCATAGCTCGCGTTGTTGCTTTCATATGTTTATTTTCATATGTTCCTAGAGAAAACTGTGTTGAAAGATGTTAGTAGCAATGATGTGGATTGGATCCGTGATTTGAGGTTTATCCTCATTGCTGCACAGAAGAATTATGTCCTTGATGCACTGCTAGGTGACAAACCTATTGCAGGAGCAGATGCAGACGTTATGAACGTTTGGCTAGCTCAAAATGATGACTACTTGATAGTTTAGTGCACCATGCTTAAACGGTTTAGAATCGGGACTTCAAAGACGTTTTGAACGCCATGGACCATATGAGATGTTCCAGGAGTTGTAGTTAATATTTGCAGCAAATACCCGAGTTGAGAGATATGAAGTCTCCAACAAGTTCTATAGCTAAAAGATGGAGGAGAATCGCTCAACTAGTGAGCATGTGCTCAGATTGTCTAGGTACTTCAATCGCTTGAATCAAGTGGGAGTTAATCTTCCAGATAAGATAGTGATTGACAAAATTCTCTAGTCACCATCACCAAGTTACTAGAACTTCGTGATGAACTATAGTATGCAAGGGATGACGAAAACGATTCCTGAGCTCTTCGTGATATTGAAACCGAAGAAGGTAAAAATCAAGAAAGAGCATCAAGTGTTGATGATTGACAAGACCACTAGTTTCAAGAGAAGGGCAAAGGGAAAGAAAGGGAACTTCAAGTAGAATGACAAGCAAGTTGTCACTCCTGCGAAGAAGCCCAAAGCTGGACCAAAGCCTGAAACTAAGTGCTTACACTGCAAAGGAAATGATCACTGGAAGCGGAAATGCCCTGAATATTTGGTGGATAAGAAGGATGGCAAAGTGAACAAGGGTATATTTGATATACAGGTTATTGATGTGTGCCTTACTAGTGTTTATAGTAGCCCCTGAGTGTTTGATACTTGTTCGGTTGCTAAGATTAGTAACTCGAAACAGGAGTTACAGAATAAACAGAGACTAGTTGAAAGGGAAGTGACGATGAGTGTTGGAAGTAGTTCCAAGATTGATATGATCATCATTACACACTCCCTATATTTTCGAGATTAGTGTTAAACCTAAATAAATGTTATTTGGTGTTTGCGTTAAGCATAAATATGATAAGATCATGTTTATTGCGATACGGTTATTCATCTAAGATAGAGAATAAATTGTTATTCTGTTTACATGAATAAAACCTTCTATGGTCATACACCCAATGGTGATGGTTTATTGAATATTGATCATAGTGATACACATATTCATAATGTTGATGCCAAAAGATGCAAAGTCAATAATGATACTGCAACTTATTTGTGGCACTGCCGTTTGGGTCATATCGGTGTAAAGCGCATGAAGAAACTCCATAAAAATGGACTTTTGGAATCACTTGGTTATGAATCATTTGATGCTTGCGAACCGTGCCTTATGGGCAAGATGACTAAAACTCTGTTCTCTGGAACAATGGAACGAACTACTGACTTGTTGGAAATAATACATACCGATGTATGCGGTCCAATGAGTGTTGATGCTCGTGGTAGGTATCGTTATTTTCCGACCTTCACAGATGATTTAAGCAGATATGAGTATATCTACTTGATGAAACATAAGTCTGAAACATTTGAAAAGTTCAAAGAATTTCAGAGTGAAGTGAAAAATCATCGTAACAAGAAAAATAAAGTTTCTACGATCTGATCGTAAAGACGAATATTTGGGTTACGAGTTTGGTCTTCATTTGAAACAATGTGAAATAGTTTCGCAACTCACGCCACTTGGAACACCACAATATAATGGTGTGTCCGAACGTCGTAATCGTACTTTACTAGATATGGTGCGATCTATGATGTCTCTTATCGATTTACCACTATCGTTTTGGGGTCATGCATTAGAGACAGCTGCATTCACATTTAATAGCACACCATCTAAATCCGTTGAGACAACACCGTATGAACTATGGTTTAGCAGTAAACCTAAGCTGTTGTTTCTTAAAGTTCGGGGATGCGATGCTTATGTGAAAAAGCTTCAACCTGATAAGCTCAAACCCAAATCGGAGAAGTGTGTATTCATAAAATACCCAAAGGAAACTATTGGGTACACATTCTATCACAGATCCGAAGGCAAAATATTCGTTGCTAAAATGGATCCTTTCCAGAGAAGGAGTTTCTCTCGAAATAAGTGAGTGGGAGGAAAGTAGAGCTTGATAAGGTAATTTTACCTTCTCCCGAATTAGAAAGTAGTTTATCACAGAAATCAGTTTCAGTGATTCCTACACCAATTAGTGAGGAAGCTAATGATATTGATCATGAAACTTCAGATCAAGTTACTACCGAACCTCCTAGGTCAAGCAGAGTAAGATCTGCACCAGAGTGGTACGGTAATCCTATTCTGGAAGTCATGTTACTAGACCATGATGAACCTACGAACTATGAGGAAGCGATGATGAGCCCAGATTCCGCGAAATGGCTTGAAGGCCATGAAATCTGAGATGGGATCCATATATGAGAACAAAGTGTGGACTTTGATTAACTTGCCCGATGATCGGCAAGTCATAAAAATAAATGGATTTTCAAGAGGAAGACGGACGTTGATAGTAGTGTTACTATCTACAAAGCTAGATTTGTCGAAAAAGGTTTTTGAAAAAGTTCAAGATGTTGACTACGATGAGTTTTTTCTCACTCGTATCGATGCTTAAAGTTTGTCCGAATCATGTTAGCAATTGCCACATTTTATGAAATCTGGCAAAAGGATGTCAAAACTGCATTCTTTAATGGATTTATTAAAGAAGAGTTGTATATGATGCAACCAGAAGGTTTTGTCAATCCTAAAGGTGCTAACAAATTGTGAAAGCTAGCAATCCATCTATGGACTGGTGCAAGCATCTCGGAGTTGGAATATACGCTTTGAGAAGTTGATCAAAGCATATAGTTTTATACAGACTTGCAATGAAGCCTGTATTTACAATAAAGTGAGTGGGAGCACTACCGTCTTTCTGATAAATATATGTGAGTACCATATTGTTGATCAGCAATGATGTAGAATTTTTCTGGAAAGCATAAAGGAGTATTTGAAATGAGTTCTTTAAAAGAAAGACCTCAGTAAAGCTACTTACATATTGAGCATCAAGATCTATTGAGATAGATCAAGACGCTTGATAAGTTTTTCAATAAGTATTTACCTTGTCAAGTTTTTGAAGTAGTTCAAAATGGAACAGTCAAAGAAAGAGTTCTTGCCTGTGTTGCAAAGGTGTGAAATTGAGTAAGACTCAAAATCTCGACCATGGCAGAAAATAGAAAAGAGAATGAAAGTCATTCCCTATGCCTCAATCATAGGTTCTATAAAGTATGCTATGCTATGTACCAGACCTATTGTATACCTTGCTCTGTATTTGGCAAGGGAGTAAAATAGTGATCTAGGAGTAGATCACTGGACATTGGTCAAGAATATCCTTAGTAAGGACTAAGGAAATATTTCTCGATTATGGAGGTGATAAAAGAGCCTGTCGTAAAGAGTTACGTCGATGCAAGCTTTTACACCGATCCAGATGACTCTAAGTCTCAATCTGGATACATATTGAAAGTGGGAGCAATTAGCTAGAGTAGCTCCGTGCAGAGCATTGTAAACATAAAATATTTGGAAAATACATACGGCTCTGAATGTGACTGACCTGTTGACTAAGCTTCTCTCACGAGCAAAACATGATCACACCTTTACTCTTTGGGTGTTAATCACATAGCGATGTAAACTAGATTATTGACTCTAGTAAACCCTTTGGGTGTTGGTCACATGACGATGTGAACTATGGGTGTTAATCATATACAGATATGAATATTGGTGTTAAATCACATGGCGATGTGAACTAGATTATTGACTCTAGTGCAAGTGGGAGACTGAAGAAAATATGCCCTAGAGGCAATAATAAAGTTGTTATTTTATATTTCCTTATTTCATGATAAGTGTTTATTATTCATGCTAGAATTGTATTAACCGGAAACATAATACATGTGTGAATACATAGACAAACATAGTGTCACTAGTATGCCTCTACTTGACCAGCTTGTTGATCAAAGATGGTTGTGTTTCCTAGCCATAGACATGATTTGTCATTTGATTAATGGGATCACATCATTAGAAGAATGATGTGATTGACTTGACCCATTCCGTTAGCTTAGCACTTGATCGTTTAGTATGTTGCTATTGCTTTCTTCATGACTTATACATGTTCCTACAACTATGAGATTATGCAACTCCGCCACGGAGGAACATTTTGTGTGCTACCAAACGTCCACAACGTAATCGGGTGACTATAAAGGAGCTCTACAGTGTGTCCAAAGGTACATGTTGAGTTGGCGATTTTGAGATTAGGTTTTGTCACTCCGATTGTCGGAGAGGTATCTCTGGCCCTCTCGGTAATGCACATCACTATAAGCCTTGCAAGCAATGTAGCTAATGAGTTAGTTACGGAATGATGCATTACATAATGAGTAAAGAGACTTGCCGGTAACGAGATTGAACTAGGTATTGAGATACCGACAATCGAATCTCGGGCAAGTAACATACCGATGACAAAGGGAACAACGTATGTTGTTATGCGGTTTGACCGATAAAGATCTTCATAGAATATGCAGGAGCCAATATGAGCATCAAGGTTCCGCTATTGGTTATTGACCGGAAACATGTTTCGGTCATGTCTACATAGTTCTCGAACCCGCAGGGTCCGCACGGTTAAGGTTTCGATGACAGTTTTATTATGAGTTTATGAGTTTTGATGTACCGAAGGAGTTCGGAGTCCCGGATGAGATCGGGGACATGACGAGGAGTCTCGAAATGGTCGAGACGTAAAGATCGATATATTGGGCGACTATATTCGACATCGGAAGGGTTCCGAGTGATTCGGTATTTTGAGGTACCGGGAGTTACGGGAATACGAGGAAGAAGCAATGGGCCTCATGGGCCAAGTGGTGGAAGAGAGGAGGCGGCGCGCCCCCCTAGCCCAAACCGAATTGGACTAGGGGCCAGCCCTCTTCCTCCTTTTCCTCCCTCTCCTTCCTTCTCCTTCTCCTTCCTTCCTTCCCTCTCCTAGTTGGACAAGGAAGGAGGAGTCCTACTCCCGGCGGGAGTAGGACTCCTCCTGGCGCGCCCCTTCTAGGCCGGCCGCCCCCTCCCCCCTTGCTCCTTTATATACGGGGGCAGGGGGCACCTCTAGACACAGCAACACAAGTTGATCTTCGTGATCGTTCCTTAGCCGTGTGCGGTGCCCCCCTCCACCATATTCCACCTCGGTCATATCGTTGCGGTGCTTAGGCGAGGCCCTGCGTCGGTAGAACATCATCATCGTCACCACGCCATCGTGCTGGCGGAACTCATCCCCGACACCCTGCTGGATCGGAGTCCGGGGATCGTCATCGAGCTGAACGTGTGCTGAACTCGAAGGTGTCGTACCTTCGGTACTTGGATCGGTCGGATCGTGAAGACGTACGACTACATCAACCACGTTGTTCTAACACTTCCGCTTTCGGTCTACGAGGGTACGTGGACAACACTCTCCCCTCTCGTTGCTATGCATCACCATGATCCTTGCGTGTGCGCAGGATTTTTTTTGAAATTACTACGTTCCCCAACAGCCTGGAACATACAACATCAATTGTTAGCCGTGTGCGGCGCCCCCTCCACAGTTTACGCCTTCGGTCATATTCTCATAGTGCTTATGAGCGTGCGCATACACACATGTGCTCTGCTCTGCTTGCTGTCAAGTGTCTGTGCTCACCTCTCATTGCAGTGTTGCACGAGTGCGTCCACCCAGCAGCCATGATCCTTCTCTAGATCTCTAGCTATCTATAAAGATCCTTTTCACCTTCTTTGGTCCGCACACATACAACATATATACACGATCGATTGATCGGTAGACTAGCTAGCACCATTGTTTCCCCCATGTGAAGATCAGTTGTGCCCTCGACACATGCATATACTAGTAGTAAGTTGAAAAGGTTGTGCGCTTGATTTCAGTTCAGAAGACATCGAGCTGGCTTGCAACATGGCAGGAAGTTAGATGCTAGCAATGGACCATCAGAGGAAGGAGTCATGTGTTCCCCCGGGGTTCAGGTTCCACCCCATGGAGGAGGAGCTGGTGGGGTACTACCTGGCAAGGAAGGTGGCCGCCCAAATGATCGACCTCGACATCATCCAGGAGGTTGATCTCTACATGATCGAGCCATGGGACCTCCAAGGCACTATGTAACACCCCGGATCCGATGCGCCAGGTGTCCGCCAGTTATTCGCCGTCGTTGCCATGTCATGTGCTTGCGTGTTGCACTTTGCCATGTCATCATTTGCATTTTATCATGTCATCATGTGCATTTCATTTTGCATACATGTTCGTCTCATGCATCTGAGCATTTTCCCCGTTGTCCGTTTTGCAATCCGGCGCTCCTATGTCCTCCGGCGTCTCCCTCTTCTCCCTTCTCTTGTGTGGGTATTAAACTTTCTCGGAATGGCCCGAGGTTTGCCAAGCGGCCTTGGTATAGCACCGGTAGACCGCCTGTCAAGTTTCGTGCCATTTGGAGCTCGTTTGGTACTCCAACGGTTAACCAGGTAACCGCAGAGGCCTCTTTTGTTGGAGCCCAACACCCCTTCCAAAGTGGCCCAAAACCCAGCAAACTCCCCTCCATGCTCTCGGTCATTCGATCACGATCGCGTGGCCGAAAACCGCTCCTCATTTGGACACTCCTAGCTCCCTCTACCTATAAAACTAGGTCCTCCCCCTCCATTTTCGCAGTCCAAACCCTAGATCATTTCCCTCCGCCGCCACCGGACACGTCCGCCCGCACCGACACGCCCGCCGCCGCTGGCCCTCATGCGTCGCCACTCTCCCTCCGCCGTCCACCGCGGGCCCGCCAGCCCATCACTGCCGCGCTGGCCGCGCCACAGCGCCCGATCCCTTGCGCCGAAGCCGCCTGGCCTCGCCCGGCGGCGTGCCTCGCCTCATCGCCGGCGTGTCTGCATTGCCGCGCCCGCCTCCGCCGCCATGCCTCCTCGCCGCGAGGACACGCCGCCCACCTCATCGCTGCCCTCGGCTTCGCGCCAACCGCCGTCGTCCGCCTCCGCCGGCGCCGCCCTCTTGCCGCCATCTCCGGCCGCCACTGCCGCCATCGCCGGCTCGCCGAGTCATGGGCGCGTCGGTTCCGTCCTCCGTTTGCCGCGCCGTCGACCGATCTGAGGAGCCCGACCCTCGATCCGCCCGTTCCCGGCCTCCCTTGTCGCCGTCTTGCGCGGATCAGGCGGATCCGGCGAGGTCAACCACCGCCGCCGCCATGAATCGTGCTCGGGAGGGAGCAGAGGAGCTGCTCCTCCCGTGCGCCGCTCATGGGCCCTGGCCCAGCAGCGCGCTAGCCCGCAAGCCAGCTCCAGCCTCCCCGCGGCCCAGCCCAACACCGAGCCGGCCCTCTAGGCCGCAAGGTGAGCGTCGCCTCTCTATCCCGCGCCCCGAGCGTCGTTTTGCTATTTTGCGCCGTCCATTTTTTTCCAGAAAACTGCTAAGTCCCCAGTTTCTGTAATTTCATGCCATGTTCATGCCATCGCATCTCCGCATCCGTATGTCCGTTTCGCGCGTGTAATATGTCAAATTGTTCGTCTCGAAGAGTACATCATTTCATTCCATTGCATCATTTGCATTTGAGCTCATCTTGATGCCCGAAATGCTGTTGGAAGAAGGCTTCAGATCGTTAGTTTCAGAATCTTATCAGCTCGAGCTCTTTGTCTTTTTTGCCATGAATTATGTGTGCATCCTATGAGTATGAGCTCTACATGAATGTTGGACTAGGCCATGCCATATTTCCAGAGGTGTTGACCTTGTATTTTTGTGATGCTTGTAGTGAGTGCATTGAGCTTGTAAAGTAGGGTAGTTGCTGTTGTTGTTTTGCTAGACAAATTCTGTTATAATTTGATGCCATGTTAACATGCTTCCACTAATCATTCTATGCATAATCTGGAGATGCTCTATAAACATGTTTTGATATACATGTCATGCTCTATCCATTCATGCCCTTGGTTGCAATTATAGCCTGCTGGAACATGTTCATTTCTTGCTCCAAAGTTGCTTGAAAATGTTTCCTGACAGATTGTTTACATGAGATTCAATTTTCACGAGGTCGTTGTAGTTGATCCGTGTATGCTATGACCTTGCTCTTGCCATGCTTAGCTTCATAATCATGCCTTATTACTGTTGGTTGCCTTGCCATGCCATGTATTGCCCTGTAGTGAGTGCATCGAGCTCACGAACATGCCTACTCGTTATCTGTTTTTGCCATGTCCTGATATTTCACCAAGTCTGAAATCTGTAATAAAACTTGCTATGTTTACATGGGTGCCATCATTTCTTAAGGTCCTTTTTGGCTTATGGTCAGTAAGGGACTATTGATATATGCTTTGAGTAGAATCATGTCATGCCTTGTTTTGCTATTATAAGTTCCAGTAGCATGTTGTTTGCTTGCTCTAAACATGCCTTCCTGATGTTAATTCCTGGCATGTTAGTATTTTCACTAAGTCTGTGAATCTGATATTTTGAGCACTTTCACCATGCTTGTTTGAACATGTTATGATGTGTTTTAGCCGTAGCTCAGTGTTCCTCTTTTGTTAAGCATCTCTTGTAGTTCGCTGCCATATGCTTTGTTGGTATGTTCGGGTGCTGTAGCATAGTTTCTTGTTGCGTGCTAAGTAGCATCGGGCTGTTAAACGCAGATTTGCATCATTCTTGTTTTGCTTGTCATTTGCAAACCGTGCATCCGATTCCGGTGATCTTTATATCGATTTCACCCGAAATCATCCCATCTTTCCAGCGGCATACTTGGTTTGCCAAGTTGATGCCCGGTTCATCAGTTTCCTTCTGGAGCATACATATGCATTGCATATCACATCTCGCATAGCATGTCATGTATTGCATCATATTGCTTGTGCATTGTTCCTTGTTTGATTGTGGTTCCGTTGCTTGTGTTCTTGCTTTGGGTAGAGCCGGGAGACGAGTACGTGAACGAGGAACCTGTTGAGAACACCTACGAGGATCAAGCCTTCGACAACTCTGAGAAACCTTGCAGGCAAGATGATCATACCCTCGAAATCACTTCTATCTTTGCTATGCTAGTTTGCTCGCTCTTTTGCTATGCCAATGCTACGATGCCTACCTTTTGCTTGTCAGCCCCCCAAATTGCCATGTCAAACCTCTAACCTTTGACACCATTCCTAGCAAACCGTTGTTTGGCTATGTTACCGCTTTGCTCAGCCCCTCTTATAGCGTTGTTAGTTGCAGGTGAAGATTGAAGTTTGTTCCTTGTTGGAACATGGAGATGTTGTTCCTTGTTGGAACATGTTTACTTGTTGGGATATCACAATATATCTTATTTAATTAATGCATCTATATACTTGGTAAAGTGTGGAAGGCTCGGCCTTATGCACAGTGTTTTGTTCCACTCTTGCCGCCTAGTTTCCGTCATACCGGTGTTATGTTCCCGGATTTTGCGTCCCTTACGCGGTCGGGTGATTTATGGGACCCCCCTGACAGTTCGCTTTGAATAAAACTTGTCCAGCAAGTCCCAACATTGACTTTTACCATTTGCCTCACCTAGCCCTTTTTTCCCTTGGGTTTCCGGAGCCCGAGGGTCATCTTTATTTTAGCCCCCGGGCGGTGCTCCTTCGAGTGTTGGTCCAACCTGAGCGATGTCCGGCGCCTGGCAACCAGGGTCTATGCCAACCCGACGTCTGGCTCATTCGGTGTGCGCTGAGAATGAGATATGTGCAGCTCCTATCGGGATTTGTCGGCACAGCGGAGGTCTTGCTGGTCTTGTTTTACCATTGTCGAAATGTCTTGATGTACCGGATACCGAGTCGATCGGAGTGTCTTGGGTGAAGGTCTATTCCTTCGATGATCGCGAGAGCTTGTCATGGGCTAAGTTGGGACACCCTGCAGGTATAAACTTTCGAGAGCCGTGCATGCGTTATGTGGCGATGGGAATTTGTTAATGTCGGTTGTAGAAAACCTGAAGTTGACCTTAATTAAAATACATCAACCGTGTGTGTTACCGTGATGGTCTCTTTCCGGCGGAGTCCGGGAAGTGAACACGGTGTTGGAGTTATGCTTGACGCAGGTTGCTATAGGATCACTTCTTGATCATACTTTTATCGACCGTGCTTTGCCTTCTCTTCTCGCTCTCATTTGCGTATGTTAGCCACCACATATGCTAGTCGCTTGCTGCAGCTCCACCTCATGCCTTTACCTTACCCATAAGCTTAAATAGTCTTGATCTCGCCGGTGCGAGATTGCTGAGTCCCCGTGGCTCACCAGATACTTCCAAAACCAGTTTGCAGGTGCCTATGTTACCGAGCAGGTGACGCAACCAAGCTCAAGGAGGAGCTCGATGAAGATCTTGCCCTTTGTGTTGTTTCGTTCTAGTTGATCAGTAGTGGAGCCCAGTTGGGGTCGATCGTGGACCTTTTGTCGCATTTGGGGTTCTTCTTTTATTTTGGTTCCGTAGTCGGGCCTTGTTTGTATCTGGATGTTGTAATGCTTTATTCATGTATTTGTGTGAAGTGGCGATTGTAAGCCAACTATGTATCTTTTTCCCTTATGTATTACATGGGTTGTGTGAAGATTACCTCACTTGCGACATTGCTTTCAATGCGGTTATGCCTCTAAGTCGTGCTTCGACACGTGGGAGATATAGCCGCATCGAGGGCGTTACACACTACTCATCTGAATTTTAAAATTTGTCTTGTAATTTCTGCGCCATCCATTCCAAAATACTTGTCGTGGTGATTCACGTTGAATATTAACACAAATGGATGGCGCGGAGAGGTGCGGCGGCGGCAGGGGAGGACGGGGAGCGCGTCAGGTGGCAGAGGATGAGCAGTCGTCATCGGAGTGGTACTTCTTCAGCTTCAAGGACCACAAGTACCCCAGCGGCACGCGCACCAACCGCGCCACCGCGGTCGGGTTCTGGAAGGCCACCGGCAGGGACAAGCCGGTGACCGTCGAGGAGCCACAGCGTGATCGGCATGAGGAAGACGCTTGTCTTCTACAGGGGCCGTGCGCATTCTTTTAGACCTTACCTGAATCAAGACAAACAATAAAAGAGTACAAAAAGCAGATGGCCATACACGTATACATCCAACCCTGGAACAGAAGAAGATTGAAAATAAGGAGGAGAAGGGTTGAACCATTGATCCGTGAATGGAGACACAAAAGGGCCTGATAGAAGGAGGCACCAACGACAATGGACGAATCTGCAAGAAAAGAAAGACAAAAATCAGAGGTGAGCAACATGCAGTGGCAAGCGCCAGGGCAGTAGATGCCCTCGTCGGCAGCGATGGCGGCAGCCGTTGAGGCGGACGCGAGGGAGGGTGCTCACCCTCCTGTCCGCCTCTGATGTGGAGGAGGAGGAGGGAGGCAACCCACAAGATTCCTGCGCTCCTCCTACCGAGTGCCAAGGGGGTGGGGAGGACACGATGGGCAGTGTGAGGTCGAGGATGGGGGCTGAGGCGAGTGCCAGCGACGGCGGCGGCGTGACGGCAGGTGGTGTGCTCGCGGTCACGAGGGAGGGCACTCATCCTCCTACCCAGTCCCGATGAGGAGGAGGAGAGAGGCGACCCACGAGCTGGGCGGCGCGAGCTCCTAGTCGTCGGGCTGTGCAGCGGCCACCGCAACCCCCTCCTGTCGGCGGCGGAGGCAACGCGGCACCCAGAGCAGCGGGAGGAAGACCGCCAGGAACCCCGCGCCACCAATCTTGGGCCGAGCTCTGGGAGGCGAAGCAGATGATGGCGGCGGGGCAGGGAGGCAGGCGCGGGTTAGGGTTTGGAGGGAGAGAGAGGTGAGGTAGCAGGAAGAGAAGAGGGAGCGGCACGAGTGCGAGCGGGAGGAGGCGGCTAGGTCATCTCCACGGAAGCGACTGCGTTTTATATGCATGTCTGTAAAATGATGAAACTGCCTGGGGGGGGGGGCTGGAATTACGCGCGGTGGTACGATCGTTGATGCACTATTCATTGCTACATGGCCTCCGATCCGAGACGACTGAGACTCTCCAGCGGCTTGATCCGACGGCCCAGATCGTAGTAAGCAATCAGATCCAACGACCAAGAATCCAAATCGCTGAAGAACCGGGAGTTCTCCCGTCATTCTTGTTTCTCGATATAATGAACTTCATGGTCCTCAATAACAATAGTCTTTCACAAAGTCTACAAAATCTTTATTGTGATGAAGATCAGTTTAAGAAACCATTCGATATGAATGGTGAGCTATATAAAAAATAATGAACAAAAGATCAGTTCAGGAAGTAACTTGCGCACAAATAAGCACTGTGAGATTCGGGAGTTTGCTCCTGCATATCAATCTGCAAGTGTGTGTTTAAGACTTCAGAGGGTGCGCACACACATACACTTTCCAATCAATAAAGAGAAGAAGAATGAGTGCTAGGATATGATTTTAAATCTACGAAGTCAAAACTATTCGCCAACCAAGAAATTTCGCGTGTCAGGCCTGTTTCTTGGTTGCTACTCACTTGCATGAAAAGGACACGGAAGAAATAACTAACTACTTGCTTCTCCATGACACCACAGTTTCCATTGAACTCGTGTTGGCAGTACGTACTACTGCATTCTGGCGACTCGTGATTGGTGAATCTATCTGCCGCCGAAGCAACGGAGAAAGCGACGCGACGAGCCAGATTAACGAAGAATAATTAAGCCCACCGCGAAATTTCCATTGCGTACGGGCAGGGAATCAACGAAGAATAATTAAGCTGTCGATCCGCTACGGATTTTTCTACAGGCGTGATGTCGGACGGATCCATGTCAACTGCTGTAAATGAATATCCAGATTCGGCGCCACCTTGCGGAAAATGGATCCAATACCGCGGCGGTCCAGTGAGAACGTCAGCCACGGTAGAGAAGACTTTCGTTGACGAATGGGAGGGAATCAGTTGGATCAAGCGCACCACAACTCCAGTGGGGCTTACTATTCAGATGATGGGAGTACTAATTATTTCTATTATGTACAGTATACAGTACTGATAACAAGTGGAATACGTGAATGCGATGGCCAGACTGTTTTCTAGCGTGTGTACAGTAGCCGCTCACACGACACGCAGGACATACGTGCGTGTAGGTCCGCGGGATGTGCGTAGCCTGGCGAGAGACGTTCGAGATGCATGCATCAGGTCAGACTTTGGAGCACAATCGATTTGCTTTTTTTTAGAAACTAGTCAAGTGGCCCGCCCGATTTGCGGGCTAGTATTTATAAATTTATATTGAGAGCATAGATTTTTCTTTTCACGTAATGAAAACTGGTACTAAATGTGACCACATTTAAAAATATTTGCCTTTTGCAATCATTTTTTTTCTTCTTAGTTACGTTAGGTTTTGTCATTGATATGGTCATGCTATTCATCACTCTGGGTGAGGAATTCTTATTCCTCACCCCTCCCCGACCCCATGGACAAACTTAAAAATTACAATGGGGAGGGAGGTGACTAATCTCCCATCATAACAAAACAGAGTGTGGTAATTTTACAACATGCATGCCTGTAAGGTTACGCCCTGCATGTGAGAAACAATTATGACGTCAGAAGCCCATCATAACCTACAAACATGCATAATGTAAAATTGCCTCTCTCCCTTTTACAATGATGGGAGCTCTATTTTACCCTCCCACTGTAATTTTACCTCAAGAATTTTTATTTCTTATGTTTTGAAGTTTTGGTGGGCTAGGGGTGAGGAATTATAATTCCTGCCTAGGGTGCTAAATAGTGTATATATATTATGTAATAATCATGAACCTGCTTGTTATGCAGATAATACTAACTTTTCAAAATCATTCCTATTATGCAATTTATATTGATAGAATTTTGTATATGTATATCTGCTAATGTTGTCTAAGAGTACCATGTTAACATGTTTAGTTGTTTATGTATGTACCTATAATATTCGCCAATTGTGTTTGATCTAGTCTTTTAAATTGATTGTGAACATCTTAGTGAACATATTTTCAGTTATTGAATTTGGTATATGAAATAAAAGGGCATTTGTATACTATATATACATTAAAATGCTTCGCATTAGCTTTTCTTTATTTGGTGGGCATTAATTCAATTAAGCTAAAACACATACTACACCCAAAGCAGGACCGGCATTGATTCATCTTTTCACCTAAGCATCCCATTGACCTGAAAAGACCACCTTAGAAAGAGGAGGATACCTCTCACCTAAGCATCCCATTGAACTGAAAAGACCACCTTAGAAAGAGGAGGATACCTTGTGCACAGTTATAGCTGCACCGCATCCATGACCAAACTTTATGTGCTCAATGGAAAATCCATAGTTGTACTACCGGTTTAAGAGACGACCAGATTCGCCAATACGCAGCAGCCGGTAACGTCGCTGGGCCGATGTCGAACTCGATACACAGTTGCATAGTCAGTTTTGACGGGCTATGGTTCCACCCGTATGACAGTACCAGTTTCAATATGGCGAGGGAAGTCATTGTGTTTATATTTTATATTTATTAAATATATGCTTACACATTCCCCAAGCTGCAGGGTTCCACTTTTTTAAGAGATGATGCAACAAATGATAAATTTTCTAAATAAATGTAATTTAGTATACTGTACCCCGACGAAAGCAAATCTGATTTTTATAGGTCTCAAGTGCCGAACAGTTGTGCGCATAAGGGGAAAAAAGGTGTCAACACCTCAAGCTTGGACATGCTTTTTATCTAGCCTCTTGGGATCTGTACATCATACAAATAAAAATAGCAAACAATCAAAGAAACATGCATATGCACCAGTTCGTAGCTAGCCAGTTGTGTACGTGCTTTAATCTTGTATCTATGCGAGCACAGAGGATGGGAATAAACAATGGTCCGTGTGCCTCTTAATTAATAATGAATTGAACAATTATCTACCTGAGAATTTGGAAAAGAAGTAAAAGTGTCTACCAGACTTGCAGGTTTGCCCCCTGTACATCGCCATACTTGGTAGTCCTTCCGTTGGCGAAGCTTAGATGTTGCTGAGGCAACCACGCAAGGGTATGGCCGATAAGATGTGCAGCGGCGCTGCCGTATCATTCCTTTTTTTTGCTTAGGGTTTCCTTTGTATATTTCTTTTGTATACAGAGCATTGCTCCTTGCTCCACCTAGACGGGATCAGGGTGCATTGGGAGGTGCGGTGGTCCTCATGCATATTGTTTTTTTTCTTTCTCAAAGATAGATCTAGTCCATTTATTTTTAAATTAAGTATAAAGGTCCACCAAATTAATGGCTAGCTATTTCTAATTATTGTGGGATTTTCTAAATTATTTCTCTTTTTCTGATTAGCCTGTTAATTAATTTTTTATATATAATAGATAGATGGTGCTTTTCAATTTCTTATAAATAAACAACCTAATCCATAAATAATGCAGATTTCGGATTTCTATGTTTTGAGCATGTTAAGACGGAAATTTTACAATTAAGTCAGACTTTCAGTTGATGGCGTATATTCTAGGAAATTCTCTATTGCAGTCATATATGGGTCAAGGTGCTACTTTAACTGGTCGTCGAATATTCACTGGTTGATGCTTATTTATTTATAGGTTCTGATTGAATTTTAAATATGAAATATATACGGTTTTAGTTTTCACGAATAACTTGTTATGTTTTCTTTTCATGATTGACATTATTATATTTGCTGTATAGGTCTTTTTGACCGGAACTATTTCCTTGTATCATTATCCTATGGTCCTGAATAGTTTTTGGTATTATGGATTAACCAACGATTAGCCTGATGTAATGTAATTCCATGACCCATTTTAAACATGAGTCCGAGGTAGTTGCACAACGAAAGGTGACCCTCCCACCAATATCGTTTTTGGCATGTAGAAGAGGACTTAAGAAATTTTGAGTATTACATGTGCTCATATCAAAGATAAGAACATAGAAATATTATAAATCCTTACAGACAAAGGTCTGGGGATCGTTATCATCTAAACTCGTGGATCTAGGTCCGGGTCTCGGCACATCGTAACTTTGAATGGATCTTCGCTCAAGGCTCAACCAATATATGTGTTTCGTGTTTGGAGCTCGACGATGGACTCCAATGACCCTGGATGTAGAAGCAATCGATAATGGTAAAGAGCGGCTATAGGGCCGGAAGAACTGAGCTGCTAGCAGAGGCGTTTCGGACATAGGTATCACATAAACACAGAGTTCAGACCCAGCGAGATGAGTTGTAGGAAGCTGGACAACGGAAGAATAGCCCTGGACCAATATTTTTTTGCATTGTCAAAGTTGACGTTGTTGCCTCTGGTCGTTTCGTCAATCTGCTCGACTCCGGTGGAAAATATGACCCAAGGAGCCACCGCAGAATAGGACCATTGAAAGCAAGGATTTTTTCATAAACAGGGCTGTACATTTTTATTATATATAGTTGCATGCATGCATATATGCATCCACCCACGTCCTGCATAGCTTTTTTAGGAAACGTGCTACACCAGGAAACGTGTCATCCTCTTTTTTTTAGAATCCTCTTTTCTTTCTTTAGGAAACGTACCATCCTGTCCTTTCTTATAGCAAAGTACCATCCTTTTTTTCCACTAATGGCAATGGTGGGTAATTTCTTTACTAATAATATCTAATGGCTATAGATTTTTATTCTAGTAAATGAATGGTCGGATGTTTCTGATTTTTGTGGGATTTTTAGATTATTATCTTTTTTCTAGCGAGTCCATCAAGCACTTTTTATATATAATAGATAGATACGTGTCTCATTAATATCATAAAGATTCAGTTACAAGCCACGTAAACATTGATTTTTTTAAAATGGACGTAAACATCGATATATAGGACTGAAAAGATAGGAAAGAAGATATATAGGACTGAAAAACAGCGCATGGCCCTCTCCACTAAGGGAAAGAAGACATGTCACCTTTTCACCCGAGCTCGACGCGGCTCCATCGCTGATCAGCAGCTTTACGGACCTCCAAAGTAGTTTGCGTGAAGCAAAATCGTTGCCGTTGAAAGAATCAGACCGGGGCAACGTGTCCCCGGACACGCCATCGAACTCCAGATCTAACACCGCCGCACGACTACGATGTCGGAGGAGGAAATCAGAACTGTCAGCCTCCAACCACAAACCCAACACAAGATGCACCATCTTCCAGCTGTCACTTGCGTAGACAAGCGTCTGCGCGTACTCCTGAACGCCAAAACCTTCCTGCTCCACCATGACGTGGAGACAACGCCGCAGCAACGGGGACAAAACAAAAGGAGAGACACACCTGATGGACTCGCCACCGCCGCCTCGCCGACACCATCTATGAACCCTAACATCGCCGATCTAAAGGATCGAATACACGATGCCACCAACTCCGAGACGCCGCCATGAAGGACTCCGCCGGTGTGGAAGAGGAGTTGAGGCAGATTTATCCGTCTGGGCGCCGCTCCCACCGCCCCAATGACGCACCACGACCTACAAATCCAAATCCTAACTATAGAGTGGAGGAACGGGTCCCCCCATTCTCCTGCCGCCGGAGCAGCAGCCGGAGAGAGAGGGGGTCAGCGCCCTCGCCGGTGGAGGTCAGTGGAAAAAGATTGCCTCCCTAGTCATATCGCCCGTGGCGGCGGCTAGGGTAGGGAACGCTTTGATAGACCGATATCCACAATTGATTTGCCTAAACTGAACAGTTTAACCCTTCCTTAAAAAGGCAGTACAGACGTAGACATTCATACATACAGGCATACACTCAGGGCGTCTTTGATTGCCCGCATGCAGCCCAACCAGGGTCGCGCGGGATGTGCGCGGCCTGTTTGGTTGGCTCGGTTGCATACGGTTTGAGGCCCGCACGGGTCTTAAAGCAGCCCGCAGCTGGCAGACGGAAGCTGCGAATCGGCGGTTTCGTGAGCTGGCGGGCGCGGTCGCGATCTTGGGGCGATTACGCGCCTCGGGCAGCGCGGGAGACGGAGGCAATGTCTCATTACTCGCCCCCCACTCTCCTGTCACCGCCCAGACGCACTGTTCCCACCGCTCCCTCTCTCTTCCTCACCGCCCCTCCCTCTCCTCTTCTCCGATGGCTCCGCCACGCCCACCGCCGCGCCACCCTCGACCCCGTCGACCAACAGATCGCCAAAGATCGGAGCGCTGGCTGGCCGGGCTCCAGAACTCGGGCCGCGACCTAGCGTCGGCGCTGCGCGCGCCATCCCCATCTGCTGCCGGCCACCATGAGCGCCGGCCAATCCGGTGTCGGTCGCTCCTGCTCCGTCGCCGATTCCGGACCTCGTGGTCTTGGGCTCGGCGCCGGCGCCGTCGACGGAGCCGCCCCTTCTTGGGACCCCATTGGGCTCGGGGGTTTTCTTGACCCCCGTCCAAGGGTTTTCTCCGGTCGGCGAGTCGTCCTTCTCGACCTCCGGCACGGCGTTCAGCACGGGGCCGATGCCGCAGGCCGTCGCCGGGGCCGCCTCATCCTCTGCTCCGCCACCTCTCTCCTTTCCACCAGGGTTTTCACCCCATCCTTGGTTCACCGCGGCTGCGCGTGCTCCGGTGAGTCAAACCCCCTCAATGCTTGATCCTAGATGTATATTGGCGGTTAATTTCTTAGGCATGTGCTAGTAGTTAGTGGATTCGATAGGATTAGATAGGATTCTAGCAGATCCAATTGGATGCGATCCCAATCGAATCCAATCGGACTGATCTGTTCTTGTTTTGCACAGTATGTGTGCTAGGATAATTTTCTTGTGCTACTACTTGTGTGTCCTAAAATTTGTGCTACATGCTAGTAGCTGTGTTCATGCTAAAATCATGTTCATGTTGACTGATGAATGTTATACTGATGGCATGTTCATGTTGACTAATGAATGCTAGAATCATGTTGACTGATGGCATGTTCATGTTAGGATCATGTCCTTGTTTCATGTTGCTAACATACATGTTGAAGCTAGGGTTTGTGCCATCAGTGGATGTTATACGTGCATGTAGTAGGACCATTTTAGGATGGTCCCAAATCTGCATGGCTGCACATGGGTGCTATTGGCACTTGCTGTTGCTATTTTTAGATGTTTCCTTGTTTAGGATAGTACAGTGATCAGTTCCAGTTGCAGCAAAGAAGATGCCACTGATCAGTGACTTGCCCAACAACAAGTGTCATAGGCAAATGCCACTTATCAATGGCACTTGCTGTTGGGCAAAATGCCACTTACCAATGCCCTTGCTATTGGGCAAGTCCACTGATCAGTGTCATTGATCAGTGCCATTTGCCCAGCAGCAAGTAGATTAGTGCTCTTGCCTAACAGCAAGTGCCACTGATCATTCCCATTCCACCATGAGCACATGCCACTGATATGAGTAAATGGCACTGATCAGTGGCACTTGCTGTTGGGCAAGTCCACTGATCAGTGCCACTGATCAGTGTCATTTGCTTGCTTGCTTGCTTGCTTTGTTTGATACAAATACTTGTCATGTTTCCTGACAAGATACTGAAGACTGACTGGGATGTGGCGGGTGGAGGATCTCAGGTGATGGCCGAGCTGAGCGCGTCGAGGATTTCATCCCCACGAACAGGTGGCTCGGGACGGTGGACCTGCCTGGCAGGATTGCCTTCATGAGCGTGCCTCGTTCAAGGGGACGATCTCTGAGGCAGGGCCATGAGAGGGGGCCAGGGAGCCGATGCGCTTCTACCAGCAGATCAAGGACAACGAGGACCTCTCCATGCTCGTCGTCCCTCCCAAGTTCATGGAGGTGATGAACACCTGGCTGGTTATCAAGTGGCTCCCCCGCGTGGTCAGGCTGTCGGCGAACAAGTGGTGCGTGTTCTGGGTGCAGGTCCAGAACTTTGAGCGGCACATGGTGCTTGGCCGGGGCTGGAACTACTTCTGCCACCGCCACCGGATCGTCCCCCACGACCTCGTCGTTGTGCGCATCTCAGGACTCGAACTGAAGGTTCAGATCTACAACCACGACTCCTCGATCATGTGCAGGTATCATTGCAGCAGGCACAACTGCCATGGTGGCATCGAGTAGGCTATGTAGTTAAGTTAAGTAAGGTGTTAATGGAGAACTTTTATGATGTGTGGCATGACTTGTGATGGGAACTTGTTCATATTTTGGCCAGGAGCAGCACCCTGGCACGGAGCAGGGAAGGAGGATGCCCCTACTATTAATCTAGACTTATGCTATGTAGTTAAGTAGTTTGCTGTCATTTGCTTGCTTGCTGTGTTAAGTTTGTTGTCATTACATTACTTTCTTTGTTTGATCTTATTGTTGTGCTGTTGCTGTTGTGCTGATCATGTGTGATGGTAGGGCCACCATATTTGAATGGGGTGAGCAGAACACAAACACTGTTTGCAACCGAACAGCTGAAGTTTGCTTCTGCTCACACCCTAAGCACAAAAACGGCAACCAAACAGCAGGGGGGTAAGTGCCTCTCCATGCGATGCAGGTAACCAAACAGGTTGCATCTGCTGCATATGAGGCTGCATTTCATCAACCAGGCTGGCTGGAGATGGACATGCAATGCAACTACTATTGCAAACTGCAACCAAACACGCCCTTACTTCACGAACGCAAGTACGCACACCTTTTCTCTATGAGCACGTACGCACACTTTTTTCTATGAGCATTTCCGAGGGATAGAGCCGACACATCATTTTAAGATTGACGAAGCCACCATAGCATCTCCGTATTCGACGGAAACGTTCCTCCCTCTGAACGAACATCACCGGAAAGACTGAAATAAATCCAGAAAAATATGAGCATCGACGTCAAGTCTAGGACTTGAAACTGTGGGTTGGTTCCACCACAAAGAACCAAACCATCTGAGCTAGTGAAAGCACAAGTGCTCCCTAGGTGGTTTTGGTAATTAATGTCAACATATCTCTTGTGGGACTAACTCTTTTATCTAGTATGTTTCAGATAAGTTCGACAATGGAGTGGCATGGACTAAAGGATGTGGGAACTCCTTCAATATGCTAAGGACAAAGGATTGGCTCAAGCTTCAAGCTCAAGACTCTTCATTTTATATTTTAGTGGTCCAAGATCACATTGAGTCTATAGGAAAAGCCAATACTATCAAGGAGGGATGAGGTGTTGCTTAATGAGCCTCTTGCTTCATGTGCTTAGTGATATGCTCCAAAACCCTCAGCTACTTTCCCACTTCCACAAATGACCTAAACCCAAAGCCAAAATCGGTCACACCGATTCTTCCTATCCGGCGCCACCAATTCCAAAAGTCATAACCACTGCCACAAACCCTAAGCAAATCAGTCTTACCGATAGGGATCTCGGTCTCACTGAGATGGGATTGTAATCTCTCTGTTTCCCTTCGAAACGTTTCGGTCTAACCAAAGTGAGCGATCGGTCCCACCGAGATTGCAATGTAAACTCTCTGTTTCCCTTTTGTAACATTTCGGTCTCATCGAAAAGAGCAAATCGGTCCCACCGAGTTTACGTGACCAACTCTCTAGAAAGCTCACTACCAAAATCGGTCTCACGGAGTTTGTGTAATCGGTCTTACCGAGATTACGTTATGCCCTAACCCTAACCATATCGGTCTCACCGAGTTGCATTTCGGTCCCCCTGAAAATCCTAACGGTCACATTATTTGCTCAATCGGTCTGACCGAGTCTAACGATTCGGTCCCACCGAGTTTCGTAGATTATGTGTAACGGTTAGATTTTGTGTGGAGGCTATATATACCCATCCACCTCCTCTTCATTCGTGGAGAGAGCCATTAGACTGAACCTACACTTCCAGCATACATTTTCTGAGAGAGAACTACCTACTCATGTGTTGAGGCCAAGATATTCCATTCCTACCATATGAATCTTGATCTCTAGCCTTCCCCAAGTTGCTTTCCACTCAAATCTTCTTTCCACCAGATCCAAAACCTATGAGAGAGAGTTGAGTGTTGGGGAGACTATCATTTGAAGCACAAGAGCAAGGAGTTCATCATCAACGCACCATTTGTTACTTCTTGGAGAATGGTTCTCCTAGATTGGCTAGGTGTCACTTGGGAGCCTCCGACAAAATTGTGGAGTTGAACCAAGGAGTTTGTAAGGGCAAGGAGATCGGCTACTTCGTAAAGATCTACCGCTAGTGAGGCAAGTCCTTCGTGGGCGACGGCCATGGTGGGATAGACAAGGTTGCTTGTTTGTGGACCCTTCGTGGGTGGAGCCCTCCGTGGACTCGCGCAACCGTTACCCTTCGTGGGTTGAAGTCTCCATCAACGTGGATGTACGATAGCACCACCTATCGGAACCACGCCAAAAACATTCGTGTCTCCAATTGCGTTTGAATCCTCCAAACCCTTCCCTTTACATTCTTGCAAGTTGCATGCTTTAATTTCCGCTGCCCATATACTCTTTGCATGCTTGCTTGATATGTATTGTGAATGTTAAACTTGTGCCTAAACTCCACTTAAACTTAAGGAAACTTAAAAACTGCAACTTTGGTACTTAGTGTCTAATCACCCCCCCTCTAGACACCTCTTCTCAAGGTCCTACAAGTGGTATCAGAGCATTGGTCTCCATTGCTTTGGTTTAATCACCATTGGAGGAAGATGGATGAGTCTACTATTGGGAGTCTTAGACATAGAGTGCCTATTCTTGATGGAGAGTATTTTCATGAGTGGAAAAATGAGATGCTTGTTATTTTCAATCAATATCATTTGAACAAGTACATTGCTAGTCCTTGTGCACCTTATGTTGATCCTATGCATGATACCCATGATGAGTCAATTGACATGATTAGGAATCTTAGAACTGCCGAACTTATCATTAGAGGATTGCCTAGAAACTTGATTGGATGCTTGCCTACTTTTAAGTGTGCCTACACCATATGGAAATTTCTTGAGGAATGATTTCCAGATTATTCCTTGAAAAATCTTGATGAAATTCTCCATAAGTCTATTGCCTTGAGTAAGATGAATACTAGTGATCCTATGTTTGGTGATCGTCTATTTGAGCTTACAAACCTTATGCGTGCCAAAGGAAATGTTGGTATTATTAGTGATATTATTTCTGAAGCTATAAAAATTCATAAGCAAGATCATTGTCAAACTCACTCTAATGAATCACCCTCTCTAGGACTTGATCCACCACATGACGAAGTTGAACATGGATACTATGATGAGGATGATGATAGTGACTTCGATCTTGATGATGCAATGAGACACTTTGGTCCTATGGCAAATCTTCGGGGATATATGTCAGGAGGAAAGGAATGGGTTCTTGATAGTGGATGTACCGATCACATGACCGGAGATAAAGACATGTTTCCTGAGCTTGCTGAGAATGATAGTCCTCGAAAGTATGTCACTTTCGGTGACAACTCAAAGGGTAAGGTGGTTAGCCTCGGTAAGGTGGCCATATCACATGATAGCTCCATACAAAATGTTATGCTCGTTGGATCTCTTGGATACAACTTACTTTCAGTATCTAGACTTGCTGATTTCGGTTTCAATGTTCTATTTACCGAAGTAGATTGCCAAGTGTTTCGTTGAGACAATCATAAAATGGTCTTTACCGGTGTGCGTAGAGGTGATCTATACATTGTTGATTTCACTAAAAAGGCTCAACCTAAAACTTGCTTCATTGCTAAATCCTCAAAAGGTTGGTTATGGCACAGGCGACTAGGTCATGTTGGTATGCGAAACCTTGACAAGCTTATTAAAGGAAATCATATTCTTGGAGTTAATGATGTCATATTTGATAAGGATAGACTTTGCAGCGCTTGTTAGGCAGGTAAACAGGTTGGAGGAAGGCATCCCGTGAAGAACATCATGACCACAAGGAGGCCAGTCGAGCTACTTCACATGGATCTCTTTGGACCCAACTCTTACACGAGTCTCGGTGGAAATTCTGTTGGTCTAGTTATAGTTGATGATTTTTCAAGATTTACGTGGGTGTTCTTTCTCGATGATAAATCCCAGGTCCAAAAGATCTTCAAAAAATTTGCAAGGAAGGCCCAAAATCAATTTGAAGTAAAGATCAAGAAGGTTCGCAGCGACAACGGAATGGAGTTCAAGAACACAAATGTGGACACCTTTCTTGATGAAGAAGGAATTTCACACGAGTTCTCAGCTACGTACACACCTCAACAAAACGGAGTTGTTGAGAGGAAGAACCGGATGCTCATCGAAATGGCGAGAACGATGCTTGATGAGTACAAGACGCCGAAGCACTTTTGGGCAGAAGCGGTTGAGACAGCTTGTCATGCAACAAATCGCTTGTATCTTCACAAGCTACTCGGCAAGACGGCATACGAGCTTCTCACCGGTAACAAACCCCAAGTTGGATACTTTCGAGTATTCGGCTCAAAGTGCTACATTCTTGATAAGCATCGTCGCTCTAAATTTGCTCCTAAGTCTCATGAAGGTTTCCTACTAGGTTATGGCTCAAACTCTCACACTTACCGTGTCTACAACAATTTCACCTGAAAGGTTGAAGAGACGGTAGATGTGAAGTTTGATGAATCTAACGGCTCGCAAGTAGAGCAATTGCCAATTGATGTAGGTGACAAAGATCCTTCAGAAGCAATCCAAGACTTGTCTATTGGCAAGGTTCGTCCAACGAAGGTGAAGGAGAGTACCTCGTCCGTCCAAGTGGAAGCTTCTACTTCACGACAAGGTGAACCAAGAGTTGATACGGAAGCATCCACAAGTGGGACACACCATGTTGGAAATATGCCCTAGAGGCAATAATAAAATGGTTATTATTAAATTTATGTGTTCATGATAGTTGTCTATTATTCATGCTATAACTGTGTTATCCGGAAATCGTAATACACGTGTGAATACATAGACCACAACAAGTCCCTAGTGAGCCTCTAGTAGGCTAGCTCGTTGATCAACAGATAGTCATGGTTTCCTGACTATGGGCATTGTGTTGGGGAACGCAGTAATTTCAAAAAAAATTCCTACGCACACGCAAGATCATGGTGATGATATAGCAACGAGAAGGGAGAGTGTTGTCTACGTACCCTCGTAGACCAAAGCGGAAGCGTTGACGCAACGTAGAGGAAGTAGTCGTACGTCCTCCCGGTCCAACCGATCCAAGCACCGTTACTCCGGTACCTCCGAGTCCTTGACACACGTACAGCTCGATGACGCACCCCGAACTCCGATCCAGCAGAGGCACGGGGAGGAGTTTCACAAGACGACGGCGTGGTGACGATCTTGATGTTCTCTGTCGCGCAGGCTTCGCCTAAGCACCGCTACAATATGACCGAGGTGTAATATCGTGGAGGGGGCACCACACACGGCTAAGGAACGATCTCAATGATCAACTTGTGTGTCTATGGGGTGCCCCCCACCCCCGTATATAAAGGAGGGAGGGAGGACGAGGCCGGCCCAAGGGGGAGGCGCGCCCTAGGGGGGGCTAACCTACTCCAAGTAGGTTTGGCCCCCCTTTCCTATTAGGAGTAGGAGAGGGAAGGAAGAGGGGAGGAGAGAAGGAAAGGGGCCGGCCCCTCCCAATCGGATTGGGCTTGGGGGTGCCCCTCCCTGCTCCTTCTCCTCCCTTCCACTAAGGCCCAATAAGGCCCATATACTTACCGGGGTGCGGTAACCTCCGGAACTCCCAGATAATCCCAATCTCATCCGGAACCTTTCCGTGTCCAAATATATCCGTCCAATATATCAATATTTATGTCTCGACCATTTGAGACTCCTCGTCATGTCCGTGATCACATCCGGACTCGGACAACCTTAGGTACATCAAAATACATAAACTCATAATATAACTGCATCGAAACCTTAAGCGTGCACGGACCCTACGGTTCGAGAACAATGTAGACATGACCGAGACACGTCTTCGGTCAATAACCAATAGCGGGACCTGGATGCCCATATTGGTTCCTACATATTCTACGAAGATCTTTATCGGTCAAACCGCACAACAACATACGTTGTTCCCTTTGTCATCGGTATGTTACTTGCCCGAGATTCGATCGTCGGTATCCAATACCTAGTTCAATCTCGTTACCGGCAAGTCCATTTACTCGTTCCATAATACATCATCTCGCAACTAACTCATTAGTTGAAGTGCTTGCAAGGCTTAAGTGATGTGTATTACCGAGAGGGCCCAGAGATACCTCTGCGACATTCGGAGTGACAAATCCTAATCTCGAAATACACCAACCCAACAAGTACCTTCGGAGACACCTGTAGAGCACCTTTATAATCACCCAGTTATGTTGTGACGTTTGGTAGCACACAAAGTGTTCCTCCGGTAAACGGGAGTTGCATAATCTCATAGTCATAGGAACATGTATAAGTCATGAAGGAAGCAGTAGCAACATACTAAACGATCGGGTGCTAAGCTAACGGAATGGGTCATGTCAATCAGATCATTCAACTAATGATGTGACCTTGTTAATCAAATAACAACTCCTTGTTCATGGTTAGGAAACATAACCATCTTTGATTAACAAGCTAGTCAAGTAGAGGCATACTAGTGACACTCTGTTTGTCTATATATTCACACATGTATTATGTTTCCGGTTAATACAATTCTAGCATGAATAATAAACATTTATCATGATATAAGGAAATAAATAATAACTTTATTCTTGCCTCTAGGGCATATTTCCTTCAGTCTCCCACTTGCACTAGAGTCAATAATCTAGATTACATAGTAATGATTCTAACACCCATGGAGTCTTCGTGTTGATCATGTTTTGCTCGTGGAAGAGGCTTAGTCAACGGGTCTGCAACATTCAAATCCGTATGTATCTTGCAAATCTCTATGTCTCCCACCTGGACTAGATCCCAGATGGAATTGAAGCGTCTCTTGATGTCTTTGGTTCTCTTGTGAAATCTGGATTCCTTCGCTAAGGCAATCGCTCTAGTATTGTCACAAAAGATTTTCATTGGACCCGATGCACTAGGTATGACACCTAGATCGGATATGAACTCCTTCATCCAGACTCCTTCATTGGCTGCTTCCGAAGCAGCTATGTATTCCGCTTCACACGAGATCCCGCCACGACGCTTTGCTTTGAACGCACCAACCGACAGCTCCACCGTTTAATTTAAATCGATCCGGTTTGCGATTTAGAATCGTCCGGATCGGTGTCAAAGCTTGCATCAACGTAACCATTTACGATGAGCTCTTTGTCACCTCCATATCGAGAAACATATCCTTAGTCCTTTTCGGTATTTCAGATGTTCTTGACCGCTGTCCATGATCCACTCTGGATTACTTTGGTACCTCCTGCTAGAATTATATTAAGGCACACATCAGTCTGGTACACAAGATTGCATACATGATAGAGCCTATGGCTGAAGCATAGGAACACTTTTCATTTTCTCTCTATCTTCTGCGTTGGTCGGGCTTTGAGTCTTACTCAACTTCACACCTTGCAATACAGCAAGAACCCTTTCTTTGCTTGATCCATTTTGAACTTCTTCAAAACTTTGTCAAGGTATGTGCTTTGTGAAAGTCCAATTAAGCGTCTTGATCTATCTCTATAGATCTTAATGCCCAATAAGTAAGCAGCTTCACCGAGGTCTTTCATTGAAAAACTTTTATTCAAGTATCCCTTTATGCTATCCAGAATTCTATATCATTTCCAATCAATAATATGTCATCCACATATAATATTAGAAATGCTCTGAGCTCCCACTCACTTTCTTGTAAATACAAGCTTCTCCAAAAGTCTCAGATAAAACCAAATGCTTTGATCACACTATCAAAGCGTTTATTCCAACTCGAGAGGCTTGCACCAGTCCATAAATGGATCGCTGGAGCTTGCACACTTTGTTAGCCCCTTTGGATCGATAAAACCTTCTCGTTGCATCATATACAACTCTTCCTCCGTAAATCCATTCAGAATGCAGGTTTTACATCCATTTGCCAAATTTCATACTCATAAAATGCGGCAATTGCTAACATGATTCGGACGGACTTAAGCATCGCTCTGGTGAGAAGGTCTCATCATAGTCAACCCCTTGAACTTGTCGAAAACCTTTTGCAACAAGTCGAGCTTTGTAGACGATAACATTACCGTCGTGCCGGTCTTCTTCTTGAAGATCCATTTATTCTCAATTGCTTGTCGACTATCGGGCAAGTCAACCAAAGTCCATACTTTGTTCTCATACATGGATCCCATCTCGATTTCATGGCTTCAAGCCATTTTGCGAATCTGGGCTCACCATCGCTTCTTCATAGTTCGTAGGTTCATCATGATCTAGTAGCATGACTTCCGAATAGGATTACCGTACCACTCAGTGCGGTTCTTACTCTGCTCGACCTACGAGGTTCTCAGATAACTTGATCTCAAGTTCTATGATCATCATCATTAACTTCCTCACTAGTTGGTTTTGACGTCCACGTAAACCGGTTCCTATGATGTATTATTTTCCAACAAGGGAGTAGGTACAGTTACCTCATCAAGTTCTACTTTCCTCCCACTCACTTCTTTTGAGAGAAACTCCTTCTCTAGAAAGAATCCATTCTTAGCAACGAATGTCTTGCCTTCGGATCTGTGATAGAAGGTGTACCCAACTGTCTCCTTTGGGTATCCTATGAAGACACATTTCTCCGATTTGGGTTCGAGCTTATCAGGTTGAAGCTTTTTCACATAAGCATCGCAGCCCCAAACTTTAAGAAACGACAACTTTGGTTTCTTGCCAAACCATAGTTCATAAGGTGTCGTCTCAACGGATTTTGAAGTGCCCTATTTAACGTGAATGTGGCCGTCTCTAAAGCATAACCCCAAAACGATAGCGGTAAATCTGTAAGAGACATCATAGATCGCACCATATCAAGTAAAGTACGATTACGACATTCGAACACACCATTACGCTGTGGTGTTCCGGGTGGCGTGAGTTGCGAAACTATTCCACATTGTTTTAAGTGTAGACCAAACTCGTAACTCAAATATTCTCCTCCACGATCAGATCGTAGAAACTTTATTTTCTTGTTACGATGATTTTCAACTTCACTCTGAAATTCTTTGAACTTTTCAAATGTTTCAGACTTATGCTTCATTAAGTAGATATACCCATATCTGCTTAAATCATCTGTGAAGGTGAGAAAATAACGATATCCGCCACGAGCCTCAACATTCATCGGACCACATACATCTGTATGTATGATTTCCAACAAGCCTGTTGCTCTCTCCATAGTACCGGAGAACGGCGTTTTGGTCATCTTGCCCATGAGGCACGGTTCGCAAGTACCAAGTGATTCATAATCAAGTGGTTCCAAAAGACCATCAATATAGAGTTTCTTCATGCGCTTTACACCGATATGACCTAAACGGCAGTGCCACAATAAGTTGCACTATCATTATCAACTCTGCATCATTTGGCTTCAACACTATGAATATGTGTATCACTACTATCGAGATTCATCAAAAATAGACCACTCTTCAAGGGTGCATGACCATAAAAGATATTACTCATATAAATAGAACAACCATTATTCTCTGATTTAAATGAATAACCGTCTACCATCAAACAATATCCAGATATAATGTTCATGCTCAACGCTGGCACCAAATAACAATTATTTAGGTCTAATACTAATCCCGAAGGTAGATGTAGAGGTAGCGTGCCGACCGCGATCACATCGACTTTGGAACCATTTCCCACGCGCATTGTCACCTCGTCCTTTGCGGTGTTCGCAATCCGTAGTCCCCTGCTTGAGTTGCAAATATTAGCAATGAACCGGTATCAAATACCTGTGTACTATCTGCGAGCTCTAGTAAGGTACACATCAATAACATGTATATCACATATACCTTTGTTCACCTTGCCATCCTTCTTATCCGCCAAATACTTGGGGCAGTTCCGCTTCCATTGACCAGTCTGTTTGTAGTAGAAGCACTCAGTTTCAAGCTTAGGTCCAGACTTGGGTTTCTTCTCTTGAGCAACAACTTGTTTGCTGTTCTTCTTGAAGTTCCCCTTCTTCTTCCCTTTGCCCTTCTTCTTGAAACTAGTGGTCCTGTTGACCATCAACACTTGATGCTCCTTCTTGATTTCTACCTCCGCAGCCTTTACCATTGCGAAGAGCTCGGGAATCGTCTTATCCATCCGTTGCATATTATAGTTCATCACGAAGCTCTTGTAGCTTGGTGGAAGTGATTGGAGAATTCCATCAATGACGCTATCATCCTAAGAGTAACTCCCGCTTGAATCAAGTGATTACAATACCCGGACATCTTGAGTATGTGCTCACTGACAGAACTATTCTCCTCCATCTTGCAGCTATAGAACTTATTGGAGACTTCGTATCTCTCAATTCGGGAATTCTTCTGGAATATTAACTTCAACTCCTGGAACATCTCTTATGCTCCATGACGTTCAAAACGTCGTTGAAGTCCCGGTTCTAAGCCGTAAAGCATGGCACATTGAACTATCGAGTAGTCATCGCTTTGCTCGCGAGACGTTCTTAACGTCGTCGGTTAGATCGGCGAGAAGTTCGCACCCAGCGATGCTTCCAGGATGTAATTTTTCTGTGCAGCAATGAGGATAATCCTCAAGTTATGGACCCAGTCCGCGTAGTTGCTACCATCATATTTCAACTTAGCTTTCTCAAGGAACGCATTAAAATTCAACGGAACAACAAAGACGGGCCATCTATCTACAATCAACATAGACAAGCAAGATACTATCGGTACTAAGTTCATGATAAATTTAAGTTCAATTAATCATATTACTTAAGAACTCCCACTTAGACAGACATCTCTCTAGTCATCTAAGTGATCACGTGACCCAAATCAACTAAACCATAACTGATCATCACGTGAGATGGAGTAGTTTTCAATGGTGAACATCTTATGTTGATCATATCTACTATATGATTCACGCCGACCTTTCGGTCTCCGTGTTCGAGGCCATATCTGCATATGCTAGGCTCGTCAAGTTTAACTCGAGTATTCTGCGTGTGCAAAACTGGCTTGCACCCATTGTAGATGGACGTGAGCTTATCACACCCGATCATCACGTGGTGTGCAGGCACGACGAACTTTGGCAACGGTGCATACTCGGGAGAACACTTTTGATAATTAGTGAGAGATCATCTTAAAATGCTACCGTCAATCAAAGCAAGATAAGATGCATAAAGGATAAACATCACATGCAATCAATATAAGTGATATGATATGGCCATCATCATCTTGTGCTTGTGATCTCCATCTCCAAGCACCGTCGTGATCACCATCGCCACCGCGCGACACCTTGATCTCCATCATAGCATCGTTGTCGTTATGCAATCTATTGCTTCTCGACTATCGCTACCGCTTAGTTATAAAGTAAAGCAATTACAGTATGCGTTTGCATTTCATACAATAAAGCGACAACCATATGGCTCCGCCAGATTGCCGATAACTCGGTTACAAAACATGATCATCTCATACAATAAAATATAGCATCACGTCTTGACCATATCACATCACAACATGCCCCGCAAAAACAAGTTAGGCGTCCTCTACTTTGTTGTTGCAAATTTTACGTGGCTGCTACGGGCTTAAGCAAGAACCAATCTCACCTCGCATCAAAACCACAACGATAGTTTGTCAAGTTGATGCTGTTTTAACCTTCGCAAGGACCGGGCGTAGCCACACTCGGTTCAAGTAAAGTTGGAGAAACCGACACCGCTAGTCACCGTGTGCAAAGCACGGCGGTAAAACCAGTCTCGCATAAGCGTATCTGTAATGTCGGTCCGGCCGCTTCATCCAACAATACCGCCCGAACCAAAGGATGACATGTTTGGTAAGCGAGATGACTTATATCGCCCACAACTCACTTGTGTTCTACTCGTGCATATAACATCAAACCATAAAACCTAGGCTCTGATACAACTGTTGGGGAACGCAGTAATTTCAAAAAATTTCCTACGCACACGCAAGATCATGGTGATGATATAGCAACGAGAGGGGAGAGTGTTGTCTACATACCCTCGTAGACCGAAGCGGAAGCGTTGACGCAACGTAGAGGAAGTAGTCGTACGTCCTCCCAGTCCAACCGATCCAAGCACCGTTACTCCGATACCTTCGAGTTCTTGACACACGTACAACTCGATGACGCACCCCGAACTCTGATCCAGCAGAGGCACGGGGAGGAGTTCCGTCAGCACGACGGTGTGGTGACGATCTTGATGTTCTCCTGTCGCAGGGCTTCGCCTAAGCACCACTACAATATGACCGAGGTGTAATATCGTGGAGGGGGGCACCGCACACGGCTAAGGAACGATCTCAATGATCAACTTGTGTGTCTATGGGGTGCCCCCCACCCCCGTATATAAAGGAGGGAGGGAGGAGGAGGCCGGCCCAAGGGGGAGGCGCGCCCTAGGGGGGGGCAAACCTACTCCAAGTAGGTTTGGCCCCCCTTTCCTATTAGGAGTAGGAGAGGGAAGGAAGAGTGGGAGGAGAGAAGGAAGGGGCCGCCCCCCCCAGTCCGGATTGGGCTTGGGGGCGCCTCCTTGCTCCTTCTCCTCCTTCCACTAAGGCCCAATAAGGCCCATATACTTACCGGGGTTCGGTAACCTCCCTAACTCCAGATAATCCCAATCTCATCCGAACCTTTCCGTGTCCAAATATATCCGTCCAATATATCAATATTTATGTCTCGACCATTTCGAGACTCCTCGTCATGTCCGTGATCACATCCGGACTCCAAACAACCTTCGGTACATCAAAATACATAAACTCATAATATAAGCATCATCGAAACCTTAAGCGTCACGGACCCTACGGTTCGAGAACAATGTAGACATGACCGAGACACGTCTCCGGTCAATAACCAATAGCGGGACCTGGATGCCCATATTGGTTCCTACATATTCTACGAAGATCTTTATTGGTTAAACCGCACAACAACATACGTTGTTCCCTTTGTCATCGGTATGTTACTTGACCGAGATTCGATCGTCGGTATCCAATACCTAGTTCAATCTCGTTACCGGCAAGTCTCTTTACTCGTTCTGTAATACATCATCTCGCAACTAACTCATTTGTTGAAGTGCTTGCAAGGCTTAAGTGATATGTATTACCGAGAGGGCCCAGAGATACCTCTCCGACATTCGGAGTGACAAATCCTAATCTTGAAATACGCCAACCCAACAAGTACCTTCGGAGACACCTGAGAGCACCTTTATAATCATCCAGTTACATTGTGACGGTTTGGTAGCACACAAAGTGTTCCTCCGGTAAATGGGAGTTGCATAATCTCATAGTCATAGGAACATGTATAAGTCATGAAGGAAGCAGTAGCAACATACTAAACGATCGGGTGCTAAGCTAACGGAATGGGTCATGTCAATCAGATCATTCAACTAATGATGTGACCTTGTTAATCAAATAACAACTCCTTGTTCATGGTTAGGAAACATAACCATCTTTGATTAACAAGCTAGTCAAGTAGAGGCATACTAGTGACACTCTGTTTGTCTATATATTCACACATGTATTATGTTTCTGGTTAATACAATTCTAGCATGAATAATAAACATTTATCATGATATAAGGAAATAAATAATAACTTTATTATTGCCTCTAGGGCATATTTCCTTCACATTGGATGTCATTGATAACGGGATCACATCATTAGGAGAATGATGTGATGGACAAGACCCAATTCTAAGCATAGCTCAAAGATCGTGTAGTTCGTTTAGCTAGAGCTTTTCCAAATGTCAAGTATCATTTCCTTAGACCATGAGATTATGCAACTCCCGGATACCGTAGGAGTGCTTTGGGTGTACCAAACATCACAACGTAACTGGGTGGCTATAAAGGTGCACTACGGGTATCTCCGAAAGTGTTTGTTGGGTTGGCACGAATCGAGACTGGGATTTATCACTCCGTATGACGGAGAGGTATCTCTAGGCCCACTCGGTAATGCATCATCATAATGAGCTCAATGTGACCAAGTGTCTGGTCACGGGATCATGCATTACGGTGCGGGTAAAGTGACTTGCCGGTAATGAGACTAAACGAGGTATTGGGATACCGACGATCGAAGTCTCGCAAGTAACGCACCGATTGACAAAGGAATTGAATACGGGTTGATTGAATCCTCGACATTGTGGTTCATCCGATGAGATCATCGAGGTATGTGGGATCCAACATGGGTATCCAGATCCCGCTGTTGGTTATTGACCGAGAGGCATCTCGGTCATGTTCAGATATCTCCGAACCCGTAGGGTCTACACACTTAAGGTTCGGTGACGCTAGGGTTGTAGAGATATTAGTATGCCGCAAACCGAAAGTTGTTCGGAGTCCCGGATGAGATCCCGGACATCACGAGGAGTTCCGAAATGGTCCGGAGGTGAAGAAATATATATAGGAAGTGCTATTTCGGCCATCGGGGGAATTTCGGGGGTCACCGATATTGTACCGGGACCATCGGAAGGGTCCGAGGGGTCCACCGGGTGGGGCCACCTATCCCGGAGGGCCCCGTGGGCTGAAGTGGGGAGGGGACCAGCCCCTGGTGGGATGGTGCGCCCCCCCTTGGGCTCCCCTCATGCGCCTAGGGTTGGGAACCCTAGGGGAGGGGGGCGCCTCCACTTGCCTTGGGGGGCAAGTTCCCCCTTTGGCCGCCGCCACCCTAGGAGATCCCATCTCCTAGGGTCGGCGCCCCCCTGGGGACCCTATATAAAGAGGGGGGAGGGAGGGGCAGCCGTACCCTGCATCTTGGCGCCTCCCTTTCCCCTTGCTACACCTCCTCCTCCTGCAGACGCTACGAAGCCTGCCGGATCCTCTTGCATCCACCACCACGCCGTCGTCTTCTTTGGATCTTCATCAACCTCTCCTTCCCCTTGCTGGTTCAAGAAGGAGGAGACGCCATGCTGACCGTGACGTGTGTTGAACGCGAGGTGCCATCCGTTCGGCGCTAGGATCTCCGGTGATTTGGATCACGGCGTGAACGACTCCTCAACCCCGTTCTCTTGAACGCTTCCGCACGCGATCTACAAGGGTATGTAGATGCACTCCTCTCTCGTTGCTGGATGAACTCATGGATTGATCTTGGTGAGCGTAGGAATTTTTTATTTTTGCAACGCTCCCAACAAAGGCATCATGAGCTAGGTCTATCGTAGTTCTCTTTGCACGAGTAGAACACAATTTGTTGTGGGCGTAGATGTTGTCAACTTTCTTGCCACTACTAGTCTTATTTCGCTTCAGCGGTATTGTGGGATGAAGCGGCCCGGACCGACCTTACACGTACGCTTACGTGAGACAGGTTCCACCGACTGACATGCACTAGTTGCATAAGGTGGCTAGCGGGTGTTTGTCTCTCCCACTTTAGTTGGAGCGGATTCGATGAAAAGGGTCCTTATGAAGGGTAAATAGAAGTTGACAAATCACGTTGTGGCTTTAACGTAGGTAAGAAAACGTTCTTGCTAGATCACCTATAGAAGCCACGTAAAAACTTGCAACAACAATTAGAGGACGTCTAACTTGTTTTTGCAGCAAGTGTCTTGTGATGTGATATGGCCAAAGTTGTGATGAATGATGAATGATATATATGTGATGTATGAGATCATGTTCTTGTAATAGGAATCACGACTGGCATGTCGTTGAGTATGACAACCGGCAGGAGCCATAGGAGTTGTCTTTATTTTTGTATGACATGCGTGTCATTGAATAACGCCATGTAAATTACTTTACTTTATTGATAAACACGTTAGCCATAGATGTAGAAGTAGTCGTTGGTGTGACAACATCATGAAGACACGATGATGGAGATCATGATGATGGAGATCATGGTGTCATGCCGGTGATGAAGATGATCATGGAGCCCCGAAGATGGAGATCAAAGGAGCTATATGATATTGGCCATATCATGTCACTATTATGATTGCATGTGATGTTTATCATGTTTTTCATCTTGTTTACTTAGAACGACGGTAGTAAGTAAGATGATCCCTCATAATAATTTCAAGAAAAGTGTTCCCCTAACGTGCACCGTTGCGAAGGTTCGTTGTTTCAAGCACCACGTGATGATCGGGTGTGATAGATCCTAACGTTCGAATACAACGGGTGTAAGCCAGATTTACACACGCAATACACTTAGGTTAACTTGACGAGCCTAGCATGTACAGACATGGCCTCGGAACACGGTAGACCGAAAGGTCGAGCATGAGTCGTATAGAAGATACGATCAACATGAAGATGTTCACCGATGTTAACTAGTCCGTCTCACGTGATGATTGGACACGGCCTAGTTGACTCGGATCATGTTTCACTTAGATGACTAGAGGGATGTCTGTCTAAGTGGGAGTTCTTTAAATAATTTGATTAGATGAACTTAATTATCATGAACTTAGTCTAAAATCTTTACAATATGTCTTGTAGATCAAATGGCCAACGCCATGTCCACCTGAACTTCAACGCTCCTAGAGAAAACCAAGTCGAAAGACGATGGCAGCAACTATACGGACTGGGTCCAGAACACGAGGATCATCCTCATAGCTGCCAAGAAAGACTATGTCCTAGAAGTACCGCTAGGTGAAGCACCAATCCCAGAGAACCAAGACGTTATGAACGCTAAGCGGTCTCGTCTTGATGATTACTCCTCGTTCAAGTCGGCATGCTTTATAGCTTAGAACCGGGCTCCAAAAGCGCTTTTAGCAACACGGAGCATATGAGATGTTCGAGGAGCTGAAAATGGTTTTCCAAGCTCATGCCCGGGTCGAGAGATATGAAGTCTCTGACAAGTTCTTTAGCTGTAAGATGGAGGAAAATAGTTCATTAGTGAGCACATACTCAAGATGTCCGGGTTGCACAACCGCTGACTCACCGGGAGTTAATCTCCGGATGACGCGGATCATTGACAGAATCCTCGATCGCTCCCACCAAGCTACAAGAGCTTTGTGATGAACTTCAATATGCAGGGATGGAAAAGACCATTCCCGAGGTATATTCAATGCTGAAATCAGCGGAGGTGGAGATCAAAAAGGAACATCAAGTGTTGATGGTGAATAAAACCACTAAGTTCAAGAAGGGCAAGGGTAAGAAGAACTTCAAGAAGGACGGCAAGGAAGTTGCCGCGCTGTAAGCCGCTTGCCGTGAAGAAGTCAAGCAATGGAACCAAGCACGAGATCGAGTGCTTTTATTGCAAGGAAGTGGTCATTTGAAGCGGAACTGCCCCAAGTACTTAGCGGACAAGAAGGCCGCAAAACCAAAGGTATATGTGATATACATGTAATTGATGTGTACCTTACCAGTGCTCGTAGTAGCTCCTGGGTATTTGATACCGGTGCGGTTGCTCATATTTGTAACTCAAAGCAGGAGCTGCGGAATAAGCGGAGACTGGCGAAGGACGAGGTAACGATGCGCGTCGGGAATGGTTCCAAGGTCGATGTGATCGCCGTCAGCACGCTACCTCTACATTTACCTACGGGATTAGTTTTAAACCTCAATAATTGTTATTTAGTACCATCTTTGAGCATGAACATTGTATCAGGATCTCGTTTAATTCGAGATGGCTACTCATTTAAATCCGAGAATAATGGTTGTTCTATTTATATGAGTGATATGTTTTATGGTCATGCCCCGTTGGTGAATGGTTTATTCTTAATGATCTCGAGCGTAATGTTACACATATTCATAGTGTGAATGCCAAAAGATGTAAAGTTGATAATGATAGTCCCACATACTTATGGCACTGCCGCCTTGGTCACATTGGTGTCAAGCGCATGAAGAAGCTCCATGCTGATGGACTTTTAGAGTCTCTAGATTATGAATCGTTTGACACATGCGAGCCATGCCTCATGGGCAAGATGACCAAGATTCCGTTCTCCAGAACAATGGAGCGAGCAACCAACTTATTGGAAATCATACATACTGATGTGTGCGGTCCAATGAGCGTTGAGGCTCACGGAGGGTATCTTTATGTTCTCACTCTCACTGATGACTTGCGTAGATATGGGTATGTCTACTTGATGAAACACAAGTCTGAGACCTTTGAAAAGTTTAAGGAATTTTAGAATGAGGTAGAGAATCAACATGACCGAAAGATAAAGTTCCTACGATCAGATCGTGGGGGAGAATATTCAAGTCACAAATTTGGTACGCACTTAAGAAAATGTGGAATCGTTTCACAACTCATGCCGCGTGGAACACCTCAGCGAAATGGTGTGTCCGAACGTCATAATCGCACTCTATTGGATATGGTGCGATCTATGATGTCACTTACTGATTTACCGCTATCATTTTGGGGATACGCTCTAGAGACAGCTACATTCACTTTAAATAGGGCACCGTCTAAATCCGTTGAGACGACACCGTATGAATTATGGTTTGGGAAGAAACCTAAGTTGTCATTTCTAAAAGTTTGGGGATGCGATGCTTATGTCAAGAAACTTCAACCTGAGAAGCTCGAACCCAAGTCGGAAAAATGCGTATTCATAGGATACCCTAAGGAAACCATAGGGTATACTTTCTACTTAAGATTCGAAGGCAAGATCTTTGTTGCCAAGAACGGGTCCTTTCTGGAGAAAGAGTTTCTTTTGAAAGAATTAAGTGGGAGGAAAGTAGAGCTTGATGAAGTACTACCTCTTGAAACGGTGAGTAGCGCAACTCAGGAAAATGTTCCTGTGGTGCCAGCACCGACAAGAGAGGAAGTTAATGATGGTGATCAAGATACTTCGGATCAAGCTCCTACTGAACTTCGAAGGTCCACAAGGACACGTTCTGCACCAGAGTGGTACGGCAATCCTGTCTTGGAAATCATGTTGTTAGACAACGGTGAACCTTCGAACTATGAAGAAGCGATGGCGGGCCCAAATTCCAACAAATGGCTTGAAGCCATGCAATCCGAGATAGGATCCATGTATGAAAACAAAGTGTGGACTTGACAGACTTGCCCGATGATCGGCGAGCGATAGAAAAGAAATGGATCTTTAAGAAGAAGACGGATGCAGATGGTAATGTCACCATATATAAAGCTCGACTTGTCGCTAAGGGTTATCGACAAGTTCAAGGGATTGACTACGATGAGACATTCTCTCACGTAGCAAAGCTGAAGTCCGTCCGAATCATGTTAGCAATTGCCGCACACTATGATTATGAGATATGGCAAATGGACGTCAAAACGGCTTTCCTTAATGGTCACCTTAAGGAAGAACTGTATATGATGCAGCCGGAAGGTTTTGTTGACCCTAAGAATGCTAACAAGGTATGCAAGCTCCAGCGCTCCATCTATGGGCTGGTGCAAGCATCTCGGAGTTGGAACATTCGCTTTAATGAGATGATTAAAGTGTTTGGGTTTATGCAGAGTTATGGAGAAGCCTGCGTTTACAAGAAAGTGAGTGGGAGCTCTGTAGCATTTCTCATATTATATGTGGATGACATACTTTTGATGGGAAATGATATAGAACTTTTGGACATCATAAAGGCCTACTTGAATAAGTGTTTTTCAATGAAGGACCTTGGAGATGCTGCTTACATATTAGGCATCAAATCTATAGAGATAGATCGAAACGCCTCATAAGTCTTTCACAAAGCACATACCTTGATAAGATATTGAAGAAGTTCAATATGGATCGGTCCAAGAAAGGGTTCTTGCCTGTATTGCAAGGTGTGAGATTGAGCTCGGCTCAATGCCCGACCACGGCAGAAGATAAAGAAGAGATGAGTGTCATCCCCTATGCCTCAGCCATAGGGTCTATCATGTATGCCATGACCTGTACTGCACTGATATAAACCTTGCCGTAAGTTTGGTAGGAAGGTACCAAAGTAATCCCGGCAAGGAACACTGGACAGCGGTCAAGAACATCCTTAAGTACCTGAAAAGGACTAAGGACATGTTTCTCGTGTATGGAGGTGACGAAGATCTCGTCGTAAAGGGTTACGTCGACGCTAGATTCGACACAGATCTGAATGACTCTAAGTCACAAACCGGATACGTGTATATTTTGAATGGTGGGGCAGTAAGATGGTGCAGTTGCAAGCAGAGCGTCATAGCGGGATCTACATGTGAAGCAGAGTACATGGCAGCCTCGGAGGCAGCGCATGAAGCTATCTGGGTGAAGGAGTTCATCACCGACCTAGGAGTCATACCCAATGCGTCGGGGCCAATCACACACTTCGGACAACACCGGAGCTATTGCACTTGCCAAGGAGCCTGTGTTTCACAAGAAGACCGAGCACATCAAGCGTCGCTCAACTCCATACGTGAAAATGTTCAAGATGGAGACATATATATTTGTAAAGTACATACAGACCTGAATGTAGTAGATCCGTTGACTAAACCTCTCCCTAGGGCAAAACATGATCAACACTAGAATGCAATGGGTGTTTGATACATCACAATGTAACTAGATTATTGACTCTAGTGCAAGTGGGAGACTGTTGGAAATATGCCCTAGAGGCAATAATAAAATGATTATTATTATATTTCTGTGTTCATGATAATTGTTTGTTATTCATGCCATAACTGTGTTATCCAGAAATCGTAATACACGTGTGAATACATAGACCACAACAAGTCCCTAGTGAGCCTCTAGTAGACTAGCTCGTTGATCAACAGATAGTCATGGTTTCCTGACTATGGGCATTGGATGTCATTGATAACGGGATCACATCATTAGGAGAATGATGTGATGGACAAGACCCAATTCTAAGCATAGCTCAAAGATCGTGTAGTTCGTTTAGCTAGAGCTTTTCCAAATGTCAAGTATCATTTCCTTAGACCACGAGATTGTGCAACTCCCGGATACCGTAGGAGTGCTTTGGGTGTACCAAACATCACAACGTAACTGGGTGGCTATAAAGGTGCACTACGGGTATCTCCGAAAGTGTCTGTTGGGTTGGCACGAATCGAGACTGGGATTTATCACTCCGTATGATGGAGAGGTATCTCTAGGCCCACTCGGTAATGCATCATCATAATGAGCTCAATGTGACCAAGTGTCTGGTCACGGGATCATGCATTACAGTACGAGTAAAGTGACTTGCCGGTAATGAGATTAAACGAGGTATTGGGATACCGACGATCGAGTCTCGGGCAAGTAACGTACCGATTGACAAAGGGAATTGAATACGGGGTTGATTGAATCCTCGACATCGTGGTTCATCCGATGAGATCATCGAGGAGTATGTGGGAGCCAACATGGGTATCCATATCCCGCTGTTGGTTATTGACCGGAGAGGCATCTCGATCATGTCTGCATATCTCCCGAACCCGTAGGGTCTACACACTTAAGGTTTGGTGACGCTAGGGTTGTAGAGATATTAGTATGCAGCAAACCGAAAGTTGTTCGGAGTCCCGGATGAGATCCCGGACGTCTCGAGGAGTTCCAGAATGGTCCGGAGGTGAAGAAATATATATATGAAGTGATGTTTCGGCCATCGGGGGAATTTCGGGGGTCGCCGGGTGGGGCCACCTATCCCGGAGGGCCCCGTGGGCTGAAGTGGGGAGGGGACCAGCCCCTGGTGGGCTGGTGCGCCCCCCTTGGGCTCCCCCCTGCGCCTAGGGTTGGGAACCCAAGGGGAGGGGGTGCCTCCACTTGCCTTGGGGGGCAAGTTCCCCCCTTGGCAGTCGCCCCCCCTAGGAGATCCCATCTCCTAGGGCCGCCCCCTGGGGACACTATATAAAGAGGGGGGAGGGAGGGGCAGCCGGACCCTGCATCTTGGTGCCTCCCTTTCCCCTTGCTACACCTCCTCCTCCCGCAGACGCTTGGCGAAGCCCTGCCGGATCCCTACTGCATCCACCACCACGCCGTCGTGCTGTTGGATCTTCATCAACCTCTCCTTCCCCCTTGCTGGATCAAGAAGGAGGAGACGTCATGCTGACCGTACGTGTGTTGAACGCGGAGGTGCCGTCGGTTCGGCGCTAGGATCTTCGGTGATTTGGATCACGACGTGAACGACTCCCTCAACCCCGTTCTCTTGAATGCTTCCGCACGCGATCTACATGGGTATGTAGATGCACTCCCCTCTCTCGTTGCTGGATGAACTCATAGATTTATCTTGGTGAACGTAGGAATTTTTTTATTTTATGCAACGTTCCCCAACACACCAAGATGAAGAAAACGAGGAAGTACATCAAGATGAACGTCAACAACCTCCTTCTCCACCACGAAAAGAGAACGACAACGCCAACAATGAAGAAGGCCAAGAAGAAGAACAAGATGAAGAAGATGTTCAACGAAGACCCAAGCAAAAGCTTTCACGAGTTCGAGCAAGAATTGCTAAAGATCATCCCGTCGAGCAAATCTACAATGACATTCAAACCGGGAGAATCACTCGCTCTAAAACTTGTTTAGCTAACTTTTGTGAAAACTTTCTTTCATCTCTAGCATTGAACCTATGAAGGTTGAAGAAGCATTGGAAGATCCGGATTGGATAAATTCTATGCATGAAGAGCAGCACAACTTTGAAAGGAACCAAGTTTGGACATTGGTTGAGAAGCCCGACAACAACCACAACGTCATCGGTACCAAATGGGTGTTTCGCAACAAGCAAGATGAAGATGGACAAGTAGTTCGCAACAAAGCACGTCTCGTCGCCCAAGGGTACACACAAGTTTAAGGTATGGACTATGGTGAGACTTACGCCCCCGTTGCTAGACTTGAGTCCATTCGCATCTTACTTGCCTATGCTAATTATCATGATATCACCTTGTACAAAATGGACATTAAAAGTGCTTTTCTAAATGGTGAAATAGAGGAGGAAATTTATGTTAAGCTACCTCCCGGCTTTGTCAATCCTAAGAAACCCAATCATGTTTACAAACTTCACAAAGCTCTTTATGGTCTTAAACAAGCTCCTAGAGCATGGTATAAATGCTTGACCAAGTTCCTTATTGAAAATAAATTGGGAAAATTGATTCTACTCTTTTTACTAAAAGGGTTAATGGAGAACTATTTGTGTGCCAAATCTATGTTGATGATATCATATTTGGTTCAACTAACCCTCATTTTAGTGAAAAGTTTGGGAAGCTTATGTCGGAGAAGTTTGAGATGTCTATGATGAGTGAACTCAAATTCTTCCTTGGGTTGCAAATCAAGCAAACAAAGGAAGGTACCTTTGTTTCTCAAACGAAGTACACGAAGGACTTATTCAAGAAGTTCAATATGTAAGAATGCAAAGGTATGTCTACACCCATGCCTACTAGTGGACATAATGACTTGACCAAAGATGGTGAACCGGTTGATCAAAAGGTTTATCGCTCTATGATTGGTTCATTGTTATATCTCTGTGCTTCACGTCCCGATATCATGCTAAGTGTGTGCATGTGTGCACGATATCAAGCTGCTCCTAAAGAATGTCATCTTAAGGCAGTGAAAAGGATAGTGAGATACTTAATCCATACACCAAATTTTGGCATTTGGTATCCTAAGAGGGCCTCTTTCGATCTTGTTGGCTATTCCGACTCGGACTATGCCGGAGACAAGGTTGATAAAAAGTCCACTTCGGGTACTTGTCAATTTCTTGGTAGATCTCTTGTGTCTTGGTCCTCCAAGAAACAAAACTCGGTATCCTTATCCACCGCCGAAGCTGAATATATTGCCCCTGGTTCATGTTGTGCTCAATTACTTTGGATGGCCCAAACTCTTAAAGATTATGGGATATATGTGAGACATGTTCCATTGCTTTGTGACAATGAAAGTGCTATCAAAATTGCTCATAATCCTGTGCAACATTTCCGAACTAAGCATATTGAAGTTCGTCATCATTTCATTCGGGATCATGTTGCTAAGGGTGACATTGATCTTAAGCATGTTCGCACCGAAAAGCAATTAGCGGATATATTTACTAAACCTCTTGATGAGAAAGTGTTTTGCAGGTTAAGAGGAGAATTGAACATCATTGATGCTTCAAACTTGGAGTAGAAACTCCATTGGATACATGCAAGACATGAGCTTATGACTAATCCTTGATATTTCTCTTATGATGAAAATCTTATGTCTTGGATATATTTGTATCTTGCATGTTATCTAACCCATGTAGGTACTTGGTGGAATCAAATTCCATGAGATTGTAATCTACTCATATCTTGAGCAATCTCTACATCACCGAGTCTCTACACTATGGTGGTTGAAGATAAGGAAGCACGAAACCATTCAAACATATCCTTTGACAAATTCTCTATTGAGCTTCATGATTGTCATTTTTGGATACATGTCAGGACCCCGACTCAATGTCACATCGATCTAGCCTGTAACACCTCATATCACTTTGCGGCCTCACGCACGGTATCCCCACGGGTGTCGCCTTACCTTTGCCCGGGACCGTTTGCGCCTTTTGGCACACGTATATGATAGTGTCGCTAGCATCCATATGAAAAGGAGCCCGGCTGACATGGCTAGTCAGAAACCCAAAGTGGCACAGACTTACAAGGACAGGCATCCATGACCCAAAGATCGAACGTGTCGGTCATCGCAAGTAAGTTCCGGCTGTAGCATCGGGCTAGCAGACTCGATGGCCCGGGCAGAAGCGGGCTACCAGACTCCGTGACTCAATGCGTGACATTTCAAAGGGACGGACACATGAACGAAGAAGGACACATGCCGCCAGCCTAAGTGTTCCGGAGCAAGAGCAAGCTACCATGGCTCGGTGGAGACACTAGGAGACATTTCGGTAAGAGAGGCTACTAAAGATAAACAACTAGATAGTCGATCCCACACATACCAAGCATTTCAATCATACACACAATATGCCTGATATGTGCAAATACAACAAGGCATCACAACATGACTCTACGACACCAAGATTTTATTTAAAGGCTCGAGAGAGCCATACATAAACATACACACAAGCACGGGTCACACGACCCACATTCAAGTCATACAAGCATACAAGCCAACAATGGAAGTGTTTAGTCCGAGTACGTACTACTAGTAAAATAAAAGAGGCTTGGGTAAGCCTAGCTATACTACATGGTCCTTCACTTGCTCAGATCACCACCGGCCTTAGTCTACTCATCGATGTCAACGCCCACGAAGAACCCGTCGGAAGGGGTTGTGGCATCTTCTCAAAAATGTAAATTAAAGCAACATGAGTACAAAGGTACTCAAAGAAGACTTACATCGATCCTACATACATGCATATTATCAAGAAGGGTTGGTGGGGTTATTGCAGCAAGCCGCCTTTGACTCATGGCTAAGCTTATCCCACGAGACACCAACTTGAAATGGTTTTATGACTCGAGTCCACTACTCATCACTTCAATACACTACCGAGGATCCACCTCCATCTTCTTACGGAAGAGCCATCCTCGGCACTCACGCTTATCTTGAGGCTTTTAGTAGTTTCCATTTACTTGTCTATGAACCGTATAGGCAACCAAGTTAGCCCTTTATCATGACGCCGCTATTCAATAGATGATGATAACCTGCGGGGTGTACTTCTTCATACATGTTTCACCACTTAGCGTCTGCACACGACATGTGCTCGGCAGACTTCAAGCGAAAGCCGACGTGGGTGTAGACCACGACCTACCTAGACACTCAAGTCTCTAGTCCAGGTTTATCGCCTATTTGGGTTCCATCTATGAGGATATCCGGCCGAAGTTTCGCTCACAGCCCCAAACGATGTGAACAGGGTGAGTGCGGTTGGAGACGAACTCGAGGCTAGGGTGTGCGGTGAGGTGCGAGGAGTGCATGGTTAGCCTCAGCGCGGCGTGGTGAGTGCGATGGACAAGGTGAGGTGGCCGGAGGATGGCCGGGAGCACGTCGGCGACGAGCTCCGCGGTGGTGCGTGCGGTGATCTTCGTGTGCTCGATGTGGTGCACGAGAGCAAGAAAGAAAGGGGGGAGAGGTTAGCCCAGCTCACTACGGTCTTGAGGGAACGGACGGCGCGGTCGGGGATGAGCTGATGCGGCGGCGACGGCGAAGGGGATCTCCGGCGATGGCGGTTCGGGCGAGGTTGGTGCGGCGGCTTCGGGGCACGCGAGCGCTCGGGGCTCGGCTAGCTCGAAGGAGTAGAGGACGGCGGAGCTTCTGGACACGGTGGCGCGGCGTGGAGACGACGGGGAGCACGCCTACGGCGGCGGTGCGGCGACGGTGGCGTCGGTCATGGCGTGGGAGCGCGAGGGAGAGGAGCTGGGGGCGAATGGAGGTGTCCAGGGGGTTCGGGGCGCGACGTGGAGCTCGTCCAGGCCAGCTAGGCGGCGAGAGGAGGAAGCAGGGCGACGTGCAGCTGCGTGGCGCGCTGCGGTGCCGCCGTCGAGCACCTTGGCTGCTGCACCTGCAAGCCAAGCTCTGGCTGGAGCGGTGGCCGGGCTGGGCCGGCCAGGTGGGCTGGCTGGTGGGCCTCTGGGTGGCGCCAGGTAAGTTTTTCCCTTTTTTTCTGTTTTTGTTTTTATTTTTGTTCTGTAGGTTTGTTGAGTTTCTAAAAATACCTATGTCATTCCAAAATTCACCAAACTGCACCTGGTCCTTAATTGGAATATTTCCAACATGGAACATTTTAGTTTGGGAATATTTGAGCATTTGAAATATTTTATAAATTTTAAATGCCCAAATTCAAATACTTATGATTTAATTCAAGACCTTAGGATGACCTAGGAAATTGTGCATCACTTTTGGCAGAGGTTCTGAACCAAGACAAAAATGATGGACATTTTAGAAGGGCATTTCAGGTTCATCGAAAATATTTTTAGTAAACCCTAGTTGGTTCCAGAGGGGGCTGGGAGTTCTGTCATTCCCATTTCAGGTTTCTGTTAAATGAAATAGACATGATGCAACACTCTAATGCGTGAACTAGCTACGGTGTGACAACTCACCCCCACTCAAAAGAATCTCGTCTCGAGATTTGGGTTCCTTCGGAAAGAAGGCGGGATATTCAAGTCGAAGACGATCCTCCCTTTCCCAAGTAGCTTCCTTCTCAGAATGATGCGACCATTGAACCTTGAGAAACTTGATATTATGCCGTCGAGTGGTACGCTCGGCTTGATCGAGGATACGAATGGGGTATTCTCGATATGTGAGATTATCTTGAAGATCAAGCGTTTCGTGGTCGACTCCGCGGATAGGATCCGAGAAGCAACGCCTGAGTTGAGAAACGTGGAAGACATCGTGGACTTTGGAGAGATGCGGAGGTAGTTCCAATTGGTAGGCAACTTCTCCTCGTTTGGCAAGAATGCGAAAGGGTCCAATGTAGTGAGGAGCCAATTTGCCTTTGATACCGGGTTTATGGGTTCCCTTCAGAGGAGTAACCCAAGGTAAGCCTTCTCGTCAACCTCGTAAGTCATAGCCTTATGTTTTCGGTCATATTGACTCTTTTGACGAGATTGGGCTGTTTTCAACTTTTCACGAACGATGCGAACTTGCTCTTCGCTTCTGGATTATATCCGGGCCAAAGAATTGTCTTTCCCGGTTTCGACCAGTTAAGAGGCGTTCACACCTTCGTCCATAGAGAACTTCAAAAGGTGCTTTGCCCAAACTAGATTGATAGCTGTTGTTATAAGCAAATTCGGCAAATGGAAGGCATTTCTCCCAATCCATTCGAATGAGATAATGAAGCTCAAGCATGTCTTCTAGGATTTGGTTGACATGTTCTACTTGACCACTTGATTGAGGGTGAAAGGCAAGTGCTAAAGGAAAGATGGGTTCCCATAGCGTTTTGGAAACTTTCCTTAATCGAGAGGTGAAGAGACTTCCTCGATCCGAGTTAATTTCAATGGAACACCATGGAGAGACGCTATTCGGAGATGTACAAGTCTGCTAGCTGGCTAGCGGTTATACTCGCCAATGTAAGAAATGGGCTACTTTGGAAAGGCGGTCGATAACGACGAAGATAGCATTATTCCTCTCCTGGTCCCGGAAAACCGTGATGAAATCCATACCAATTTTATCCCATTTCCATCCAGGAATAGCTAAGGGTTGAAGGGTGCCAAGCAGCCGCTGATGCTCGCTTTTACACGATTTACGCACGCCGCAATTAGCAACAAATTGAGCAATGTCTCTCTTCATCCTAGTCCACCGTAACCTCTGGCGAGGTCCCGATACATCTTGGTGCTACCGGATGAATGGTGAGAGGAGATTCATGAGCCTCCTTAAGGATCAATCTGCTGTAAATGTCGGTTCTTTGGAACCACTAGGCGGTTCTCAAAATATACAACACCACGATCATTTGTAGAGAAACATTTAGCATCTCCGCTAGCAATGTTCTCCTGGATTCGGGATATTCCTTTATCTCGTTTTTGGGCAGCGATGATTTGATCCGTAAGAGTAGGTTTCGCCACCAAGGTGGAAAGAAATCCTTGAGGAACAATATGAAGGTTAAGCTTCCGAAATTCCTCATGGAGAAGTGGTTGACTTTGTTGCAACATCAGGTTGTTGCAATAAGATTTACGACTTAGCGCATCAGCCATGACATTGGCTTTTCCTGGGGTATAAGTTATCCCTAAGTCGAAATCTGTGATCAACTCGACCCAACGCCTTTGCCTCGAGATTCAAATCTGGTTGGGTGAATATGTACTTCAGACTTTGGTGATCAAGAAGATTTCGCAACGATTACGAGAAGGTAATGTCGCCAGTTTTGAGTGCATAGACTACATTTGCAAGCTCTAGATCATGAGTAGGGTAGTTTTCCTCATGTGGGTGTAATTGCCGTGAAGCATAAGAATTACGTGTCGATCTTGCATGAGAATACAGCCTAGTCCTTGTCGCGAGGCGCCGTAATAGATAACAAAGTCCTTAGAGAAATCTGGTGGTACCAAGACGGGAGCGAAGTTAAACGCCTTTTCGCCTCGAAAACTGTGCTCACATTGTGGAGTCCACTCGAACTTTTTATCTTTCTTGAGGAGTTCAAGTTAGAGGTTTAGCAACTTTGGAGAAGTTCTCGACAAAGCGGCGACAATAGCTCGCTAAGCCAAGGAAACTTTGAACTTGCTTGACCGACTCAGGTGGAGTCCAATTAAGGACAGCTTGAACTCGCTCGGGGTTGACAAAGAATACCTTTACCGAAATTACATGTCCTAGATAGGTCACTTCCGCAGCCAAAATTCGCATTTAGAAAACTTGGCATAAAGGCGATGCTCTCGAAGTTTCATCAACACTAGCCTTAGATGTTCGGCATGTTCTTCCTCATTCTTGGAATAGATGAGTATGTCATCGAGGTAAACCATGACGAATTTATCCAAATACTCCATGAAAATTGAGTTCATTAACCGGAGAAAGTGGTCGAGGCGTTGGTTAAACCGAAGGACATGACGGTGTACTCAGTATTGGCGTAACGAGTAACAAAGGCCGCTTTTGGGAATGTCCTCGTTCGGATTTTGATTTGATGGTAGCCTAACCTCAAATCCATCTTAGAGAAGACCGAGGATCCCGCGAGTGATCATACGGTCGTTGATCCTGGGGTGCGGATACTTGTTCTTAATTGTGACCAGGTTGACGGGTCGATAATCTACAACCATCCGGTCCGTACCATCCTTCTTCTTGACGAAGAGGACGGGGCAAGCCCAAGGAGGTGAACTAGGATGGATGAAACCCTTTTTCAAGGACTCATCGAGTTGTTTCTTAAGTTCGGCTAGTTCTAGGGGTGCCATCTTATAGGGTCTTCTAGAAATTGGGACAGTTCCTGGAATGAGGTCTATCACAAACTCAACATCTCTGTCAGGTGGAACACCTGGCAATTCTTCTGGAAAGACATCCGGAAAGTCACGGACTGCCGGAACGTCTTCGAGGTCTGGCAATGGACTGGCATTAAGGGAATAAAGCTGTCGCTTGGATATTCGGGTCAAGACATTGACTATCTTTCCCGAAGGGTGCGTGAGTTGAACAGTCCTAGAGAAACAATCAATTTTGGCATGATGGGCTGACATCTAGTCCATACCCAAAATGATATTGATGTCCGAAGATTTAAGAGCTATCAATGAAGCAAGGAAAACAAGTCTATCGACCTGAATTTCATTATTATGGCTTACTCTAGAAGTTTGCCATTTGGATCCCGGGGTTTGAATTACCATGGAGGTGGGCATATCACTGAATGTGGTGTTGTGCAAACGAGCATAGCTTTCGGATATGAATGAATGAGATGCTCCAGTATCGAAAAGAACAGATGCCGGGTGGCAATTAACAAGGAGCATACCGAGAACGACGTTGGGATCCTCTTGGGCCTCCTCAGCTGAGACACAATTAACATGGCCACGCAGCAAGGGTGGCCGCTTGGCATAGAACACCTTTCTGCTGGCTTGCCACGCCAACAGCTTTTGCGGATCGGTTGGGGTTGGTCTGAGGACAATCGCTCATGTAGTGGCCTGATTCCCCACACTTGAAGCACGTCATGGGGCTGGTGCGTGGAGGAGCATTGTTGGTTGGCCCACCATAGGGCTTAGTTGGTGCATACTGCTGAACTGGACGAGGCGCCTGATAGGATGGCCTCGGTGTGAATCTGGGTGGCGGGCAAGATAGGCACCCACACCCGGCGCTTCGTGGTCCAAAGACCGGATGAGGAACCCATATCACGACCATGCTTGCGTGTTGCTTCAAATCGGTCTCGACCTGCTTTCAAAGACCGATGGCTTTGTTTACAAGCTTCGAAAGAGGTGCACTCATGCGACGGAGATCTCGGCGGTTCGAGGCTAAGTCCCTTACGGAACCTTGCCTGTTTCTTGGCGTCAGTGGAGACCTCTTCGGTGGTATAGCGTGCGAGATTACCGAACTCCCTGTCAGAGGCGTCCACAGAGAGACGACCTTGGGTGAAATCGCAGAACTCCTCACGCTATTTACGATCCATGAGACCCTCCGAATGTGATGTTCACGGAAAGCCTCACCGAATTCTGCCCAAGTAGTGACATGGCCAATGGGCGATAGCCATATAGTTCTCCCACGGTAGATCGGGGCCTTCAAGATGATATGCAGCAAAGGTGACCTTATCAGCCTCGGCTACGGTCGAGTAACGCAGCTTGTGAGTAATGCTGAAGCCGGTCATCGGCGTCGAGAGGCTCGACGGAGTGGTGGAAGGTAGGTGGGTGTAACTTGATGAAGTCACTGAGTGACACCAAGTTATTTCTTTGATGATGTGTCTTTGTATTACATTCGATGCGCTCCAACAAACGGTTGGTCTCCTGTTTGTTTCTCTCCTCCAAAGATAACTTCGCCGAGAAGGAGGGTGAGGCAGGTTCGCTTCTCCAACTCCGCTGCTTTCGCCTGCTCTGGCGGAGCAGGTTGTTCTGGGTGTTAACCATCCTAGGAAAACAAGACAAGGGTTTAGTCCAGAATGATAAGATTCTGACATAGAAATTGTAGAATGTAATGGATAACTCGGAATGCAAGATGATCATCCGTATGACATGCTAGATACAGAAACTGCTTCTTTATTCCAACGTCATACACACCATACAAGGTTTAGTGCGAGACCAAACAAAGTACTACTGCGGTGAAAGGAAGATTACATCTCATCGGAGGCATACCAAGCTCCTATACATTATTTTTCTTACACCTCCGGAATTGATACACACTAAGTCATATTCCACGAGTCACGCAGGACGGTGGAGATACAACTATTACAATACTAGTGAGACTACTACTAACTCAGACGTCTTCGTAGTAGTTCTCATAGAAGTCTCCTCCATAGCCTGGAAGTTCAACGTGATCGTCCGGAAACAGATGGTCCTGGGGAGCCTGTGGACCATAAGGGCAAGGGTGAGGTCTTGGACCAACAAACGGTGGCCTGCGGGGACCATGAGGTGGGGTGATGCCCCCCACATCACGCCAATCCATCATGTCTGGCAGAGCAGATCTAACAGATACAGTCTCTCATATCCATATATCCAGCTTGCACACCGGTGCAAAACGAGTCAAAGTGGCCCGTTGATCGCACGGCGTTGAAAAGCTCCATTCTCAAGGCCCGACTCTCTCGGTCCTTGTCCTCGAGCAACTCGGCGAGGTGCGGGTTAGTGAGTCCTCCCGACCGAATCGGCATAGATAGCTCGGAGATACCCAAACGCTCCGAAGTGAACTCGCATATACCGAAAGTCGGTGTTGCGAAGCGAGCGATCCGACTCGCATGATGGTCATCATAGAATACGCAGATCTTGCACCGCCATATCAATAGTAACACCAAGACCATAGGAACAAAGTGAAGGGCCTCGGTGGAACCAGATAAGAGGGAATATCCTCGACAAAGTGCGAGATATCGGCTTTGATTAAAGTCTCGGAACTGCTCTTCGACTGTGTATTCGGGATACCAGCGGTAACCCGCCTCGATCATAACCCGGACTAACATAGCCGTATGACCGGTCACACCAATGCATCCGGGTCGATTTAACCACTTGATTTTGGTCACGAGTGGCCATCCGAAGCATAACCACAATGCAAAGACATTAGAATTTCTCGCGAATTTGGACAACATAACGACTGTAAATGCTCAAAAGGATTTGAGACATTTTACAAAGAATTGCATAGCCACTCAACAATATCATATCAAGGTTCTGGGTCCAACTTAGTAACATAACAGGATAGTAAAACTAAACCAGGCTTGTAACCATCAAACCTATAAGGTACTGCTGATTAGTAACACGTGAACCTAATAGAGAGAAGAGATCCTAATCCTTAACCCCGGTGGAAGAATGGACTGACTCGGATCGTAATGCCATGAGGTAAAGGAGTAAAAGAGCCTTACGTACCATCCCACAATCAATTCCCTACATATAACTAAAGCATTTCTAGACTCAACATCGACCGCTTTGGCTTGGAGAACCTACAGCAGTCCGGCTCGATGCCAACGCTGTCAGACCCGACTCAATGTCACATCGATCTAGCTCAGAACACCTCATATCACTTTGCAGCCTCACGCACGGTATCCCCACGGGTGTCGCCTTACCTTTGCCGGGACCGCTTTGCCTTTTGGCACACGATATGATAGTGTCGCTAGCATCCATATGAAAAGGAGCCCGGCCGACATGGCTAGTCGTAAACCCAAAGTGGCATGACTTACAAGGATGTACATCCATGACCCAAATCGAACGTGTTTGGTCATCGCAAGTAAGTTCGGGCTGTGGCATTGGGCTAGCAGACTCGATAAACCGGTCAGAAGGGGGCTAACAGACTCCGGTACTCAATGCGTGACATTTCCCGAAGGGACGTACACAGAACGAAGAAAGACACATGCCGGCCAGCCTAAGTGTTCCTGAGCAAGAGCAAGCTACCATGGCTCGGTGGAGACACTAGGAGACATTTCCGTAAGAGAGGCTACTAAAGATAAACAACTAGATAGTCAGATCCCACACATACCAAGCATTTCAATCATACACACAATATGCTCGATATGTGCAAATACAACAAGGCATCACAACATGACTCTACGACACCAGTACTTTATTTAAAGGCTCAAAGAGCCATACATAAACATACACACAAGTACAGGTCACACGACCCACATTCAAGTCATACAAGCATACAAGCCAACAATAGAAGTGTTTAGTCTGAGTACAGACTACTAGTAAAATAAAAGAGGCTTGGGTAAGCCTAGCTATACTACATGGTCCTTCACTTGCTCAGGATCACCACCTGGGCCTTAGTCTACTCATCGATGTCAACGTCTACGAAGAACCCGTCGGAAGGGGTTGTGGCATCTTCTGAAAAATGTAAATTAAAGCAACATGAGTACAAAGGTACTCAAAGAAGACTTACATCGATCCTACATACATGCATATTATCAAGAAGGGTTGGTGGGGTTATTGCAGCAAGCCACTTTGACTCATGGCTAAGCTATCCCACGAGACACCAACTTGAAATGGTTTTATGACTCGAGTCCACTACTCATCACTTCAATACACTACCGAGGATCCACCTCCGCCTTCCTACTAAGAGCCATCCTCGGCACTCACGCTTATCTTGAGGCTTTTAGTAGTTTCCATTTACTTGTTTATGAACCGTATAGGCAACTGTAGTCCTTTATCATGACGCTGCTATTCAATAGATGATGATAACCTGCAGGGTGTACTTCTTCATACATGTTTCCACCACTTAGCGTCGCACACCGACATGTGCTCGGCAGACTTCAAGCGAAAGCCGACGTGGGTGTAGACCACGACCTACCTAGACACTCAAGTCTCTAGTCCAGTTTATCGCCTATTTGGGTTCCATCTATGAGGAGATCCAACCAAGTTTCGCTCACAGCCCCAAACGATGTGAACAGGGTTCCCGAGACACCAAACGGGCATCCGGTACACCGTGCCACGCACCTACCGCATCACAGCCCACCCCTACGGTCGGCGCTGTCCACGGCCTCCGATGGCTACAAACACCGAAACTACTTGCAACTCCCGGACAGAGGACTAGGGTGAATAAGAAGTCAAGCGGGTCATATTTCAGGCCCAATGTATGGTAGTAGCTGATTCTTAAATCACACATACAGATCTCGATTAGGCTTAAGGACGGCCTCAATGAAACAACCCACCATGTACTCCTACATGGCCTCTCATCGATACCTTTACCAAATCGTGTTCAACACCTTACTCTCATCTTGACTCGATCATTTCACTCTAGCCATCACCGGATGAACCGACTGACCGACTCTAAGCATAGCAGGCATAGCAAGGTAGGAACAACACAATCATATGGCTCAATCAACTCCTACACATGCTAGTGGGTTTCATCTAGTTATTGTGGCAATGACAGTCGTCTGCAGAGGAAATGGGTTCAACTACCGCAAAGACTCAAAGCAGCTTGAATCGCGTTGTCTTAATGTAGTAAAAGAGAGCAGGAGCAAGAACATGGGATTTTATCGGTATGATCAAATGGTTGGTTGCTTGCCTGACGGGTCGGTGCACTGGTATTGCTCTTCGTTGGGGTTATCACGGTACTCCTCGGGGGCAGAACCTGCCGCAGAGAGCACCGATACACAAACATTACCAAACAGTATGCAACAATATGATGCATGCATGAGACATGGCAAAATGAGTGTATTGGCTAATGCAACTAAGAACAGATGGGTTTGAGCTAATTTGAACCAAAGATTCAAAGTTCAAACTCATAAGTTGCCATTTAAGGTGTTTTATCTTGTTCTGTGATAAACAGCAGGTTAGCTTGTTTAGACATGCATGAAACCAGTACAGATGGAAAGATTGGATTTTTCTGATCATTTTTCATATATAATTTGTTTGATTTGGAGCTACGGTTGATTTTATATGAATTTTGGAAGTTTGAAGCATTTTCTGGAATTTCCTGTGTAAAAGTAATTCCAGTAATTAAATTATCACACAAGATTACGTCAGGATGACGTCAGTGGTCAACGGGCTGGTCCAGGTCAAAACTGACCAGTGGGTCCCGCATGTCAGTAGATAATTAAACTAGCTAAATTAAGTTTAAACTAAACTGGTTTAGTTAGCAGGGGGGCCCACATGTCATAGACCCAGGGGGGTCAACCTAGGCCCACCCGTGGTCAAAGTCAGAGTCAAACACGCCGGCGTCTAGCCGCCAAAACGCTGGCGCGGCGAAAGTGCTTTTTCTCATTCCGCGACCAAATGGACGGCGGAAGGCATCTACGTGTTCTTGAGGTCGAGCCGCGGCTATTGGTGGTGGTGGTTGGGCTTGGGTGGCGGAGTTGGCGCCGCGGACGACTTTGGTGGCCGCGGAGTTCGGTTGGAGACGAACTCGAGGCTAGGAGTGTCTTGATGAGGTGCGGGAGTGCATGGTTAGCCTCAGCGTGGCGTGGTGAGTCACGATGGACAAGGTGAGGTGGCGGAGGATGGCCGGGAGCACGTCGGCGACGAGCTCCGCGGTGGTGCGTGCGGTGATCTTCGTGTGCTTGATGTGGTGCATGAGAGCAAGAAAGAAAGGGGGGGAGAGGTTAGCCTAGCTCACTGCGGTCTTGAGGGAACGGACGGGGCGGTCGGGGATGAGATGATGCGGCGGCGACGGCGAAGGGGATCTCCGGCGATGGCGGTTCGGGCGAGGTTGGTGCGGCGGCTTCGGGGCACGCGAGCGCTCGGGGCTCGGCTAGCTCGAAGGAGTAGAGGACGGCGGAGCTTCTGGACACGGTGGCACGGTGTGGAGACGACGGGAGCACGCCACGGCTGGCGCGCTGGCGACAGTGGCGTCGGTCATGGCGTGGGAGCGCGAGGAGAGGAGCTGAGGCGAATGGAGGTGTCGGGGGGTTCGGGCGCGACGTGGAGCTCGTCGAGCCAGCTAAGCGGCGAGAGGAGGAAGCGAGGCGACGTGCAGCTGCGTGGCGCTGCTGCCTGCCGCCGTCGAGCACCTTGGCTGCTGCACTGCAAGCCAAGCAGCTCATTGGAGCGGTGGCGGCTGGGCGGCCAGTGGGCTGGCTGGTGGGCCTCTGGGTGGCGCCAGGTAAGTTTTTCCCTTTTTTTCTGTTTCTGTTTTTATTTTTGTTCTGTAGGTTTGTTGAGTTTCTAAAAATACCTATGTCATTCCAAAATTCACCAAACTGCACCTGGTCCTTAATTGGAATATTTCCAACATGGAACATTTTAGTTTGGGAATATTTGAGCATTTGAAATATTTTATAAATTTTAAATGCCCAAATTCAAATACTTATGATTTAATTCAAGACCTTAGGATGACCTAGGAAATTGTGCATCACTTTTGGTAGAGGTTCTGAAGCAAGACAAAAATGATGGACATTTTAGAAGGGCATTTCAGGTTCATCAAAAATATTTTTAGTAAACCCTAGTTGGTTCCAGAGGGGGCTGGGAGTTCTGTCATTCCCATTTCAGGTTTCTGTTAAATGAAATAGACATGATGCAACACTCTAATGCATGAACTAGCTAGGGTGTGACAATACACAAGTGCTCTTCCTTGCAAGAACTAACCCATGTAGGTAGATGGACTCAAATTCCAAGTGGTGCTCCAAATTCTTGATGAGCTACATCAACCTTGAGCAACCCACACAAGTTCAACTACATGGACTACACCACCAACCAAGGTATGTTATTCCATCTTAGAAAAGCTTTACTCCAAGTCATGAGCTAAAGCAAGTCGACAAGATGTGAATACATCAAGATGCTTAAACGAAAAATGGCAACCCCATTTTGAGCTTAAACGATGAGTATGACCTATGATCAAGTGATCTCACTTGACTCCTCAGTCAATATACTCTAACATAGGTGACTTTGTCGCCGACCATCTCTAGATGAAGTTCTCTTGTGTTCTTTTCTGAGTTTTTGCATTTGTCTCATGCATATTTGTTTCCCCTTTCAAAAAAACTTCATCTAGATTTCTGTTTGCTCTGCATTTTTCTGCATTCAAATTCCTTGCACATCTTTAAGAAAATTTCTTGCAAATCTTTGTGAAATCTTACTAGTCTAGTGAGCTGAGGTGACAAGTGTTTTCTCTGTGATGAGCTCGGTTTCACCGGTTTGTTATTTTCGGCCCAACCGAATCCTTTCGGTACAACCGGAGCATACCACTCGGTGCCACCGATTTCAAAACAGGAAAAACAGTTTGCCACATATTCCTTGTTTCTTTTGATCCAGCTCCACTCAATGAATCTTGTCCTCTACAAGCATCACATTTTTATCATTGCTTTGCGCTGTGTCTCAAGGACCAAACCAATTCGACGGATTCCAGAAAACCCTTCTTGGAAATTGATGTCAAAGGGGGAGAGAGAGAACATCAAAGCTTATCATATGGAGAGAGAGAACATCAAAAGCTTATCATTTAGAAAGAGATCCTAAAGGGGGAGAGAGATCTTCTAAGGGGAGAGACGCTCAAAGGGAAGAGAGAGATCTCCAGGGGAGAGAATACTAAAAGTAGTAAGTGAAGGAAATATGCCCTAGAGGCAATAATAAAGTTATTATTTATTTCCTTATTTCATGATAAATGTTTATTATTCATGCTAGAATTGTATTAACCGGAAACTTGATACATGTGTGAATACATAGACAAACATAGTGTCACTAGTATGCCTCTACTAGACTAGCTCGTGAATCAAAGATGGTTAAGTTTCCTAGCCATGGACATGAGTTGTCATTTGATTAACGAGGTCACATCATTAGGAGAATGATGTGATTGACTTGACCCATTCCGTTAGCCTAGCACTTGATCGTTTACTATGTTGCTATTGCTTTCTTCATGACTTATACATGTTCCTATGACTATGAGATTATGCAACTCCCGTTTACCGGAGGAACACTTTGTGTGCTACCAAACGTCAAAACGTAACTGGGTGATTATAAAGGAGCTCTACAGGTGTCTCCAAAGGTACATGTTGGGTTGGCGTATTTCGAGATTAGGATTTGTCACTCCGATTGTCGAAGAGGTATCTCTGGGCCCTCTCGGTAATGCACATCACTATAAGCCTTGCAAGCAATGTGACTAATGATTAGTTGCGGGATGATGTATTACATTACGAGTAAAGAGACTTGCCGGTAACGAGATTGAACTAGGTATTGGAATATCGACGATCGAATCTCGGGCAAGTAACATACCGATGACAAAGGGAACAACGTATGTTGTTATGCGGTTTGACCGATAAAGATCTTCGTAGAATATATGGGAGCCAATATGAGCATCCAGGTTCCGCTATTGGTTATTGACCGAGAATAGTTCTAGGTCATGTCTACATTGTTCTCGAACCCGTAGGGTCCGCACACTTAAGGTTTCGATGATGCTTATATTATGAGTTTATGAGTTTTGATGTACCAAGGAGTTCAGAGTCCCGAATGAGATTGGGGACATGACGAGGAGTCTCGAAATGGTCGAGACGTAAAGATCGATATATTGACGACTATATTCGAGTTCGGAAAGGTTCCGAGTGATTCGGTATTTTTGGAGTACCACGAGTTACGGGAATTCGCCGGGAGTATACGGGCCTTATTGGGCCATACGGGAATAGAGGAGAGGCCGAAGGAAGGAAGGCGCAGCCCCCTCTGGTCCGAATTGGACAAGGGTGCGCCCCCTTTCCTTCCTCCTCTCCCCTCTTTCCCCTTCTCCTACTCCAACAAGGAAGGAGGAGTCCTACTCCCGATGGGAGTAGGACTCCCCTTGGCGCGCCCTCCTAGGCCGCCGCCCCTCCCCTTGCTCCTTTATATCTGAGGGGCAGGGGGCACCTCTAAACACAACAACAATTGATCCCTTGGATCTCTTAGCCGTGTGCGGTGCCCCCCTGCACCATAATCCACCTCGATAATATCATAGTGGTGCTTAGGCGAAGCCCTGCGTCGGTAGTACATCAAGATCATCACCATGCCGTCGTGCTGACGGAACTCTCCCTCGACACTCGGCTGGATCGGAGTTCGAGGGACGTCATCGAGCTGAACGTGTGCTAGAACTCGGAGGTGTCGTAGTTTCGGTGCTTGATCGGTCGGGCCGTGAAGACGTACGACTACATCAACCGCGTTGTTCTAACGCTTCCGCTTTCGGTCTACGAGGGTACGTGGACACACTCTCCCCTCTCATTGCTATGCATCACCATGATCTTGCGTGTGCGTAGGAATTTTTTTTAAATTACTACGTTCCCCTACAGTGGCATCCGAGCCTGGTTTTATGCGAGGATGTCATATGCACGAGTAGAACACAAGTGAGTTGTGGGCGATACAAGTCATACTGCTTACCAGCATGTCATACTTTGGCTCAGCGGTATTGTGAGATGAAGCGGCCCGGACCGACATTACGCGTATGCTTCTGCGAGACTGGTTTCACCGTTACGAGCACTCGTGCTTAAAGGTGACTGGCGGGTGTCTGTCTCTCTCACTTTAGCTGAATCGAGTGTGGCTACGCCCGGTCCTTGCGAAGGTTAAAACAGCACTAACTTCACGAACTATCGTTGTGGTTTTGATGCGTAGGTAAGAACGGTTCTTGCTCAGCCCGTAGCAGCCACGTAAAATTTGCAACAATAAAGTAGAGGACGTCTAACTTGTTTTTGCAGGGCATGTTGTGATGTGATATGGTCAAGACGTGATGAGATATAAGTTGTTGTATGAGATGATCATGTTTTGTTGAAGTTATCGGCAACTTGCAGAAGTCCTATGGTTGTCTCTTTGTTGCATAAGATGCAAGTGCCAAATAATTGCTTTACTTTATCGCTATACGATAGCAATAGTTGCAAGAGCAATAGTTGGCGAGACGACCATGTGACGACACATTGATATAGATCAAGATGATGAAGATCATGGTGTCATGCTGGTGACGATAGAGATCATGACAGTACTTTGGAGATGGAGATCAAAGGCGCAAGATGATCATGGCCATGTCATGTCACATATTTTGATTGCATATGATGTTTATCTTTTATACATCTTATTTTGCTTAGTTTGACGGTATAAGATGATCTCTCACTAAAAATTATCAAGAAGTGTTCTCCCTGAGTATGGACCATTGCGAAAGTTCTTCGTGCTGAGACACCACGTAATGATCGGGTGTGATAGGCTCTACGTTCAAATACAACGGGTGCAAAACAGTTGCACACGCGGAATACTCAGGTTAAACTTGATGAGCCTAGCATATAACAGATATGGCCTCGGAACACAGAGACCGAAAGGTCGAGCGTGAATCATATAGTAGATATGATCAACATATCGATGTTCACCGTTAAAACTACTCCATCTCACGTGATGATCGGACATGGTGTAGTTGATATGGATCACGTAATCACTTAGAGGATTAGAGGGATGTCTATCTAAGTGGGAGTTCTTTAGTAATATGATTAATTGAACTTAAATTTATCATGAACTTAGTCCTGGTAGTATTTTGCAAATTATGTTGTAGATCAATAGCTTGCATTGTTGCTTTCATATGTTTATTTTGATATGTTCCTATAGAAAATTGTGTTGAAAAATGTTAGTAGCAATGATGCGGATTGGATCCGGGATCCGAGGTTTATCCTCATTGCTGCCTGTAAGAATTATGTCCTTAATACACGCTAGGTGACAGACCTATTGCAGGAGCTGATGCAGACGTTATGAACGTTTGGCTAGCTCAATTTGATGACTACTTGATATTTTAGTGCACCATGCTTAACGGTTTAGAATCGGGACTTCAAAGACGTTTTGAACGTCATGGACCATATGAGATGTTCCAGGAGTTGAAGTTAATATTTTAAGAAAATACCCGAGTTGAGAGATATGAAGTCTCCAACAAGTTCTATGGCTAAAAGATGGAGGAGAATCGCTAACTAGTGAGCATGTGCTCAGATATGCAGGTACTACAATCGCTTGAATCAAGTGGGAGTTAATCTTCCAGATAAGATAGTGATTGACAGAGTTCTCTAGTCACCATCACCAAGTTAGTAGAACTTTGTGATGAACTATAGTATGCAAGGGATGACGAAAACGATTCCCGAGCTCTTCGTGATGTTGAAATCGACGAAGGTAGAAATCAAGAAAGAGCATCAAGTGTTGATGATTGACAAGACCACTAGTTTCAAGAAAATGGCAAAGGGAAAGAAAGGGAAACTTCACGTGGAATGGCAAACAAGTTGTCACTCCCGTGAAGAAGACCAAAGCTGGACCAAAGCCTGAAACTGAGTGCTTACACTGCAAAGGGAATGGTCACTGGAAGCGGAAATGCCCTGAATATTTGGTGGATAAGAAGGATGGCAAAGTGAACAAGGGTATATTTGATATACAGGTTATTGATGTGTGCCTTACTAGTGTTTATAGTAGCCCCTGAGTATTTGATACTTGTTCGGTTGCTAAAAAATTTAGTGACTTGAAATAGGAGTTACAGAATAAACAGAGACTAGTTGAAGGGGAAGTGACGGTGAGTGTTGGAAGTAGTTCCAAGATTGATATGATCATCATCACACACTCCCTATACTTTCGGGATTAGTGTTAAACCTAAATAACTGTTATTTAGCTTTTGCGTTGAGCATGAATATGATTTGATCATGTTTATTGCAATACGGTTATTCATTTAAAGTCAGAGAATAATTGTTGTTCTGTTTACACGAATAAAACCTTCAATGGTCATACACCCAATGAAAATAGTTTATTGGATCTCGATCGTAGTGATACACATATTCATAATATTGATGCCAAAAGATGCAAAGTTAATAATGATAGTGCAACTTATTTGTGGCATTGCCGTTTGGGTCATATCGGTGTAAAGCGCATGAAGAAGCTCCATAAAGATGGATTTTCAGAATCACTTGGTTATGAATCATTTGATGGTTGCGAACCGTGCCTTTTGGGCAAGATGACTAAAACTCCGTTCTCCGGAACAATGGAACGAGCTACTGACTTATTGGAAATAATACATACCGATGTATGCAATCCAATGAGTGTTGATGCTCGTGGCAAGTATCGTTATTTTCTGACCTTCACAAGATGATTTGGGCAGATATGGGTATATCTACTTGATGAAACATAAGTCTGAAATAGTTGAAAGGTTCAAAGAATTTCAGAGTGAAGTAGAAAAATCATCGTAACAAGAAATAAAGTTTCTGCGATCTGATCGCGGAGACGAATATTTGAGTTACGAGTTTAGTCTTCAATTAAAACAATGTGGAATAGTTTCGTAGCTCACGCCACCTGGAACACCACAACGTTATGGTGTGTCCGAACATCGTAACCGCACTTTATTGGATATGGTGCGATCTATGATGTCTCTTATTGATTTACCATTATCGTTTTGGGATTATGCATTAGAGACAGCTGCATTCACGTTAAAAGGGCACCATCTAAATCCATTGAGACGACACTATATGAACTGTGGTTTAGCAAGAAACCCAAGTTGTCGTTTCTTAAAGTTTGGGGCTACGATGCTGATGTGAAAAAGTTTCATCCTGATAAGCTCAAACCCAAATCGGAGAAGTGCGTCTTCATAGAATACCAAAGGAAACTGTTGGGTACACCTTCTATCACAGATCTGAAGGCAAAACATTTGTTGCCAAGAATGGATCCTTTCTAGAGAAGAAGTTTCTCTCGAAAGAAGTGAGTGGGAGGAAAGTAGAACTTGATAAGGTAATTGTACCTTATCCTGAATTGGAAAATAGTTCATCACTGAAATTAGTTCCAGTGATTCCTACACCAATTAGTGAGGAAGCTAATGATGATGATCATGAAACTTCGATCAAGTTACTACGAACCTCGTAGGTATTCCAAAGTGCGGTCCGCACGAGTGGTACGGTAATCCTGTTACGAAAGTCATGTTACTAGACCATGATAAACCTACGAACTATGAGGAAGCGATGATGAGCCCAGATTCCATAAAATGGCTGGAGGCCATGAAATCTGAGATAGGATCCATGTATGAGAACAAAGTGTGGACTTTGGTGGACTTGCCCGATGATCGGCAAACCATAGAAAATAAATGGATCTTCAAGAGGAAGACGGACGTTGATAGTAGTGTTACTATCTACAAAGCTCGACTTGTCGCAAAAAGGTTTTTGACAAGTTCAAGGTGTTGACTACAACGAGATTTTCTCAATTGTAGTGATACTTAAGTCTGTCCGAATCATGTTAGTAATTGCCACATTTTATGAAATCTGGCAAATGGATGTCAAAACTGCATTCCTTAATGGTTTTCTAAAAGAAGAGTTGTATATGATGCAACCAGAAGGTTTTGTCAATCCTAAAGGTGCTAACAAAATGTGCAAGCTCCAGCAATCCATCTATGGACTGGTGCAAGCACCTCAGAGTTAGAATATACGCTTTGATAAGTTGATCAAAGCATATAGTTTTGTACAGACTTACGGTGAAGCATGTATTTACAAGAAAGTGAGTGGGAGCACTACAACATTTCTGATAAGTATGTGTGAATGACATATTGTTGATCGGAAATAATGTAGAATTATTCTGCAAAGCATAAAGGAGTGTTCGAAAGAAGTTCTTTAAAAGAAAGACTTCAGTAAAGCTACTTACATATTGAGCATCAAGATCCATTGAGATAGATCAATACGCTTGATAAGATTTTCAATAAGTACATACCTTGTCAAGATTTTGAAATAGTTCAAAATGGAACAGTCAAAGAAACAGTTCTTGCCTGTGTTGCAAAGGTGTGAAATTGAGTAAGACTCAAATCCCGACCAAGGCAGAAATATAGAAAAGAGAATGAAAGTCATTCCCTATGCCTCAGTCATAGGTTCTATAAAGTATGCTATGCTATGTACCAGACCTATTGTATACTCTGCCCTGGTTTGGCAAGGGAGTACAATAGTGATCTAGGAGTAGATCACTGGACATTGGTCAAAATTATCCTTAGTGGAATAAGGATATGTTTCTCAATTATGGAGGTGACATAAGGTTCGTCGTAAAAGGTTATGTCGATACAAGTTTTGGCACTGATCCAGATGACTCTAAGTCTTAATTCGGATACATATGGAGTGGGAGCAATTAGCTAGAGTAGCTCCGTGCAGAGCATTGTAGACATAGAATATTTGCAAAATACATACGGCTCTGAATGTGACAGACCCGTTGACTAAACTTCTCTCACGAGCAAAACATGATCATACCTTTGTACTCTTTGGGTGTTAATCACATAGCAATGTGAACTATATTATTGACTCTAGTAAACCCTTTGGGTGTTGGTCACATGAAGATGTGAACTATGGGTGTTAATCATATAACAGATATGAATATTGGTATTAAATCACATGGCGATGTGAACTAGATTATTGACTCTAGTGCAAGTGGGAGACTGAAGGAAATATGCCCTAGAGGCAATAATAAAGTTATTATTTATTTCCTTATTTCATGATAAATGTTTATTATTCATGCTAGAATTGTATTAACCGGAAACTTGATACATGTGTGAATACATAGACAAACATAGTGTCACTGGTATGCCTCTACTAGACTAGCTCGTGAATCAAAGATGGTTAAGTTTCCTAGCCATGGACACGAGTTTTCATTTGATTAACGGGGTCACATCATTAGGAGAATGATGTGATTGACTTGACCCATTCCGTTAGCCTAGCACTTGATCGTTTAGTATGTTGCTATTGCTTTCTTCATGACTTATACATGTTCCTATGACTATGAGATTATGCAACTCCCGTTTACCGGAGGAACACTTTGTGTGCTACTAAACGTCATAGCGTAATCGGGTGATTATAAAGGAGCTCTACAGGTGTCTCCAAAGGTACATGTTGGGTTGGCGTATTTCGAGATTAGGATTTGTCACTCGGATTGTCGGAGAGGTATCTCTGGGCCCTCTCGGTAATGCACATCACTATAACCCTTGCAAGCAATGTGACTAATGAGTTAGTTGCGGGATGATGCATTACATAACGAGTAAAGAGACTTGCCGGTAATGAGATTGAACTAGGTATTGGGATATCGACGATCGAATCTCGGGCAAGTAACATACCGATGACAAAGGGAACAACGTATGTTGTTATGCGGTTTGACCGATAAAGATCTTCGTAGAATATGTGGGAGCCAATATGAGCATCCAGGTTCCGCTATTGGTTATTGACCAAGAATAGTTCTAGGTCATGTCTACATTGTTCTCGAACCCGTAGGGTCCGCACGCTTAAGGTTTCGATGCGGTTATATTATGAGTTTATGAGTTTTGATGTACCAAAGGAGTTCGAGTCCGGATGAGATCGCGGACATGACGAGGAGTCTCGAAATGGTCGAGACGTAAAGATCGATATATTTGACGACTATATTCGAGTTCGGAAAGGTTCCGAGTGATTCGGTATTTTGAGTACCGGAGAGTTACGGAATTCGCCGGGAGTATATGGGCCTTATTGGGCCATACGGGAATAGAGGAGAGAGAAAGGAAGGAGGCGCGCAGCCCCCTCTAGTCCGAATTGGACAAGGGTGCGGCCCCTTCCTCCTTCCTCCTCTCCCGTCTTTCCCCTTCTCCTACTCCAACAAGGAAGGAGGAGTCCTACTCCCGTGGGAGTAGGACTCCCTTGGCGCGCCCTCCTAGGCCGGCCGCCCCTCCCCCTTGCTTCTTTATATATGGGGCGGGGGGCACCTCTAGGCACAACAACAATTGATCCTTGGATCTCTTAGCCGTGTCTTGGTGCCCCTCCACCATAATCCACCTCGATAATATCGTAGTGGTGCTTAGGCGAAGCCCTGCGTCGGTAGTACATCAAGATCGTCACCACGCCGTCGTGCTGACGGAACTCTCCCTCGACACTCGGCTGGATCGGAGTTCGACGGACGTCATCGAGCTGAATGTGTGCTAGAACTCGGAGGTGCCGTAGTTTCGGTGCTTGATTGGTCGGGCCGTGAAGACGTACGACTACATCAACCGCGTTGTTCTAACGCTTCCGCTTTCGGTCTACGAGGGTACGTGGACAGACTCTCCCCTCTCGTTGCTATGCATCACCATGATCTTGCGTGTGCGTAGGAAATTTTTTGAAATTACTACGTTCCCCAACAGTAAGTATTTCTCAAGGATCCCAGATGCTTGGTGTTCAAGAGGAGAGATGCCCACATGTCTTCTTGAGGGGAGAGACATGTTCATATGATCTATTGTGCTTATTTGCTTTAGCATACATTAGCTCTTATCATCATTCATATCTTTCAGCTCTGATTTTTAAGCTCTGATTTTCTATTCCCTATCTTCTCCCAGTATCCCATGCTAGATTTAGGGGGAGCAAGACATCTAAGGGAAAGAAATCAATTAAATTCATTGCATACCTTTACTCTTGGGTACATGTCTAATCCAATGTAGTAGTTAGTACTCACTCTCTACATGTCATCCCAGTCTTGGTATTCTCGTAGTTTCTTCTGTTTGCTCTGGCTAGTAGATGCATATGTGTTATCTAACCTTATTTGCGCAGGTTCATTTCATCCCAAGCCAACTCAAGACTACAAGGTAAGTATATGCATCACAATCATGTGTATGAGGAACTCTTGCTGATGTACATACTGTTCGCAAGGACTCATGAGCATGAAGGTATTTTCTTTAATATTCTTTGCTCTGATGCATATGGCCAAGATACATGTAACACATTGCCTGCTCTATCATGTTTATGCTCTCACATGCTTTTACATTCCATATTCACATGATTGCATACATGTAGGGGGAGCCTATGTTAGTTACATGTCTTTCCAAAGCTTTACTTGCTATTCTTTATATCTTTATCTAAAGCTTTGATGTATGTTATCATCAATTACCAAAAGGGGGAGATTGAAAGCACAAGTGCTCCCTAGGTGGTTTTGGTGATTAATGTCGACATATCTCTTGTTGGACTAACTCTTTTATCTAGTATGTTTCAGATAAGTTCAACAATGGAGTGGCATGGACTAAAGGATGTGGGAACTCCTTCAAGATGCTAAGGAAAAAGGATTGGCTCAAGCTTCAAGCTCAAGACTCTTTATTTTATATTTTAGTGGTCCAAGATCACATTGAGTCTATAGGAAAAGCCAATACTATCAAGGAGGGATGAGGTGTTGCTCAATGAGCCTCTTGCTTCATGTGCTTCGTGATATGCTCCAAAACCCTCAGCTACTTTCCCACTTCCACAAATGACCTAAACCCAAAGCCAAAATCGGTCACACCGATTCTTCCTATCCGGGGCCACCAATTCCAAAAGTCATAGCCACTGCCACAAACCCTAAGCAAATCGATCTTACCGATAGGGATCTCGGTCTCACCGAGATGGGATTGTAATCTCTCTGTTTCCCTTCGTAACGTTTAGGTCTAACCGAAGTGAGCGATCGGTCCCACCGAGATTGCAATGTAAACTCTCTGTTTCCCTTTTGTAACATTTCGGTCTCACCGAAAAGAGCAAATCGGTCCCACCGAGTTTACCTGACCAACTCTCTGGAAAGCTCATTACCAAAATCGGTCTCACCGAGTTTGTGTAATCGGTCTTACCGAGATTAAATTATGCCCTAACCCTAACCATATCGGTCTCACCGAGTTGCATTTCGGTCCCACTGAAAATCCTAACGGTCACATTATTTGCTCAATCGGTCTGACCGAATCTAACGATTCGGTCCCACCGAGTTTGGTAGATTGTGTGTAACGGTTAGATTTTGTGTGGAGGCTATATATACCCCTCCACCTCCTCTTCATTCCTAAGGAGAGCCATCAGACTGAACCTACACTTCCAGCATACATTTTTTGAGAGAGAACTACCTACTCATGTGTTGAGGCCAAGATATTCCATTCCTACCATATGAATCTTGATCTCTAGCCTTCCCCAAGTTGCTTTCCACTCAAATCTTCTTTCCACCAGATCCAAAACCTATGAGAGAGAGTTGAGTGTTGGGGAGTGTCGGTGTCAAAACCGACGGATCTCGGGTAGGGGGTCCCGAACTGTGCGTCTAGGCGGATGGTCACAAGAGACGAGGGACACGATGTTTTTACCCAGGTTCGGGCCCTCTCGATGGAGGTAAAACCCTACGTCCTGCTTGATTAATATTGATGATATGGGTGTTACAAGAGTGGATCTACCACGAGATCAAGGAGGCTAAACCCTAGAAGCTAGCCTATGGTATGATTGTTGTAATGTATGTTGTCCTACGGACTAAAGCCCTCCGGTTTATATAGACACCGGAGAAGGCTAGGGTTACACAGAGTCGGTTACAATGGTAGGAGATCTACATATCTGTATCGCCAAGCTTGCCTCCACGCCAAGGAAAGTCCCATCCGGACATGGGACGGAGTCTTCAATCTTGTATCTTCGTAGTCTTGGAGTCCGGCGGATAATGATAGTCCGGCTGTCCGGACACGCCCTAGTCCAGACTCCTCAAGAGCCCCGAACCAAAGCTTCAATGACGATAAGTCCGGCACAAGATAATGTTTGGCATTGCAAGGCGGGTTCCTCCTTGAATAATCCAGAGAAGATCATGAACACCAGGATAGTGTCCGGCTCTGCAAAATAAATTCCACATTCCACCATAGAGAGAATAAAATGTAAACTTAGTTCAATCTGCTGACGTATTATGCGGCGTGACATCACACCGCTACTAAGCCTTTGTTTGAATCGTTTTTACTATACCACCTCAAGACGCTTAGCGGCGGTTTCCTTGGCACGCCTTGTCGGCAGAGAGATCGTGTTCCCCTTATTCCGGATTCTCATCAATACGTGCGTGGGTAACCCAACCGCGCCATTGATGGTGGCGCTTGGGAGATAAGCGAGTTTTACCAGCCGATGGGGGCGATAGTTTTCGTCGCCTATATATAAGGGATAAGGATTCACCTTCTCACCTCGCCTTCTTCCTCCTTTGCTTATCCATCTCCGCACTCAAGCTCCAACGCCTAAGCTCGCGCATCTCGCCGACCTTCTCCGAATATGTCCGGAGGGGAGGCAAATGGTTGGCCTCCACCGCTAAGAAGGAGGACATCACCAAGCTCAGCACGGATACCTTTCCAGCGATATCGCGCGCCGGCTGCCCGACGAGGGGCAGCTCATCCCTACCCCGGACCTCATGAGAGGGTCGCCTTCCTCCCCACTTCCTCCGTGGATCTGGGCTTTCCGCTCCATCCATTTGTCCGGGGCTCATGTTTTACTACGGCCCGATTTCCACGATCCGGCGCCAACTTCATCCTCAACATCTCGGCATTTATCGCTGCAGCGAGGCCTTCCTCTGCATCCGCCCCACTTCGCCTGTGGCTCAAGACCTTCAACGCTGTCAAGGTTGTGAAGGGCACGCATAGCGAATGCGGAGGCGCCATGTTGGGCAAATTGCCCAACATCCTTTGGCTCGAAGGACCTTTGTGGACTCCGTCAAGGGGTGGCAATCGGGGTGGTTCTACATCACCGAGCCGTGCAAACCCACATGGGCGGCGGCCCCCAAGTTTAGATCTGGCATCCCCACGCAGCTCACCTCCTGGAAAGAGAAGGGCTTGCAGTGGGGCAATCCGGTGGAGGTGATGGGACTCCAAGCCTGCATCCAGAAGATGGTGAGCAATAGGCTCAGGCTCGTCGACGTGGTCCAAGTCATGCTCATTCGGCGGATCCTCCCATGCCAAGAACGGGCATTCAATTTGTGGGAGTTCAATCCGGAACAGCACCAAGCGCTAAGCGGGCTCTTCGATACAACATACGAAGGCGCCTGGAGGGTGCTGTTCAAGGGCGCCGAAGCCCCCGCATCCGCGACGGAAGACCGCGGATTCAGCTCGCAGTATCCAACTGACGATGTAAGTGATCCAACCCCATTACGGGACACTTGTGATAATTAAATTGACTCCAGTGAGGTTTCATTCTGCCTCTTCCTTTGACAGGAATGGATGGAGAAGGCCAAGCTGCTTATCAGCCCGGCTCCCATGCCAGAAGATCCACTGGATGCCTGCTTAGCAGGGCTGCTGGTTCCGGCACCGCACGTGGTGCCGGAGAAGTTGGCCAAGAAGGTGGCCGCGGGGACTCGAATGAGTTCCCGCAATCAGGCGTCTGACGACGACGCGGACTCCTCCCCCGAAGACGAGGAGGAGGAGTATTCTCTCCCGGAGGAGGGAGAGAAGAAGAGGAAGGCTTCCCCAATTGGGGAGGCCGAAGGGTCCAAGAGGGGGAGAACTATCCCCCCGGACAGTTTTGCCAACACCAGCGTTGGCGAGGATGAGTGGCCTCCAAGGGCCAGGCGTCCGGATCCTTTATACGCAATATTTTTATGTCACGTAGTGTCCTTCTAACGCCGCATTCTGTCCGTAATCCGGCCGATGACGATCTCCCCGACTCATCGAGCGGGTCATTGGCCTCGTCGGATGTGAATTCACTTCCGGCTGCCTCCACCCCACGCGCCGACGAGGACGCCGAGGTGGGATCCCAGAAAGGGACCCATTAGGAGGAGGCTCCGGAGGCGCCGTCAGGCAACCTCCCGGACTTTGCGCCAGACTCTACATCGGAACCCGCAGTGGTTCCAGAGTCCGGCAAGCGGCCCCTTCGAAAGAAGGGCAAGACCGTGACACCGGCGGCCTCCGTCCACCCGGAGGCGCCGGATAACTTGCTGGAGGCGCTTAAAGGCGCTTCCATTGAGGAAGAACACCGCACTATCATGAGTGCGGTGATTCAAAAGGTTCAGCTCACCAAAAGCGGGCTGACCGAAGCCTGCAGCAGCCTTTTAACAGGCTTTGAGGTAAAAAGTTAAAATTATGTAATGTAATACCGCATAGATAGTAGCCCCTGATGCTTAGTTTGGTGTTCGGAAAGAAAAAGCCGGACTGAGGATCTAACAAGATATGCGCAGGGTTGCTAAAAATATGTCAATATGGGTTTGCAGGCTGCGCTGCTGGCCTCTGCCGCATTAACGGCGGAGGTCGATGTGCTGAAGCAGGATCTCGAGCAGTCCAAGCGAGAGCTCGGCCATGCGAAGAAGCAGCTCAAGGACAAAGAAGGTGAGTAACACCACTTTATATAGGTACCTTACAGAAAAGGATTTTGGTTGCAATAAAATGAACAAGGATAATATGTGTATTGCAGGGGCCACTAACGAGGTGGCAGCCCTGAAGGATGCTGTGTCCATGGAACGGGCAGAGCGAGAAAAAGCAAGAGGCACGGGTGGCGGAAGTTCGGCAAGAGCTCCAGGCTCTCATGGAAAAGCATGAGAGTTTGGAGCGTGACTCCAAGACTCGAGAGTCCGAGTTTGCCTTGGCTCTCGAAAGTGCCAAGTCCGCCAAGGCCGAGGCCCATAAGGCCCTTCAGGAGGTTGAAGATATAAAGAAAATAGCAGCGGGTAAGGCATTTTTCATGCAAAGCAAGCATGTTAATGTAAAATACCTGACACTTACCCACATTCGAGCTCTCCAGGGGCGTTTGCAGATCTGCCGCGTAGTGCGTCCGATGCCGCCGCATTCTATCATGGCGAGGAGGGGAGCTCGACGGAAAAAGTCTTCCGGTCTTAGTATGCTGAGGCCGGACACCCGGTGCCCCCAAGCGACCAGCTGAAGCAGATGGTCGAACTCCACAAGGTAGCTGAGGAGGCCATGAAGGGCCTTATAGTCCGTTGTGGCTCGATGTGCCATGCCGGGAGCTACTTTGGCCTCGTCTGGCGGCGGCTGGTGGATGCATGCCCTGGGTGGATGTCATCAAGCGCCCGCCAGATATTGAAGGCGCCGGGGGCTCTTGCCCGCACAAAGGTGCAATGGGGCAAGTTGATGCGGAGAAGCTTCTCACGGACCCCCCGCCGCCGGGCAAGGAGTATCGCACGCCCGAGATGTATTATAAAACTGTCCTGAAGTGAGCCCGCAATATTGCGGATGAATGCCCCCGAAATGTAATCTTTGAGTGAATTCGCTATGTATTATCCTGCGCGCTAAAAACTTTGTTCATGTGCGCGTTAAGCAACGCTTGTTTAATTTAAAATATTACCTTCAGGCGGCCGCTTATAAAATCGAGAGATGGCAAGTCGTTGGCTTTCACCCCCAAGCCACGAGTCTGCCGGGTGTTCGGGATAAACTTGAGCACTCTTGTTCCCATTGTTGGGTCCATCGAGGGAGGCACTCAACACAACGAACAAGGCAACCGGACTTATAATGCTTGAACACTCTCACTTAGCCATAGAATTCTATAATTTTAAATTTCGTGAAGCCCCGGTATTCGAAGGTCAATCCGGGCGCTATCCACGCCTTCATCGGACATTGTCCGAACCTCGCTTCAAGCGGCGTGAGTCTTTAAGGACCGAAAAAGCCTCTCGAACAGCGACCGATCTCGCCTTATCATGCCGGTCGGTTTTAGCTTTCTCATCGAGGCGCCGCCTGGCTCAACCGGGCGCAATCGCGATGGTTCTCCCAAGCCACCTTAGCCGATGGAACGGAACGTAAGGCACCAAAACGTGGGAGCCGGGCAAACCCAACTATTGACCCAAGACATGATTCGGAGCCGATTCATATAATGCTATAAGTTCGGGGTGCCGCACTTGTGAAAGTGTTCGGACTTATCACACCATAGAGTGGGGAACATAAGCCCCCGGTGTATTAGGCCGTACCAAAATATACGGGTGCAAGATGTCACATAATGAGCATATATATATATATATATAAGGTAATGCAATTGCGATAAAAAAGGTGCTGCATTATTTATGAAAGAAAGTCTGCTAGTGGAGCGGACCGATACAAATAGTGCGGTAAGCAAGGGATTTGGACTAAGTAAACATGTCCCCCTCCAGGGATGAGCTGTGGACTTGGTGTATATAATCGAATTTAATGCTCGTAATTGAGACCACACGAGTATTCGCTGCGCCTTCTTTAGTCCCCGATCTGTTGCATCATGAGTTGGCAGGTTCGCCACGGACAGGCTTCAGTTAACAGAGTCCCTGTACAAAAATAAGAAAAATAAATAAAAAAAAGGGGGGCATACTTGCAGCCCTGGTGTGGTCGAACCGCACTGGGTCCGCTGTAATCGTGCCCCCTCCCCTGTGCCCATTGTATCTCCAAAGCGTAATGATGTATGCGGAGTGTTATTCTTGCGATCGTCTTGCTGGCGAGGGTTGGGGCCGCATTGCTACGCGTGCTCTCGATCGCGCCAGTGGTCTTGGTTGGCCTTGCTCGGCGCTCTTTGTATCCGCCTTTAACGGCCGGACTCGAGAATTGCCTTAGAAGGCTGCTCAGATTTCGCCACGAGCCAGCTGTATGTTCCTCCGTTCGAGGAGCGTTCAGATTCCCATTGACCGTGATGACTCCACGAGGGCCTGCATCTTGAGCTTTAGGTATGCATAGTGCGGCACCGCTGAATTTTGCAAACGCGTTCATCCGAAAGCAGAGCGTGATAGCCGCCATAAACGGGACTATGTCGAAGATTAACTCTTCGCCCGGAATTATCCGGGATCCAAGACCACTTCGGTGTGGTGAGCTCGCATAGATTGGCTTCCACTCGGTATGACACCTTTAAAGGTTGTCTTTGTAGGTTTAATCCTTGATGGGTCTATGCCCATTTTGCGCACTGTATCCTGATAAAGCAGGTTCAGGCTGCCGCCGCCGTCCATCAGGACTCTCGTGAGGTGGAACCCATCGACGATTGGGTCTAAAACCAATGCGGCGAATCCGCCATGGCGTATGCTGGTCGGATGGTCTCTTCGATCGAAAGTGATCGGACAAGAGGACCATGGGTTGAACTTTGGGGCGACTGGCTCCATCGCGTAGACGTCCCTTAGTGCGCGTTTCCTCTCCCTCTTGGGTATGTGGGTCGCGTATATCATATTCACCGTTCGCACTTGTGGGGGAAAACCCTTCTGTCCTCTGTTGTTTGGCGGTCGGGTTTCTTCCTCGTCGTCGCTGTTTAGCCCCTTGTCATTGTTTTCGGCAATTAACTTGCCAGCCTGCTTGAACACCCAGCAATCTCTATTAGTGTGGTTAGCTGGCTTTTCAGAGGTGCCATGTATCTGGCATAAGCGGTCGAGTATTCGGTCCAGATTGGACGGACCCGGAGTGGTTCTTTTGAATGGCTTCTTCCGTGACCGGTTTAGATCCTCGGAATCCGCGTTGATCGCCAGATCCTCCTTATCGCCGCTGTTACGCGACGCTTGTTTTTGTGTCGACGTGACCTGCCGTTGTTGTCCTTAGTATCCGGACTGCCAGAATTTTTACGGAGATTGTTGCTGCGGGCTAGCCAGCTGTCCTCTCCCGCGCAAAAGCGGGTCATTAACGATGTGAGGGCTGCCATGGATTTCGCTTTTCCTGCCCCAGGTGCCGGGCTAGCCATTCGTCCCGGATGTTATGTTTGAAGGCTGCGAGGGCCTCTGCATCCGGACAATCGACGATTTGATTTTTCTTTGTCAAGATCCGTGTCCAGAATTGTCTGGCCGATTCGTCTGGCTGCTGTATGATGTGGCTTAGGTCATCGGCGTCTGGTGGTCGCACATATGTGCCTTGGAAGTTATCAAGGAATGCGGCCTCCAGGTCTTCCCAACACCCAATTGACTCTGCGGGCAAGCTGTTAAGCCAATGCCGAGCTGGTCCTTTAATCTTGAGTGGGAGGTACTTGATGGCGTGGAGATCTTCGCCGCGGGCCATATGGATGTGGAGAAGATAGTCTTCGATCCAAACCGCGGGGTCTGTTGTGCCATCGTAAGATTCGATGTTTACGGTTTAAACCCTTGAGGATCGATGATCCATTACTTCGTCGATGAAGCATAGAGGGTGCGCGCCTCTGTATTGAGCAATATCGCGACGGCTCGAGAGCGCCGTCGCTGTGCTCGCCCGGCCAGGTTATTGTATCCGCGCGACGGTATTCGTGTGGGTCGAGGGCGCCCTCGTGATCCATAGATGGATCTGGATTGCCTTGCTTTGTCCTCAATATGTCTACAAGTTCGTAGCGTTCCCTCTTGGCCGTACTTTTGGAGCGATGCCGGGTATGGTCTTGGTCGGGGGCTGGATGCCTCTCTGTCATGACCACGGGGTGGTCGATCAGCCATATCGTGCACTGGTGATGGAGGTATGTGTGCTTCCTCCTATAATCGGGGGAGCAGCTTGCGTCTTGGGTAACTTTTGGAGGGACGTTCGAGTTTATACTCTTGACGCGAGGACCTCGGTCCATCGATCGGCGGCGAGTCTGATCAGCTTGAAGCTGTTGCTGCTTTTTCTTTAGGTTGTTTGTTTGTGGCGATAAGCCCGCGCTTGAAGCGCTCTTGTTTGACGGGATCCTCGGTGCAGCGAACTCATCATCGTTGAGGCTTGCTTCGTCTTGGAGGGAGGCATATAGTTATGATCCTCGACCTCTTAAATGCCGCCCCCTCATGAGGGCTTGCTTCGCATCCTCTGTCTGAGTCTTGCCGAGGGGATTGTCTTGACACTCTCTGGAGTATTATTATCTCTGTGCGGAATCTCCATTCTTCTTTGTGGCGAGATTTAGAGCGGCCTTGACGCCGGGCGCTTGGGCTGCTTTTTAAAGAGTCTGCCTCCATTGTTTCTTCGCCATCCACGTCTTTTGGGGTGTCCACCATGTATATGTCGATGACGAGGTGGTCTTCCAGCCCCAGTAGGCGCTGGTTCTGTTAAATCTCCGCATCGCCGCATATAGCGTCGATGTCTTGGAGTCGTAGTCTAGCATGTCGGTTAGATCGCCGACAGTGGCTACAAAGTGGGTGGTGGGTGGGCTCTGAATTTCTTCGCCGTCTGTATTTCAACCACCACGCCATAGTCCGGCAGACTCTCGATAACGAGATGCTTTAGTGAATTCAAGATATCGCCAAAAGGCGTAGTATTGGAAGATGTCCGCGCGGTGAATTCCATAACCGGCGCCCAATCCGGATCGATTGGTAGGGGCGGGAGGTTCGAGTCCGCGAGGAGTCCGGCGCCTCGAATCACGCTTCGCAGGGACAAGATTAGTGTTCGGCTCCATCGCCGTGGATGTTGGAGCCCCGTGGCGCGCTATCCACCGCCCTCGATCTGGGCGATCGGCTTCGCTAATGGCGAAGCGACCTGTGGCGACCCCAAAGGCACTGCTCGGTGGCGAGCTAGATCATGCCCGTCGTCCGCAAGTCGGGCGCGCTTGGTCAGGCTCGAGTCCGTCGAAGATCAAGTCTCCGCGACATCGGCCGTGAAGTTTAAGCTTCCAATCGACTGACGGCCAGGGCGTAGCTTCGATCTGCTCGGATGGCCAAGTGAATTGCCCGCAGCGGGCCAAGCCGCCGAATCTGAAGATCTGTCCGGGAGAAAAGTCTCACCACACGGCATTGTTGATTGAAGATGCCATCAAGCCTATCGGTGACGACACGGAGGAACTCTCAATGAAAGCACCAATGTCGGTGTCAAAACCGGCGGATCTCGGTAGGGGGTCCCGAACTGTGCGTCTAGGCGGATGGTAACAAGAGACGAGGACACGATGTTTTTACCTGTGTTCGGCCCTCTCGATGGAGGTAAAACCCTACGTCCTGCTTGATTAATATTGATGATATGGGTATTACAAGAGTGGATCTACCATGAGATCAAGGAGGCTAAACCCTAGAAGCTAGCCTATGGTATGATTGTTGTAATGTATGTTGTCCTACGGACTAAAGCCCTCCGGTTTATATAGACACCGGAGAAGGCTAGGGTTACACAGAGTCGGTTACAATGGTAGGAGATCTACATATCCGTATCGCCAAGCTTGCCTTCCACGCCAAGGAAAGTCCCATCCGGACATGGGACGGAGTCTTCAATCTTGTATCTTCGTAGTCTTGGAGTCCGGCGGATAATGATAGTTCGGCTGTCCGGACACCCCCTAGTCCAGGACTCCCTCAGGGAGACTATCATTTGAAGCACAAGAGCAAGGAGTTCATCATCAACGCACAATTTGTTACTTCTTGGAGAATGGTGTCTCCTAGATTGGCTAGGTGTCACTTGGGAGCCTCCGACAAAATTGTGGAGTTGAACCAAGGAGTTTGTAAGGGCAAGGAGATCGCCTACTTCGTGAAGATCTACCGCTAGTGAGGCAAGTCCTTCGTGGGCGACGGCCATGGTGGCATAGACAAGGTTGCTTTTTTGTGGACCCTTCGTGGGTGGAGCCCTCCGTGGACTCACGCAACCGTTACCCTTCGTGGGTTGAACTCTCCATCAACGTGGATGTACGATAGCACCACCTATCGGAACCACGCCAAAAACATCCGTGTCTCCAATTGCGTTTGAATCCTCCAAACCCTTCCCTTTACATTCTTGCAAGTTGCATGCTTTACTTTCCGCTGCCCATATACTCTTTGCATGCTTGCTTGATATGTATTGTGAATGTTAAACTTGTGCCTAAACTCCACTTAAACTTAAGGAAACTTAAAAACTGCAACTTTGGTACTTAGTGTCTAATCACCCCCCTCTAGACACCTCTTCTCAAGGTCCTACAGCTAGGCTCAGTTCGCGTTTAACCCTCCCCGTTGAGAGTCACCATTGTTGTCGCACCGAGTCACTCCTCTTTCTTTGCTGATGGCATCGCCGACCGGTATAAAGCCGGTAGAGTAACGAGCCCTCTCTTAAGTCTTCAGAGACATTTTTTCCGATAAAGGGTGACACAAAATCAGGATCTAGTCGAGGCATCGAGCTTGCATACTTGCATACAGTCCAAAAAGATAAGAACAAGATGAAAAATAAATAATAGAAGTCGGCGCAGCCAACGATTTACAATAGACCAACAAAATGTCATTCGTCGCCTTTGATGATACACGAACTAGGGGAAAGTTTCTATGAAAACAATGCCTTCCGAAAGGTAATGACACACTCAAACGCCACAGTCGCAGGATCCAACAACTGCACGTCAGATATTGGGTTTTCATTTTGAAGAGCACGTCCAAGCAAACTTTGAAGTAGTGCCTTCAACAAAGACACGGGTGTGTGAAACACTGCCATTGTCGGGTGCAGAAGTTGAAGGTCGGACCTAAAGTTTTCACCATGGGGCTTGATATCGGATGCTCGAAGAGCACTACCAAGCTGCAGATATCGCGTGTTGTCGCCACCCTTTCCGAAGAAGACGAAGATTCATGGAAAGGTATCCATACACCATGAGAATAGCAAACTGGAATCTAAATCATTCCATGGCATTCATGCTCAAAGTCAGAGGTATCTAGTCGCGTGCACATCATTGGCATGTGTATTACCAAGTGATCAAATCTATGAACGTTTGTCAGAACTAATTCCGACAAATCCCTCGAAAGGGTATCTTGGTGTGACAATTAGGTCAGAGGAAAATCAGGAGACGAAATTACCCAATAGAAGGGAGCTGGATTTTGCATATCGAGATAGAGCTCATCGGCAATGGTGTTTGTGGTGGAGCTACCGCGCTAGCGGAAGTGGTTGTTTGCCGATCTTCATTGGCACTGCATTAACTCTTCAGATTGAAGGACAACCCTTCTTCTTCCTCCGGGTCTAGAAACCAAATATGAGGTGGTTCGGCTTCTGTCCAGAGTCCGTGACCTCTACTTCCGACGAGCTAGGCAATTGGAGGTGGAGCGGCCATGGATTTTGCATATCTAGATAGAACCCATCATTAATGGTGTTTGTGGTGGATCTACGACGCTAGCAGAAGTGGTTGTTTGCCGATCTTCAATGGCCCGCCATTGACTCTTCTGGCTGAATGGCAACCCTTCTTCTCCCTCTTTGAGTGGAAACCAAACAGGAGGCGGTTCAGCTTCTGTCGAGAGTCCATGGCCTGTATTTCTGAAGTGCCTACAACTAGAGGCGGAGCGTGGTGGTCTCGATGTTCTAAGTGATCTCATCCCCAATGAGGATCCGTGATGGGGCCACTTTTTGAAAGTGCGTTATATCGACTAGAGGGGGGGTGAATAGGCGATTTTTATGAAATTCTTCACTGAGGAATTTGTCGGTGAGGAAATTCCTTAGTGAAGAACTACTAGCAGCGGAATATGTACTCAGAGGTAAACATAACAGGATACACACATAGTCAGCATGATGAAATGAAGACTAAGAACAGAGTACGGAAAGCGTAAACACAGGATAACAAGATGAAGACAAACAGACTGAAGAAATTGAACTGAGGAATTTGTGAAAGTCTTCAGTCAAAGTCTTCAAGCACAGATATGAACAACATGCAACATAGAATGAGGAAATGGATGAGTTGAGGAAATAGAACCACCAGTTGGTGAAGACAATGATTTGGTAAACCAGTTCCAACTCTTTGTCTCGGTTATGCGTCTGGTTGGAGCGGCCGAGTATTTAAACTCGAGGACACACATCCGGACACCCGATCTCGAGCCGCAACTCAGACACCCAGTCCTCACCGTATTCTCCTTGAACTAAGACCACGCAGGCCTCGTCCAATCACTCGTGGTAAGTCTTCAGGTGACTTCCAAACCTTCACAGACTTGGTCACTCGGTGATCCACAATTCCTCTTGGATGCTCTAGACCTTGACGCCTAACCGTCTAGAAGAAGTACAGTCTTCAAAGGTAACAAGCGTCGGATCCACGCAGGATCAATTTCTTCAGTGATGCTCAATCACTTGGGGTTTGTGGGTTTGGTTTTGGGATTTTCCTCACTTGATGATTTTCGCTCAAAGTCCTCGGAGGATGGGTTGCTCTCAAATGACAAGTGTCAAGTTCTCTCGGAGTAGCCAACCAACTAGTGGTTGTAGGGGACGGCTATTTATAGCCTAGGGAGCAGCCCGACATGATAAGACATAAATGCCCTTCAATGATATGACCGTTAGGTGGATAAGATATTTTGGTCCGCCGGCGCGCAGCACAGCAACGGTCGGAAATTTGACTCTCAAAGTCCTCAGGGCTATCATGTTCCTCATCGTGTAGGCAATTCATGACCGGCGAATTCCTAACTCCTCGATCGAGCAAAGTCCTCGATGGAATGTAAGAACTGCGTCTCATCCTTGATGAATTTGATGAATCGTATGAGATTTCCAATGGCTTCACTCAAGGATTGGTAGGTGTAGGATTTTGAGTTGAGCATCACATGGAAATTTTTCCTTAGTATTTCCTCGACCCCTTTAACGATGCGGTGTTTCCTATGACTCAAGAAAGAGAAAATGAAACTACGAAAACAAAAGTCATCACGCTTCATATTTCTCGAATGAATATCAAGTCTTCATGGTCACACCAATTTCTTCACTTTCAAAGTCTTCAGAAAGTCTTCAGAATATCAAAGTCTTCAGTTGAAGAACTTCATTTTTAGGGGTCGACTTTCTCTATAAATATCAAACTCCTCATAGACTTATAGACCTGTGTACACTCTCAAACGCATCAGATACTTAACCTATAAGTCTTCAATACACCAAAATCACTAAGGGGCACTAGATGCACTTACAATCTCCCCCTTTTTGGTGATTCATGACAACATAGGTTAAGTTTTCAATGGGGATAAACATATGAAGTGTAAATACTGATATTGAGGAATTTGATTGCAAGATATAGAAGAACTCCCCCTGGATGTGTGCATAATGAGGAATTTGCTTTTGAGGCAATGCACATTTGAAGAATTTAATCATGGAGATCTCCCCCTATATCTTGTAATTCATACACGCATTTGATATGTAATATGAAGAATTTGAAATGCATGATGAAATATGGTGCCTGATGAGATTCAGCATGCGTGCAATGATATTAACGAGGAATAAGCATGCAGAATAACACATCAAAGTATCGAGCACAAAGCAAAGTCAGCACAATGCACCGTTCAAAAGTGTCAGGGCACCATCGGACTTAAGATTACAACTCGATCCAATAAAAGTTTCGGAAGAACGAGAGTTGTAACTTAAAAAAACGCCCATAGTATAAACCCGCTTGAAGACTAACTCAGATTTCCCCCCCTTTGTCATCAAATGACCAAAAGGATCGAAATTGAGGACTAACGCCCTTGAAGATATTCAAGTTGATGGAGGAGCGCCTGTGTTGTCTGGGTTGTTTGTTGAAGTAGGGCCTGCCGCAGTGTCGTCCAAATCTTCATATTCATCAGTTTCACGTGATGAAGAATAAGAGCTGGCCACCAGATCAGGAACTTTGACTCTCTTGAATTTCTTCGGAGGTGGTGCAGACGAGTCAAAAGCTTCCTGAAGACCCATAGTCTTTAATTCTTCCGCGGAATATACATGATTAAGAACAGCCCAGGTGCGGTTGAGGGTTTCATGAAGGTAGTACTGATTTTTCTTCACTGCATTATGCGTTGAGGTCATGTTGTGAAGAATTGCAGCAAATTGGCGCTTCACCCATTTCGATTATGCTCAACCTTCTAATGAAGACCGAGGAGTAACTCACGATCGATCATCACCACAGGTGCGATTGCTTGAGGCTGTTGCTTGGTTGAGGTATTTATGGCGGTGTCATGCGTTGCGTAATCGCCATTGGTGGAGTAAGATGCAGCCTTGCGAAATTGACCATCCAATGGACGAGTGCCTTCATCAATTACAGCTGCTGCCTTGCCCTTATCATCGATGATGAAACCGGTCGCTGAGGACTTCAATGGGCGGCAAGTAGCTGCCATGATTGAGTGTCACCTTGTAGTTCAAAGAAGATCTTGCCCTTATGAATCTCATGATCCAAGGCGATATGGCTTCAGCTCAAAAGGTGACATTGCAACATTGGCCAGAGTCCTCATGAAGAAATCATGGAAGTTGACAGGAATGCCATGAATGATATTGAAAAGCATGTTCTTCATGATGCCTAGGGCATCTTCTTTATTTGAGTCGTGGCCTTTTATGGGACTCATTGTCTTCGTCAAGATTCTATAAACAGTCCGAGGCACATACAGCAAATCCTTGACGAGGAATTTGGTTCGAGGGCTTGACACGGCTTCAAAGGGCTTCATAAGCACTTGCATAAAGTGATCGACAATTCGTGGTCATTGTAGATGCAACGTCGATTCATGGGGAGGATCGAGAGGAAGGACACGAAGCAATTCAATTCTTTGGTGCCTTGTAGTGAGTATTCTCTCGTCATCCAATCCAATACCCATGAGTTGATATCTTCAAATCTCTCCGTGATGTGCGGGGTGGCATAGAATCAAGAATGAGTTCTTCATTCCAATCACATATATCGGTCTGCAGTAAATTCAGCAGCCTCGCATCGTGAAGAACACGGAGTAATCGGCTCAAGCACGGTAGTGATTCCATATCCACATGAGGAATATGCTCATGGTCGAAGATCTTGTCCTTGTCAAATAGCACTGAGGAATAGAAGTTTGCTTGTGTTGGAGTCCAGAAGCGTCTTTTCCTCATTCGAGCAGAGTCATATGGATTATAAGCAGTGAAGAACACGTGCTCAGAAAAGAAGTCTTTAGCCTTGAATTTTTGCTTGCTTGAGAACGGATTCTTTGGCTTGGGCAGAGAAATATCTGTGATTTGCAGCACAACCTCAGGAATCGCGATCTCAGGTTCTTCAGGCTGAGGAATTTCTGGTTCCTCTCCTTGTGCAGTTTGAGGATCAGCAGGGGTTCTTCAAATACTAGTGGCTGGAATTTCTTCATTGATGATGAAGTGGGATGAGTTTCTTCAGAGCTCATTTGAACAGTTGTAGCCGGGACGAGGAACTTGTTGAAGCGGAGTGAAGAGAGGAGTATTGGGATGCTTGACTTTCCCAAAAGTCATCGCTCATCACCGTGTAGTGCACCCAATATCCACGTCTTCGCCTTCTTTTTCAATTTCTCAACACCGCCTCTTCACTGTGAACCGAGGTACGGGTGAGGAAACAACAATGAAGGGAAAGCTTCCACTTCAATTTCTTCATCAAGCTGTTATGAGGTAGCAACAGATTGATTTTCTTCATCAGATCCGCTTGGGATCTTGTAATCTTCTCCATAAGGAGCAATCTCCTTGGACGACATGGAGGAAATGGGAATGGCATCTATAGGATTTTCAATCGAGCTGGTCATTGGCTTCATTTTCTTCGCAGTCAAGAATTTGACGCAATGATGCCTTCCTCTTCTTCACTCGCAGCTCGCTCTGCAGCCTTTGTCTTCTTCACTTCATAGGCGTAAGGAAGAATTGGAGTTGGTGTTGGTGCAGGAGGAGCCGAGGATTGTGGTACAATTTCTTCAGAGCAACCGTGCAGCTTGCCTGCTTCCTTCAGATTCTTCAGCGCACCACTAGTGGATGTCCCAGGGAATTTCTTCAAGAATGGAATGGAGTCATCAGCCACGGAACTTGTGTTCTCATCAAGACGCTGAAAGTCATCAGCAGATCTTGGCATGTTCTTCAAAGAGCTGAGCGAGTCTTCACTGAGGATTTTCTTGTTGCGATGGAGCTGCAATAGCTGACATTTTCTTTGTCGATTGATTAATCTCACCTTGGCTCCTTGCCAATCAGCATTGTAAGTTTCGAAATCCTTGCTGAGGGCTTGGATTTCAGATTGAGCTTTGAGAAGTTCTTCAGGAGTCGAGTTGACTAAGTTCTTCCTCGAAGCTTCTCCTTTCTCGCTTTTGCTCTCTTCAATTCACGAACCTTTTCAAATTTCCATTTCTCTTGACGATGAAATGGTTAAGCATATGACTTTGACCAGAGTCGATGGCGATCCAAGATAGGAGTATTTCGATCCTCGATGCCATAGGTCAATGAAGTCAAGGATCTTCTTTGGATCCAAAAGCAGAGGCACACTTGTTCTTTTGGCTCTAGCGGCCTTGGTCAGTCTGTCTCTGATGATTTCTTCAAGTTCTTCATCAGAAGCTTCATCATCAGAAGGCACGTTGAATGCAACCTGTTTCTTCTTTGGACTTGGCCGAGGACCGCGTCCAGCTGTTGCCTTTGTCTTTAGCAGAGTGGGGCCTGTTGAGGACTTGGAGGGAGCTGCTGAGGATTTTGAATGAGCAGCAGCAGTCTGAGGAATTTGCCGTGAGGGCGCGGCTGAGGAACTGGGCCGTGAGGGCGCTGACGGTGAAGCACTTGGCTTGCGAGCGAGTGCTTCTTGGCATTGATTTCCTCGGCTTGACCGAGGGCTCAGCAGCAGCAGCAGCAGAATCCTCATTGAATTTCCTCACTGCCTCCTTGGCCTGTCTTGCCAATTTGGCTTGACGCCTGGACCATTCTTCAGGAAAGTCTTCACCACTCTTGATGCTAGTGGGATCAGCGACTTGGCCAGGTGCCAGTGGAGCTCTTGGGCATGGAGGGTTTAAAGCGAATTTCCTCATGTACTTGGGAGTGACATAGCGGTATTCCCTCCATTCTCGTGCCCATCTTCTTTCTATCCTCTGTATGCGCACTTTGCGCTGATTTTTGGTCTCCTTGCCAAACTTGGATTCATCAGGTGTGCAGTAGTCTTTGTATATTTCCTCAGGAATTTCAAAGGCAGTCATGACTTCCGGTTTCTTTCCTCCCTTCTGTGGTCTCTTGCCTTCTGCCATTTTCTTCAGTGAGGAATTTGAACAATAGAGCACTCAAGAAGTATGCAGTTTTTCTTCAAGGAACGCTGCAAATGAGTTAAGTTGATGAGAACCTAGTGATTCAAAGAATGACATGAGTACCTGTGAACAGAGTGTAGGTGCGAGGAATTTGGAGAGGTCATATGCGTTCTCAGAAGATTTTTCAAAAAGGAACAAGTTTTGAGGAATTTGAACAGTTGAGCCTTGAGGAATTTCACTAAGCGTTTCGTCTTAGGTTCCAGAGTTGTACAGATTTAAAAATCCGCACAATTGAGGAATCTTGAAGAAATGAATGCTTAGAGAGATAAATCAAGAGCATATAGTGTGTGAGGTGTTCATATGTGAAGATTTGAGGAGCAAAAACACCTTTGAAGATTTTCAGAAAGATTTGAGAATCAACGCGAGTAATAAAAGTGACTTTTAATTACCCGAACTGAAGAGCACGACGAACAGGAGTGAACTGTAGTGAAGTTCGTCACGTTAGATCTCCCACGCCCTAACTTGGCAGAGGGAGACGGCTACGGCGGCGGCGGAGTGAAGATTTCCGCGACCGGCGCGAGTACGATGGCGATGAGGTCGAGGCAGTGAAGCTTTTCCTCACCGGCGGCGATGGAGTAGCGGCGGCACTAGGGTTTGAGGAGAGCTCGAGCGAGAGACAGCGATCGAGCGGAGTAAATGAAGTGAGGAGGGTAGAGGGGTATTTATAGCCACGGTGAAAAACTGTTCGCCCGAAGATTTTGGGACGAACATGCCCCTGCCCTTTCTCCTTCACGCGACATGTGTCACCCACGTACTGTGCAGATGAGATCGTGTAAGTTCGTGGGTGATTAAACTAATACATCGTGGGATGCGGAACGGTTTGAGCGGTAAAACCGAAAACTTGGATAAGATTTGCTTAAAAATTTCGTTCGCAATTTCTTCAGCTGTCAAGGATCAATGAAGACTTTGAACGAGTTTCAATCAGAACGCACATGAAGAATTTGTGAATAGATTGGATTGAGTATAGCATAGAGGGGAAGGGTCCGATCACATTCACTTAGCGTAAATCGCAACTTGAAGAAATAGCAATAAGTGAATGTCAGAGGACATAAACTCATATATATATATATATAGCCAATGAAGAAAAACGACGGAAACATTGAAGATTTTGCAAAGTTGAAGAATTTGAAAAAGCGAGGAATTTCAAAATGAGGAAAAACTCAAATTGAAGATCTTCAACTTTTGTGGTGGCGTAGCCCATCAGATAAGAATGATGATTTCGCACACCACGCACAATTGTCGAGGGTTCGAGAATCAAATTCTTCATTAATTTCTTCACACTTAGAGTGTTATTCTTCATTGATTGAAGAAAACGCTTCTTCATGTGTTGCACATCTAAGTCATCAATTATGCATAAGGGTTAGGATGTGTGTCCTTTTCAAAGAACATTCAAGATTCTAAGATATTTAGCTCACACCGCAACTTGCTAAATCTCTTCTCATCCAAGGGCTTGGTGAAGATATCAGCTAGCTGTTCTTGATCTTCACATGCTCGATGGAGATATCGCCTTCAAAGACACATGATCACGAAGAAAATGATGACGAATCTGGATGTGCTTAGTCTTTGAGTGCTGAACTGGTTGTGAGCAATCTTGATGGCACTCTCATTGTCGAGAGGAGAGGCACATTCTTCACATTGACGCCATAGTCCTTGAGGGTTTGCTTCATCCAAAGCGCTTGAGCACAAGATGAGCCAGCAGCAATGTATTCAGCTTCAAAGCGATGAAGCGATACGCAGATTCTGTTTCTTCGAGGACCAACGGACCAAAGATCGTCCGAGGAAATGACAAGTGCCAAATGTTGACTTGCGGTCCACACGATCACCAAAGATAGTCGAGTCGAATATCCAATGAGATCAAAAGCAGAGCCCTTGGGGTACCATAGTCCTAGTGTTGGTGTGTGAGCTAGATATCAAGAATATGCTTCACAGCCTTATGGTGTGATTCCTTCGTGCAGCTTGAAATCGTGCACACATGCAAACACTAAGCATTATATCCGGACTAGATGCACATAAGTACAATAAAGAACCAATCATGGAGCGGTATACCTTGTGATCGAAATCAATACCATTTTCATCAGTGCATAGATGGCCATTTGTGGGCATAGGAATTTTGACGCCTTTGCAATCTTGCATGCCGAATTTCCTTAGTACATCTTTGAGGTATTTCTCTGAGATATGAATATGCCATTCTTGCTGTGATTTAATTTGAAGACCTAAGAAGAATTTCAATTCTCCCATCATAGACATTTGATATTCTTCACTCATCATATAGGCAAATTCATCACTATATCATTGGTTAGTACAGCCAAAGATAATATCATCAACATATATTTGGCACACAAACAGTTCAGCATCATATGATTTAGTAAATAGAGTAGGGTCGAGTGAACTGGGTGTGAAGCCATTCTTCACGAAGAATTCCTTCAGTGTGCCATACCACGCCCGAGGGGCTTGCTTGAGGCCATAGAGAGCCTTATTGAGTCTGAAGACTTTGTCAGGATTCTTGGGATCTTCAAAACCTGGGGGTTGAGCAACATATACTTCTTCCTCAAGCTTACCATTGAGGAATGCACTTTTCACATCCATTTGATATAAGATGATATCATGATGGTTAGCATAGGCAAGTAAAATGCGAATAGCCTCAAGTCTAGCAACAGGTGCAAAAGTTTCATCGAAATCAATTCCTTCAACCTATGTGTAGCCTTGAGCTATTAGTCGTGCCTTATTCCTCACTACAAGGCCATTTTCATCTTGCTTGTTGCGGTAGATCCACTTTGTGCCAATGATATTATGCTTGCGAGGATCTGGGCGATTGACCAATTCGGACATTGTTCAACTCGAATCGATGTAATTCTTCTTGCATAGCCCTGAATCCACTCCGGCTCGAAATGCTTCATCTACCTTAGTGGGCTCGAGATAGAGACAAAAGCATAGTGCCCACAAAAGTTAGATAAGTGTGAGGCTTTTGAGCGGGTGAGAGGACTGGTGCTTGCTGATGTCATCGATGATCTTCTCCACTTGCACTTCTTTTGCAACGCTGGATGAGTTGGTTGTCACCGAGGATTTTGATCAGCATTTTCTTGAAAGACCATTTTCCTCATCATGTTCTTCACTACATCACTCGACGTTCTTCACGAACATGAATGAATTCTTCACAGATTCTTCAAGAGGAATGACATCCTCGGTTGCCTTGAGCTTGATAGCATCCTCGGTGCTGGTTCATCTAACACGAAGGTAGGTGCTCTCTTTGCGAGCCATTAGTTTCATCGAACCGCACATCTACAAAGGTCAACAATCTTGTGAGAACAATGTTGAAGACTCAGAGGTGTGCGAGTCCTTCCGTAATCAAGCATAAAACCTTCATGTGCTTTCGTGCAAATTTAGAATTGTGGTGAGGATCTCTAATCCAACATTTAGCAATCAAGACTTTGAAATAACTCACATTGGGTTTCTTGTCGTTGAGGAGTTCATAGGCGCCTTCTTGAAGAATTTGTGAAGATATACTCTGTTGATGATGTGGCAAAGATCAATTGCATCAATCCAAAAACGCCGAGGCGTTTTGTATTCATCAAGCATAGTGCGAGCCATCTCAACAAGAGTTCGTTCTTGCGCTCCACGACGCCATTCTCGCCGAGGAGTATAGGGAGCAGATAATTCATGAGTAATACCAAGTTCATCAAGATAGGCATCGAGACCAGAATTCTTGAACTCGCCCATTGTCACTTCGATATGCTTGATCTTCACACCAAAGTTGGTTGAAGCCCTTGAGGAAAATCGTTTGAAGACTTCCTGCACTTCATGTTTGTAAGTAACAATGTGTACCCATGTGTATCGAGAATAATCATCAACAATGACAAAACCATATAGAGATGCATCATTAGTGATTTGCTGAATAATGATTCGGTCCAAGAGGTCCATGTGAAGCAATTGAATGGACGGGTAGTGGTCATGATAGTCTTCGCTGGGTGCTTGGCCTTGGTCATTTTTCCGGCTTCACATGCTCCGCATAAGTGATCCTTGAGGAATTTGACATTCTCAATGCCAATGACATGCTTCTTCTTCGCAAGCGTGTTCAAATTCCTCATGCTGCATGACCAAGTCGTCGATGCCATAGCCAGCCTTCAAAGCTTTTGCAAGTAGACACATGGCTGGTTGTGGTCCCAGAGAAAATCAACAATATCTGATCTCCTCTCCTAAAGCCTTCAAGACTTTGGAATTGTCGGCCTCCATAATCACAACACAAATGATATTTGCCAAAGACAACAACCATATCAAGATCACAAAGCATTGAGATCGACATGAGATTGTATCCTAAGGACTCAACAAGCATGACTTTGTCGATGTGCTTATCCTTAGAGATAGCAACCTTACCAAGACCCAATACGACTTTTGCCTTTGTCAAGAAATATGATATGCTTCAGAGGTGACGGTGATAAAGGAGCATCCATCAATAGATTCTTGTCACCAATCATGTGATTTGTACATCCACTATCGAGGACCCATTCAAGGGTTTTGGGTTGATCATCCCGCAGATGAATTAGTATAACTTACAATCTCATATGCTTCATCGATGAAGAATATGATATCAAGTTCATCGATGAATTTCATCAAGCGATAAGAAGATATAGCAAGATGAGGACGTGTGAAATGAAGGTTCATTTCATCATGATTCGCCTGCGTCCTTTCAGGCATTTTTGTCAGGTCCCCAGCAAATTCTTCAGACGTTAGAGCACGTTTGGAGACCTGACCCTGCAGAAGGGATTAGTTCTTTTTCTTCACCACCCACATCTGGAGGGGTGGCAAAGAGTTCAACATCCTGCGAGCACCATGTGAGAAAGGTGGCAAAGATGACAAACCATTTCGCTTAGCATGAGAGAGGTTAGGGTATGCATATGAATAGGCAGAGTAATTCTTTGAGGACTTATGAACATAATGGTTTGAAGAATAATGCACATATTCATAGCCCTTAGCTTTGCCCTGTGAGACAGATTTGTTAGCACAATGATAATCATATGAGGACTTTGATCCAGTTGAGGAATTTGATCCTCGTGAAGAATTTGGTCCATATGAGGATTTGGATCCATACGAAGAGTTTGGTCCATATGAAGAATTTGATCTGGGGTTCTTGTTCTTCACAGGTGGTGTCATGAGGACATTCACCTGAAGACTTTCAACACAACTTTTGGGAACCCAGATTTTCTTCATAGGAGAACCGTTCCTGCAGTTAGTGCCAACATATCTAGCAAATACTTCACCATTCTGATTTTTGAACAGTTTATAGTTGGAGTCAAATGACTCATCAGAAGAATGAGGAGATTCACATGTAAAGCCAGATAAGTTAGATGGATCAACTGGAGGTCCCTTTTTAGCAACCCATGAGGTTTTGGGATACTGCTCAGGCTTCCAATATGTTCCATCGGCGTTGAGTTTCCTCTCAAAGGCAATACCCTCTTTCCTAGGGTTTCTGTTGAGGATCTGCTTTTTGAGCACATCACAAAGTGTCGATGCCCTTTGAGGCTTTTGTACATGCTCGTCATGTACAATTCCTTCAACCTGCATTGTCAAGTGATACTAGCAATGTCCTCGATGAGGAATTAGTGATAGCAGAGGCAGATGAAGAATTTGTAACAGTTGAAGTATTTGAACATTCAGTGAAGAATTTGCGATTCACGCTCAATGCACTTTAAGCATGGAAGAACAAATTCTTCCCGAGAAGCGCTGATTTGTTGAGCTAGTAATGAATCGCTCCCTTCGAAGATCTTCATAACATACTCTTAGCTTTTCAAGATCTGCCTTTCTTTGAAGAGCTTCAAGAGAAAGCTTCTCATGATCACTCAAGAGGGTATTATGTTGATCTTGAAGGGTGTCAAGCTTGGAGTGAATTCTCCAAGACATTCACCCAAGGCTTTTGATCGATCCATTTCCTTGCAACATATTATCACTTCTTTCTAGCATATCTTGAGTTTGTTCTAAAACCGTTTGTTGTTTAGTGGCAACACAAATGAGTTTAGTATAGCAGGATTCAATGTCATCATCAGATTCATCATTATCAGATTCATCATCACAAGACTCGGATGAGGAGCATTCGGTTACCTCGGCACCATTTGCCATAAGACAAGGTGCAGACAATGATGATTCTAGCTCGAAAGTCATCGTTTTGAGAGATTCCTTGAAGTCCTCAAGCCAGGGATCATGACAAGTTCGATGACCTTCATAGACATCAGAGATTCGGTCCCAGATGAGCTTTGAATTGCCAAGATGCATAATTCGCCCGAATTGGTCTCTGGATAGGCGAGAGCAGATGATATCCTTCGCTATGATATCCAAATCGAGTGTACTTGCGAATATCATCAAGATTCGCCATCTTGCATAGATCAAGAAGACCAATCTCGGTGATGGTCCACACTCATTGTTCTTTGCCATGAGGCGCTTCTTCATCATGGCCTTCCACTTGGGATAGTCATGACCGTCAAAGATGGGGCATGTCACTTTCTTCATACCTGCGGTCGACATAACTAGAACTCCAGGTGGTTAAACCAAAATCACACAGAACAAGGGAGTACCTCGCTCTGATACCAATTGAAAGTGCGTTATATCGACTAGAGGGGGGTGAATAGGCGATTTTTATGAAATTCTTCACTAAGGAATTTGTCGGTGAGGAAATTCCTTAGCGAAGAACTACTAGCAGCGGAATATGTACTCAGAGGTAAACATAACAGGATACACACATAGTCAGCATGATGAAATGAAGACTAAGAAGAGAGTACGGAAAGCGTAAACACAGGATAACAAGATGAAGACAAACAGATCAAGAAATTGAACTCGAGGAATTTGTGAAAGTCTTGATCAAAGTCTTCAAGCACGATATGAACAACATGCAACATGTAATGAGGAAATGGATGAGTTGAGGAAATAGAACCACCGGTTGGTGAAGACAATGATTTGGTAAACCAGTTCCAACTGTTGTCTCGGTTATGCGTCTGTTGGAGCGACGAGTATTTAAACTCGAGGACACACAGTCCGGACACCCGATCTCGAGCCGCAACTCAGACACCCAGCCTCACCGTATTCTCCTTGAACTAAGACCACGCAGCCTCGTCCAATCACTCGTGGTAAGTCTTGGTGACTTCCAAACCTTCACAGACTTGGTCACTCGGCGATCCACAATTCCTCTTGGATGCTCTAGACCTTGACGCCTAACCGTCTGGAAGAAGCACAGATCTTCAAAGGTAACAAGCGTCGGATCCATGCAGATCAATTTCTTCAGTGATGCTCAATCACTTGGGGTTTGTGGGTTTGGTTTTGGGATTTTCCTCACTTGATGATTTTCGCTCAAAGTCCTCGGAGGATGGGTTGCTCTCAAATGACAAGTGTAAAGTTCTCTCGGAGCAGCCAACCAACTAGTGGTTGTAGGGGGCGGCTATTTATAGCCTAGGGAGCAGCCCGACATGATAAGACATAAATGCCCTTCACTGATATGACCGTTAGGTGGATAAGATATTTTGGTCCACGGCCAAAGACAAAGAACGGTCGGAAATTTGACTCTCAAAGTCCTCGGGGCTATCATGTTCCTCATCAGTGTAGGCAATTCGCCTGGCGAATTCCTAACTCCTCGCCGAGCAAAGTCCTCGGTGAATGTAAGAACTGCGTCTCATCATCGATGAATTTGATGAATTGTATGAGATTTCTAATGGCTTCACTCGAAGGGATTGGTAGGTGTAGGATTTTGAGTTGAGCATCACATGGAAATTTTTCCTTAGTATTTCCTTGACCCCCTTTAACAGTACGATGTTTCCTATGACTCAAGAAAGAGAAAATGAAACTACGAAAACAAAAGTCTTCACGCTTCATATTTCTCGAATGAATATCAAGTCTTCATGGTCACACCAATTTCTTCACTTTCAAAGTCTTCAGAAAGTCTTCAGAATATCAAAGTCTTCAGTTGAAGAACTTCATTTTTAGGGGTCGACTTTCTCTGTAAATATCAAACTCCTCATAGACTTATAGACCTGTGTACACTCTCAAACGCATCAGATACTTAACCTATAAGTCTTCAATACACCAAAATCACTAAGGGGCACTAGATGCACTTACACTTTTGACCTGATTTGCCTATTTCATCCTGTTTTGGGATTCTCCTTGTAAAATTCAGTGACTGGTATGCATTTCCTTTGTTTCTAGGGACAATTCCATTTCTGCCCCTAACTTGAACCCACACCTGGCATTTACCCCTAATTTTCGAGTATGCTCAGAAATACCCCTCTTCCGTCTAGTACTGTTATAGGAATGCCCTTCCGTGTTGCTTCGTCAGTCAAAGGGCTTTGACCGCCTCCATGATGTTTCTTGGACAATTATACCCCTCCTTACAAGTGGGGCCAATCAGTAAAAAAAATTGAGGCCCACCGCACTGGTTCGCCCTCCTTCAACCTTCCGATGCACACGAAACGGAAGAGAGGAGCTCAGGCTCCGGCCATCGCCGGAGACTCGCAGCCATGGAGTGCTCCCAGAGGACCATAGAGAGACCACGAATTCCTTCCGCACCCTAGAGAGATGAGCCCTGCGCTCGGGGGCCAAGGGAGGCATCGCCCTACTCAACAGATGCGCGGCCATGGCGGGGCGCCGTCGGGGTCCACCCCACGGCCAACTATTTGGAGAGGGATAATGCTTCACCACGACGAGGGAAGTGCTCTGGCGGAAGGAATCGGAGAGGGGAGGCCCGAAGGCTTGGCATCGACGGCGCACTTCTTCTCTTCCCCAATTCCGTCGGCGCCGTCTTTCGTGCGTGTGGCAAACGGACTCCCAGAGCTCAAAAATTGCGTCCATGATCTTCGCCATAGTCTAATTTGTCTTCTCGCCGAATGGTTTGGCCCGTGATAGCCCTAATCGCTGGCGCCCATTTCCTTCTTCCTCGGCTCCGGTCCACCGCCGCCGTGGCCGATCTCTGGCCATGGTGAGCCCCCGGTCTCTACGCCATATTTCTTGCGTTCCTTGGTGTTTCCTGAAGTCATTCTTGTCGTTTCTTTGGAGCCGAACGACCCCGAGCACGTCTTCCTGCGAGCCCCAAGCTCCGTCGCCACTTCCTCGTCGCGGTGCTCGAGCTCATCGACGCCTGTCCCCGGCGACCCCACGCCTCCGTCCACCTAGGTTCACTCGATTCGCGCCCAGCCCTCGCAGACCACTCTGCAAAGACCTAGACCGTCGGCATCCTTGTATGCGTCGCCGCCGTGCCTTCTGCGGCAGCGCCGTGTTTAACCACTATCGTTAAAAACTTGTTTAATTAGCCTAACCCTCTCTGTTAATTATTACACTGACCCATGGGCCCTCTAGTAACCAAAACAGATTATATATATCTTAAAGAGACAATGACATGTGGGCCCCCAACTCTAATTTGACTAGTCCCTGTTGATAGGTCTTTTTTTCTCTCGATTGGCCCCACTTGTATGAGGGTATAATTGTCCAAGAAACGCCATGGAGACGGTCAAAGCCCTTTGACTGACGGAAACAAGATGTATGGGCATTCCTATAATGGTACTAGACGGAAGAGGGGTATTTTTGAGCATACTCGAAAATTAGGGGTAAATGCCAGGTGTGGATTCAAGTTAGGGGGAGAAATGAAATTGTCCCTTGTTTCTATGGGTAATAGTATAAACTGCTTATCGTCACTGCTCTATGCCTACTCCAGTTTTTTGAAAGAAACACCAAAAAGGATTTTATCTCAAAGACAACAATAGCCATTATTTTCTCGGTCCCAAAATAAGTGTTGCTGATTTAGTAAATACGTGTCGCTGATTTAGTATTAGCCCTTTTTCTCTTCGATCGTAGGACTACCGCAGCTCTTGCTCCTTCTAGACCCTTATTTCTTCATTCAAAAAGGAGCGAGAGATGCATGCATCGCGTCTAGAAAAGGGTAAAGGCGTACACGGACTCTGCGTTTACGGGACGTACACATGCGGCGGTGGATGACGTTGCCGAATGCGCACGTGACGGGGTCGATCGATCGATCTCCCCCCGATCAGAGATGCCCGCGCGAACTGCAAGTCGCCGAATTCCAAGTCCACGCACGCCAAACCATCCGCCCGCCCCATCTGCCAGCGAGCGAAGTAATTTAAAAGACGGACGGCCCAGATGCACCAGCCCGCGCGGTCGTCCGGTCCGATGCGCCACGGCCGGTCGGGGGTAGGGTACGGTGAGGGTCGCCACCAGCACGGCAGATTTTAATCCCGACGACAGCAACAGTTCTTATCCACCGCGCTCGCGCCTCCATTAATTCGGCCTCCTCCGAAGCGTTTGCATCTGTGCTCTCTCTCTCCCTCTCCTCCTCCCCCGGCCGTGTGAAGGCGCAAGAATCTTCTTGGTGGGCTGCCGCCGCTGCGAGTTGCGATGACGACGGCGACGGCGACGGGGCAGTGGTAGTTAGTACCCACGCAAGTCAAAAGGGGCTATAGATCTCTCCATATATAGCGCAGCCCCACGGCGGCCGGTTCATTTTCGCGAGCTAGCTGCTGCTGCGCGAGGGAGTAGGAGGGAGAAAGCGAGAGGCCTCCTGCTATGCCCATGGACTACGGGAAGAGGCAGCAGGGCGGGGTGGTGGCGATCGAGTGCGTGGCGGGCGGGTCGCGGGCGGAGGAGTGGGGCACGGGCTGCACCGAGACGGTGCAGACCGGCGACGTCGTGGAGGAGCTCCTCATCGGGGTGGGCGGCCGCGGCGGGCCCGCCGTGCACGCCGCGCCCTTCAAGGGCGGCCGCGCCGCGCTGCAGAAGCTGCTGCACGCCGCCTACAAGCGCGGGGACACGTCCGTGGAAGTGCGCGTGCGGCGCCCCGCGCACGCGCAGCAGCAGCTGGTGCCGGGGGAGACGGACAGCAGCGGCGAGCTGCTGGGCCCCGGCCCGGACGCGGCCGCCGCCAGGATGCAGGCCTGCATCGTGCCGCAGGAGACCACCGGCGGCGGCGGCGGGATGGCGATGGTGGGGCGCAGCCAGAAGTACGTGCTCCGGTCCATCCGCGACCCCAACTACGCCGTCGGGCTCGTCGACCGCAGCGAGAGCGAGTGCGTCGCCTTCCGAGGTAACCAACCACTACCACACGGCACCGCCGCGTCTCCGCCATCATCCGATCCGCAGATATTTTCTAGTAGAACCTCCGCAGATCTTTACTTCCGATTCAACTTGTTCGATTTTTTGCTTGCAATTGCGTTAGCGAGCGAAGAAAAGTAAAAGTCTTCGACTGAGTTTTCGCCACATGCCGGGTTGGACTTGAGAAAAAGGATAGGGCGCCCGCCGGTGCGTGCATGCGCGCGTTCCCGCTGCATGCGACTTCCGCGCACGGGTTGGTGCGGCTTTGAATTGACAGGCAGGCGACACCATCTTTATCGTTTTCTCTCCCGGCCGATCGATCTCGATCGCGATAGAAATCCTTTTGGCGCGCTCGATCATTCGCAAGACTCCATTTTTTTAGATAAGATCCACAAGACTGGTTTTGGCTGCATGCTGGTGCGCAGAGGCATATGCTCCGATCAGTTATAGCTACGGTGCAAAACTAATTTGGCGTGCTCGATCACTCACAAGGGTTGGTTTTGGGTGCATGCTGGTGCGCCGAGGCATATTCCTGTGTCAGTTTTAGTCTTTTAGCTTCCGTGGTACGATCATCGCGTTTAGATAGGATATGATCAGAATATCCTCATTGCAAGAGCTGCCGATAACATTGTTGTTCTTGTTTTAGGCAGCTGCCTTTGTTGTCACTTTTTCGGACTGGTAACTTGGCCTGCTCGACTTATAGAATTGTTTCACGGGCTACAGTGTACAGATGATGTGTCAATGTCATGCACTGCCATCGTCTCCAAAATTTTGACTGTACAGGACAGACCGCGTAGTAGTTTGGACATTATTAGGCGTAGCCGCGTACTAGGTATACGGTAGTGCACCCGTACAGACCAATGCTTAGCCAGATCTTACCAAACATCGAATCATTTTAGTCTAGCTCTAGTCGCATGCCCGTACTTCCAGGCAGCAGACACGGCGGTGCACGTTGAATGGAATCTGCATTTGGATTCAATCATTCATACACGGCAACGGCGTCCACTTGCTGATTTAGTATTGAATGCCGCTGTTCCTCTGGGATCATAATGCGGTTCGGAGATTCACCGGTTGACTTTACCTTCTAGGTCGATGGTGTCGTGTCCGGCTTGTTCGCACTAGAGTACTCGCACATGATTGCAGATCGTGCAGACGCCTTGGTTCGAGCTTGAGACTCCTCTGCAAATCTAACGCCGTCTCCTGATGATGATCAAAATAAAGAACTGAAGCACGATTAGAAATATCGTAATGCTACGTCATGGCGTACGTTACGTTGGTCGCTCGCTCACGACGGCGGCGGTGGTGCTGTGCATGCATGCAGGGTCGAGGAGCTCTCGGGTGGTGTGCGCGCTGAGCAAGGCGCAGTTGCAGGACGGCTACGTGTCCTACCCGTGGGAGAAGAAGATGAAGGAGGTGCTGCCGGTGCCCAGCTCCAGCAGCTTCCTCTCCCTGCTCGTCCTCCCCACCGCGCTCGACCGCGCCAACTCCCGCTACAACTCCGTCGACGACACGCTGGCCCGCGCCAACGCCTGGTTCCTCTCCTCGCAGGCCGCCGGCGTGCCCATCGCCTTCCTCAACGTCCAGACCGAGGCCCTCCTCACCAAGGTCCTTATACTACTATATTTTGCCATCAGAATGATTGTGTGGGGGATGTTTTGGTGTTTTTCTGACGTTCTTGCATTGCATGCATGGTGAAGATCTCCGGCGACATGGCCTCGGCGACGGTCAACTCCGGGTCACTGGCCGACCTCCCGAACCTCGCCAACGCGAGCCTGTACGGGTTCGAGGACTACCACGGCGTGGACATCGGCGTGGTGAAGGCGGTGCGCCTCTGGTTCACCGCGGCCGCCGGAGAAATGCCCGTGGAGATCATCCTCGAGGAGGGCGACACCAAGCTCGGCTTCGCCATCAGCCGCACCGAGGAGGTAGCAATGCCGGAGGAATGTCCGTCTCTGTATGTCTCTACTTCAAGCTCTAGTGCGCGTTTGAACTGATTCGCTCTTGGAAATGGGAACGGGGTGCAGGGCTTCCTCTACATCTCGTCGGTCATGGAGGACGACGGCGACCGGCCGGCGCCGTCGACGCGGTCGGGGCTGCGGGACCTCTACCGGGAGGCGAAGCGCGCGTCCAAGCTGCTGGTCATCTCCCGGGTGTCGTGCCGCAAGGTGCTGCCGTGGATGGTGTCCACCTCCGGGGCCATCCGGTGCTTCGACACCGTGTCGCTCAGCCAGAAGCTGTCCCTGCACCGGCACGCCCTGCGCCCCATCCTGCTCCACGTCCTCATGTGGGACTTCGGCACCGACGCGCCGAACCGGCCGCAGGGGGCGCCGTGCCCGACGCCGCAGCCGTCCCCGGCCTTCGCCGAGCTGCTGCGGCAGAACTCCTTCTCGTGGGTCGACCAGCCGCCGCAGCCGGACGGCGAGCCGGGGATGGTCCAGGGGAGGGACACCGCCGGGGACGCCTCCTTCAGGTTCCACAACTTCTCGCTGCCCAACAACTGGGTCTGAAGCCTGATGAAACGCCTTGACTACGTGCGTGGCCGCTGTACTGTACATATGTGCATCTGGATTAGCCGGTTTGTGATGAGAAGAAACAACGCTTTGCAGTGTCACAGATTCCTGCGCAGAGTGGAGTGGACTATAATTTTGACCCCTAAGATAGTGTTACTAGTGCTGTGTGTTTGATGCTTCAGCTCAGAACAGATTTACAGGTTGCAAAACGGATTGCTAGGATGATTCTCGTTGACAGCAACGCCGATATCAGTTCAGTACACTTCGGTTCGAGAATAACAGTACTACTATTATTTAATTTTCACATGTGCTATCAGTTCAGTACACCAGAGCATCCACTATAACTTAACAGGCGGATCAAATGGACATATACTTAGCATGGACATAGATAGGGTTGTGTCGGAAATAGACCGGCGCAACCACGGTATGTCAACAAAGTTGAATGAAGATACAAGTATCAGCTTGGATTATCGCAATTCGCGTTCTGACCATAGAAGGCAGATTAACGAGTCACCAGATTAATCGGCGGTCTGTGTACGCCTAGAGTGCAACCTTCCCTTTCAGATTGATCGCCGAGAGCTCTTGTTCCACATACTCCCCGGCACATATAGGCGGATAACTATGAGCATTGGGTGCTTCAGCAAAGTGGCCCAATGGCTTGAGTGTCGCATCGGAAGCAATGTGCGAGAATAGCTGTTTGGACATACATAGAAATCGGTTAGTCAATAACTCGGCAGAGCACATAGGATTGTGGAAACCATGACGAGGTTAGCAGACATATGGTGGGAACTGAGAGTACTTACCGTCGATGAGATCCTCCACAAGCTTCGGTTCTGCTCTTTAGCTAGTTCTATTGCCTCTAATGTTCTCTTGGTCACCACTACCTCATGCATTCCAGCTAAACATTCGCCACCAGTAAGCCATTCCAACTGTACAGAAAAGGAGCACATAAAAATAGTGAGGTGTATCCTTAAGGCCTCCTTTGGTTTGTAGGAATTTTGTAGGAACTCTATAGGATAGGATTTGCAAAGGAAAAATTCCTTTGAAGCCCTTTGGTTTGTAGGAATGGATTCCTATTCCTACATAGAATAGGAATCAATCCTTCACATTTTGGAGGAAAAAAAATCATTAGCCTAGACTCAATGGAAAAATTCCTATCCTATGCATCAAATGGCATCTCTTTCTATATAGGAATTAAGATGCATGTCATCTCACTTCCTATGATTTTCCTATTCCTATAAAATTCCTATCCTATGAACCAAATGAGGCGTTAGTTTTAGCGTGTGCACGTGCTTCACTGCCACACCCAGCACCCCGGAAATACTGCCCAGCTCTCATTTGCCTAACATTTCCATACAAGTATTTATAGATCCTTACATGCAAGTGTGTAATATTTCAGGAAAGACTCAGATATGAAACTAAAGTTTGATTTCAAGATGACAACATCAACTATTTCAGAAAAAACAGTACTTGTATATAAGAACAAAATATTAAAGACACTATGCATAAGTATCATTTCATCAAACTAGGAGTGCAGAACAATTGAAAATGCATCCAGTGAAAATGGCAGAACTAACCTGTTTCCCTGACTGAATGAGAAGACAGCCAACAGGGACCTTCACCTCCATCTTTTTACCATTACTTAACCAAATGTTCAGGCCTGGAAATCTACTACGACCATGAATGGTCAAGAAATTAAGATCATAATGGAACCCAGCAAACACAGTGCCCTCAGAACCGTGACGCATCAGATTACTTCCGGTTGGTGCTAGGAGGTGCGGTCCCTATTGAAACACGAGAATAATTGAGCAGTGTCAATAGGATGATCAAGGAACTTCAACATGAATAATACTTCTTTTTAAAAGAACATGAATAATACTTCTTTTTAGAAGAACACTTCTAGTACTCAAAATGTTGGATTGCACGACTGAAAAATCAGAAGATCCCATACCACACCTTTAAACCAACTAAGGCATTGAAATTTTACTAATAGCTGGAACGTGGCACTGTTTTAAGAACATTCATTTCAGATAAATTTAAGAATTACTCCCTCCGTTCCTAAATATAAGTCTTTGTAGAGATTCCACCAGTGGACTACATACAGAGCAAAATGAATGAATCTAAACTTAAAATGCATCTATATACATCCGTATGCGGTTTATAGTGGAATCTCTACAAAGACTTACATTTAGGAACGGAGGGAGTATAACAGAACAAGTGAGCGTGCTGAGAATTATAACATTACCTCCTTCATCAAAGAGGTAAATGCATCCTTTGACAAGCCAAATCCAATTGCTGCCATCTCAGCAACAACCTACAAAAGAAGTGTGTCCAACCAACTTCTGAATATTGTATAATATAGATTTGCCATGTATAAACTGCAGAAAAACATCAATTGGAAAAAGTGTGCATAACTGGATATGTACCTCAATTGCAGAAATCATTTTTGCGCCCCAGGAATCCATTGTCTCTTTCCACTCCGGTAATCCATCAGGAATAACAGGTTCTGCGTTCAGCTCCTACACAAAAATTGCTCACAATTCAGCATATAACGCGCAAATAGTGGCTAGACGTGAAGCGTGGAATTCATTCAGACTTCCACATCATACTGAAGAGATCATGTAGAAATGGCCACCTTAAAGCGGGTATTCGACGGGCGAGGACCCACTCTCCACATGTAGCGCCATTTCGGGTCTGGTCCCTTAGGGGTGGCTGGTTGAAACTCCTCCGGCATACTCTTGATCCTGTCTTGCATCTCCTTGTCGACGAGGCTGCGAGGTACCTCCACGCCTTCAGGTGTCACGCCGACCTTATCATACAAACAGGATCAAAATCCATCATTGCAAATGGGGTTAACTTAAGGCATCAAACATTCAGCATAATTGTTGGATGTATCAATCTTATGCGCCTGAATTTTGATGGTGATTTTATAATGCAGAGGATCATATCAGAGAACTTGAACCGGGAACAAGTAAGTACTGCTACTGATCCTAGAATGCGGAACTTAATTTCGTCCGAACCCTAGCCCCCGTCCCCACTTAATCGGGCACCATAATTCGCCGGGGAAGCGGGGCGATGCGGAGGCTACCGCTTCCATCAAACGGAATCATTTGGTAGTACCTGGTAGTGGAGGTGGGGGCGCTCCTGGAGGCGCTTGGAGTCGTCGGATCGGGCGAAGTAGCGCTCGACGACGTCGAGGAAGCGGTCGTTGTCGGCGGCGGTGCAGCGGGGGTCCTTGACCAGCAGCGCCCCCGTGTCCCGCAGGCTGGCGCTCACCGTGGCACAGAGCGCGCGCAGCGCCTCTTCCGCCTCGGCCGGCGCGGCGGCCGCGTCGCCGGCGGCGGCCTGCAGGAAGGGCGCGAGATCCACCACGGGGAGGTCCATTGGGCTGCGGGCGGACGGGCGGCGGCGGGAGAGGCGAGTTAAATTCCGCTGCCGCTAAAAAAATGCGGTTGTGAGGGGGATCGGATTGTGGAACCCGCGCTGGCTGCGTCTGTCAGTAGTAGTAACTGGTGGGACAGCGGGTGGGGCGACCGGGCGAGAGAGAAATGTTGCGTGAAGGAAGGGGGCCGAGAGAGGGAGAGTCGGGGCCGGAACCGCAAACCGTGTGCGCACGGAACCGGTCTGGATAGAGATTCTTCCCCGGTACGGTCGCGCACGCAAGGGAAAGCCAAAGCGGCGGAGAGGCGGCTCCTCTTTCTTGCGCGCGTCCACTTGTGTCGTGTGGTGGCTTTCCAGCCCAGCGATTGCTGAAAGCAATGCACGCACTTTTTCCCCTTTTTTTTTTCCTTGAACAAGCAAAGGCGCCGATTCAGGCTAGTCGTAATGGTAGTATCATAATTAAGATCACGCACGCCAACTAAGCGATTTTGATGAGGTGTCATAGCGATTAAATGAAGAAAGAGAGGTGTAGTATCATATCGAATTGGTCACAATGGGGAAGAACATAAAAGAACTTACACACTTTCCTAGACTATGTTACTACCTCCATAGTGGGTAGGAACATCTATGTAGTGTCATGCAATGATGTATTTATTAGGTTATAGACTCATTGTTTCTTGGAGTATGTGATGTTCCGGTAACTTAGCTAGTTACTACAAGCACCTCTCTCTTCATTAAATATGTGCCACATAAGCAAAGTTGTATTGGAGTGTGTGATGTTACTCCTAAGTTCCTCCCCATTGTGACCAGCCTCATGATACCGTATCATATTAAATGCTATGCTACCTTGTGTCATGCATGGCAATAAATGGAGTAAAACATGATACTAATATATAATACTATGCATTAGGGAGGTAGTATCATACACTAGTATCATATGCATGATACTAGTATATGATACTCCCCATTACAACCAGCCTCATTCATACGGCAAACAGTTTACATCGAGAGTTACATACAATTCCCTGTAGTTCATGTCCAGGCAAAACAGCTTCAAAGGGCAATCAATTGTCCTCAGGATGATCAGCATTATTGCAAGAGACTTCAACTGGCTGGACTGTTGTGTGGAGGAGTGCCGGCTGGGCTAAACCATGTGCCTCCATGCTATGGAGCCTTAAGATGTGAAAAACCTGAGTTGAAGATGAATCCGTGATGTAGACCTCTAACCTCCCAGTGTCATGGATCTGTTCTAGGCGATCTTGTGGCAACTGCTTTTCGCCAGTGATGAATTGTTTTTAAGGAAAGCTACCTCTTTTATTTGTGTAACGCCCTGGAACTTTCTCCAAATCAAATATTGTTTTTATCAATTAAACAATTAACTTGGATATTTTATTTTTGCCATTTTGTTATATGGTGAATAAATAAAACCCTTCTCTCTTCCCTAGTATCGGATGAAGACTATTTATGCCAGACGGTCGCCGTTATAGTCAAGTTGATTTGTGCGGTCTCAAAATTGTCTAGTGAGGCTACGTTTCAAATTTCATTTGAAACAGAGTCCGTTTGACACCCGAACCGTTAAATATGCAAACGGTATTAGTTGGTTTAAATAGATGAATTTACTAAATAAACTTGCCATCGGGCTACCTTTTTCTCTTTCTCTCATCCGATGCCCAAAAGTCCAACTAAATTTGCCCTCTAAATTCCAGCCCAAACCCGCACATAAGCCCTGCTATATATGGCACACACACACACACCCCGCTATTTTGGGACAAAAACCCTAATCCTCTCTATCCCAAACCCTCAGTCGCCACCTCCCCTTGGATTCTACACCGCCCAGCCACTCCTTACCACTTGGCAGCCATCCAAACCTCGCTGCCAGCTGTCCACCGTTGGTTGATCTAGATCCAACGGCACAACACTCCCTGCCAACATCCCAGGCGCTCGAGCACGGGGTCGATCTCGTGCTCCCACCTCACCAGAACTCCTCTACCACGGATCTTCCACGCCACCGCCGGATCCAGCCAAAGCCCCACGTCATTTCCCTTTCCCCTCTTCTCATTTCTCTCTCTCTCTCTCTCTCTCTCTCTCTCTCTCTCTCTCTCTCTCTCTCTCTCTCTCTCTCTCTCTCTCTCTCTCTCTCCCTCTCTCCCACGCGGCTCCCTTCCCTTGCATGCCTTCGCAAAGCTTTGGTTTTCTCATCATACCGCTAGCTTGGTCGGTCCCACGCATAGCTAGTTCTCATCGTCTGACAAGATGTGTGTTCCCACGCGGCTCCCTTCCCTTGCATGCCTTCACAAAGCTTTGGTTTTCTCATCATACCACTAGCTTGGTCGGTCCCACGCATAGCTAGTTCTCATCATCTGACAAGATCCGTGTTCTTGGGCAAAAACTAGTGCTAACACTACTGCAGGATGCTGCTATAGCGACACTACAATCAGAGACCCTTCGATGACACTGTGTGTGATGCATTAATCGCAAACAGTGATGTAAAAAACGTCAAAAAATGTGCAAAACGTTTGTGATGGCGGATACATCAAACACGGTTCAGATTTTAGTTGCGTGTGCGATGTTAGGCATACCGTTGAGTTCATTGAACTGTTTGCGATGAGGCAGAACAAAAGAAACAGGCAGCCAGATGAAGACATGTGCGATATACGGCATACCGTTTACTCGGATGAACTGTTTGTGATTAGGCAACACAAAAGAAACGGTCAACCATATCAAGGTGTGTGCGATATACGGCATACGGTTCACTCGGATTAACTATTTGCTTTGAGCCAAGAGAACAGAAACGGTTCGATTTAACAAGATGTGTCTCATACGCGACAAACATGTGTGTAATCAGAAATGTGTGCGAAGATCGATAATAATACAGAGAATTGTTGCTAATAAGCCGTGTGTGTTGTGGCACTAGTGCAGGATGCTGCTAACGCGACACTACGATCAGAGATCTTTTGAGGAAACTGTGTGTGGTGCATTAATCGCAAATGGTGGTGTAAAAAACTGTCAAAAATGTGCAAAACTTTTGCGATGACGGATGCATCAAACACAGTTCATATTTTAGTTGTGTGTGTGATGTAGGGCATACGGTTCAGTGCAATTAACTATTTGCGATGAGGAACAACAAAAGAAACGGGCAGCCAGATGAAGGTGTGTGCAATAAACAGCATACGGTTCACTAGGATGAACTGTTTGTGATTAGGCAACACAAAAGGAACGGTCAGGCAGATCAAGGTTTGTGCGATATACGGTTCGACCCTTTCTGTGTATGGAACAATGAGATATTCGTGAATCAGCATCAACTGAGGAAACTGATCAAGATTGTTATTAAAATGAGTCAAAAGATGTCAATCGAACTATTTGTTTACACTTTATGCAAGACAACAGTGAACTGCATGATGGTAAGTAAGAGCTCTGTAGCCTTCTTTTACTGCCCGTAATGAGTTGTGTTAGATGACAATGTCTGAATCTTTTTCCTTTGTAGTGGATCCTGAAGCAGTTTACTCAAGATTATCTCTCAAACTACATGATTAGCGGCCGACCATCACAAGGGGTTGGACTAGAGTCGTGCGTGCCTTTTGCATCGAGGAGAGCACAATAGGGCCATTCCGCTTCACCTTGTTCAGCAACCACAATGTCTCTCGCCTCTTTATTTACCATCTGCAATAGTACAAGTATACAATTATGGTTCATCATTCTTTATTTGGTTCTTATGTAATTCTTGAACATATGTACATGTGAATCAAGTAATGCATTGGTTGTTTGAACCTGATGGGTAAGAATAAAGCTATAGCCTACTTTCAAATTCAAATCAGGTACAATTTTAAATAGCAGCAATTAAATTAGGGTGAAATTACGCTCTGCAGGTTATTACGGCGCACACGGTCTATAAAGCACAACATGTGTGATATACATCATAATCCGACATGGTTCACGGAGAGGAAACGTGTGTAACCATGCACACAATTGTCGTTTTGCAAACCGTGCGTGATGTCAGACAATATCACAAACCGCGTGGGAAAACTAAATGTGTGTGATTGTCGCCCTATCGTACACGGTTTACAATGATGAACTATTTGTGATGTGCCAGTCATCGTAAACGTAGAGCCAGTTTGGTACGTGCCTGGACTACGCCTGAAAAAATCCCATGCCTGGAATGTGCTGTTGGTAACGTAGTAATTTCAAAAAAATTCCTACGCGCACGCAAGATCATGGTGATGCATAGCAACGAGAGGGGAGAGTGTTGTCCACGTACCCTCGTAGACCGAAAGCGGAAGCGTTAGAACAACGTGGTTGATGTAGTCGTACGTCTTCATGGCCCGACCGATCAAGCACCGAAACTACGACACCTCCGAGTTCTAGCACACGTTCAGCTCGTTGACGATCCCCGGACTCCGATCCAGCAGAATGTCGGGGAAGAGTTTCGTCAGCACGACGGCTTGATGTTCTACCGTCGCAAGGCTTCGCCTAAGCGTCGCTACAATATTATCGAGGACTATGGTGGAGGGGGGCACCGCACACGGCTAAGAGATCAAGAGATCAATTGTTGTGTCTAGAGGTGCCCCCTACCCCCGTATATAAAGGAGCCAAGGGGGAGGGGGCGGCCGGCCAAGGAGGGCGCGCCAAGGGGGGGGGGTCCTACTCCCACTGGGAGTAGGACTCCCTTCTTTCCTAGTTGGAGTAGGAGAAGGGGGGAAGGAGGAGGGAGAGAGGAAGGAAAGGGGGGCGCCGCCCCCCTCTCCTTGTCCTATTCGGACTAGGGGGGAGGGGCACGGCCCAGCCCTTTCCTCCTCTATTCCTCTCCACTAGGGCCCATGTAGGCCCATTAAGCCTCTGGGGGGGGGGGTCCGGTAACCTCCCGGTACTCAGGTAAAATCCCGATTTCACCCGGAACACTTCCGATATCCAAATATAGGCTTCCAATATATCAATCTTCATGTCTCGACCATTTTGAGACTCCTCGTCATGTCCGTAATCTCATCCGGGACTCCGAACAAACTTCGGTACATCAAAACTCATAAACTCATAATGTAACTATCATCGAAACCTTAAGCGTGCGGACCCTACGGGTTCGAGAACTATGTAGACATGACCTAGAACTATTTCCGGTCAATAACCAATAGTGGAACCTGGATGCTCATATTGGCTCCTACATATTCTACGAAGATCTTTATCAGTCAAATACGTTTTTCCCTTTGTCATCGGTATGTTACTTGCCCGAGATTCGATCGTCGGTATCCCAATACCTAGTTCAATCTCGTTATCGGTAAGTCTCTTTACTCGTTACGTAATGCATCATGCCGCAACTAACTCATTAGCCACATTGCTTGCAAGGCTTATAGTGATGTGCATTACCGAGAGGGCCCAGAGATACCTCTCCGACAATCGGAGTGACAAATCCTAATCTCGAAATATGCCAACTCAACATGTACCTTTGGAGACACTTGTAGAGCTCCTTTATAATCACCCAGTTATGTTGTGACGTTTGGTAGCACACAAAGTGTTCCTCCGGTAAACAGGAGTTGCATAATCTCATAGTCATAGGAATGTATAAGTCATCAAGAAAGCAATAGCAACATACTAAACGATCAAGTGCTAAGCTAACAGAATGGGTCATGTCAATCACATCATTCTCCTAATGATGTGATCCCGTTAATCAAATGACAACTCATGTCTATGGTTAGGAAACATAACCATCGTTGATTAATGAGCTAGTCAAGTAGAGGCATACTAGTGACATTAAGTTTGTCTATGTATTCACACATGTATCATGTTTCCAGTTAAACAACTAGCATGAATAATAAACATTTATCATGGTATAAGGAAATAATAATAACTTTATTATTGCTTATAGGGCATATTTCCTTCAGTCTCCCACTTGCACTAGAGTCAATAATCTAGTTCACATCGCCATGTGATTTAACACCAATATTCATATCTGTATATGATTAACACCCATAGTTCACATTGTCATGTGACCAGCACCCAAACGGTTTACTAGAGTCAATAATCTAGTTCAATCGCTATGTGATTAACACCCAAAGAGTACTAAGGTGTGATCATGTTTTGCTCGTAAGAGAAGCTTAGTCAACGGGTCTGTCACATTAAGAGACGTATGTATTTTGCAAATATTCTATGTCTACAATGCTCTGCACGGAGCTACTCTAGCTAATTGCTCCCACTTTCAATATGTATCCAGATTGGGACTTAGAGTCATCTAGATTAGTGTAAAAGCTTGCATCGTTATAACTTTTACGATGAGCTCTTTTATCACTTCCATTGTCGAGAAATATTTCCTTAGTCCTCATCAAGGATATTTTTGACCAATGTCCAGTGATCTACTCCTAGATCACTATTGTACTCCCTTGCCAAATTCAGAGCAAGGTATACAATAGGTCTGGTACATAGCATAACATACTTTATAGAACCTATGACTGAGGCATAGGGAATGACTTTCATTCTCTTTTCTATTTTCTGCTGTGGTCCGGATTTGAGTCTTACTCAATTTCACACCTTTGCAACACATGCAAGAACTCTTTCTTTGACTGTTCCATTTTGAACTACTTCAAAATCTTGACAAGGTATGTACTTATTGAAAAACTTATCAAGCGTCTTGATCTATCTCAATAGATCTTGATGCTCAATATGTAAGTGGATTTACTGAGGTCTTTCTTTTAAAGAACTCCTTTCAAATACTTCTTTATGCTTTCCAGAAAAATTCTACATCATTTCTGATCAACAATATGTTACTCACATATATTTATCAGAAAGGCGGTAGTGCTCCCACTCACTTTATTGTAAATACAGGCTTCACCGCAAGTCTGTATAAACCTATATGCTTTGATCAACTTCTCAAAGCGTATATTCCAACTCTGAGATGCTTGCACCAGTCCATAGATGGATCGCTGGAGCTTGAACATTTTGTTACCACCTTTAGGATTGACAAAACCTTCTGGTTGCATCATATACAACTCTTCTTTAAGAAAACTATTACGGAATGCAGTCTTGACATCCATTTGCCAGATTTCATAAAATGTGGCAATTGCTAACATGATTCGGACAGACTTAAGCATCGCTACAGTTGAGAAAATCTCATTGTAGTCAACACCTTGAACTTGTCGAAAACCTTTTTGCGACAAGTCGAGATTTTTAGATAGTAACACTATTATCAGCGTCTGTCTTCCTCTTGAAGATCCATTTATATAATATGGCTTGCCGATCATCGGGCAAGTCCACAAAAGTCCACACTTTGTTCTCATACATGGATCCCATCTCAGATTTCATGGCCTCAAGCCATTTCGCGGAATCTGGGTTCATCATCGCTTCCTCATAGTTCGTAGGTTCATCATGGTCTAGTAACATGACTTCCATAACAGGATTACCGTACCACTCTGGTGCGGATTGTACTTTGGAAGACCTACGAGGTTTTGTAGTAACTTAATCTGAAGTTTCATGATCATCATCATTAGCTTCCTCACTAATTAGTGTAGGAATCACTGGAACTAATTTCTGTGATAAACTAATTTTCAATTCAGGAGAAGGTACAAATTACCTTATCAAGCTCTACTTTCCTCCCACTCACTTCTTTCGAGAGAAATTCCTTCTCTAGAAAGGATCCATTTTTAGCAACGAATGTTTTGCCTTCGGATCTGTGATAGAAGGTGTACCCAACAGTTTCCTTTGGGTATTCTATGAAGACGCACTTCTCCGATTTGGGTTCGAGCTTATTAGGTTGAAACCTTTTTCACATAAGCATCGCAACTCCGAACTTTAAGAAACGACAGCTTAGATTTACTGCTAAACCATAGTTCATACGGTGTCGTCTCAACGGATTTAGATGGTGCCCTATTTAAAGTGAATGCAGCTATGTCTAATGCATAACCCCAAAATGATAGTGGTAATCGGTAAGATACATCATAGATCACACCATATCCAATAAAGTGTGGTTACGACGTTCGGACACACCATTACGCTGTGGTGTTCCATGTGGCGTGAGCTGTGAAACTATTCCACATTGTTTTAAAATGAAGGCCAAACTCGTAACTCAAATATTCTTCTCTATGATCAGATTTGTAGAAACTTTATTTTCTTGTTACGATGATTCTCCACTTCACTCTGAAATTCTTTTTCAAATTTTTTAGACTTGTGCTTCATTAAGTAGATATACGCATATCTGCTCAAATTATCTGTGAAGGTCAGAAAATAACGATACCCGCCACGAGCATCAACACTCATTGGACCGCATACATCGGTATGTATTATTTCCAACAAGTTTGTAGCTCGTTTCATTGTTCCGGAGAATGGAGTTTTAGTCATCTTGCCCAAAAGGCACGGTTCGCAAGCATCAAATGATTCATAACCAAGTGATTCCGAAAGTCCATCTTTATGGAGTTTGTTCATGCGCTCTATACTTGATATGACCCAAACGGCAGTGCCACAAGTAAGTTGCACTATCATTATTAACTTTGCATCTTTTGGCATCAACATTATGAATATGTGTATCACTATGATCAAGATTCAATAAACCATCATTATTGGGTGTATGACCATATAAGGTTTTATTCATGTAAACAGAATAACAATTTATTCTCTATCTTAGATGAATAATCATATCACAATAAACATGATCTTATCATATTTGTGCTAAACGCAAACACCAAATAACATTTATTTAGGTTTAACACTAATCTCGAAAATATAGGGAGTGTGTGATGATGATCATATCAATCTTGGAACTACTTCCAACACTCATCGTCACTTCCCCTTCAACTAGTCTCTGTTTATTCTGTAACTCCTATTTTGAGTTACTAATTTTTTTAGCAACCGAACAAGTATCAAATACTCAGGGGCTACTATAAACACTAGCAAGGCACACATCAATAACATGTATATCAAATATACCCTTGTTTACTTTGCCATCCTTCTTATCCACCAAATATTCAGGGCATTTCCGCTTCGTTGATCGTCGCCTTTGCGATTAAGCACTCGGTTTAGGATTTGGTCCAGCTTTGGGCTTCTTCACGGGAGTGACAACTTGCTTGCCATTCTACTTGAAGTTCCCTTTCTTTCCCTTTGCCCTTTTCTTGAAACTAGTGGTCTTGTCAATCACCAACACTTGATGCTCTTTCTTGATTTCTACCTTCGTTGATTTCAACATCACGAAGAGCTCGGGAATCGTTTTCGTCATCCCTTGCATACTATAGTTCATCACGAAGTTCTAGTAACTTGATGAGGGTGACTAGAGAACTCTGTCAATCACTATTTTATCTTGAAGATTAACTCCCACTTGATTCAAGCGATTGTAGTACCCAGACAATCTGAGCACATGCTCACTAGTTGAGCGATTCTCCTCCATCTTTTAGCCATAGAACTTGTTGGAGACTTCATGTCTCTTAACTCGGGTGTTTGCTTGAAATATTAACTTCAATTCCTGGAATATCTCATATGGTCCATGACGTTCAAAACGTCTTTGAAGTACCGATTCTAAGCCGTTAAGCATGGTGCACTAAACTATCAAGTAGTCATCATATTGAGCTAGCTAAACGTCCATAACGTCTGCATCTGCTCCTGCAATAGGTCTGTCACCTAGCGGTGCATCAAGGACATAATTCTTTTGTGCAGCAATGAGGATAAACCTCAGATCACGGATCCAATCCGCATCATTGCTACTAACATTTTTCAACACAATTTTCTCTAGGAACATATCAAAATAAACATATGAAAGCAACAACGCGAGCTATTGATCTACAACATAATTTGCAAAATACTACCAGGACTATATAAGTTCATGATAAATTTAAGTTCAATTAATCATATTACTTAAGAACTCCCACTTAGACAGACATCTCTCTAGTCATCTAAGTGATCACGTGATCCAAATCAACTAAACCATGTCTGATCATCACGTGAGATGGAGTAGTTTTCAATGGTGAACATCACTATGTTGATAATATCTACTATATGATTCACGCTCGACCTTTCGGTCTCCGTGTTCTGAGGCCATATCTGTATATGCTAGGCTCGTCAAGTTTAACCTGAGTATTCCGTGTGTGCAACTGTTTTGCACCCGTTGTATTTGAACGTAGAGCCTATCACACCCGATCATCACATGGTATCTCAGCACGAAGAACTTTCTCAACGGTTCATACTCAGGGAGAACACTTCTTGATAATTTAGTGAGAGATCATCTTAAAATGCTACCGTCAATCAAAGCAAGATAAGATGCATAAAGGATAAACATCACATGCAATCAATATAAGTGATATGATATGGCCATCATCATCTTGTGCTTGTGATCTCCATCTCTGAAGCACCGTTGTGATCACCATCGTCACCGGCGTGACACCTTGATCTCCATCGTAGCATCGTTGTCATTACGCCATCTATTGCTTCTACGACTATCGCTACCGCTTAGTGATAAAGTAAAGCAATTACAGGGCGTTTACATTTCATACAATAAAGCGACAACCATATGGCTCCTGTCAGTTGCCGATAACTCGGTTACAAAACATGATCATCTCATACAATAAAATATAGCACCACGTCTTGACCATATCACATCACAACATGCCCTGCAAAACAAGTTAGACGTCCTCTACTTTGTTGTTGTAAATTTTACGTGGCTGCTACGGGCTTAGCAAGAACCATTCTTACCTACGCATCAAAACCACAACGATAGTTTGTCAAGTTGATGTTGTTTTAACCTTCGCGAGGACCGGGTGTAGCCACACTCGGTTCAACTAAAGTTGGAGAAACAGACACCCGTCAGCCACCTGTGTGCAAAGCACGTCGGTAGAACCTGCCTCGCGTAAGCGTACGCGTAATGTCGGTCCGGGCCGCTTCATCCAACAATACCACCGAACCACAGTATGACATGCTGGTAAGTAGTATGACTTGTATCACCCACAACTCACTTGTTCTACTCGTGCATATAACATCTACGCATAAAACCTGGCTCGGATGCCACTGTTGGTAACGTAGTAATTTCAAAAAAATTCCTACGCACACGCAAGATCATGGTGATGCATAGCAACGAGAGGGGAGAGTGTTGTCCATGAACCCTCGTAGACCGAAAGCGGAAGCGTTAGAACAACGCGGTTGATGTAGTCGTACGTCTTCACGACCCGACCGATCAAGCACCGAAACTACGTCACCTCCGAGTTCTAGCACACGTTCAGCTCGATGACTATCCCGGACTCCGATCCAGCAGAATGTCAGGGAAGAGTTTCGTCAGCACGATGGCGTGGTGACGATCTTGATGTTCTAGCGTCGCAGGGCTTCGCCCAAGCACCGCTACAATATTATCGAGGACTATGGTGGAGGGGGGCACCACACACGGCTAAGAGATCAAGAGATAAATTGTTGTGTCTAGAGGTGCCCCCTGCCCCTGTATATAAAGGAGCCAAGGGGGAGGGGGCGGCCGGCCAAGGAGGGCGTGCCAAGGGGGAGTCCTACTCCCACCGGGAGTAGGACTCCCTTCTTTCCTAGTTGGAGTAGGAGAAGGGGGGAAGGAGGAGGGAGAGAGGAAGGAAAATGGGGGGGGGGCGCCGCCCCCCTCTCCTTGTCCTATTCGGACTAGGAGGGGGGAGGGGCGCGGCCCAGCCCTTGCCTCCTCTCTTCCTCTCCATTAGGGCCCATGTAGGCCCATTAAGCCTCCACGGGGGTTCCGGTAACCTCCGGGTACTCTGGTACAATCCCGATTTCACCCGGAACACTTCCGATATCCAAATATAGGCTTCCAATATATCAATCTTCATGTCTCGACCATTTCGAGACTCCTCGTCATGTCTGTAATCTCATCCAGGACTTCGAACAAACTTCGGTACATCAAAACTCATAAACTCATAATATAACTGTCATCGAAACCTTAAGCGTGCGGACCCTACGGGTTCGAGAACTATGTAGACATGACCTAGAACTATTTCCGGTCAATAACCAATAGCGGAACCTGGATGCTCATATTGGCTCCTACATATTCTACGAAGATCTTTATCGGTCAAACCGCATAACAACATACGTTGTTTCCTTTGTCATCGGTATGTTACTTGCCCGAGATTTGATCGTCGGTATCCCAATACCTAGTCAATCTCGTTACCGGCAAGTCTCTTTACTCGTTACGTAATGCATCATGCCGCAACTAACTCATTAGCCACATTGCTTGCAAGGCTTATAGTGATGTGCATTACCGAGAGGGCCCAGAGATACCTATCCGACAATCGGAGTGACAAATCCTAATCTCGAAATATGCCAACTCAACATGTACCTTTGGAGACACCTGTAGAGCTCCTTTATAATCAACCAGTTACGTTGTGATGTTTGGTAGCACACAAAGTGTTCCTCCGGTAAACGGGAGTTGCATAATCTCATAGTCATAGGAACATGTATAAGTCATGAAGAAAGCAATAGCAACATACTAAACGATCAAGTGCTAAGCTAACGGAATGGGTCATGTCAATCACATCATTCTCCTAATGATGTGATCCCGTTAATCAAATGACGACTCATGTCTATGGTTAGGAAACATAACCATCTTTGATTAATGAGCTAGTCAAGTAGAGGCATACTAGTGACATTAAGTTTGTCTATGTATTCACACATGTATCATGTTTCCGGTTAATACAATTCTAGCATGAATAATAAACATTTATCATGATATAAGGAAATAAATAATAACTTTATTATTGCCTCTAGGACATATTTCCTTCATGTGCCTAGTTTTAGGTAAAACCACAGAACTTCGACTGCGATGGCAATGCGAGCACAAACGAGTAGCAAGGTTGAAGCGTTTGGGATATTCAAAATATCAGAAGCAGTTTTATAGGGACAACTGGATGCATCATGGCTCCCTACCCCCGACAGTTTCTGGGTCGTGTGAGAAGGACCCCCCCTATCGCAGTCACTCACTAGGCGACGGTGCAGAACGCCGTCATGGAAAGGGGTTAAAACCGTTTGCATAGCTCCTCTTTGTACCAGTGTAAAGGCCTAAACATGATAATCCATGTAATGGAGTTCTTTCTTGTTTTGGTCTAACCACCCCTTTATCTTTTGCTCAATAACGCCATCGGCTTCGCCTAAGTTGTGTAGGCGGATGAGGATCACTTTGTACTATGTCTACCCCTCTATCAATAAAATGATACGAATCCTGCATATTCACGAAAAGAATACAATTTTTTTCCAGAAGTTGATTTTTTACAAGTGTACGTACATTATTGTCATGAATAACATGTTGGCCCATGTAAATCCTTTTTTTGGTGATCTAAGCCCATAATTTTCATGGTAGTGGTACCTCTGTCTTTCCTATGACATGATTATGTAAGTACCCCTCGAGAAGAAAAACATGTAAGTGTTTTTTTAGCTTGGGTGTCAAATTGTTAGATGGCTCTTGCTTCATCTCAGATTTCGTACGTGCTCTAGCTACTTATTAGTAATCCAAGGTAATTTTTTTTTTAATAATAGATTTGCTAATTCTCATCTAGATGAGAAATACATATGTCTTATCTAACTTTCTATTCGTACGATTCAGTGCCAAGATATGTGTCGAGGATTCCCCACCAGTGGCACTTGGGTTGTTGTCCCTTTTTGTTTATATTCTACTATTCTTTTTTGGCCGGTGTAATTTTGTTGTGGGGTGTGCGTTACTCCCCCAACGCCTAGTCAACATCTTAAGCGCCCGTTGCAGGCTATCCCGCAAATTGCACGCACAAGCCTCCCGTTTGCAGGATACTAACGGGCTGGCCCATATAAGATTGCAACTCTTAGAGATGTTCCCGGTTTTGGGAGCTTCTCGAAACTTCCGGCTGTTTCTTCTTTTTTCGTTTAGGTTTTCCTGGATCGGTTTGTTCTTTCCTTTCCTTTTTTCCTTTTTCTTGTTTGTTTTTCTTTCTCAGTTTTTTGGAAGAACTTTTGATGAACTTTTTTTCAAATCCATGAACTTTTGCAAATTCATGTTTTTTTAGAAAGATGAACTTTTTTCAATCCGTGAGGTTTTTTTTCCAAAATCACCTTAAGTTTTTTTAATTCATTATTTTTCCAAAATTGTAATTTTCCTCTGAAATTATTGATTTTTTAAATGAAGAATTCAGGATTTTAAAAAATCCCTGGTCTTTTTAATTCCGTGAACTTTTTTCTCAAAATTGATGAATTTTTAGAAAGTTGTGATATTTTTTCAAAATCGATGATTTTTTCAAATCCATGAACTTTATTTCAAAACCCCGCAAACTTTTTTCAAATTCATGAACTTGCTTTTAAAACGATGATCTTTTTTCCGATTCATATTTTTTTCTTTTCAAAATTGATGATCTTTTTTCAAATACCTGTTTTTTAAAGAATTTGTGAACTTTGTTTCAAAATTGATGAACTTTTTCAATCCCTTGATTTTTTTTAAACCATGAGCTTTTTCAAATTCTTGAACTATTTTTATAATCCCATTTTTTGAATTTTTATTTTTTTTAAATCCATTAATTTTGTTTCAAACTCGTATTTTTTAAATTTTTATTTGATTTTAGAAATTATATTTTTGTCAAAAAGTTAACAGTCATTCGTGGACCGGCCAACCCTGACCGAACAATGGGAACCAGCAAACCAGATAAACTGGCATGCCCCCGAGCGAGGTGCTCGCCTTCTCTGTTCCACTTCTCGTCATTTGCGAGCGATGTGAATCCTTTTTTTCATCTTATTTGCAAGTCCACAGGTTGACTTGCAACTGGGCCCGACCTTGTTTTTGGCCAGTTGCACGTCCACCCTCGACTTGGAACTGGTCCCGAAGTTTTTTGTCCCAATGCAATTCATCTTGAACTTGCAACTGGTCCAATTTTTTTTCACCACAGCTGCATGTCCAACCTTTACTCACAACTGGGCCCAACCTCTTTTTGCCTTAGTTGCAGGTCCACCATTGACTCGTAATTGGGCTCGATCTAGGACTGACCATTTTTTTCTCCCTGTTGCAAGTCCGCCCTTGACTCATAATTCGAGACGACATTTCTTTCCTCCTTAGTTGCAAGTCCATACTTGACGTGCAATTGGGCTTAACTTTTTCTTGCCTCAGTTGCAAGTCCAATATAAACTTGCAACTAGGCCTAACTTTTTCTTTTGCCTCAGTTGCAAGTCCACCAACAACTTGCAACGGTGTCCGTCCCTCTTTTTCTTTTTTGCCTTAGTTGCAAGTTCATCCTCCTCTCGCAACTGGGCCCAAAAAAATTTCTCTCTCAATTACCTCAGCTGTAAGTCCACCTCAACTTGCAACTGAGACCAACCATTTTTTTTTTACATTGCGAAAACATTTTTCAAAAATGTCACACACATATTTTTGAAACGCTTGAACAATTTTTTTACATGATATGACCATTTTTTGAATGGTATGAATCATTTTTTTGCAAATTTTCTTACATTGCATAGAAATATTTTTAGTGTTATGATCATTTTTCAAAATGCATAATAGCAACAATGCATAAAGGACCAAGTATAAAAAAAATGCACAAATGGGCATAATTTTGACAGTGACATCACCTAGATGTGGCAGAACACTTTACATCTAGATAAGCCTTAGACACGCCCTAAAGAAATGTATCGTGTAGATGAAACCAAACAAGAGACAAAACTATACTCTACTACTCCCTCCGTACTTCGTTGTTCAAATTGAACTTCAAAAACGTCTTACATTTTAGTACGGAGGTAGTATATGTTAGTAAAACATTATTACCTTTGTTAATACCTAATCTATTGGTTAGTTTATATGCAACTTCAGTTTTATGTTTGATCATTCTATAAGCTTATAAACTCTTAGCATTCTCGAGAGAAATGGATGTGCGCGGCAACGTAGGTCATCATCATCTAGTACTTTTCTAAAGCTGGTCAAAGCCACTGGCTGATTTTTCTCCGACAAGTAAGTGCAAACCCATGTGTCAATCGATGAGTGATGCCACGAAAGGAAGTACGTGAGAAAGCAGGCGTTGATGGGTGCGATGCTCCATCAGGACTCTTCGCACATCTTTGAGCTCGGGAGGGCCGCAAAGTTTGTGTTCATCTCTGCAAAGCAGAACGAAACCCTATTTGGCTAGCACGGTGCCTACCTGCACTATTAATCTTGGAAGTGTAAAATACTGATGTTCTTTGGATCAGTTATGACTAATGATCCCCCGTGGCTTTCGCTTGAAGGCACTGCCGGTCACACCCAAACCATCCAGATTAAAGGGGGCTGTAGGTGATTGACACTTTGACAGGAGAGAACGTCTTCCCACGGTATGGTCTTGCCAGCTGCTGAGTCCGGCCGTGAGGAATCCGCCTTTCCCCCTAGCTCTCACCCCTTTTCTTACGCAAAAGGCAGAAACGTGCATGCATGGCAATTGACGATTCTTGCTGCGGCGTCCGCTCTTGATGGAAACAAGTGCAGAGTGGTAATGACGCCTGGCAGTAACCTTGAGGCTCTTTTTCGTGGAAACCAAATCCTCGGCTCTTTGCCTTGATGATTCTCCTCTCTCTTTGCATGAGTTCTCCATGGCTAGGCACAGAGCTTGGAAAAAAATTGCTAGTTATAACTTGCTAGCTTTAGAGATTTTCTTAATAGCCATCGCAAGAAAAAAAAAGCTTAATAATCTTATTTGAGCCTTTTCCACATGTTTTAGATGGCTTTGTCCACATTGTTGTAAATACTCAGTTTTACTTTAGTATAAAAAAACACCAATGGGGAATTTCTTCGCTGTTTCGCCTAAAACAAATAGTGGAGGAGCAAAGTCATTCACTGACGAAATTTCATATTGCCAAATTTTAGTTGACAAATACTATGGTCTTTTGGGTATGAAACTCATTTGGGCGAGAGTAGTACTAGGATGGGTGACCTCCTGGGAAGTCCTCATGAAAGGATTTCATATCTAGCCTACCCCAACTTGTTTGGGATAAAAGGCTTCGTAAGTAAGTACATCATTGCGAAATTTTATCAATAGGGTATTAAGAAAAATACATCGTTTCATCTTTCCACCGGAGCTTGAGCTTTTTTTCTTTTTTCTTTTTTGTTTTTGATATAGCTTACCACTCATGTCAAGTGATGCTGGAGCTTGAGCTGAGTACGTGTTGAGCATAAGCCAGCTCCAACAAATGGCAATTATATTTGTAATAATTTCTACTTTTTAGTAAAAAATATCCCACTAGTTTTACTTTTTAGATTTACACGCATCTCACGCGTTGCGGGAGCTTGAGCTGCGTAGCAGTGAGTCGGGGAACACACATCTCACACGTTCCCGCAACGAGGCCAAGGCTGGACGAGCTTCATCAGTCGAAATTAGAGCTAAAGGACCAAGACACACGAGTACGCTGTTCGTTCCGCGGGACAACGTTATAACGGAAAATCCAGACCCGAAGAACAACCACCTCTCAACGATAGGAAGCAACACCATTGGAACGAGGCCGAGGTGGGCGACCTTATTCCACTTTGGCGACGACACCATCATCTTGTCACCGGCAATCGAAGACAAAACCTAACTTTAATCCTAAATCCTACCACCATCAAAACTAGGGATGGGCGTTTGGTTTATATGGTTAATACGATTCGGTTTATTCGGTTTTTAAATTTCGGTTTGAAGAAATGGCCATCGAAATAATCACACAAAATTTAGACACCGAACCATATTAACCAAAATATGCCGATTCGGTTTGTCCGGTTAACCAGAAAACCGAACTACGTGCACCCATCAGTCTATGTGTCATGACTCTTCAGTAGAGGTGAGCACTGTACAGAATGCACAATATAACTAATTTCATGAGGCACACATACATACGGTGGAAGATCCATGATCAAAATCATGTAGCTACTTGCTTTTTTTTAACACAGTACAGACGCAAGCGCTCATATACACGCGCATACACTCACCTCTATGAACGCACACACACACACCCTACCCTTATGAGCACCTCCGAAAGACTCAGCCGGCATATCATCTTGAAATTTACGAAGTCACCATAAGCACCTCGTCGTCGACGAGGACGTCTCCTCCCACTGAATACGCATCGCCGGTAATCCTGAAATAAATCCAGGAATAAATGCGAGCATCAGAACTTGAACCCTAATGGGCTAGGGATAACAGAGCCCCTCTAACCATCCAACCACAGATTGGTTCGCCATGTAGCTACTTACTGAGAGGATTCACTAGCCCTTGACTATTGTTGCATGTAAAATAATAGTAAAATATTCCAAGTAAACTAATCACTAGCATGAACGTTGTTATGTATTAAGTTACTTTACTTTTTTTAGCATGTACTAAAAGATTAGAACTTAGGAAAAGCCCACAAAATACCTGTAAGCGGCCGGCCGGCCGGGTATCTCCCGCAACCATATATTTAATTATAAATATAAAAATACTACGTGCGTGATCAATAAATTGAGATTGCGTTTCAGTTTCTTCGGTGAATATAGTTTTCTAGTTATGAATGCCGAACGCAAATCCAAATAACGAATAGCAACCAAGTTTCACACCGAACCGTAAAACCAAACACCGAATAAACCGTCAAATTGGTTAAAACGGTTAGGTTCGGTTTGGTTTTTTGGTTTTCGCTGTCAAAGTGCCCACCCCTAATTAAACTGAAAGTTCTGGGTCCCCACCCCTTCCCGTCGTCGGGTCCTAAGGCGGGGGAAAGGGGGTCGCAACCTCGCCGGTAAAGAGAGTAGATCAACATTCATCGTTGGCCGCCTAGGTCACCAGGACAAGGAAGGGGACGAAAACGTTTCGATACTCCTGCTAGGCTCACATCAACTATTGAGCAAGATAAGATGATTAACACGCTTTATATTCTCAAACGAGGAAGTCATACGTTACACATATATTGCTCAGGATGCGAACAGAAAAAAAAATTAGACTGAAAACATGCGAGTACCCTAATAAGACGATATTAAAGTAAACCACACTCTTTTCTTAAAGGTAAACCACACTCTTTTAGTAGCACGTACTACTTTTACACAAGTATCTCCAAAGTTTTAGACGTTCTTCACTGGATGAGGTTAGTAATAGCCGTACAGACAACCGCTATCTGCACCGAGTAAGAGCTGTGCTGCGTGACCGGCGACGGGACACCAGCCTGAGCGAAGGCGTCATCGCACTGGTGCGCCAGAGACGCGGCTTCCCCGGCCTTCTCCTTCCCGGCCGCGTAGTCGCGGTTGTTTATGTCGTCCTGCGCTTCGGCGAACGCGAACCCCATGCTGTCGTACAGCTCCTGGCACTGCCCCAGCGCCGCCTGCGCCCTGGCGTCGGTGCCGTGCTTGGCCAGCAGGTCCTTGATGTCGTAGACCGCGTTGTCGGCGTCGACGACGCCGGTGAGGGCTGCCACCTTGGCCAGGCCCCAGGTGTCCGCGCTGGGGCTGTCGTGGTGCTTGCCCAGCTCCGACACGCAGAAGTCGTAGTCCACGCGCCCGTCGCTGCCGGCCGCCGCCTTGCACGTGGTCACCACCGTTGCGTTGGCGACCCCGCTCGCCAGCGCGAGGATGGCTGTGAGCGCTGCGGCCGCGAGAAGACGAGCCGTAGATGCCTTCATGCTCCTTGTTGCTTTTGTTTCCGAAGGAAGCGACTAATTAAGTTCGTAGACGCTTCTTGTCTGCACGGACAGAATTGATACGAGCTATGAGGAGGACTGACGGACTGAATCTTGTTGCATTTATAGGCGCGGCTAGCTGGAATGCTGAATAGTACTGCGGATTGGTTAATGGGCCTCAGTTGTTAGACCCAGGCCTATTTGGACCAGCTGCGGTAGAAAAAGGGTCATGCTAAGATTGGGCTGCAAAACGCTAAAACCATTTGCTCCAGCTTTGAGAGAGCTGTAGTGCAGGAGATTAAGGAGCACTTTAGCAATTTTACTTCTTGTGTTTTTAGTCATGAGTTTAGAATCTCGAACGTCGAGGCCCACAAACTAGCAAAGCACGCTTTAACTCTCGGGACCGGTTGCCATGTTTGGTTAGGCCACCCGGGGGATCTTTTCTTCGTCCCTGTAAACTGACGTTTTAATAAAAAGCTTTGCGAGTTTGCCTAAAACAAAAAGCTTTGAGAGCATGGGACGCAAGGGAGAAATGCTAAATGCTAGCTAAATCCTTTTTCTGCCTCAAAAAAAAAACTAAATCCAATTTGGCGCCTTTAGCGCCTGCTACAAGTCTTTCCACTAATGGGCGCATACCCCCCCCCCCCTTCACCACGTTGGGCCGGCCCAGTTTTGACTCTTTTTTCTGTTTTCTAAACTGCAAAAAGGTGCGCCAGAGCTGGATCTCAAACCCGCGACCAGTGAGAGTTTAGAGCAAGACACCACGACCAACCCACCACATCCCTTCGTGTGACCACTTACTTGTTTTCCCGTCTTTTATTTCTTCTTCTTTCCATTTTTCTTTACTTTTTTCTTTCTTTTTTCAAATTCGTGAACTTTTATCCTTCATGAATATTTCTGCAAATCCATGAACCTTTTCTTGAATTTTGATGATTTTTTCGAAAGTTTGATGAACGTTTTTAAAATCCGACAGACTTTTTTCAAATTTGACGAACTTTTTCCGAATTTGATGAACTTTTTTTAATTCAGTGAACTTTTCCGAATTTGGTGAACTTTTTTTTGGAATTCGGTGAACTTCTTCCGAATTCGATGAACTTTGTTCAAAATTTGGTGATTTTTTCCCCGAATTTGGTGAACTTTTTATGAAGGCGATGAACTTTTTTCGAACTCGGTGAACTTTTTTCGAATACGGTGAATTTTTTGAAATTCGATGAACTTTTTTTCGTATTCCATAAACTCTTCTCAAAGGACAAGAGCACATACTGTTGCAAACCAGTTCGTTTTTTTCCAAGAAAACCAGTATGTACACATTTTTTGAGTGAAGAAAAAAAGTGATCGAGCAGGCAGCTTTTTTTAAGCAAGCGACGCAGCTAGCGAGCGAGCGGCAGGAGCCCACGATCGAGCGACGGCAGCCAGCTAGCGAGCATTGCTGGGCCAGGCCCATGCAAGCTACATAGTGGGCGCTAAAGGCGCCAAGAGGAGGTCTCTAAATGCTATTCGGCGTCTTCAGCGCCGTTTCGGTTTGCGTAAACGGGCACACACCTCCACTCCGCGATGGGCAGGCCCATTATTTTTTCTTCTATTTCTAAACTGCAAAAAACGCGTGCCCAAAACCGGTGCGAGCTGTGATTCAAACACGCGATGCACGAGACGAGAGTAAGGCGGGATAACCACCAGGACACCTCGCCTGTTGTGATTACATATAAATGTTTTTTCTTCTTTTGTCCTTACATTTCTTTCTTTTCTTTTGACTTTTTTCTCTGTCGCTTTTTTATTTTCCCTTTTCAAACTTCTGAACATTTTTAATATTGGTCAACATTTTTTAAATTTGTTAACTTAAAAAAATGATTATTTTTTAATTGGTGAACTTTTTCTTAAAATTGATGAAGTTATACAAAGAAAAAAGTCCATTTTACTACCCTGAATAAAGTGGGTGGTTCACTTTACCCCCTGACCTATTTTTTGGCTTCTTCCACTCCCAAATGAACCAAAACCGGACAAAACACTCCCCTAGCTGGTTTGTCTCTACCCGTTGCTGATGTTGCACTAGTCAACGGCGGTTTTGACCTGGGTGGTGCCCCCTTGTCAGGTCTCTCTCTCTCTCTCTCTCTCTCTCTCTCTCTCTCTCTCTCTCTCTCTCTCTCTCTCTCTCTCTCTCTCTCTCCTAGATCCACTGCCGCGCGAAGGAGCTCACCCCGGTCGCCGCACCCCGCTCGGCCTCGCCTCGCTCCTCCGCGGCGTTGGCTCCGCCGCCGTCCGTCCCGTCGCCGCTCCGGCCGCGTGCCTGCACCGCCCAGCCTCCTCCCCGAGCTTGCGCCGTCGTCCCTGCCCCGTGCATTGTGTTGGGGAACGTAGTAATTTCAAAAAATTTCCTACGCACACGCAAGATCATGGTGATGTATAGCAACGAGAGGGGAGAGTGTTGTCTACGTACCCTCGTGAGACCGAAGCGAAGCGATCTGGCGTAGAGGAAGTAGTCGTCGCTCTCCTCGCGATCCGACCGATCCGGCGCCGTTACTCGGCGCCCCAGAGTTCTTGACACGTCTGCTCGATGGCGTCCCTCGTACTCGATCCAGCCGAGTGTCGAGGAGAGTTCCACAAGACGACGGTGTGGTGACGATCTTGATGTTCTATCGCGCAGAGCTTCGCTAAGCTTCGCAACGATATGACCGAGGTGGAATATGGTGGAAGGGGCACCGCGACACGGCTAAGGAACGATCCGTAGATCAAACTTGTGTGTCCTAGGGTGCCCCCGCCTCAGATATAAAGGAGGGAGGGGGAGGTGCGGCCGCCCAAGGGAGGCGGCCGAGGAGTCCTACTCCCACCGAGTAGGACTCCCCCTTCCTAGTTGGAGTAGGATTGGGGAGGGAAGAGAGAGAGGGGCCGCCCCTCTCCTTGTCCTATTCGGACTAGGGGAGGGGCGGCCACCACCCTGCCGGCCCTTCCTCTTCTCCTCGTGGCCCACTAAGGCCCAATAGCCCCGGAGGTTCCGTAACCCCGGTTTTCCCAGAAAATCCCGATTTCACGGAACCATTCGAACTCCAAATATAGGCTTCCAATATATCAATCTTTATGTCTCGACCATTTGAGACTCCTCGTCATGTCCGTGATCACATCCGGACTCGAACTTCTTGGTACATCAAAATACATAAACTCATAATATAACCGTCATCGAAACCTTAAGCGTGCGGACCCTACGGTTCGAGAAGAATGTAGACATGACCGAGACACATCTCCGGTCAATAACCAATAGCGGGACCTGGATGCCCATATTGGCTCCTACATATTCTCGAAGATCTTTATCGGTCGGACCGCATAACAACATCGTTGTTCCCTTTGTCATCGGTATGTTACTTGCGAGATTCGATCGTCGGTATCAATACCTAGTTCAATCTCGTTACGGCAGTCTCTTTACTCGTTTCGTAATACATCATCTCACAGCTAACTCATTAGTTGTAATGCTTGCAAGGCTTCATGATGTGTATTACCGAGAGGGCCCAGAGATACCTCTCCGGCAATCGGAGTGACAAAACCTAATCTCAAATCGCCAACCCAACATCGCCTTTGGAGACACCTGTAGTACTCCTTTATAATCACCCGATTCACGTTGTGACGTTTGGTAGCACCAAAGTGTTCCTCCGTAAACAGGAGTTGCATAATCTCATAGTTACAGGAACATGTATATGTCATGGATAAAAGCGGTAGCAACATACTAAGCGATCGTGTGCTAAGCTAATGGAATGGGTCATGTCAATCGATCATTCTACTAATGATGTGACCTTGTTAATCAAATAACAACTCTTTGCTCATGGTCGGAAACATAACCATCTTTGATTAACAAGCTAGTCTAGTAGAGGCATACTAGTGACATATTGTTTTGTCTATGCATTCACACATGTATCATGTTTCCTGTTAATACAATTCTAGCATGAATGATAAACATTTATCATGAAATAAGGAAATAAATAATAACTTTATTATTGCCTCTAGGGCATATTTCCTTGAGCTCCCACTTGCACTAGAGTCAATAATCTAGATTACATAGTAATGATTCTAACACCCATGGAGTCTTGGTGCTGATCATGTTTTGCTCGTGGAAGAGGCTTAGTCAACGGTGCGCTACATTCAGATCCGTATGTATCTTGCAAATCTCTATGTCTCCCACCGGACTAAATCCGGATGGAATTGAAGCGTCTCTTGATGTGCTTGGTCCTCTTGTGAAATCTGGATTCCTTCGCTAAGGCAATTGCTCGATATTATCACGAAGATTTTCATTGGACCCGATGCACTAGGTATGACACCTAGATCGGATATGAACTCCTTCATCCGCACTCCTTCATTAGCTGCTTCGAAGCTGCTATGTACTCCGCTTCACATGTAGATCCCTTTCGACGCTTTGTTTAGAACTGCACCAACCGACAGCTCCTCCGTTTAGTGTAAATCGTATCCGGTCTGCGATTTAGAATCGTCGGGATCGGTGTCAAAGCTTGCATCAGCGTAACCATTTACGATGAGCTCTTTGTCACCTCCATATCTGAGAAACATATCCTTAGTCCTTTTCGGTATTTCAGGATGTTCTTGACACTGTCGATGATCCACTCTGGATTACTTTGGTACCTCCTGCTAAACTTATAGCAAGGCACACATCAGTCAGGTACACAGATTGCATACATGATAGAGCCTATGGTGAAGCATAGGAACATCTTTCATTTTATCTCTATCTTCTGCGGTGGTGGGGCATTGAGTCTTACTCAACTTCACACCTTGTAACACGTGCAAGAACCCTTTCTTTGCTTAATCCATTTTGAACTTCTTCAAAATTTTGTCAAGGTATGTGCTTTGTGAAAGTCCAATTAAGCGTCTTGATCTATCTCTATAGATCTTAATGCCCAATATGTAAGCAGCTTCACCGAGGTCTTTCATTGAAAAACTCTTATTCAAGTATCCCTTTATGCTATCCAGAATTCTATATCATTTCCGATCAGCAATATGTCATCTACATATAATATCGAAATGCTACTGAGCTCCCACTCACTTTCTTGTAAATCTGAGGCTTCTCCAAAGTGCAGATGAACCCAAATGCTTTGATCACACTATCAAAGCGTTTATTCCAACTCGAGATGCTTGCACCAGTCCATAAATGGATCACTGGAGCTTGCATACTTTGTTAGCTCCTTTGGATCGATAAAACCTTACGGTTGCATCATATACAACTCTTCTTCCGAAAATCCATTCAGAATGCGGTCTTTACATCCATTTGCCAAATTTCATAATCATAAAATGCGGCAATTGCTAACATGATTCGGACGGACTTTAGCATCGCTACGGGTGAGAAGGTCTCATCATAGTCAATCCCTTGAACTTGTCGAAAACCCTTTGCGACAAGTCGAGCTTTGTAGACGGTAACATTACCGTCAGCGTCAGTCTTCTTCTTGAAGATCCACTTGTTTTCTATTGCTTGCCGACCCTCGGGCAAGTCAACCAAAGTCCATACTTTGTTTTCATACATGGATCCCATCTCGATTTCATGGCCTCAAGCCATTTTGCGAATCTGGGCTCACCATCGCTTCTTCATAGTTCGTAGGTTCATCATGATCTAGTAGCATGATTTCCGAACAGGATTACCGTACCACTCAGTGCGGATCTTACTCTGTTGATCTACGAGGTTACGTAGTAACTTGATCTCAAGTTTCATGATCAACATCATCAACTTCCTCACTACTTGGTGTAGATGTCTCAGAAACCGGTTTCTGCGACAAACTACTTTCAAGTAAGGGAGAAGGTACAATTACCTCATCAAGTTCTACTTTCCTCCCACTCACTTCTTTCGAGAGAAACTCCTTCTCTAGAAAGGATCCATTCTTAGCAACAAATGTCTTGCCTTCGGATCTGTGATAGAAGGTGTACCCAACTGTCTCCTTTGGGTATCCTATGAAGACACATTTCTCCGATTTGGGTTCGAGCTTATCGGGTTGAAGCTTTTTCACATAAGCATCGCATCCCCAAACTTTAAGAAACGACAACTTTGGTTTCTTGCTACACCATAGTTCATAAGGTGTCGTCTCAGCGGATTTTGACGGTGTTCTATTCAGTGTGAATCGACCGTCTCTAGAGCATAACCCCAAAATGATAGCGGTAAATCTGTAAGAGACATCATAGATCGCACCATATCTAGTAAAGTGCGATTCGACGTTCGGACACACCATTACGTTGTGGTGTTCCGGTGGCGTGAGTTGCTGAAACTATTCCGCATTGTTTCAAATGTAGACCAAACTCGTAACTCAAATATTCACCTCCACGATCAGATCGTAGAAATTTAATTTTCTTATTACGATGATTTTCAACTTCACTCTGAAATTCTTTGAACTTTTCAAATGTTTCAGACTTATGTTTCATTAAGTAGATATACCCATATCTGCTCAAATCATCTGTGAAGGTGAGAAAATAACGATATCCGCCACGAGCCTCAACATTCATCGGACCACATACATCCAGTATGTATGATTTCCAACAAATCTGTTGCTCTCTCCATAGTACCGGAGAACGGGTTCTAGTCATCTTGCCCATGAGGCACGGTTCGCAAGTGCCAAATGATTCATAATCAAGTGACTCCAAAAGTCCATCGAGATGGAGTTTCTTCATGCGCTTTACACCGATATGACCTAAGCGGCGGTGCCACAAATAAGTTGCACTATCATTATCAACTCTGCATCTTTTGGTTTCAACATTATGAATATGTGTATCACTACTATCGAGATTCATCAAAATAGACCACTCTTCAAGGGTGCATGACCATAAAAGATATTACTCATATAAATAGAACAACCATTATTCTCTCGATTTAAATGAATAACCGTCTCGCATCAAACAAGATCCAGATATAATGTTCATGCTCAACGCAGCACCAAATAACAATTATTTAGGTCTAAAACTAATCCCAAAGGTAGATGTAGAGGTAGCGTGCCGACCGCGATCACATCGACTTTGGAACCATTTCCACGCCAAGATCGTCACCTCGTCCTTTGCCGGTGTTAAGCAATCCGTAGTCCTGCTTTGAGTTGCAAATATTAGCAATGAACCAGTATCAAATACCAGTGCTCTGTGAGCTCTAGTAAGGTACACATCAATAACATGTATATCACATATACCTTTGTTCACCTTGCCATCCTTCTTATCCGCCAAATACTTGGGGCGGTTTCGCTTCGATGACCGATCGCTTGCGGTAGAAGCACTCGATTTCAGGCTTAGGTCCGGACTTGGGTTTCTTCTCTGAGCAGCAACTTGCTTGCTGTTCTTCTTGAAGTTCCTTCTTCTTCCTTTGCCTTTCTTCTTGAAACTAGTGGTCTTATTGACCATCAACACTTGATGCTCCTTCTTGATTTCTACCTCCAGCCTTTAGCATTGCGAAGAGCTCGGTATAGTCTTTACTAACCCTTGCATATTATAGTTCATCACGAAGCCTTTGTAGCTTGGTGGCGGTGATTGAAGAATTATGTCAATGACACAATCATCCGGAAGATTAACTCCCGGTTGAGTCAAGTGATTGTAATACCCGGACATTTTGAGTATGTGCTCACCGACGAACTATTCTCCTCCATCTTGCAGCTATAGAACTTATTGGAGACTTCATATCTCTCAATCCGGGCATTACATTTGGAATATCAACTTCAACTCTTGGAACATCTCATATGCTCCATGACGTTCAAAACGTCGTTGAAGTCCCGGTTCTAAGCCGTAAAGCATGGCACAATCGAACTATAGAGTAGTCATCGGCTTTGCTCGCCAGACGTTCATAACATCCGGTGTTGCTCTGCGGCGAGTCTGGCACCTAGCGGTGCATCCAGGGCGTAACTCTTCTGTGCAACAATGAGGATAATCCTCAGTTTACGGACCCAGTCCGTGTAATTGCTACCATCATCTTTCAACTTTGCTTTCTCAAGGAACGCATTAAAATTCAACGGAACAACATCACGAGCCATCTATCTACAATCAAACATAGACAAGCAAAATACTATCAGGTACTAAGTTCATGATAAATTTAAGTTCAATTAATCATATTACTTAAGAACTCCCACTTAGACAGAGATCCCTCTAGTCATCTAAGTGATCACGTGATCCAAATCAACTAAACCATAACCGATCATCACGTGAAATGGAGTAGTTTTCAATGGTGAACATCTTATGTTGATCATATCTACTATATGATTCACGCTCGACCTTTCGGTCTTCGTGTTCCGAGGCCATATCTGCATATGCTAGGCTCGTCAAGTATAACCCGAGTATTCTGCGTGTGCAAAACTGGCTTGCACCCGTTGTAGATGGACGTGAGAGCTTATCACACCCGATCATCACGTGGTGTCAGGCACGACGAACTTTGGCAACGGTGCATACTCAGGGAGAACACTTCTTGATAATTTAGTGAGAGATCATCTTATAATGCTACCGTCAATCAAAGCAAGATAAGATGCATAAAAGATAAACATCACATGCAAATCAATATAAGTGATATGATATGGTCATCATCATCTTGTGCTTCGTGATCTCCATCTCTGCAGCACCATCATGATCACCATCGTCACCGGCGCGACACCTTGATCTCCATCGTAGCATCGTTGTCGTCTCGCCAATCTTATGCTTCTCGACTATCGCTACCGCTTAGTGATAAAGTAAAGCATTACGAAGCGATTGCATTTCATACAATAAAGTGACAACCATATGGCTCCTGCCGATTGCCGATAACCGGTTACAAAACATGATCATCTCATACAATAAAATATAGCATCACGTCTTGACCATATCACATCACAACATGCCCCGCAAAAACAAGTTAGGCGTCCTCTACTTTGTTGTTGCAAATTTTACGTGGCTGCTACGGGCTTAAGCAAGAACCAATCTCACCTCGCATCAAAACCACAACGATACTTCGTCAAATAGACTCGTTTTAACCTTCTCAAGGACCGGGCGTAGCCACACTCAGTTCAACTAAAGTGAGAGAGACAGACACCCGCCAATCACCTTTAAGCAATGAGTGCTCGTGGCGGTGAAACCAGTCTCGCGTAAGCGTCTGGCGCTGTAATGTCGGTCCGGGCCGCTTCATCTCACAATACCGCTGAACCAAAGTATGACATGCTGGTAGGTAGTATGACTTGTATCGCCCACAACTCACTTGTGTTCTACTCGTGCATAACATCAAACCATAAAACCTAGGCTCGGATGCCATTTGTTGGGGAACGTAGTAATTTCAAAAATTTCCTCGCGCACACGCAAGATCATGGTGATGTATAGCAACGAGAGGAGAGAGTTGTCTCGTACCCTCGTGAACCGAAGCGAAGCGATCTGGCGTAGAGGAAGTAGTCGACGTTCTCCTCGCGATCCGACCGATCCCGCGCGCCGTTACTCCGGCGCCCCGAGTTCTTGACACGTACAGCTCGATGGCGTCCCTCGTACTCGATCCAGCCGAGTGTCGAGGAGAGTTCCGTCGAGACGACGTGGTGGCGATCTTGATGTTCTATCGCGCAGAGCTTCGCTTAAGCTTCGCGATATGACCGAGGTGGAATATGGTGGAAGGGGCACCGCACACGGCTAAGGAACGATCCGTAGATCAAACTTGTGTGTCTAGGGTGCCCCCTGCCCCGTATATAAAGGAGGGAGGGGGAGGTGCGGCCGCCCCAAGGGAGGCGGCCGAGGAGTCCTACTCCCACCGGAGTAGGACTCCCCCTTCCTAGTTGGAGTAGGATTGGGGAGGGGAAGAGAGAGGGGGCGCCGCCTCTCCTGTCCTATTCGGACTAGGGGGAGGCGCGCGCCCCCCCGGCCGCCCTTCCTCTTCTCCCTCGTGGCCCACTAAGGCCCAATAGCCCCGGAGGGTTCCGTAACCCCGGTTTTCCAGAAAATCCGATTTCACCCTAACCATTCGAACTCCAAATATAGGCTTCCAATATATCAATCTTTATGTCTCGACCATTTCGAGACTCCTCGTCATGTCCGTGATCACATCCGGGACTCCGAACTTCTTCGGTACATCAAAATACATAAACTCATAATATAACCGTCATCGAAACCTTAAGCGTGCGGACCCTACGGTTCGAGAAGAATGTAGACATGACCGAGACACATCTCCGGTCAATAACCAATAGCGGGACCTGGATGCCCATATTGGCTCCTACATATTCTACAAAGATCTTTATCGGTCAGACCGCATAACAACATACGTTGTTCCCTTTGTCATCGGTATGTTACTTGCCCGAGATTCGATCGTCGGTATCCAATACCTAGTTCAATCTCGTTACCGGCAGGTCTCTTTACTCGTTCCGTAATACATCATCTCACAGCTAACTCATTAGTTGTAATGCTTGCAAGGCTTCAGTGATGTGTATTACCGAGAGGGCCCAGAGATACCTCTCGACAATCGGAGTGACAAAACCTAATCTCAAATCGCCAACCCAACATCGCCTTTGGAGACACTGTAGTACTCCTTTATAATCACCCGATTCGTTGTGACGTTTGGTAGCACCAAAGTGTTCCTCCGTAAACGGAGTTGCATAATCTCATAGTTACAGGAACATGTATATGTCATGGATAAAAGCGGTAGCAACATACTAAGCGATCGTGTGCTAAGCTAATGGAATGGGTCATGTCAATCGATCATTCTACTAATGATGTGACCTTGTTAATCAAATAACAACTCTTTGTTCATGGTCGGAAACATAACCATCTTTGATTAACAAGCTAGTCTAGTAGAGGCATACTAGTGACATATTGTTTTGTCTATGCATTCACACATGTATCATGTTTCCGGTTAATACAATTCTAGCATGAATGATAAACATTTATCATGAAATAAGGAAATAAATAATAACTTTATTATTGCCTCTAGGGCATATTTCCTTCACATTGCTCGCGTCGTCATCCCCGACCGCGCCCCGCTTCTGCCCTCGCACCTTGCGCGCCCCGTCTGCCCAAAGCCGCTCCGCCCTCAGCGTCTGAAGCCAGAAGAACTGTCCGCGCCCGTCTTGCAGACTTGGCGCAAGCCGCTCATTCTGCTGGCCGTCTGGCGCTGCCTCTCTCGCTTCGGCGCTGCTGTCTCCACCGCCCAGCGCCACGCCCGCCCGCCACCACCAGCTCCACGCGCACCGGTTGTCGCCGCTTTGGCCGGCTGCTACTGCAGCCGCCCCTTTTTTTCTTCTATTTCTTTGATTTTTTTTAAAAACTGATGAGTGGGACCCATCTGCAGGTCAAATACCACCTTTGACCATGTCCACATCACCAACCGGTGTGGGTAAACCACTTAGGGTGTTCTTTTGTCTGGTTTGAGATTGTTTAGGGGGGTAAAGGAACCGAAAATAGATCAGGGGGTAATGTGAACCACCAACTTTGTTCAGGGTAGTAAAATGGATTTTTTTTCTTATCCAAATTTGTCAAAATTTTCAAATTTGTGAACTTGCTCTCAAAATTGACAAACTTTTTCAAGTTTGTCAACTTTTTTTCAAAACTGATGAACTTTTTTCATATTTGATGAACATTTTCCAAATTTGTGAACAATTTTCAAAATCGACAATTATTTTTCAAAATCAATGAACTTTTTTCCAAATTTCATGATTTTTTAAAAAATTGATGAACATTTTCCAATTTTTTGATTTTTTTAAAATCCATGGTTTTTTTAAAAAAGATTGATGAACATTTTTAAATTTTGTGAACTTTCTCAAAATTGATGAAGTTTTAAAAAATCGATGAGTTTTTTGGAAATCAATGAACATTTTTCAAAACCGATGAATTTTTTCAGTTTGTATGAACCTTTTTAAATATATGTACTTTCTTCAAGTTCACTTTCTATTTATCACGAATTCTTTTTTCACTTTATCTTAAGTAATAAGCATAATAGATTGGGTATATATCCTACGTACATGTTAACTCCTTATTAATTGAACATTTTTTTGTAACTGCTTAAAAAATATTAACCCAAGACCAATAGGTAGTAATTCTTATTAATTGCGTGTTCTTTGGGTAATTTATCCAATCGACACATAAAAATTATTTCTATGCACTTACTTAATAATATGTTATGGGCTTTACAAATCCCCCCCCCCCCAAAATTAGGGTTCTATAATACCCCAAGTAACAAGTAAGCAATATTAAATATTTCCAATAATGATTTTGGAGAAGTCATATTATCTCCTCTCATATTTGATTTGATGAATCATTGGAAATATTTAAATAGATTCTAGATGCGATCCAACTCCGAATTCTAGAAAGGGAATCTCCAATTTCAAATAAATTCCTCCATGAAATATTCTTCTGCCACAATTGGGAAAGTCATTCTATTCTCACTCGTCTATTTGAATGTGATTTTAAAAAATTTCAAAAGAGTCAAAGAGAAATGAACGCCCTTTGAATTCTTGAATAAATTTTCCAACCATAGTTTTCTTTATTGGATAACATGTTATCCAACTTTTACAACTTGGTTTGCAAATTGTAAAACAAGAACTCAAAAGGTTTTAATTTCCCCTGAAAATCACAACAATTCAATCAGTAATATCTTATAATTAATATTCCAAAATTTGGGATGTCACATATAGAAAAAAATGGTAGCAAGTAAAAAGGTAACCAAAGTAACAATGTGCAGCGAGGTAGCCCAATCCATAATATTGCTAAGGATGTATGGAGATAATTATAGCGACAAAGCGTTCTTGTGGGCACGCGGGAACTTGTCAAGTTACTTTCTTCACAATTCATTGACTCACATTCATTGCTTTGATAAGTTGTTATGTGGGTGAACCAGAACTAAGGTGTTGTTCTTGCTTAACAAACAACCTACTTATGATTACCGCCTCCATGCAAGCATCCACAAATACAAGAGAAGAATTAAGATAATCTAACCAGAACATGAAAACATATATATAAAAAACAACCCCTTATGGAACATCTCAGAAACCAAGGTTTAGGTTTCAGTACTCCCGCAACCCATCATCTACAAAATGGTGGGTAAGTTTATTTAGAAATTAGGACGAGCCGTGTGCAATAGACCAGCTAGCTAGAAATATAAAAACAAACTACCCGCCTTGAGCGTTGCAAAAATTGGCGGTTCCACCACTTTTCCTTATTATCATACACGCAAATTCTTATTGGACCATGTACGATCTTGGGCGCTCCCGCCCCGCATCAATTCCTTTACCCAAATTTTAGTAGCCGTCGTACTTCAACCGTCGCCCACACTCCTCCAGCACCGACCTTATAGTAAAATTGCAGTAGCCGAGGCATTTGAACCGTCGCCCTCCCTCATCCACCACCATCACCACCCACCATTACTAAAATTTTCAGTAGCCGCGGTGTATCCTCAAACACCACCATCGCCTGCCCCCCCTCCATAGTCCCCCCACCCGGCCCCTCCTCTCCACGAACCCTAGCCCGCGGCCGCCACCGGCGCCGCCGCCAACCCATGGCGGTCTGCCTGTTCCTCCTAGCTTAGATAATAAAGTTCAGGTTACCCAGCAATTCCCATACCGTCGCCCCACTCCCTTGAGTTTTTAGATGAGGCCTGCAGTGTCCCTCCCCGCCAGATCCACATCCCCTGCTCCAGAATGTCGCAGCCTAAGCTCAACCACGTATCCCGGGGAGCCCGACGAGCGTTCATCCAAGAAGAGGTTTATCATGGCCTCTCCGGCGGACATTGGCAAGGTGGCTGCCGTTCGCCCTGACCTGTCAATCCCGGAGCAACACGTCGCCGTAGAAGCCGGCAGAGACGTTGACTATGTTGCCATGCCAAAGGCTTCATGTCAGCGGGCTTGCGTATTACTGTATCTCGGGAAAGCTGGCTACGACATCAAGCTCGTCGACAGTGACGGCTTCACGCGGGTCATGTCATAGGTTACGTGGTCCATCCCCAACCCCTCTGGTTCAACCGCCGTCGATCTCTTCGACAACCCTGCCGCTGATCTCCTCCGCCAAGCAGTCAAGGATTTGTGATCCTTAGACGCCATCGAGCCCATTTTGTCATTTCTGAAGGACACGTTCTATGGTGGCGGCTTGGGATCCTCAATTACCAAGTCAGATCTCATTGACCATGACTGATGTCTACTATGCAGCCTTCTTCTTGTAGACGTTGTTGGGCCTCCAAGTGCAGAGGTTTGTAGGATAGTAGCAAATTTCCCTCAAGTGGATGACCTAAGGTTTATCAATCCATGGGAGGCATAGGATGAAGATGGTCTCTCTCAAACAACCCTGCAACCAAATAACAAAGAGTCTCTTGTGTCCCCAACACACCCAATACAATGGTAAATTGTATAGGTGCACTAGTTCGGCGAAAAGATGGTGATACAAGTGCAATATGGATGGCAGATATAGGTTTTTGTAATATGAAAATATAAAACAGCAAGGTAGCAAGTGGTAAAAGTGAGCGAAAACGGTATTGCAATGCTTCGAAACAAGGCATAGGGTTCATACTTTCACTAGTGCAAGTTCTCTCAACAATGATAACATAATTAGATCATATAACAATCCCTCAACATGCACCAAAGAGTCACTCCAAAGTCACTAATAGCGGAGAACAAACGAAGAGATTATTGTAGGGTACGAAACCACCTCAAAGTTATCCTTTCCGATCAATCTATTAGGCTATTCCTATAAGTATCACAAATAGCCCTAGAGTTTGTAGTAAAATAACACCTTAAGACACACATCAACCAAAACCCTAATGTCACCTAGATACTCCAATGTCACCTCAAGTATCTGCGGGTTTGATTATATGATATGCATCACACAATCTCAGATTCATCTATTCAAACCAACACAAAGAACTTTAAAGAGTGCCCCAAAGTTTCTACCGGAGAGTCAATACAAAAACGTGTGCCAACCCCTATGCATAGATTCCCAAGGTCACAGAACCTGCAAGTTGATCACCAAAACATACATCAAGTGAATCAATAGAATACCCCATTGTCACCACGGGTATCCCACGCAAGACATACATCAAGTGTTCTCAAATCCTTAAAGACTCAATCCGATAAGATAACTTCAAAGGGAAAATCCAATCCATTACAGGAAGATAGAGGGGGAGAAACATCATATGATCCAACTATAACAGCAAAGCTCACGATACATCAAGATCGTGCCAAATCAAGAACACAATAGAGAGAGAGAGAGAGAGAGATCAAACACATAGCTACTTTTTTCTTTCTTTTTTCAAATTCGTGAACTTTTATCCTTCATGAATATTTCTGCAAATCCATGAACCTTTTCTTGAATTTTGATGATTTTTTCGAAAGTTTGATGAACGTTTTTTAAATCCGACAGTCTTTTTTCAAATTTGACGAACTTTTACCGAATTTGATGAACTTTTTTTGAATTCAGTGAACTTTTTCGAATTTGGTGAACTTTTTTTTTTGGAATTCGGTGAACTTCTTCCGAATTCGATGAACTTTGTTCAAAATTTGGTGAACTTTTTTCCGAATTTGGTGAACTTTTTATGTAGGCGATGAACTTTTTTCGAACTCGCTGAACTTTTTTCGAATACGGTGAACTTTTTTGAAATTCGATGAACTTTTTTCGCATTCCATAAACTCTTCTCAAAGGACAAGAGCACGTACTGTTGCAAACCAGTTCGTTTTTTTCCAAGAAAACCAGTACGTACTGTAGCATTTTTTGAGTGAAGAAAAAAAGTGATCGAGCAGGCAGCTTTTTTTAAGCAAGCGACGCAGCTAGCGAGCGAGCGGCAGGAGCCCACGATCGAGCGACGACAACCAGCCAGCGAGCATTGCTGGGCCAGGCCCATGCAAGCTACACAGTGGGCGCTAAAGGCGCCAAGAGGAGGTCTCTAAATGCTATTCGGCGTCTTCGGCGCCGTTTAGGTTTGCGTAAACGGGCACACACCTCCACTCCGCGATGGGCAGGCCCATTATTTTTTTCTATTTCTAAACTGCAAAAAACGCGTGCCCAAAACCGGTGCGAGCTGTGATTCAAACACGCGATGCACGAGACAAGAGTAAGACGGGATAACCACCAGGACACCTCGCCTGTTGTGATTACATATAAATGTTTTTTCTTCTTTTGTCCTTACATTTCTTTCTTTTCTTTTGACTTTTTTCTCTGTCGCTTTTTTATTTTCCTTTTTCAAACTTCTGAACATTTTTAATATTGGTCAACATTTTTTAAATTTGTTAACTTAAAAAATGATTATTTTTTAATTGGTGAACTTTTTCTTAAAATTGATGAAGTTATACAAAGAAAAAAGTCCATTTTACTACCTTGAATAAAGTGGGTGGTTCACTTTACCCCCTGACCTATTTTTTGGCTTCTTCCACTCCCAAATGAACCAAAACCGGACAAAACACTCCCCTAGCTAGTTTGTCTCTACCCGTTGCTGATGTTGCACTAGTCAACGGCGGTTTTGACCTGGGTGGTGCCCCCTTGTCACGTCTCTCTCTCTCTCTCTCTCTCTCTCTCTCTCTCTCTCTCTCTCTCTCTCTCTCTCTAGATCCACTGCCGCGCGAAGGAGCTCGCCCCGGTCGCCGCACCCCGCTCGGCCTCGCCTCGCTCCTCCGTGGCGTTGGCTCCGCCGCCCATCCATCCGTCGCCCGCTCGGCTACGCGCACCCGCCCAGCCTCCTCCACGAGCTTGCGCCGTCGTCCCTGCCCGTGCATTGCTCGCGTCGTCATCCCGCCCGCGCCCCCGCTCTGCCCTCGCGCACGCTGCCCCGTCCGCGCCCAAGCCGCTCTGCCCTCGCGTGTCTGAAAAGCGTAAGAACTGTCCGTGCCCTGCTGCACTTGGCGCGCCCGCCTCGCTTCTTGGCTGGCGCGCGCCCGCCTTTTCCTTCGCCTGGCCCGTCTCCACTCGCCCGGCCCGCCAGAACCTCTGCCAGCTCCACGCGCACCGGTTGTCGCCGCTTTGGCCGGCTGCTACTGCAGCCGCCCCTTTTTCTTCTTCTATTTCTTTGATTTTTTTAAAAAACTGATGAGTGGGACCCATCTGCAGGTCAAATACCACCTTTGACCGTGTCCACGTCACCATCCGGTGTGGGTAAACCACTTAGGGTGTTCTTTTGTCTGGTATGAGATTGTTTAGGGGGGTAAAGGAACCGAAAATAGATCAGGGGTAATGTGAACCACCAACTTTGTTCAGGGTAGTAAAATGGATTTTTTTCTTATCCAAATTTGTCAAAATTTTCAAATTTGTGAACTTTCTCTCAAAATCGACAAACTTTTTCAAGTTTGCCAACTTTTTTTCAAAACTGATGAACTTTTTTCATATTTGATGAACATTTTCCAAATTTGTGAACATTTTTCAAAATCGACAATTATTTTTCAAAATCAATGAACTTTTTTCCAAATTTCATGATTTTTTAAAAAATTGATGAACATTTTCCAATTTTTTGATTTTTTTAAATCCATGATTTTTTTGTAAAAAGATTGATGAACATTTTTAAAATTTGTGAACTTTCTCAAAATTGATGAAGTTTTAAAAAATCGATGAGTTTTTGGGAAATCAATGAACATTTTTCAAAACCGATGAATTTTTTCAGTTTGTTTGAACCTTTTTAAATATATGTACTTTCTTCAAGTTCACTTTTTATTTATCACGAATTCTTTTTTCACTTTATCTTAAGTAATAAGCATAATAGATTGGGTATATATCCTACGTACATGTTAACTCCTTATTAATTGAACATTTTTTTGTAAGTGCTTAAAAAATATTAACCCAAGACCAATAGGTAGTAATTCTTATTATGTCAGGACCCCGACTCAATGCCACATCAATCTAGCATGTAACACCTCATATCACTTTGCGGCCTCACGCACGGTATTCCCACGGGTGTCGCCTTACCTTTGCCCGGGACCGTTTGCGCCTTTTGGCACACGTATATGATTGTGTCGCTAGCATCCATATGATAAGGAGCCCGGGCTGACATGGCTAGTCGTAAACCCAAAGTGGCACAAGCTTACAGGACAGCATCCATGACCCGAAGATCGAGCGTGTCGGTCATCGGTGAGTGAATCCAGTCTGTAGCACTGGCTAACAGACTCGGTGAACCGGGCTATAGCGGGCTAGCAGGACTCCGGTATTCATCGCGTGACATTTCTCCGAAGGGACAGACACAGGAACGAAGAAGGACACATGCCGGCCAACCTAAGTGTTCCGGAGCAGTAGCACGCTACCATGGCTTAGTGGAATCACTAGGAGACATTTCCCGGTAAGAGAGGCTACTAAGGATAAACAACTAGATAGTCAGATCCCACACATAGCAATACATATTACACGTACGCATAACATGCAAGTATGTGCTGTACAACATGGCATCACAGCATAACTCAACAACTCATATAGATAAAGGCTCAGAAGAGCCATCAAAGCATATATTGCAAACAGGGGTCACAAGACCCATCATACAGAGCATACAAGCAACAAGCGGAAGCATTACATGTCTGGGTACAGACATCTACAAATGAAAAAGGTCAAGAGCCCGACTAACTACAACATCTCGATCAAGATCGTAGCTGAGGTACAAGCTACTTGTCAAGTCCACGAGAACACTAGTAAGACCAAGTCTCCGCTGCAAAAACATAAATAAAGCAACATGTGTACAAAGGTACTCAGAAGACTTACATCGATCCTATCATACATGCATTTGTATCAAGAGGGTAATGTGGGGTTTAGTTGCGACAAGCCAGCTTTGACTCTGTGGCTATCCTGTTCTCGACTACCGAACTTCTTTGAGGTGATATAGGCGCACACGAGTCCACTAATGACCACACAATACACTACTATGGATTCATCCCCGTCTCCCTACGAGAAGGCCATCCATAGCACTCACTGTCTTGAGCATTTTATAGTATCCACTTCAAGTTTTCTATGTACCATGTAAGCATCCAAGAAGTCCATAACCGCGGACCCGGCTATTCAATAGATCATGTTAACCTGCGCAGGGTGTACTTCTTCACACACGCTCGCCACTTACCACCATGTACACGTCGTGTATCTCGGCAACCTTCAAGCGGAAGCCTGGCGAGGGAGTCGGCCACGACCTGACTAACCACACAAGACTCTAGTCAAGGTTTATCGCCTATTCGGGTTCCATCCGCAAGGAGATCCGGCCGGGGTGTCGCTCACGGCCCCAAACGATGTGAACAGGGTTCCCAAGCCCACCTCGCCGGATGGATCTACGCTTGGTACACCGTGCCACTTGTGCCTAGTCTGTCCCAAGCCCACCTGGCCGGGTGCCACTTGGTAGACTACTAACACTACCTACAAACACCAGAAACTAGTTGCGACTCTTGGATAGAGATCAAGTTGGCTAATAAGTCGAGAGGGGCACTTAAGCATTCCAATGTGTGGTAGTAGCTAGTCATTGGACAACATACACGAACTCAATGCTTAAGGACGGTTCCAGTGAGACAACCCACCATGTACTCCTACATGGCCTCTCACCGCTACCTTTACCAAATCGTGTTCACACACTTCACTCTCAGCATAAGATCATAGAGCACTGTACTCCAATTCATTCCCAATGAATCAGACCTGACACAACTCTAAGCAATAGCAGGCATGGCATGGTAGGAACACAACATGGCTCAATCAACTCCTACACATGCCAATGGGTTTCAACTATTTACTGTGGCAATGACAGGTCATGCAAAGGAATGGGTTCAACTACCACAGCACAAAGTAGCAGATGAATCGTTGTTGTCCTAATGCAATAACTGAGAGCAGGAGCAAGAGGGTAGGATTGTATCGGAATGAACAAGGGGGTTTGCTTGCCTGGTAGATCAACAGAGGAGGCACTGCTTCACAGACAGGTACTCTCGAGCACTCTTCGGACCAGGACCTATCGAGAAGGAACGGTGCCAACAATCAAAGCACAAGCATATGCATGATGCATGAACATGCCATGAAGATGTGATGTTGTTTGAGCTAATGCAACTAGTATTCATCTTGAGTGAAGTCCATTTGGACCAAGGGTTCAAATGCAACTCCAAATTAAACTCTTATAAATGCCATATATATGTTTTCACCTATACAGCAGGTATAAGTTGGTTTTTCATGCATGAAACTAGTACAGATGGATAGATTGCATTTTTCTGATAATTTTTCATATATAACTTATTTCAATCTGAGTTACGGTTGAATTGATATGAATTTTTGAAGTTTTGAATATTTTCTGGGATTTCCTGTTTAAAAATAATTCCAGAAAATAAATAATTGCGTTAGCATGACGTCAGCACTACGTCAGCGGTCAACGGCGCTGACCAGGTCAAACCTGACGCGCGGGGCCCACATGTCAGTGTTATAGTTAGTTAACAGATTCAATTAGTTTTAAACTAATCCTAAGCTAAACTTAGCCGAGCCGGGCCCCACATGTCACTGACCCACACGGGTCAAAGCTGGGTCAACAGGGGGGTTAGACCCGGTCAACCCCACCGGCGTTTAGCCGCCGGCGAGGCCGAACGCGGCGGAGGGGCTCGGGATCGCCGTTCCGGCGACCATTCGGGCGGCGGAGACCACCTACGCGAAGCCCAGGCTCGCGCGCATCCAGTGGGACATGCGGGAGGCTGCGGGGGCGGCGGAGCTCGCCGGAGCGGAGCTCAGGGCGGCGGCCGGAGTACGGTGGCGTCGGGGCTCAAGATCGCGGTGCACGGGCGGCGGCGGAGAGCACCGGGCGTAGCCGGCTCGTCCGCATCCAGCGGAGGCGACGGAGGGCGCGGGTGGCGGGCTCGCGGAGCGAGCTTCGCGGCGGCTGGTGTTCGGGCGCGAGCGGGGATGCGGCTACGGTGTGCGGGGGCGAGAACGGAGAGAGGGGGACGGGGCAGGAGCTCACTGCGGTTCCGGTGGCGTCTTCAGCGAGCTCGGGGAAGAGTCGGAGACGACGGACGGGCGCCGGCGATCTCGGGCGGCCGGGGTTGGAGAAGACGGCGGTGACGGCTCCACGGGGCGTCCCGACTTGCGTGGCTCGGCGGAGAGCTTCAGAGGGAGGAGGCGGAGCTCCTGTGCGTGTCGGAGAGGCGAGGGGGAGGCGGTGGCTATGGCAACGGCGTGCGGCGGCGGCGGCAGCGTTCGGTGAGGTGGGGAAAAGGCGAGGGAGAGAGAGCAGAGGAGGCAGGGAAGGGGGGGGGTGAGAGTGAGAGGGGTTCCGAGGCGGCGCGTGGCATCGTCCAGACGCTTCAGCGGAGGAACAGGCAGGTAGGGAGGGAGGAGGTGGCGCGGCGCGGCGGTGCGCGCGTCGGGCACGCGCCCGTGTCCTCCTAGCGAGGGGACAGGGACGACTGGCGTCGGCCAGCTGGCTGGGCTGGGCTGCACAGGGAGGTAAGCGCCAGGTATGGTTTTTCCCATTTCTTTTTCTTTTCTATTTTTCTGACATTTGTTTTGATTTAATAATAATACTAAATCATTTTATTTGCTTATGCCAATTTTTGTAGGAACTAGTAGTATTATTCCAGAGCTCCTCAACAAATGGCATAATTTTTGGACATATAACATATATATAACATTTATATATCCAATGCAAATAATTATGCATTAATTCCAAAAGCCCAAAATAAATACTTATGAGTTCCCAAAAATAATGGTTTGATTTTCATCTCATCCGAAGATTTTCAGAGGACAACATGAGCATTTTCTTGGACCCTTTTGGAGCAATTTTTATTTGGGTCATTTCTAGAAATGATTCTGAGGGTTCCATAAATCCCCAATTCAAATTTAAATGAAATTTAAACATGATGCACAAATGACTAGCTAGCCTTGAGCATACCAGAACTAGGGATGTGACAACTCGCCCCCACTTGAAAGAATCTGGTCCCGAGATTCGGGGGTCGACAGAAAGAAGGTGGGGTACTCCAATCGAAGACAATCTTCTTGAAGGAAATATGCCCTAGAGGCAATAATAAAGTTATTATTTATTTCCTTATTTCATAATAAATGTTTATCATTCATGCAAGAATTGTATTAACCGGAAACATGATACATGTGTGAATACATAGACAAACAAAGATGTCACTAGTATGCCTCTACTAGACTAGCTTGTTAATCAAAGATGGTTATGTTTCCTGACCATGAACAAGGAGTTGTTATTTGATTAACAAGGTCACATCATTAGTAGAATGATCTGATTGACATGACCCAATCCATTAGCTTAGCACACGATCGTTTAGTATGTTGCTACTGCTTTTATCCATGACATATACATGTTCCTGTAACTATGAGATTATGCAACTCCCGTTTACCGGAGGAACACTTTGGGTACTACCAAACGTCACAACGTAATCGGGTGATTATAAAGGAGTACTACAGTGTCTCCAAAGGCGATGTTGGGTTGGCGTATTTGAGATAAGGTTTTGTCACTCCGATTGTCGAAGAGGTATCTCTGGCCCTCTCGGTAATACACATCACTTAAGCCTTGCAAGCATTGCAACTAATGAGTTAGTTGTGAGATGGTGTATTACGGAACGAGTAAAGAGACTTGCGTAACGAGATTGAACTAGGTATTGGATACCGACGATCGAATCTCGGGCAAGTAACATACCGATGACAAAGGGAACAACGTATGTTGTTATGCGGTCTGACCGATAAAGATCTTCATAGAATATGTAGGAACCAATATGGGCATCCAGGTCCCGCTATTGGTTATTGACCGGAGACGTGTCTCGGTCATGTCTACATTGTTCTCGAACCGTAGGGTCCGCACGCTTAAGGTTTCGATGATGGTTATATTATGAGTTTATGTATTTTGATGTACCAAGAAGTTCGAGTCCGGATGTGATCACGGACATGACGAGGAGTCTCAAATGGTCGAGACATAAAGATTGATATATTGGAAGCCTATATTTGGAGTTCGAATGGTTCCGGTGAAATCGGATTTTACTGAAAACCGGGGTTACGGAACCCTCCGGAGGCTATTGGGCCTTAGTGGGCCTCGAGGGAGAAGAGGAGGGGCGGCCAGGGTGGCCGCCCCCTCCCCTAGTCCGAATAGGACAAGGAGGGGGCGCCCTTCCTTCTTCTCCCTCCCCCAATCCTACTCCAACTAGGAAGGGGGAGTCCTACTCCCTGGGAGTAGGACTCCTCGGCCTCCCTTGGGCCGCCCCACCTCCCCCTCCTCCTTTATATACTGGGGCAGGGGGCACCCTAGGACACACAAGTTTGATCTACGGATCGTTCCTTAGCCGTGTGCGGTGCCCCTCCACCATATTCCACCTCGGTCATATCATCGTGAAGCTTAGGCGAAGCCTGCGATAGAACATCAAGATCGTCACCACGCCGTCGTCTTGTGGAACTCTCCCTCGACACTCGGCTGGATCGAGTACGAGGGCGTCATCGAGCTGTCGTGTGTCAAGAACTCGGGGGCGCCGGAGTAACGGCGCCGGGATCGGTCGGATCGCGAGGAGAACGTACGACTACTTCCTCTACGTTGTGATCGCTTCCGCTTCGGTCTACGAGGGTACGCAGACAACACTCTCCCCTCTCGTTGCTATACATCACCATGATCTTGCGTGTGCGTAGGAAATTTTTTGAAATTACTACGTTCCCCAACAAAGGGCATCCGAGCCTAGGTTTTTCTATGGTTTGATGTTTTGCACGAGTAGAACACAAGTGAGTTGTGGGCGATACAAGTCGTACTACCTACCAGCATGTCATACTTTGGTTCAGCGGTATTGTGAGATGAAGCGCCCGGACCGACATTACGCGACGCTTACGCGAGACTGGTTTCACCGCCACGAGCACTCGTTGCTTAAAGGTGATTGGCGGGTGTCTGTCTCTCTCACTTTAGTTGAACCGAGTGTGGCTACGCCCGTCCTTGAGAAGGTTAAACGGAGTCTATTTGACGAAGTATCGTTGTGGTTTTGATGCGTGGGTGAGACTGGTTCTTGCTTAAGCCCGTAGCAGCCACGTAAAATTTGCAACAACAAAGTAGAGGACGTCTAACTTGTTTTTGCAGGCATGTTGTGATGTGATATGGTCAAGACGTGATGCTATATTTTATTGTATGAGATGATCATGTTTTGTAACCGGTTATCGGCAATGGCAGAGCCATATGGTTGTCGCTTTATTGTATGCAATGCAATCGCTACGTAATGCTTTACTTTATCACTAAGCGGTAGCGATAGTCGAGAAGCAATAGATGGCGTGGCGACAACGATGCTACGATGGAGATCAAGGTGTCGCGCCGGTGACGATGGTGATCATGATGGTGCTTGAGATGGAGATCACGAGCACAAGAAGATGATGGCCATATCATATCACTTATATTGATTGCATGTGATGTTTATCTTTTATGCATCTTATCTTGCTTTGATTGACGGTAGCATTTTAAGATGATCTCTCACTAAAATTATCAAGTAGTGTTCTCCACAGTATGCACCGTTGCCAAAGTTCGTCGTGCCCGCACACCACGTGATGATCGGGTGTGATAAGCTCTCGTCCATCTACAACGGGTGCAAGCCAGTTTTTGCACACGCAGAATACTCAAGTTATACTTGACGAGCCTAGCATATGCAGATATGGCCTCGGAACATGGAGACCGAAAGGTCGGCGTGAATCATATAGTAGATATGATCAACATAAGATGTTCACCATTGAAAACTACTCCATCTCACGTGATGATCGGTTATGGTTTAGTTGATTTGGATCACGTGATCACTTAGATGACTAGAGAGATGTCTATCTAAGTGGGAGTTCTTAAGTAATATGATTAATTGAACTTAAATTTATCATGAACATAGTCCCGTAGTATTTTGCAAATTATGTTGTAAGATCAATAGCTTGCGTTGTTGCTTTCATATGTTTATTTTGATATGTTCCTAGAGAAAATTGTGTTGAAAAATGTTAGTAGCAATAATGCGGATTTGATCCGTGATCCGAGGTTTATCCTCATTGCTGCACGTAAGAATTATGTCCTTGATGCACCGCTAGGTGACAGACCTATTGCAGGAGCGGATGCGACGTTATGAGCGTTTGGCTAGCTCAATATGATGACTACTTGATAGTTTAAGTGCACCATGCTTAACGGCTTAGAATAGGGACTTCAAAGATGTTTTGAGCGTCATGGACCATATGAGATGTTCCAGAGTTGAAGTTAATATTTCAAGCAAATACCGAGTTGAGAGATATGAAGTCTCCAACAAGTTCTATAGCTAAAAGATGGAGGAGAATCGCTCAACTAGTGAGCATGTGCTCAGATTGTGCAGGTACTACAATCGCTTGAATCAAGTGGGAGTTAATCTTCCAGATAAGATAGTGATTGATGAATTCTCTAGTCACCATCACCAAGTTAGTAGAACTTCGTGATGAACTATAGTATGCAAGGGATGATGAAAATGATTCCCGAGTTTTTTCATGATGATGAAATCGATGAAGGTAGAAATCAAGAAAGAACATCAAGTGTTGATGGATAACAAGACCACTAGTTTCAAGAAAAGGGCAAAGGGATAGAAGGGAACTTCAATAAGAACGGCAAGCAAGTTGTTGCTCAAGTGAAGAAGCCCAAGTCTGGACCTAAGCACGAGACTAAGTGCTTCTACCGCAAAGGGCTGGTTCTTTGAAGCGAACTACCCCAAGTATTTGGCGGATAAGAAGGATGGCAAAGTAAACAAAGGTATATTTGATATACATGTTATTGATGTGTACTTTACTAGTGTTTATAGCAACCCCTCGGTATTTGGTAATGGTTCGTTGCTAAGAGTAGTAACTCAAACGGAGTTGCGAATAAAATGAAACTAGTTAAGGGTGAAGTGACGATGTGTGTTGAAAGTAGTTTCAAGATTGATATGATCATCATCGCACACTCCCTATACTTTCGGATTAGTGTTGAACCTAAATAAATGTTATTTGGTGTTTGCGTTAAGCATGAATATGATTAGATCGTGTTTATTGCAATACGGTTATTCATTTAAGTAAGAGAATAAACTGTTGTTCTGTTTACATGAATAAAACCTTATATGGTTACACACCCAATGAAAATGGTTCATTGGATCTTGATCGTAGTGATACACATATTCATAATATTGAAACCAAAAATACAAAGTTAATAATGATAGTGCAACTTATTTGTGGCACTGCCGTTTAGGTCATATTGGTGTAAAGCGCATGAAGAAACTCCATGCTGATGGGATTTTGGAATCACTTGATGCTTGCGAACCGTGCCTTTTGGGCAAGATGACTAAAACTCCGTTCTCCGGAACAATGGAACAAGCTACTGACTTATTGGAAATAATACATACCGATGTATGCGATCCAATGAGTGTTGATGCTCATGGCAATTATCGTTATTTTCTGACCTTCACAAGATGATTTGAGCAGATATGGGTATATCTACTTGATGAAACATAAGTCTGAAATAGTTGAAAGGTTCAAAGAATTTCAGAGTAAAGTGGAAAAATCATCGTAACAAGAAAGTAAAGTTTCTGTGATCTGATCACGGAGACGAATATTTGAGTTACGAGTTTGGTCTTCAATTAAAACAATGTGGAATAGTTTCACAGCTCACGCCACCTGGAAACACCACAATATTATGGTGTGTCCGAACGTCATAACCGTACTTTATTGGATATAGTACAATCTATGATGTTTCTTACCGATTTACCAATGTCATTTTGGGATCATGCATTAGAGACAACTGCATTCACGTTAAATAGGGCACCATCTAAATCCGTTGAGACAACACTATATGAACTGTGGTTTAGCAAGAAACCAAAGTTGTCGTTTTTTAAAGTTTGGAGTTGCGATGCTTATGTGAAAAAGTTTCATCCTGATAAGCTCGAACCCAAATCGGAGAAGTGCGTCTTCATAGAATACCCAAAGGAAATTGTTGGGTACACCTTCTATCACAGATCCGAAGGCAAGATATTCGTTGCTTAAGATGGATCCTTTCTAGAGAAGGAGTTTCTCTCGAAAGAAGTGAGTGGGAGGAAAGTAGAACTTGATGAGGTAACAGTACTAGCTCCCTTATTGGAAAGTAGTTCATCACGAAATTGGTTCTGTGACACCTACACCAATTAGTGAGGAAGTTAATGATGATGATCATAAAACTTCAGATCAAGTTACTACCAAACTCGTAGGTAAAACAGAGTGAGATCCGCACTAGAGTGGTACGGTAATCCTATTCTGGAGGTCGTGTTACTTGACCATGACAAACCTACGAACTATGAGGAAGCGATGATGAGCCCAAATTCCACAAAATGGTTTGAGGCCATGAAATCTGAGATATGATCCATGTATGAGAACAAAGTATGGACTTTGATGGATTTGCCCGATGATCGGCAAACCATAGAAAATAAATGGATCTTCAAGAGGAAGACGGACGTTGATAGTAGTGTTACTATCTACAAAGCTCGACTTGTCGCAAAAGGTTTTGACAAGTTCAAGGTGTTGACTACAATGAGATTTTCTCAAGCAGAAGCGATGCTTAAGTCTGTCCAAATCATGTTAGCAATTGCCACAATTTATGAAATTTGGCAAATGGATGTAAAACTGCATTCTGAATGGGTTTCTAAAGGAAGAGTTGTATGTGATGCAACCGTAAGGTTTTATCGATCCAAAGGAGCTAACAACAAGCTCCAAATGATCCATCTATGGACTGGTGCAAGCATCTCGAGTTGGAATATACGCTTTGATAAGTTGATCAAAGCATATAGTTTATCTGAGACTTGCGAAGGAAGCCTCAGTATTTACAAGAAAGTGAGTGGGAGCACTACAAACATTTCGATAAGTATATGTGAATGACATATTGTTGATCGGAAATAATGTAGAATTATTCGCAAAGCATAAAGGAGTGTTTAAAAGGAGTTTTTCAAAGAAAGACCTCGGTGAAGCTGCTTGCATATTGAGCATTAAGATCTATAGAGATAGATCAAGGCGCTTGATAAGTTTTTTCAATGAGTACATACCTTGACAAGATTTTGAAGTAGTTCAAAATGGAGCAGTCAAAGAAAGAGTTCTTGCACGTGTTACAAGGTGTGAAATTGAGTAAGACTCAAAACCCGACCACGGCAGAAGATAGAAAGAGAATGAAAGTCATTCCCTATGCCTTGGCCATAGGTTCTATAAAGTATGCCATGCTGTGTACCAGATCTATTGTATACCCTACATTGAGTTTAGCAAGGGAGTACAATAGTGATCTAGGAGTAGATCACTAGACAGCGGTCAAAATTATCCTTAGTGGAATAAGGATATGTTTCTCAATTATGGAAGTGACAAAAGGTTAAATCGTAAAGGGTTACGTCGATGCAAGTTTTGACACCGATCCGGATGACTCTAAGTCTCGATCTAGATACATATTGAAAGTGGGAGCAATTAGCTAGAGTAGCTCCGTGCGAGCATTGTAGACATAGAATATTTGCAAAATACATACGGCTCAAATGTGTCGATCCGTTGACTAAACTTCTCTCACGAGCAAAACATGATCATACCTTTGTACTCTTTGGGTGTTAATCACATAGCGATGTGAACTAGATTATTGACTCTAGTAAACCCTTTGGGTGTTGGTCACATGACGATGTGAACTATGGGTGTTAATCATATACAGATATGATTATTGGTGTTCAATCACATGGCGATGTGAACTAGATTATTGACTCTAGTGCAAGTGGGAGATCAAGGAAATATGCCCTAGAGGCAATAATAAAGTTATTATTTATTTCCTTATTTCATAATAAATGTTTATCATTCATGCTAGAATTGTATTAACCGGAAACATGATACATGTGTGAATACATAGACAAACAAAGATGTCACTAGTATGCCTCTACTAGACTAGCTTGTTAATCAAAGATGGTTATGTTTCCGACCATGAACAAGGAGTTGTTATTTGATTAACAAGGTCACATCATTAGTAGAATGATCGATTGACATGACCCAATCCATTAGCTTAGCACACGATCGTTTAGTATGTTGCTACTGCTTTTATCCATGACATATACATGTTCCCGTAACTATGAGATTATGCAACTCCGTTTACGGAGGAACACTTTGGTACTACCAAACGTCACAACGTGAATCGGGTGATTATAAAGGAGTACTACAGGTGTCTCCAAAGGCGATGTTGGGTTGGCGATTTCGAGATTAGGTTTTGTCACTCCGATTGTCGGAGAGGTATCTCTGGGCCCTCTCGGTAATACACATCACTTAAGCCTTGCAAGCATTGCAACCAATGAGTTAGTTGTGAGATGATGTATTACGGAACGAGTAAAGAGACTTGCCGTAACGAGATTGAACTAGGTATTGGATACCGACGATCGAATCTCGGGCAAGTAACATACCGATGACAAAGGGAACAACGTATGTTGTTATGCGGTCTGACCGATAAAGATCTTCGTAGAATATGTAGGAACCAATATGGGCATCCAGGTCCCGCTATTGGTTATTGACCGAGACGTGTCTCGGTCATGTCTACATTGTTCTCGAACCGTAGGGTCCGCACGCCTGAGTTTCGATGATGCTTATATTATGAGTTTATGTATTTTGATGTACCAAGAAGTTCGAGTCCCGGATGTGATCACGGACATGACGAGGAGTCTCGAAATGGTCGAGACATAAAGATTGATATATTGGAAGCCTATATTTGGAGTTCGGAATGGTTCCGGGTGAAATCGGGATTTTACCGGAAAACCGGGGGGTTACCGGAACCCTCCCGGAGGCTATTGGGCCTTAGTGGGCCTCGAGGGAGAAGAGGAGGGGCCGGCCAGGGGTGGCCGCGCCCCCCCCCTAGTCCGAATAGGACAAGGAGGGGGGGGGGGCGGCGCCCCCTTCCTTCTTCTCCCTCCCCCCAATCCTACTCCAACTAGGAAGGGGGAGTCCTACTCCCGGTGGGAGTAGGACTCCTCCGGCGCGCCTCCCTTGGGCCGGCCGCACCTCCCCCCTCCCTCCTTTATATACGGGGGCAAGGGGGCACCCTAGGACACACAAGTTTGATCTACGGATCGTTCCTTAGCCGTGTGCGGTGCCCCCCTCCACCATATTCCACCTCGGTCATATCGTCGCGAAGCTTAGGCGAAGCCTGCGCCGATAGAACATCAAGATCGTCCCACGCCGTCGTCTTGACGGAACTCTCCTCGACACTCGGCTGGATCGAGTCGAGGGACGTCATCGAGCTGTCGTGTGTCAAGAACTCCGGCGCCGAGTAACGGCGCCGGGATCGGTCGGATCGCGAGGAGAACGTCGACTACTTCCTCTACGTTGTGATCGCTTCGCTTGGGTCTACGAGGGTACGTAGACAACACTCTCCCCTCTCGTTGCTATACATCACCATGATCTTGCGTGTGCGTAGGAAATTTTTTGAAATTACTACGTTCCCCAACACTTCTCGCTCCCAAGTAGCTTCTCTCTCGGAATGATGAGACCACTGAACCTTGAGAAACTTGATATTATGACGTCGGGTGACACGCTCTGCCTGATCAAGAATGCGAACTGGATACTCTCGATATGTGAGGTTATCTTGGAGATCAAGCGTTTCGTGGTCCACTCTGCGGATAGGATCCGAGAAGCAACGCCTGAGTTGAGAGACGTGGAAGACATCATGGACTCGAGAAAGATGTGGGGGTAGTTCCAATTGGTAGGCAACCTCTCCTTGTTTAGCGAGAATGCGAAAGGGACCAATGTAACAAGGTGCCAACTTGCCTTTGATACCGAAACGATGGGTACCCTTCAAAGGAGTAACCCGAAGGTAAGCTTTGTCGCCAACTTCATAAGTCATATCCTTATGATGACGATCATACTGGCTCTTTTGACGAGATCGGGCTGTTTTAAATTCTCACGAATGATGCGAACTTGCTCTTCTCGCCTCTGGATCATGTCCGTCCAAAGAATTGTCTTTCACGGTTTCGACCAGTTCAACGGTGTTCGACATCTTCATCCATAGAGAATCTCAAAAGGAGCTTTCTTGAGACTGGATTGATAGCTATTGTTATAAGCAAACTCGGCGAAAGGAAGGCACTTCTCCCAATCCATACTGAATGAGATAACGCAAGCTCTGAGCATGTCTTCGAGAATTTGATTGACCCGTTCCACCTGACCACTTGATTGAGGGTGGAAAGCGGTACTGAAGGAAAGATGGCTCCCCATGGCAGTTTGGAAACTCTCCCAGAAATGAGAAGTGAAAAGACTGCCACGGTCTGAATTGATCTCTAGTGGAACACCATGAAGTGACACTATTCGAGAAATGTATAAGTCAGCAAGCTGGCTAGCAGTGATACTCTCTCAAACAGGAAGGAAGTGAGCCACTTTGGAAAGACGATCAATGACTACGAAGATAGCATTATTCCCTTTCTTGGTCCTGGGAAAGCCGGTGATGAAGTCCATACAAACTTTATCCCATTTCCACTCAGGAATAGCTAAAGGCTGAAGGGTGCCAGCAGGCCTTTGATGCTCCGCCTTAACGCGACAACAAATGTCACATTTAGCAATGAACTCAGCGATTTCTCTCTTCATCCTAGTCCACCAGAACATCTGGCGTAGGTCCTGATACATCTTAGTACTACCGAGATGAATCGTGAGAGGGGATTCATGCGCCTCCTTAAGAATCAATTGTCGCAGATGTTGATTCTTGGGAACCACCAAGCGATTCTCGAAGAAAACAACACCACGATCATCCATAGAGAAACATCCACCAACTCCCTTCTTAATGTTTCTCTTGATGCGGATAACACCCCTATCAAAGTTCTGGTCAGTAATGATCTGATCCTCGAGAGTAGGTTTCGCCACCAATGTAGAAAGGAATCCGCGAGGAGCAATGTGAAGGTTAAGCTTACAAAATTCCTCATGGAGAAGTGGTTGGCCCTGCTGCAACATGAGGTTGTTGCAATAGGATTTTCGACTTAGTGCATCAGCCATGACATTAGCTTTGCCTGGGGTGTAGGTAATCCCTAGATCATAATCTGAGATCAACTCCAACCAACGTCTTTGCCTAAGGTTCAGATCTGGCTGGGTGAAGATATACTTGAGACTCTGGTGATCGGTGTAGATCTCGCAACTTTTACCAAGAAGGTAATGTCGCCAGGTCTTGAGTGCATAGACTACGGCTGCAAGCTCTAGATCATGTGTAGGATAATTCTCCTCATGTGGATGCAACTGACGAGATGCATAGGCAATCACATGACGATCCTGCATAAGAACGCAACCTAGTCCCTGTCGTGAGGCGTCGCAGTAGATAATAAAATCTTTAGTGAAATCCGGTGGCACAAGTATGGGAGCAGAAGTCAGGCGTCTTTTCAGTTCCTGAAAACTGTACTCAAACTGTGGGGACCACTCAAACTTTTTATCTTTCTTGAGAAGTTCCGTGAGGGGTTTGGCCACTTTAGAGAAGTTTTCAACAAAGCGGCGACAATAGCTGGCTAGACCAAGGAAACTCCTAACTTGTTTAACGGTTTCAGGTGGAGTCCAATCGAGAATGGCCTTAACTCTCTCGGGATTGATAGCAATGCCCTTACCAGAGATTACGTGGCCCAAATAGGTCACTTCTGGCAACCAAAATTCACACTTGGAGAACTTGGCATAAAGGCGATGCTCTCTGAGTTTCTCTAACACAAGTCTAAGATGTTTGGCATGCTCTTCCTTGTTCTTCGAGTAAATAAGAATATCATCGAGATAAACCACGACAAATTTATCTAAGTACTCCATGAAGATTGAGTTCATCAAGCAGGAGAATGTGGCTGGAGCATTGGTTAGACCAAAGGACATGACAGTGTACTCGTACTGGCCGTAACGAGTGACAAAAGCCGTTTTAGGAATGTCCCTATTTCTGATTTTGATTTGGTGGTAGCCTAACCTCAAATCCATCTTGGAGAAGACTGAGGATCCAACGAGCTGATCATACAGATCGTTGATCCTGGGGAGCGGATATTTGTTCTTTATCGCGACCAAATTAACGGGACGATAATCTACAACCATCCGGTCCGTACCATCCTTCTTCTTGACGAAGAGGACGGGGCAAGCCCAAGGAGAAGAACTAGGACGGATGAAACCCTTTTGCAAGGACTCATCAAGTTGTTTCTTAAGCTCGGCTAGTTCTAAGGGTGCCATTTTGTAAGGTCTCCTAGAGATTGGAGCAGTTCCTGGGATGAGATCTATGACGAACTCTACATCTCTGTCAGGTGGAACACCTGGTAGTTCCTCTGGAAAGACATCCGGAAAGTCACGGACTACGGGATATCTTCAAGGTCTGGAAGAGGGCTGGCATTAAGAGAATAGAGTTTGCGCTTTGCAACTCTGGTGGAGATAGTGACTATCTTGCCAGATGGGTGTGTAAGCTGAACGGACCTGGTGTAACAATCAATCTTGGCATGATGAGCTGTCATCCAGTCCATACCCAAGATGATGTTAATATCCGAAGACTTGAGGGCTATAAGTGATGCAAGGAATACAAGTCTGTCAACAAGGATTTCGTTACCATGGCTTACACTAGAAGTTTGCCATTTGGATCCCGGAGTTTGAATAAGTAGTGGGGAGGGCATATCACAAAATGACATGTCGTGCAAGCGGGCATAGCTTTCAGAAATGAAGGAATGAGATGCTCCAGTATCGAATAGAACCGATGCTGGGTGACAGTTGACAAGGAGTGTACCAAGAACGACATCTGGATCATCATGAGCGTCTTTAGCTGAGACGTGATGCACAAGTCCAAGTTCAGGGTGGGCTGACCTGGCACTAATCATCTTGCGTGATGGCTTACCATGGCCAACAGACTTCTCGGGCTGGGGTGGAGCAACTCGTGCGAGTGCAAATCGGGCAATGTGGCTGGCTCTCCGCACTTGTAACAAATCTTGGAGGTAGAACGTGGACCCGCATTGGCAGGCGGTCCACCAATAGGCCTGGGTGGAGAATATGACTGAGCTGGGGAAGGCACCACATAGGATGGTCTCGGTGCATATCTGGAAGGAAGAGCGGAGTTCAGAACCCAAATCTGACGCTTCTGAGAACTAGAACCAGAGGAAGATCCCAAATCACGGGTGTGCTTACGAGACTCCTCGTAAGTGAGCTGAGCTGTCTCTGCATTGATGGCTTTGTTCACAAGAGCTTGGAATGTATCACAATGATGCAGGTGGAGATCACAACGCAACTTGGGGTTGAGACCCTTCCGGAACCTAGCCTGCTTCTTGGCGTCCGTCGACACCTCTTCTGTGGCATAACGAGCAAGGTTCTCAAACTCTCTACTATAAGCATCAACAGCCATCTTACCCTGGGTGAAACTACAGAACTCTTCTCTCTTGCGATCAATGAGGGCCTCAGGAATGTGATGCTCGCGAAAAGCCTCAGTGAAATTTCTCCAGGTAGGAATCTGGCCAGCTGGAAGCATAGCCTCATAGTTCTGCCACCAGAGACTAGCAGGACCTTCCAGGTGGTATGTGGCATAGGTGACCTTGTCATCTTCAGCTACGTTCGCAGAACGGAGCTTGTGAGTGATGCTTCGGAGCCAGTCATCTGCATCGAGCGGCTCGATGGAGTTATGAAAGGTAGGTGGGTGCAAGCGGATGAAGTCATGAATGGTTGCAGGCCCTGTGAACTGATGTGCGGTGTTCTCCTCGATACGTGCTAACAAGCGGTTAGACTCACGCTTGTTCTTCTCCATCTCTAACATGAACTCTGCCAACAAAGGCTGGTCGGGAGGATCCTCATCCCTACCATCTCCGTGGTTCTGACTACGAGCAACAGAACTTCGCTTAACTCATGACATCCTGAGAAACAAAACCAAGGACGGATCAGCATCAGCTATAAGCTATAGAATGTAGGACAAGGGAATTAGTAACTCTCGAACTCCTAGGGCAATTCCGGCAGCATAACGGCAGTAAAATGCTCAGAATGAGACATCCTGCTAAAAATGGGGTAGTAACATACTCAACATCACCACTCAAGGTTCTGAGATCATACTAAACAGGCTACACCAGAGGTACTCGAAAACTGGGGTATGACTCTGATCAACCAATCCTATGGGACTACGGAGTAGTAACACGTGATCCTAATAGACGGAAGAGAAAGCCTAGTTCCTTAACCCCGTAGGAAAGATAGGATGACTCAGATCAGAAGGCCATGAGGTATAAGGAGTAAAAAGAGCCTTACGTTCCTTCCCACAATCAATTCCCTTACATAACTAAAGAATTTCTAGACTCAACTTGACCAGTTTGGCTTGGTAATCCTCTGAGCAATCGGGCTCGATACCAAAGCTGTCAGACCCGACTCAATGCCACATCGATCTAGCATGTAACACCTCATATCACTTTGCGGCCTCACGCACGGTATTCCCACGGTGTCGCCTTACCTTTGCCGGGACCGTTTAGCCTTTTGGCACACGATATGATTGTGTCGCTAGCATCCATATGATAAGGAGCCCGGCTGACATGGCTAGTCGTAAACCCAAAGTGGCACAAGCTTACAGGACAGCATCCATGACCCAAAGATCGAACGTGTCGGTCATCACGAGTGAATCCAGTCTGTAGCATCGGGCTAACAGACTCGGTGAACCGGCAGTGGCGGCTAGCAGACTCGGTATTTATCGCGTGACATTTCCCGAAGGACAGATACGAGAACGAAGAAGGACACATGCCGCCAGCCTAAGTGTTCGGAGCAAGAGCACGCTACCATGGCTCGATGGAATCACTAGGAGACATTTCCGTAAGAGAGGCTACTAAGGATAAACAACTAGATAGTCGATCCCACACATAGCAATACACATTACACGTACGCATAACATGCAAGTATGTGCTGTACAACATGGCATCACAGCATAACTCAACAACTCATATAGATAAAGGCTCAGAAGAGCCATCAAAGCATATATTGCAAACAGGGGTCACAAGACCCATCATACAGAGCATACAAGCAACAAGCGGAAGCATTACATGTCTGGGTACAGACATCTACAAATGAAAAAGGCTGAAGAGCCTGACTAACTACAACATCTGATCAAGATCGTAGCTGAGGTACAAGCTACTTGTCGAAGTCCACGAGAACACTAGTAAGACCGAAGTCTCCGCTGCAAAAACATAAATAAAGCAACATGAGTACAAAGGTACTCAGCAAGACTTACATCAGATCCTATCATACATGCATTTGTATCAAGAGGGTAATGTGGGGTTTAGTTGCAGCAAGCCAGCTTTGACTCTGTGGCTATCCTGTTCTACGACTACTAGAACTTCTTTGAGGTGATATGGCGCACACGAGTCCACTAATCACCACACAATACACTACTATGGATTCATCCTCGTCTCCCTACGAGAAGGCCATCCATAGCACTCACACTTGTCTTGAGCATTTTATAGTATCCACTTCAAGTTTTCTATGTACCATGTAAGCATCCAAGAAGTGCATAACCGCGGACCCGACTATTCGAATAGATCATGTTAACCCTGCAGGGGTGTACTTCTTCACACACGCTCTCGCCACTTACCACCATGTACACGTCGTGTATCTCGACATCCTTCAAGCGGAAGCCTGGCGAGGGAGTCGGCCACGACCTGACTAACCACACAAGACTCTAGTCCAGGTTTATCGCCTATTCGGGTTCCATCCGCAAGGAGATCCGGCCGGGGTGTTGCTCACGGCCCCAAACGATGTGAACAGGGTTCCCAAGCCCACCTCGCCGGATGGATCTACGCTTGGTACACTGTGCCACTTGTGCCTAGTCTGTCCCAAGCCCACCTGGTCGGGTGCCACTTGGTAGACTACTAACACTACCTACAAACACCAGAAACTAGTTGCGACTCCTGGACAGAGATCAAGTTGGCTAATAAGTCGAGAGGGGCACTTAAGCATTCCAATGTGTGGTAGTAGCTAGTCATTGGACAACATACACGAACTCGATTAGCTTAGGACGGTTCCAAGGAGACAACCCACCATGTACTCCTACATGGCCTCTCACCGCTACCTTTACCAAATCGTGTTCACACACTTCACTCTCAGCATAAGATCATAGAGCACTGTACTCCAATTCATTCCCAATGAATCAGACCTGACACAACTCTAAGCAATAGCAGGCATGGCATGGTAGGAACACAACATGGCTCAATCAACTCCTACACATGCTAGTGGGTTTCAACTATTTACTGTGGCAATGACAGGTCATGCAAAGGAATGGGTTCAACTACCGCAGCACAAAGTAGCAGATGAATCGTTGTTGTCCTAATGCAATAACTGAGAGCAGGAGTGAGAGGGTAGGATTGTATCGGAATGAACAAGGGGGTTTGCTTGCCTGGTAGATCAACAGAGGAGGCACTGCTTCACAGACAGGTACTCTCGAGCACTCTTCGGAGCAGGACCTATCGAGAAGGAACGGTGCCAACAATCAAAGCACAAGCATATGCAACAATATGATGCATGAACATGGCATGAAGATGTGATGTTGTTTGAGCTAATGCAACTAGTATTCATCTTGAGTGAAGTCCATTTGGACCAAGGGTTCAAATGCAACTCCAAATTAAACTCTTATAAATGCCATATATATGTTTTCACCTATACAGCAGGTATAAGTTGGTTTTTCATACATGAAACTAGTATAGATGGATAGATTGCATTTTTCTGATAATTTTTCATATATAACTTATTTCAATCTGAGTTACGGTTGAATTGATATGAATTTTTGAAGTTTTGAATATTTTCTGGGATTTCCTGTTTAAAAATAATTCCAGAAAATAAATAATTGCGTCAGCATGACGTCAGCACTGCGTCAGCGGTCAACGGCGCTCACCAGGTCAAACTTGACGCGCGGGGCCCACATGTCAGTGTTATAGTTAGTTAACAGATTCAATTAGTTTTAAACTAATCCTAAGCTAAACTTAGCCGAGCCGGGCCCCACATGTCACTGACCCACACGGTCAAAGTTGGGTCAACAGGGGGGAGGGGGGGGTTAGACCCGGTCAACCCCACCGGCGTTTAGCCGTCGGCGAGGCCGAACGCGGTGGAGGGGCTCGGGATCGCCGTTCCGGCGACCATTCGGGCGGCGGAGACCACCTACGCGAAGCCCAGGCTCGCACGCATCTAGTGGGACATGTGGGAGGCTGCGGAGGCGGCGGAGCTCACCGGAGCGGAGCTCAGGGCGGCGGCCGGAGTTCGGTGGCGTGCGGGCTCAGCGCTGCGGTGCACGGGGGCGGCGGCTGAGAGCACCGGGGCGTAGCCCGGGCTTGTCCGCATCCAGCGGAGGCGACGGAGGGCGCAGGTGGCGAGCTTCGCGGGCAGAGCTGCGGCGGCGGCGGTGTTGGCGCGCGGCGAATGCGGCTGTGGTGTGCGGGGGCGAGAACGGAGAGAGGGGGACGGGGCAGGAGCTCACTATGGTTCCGGTGGCGTCTTCAGCGAGCTCGGGGAAGAGTCGGAGACGACGGACGGGCGCCGGCGATCTCGGGCGGCCGGGGTTGGAGAAGACGGCGGTGACGGCTCCACGGGGCGTCCCGGCTTGCGTGGCTCGGCGGAGAGCTTCAGAGGGAGGAGGCGGAGCTCCTATGCGTGTCGGAGAGGCGAGGGGGAGGCGGTGGCTACGGCAACGGCGTGCGACGGCGGCAGCGTTCGGTGAGGTGGGGAAAAGGCGAGGGAGAGAGAGCAGAGGAGGCAGGGAAGGGAGGGTGAGAGTGAGAGGGGTTCCAAGGCGGCGCGTGGCGTCGTCCAGACGCTTCAGCGGAGGAACAGGCAGGTAGGGAGGGAGGAGGTGGCGGGCCTTGGCGCTGCTGCGTCGGGCACGCGCCTGTCCTCTGGCGAGGGGATGTGGACGATCAAGGCGGCCACTGGCTGGGCTGGGCTGCACAGGGAGGTAAGCGCCAGGTATGGTTTTTCCCATTTCTTTTTCTTTTCTATTTTTCTGACATTTGTTTTGATTTAATAATAATACTAAATCATTTTATTTGCTTATGCCAATTTTTGTAGGAACTAGTAGTATTATTCGAGAGCTCCTCAACAAATGGCATAATTTTTGGACATATAACATATATATAACATTTATATATCCAATGCAAATAATTATGCATTAATTCCAAAAGCCCAAAATAAATACTTATGAGTTCCCAAAAATAATGGTTTGATTTTCATCTCTGTCCAGTATTTTCAGAGGACAACATGAGCATTTTCTTGGACCCTTTTGGAGCAATTTTTATTTGGGTCATTTCCAGAAATGATTCTGAGGGTTCCATAAATCCCCAATTCAAATTTAAATGAAATTTAAACATGATGCACAAATGACTAGCTAGCCTTGAGCATAAAAGAACTAGGGATGTGACATATTAATTGCGTGTTCTTTGGGTAATTTATCCAATCGACACATAAAAATTATTTCTATGCACTTACTTAATAATACGTTATGGGCTTTACAAATCCCCCCCCCCCCAAAATTAGGGTTCTATAATACCCCAAGTAACAAGTAAGCAATATTAAATATTTCCAATAATGATTTTGGAGAAGTCATATTATCTCCTCTCATATTTGATTTGATGAATCATTGGAAATATTTAAATAGATTCTAGATGCGATCCAACTCCGAATTCTAGAAAGGGAATCTCCAATTTCAAATAAATTCCTCCATGAAATATTCTTCTGCCACAATTGGGAAAGTCATTCTATTCTCAGTTGTCTATTTGAATGCGATTTTAAAAAATTTCAAAAGAGTCAAAGAGAAATGAACGCCCTTTGAATTCTTGAATAAATTTTCCAACCATAGTTTTCTTTATTAGATAACATGTTATCCAACTTTTACAACTTGGTTTGCAAATTGTAAAACAAGAACTCAAAAGGTTTTAATTTCCCCTGAAAATCACAACAATTCAATCAGTAATATCTTATAATTAATATTCCAAAATTTGGGATGTCACATATAGAAAAAAATGGTAGCAAGTAAAAAGGTAACCAAAGTAACAATGTGCAGCGAGGTAGCCCAATCCATAATATTGCTAAGGACAGGGCGGAGATAATTATAGCGACAAAGCGTTCTTGTGGGCACGCGGGAACTTGTCAAGTTACTTTCTTCACAATTCATTGACTCACATTCATTGCTTTGATAAGTTGTTATGTGGGGAACTAGAACTAAGGTGTTGTTCTTGCTTAACAAACAACCTACTTATGATTACCGCCTCCATGCAAGCATCCGCAAATACAAGAGAAGAATTAAGATAATCTAACCAGAACATGAAACATATATATAAAAAACAACCCCTTATGGAACATCTCAGAAACCAAAGTTTAGGTTTCAGTACTCCCGCAACCCATCATCTACAAAATGGTGGGTAAGTTTATTTAGAAATTAGGACGAACCATGTGCAATAGACCAGCTAGCTCGAAATATAAAAACAAACTACCCGCCTTGAGCGTTGCAAAAATTGGCGGTTCCGCCACTTTTCCTTATTATCATACACGCAAATTCTTATTGGACCATGTACGATCTTGGGCACTCCCGCCCCGCATCAATTCCTTTACCCAAATTTTAGTAGCCATCGTACTTCAACCGTCGCCCACACTCCTCCAGCACCAACCTTATAGTAAAATTGCAGTAGCCGAGGCATTTGAACCATCGCCCTCCCTCATCCACCACCATCACCACCCACCATTACTAAAATTTTCAGTAGCCGTGGTGTATCCTCAAACACCACCATCGCCTGCCCCCCTCCATAGTCCCCCCACCTGGCCCCTCCTCCCCACGAACCCTAGCCCGCGGCCGCCACCGGCGTTGCCGCCAACCCATGGCGGTCTGCCTGTTCCTCCTAGCTTAGATAATAAAGTTCAGGTTACCCAGCAATTCCCATACCGTCGCCCCACTCCCTTGAGTTTTTAGATGAGGCCTGCAGTGTCCCTCCCCGCCAGATCCACATCCCCTGCTCCAGAATGTCGCAGCCTAAGCTCGACCACGTATCCCGGGGAGCCCGACGAGCGTTCATCCAAGAAGAGGTTTATCATGGCCTCTCCGGCGGACATTGGCAAGGTGGCCGCCGTTCGCCCCGACCTGTCAATCCCGGAGCAACACGTCGCCGTAGAAGCCGGCAGAGACGTTGACTATGTTGCCATGCCAAAGGCTTCATGTCAGCAGGCTTGCGTATTACTGTATCTCGGGAAAGCTGGCTATGACATGAAGCTCGTCGACAGTGACGGCTTCACGCGGGTCATGTCATAGGTTACGTGGTCCATCCCCAACCCCTCTGGTTCAACCGCCGTCGATCTCTTCGACAACCCTGCCGCTGATCTCCTCCGCCAAGCAGTCAAGGATTTGTGATCCTTAGACGCCATCGAGCCCATTTTGTCATTTCTGAAGGACACGTTCTATGGCGGCGGCTTGGGATCCTCAATTACCAAGTCAGATCTCATCGACCATGACTGATGTCTACTATGTAGCCTTCTTTTTGTAGACGTTGTTGGGCCTCCAAGTGCAGAGGTTTGTAGGATAGTAGCAAATTTCCCTCAAGTGGATGACCTAAGGTTTATCAATCCATGGGAGGCATAGGATGAAGATGGTCTCTCTCAAACAACCCTGCAACCAAATAACAAAGAGTCTCTTGTGTCCCCAACACACCCAATACAATGGTAAATTGTATAGGTGCACTAGTTCGGCGAAAAGATGGTGATACAAGTGCAATATGGATGGCAGATATAGGTTTTTGTAATATGAAAATATAAAAACAGCAAGGTAGCAAGTGGTAAAAGTGAGCGAAAACGGTATTGCAATGCTTCAAAACAAGGCATAGGGTTCATACTTTCACTAGTACAAGTTCTCTCAACAATGATAACATAATTAGATCATATAACAATCCCTCAACATGCACCAAAGAGTCACTCCAAAGTCACTAATAGCGGAGAACAAACGAAGAGATTATTGTAGGGTACGAAACCACCTCAAAGTTATTCTTTCCGATCAATCTATTAGGCTATTCCTATAAGTATCACAAATAGCCCTAGAGTTTGTAGTAAAATAACACCTTAAGACACACATCAACCAAAACCCTAATGTCACCTAGATACTCCAATGTCACCTCAAGTATCTGCGGGTTTGATTATATGATATGCATCACACAATCTCAGATTCATCTATTCAAACCAACACAAAGAACTTTAAAGAGTGCCCCAAAGTTTCTACCGGAGAGTCAATACAAAAACGTGTGCCAACCCCTATGCATAGATTCCCAAGGTCACAGAACCTGCAAGTTGATCACCAAAACATACATCAAGTGAACCAATAGAATACCCCATTGTCACCACGGGTATCCGACGCAATACATGCATCAAGTGTTCTCAAATCCTTAAAGACTCAATCCGATAAGATAACTTCAAAGGGAAAATCCAATCCATTACAGGAAGATAGAGGGGGAGAAACATCATATGATCCAACTATAACAGCAAAGCTCGCGGTACATCAAGCTCGTGCCAAATCAAGAACACAACAGAGAGAGAGAGAGAGATCAAACACATAGCTACTTGTACATACCCTTAGCCCCGAGGGTGAACTACTTCCTATGCATCATGGAGAGCGCCGGGATGATGAAGATGGCCACCGGTGATGATTCCCCCTCCAGCAGGGTGCCGGAACAGGGTCCCGATTGGATTTGGTGGCTACAGAGGCTTGCGGCGATGGAACTCCCGATCTAGGTTATGTCCTGGAGGTTTGGGGATTTATAGGAGAGGTTGGCAACAAGAACAAGTCAAGGGGCCCCACAGGGCATCCACGAGGCAAGGGGCGCGCCCTATGGGGGCACGCCCTTGATACGTCTCCAATGTATCTATAATTTTTTATTATTCCGTGTTGTTTTATTATCAATCTTGGATGTTTTATACTCATTATATAGTAATTTTATAGCATTTTTTGGTAATAACCTATTGACATAGTGACAAGTGCCAGTTGTTGTTTTCTGCATATTTTTTGCATCGCAGGAAATCAATATCAGAAGGAGTCCAAATGCCACGCCAATTTATGATGATTTTTTATGGGCCAGAAGGAACACAACGGGCCCTGGTTGCACCCGGGGGAGTCCCGAGGAGGGGACAACCCACCGTATGCGCCAGAGGCCCAGGCCAAGACCGGTGGGTTGTGCCCACCTCGGGTGCCCCCTGGACCGACTCTTTGCTCTATAAATACCCCAATATTCCATAAACCCTAGAGGAGTCGACGAAATTTTCATCCAGCCGCCATAGAGTCCAGAACCACGAGATCCAATCTAGACACCATCACGGAGGGGTTCACCACTTCCATTGGTGCCACTCCGATGATGCGTGAGTAGTTCTTTGTAGACCTTCGGGTCCGTAGTTAGTAGCTAGATGGCTTCCTCTCTCTCTCTTGATTATCAACACAATGGTCTCTTGGAGATCCATATGATGTAAGTCTTTTGGCAGTGTGTTTGTTGGGATCTGATGAACTTTGAGTTTATGATCAGTTATATCTTTTTATATCCATGAAAGTTATTTGAGTTCTTTGATCTCTTATATGCATGATCTCTTATAGCCTCGTATTTATTTTCCGATATTTGGGTTTTGTTTGGCCGACTTGATCTATTTATCTTGCAATGGGAAGAGGTGCCCGATAGTGGGTTCGATCTTACGGTGCTTGATCCCAGTGACAAAAAAGGAACCGACACATATGTATCATTGCTACTACAGATAAAATGACATGATCCATATTTGCTACAATAGATAAACGGATCTTGTCTACATCATGTCATCGTTCTTATTGCATTACTCCATTTTTCCATGAACTTAATACACTAGATGCATGTTGGATAGCGGTTGATGTGTGGAGTAATAGTAGTAGATGCAGGCAGGAGTCAGTCTACTAATCTTGGATGTGATTCCTATGTAATGATCATTGCCTGGATATCATCATGATTATTTGAAGTTCTATCAATTGCCCAACAGTAATTTGTTCACCCACGGTTTGCTATTTTTCTCGGGAGAAACCACTAGTGAAACCTACGGCCCCCGGGTCTTCTTTCTCATATATTTGCCTTGCGATCTACTTTTTTCTTGCGTTTATTTTCAGATCTATTAAACTAAAAAAATACAAAAATACCTTGCTGCAATTTATTTGTTCCGTGATCTATTTATCCCATCGACAAATTTACCTCACGTCCTTTGCCTATCTTGAGGCGCCGTACCCTGAAAGGATTGACAACCCCTTTAACACGTAGGGTTGTGAGGTGTTGTTCTTTGTGTGCAGGGTCTGTTTACATTGTGTTGCTTGGTTCTCCTACTGGTTCGATAACCTTGGTTTCATATCTGCGGGAAATACCTATCACCGCTGTGCTGCATCATCCCTTCCTCTTTGGGGAAATACCAACGTAGCTTCAAGCGACATCAAATGGAATTTCTGGCGCCGTTGCCGGGGAGGATCTTCAACATAACCAGGTTACTAATCACAAATCTCATCTCCTTGCGATTTACATTATTTTCCATTTGCCTCTCATTTTCCTCTCCCCCACTTCACAAAAATTTGCCGTTTTATTTGCCCTCTTTTTCGTTTGCCTTTTTCTCATCAGATCGCATGTTTGCTTGTGTTGCCATGTGCCTTCTATTTGCTTGCATCTTTGCTTGCTAAAAATCTATTGATATGGATATTCATCCACTTGCTAATCTTTTCAAGAGATCCGATTATGATGAACCAATTGCTAGTGAGTTGTGTGCACTAGATTATCTTTATGAGGTTTTGCTTGAAATTCGTGAATCTGAAAATTGTGATGAAGTGTTGAAAGAAGAAAATTATGAAGTGATTCACGATAGCTCCTTCAATGAAAATCATGATCGCAATGATGTTATTATAAATTCTATTATTGTCAATTGTGTTAATGATATGTAAAACCCTAAGCTTGGGGATGCTAATTTTATTATGTCTACTACTTGTTGCAATGATCATGATTGGGGTGATTCTTATTATGATCTTGAAAATTTATTTAAGCCCCATGATGGATATGAGATTGAAAACAATGTTTGAAATAATATTAAAAGTGGGTTTGGAAGAGTGTCAACTTTAGATCCCACATATTTGGAGAATGTTCAATCTTATGAATTTTTTGATAAAAGTGGGTTTGGAGAGGTCATGACTTTAGTTAATGTTAATCCCACTATTTTGGAAGAGTGTCAACTTTGCATGCATGTGGATCATGTAGAAAATATGTTATGTGATAGCTATATTGTTGAATTTTGATATTAATCCACATATAATTATTATTAGAGAGGGAAATATGGTTGTGGAAATCTTCATGTCACTAAGTTACTTCTCTTCATGTTGAGATTGCTATTGTTTCTTTCTTCTTCCTTGCATATGCTAGATCTTGCTTGTCTTGCTAATTTTTTTCCTATAAAATTCCTATGCATAGGAAGTATGTTAGACTTAAATTTGTTTGCCATATGCTACATGATGCTCTCTTCGTATTTCAATTACTATCTTTTATGTGAGCATCATTGAAATATTATGCCTAGCTAGGGGTGTAAAATGATAGCGCTTGTTGGGAGGCAACCCAATGAATAAAATTTATTTTTGCTTTTTGCTTTCTGTTCTTGAGTGTTAGCACAATTATGCTACTGTTATGGTTGTGTTTTTCATGTTTTAATTAGTGTTTGTGCCAAGTAAAGTCTTTAGGATCTTCTGGGGTGATAGTTGTTTGATCTTGCTGAAAAAGACAGAAACTTTGCGCTCACGAAAATAATTATCATAAATCACAGAAAAGATATTTTGCCCTGAATTTTTTTGAAGAAGATTAATGTACAAATTATTCTAGTCTTCCTAATTTGGTAGAATGTTTGGAGTTACAGAAGTATTCGAAAGTTCCAGATTACTACAGAATGTTCTGTTTTGACAGATTCTGTTATTCTTTGTGTTGTGTGCTTATTTTGATGGCTCTATGGTTTTCTTTGATGAGTTTTTGCCATAGAAAAGTTAGAATACAGTAGATATAATACAATTTTTTTTAAGAATTGGCTTGACACAACACTTATAGTAGTGTTTTGCTTTCTTTTACTAACGGATCTCACAAGGGTTTTGTTGAGTTTTGTGTGATTGAAGTTTTCAAGTTTTGGGTGATCTTACGACGGATTAAAGAAGGATAGAAGAGCCTAAGCTTGGGGACGCCCCAGCATCCCAAGATATTATCCAAGAATGAGCAACTAACTAAGCTTGGGGATGCCCCCGAGTGGCATCCCCTCTTTCTTCTAACAACCATCGGTATTTTACTCGAGACTATATTTTTATTCGTCACATGATATGTGTTTTGCTTGGAGCGTCTTGTATAGTATGTGTCTTTGCTTGTTTCATTTTGTGTTTTAAGTCATCAATCCTTTCTGTACACACCTATTTGAGAGAGCCAAAATTATGTCATGACTTGTTAGAATTGCTCCACCTAAATTTTATGAGCAATGGACTTGCTCTAGTGCTTCACTTATATCTTTTTGAGCACGGTGTGCTTAGTATTTTTGAAGAAATGCTCTCTTGCTTCACTTAGATTTATTTGAGAGTTAGTAAAATTTTGAATAAATTCTCTCTTGCTTCACTTAAATTATTTTGTGAGAAAGAAAAAAAATGTTATGCTCATGATCTTCACTTATATTTGTTTGAGCTTATGAAAAGCAACACATGAAAATTAGTCCCAAAGTGATAGATATCCAAGAAGGATAAAGAAAGAAGAAAATATGTGTCATGAAGATCATTGGACAAAATAAACTTGATTCTTAGTAATAGTTTTGAGATATGATGATGTGATATGTGAGTTATGTTGGTGAGTAATTGTGCTCTAGTAAGAATATTGGTGTTAAGGTTTGTGATTCCCTATGCATGCATGAAAGTCAATAATCATGAAATGAAAATTATATCCTACGTGTGGTGCATTATTTGGTATTAATTATTCTTAATGCTTGCTTATGAGATTATTCGTTTCTTGGTTGGTCGCTTTTCAATCTTTTTGCTATCCTTCATTTTGCACCAAGTATGACATCTACTTGTGCATCCAAAATCCTTTAAACCAGATTTGCCACATGAGCCCACTATATCTACCTATATGCGGTATTCTTTTGTTGTTCTAAGCAAATTTGCATGTGCCATCTCTAATTTTCAAAATGAACTTCTCTTTTGTGTGTTTGTTTTGCTCGCGGAACGGTAACGGGTAGCTAATATTTTCCATGCTAGATGTGTTATTCTCACGATGAGTGTTTATTCACTTGTCATTGCACGAGAGTAAGGCAAAGGTATTAGGGATGCCCAGTCCCGAAATGCAAAAATGAATTTACTTTATGTTGTCAAATAATAAATTCCTTGGAAAGTGTTGGTATGGAGGGCACCCGTGGATACAGCTAGCCATGGAAAGTGAAAGTTATGGTGGAAAAAGGAATAAACTTTATTTTCTGTTTGGGAACCACCTGTGATATATCTAGCATGGAAAGTGTTGGGATGCTCCAAGTCGTGTTTGTTGGTGGGATGGATACACCTCCCAACATGTTTTTATCTCTGATTTTTTGCTTTGAGCTCTGGCACCTCTACAAATCACTACTTCCCTCTGCGAAGGGCCTTTCTTTTACTTTATGCAATTTTTATTTTTGAAATTGAGTCTCCATACTCTCTTATAAAAGCACCAACTAGGGGACAATATGATCGTACTTAAGTATTGTGTGTAGCTAATATTCCAGTGTGTTTCATGAATGGGTCAATGTTTGAGCATGATGGGCTAGGGATAACTTGTTTTAGCATTGATATTTTGAAAGACATGGTTGCTTGTTGATATGCTTGAGTATCCAAATTATTATGTCAAAACTAGAATATTTCTTTGAATCACATAAAAGTCCAAATGTCCATGCTATGAAGAAATAATATGATATGACATCATAAACAACACTCCACATCAAAAATTCTGTTGTATCACTTAAGTACTCGAGGAGGAGCAGGAGTTAAGCTTGGGATGCTGATACGTCTCCAACGTATCTATAAGTTTTGATTATTCCGTGCTATTTTATTATCAATCTTGGATGTTTTATACTCATTATATAGTCATTTTATATCATTTTTGGTACTAACCTATTGACATAGTGCCAAGTGCTAGTTGCTGTTTTCTGCATGTTTTTTACATCACAGGAAATCAATATCAGAAGGAGTCCAAATGCCATGCCAATTTACGATGACTTTTTATGGGCCAGAAGGAACACAACGGGCCTTGGTTGCACTTGGGGGGAGTCCCGTGGAGGGGACAACCCACCAGGGTGCGCCAAGAGGCCCAGGCGTGCCCTGGTGGGTTGTGCCCACCTCGGGTTCCCCCCTGGACTGACTCTTTGCTCTGTAAAACCCCAATATTCCAAAAACCCTAGAGGCGTCGACAAAATTTTCATCCAGCCACCACAGAGTCCAGAACCACGAGATCCAATCTAGACACCATCACGGAGGGCTTCACCACTTCCATTGGTGCCTCTCCAATGATGCGTGAGTAGTTCTTTGTAGACCTTAGGGTCCGTAGTTAGTAGCTAGATGGCTTCCTCTCTCTCTCTTGATTATCAATGCAATGGTCTCTTGGAGATCCATGTGATGTAAGTCTTTTGGCAGTGTGTTTGTTGGGATCTGATGAACTTCGAGTTTATGATCAATTATATCTTTTTATATCCATGAAAGTTACTTGAGTTCTTTGATCTCTTATATGTGTGATCTCTTATAGCCTCGTATTTCTTCTCCGATATTTGGGTTTTGTTTGGCCAACTTGATCTATTTATCTTGTAATGGGAAGAGGTGCCTGGTAGTGGGTTCAATCTTACGGTGCTTGATCCCAGTGACAGAAAGGGAACCGACACATATGTATCATTGCTACTAAGGATAAAATGACGGGATCCATATCTGCTGCAATAGATAAACGGATCTTCTCTACATCATGTCATCGTTCTTATTGCATTACTCCATTTTCCATGAACTTAATACACTAGATGCATGCTAGATAGCGGTCGATGTGTGGAGTAATAGTAGTAGATGCAGGCAGGAGTCGGTCTACTAATCTTGGACGTGATGCCTATGTAATGATCATTGCCTGAATATCATCATGATTATTTGAAGTTCTATCAATTGCCCAACAATAATTTGTTCACCCACCGTTTGCTCTTTTTCTCGAGAGAAGCCACTAGTGAAACCTACGGCCTCCGGGTCTTCTTTCTCATATATTTGCCTTACAATCTACTTTTTTTCTTGCGTTTATTTTCAGATCTATTAAACTAGAAAATACAAAAATACCTTGTTTCAATTTATTTGTTCCGCGATCTATTTATCCCATCTACAAATTTACCTCACATCCTTTGCCTATCTTGAGGCGTCGTACCCCGAAAGGTATTGACAACCCCTTTAACACGTCGGGTTGCGAGGTTGTTTTCTTTGTGTGCAGGGGTTGTTTACGTTGTGTTGCTTGGTTCTCCTACTGGTTCGATAACCTTGGTTTCATATCTGAGGGAAATACCTACCACCGTTGTGCTGCATCATCCCTTCCTCTTTGGGGAAATACTGACATAGCTTCAAGCGACATCAGCCCTCCACCCTCGTGGTGACCATGGGACTTCCCTCTAGTAACTCTTCGTTCCAGTATTTTTTATATTTTCCAAAAAAAATCTCCGTTGATTTTCAGCGCATTCTGAGAACTTTTATTTCTGCACAAAACAACACCCCGGTAGTTCTGCTGAAAACAGCGTCAGTCCGGGTTAGTTCTAACAAAATCATACCAAAATCATGTAAAAATATTATAAACATGGCATGAATACATAAAAAATTATAGATATAATGGAGACGTATCAGCATCCTCGAGTAGGTAAATGATAAAAACAGAATTTTTGATGTGGAATGCTACCTAACATATTTATCAATGTAATCTTCTCTATTGTGGCAAGAATATTCAGATCTATAAGATTCAAAACAAAAGTTTAATATTGACATAAAAATGATAATACTTCAAGCATACTAACAAGGCAATTATGTCTATCCCTACAAAATCATATAGCCTGGATATGCTACATCTTCATCACACAAAATATTCAAATCATGCACAACCCCGGTTTCAGCGAAACAATTGTTTCATACTTTAGTATTCTCAAACTTTTTCAACTTTCACGCAATACATGAGCGTGAGCCATGTACATAGCACTATAGGTGGAACAGAATGGTGGTTGTGGAGAAGACAGAAAGGAGAAGATAGTCTCACATCAACTAGGCGTATCAACGGGCTATGGACATGCCCATCAATAGATATCAATGTGAGTGAGTAGGGATTGCCATGCAACAGATGCACTAGAGCTATAAGTGTATGAAAGCTCAATAAGAAACTAAGTGGGTGTGCATCCAACTTGCTTGCTCACGAAGACCTAGGGCATTTGGAGGAAGCCCGTCATTGGAATATACAAGCCAAGTTCTACAATGAAAATTCCCACTAGTATATGAAAGTGACAACATAGGAGACTCTCTATCATGAAGATCATGGTGCTACTTTGAAGCACAAGTGTGGTAAAAGGATAGTAGCATTGCCCCTTCTCTCTTTTTCTCTCATTTTTTTTTGTTTGGGCCTTCTCTCTTTTTCATGGCCTATTTTTCCTTTTTTTTAATTTTTCGTCCGGAGTCTCATCCCGAGTTGTGGGGAATCATAGTCTCCATCATTCTTTCCTCACTGGGACAATGCTCTAATAATGAAGTTCATCTCACTTTTTATTTACTTACAACTCAAGAATTACAACTCAATACTTAGAACAATATGACTCTATGTGAATGCCTCTAGCAGTGTACTGGGATGTGCAATGAATCAAGAGTGACATGTATGAAAGAGTTATGAACGGTGGCTTTTCCACAAATACGATGTCAACTACATGATCATGCAAAGCAATATGACAATGATGAAGCATGTCATAGTAAACGAAACGGTGGAAAGTTGCATGGCAATATATCTCAGAATGGCTATGGAAATGCCATAATAGGTAGGTATGGTGGCTGTTCTGAGGAAGGTAATGGTGGGTGTTATGGTACCGGCGAAAGTTGTGCGGCACAAGAGAGGCTAGCAATGGCGGAAGGGTGAGAGTGCGTATAATCCATGGACTCACCATTAGTCACAAAGAACTCACATACTTATTTCAGAAATCTATAAGTCATCAAAACAAAGTACTACGTGCATGCTCCTAGGGGAAGGGTTGGTAGGGGTTAACCATTGCGCGATCCCGACCTCCACTCATAAGGAAGACAATCAATAAATAAATCATGCTCCAACTTCATCACATAACAGTTCACCATACGTGCATGCTACGGGAATCACAAACTTTAACACAAGTATCTCTCAAATTCACAACTACTCCACTAGCATGACTCTAATATCACCATGTTCATATCTCATAAAAATCATAAAGAATCAAAGTTATCATAGTATTCAATGCACTTTATATGAAAGTTTTTATTATATCCCTCTTGGATGCCCATCATATTAGGACTAAATTCATAACCAAAGCAAATTACCATACTGTTCTAAAAGACTCTCAAAATGATATAAGTGAAGCATGAGATTTCATCTATTTCTTCAAAATAAAACCACCGTTGTGCTCTAAAAAGATATAAGTGAAGCACTGGAGCAAATGACAAGCTACTCCAAAAGATATAAGTGAAGATCAATGAGTAGTTGAATAATTATGTGACTATGTGAAGACTTACTAACATTTAAGAATTTCAGATCTTGGGATATTATTCAAACAACAAGCAAAACAAAATAAAATAAAATAACGCTCCAAGCGAAACACGTATTATGTGGTGAATAAAAATATAGCTCCAAGTAAGGTTACCGATGAACGAAGACAAAAGAGGGGATGCCATCCGGGGCATCCCCAAGCTTAGGCTCTTGGTTTTCCTTTAATATTACCATGGGGTGCCTTGGGCATCCCCAAGCTTAGGCTCTTGCCACTCCTTATTCCATAGTCCATCGAATCTTTACCCAAAACTTGAAAACTTCACAACACAAAACTCAACAGAAAACTCATAAGCTCCGTTAGTATAAGAAAATAAATCACCACTTTTGGTACTGTTGTGAACTCATTCTAAATTCCTATTGGTGTAATATCTACTGTATTCCAACTTCTCTATGGTTTATACCCTCCAATACTACTCATAGATTCATCAAAATAAGCAAACAACACAATGGAAACAGAATCTGTCAAAAACAGAACAGTCTGTAGTAATCTGGAAGCTTTCCATACTTCTGTAACTCCAAAAATTCTGAAAAAATTAGTTCCATTGAGAAATTTGCTCACCAATCCATATCAATAAGAATCAGGTCAAAATCACGTTTAAATAGGATTCTGGAAATTATTTACTGAGCGCAAATGTTTCTGATTTTCAGCAGGATCAACACAACTATCACCACAAGCTATCCTAAAGGCTTTACTTGGCACTTTATTGAAACAAAAGCTATATAACATGATTAATACATTAGCTTAATCATGGCAACACACAAAAACAGTAGGGATAAATATTGGGTTGTCTCCCAACAAGTGCTTTTCTTTAATGCCTTTTTGGCTAGGCATGATGATTTCAATGATGCTCACATAAAAGATAAGAATTAAAACATAATGGGAGCATCATGAAGAATATGACTAGCACATTTAAGTCTAACCCACTTCCTATGCCTAGGGATTTTGTGAGCAAACAACTTATGGGAACAATAATCAAGTAGCATAGGAAGGCAAAACAAGCAAATCTTCGAAACTTTAAGCACATAGAGAGGAAACTTGATATTATGCAACTCCTACAAGCATATATTCCTCCCTCATAATAATTTTCATTAGCATCATGAATGAATTCAACAATATAACCACTACATAAAGTACTCTTTTCATGATGCATAAGCATAGAAATTTTATTACTCTGCACATAAGCAAATTTCCTCTCATGAATAGTAGTGGGAGCAAACTCAACAAAATAACTATCATGTGAGGCATAATCCAATTGAAAATTAAAATCAAGATGACAAGTTTCATGGTTATCATTATTCTTTATAGCATACATGTCATCACAATAATCATCATAGATAGCAACTTCGTTCTCATAATCAATTGGAACCTCTTCCGAAATAGTGGATTCATCACAAAATAAAGTCATGACCTCTCCAAATCCACTTTCATAATTATCACAATAAGAATCAACACCCTCCAAAATAGTGGGATCATTACTTCCTAAAGTTGGCACTCTTCCAAACCCACTTTCATCAATATAATCATCATAGATAGGAGGCATGCTTTCATCATAATAAATTTGCTCATCAAAACTTGCGGGACAAAAAATATCATCTTCATCAAACATAACATCCCCAAGCTTGTGGCTTTGCGTATCATTAGCATCATGGATATTCAAGGAATTCATACTAACAACATTGCAATCATGCTCATCATTCAAAAATTTAGTACCAAACATTTTAATACATTCTTCTTCTAACACTTTGGCACAATTATCAGAATCCTTATTTTCATGAAAGACATTAAAAAGATGAAGCATATGAGGCATCCTCAATTCCATTTTTTGTATTTTTATTTTATAAACTAAACTAGTGATAAAACAAAAAACTAAAAGATTCGATTGCAAGATCTAAAGATATACCTTCAAGCACTAACCTCTCCGGCAACGGCGCCAGAAAAGAGTTTGATGTCTACTACACAACCTTCTTCTTATAGACATTGTTGGGTCTCCAAGTGCAGAGGTTTGTAGGACAGTAGCAAATTTCCCTCAAGTGGATGACCTAAGATTTATCAATCCGTGGGAGGCGTAGGATGAAGATGGTCTCTCTCAAATAACCCTGCAACCAAATAACAAAGAGTCTCTTGTGTCCCCAACACACCCAATACAATGGTAAATTGTATAGGTGCACTAGTTCGGCGAAGAGATGGTGATACAAGTGCAATATGGATGATATATATTGGTTTTTGTAATCTGAAAATATAAAAACAGCAAGGTAGCAAGTGGTAAAAGTGAGCAAAAACGGTATTGCGATGCTTCGAAACAAGGCATAGGGTTCATACTTTCACTAGTGCAAGTTCTCTCAACAATGATAACATAATTAGATCATATAACAATCCCTCAGTGTGCAACAAAGAGTCACTCCAAAGTCACTCATAGCGGAGAACAAACGAAGAGATTATTGTAGGGTACGAAACCACCTCAATGTTATTCTTTCCGATCAATCTATTGGGCTATTCCTATAAGTGTCACAAATAGCCCAAGAGTTCGTAGTAAAATAACACCTTAAGACACACATCAACCAAAACCCTAATGTCACCTAGATACTCCAATGTCACCTCAAGTATCCGCGGGTTTGACTATACGATATGCATCACACAATCTTAGATTCATCTATTCAAACCAACACAAAGAACTTCAAAGAGTGCCCCAAAGTTTCTACCGGAGAGTCAAGACGAAAACGTGTGCCAACCCCTATGTAAAGATTCTCAAGGTCCTGGAACCCGCAAGTTGATCACCAAAACATACATCAAGTGATTCAATAGAATACCCCATTGTCACCACGGGTATCTCACGCAAGACATACATCAAGTGTTCTCAAATCCTTAAAGACTCAATCCGATAAGATAACTTCAATGGGAAAACTCAATCCATTCCAAGAAGATAGAGGGGGAGAAAAATCATATGGTCCAACTATAATAGCAAAGCACGCGGTACATCAAGATCATGCCAAATCAAGAACACGAGAGAGAGGGATCAAACACATAGCTACTGGTACATACCCTCAGCCCCGAGGGTGAACTACTCCCTCCTCTTCATGGAGAGTGCCAGGATGATGAAGATGGCTAGCGGTGATGATTCCCCCTCCGGCAGGGTGCCGGAACAGGGTCCCGATTGGTTTTTGGTGGCTACAGAGGCTTGCGGCGGCGGAACTCCCGATCTAGGTTATGTTCTGGAGGTTTGGGGATTTATAGGAGAGGTTGGCATCGATAACAAGTCAAGGAGCCCCATAGGGAGTCCACGAGGCAGGGGGCGCACCCTAGGGGGTGCCGCGCCCTCTAACCACATGGGGCCCACTGCTACCTCTTGAGCACTGTGTTGGTTTTTCCTTGAAGAGGAAAGGGTGATGCAGCAAAGTAGCATAAGTATTTCCCTCAGTTTTGAGAACCAAGGTATCAATCTAGTAGGAGGCTTCATGGAAGTCCCTCGTACCTACACAAACAAAACAAGAACCTCGCAACCAACGCGATAAAGGGGTTGTCAATCCCTTCACGGCCACTTGCAAAAGTGAGATCTGATAGAGATAATAAGATAAGATAAATATTTTTGGTATTTTTATGATATAGATTGAAAAGTAAAGATTGGAAGATAACGTAGATTGGAAACTTATATGATGGAAAATAGACCCGGGGGCCATAGGTTTCACTAGTGGCTTCTCTCAAGATAGCATAAGTATTACGGTGGGTGAACAAATTACGGTCGAGCAATTGATAGAAAAGTGCATAGTTACGAGAATATCTAGGCATGATCATGTATATAGGCATCATGTCTGTGACAAGTAGATCGAAACAATTCTGCATCTACTACTATTACTCCACACATCGACCGCTATCCAGCATGCATCTAGAGTATTAAGCTCATAAGAACAGAGTAACACATTAGGCAAGATGACATGATGTAGAGGGATAAACTCAAGCAATATGATATAAACCCCATCATTTTATCCTCGATGGCAACAAACAATACGCGCCTTGCTGCCCCTTCTATCACTGGGAAAGGACACCACAAGATTGAACCCAAAGCTAAGCACTTCTCCCATTGCAAGAAAGATCAATCTAGTAGGCCAAACCAAACTGATAATTCGAAGAGACTTGCTAAGATAACCAATCATACATAAAAGAATTCAGAGGAGATTCAAATATTTCTCATAGATAAACTTGATCATAAACCCACAATTCATCGGATCTCGACAAACACACCGCAAAAAGAGTTACATCGAATAGATTTCCAAGAAGATCGAGGAGAACATTGTATTGAGATTAAAGGAGAGAGAAGAAGCCATCTAGCTAATAACTATGGACCCGAAGGTCTGTGGTAAACTACTCACAACTCATCGGAGAGGCGTTGGCGTTGATGTAGAAGCCCTCTGTGATCGATTCCCCCTCTAGCGAAGCGCCAGAAAAGGCTCCACGATGGGATCTCACGGGTACAGAAGGTTGCGGCGGTGGAAATAGAGTTTCATGGTGCTCCTGGATGTTTTTGGGGTACATAGATATATATAGGCAAAGGAAGTCGGTCAGGGGAGCCACGAGGGCACACGATGGTGGGGACGCGCCCACCCCCCTAGGGCGAGCCTCCCTGCCTCGTGGCTTCCTCGTCTGCTTCTTAACATCCACTCCAAGTCTCCTGGATTGCGTTTGTTCCAAAAATAACTCTCCCGAAGGTTTCATTCCGTTTGGACTCTGTTTGATATTCCTTTTCTGCGAAACACTGAAATAGGCAAAAAAAACAACAATTTGGGTTGGGCCTCCGGTTAATAGGTTAGTCCCAAAAATGATATAAAAGTGTATAGTAAAGCCCATAAACATCCAAAACAGGTAATATAATAGCATGGAACAATCAAAAATTATAGATAGGTTGGAGACATATCAAGCATCCCCAAGCTTAGTTCCTTCTCGTCCTCGAGTAGGTAAATGATAAAAACAGATCTTTTGATGTGGAATGCTACCTATCATAATTCTCAATGTAATTTTGTTTATTGTGGCATGAATGTTCAGATCCAAATGATTCAAGATAAAAGTTTAATATTGACATAAGAGTAATAATACTTCAAGCATACTAGCAAAGTAATCATGTCTTCTCAAAATAACACGGCCAAAGAAGGTTATCCCTACAAAATCATATAGTCTGGCTATGCTCTATCTTCATCACACAAAATATTTAAATCATGCACAACCCTGATGACAAGCCAAGCAGTTATTTCATACTTTAGTATTCTCAAACTTTTTCAATCTTCACGCAATACATGAGCGTGATCCATGGACATAACACTATATGTGGAATAGAATGGTGGTTGTGGAGAAGACAAAAAAGGAGAAGATAGTCTGACATCAACTAGGCGTATGAATGGGCTATGGAGATGCCCATCAATAGATATCAATGTGAGTGAGTAGGGATTGCCATGCAACGGATGCACTAGAGCTATAAGTGTATGAAAGCTCAACCAAAGAAACTAAGTGGGTGTGCATCCAACTTGCTTGCTCACGAAGACCTAGGGCATTTTGAGGAAGCCCATCATTGGAATATACAAGCCAAGTTCTATAATGTAAAATTCCCACTAGTATATGAAAGTGACAACATAAGAGACTCTCTATTATGAAGATCATGGTGCTACTTTGAAGAACAAGTGTGGAAAAGGATAGTAACATTGTCCCTTCTCTCTTTTTCTCTCATTTTTTTGGTTGGCTTCTTTGGCCTCCCCCTTTTTTTCATAAAGTCTGGAGTCTCATCCCGACTTGTGGGGGAATCATAGTCTCCATCATCCTTTCCTCACTTGGGACAATGCTCTAATAATGAAGATCATCACACTTTTATTTACTTACAACTCAATACTTAGAACAAAATATGACCCTATGTGGATGCCTCCGGCGGTGTACCGGGATATGCAATGAATCAAGAGTGACATGTATGAAAGAATTACGAAGGTGGCCTTGCCACAAATATGAAGTCAACTACATGATCATGCAAAAGCAATATGACAATGATGGAGCGTGTCATAATAAACGGAATGGTGGAAATTAAGTTGCATGGCAATATATCTCAGAATGGCTATGGAAATGCCATAATAGGTAGGTATGGTGGCTGTTTTGAGGAAAGTATATGGTGGGCGTATGGTACCGGCGAAAGTTGCGCGGCACAAGAGAGGCTAGCAATGGTGGAAGGGTGAGAGTGCGTATAATCCATGGACTCAACATTAGTCATAAAGAACTAATATACTTATTGCAAAAATCTACAAGTTATCAAAACAAAGTACTACGCGCATGCTCCTAGGGGGATAGATCGGTAGGAAAAGACCATCGCTCGTCCCCGACCGCCACTCATAAGGAATACAATCAATAAATAAATCATGCTCCAACTTCATCACATAATGGTTCACCATACGTGCATGCTACGGGAATCACAAACTTTTAACACAAGTATTCCTCAAATTCATAACTACCCAACTAGCATGACTCTAATATTACCATCCTCATATCTCAAAACAACCATCAAGCATCAAATTGATCATAGCATTCAATGCACTCTATATGATAGTTTTTATTATACCCAACTCGGATGCCCATCATATTAGGACAAATTTTATAACCAAAGCAAATACCATGCTGTTCTAAAATACTCTCAAAATAATATAAGTGAAGCATGAGAGATCATTAATTTCTACAAAATAAAACCACCGCCATGCTCTAAAAGGATATAAGTGAAGCACTAGAGCAAAATTGTTTAGCTCAAAAGATATAAGTGAAGCACATAGAGTATTCTAATAAATTCCGAATCATGTGTGTATCTCCCAAAATGTGTGTACAGCAAGGATGATTGTGGTAAACTAAAAATCAAAGACTCATATCATACAATACGCTCCAAGCAAAACACATATCATGTGGTGAATAAAAATATAGCTCCAAGTAAAGTTACCGATAGATGAAGACGAAAGAGGGGATGCCTTCCGGGGCATACCCAAGCTTAGGCTTTTGGTTGTCCTTGAATTTACCTTGGGGTGACTTGTGCATCCCCAAGCTTGGGCTCTTGCCACTCCTAATTCCATAGTCCATCAAATCTTTACCAAAACTTGAAAACTTCACAACACAAAACTCAACAGAAAATCTCATAAGCTCCGTTAGTGCAAGAAAGCAAACCACTACTTTAAGGTACTATAATGAACTCATTCTTTATTTATATTTGTGTTAAACCTACTGTATTCCAACTTCTCTATGGTGCATACCCCCGATACTAGCCATAGATTCATCAAAATAAGCAAACAACGCACGCAAAACAGAATCTCTCAAAAACAGAATAGTCTGTAGAAATTTGTAACTTCCGTATATTTCTGGAACTCTAAAAATTCTAAAAAATAGTAAGTCCTAGGAAATTTGTCTATTGATCTACTGCAAGAAGAATCAACTTAAAGTCACGTTTCTGTGATTTACTAAAATTATTCTCATGCGTGCAAAAGTTTCTGTTTTTCAGCAAGATCAAATTAACTATCACCCAAGATGATCCTATAGGTTCTACTTGGCACAAACACTAATTAAAACATAAAACCACATCTCAACGGAGGCAAGATTAACTATTTATTACTAAACAGGAACAAAAAGCAAGGAACAAAAATAAAATTGGGTTGCCTCCCAACAAGCGCTATCGTTTAACGCCCCTGGCTAGGCATAAAAGCGAGAATAGATCTAAGTATTGCCATCTTTGGTATTCAATTCTTCAATAGAACACTTATAACCCTTAGGAGTTTATTTTTTTAGTAATGATTAAACTCCTAGGCAAGAAATCAAGAGATTCGTTTGTAGCAAAAGGTTCCTTAACGAAAGTGAAAAAGTTGGGATGAACACTTATTGATTTGAGATCCGCATTTTCCTTACTAGAAGATTCACCCTTATTTTTAGGAACATACATTAATTTGGCAATTTTGGTAGGAGGAGTTGGAGTATTTTTCACGGATGAAAAGGCAGACCCTAAGTTGGTAATAATATCCTCAAGTTTACTGATTCTTGCAGAATCTTGATCTATTCTTCGTTAACTATAGGTTCCTCATCTTTAAAAAAATTCAGAGTAACTCCAACCTTAGATCCATATTGGGTAATTTGGTTGTGGATCTTTTTATCCAATTTTTCAATTAACTCAATAGTGGCAACTTGATTTTCAATAATTTCAAGCCTTTGCATCACATGTTCTAAAGTTAAAACAGTTCCATTAACCAAAAGAGGTGGTTGACCAAATAAATCTAACATAGCATTATAAGCATCAAAAGTATGGCTACCCAAAAAATTCCCTCCGGTAAGTATCAAGAATGCATCTATTCCAAGGAGTAATGCCTACATAAAAATTGCGAAGAAGAATGGAAGTAGATTGCCTCCTAGTAGATCTATTTTGAGCATTGCAAATTCTATGCCAAGCATCTTTTAGATTTTCTCCCTCCCTTTGTTTAAAATTAAGAACTTCATGATCGAGAGTACTAACGATAATAGGAGGACTAGCCATGACAACAAAATAAATAATCTAACACACGAGCACACAAGAGGCAAGCGAAAAAGAGGCGAACGGAAAAGAGAGGGCGAATAAAATGGCAAGGGTGAAGTGGGAGAGAGGAAAACGAGAGGCAAATGGCAAATAATGTAATGCAAGGGAGAAGAGTTTGTGATGGGTACTTGGTATGTCTTGACTTGAGCGAAGACCTCCCCGACAACGGCACCACAAATCCTTCTTACTACCTCTTGAGCACTGCCTTGGTTTTCCCTTGAAGAGGAAAGGGTGATGCAGCAAAGTAGCGTAAGTATTTCCCTCAGTTTTGAGAACCAAAGTATCAATCCAGTAGGAGGCTTCACGCAAGTCCCTCGTACCTACACAAACAAAACAAGAACCTCACAACCAACGCGATAAAGGGGTTGTCAATCCCTTCACGGCCACTTGCAAAAGTGAGATCTGATAGATATAATAACATAAGATAAATATTTTTGGTATTTTTATGATATAGATTGAAAAGTAAAGATTGCAAAATAAAGTAGATTGGAAACTTATATGATGGAAAATAGACACGGGGGCCATAGGTTTCACTAGTGGCTTCTCTCAAGATAGCATAAGTATTACGGTGGGTGAACAAATTACTGTCGAGAAATTGATTGAAAAATGCATAGTTATGAGAATATATAGGCATCACGTCCGCGACAAGTAGATCGAAACGATTCTACATCTACTACTATTACTCCACACATCGACCGCTATCCAGCATGCATCTAGAGTATTAAGCTCATAAGAACAGAGTAACGCATTAGGCAAGATGACATGATGTAGAGGGATAAACTCAAGCAATATGATATAAACCCAATCTTTTTATCCTCGATGGAAACAATACAATACGTGCCTTGCTGCCCCTGCTATCACTGGGAAAGGACACCGCAAGATTGAACCCAAAGCTAAGCACTTCTCCCATTGCAAGAAAGATCAATCTAGTAGGCCAAACCAAGCTGATAATTTGAAGAGACTTGCAAAGATAACCAATCATACATAAAAGAATTCAGAGGAGATTCAAATATTTCTCATAGATAAACTTTATCATAAATCCACAATCCATCGAATCTCGACAAACACACCGCAAAAAGAGTTACATCAAATAGATCTCCAAGAATATCGAGGAGAACATTGTATCGAGATTCAAAGAGAGAGAAGAAGCCATCTAGCTAATAACTATGGGCCCGAAGGTCTGTGGTAAACTACTCACAACTCATCGGAGAGGTGTTGGCATTGATGTAGAAGCCCTCCATGATCGATTCCCCCTCCGGCGGAGCACTGGAAAAGGCTCCAAGATGGGATCTCACGGGTACAGAAGGTTGCGGCGATAGAAATAGGGTTTCGTGGTGCTCCTGATGTTTTTGGGGTATGTAGATATATATAGGCGAAGGAAGTCGGCCAGGGGAGCCACGAGGGGCCCATGAGGGTGGGGGCGCGCCTACCCCCCTAGGGCACGCCTCCCTGCCTTGTGGCTTCCTCGTCTGATTCTTGACGTCCACTCCAAGTCTCCTGGATTGCGTTTGTTCCAAAAATAACTCTCCCGAAGGTTTCATTCCGTTTGGACTCCGCTTGATATTCCTTTTCTATGAAACACTAAAATAGGCAAAAAAAACAACAATTTGGGTTGGGCCTTCGGTTAATAGGTTAGTCCCAAAAATGATATAAAAGTGTATAGTAAAGCCCATAAACATCCAAAATAGGTAATATAATAGCACAGAACAATAAAAAATTATAGATACGTTGGAGATGTATCACCCACAGGACTCCCCTCCGGTAACTCCCCGTTCCAGTAGTTTTTATATTTTCCAAAAAAATCTCTGTTGATTTTTAGCGCATTCTGAGAACTTTTATTTCTGCACAAAAATAGCACCATGGTAGTTCTGTTGAAAACAGCATCAGTCCGGGTTAGTTCTAACCAAATCATACCAAAATCATGTAAATATATTATAAACATGGCATGAATACATCAAAAAATATAGATACGTTGGAGACGTATCAACGACCACGGCCACGAGGAGGGCACCCACAAAGGTTCTTCCAAGGTGAAACAACCCATCTGTGATATCAGAGAGGGCACCATGGGTCTGTGCTCTTCCAACTAGAAGGATCCCATTCATGAAATGTGAGGCAACATCCTATCAGCAAATCTTACCTTTTCTAGCTTGCCAACCCATACCCTTTGTTGTTGTAGCATTTGCCGTGCGGTGCTATAACTGTGCCGTGTTTAATTATTTAAGTTATGCAAAAATGTATTGTTCAATAGGGCTATGTGATGTTTAAGTATGAATTGTCCACTTCAGTTTCACGAATGGCAATATTTGGTTGTTTATAGTGAGTAGATGCCTTGTTTATCTGTGTTTGGTTGTTAGGTTGGTTGAAGTGAGCATTTTTTTCAGTTATCGAGTCGATGCCTTGTTTATATATATTTGGTTCTTAGTTTGGTTGCAGTGAGCATTTGTCCAGTTATCAAGCAGATGCCCTGTTTATCTGTATTTGGTTGTTAGGTTGCTTTTTTTAGCATTTGTCCAGTTTTAAGGAAGATGCCTTGTTTATCTGTATTTGCTTGTTAGGTTGGTTGCAGTGAGCATTTGTCTAGTTTTCAAGCATATGCCATGTTTATCTGTATTTGCTTGTTAGTTGCAGTGGGACTTTGTCCAGTTTTCAATGGCTATATTTGGTTGTTACACTGATCGTTTGTGCCTTGTTTATTTCAGTCATTCACAATGTGTTGCTCATTATGTGCAAGTCGGAGCTATGCTGCTCGACTGCATCAATACCAGTTTGAACGGCTATATTTGGTTCCAATTATGCCTGGTGTAGTTAACACATGCCCTTTATTTCAGTTTTACACATTTATCAGTGTGATGTTTAAGCATTACCTACGTTCTATTCATTTTCAACAATACCAGTTTGAATTGCAATATTTGTTGGCTATTAAGCCTGCTGTCTATAACATTGCCTTCCATTTAATATATGCTTTAACAACATGCTGAAACCAACACATTCAAGCTATCATTTGGAGATGTTGTTGTTTACCTATGCTATATTTGCTTGATGTTAAGGTTGCTGTTCTTATCATGCCTTTCCACTACTTATGCAGGACAACAACGGGAGTGGCCACCATTTTCCGTCGAGGTCAGCTTCATCCCTCGGCTTGTACTCCCCCCCGTCGTTCCATAATGTAGTGGATATAGATCCAGACCTGGACACTTGTTAGCTTCTAATATTGACTTGTTGCTTGTAGGTACATATGCCCTTGGCAAGGATCCACGCATCGACCCTTTTTTTTATGGGGCAATGAGATATTCATGAACAAGCATCAAGTGAGGAAACTGATAAGGATTATTAGCAAAAAGATACGAAATGGAACATTTTCTTCCATCTAGAAACAAGAAATAAAACTATGTTGCGGGTATGAAGAGGATAATTTTGCAGCATATCGGAGAACTAAAATATAAAAATAGGTTTTGTTAACATATTGTTAGAATATATTAATATATTTTAACATATAAGGTGGCTGGGCAACTCGTCTCCCTGGTTCTCCCCCGATTTGGATCTTCGTCGGCTGTTAGATCTTGGTCAACCCGGTCCTTTTTTTGTTGCCTGCTGTTGGATCTTCACTAGAAGTCCACGGTTGCCGTTTTCACCGCGCGGGCAGTTTTGAGCGGGGAATGACCTGTGGGCTCGGGCAAAAGCTGATTGGCTGGGTTGCCTTTTTTGGGTGTGCGCGTAGCCGATCCTAACGTGCCGCGTGCCCGCGTCGTGGGTGTTGTTCCTGGCGCACAACCCATTAGGCAACCGCGTGAACAGCGAACCCTAGCCCCAATCCACAGTCCACACGCCCCCTCACTCCTCGCTCCTCCTCCCTTCCTCCCCCCTCTGCCCGCTGCCACAGTCCCTCCTTCTCAGCCCTCGTCGCCACGGGCTCCGCCCTAGGAGCCTTGCTACCTACTGCTCCACATCCACCACCTCGCCTCTCTCTCCTCCTCGTCGTCCTGTCGCTCGCGCGCAGGTCGACGCCGTGGGGAACAGCAAAGTGGCGGTATGGGGTGGCCATGAGTGCTTCCCATCCCGATGGCGCCTCCTCCTCACAGCATCATCGCAGACGCACTTTCTTCTCCTTCCTCCTCCCTCCCTCGTCACCACATCCACTAATCCCGTCCCTCGTCCATGATGGCCGCCCCCACATGAATCTCCCAGGCAGGGGAAGAAGGCCATGGCGAGTTAGAGGCTACAGACGGAAGTAACAGGGGTGGGTGGAGCGGCTGATGCGGATGGGGTCGGTGCTTGAGGGAGGGTTACCGACCGGAGCAACAGGAGCAACGAGCTCAACGAGGTTCAGGTTTGCCTCTGCATCCTCTCTCAGCCCCACTTGGTGACATCAATGAGGGCGTCGGCTGCAGGGGCGCCACTTTGTCTCATCAATTGTGTAGCCCCTAACAATGCAATTTGATCTAAAGTGGTCATTGAGGCCTTTGTATTCTTTGATTTGCAGATTGGATACAAATGGTTCACCAAAGACAGAGTATGAGCAAGAGTGAGTGGCTGGGTTGTGCAATTTTTCTCCCGTCGAGGTATGCCTCCGTCTCACTGGGACAAGGATCGACTTGTCTGCCACATATTTGCTTTCTTTGATGGGCTGTGCAATTTTTCTCCCATCGAGGTATGCCTCCGTCTCACTAGGACAAGGATCGACTTGTCTACCACATATTTGCTTTCTTTGATGCACATTATTGTTCGATTGGAGTGTGCTGACAATACAGTCCAGATTCTGTAAAAAGAGAATATGTTGTCCCATCAGACATGTTCAGTTTAGAGCCTGATGGTGATAGTTATTATGTTCTGTTATGTCGGTTCCATCATTTCTTCAAGTGGTTCAGGTGTGAATCTAAGGCCATTTGCTGCCTCCTTAATTTTTGGGTCTACCATATGCAGAGAGATTCTCATGGTTCTACTTCTATCTTATAGAAAGCAAATATTTTCTATTGATGAGCTTGTAGCTCTTTGCTACTGACCATATTTGTTCTCCAGGGCTGTATGAAGTAAAAACTTTATTTCTTCTCTATGACTATGTGTCGAAGATGTTTTATAGGTTGTAAGTTTGATTTCTTTGTCTTGAACATGGTTGGTTTAGTTTCTCAGAATGTTGTTTGTCCAGTCTTTGTTAATAATGTGATCATCATAGAACTAAAAGACAGTGTTTGGTACTGAACTGCAATTCGCTTTGTTAATTTCTGCAACACCATTTCATATTTTCATTTGAATTGTACTTACTTAGTTTGTAAGGCCTTATAGTTTCAATGCTTTATTTGCTTGTGGAGCTATGGCTCTGTTACATTTTGATGATTGTATGTTTTTGTATATGAAATTTGTAGAACAAAAGTAAAAAATTTGAAGGCCCAACTTACTTTGGTATTAAGGTAGTTAACTCTAGGTTCCATTGCAAGAGCTCAAGCATGTCCTTACATGATTACTCCAACTTAGGAGTACTACCAAACATTGGTTCATTTTTCTGATAGATTCAGTTATGGCAATACTGAATCATTTTTGGTGTGATTAGGGACAAAGAGCTGCAGCGTCATGGATTGGAGCGAAGGGGAGGTCCTGACGGCTGAAGATGGTGTGCATGGGAGGAGCTCAAAGCGGCATTCCCATGGAGGGATGGCTGATGTCAAGGCAAGTTTCTCTCAATCCTTCTCCCCCTTCTCTCTCGATGTCTATCAAAATAGATTCACCTTTGTTCTGATTTTACTTTATATATCCCAGGTGCTAAAATCTTATGTGTCAAGGGCATTGTGATGGCGCGATCCATGTCTCCTGCGAGCGCTCGACATCCCGTAGCCCCAAAGAGGAGGGCTCCAAGGTACTTTTGATTGAATGACTTGATTTGTTTCTCCTATGTTGTGCTAGAGGACTAACTAAAACTATGGCTCTGCTATGTATCAGGTTGGACAACAAGCTTCACTGGATGAAAACATTTCCCTTCTAAAACAGAGTGCTGCTGACATGAATGCACAAGTTAGTCTTGATACTAAGATGGTCATGGAATTGCTTGATCTATGCTAGGTCAACATGTCAGCCAACCACTTAAAATAATCAATTGCATTTCTTCCTTTGAACCGTGAAACCTGACAAGTGATGACACATCAGCAATGTTGCATTCAATAGCCTATTTGAAGTTAACAAAAGCTTTATTAGCTAGCTTAGCAATAGAACATGTTAGTGAACACGAGTGCCCAGTCAAGAGCAATGAAACGCTAGATACTTTAGAGTGTAATTTTATATATGAATAAATAAATGACACTTAAGTCAATAAGCAATTGTTGTTGAGGTATTGTCTCACCCTTTATCTGCTCTCTTTTAAACTGTGGGATGCTATGGGCTGGAGCTACAGGGGAGGAGGGAGGTAAGTTTGGATGCAATGAATATTGTTCGGATAAAAAATTGGATGCAAACTGAGTACTGACAGTGGGACTTATTCCATTTGTTTATCCTTTTGCCCTTTTAATCAAGAACAACATTCAGAGCTTACATGGTTGCTGAAATTTAATTCTATGAAATAGAAATATTAATACCATGCAATGATCAGTGCAGAGTAGGATAGTTATTGAGTTCTTCCTCAGTTTTCATTAAGAAAAGATTGGAACTGTGATTTGTTCTAAACTTCTAATACAAAGTAAAGATGGTGTGCATGGGAGAAGCTCGAAGTGGCATTCCGATGGAGGTATGGCTCATGGCAAGGCAACTTTCTCTCAATCCTTCTCCCCCCTTCACTCTCGATGTCTATCAGAATAGATTCACCTTTGTTATGATTTTTCTTTATATGTCCCAGGTGCTAAAATCTTATGTGTCAAGGGCATTGTGATGGCGAAATCCATGTCTCCTACGAGCTCTCGGCATCCCGAAGCCCCAAAGAGGAGGGCTTCAAGGTCCTTTTGATTGAATGACTTGATTTGTTTCTCCTATGTTGTGCTAGAGGACTAACTGAAACTATGGCTCTGCTATGTATCAGGCTGGACAACAAGCTTCACTGGATGAAAACATTTCCCTTCTAAAATAGAGTGCTGCTGACATGAATGCACAAGTTAGTCCCGATACTAAGATTGTCATGGAATTGCTTGATCTATGCTAGGTCAATATGTCAGCCAACCACTTAAAAATTAATCAATTGCATTTCTTCCTCTGAACTGTGAAACCTGATGAGTGATGACGCATCAGCAATTTAGCAATAGAAGATGTCAGTGAACACGAGTACTCAGTCAAGAGCAATGAAGCCTAGATACTTCAGATTGTAATTTGATATAAGAATAACTAAATGACACTTAAGTCGTTAAGCAATTGTTGTTGAGGTAATGTCTCACCCTTTATCTGCTCTCTTTTAAACTGTGGAATGCTAGGGCTGGAGCTACAGGGGAAGAGGGAGGTAAGCGTGGATGCAATGAATATTGTTCGCATAAAAAATTGTCTTCAGCCATCTGTCTCGCTCTGGTTTTCCTGTAGTGTGGAGTTTCAACTCTCGGTCTGGTCTGTGTGTTATTGATTCAGCTGCCTCACCATTGCAGGAAATTACTGTGTGCTTTAGATTGGGATGCTGAACCAGATAAAAATGTCACTGCAGCTTTGAGTGCAGTCATAGGTTAAATGGAAGTATTGGATGGAGCAATTCAGTGGGGCTGTTGCAGGAGGATACATAGTAACAGTGATGGGAAGAACCTTCCCCACTCGCTCCTGAACCTTATAATGTGCCTTTGTGTGTATATTTAATCATTCATGGAAACCTAATTTCTATTTTATGGTCTGATTGGAGAGGACTGATAATCGCTGAGCCAAATAACATGTGCATTTGTTGGGACTAAATACGACACCAAATTTATTTGTACCTTGAAAACAAAGTTTATCTCTTCTACCTATTACTCAAGGTACATTCCAGTTTTGCTGCAAAAAAGAGAATGGATGTACGCTCCATGCACCTAAAAAGTTGAAAATGTTTTCTGAATGGCTCATTTGTTTAGCTGATTGATACCATGCACCGAAATGATTGCTAAAACTTAAAGATATTAAAGAAATGCAAATTGTTTCAAAATACTCTGGGTTTAAGTCTGAACCTTGCGCCATTTGGCTCTATGTTACCCGAACAAGATATTTAAAGATAATGTATTCTTTGTTGATTATCCGTCGGTTGAACCATATCATTTCCCTTAATTTGTTACCATAGGTGCTTGCCCACAACTAAACAAACTAAATCATGTATTTTATTTTCAGTGTGTACATTGATTTAGCAGGCCTTTGCGCCATTTTTTTCCAAACTCGGATTTCACAGCATGATAAACATTTTTTCACTATAGCGTAGTTTAACAGATAGGCTTTCTACTACCAGTATCGAATAAATGAAACTATTTTCATCGACAACATGGCTTTAGCAGGTCTCTGCGCCATTTGGCGCAACGGGTCAACTAGTATTATAAATAGCAAGTGTGGAATAATGATGGGCCGGTGTGTGGAATTATCCTAGGCAATTGTTAACAAAACTGGTAATCAGTATTGCAATTTCATATGAGGGAGTGGCATAAGCTAACATACTTTCTTACAGCGGGGTGCGTGATGTTGATGAAGATGATCACTGCGGTGATGGTTCCCCCAGCAGCACTCTGGCACCACTGAGAGAGAAGGGGAGAGAGTATCCCCCTTGTGCTTCCTCCTCCATGGCCTCTCCCTAGATGGGGAGGGTTCTCCCTGTGGTCCTTGGCCTCCATGGTGATGATGGCCCCCTCCGGGATCCTCCTCCGTGGCCTCCGGTGATGATGGCTGATACGTCTCCAACGTATCTATAATTTATGAAGTATTCATGCCATGTTTACAATAGTTTTATATGATTTTGGTATGCTTTGATTAGAACTAACCCAGAATGACGCTGTTTTTAGCAGAACTACCGTGGTGTTGTTTTTGTGCCGAAATAAATGTTCTCGGAATGCGCGGAAAATCAATGAAGATTTTTCTTGGAAAATATACAAAAATACTGGAACGAAAATCTACCGAAGGGGAGTCCCGAGGGCACCACGAGGGTGGAGGGCTCCCCCACCCCCATAGTGCGCGCCCCCTACCTCATGGACTCCCCGTGGGCCCCTTGACGTGAAATCAATGCCAACTCCTCCTATAAATCAAGAAAACCCACGAACATAAGAGAGATCGGAAGTTCCGCTGCCGCAAGCCTCTGTAGCCACGAGAAATCAATCTAGGCCCTTTCTGGCACCCTGCCGGAGGGGGCCATCATCACCGGAGGCCATGGGGAAGGATCTCGGAGGGGCCATCATCGCCATGAAGGCTAAGATCCTGAGGGAGAACCTCTCCCCATCAAAGTGGGAGGCCATGGAGGAGGAGCACCAGGGGGAGAACCTCTCATCCTCTCTCTCGGTGGCGCCGGAGTGCCATCGGGAGGGGAATCATCGCCGCGGTGATCGTCTTCATCAACATCACCATCATCATCACCATCCTCATCTCTTTTACGCGGTCTACTCTCACGCACCCCGCTGTAACCCTACTTGAACATGGTGCTTTATGCCACATATTATGATCCAATGATGTGTTGCCATCTTATGATGTTTTGAGTAGATATCCTTTGTCTTTGGGTTGATTGATGATCTAGATTGGTATGAGTTGTATGTTTAATTTTGGTGTTGTCCTATTGTGCCCTCCATGTCGCGCAAGCGTGAGGGATTCCCGCTGTAGGGTGTTGCAATACATTCATGATCTGCTTATAGTGGGTTGCTTGAGTGATAGAAGCAAACGTTCGGTGTACGTAGAGTAGTATAAGTGGCAGATAGGACTTGAGAGAATATTGATCTTGCCTTTAGCTCCTTGTGGGTTCGACACTGCATACTTATCACTTCCACCTTTGGGAATTGCTACGATGATTCCATGCACTTGGGGATTATCAAGCTCTTTTCTGGCACCGTTGCCGGGGAGCAATAGTGTGGGGTTGATATTCTCTTGTGTGCTTGTTTGCTTTCTTCACTAAGTAGTTTTTGTTTTCCCTTTTTGTTTTGCTTAGTTGTGGGTGAAACATAAAAAAAATTAAAGAATGAAAATACAAAAAAAAGTTACTTGCCTCTATGCCTACAAAGTTTTTCAAAAAGAGAAGTGATTGGAAAGTTATGCACTAGAGAAGTGAGGGTCGACCTTGAACACTTGTGTTCATGCTCATGGAAACAATGTAGAATTTTTCATGGAAGTTTCTCTGAAAATAATTATCCCCTTGTATATATCCATTGTATTATAAAAATAATGTGCCAAGCTTTGGTTTTAGGATGATTAGATTGCTTGTTTACTATGTGCAGTACAAAAACAGAAACTTTGGTTGTAGCGCTTGAATTTACATTTTTTACTGGAAAGTCAAATGGGTCTGAAACTTTTTGCAGAGTACTTATGTACAAGTTTTTAAAATTTTCATATTTGTTTTAACTTTTTGGAGTTACAGAAGTATATGAAATTTCCATATTACTACAGACTGTCCTGTTTTTGACAGATTCTGTTTTCTATGTGTTGTTCGCTTATTTTGGTGAATCTATGGGTAGTATCGGGGGTGAACCATGGTGAAGTTGGAGTACAGTAGATATAGTGCTAATATGAAATTGGAATGAGTTTACAACTGTACCTAAAGGTAGTGATTTGCTTTATTATACTAACATATCTCACCAAGTTTTCGTTAAGTTTTGTGTGGATGAAGTGTTCGAAGAACGAAGAGTTACCATGTGAGAAGAATAAAGAGAGGCAAGAGTTCAAGCTTGGGGATGCCCAAGGCACCCCAAGTAAATATTTCAAGGATACTCAAGCATCTATTCTTGGGGATGCCCCGGTTGGCATCCCATCTTTCTTCTTCAACTTATCGGTATACCTCGGTTTTTGTTTTGTTCACATGATTTGTTTCCTTTGTGTTTTTATTTTTCTTTAAGAACCATGATAGTATGAGATATCCCTTCATTGATTTATAGAATGCTTCATGTGCTTCACTTATATCTTTTGAGTATGACCTTATAGTATGCTCTTTGTGCTTCACTTAAATCTTTTGAGTATGGTTTTATAGAATGCTTCGTGTGCTTCACTTATATATTTTGAGCTTGGATACTGGTTAGTCTATATTAATTGTAGAATGCTCCATGAACTTCACTTATATCTTTTGGAGTATGAATAATACTATCATCGAAAGTGGGTTTGGAAGAGTGTCAGCTTTAGGAATTAGTGATCCCACTATTTTGGAGGGTGTTGAATCTTAGTGTGATATTTATGAAAGTGGATTTGGAGAGGTCTTGACTTTAGTTAGTAATGATTCCACTATTTTGGAAGAGGTTCGAATTGATTATGAGAACAAAGTTGCTATCTATAATGATTATTGTGATGACATGTATGCTACAAAGAATAGTATTAACTATGAAACTTGTCATCATGATTTTAATTTTCAATTGGATTATGCCTCACATGACGGTTACTTTGTTAAGTTCGCTCCCACTGTTCCAAATGAGCAGAATTTTGCTCATGTGGAGAGTAGTAAAATTTCTATGCTTGTAGATCATGAAAAGAATGTTTTATGTGATGGTTATATTTTTAAATTCATTCATGATGCTACTGAAAACTATTATGAGGGAGGAATATATTCTTGTAGTAATTGAAATAACATCAAGTTTCCTCTCTATGTGCTTAAAGTTTTGAAGTTATACTTGTTTTGCCTTCCTATGCTAGTTGATCCTTGTTCCCATAAGTTGTGTGCTCACAAAATCCCTAGGCATAGGAAGTGGGTTAGAATTAAATGTGCTAGTCATATTCTTCATGACGCTTTCTTTATGTTTCATTTTTTATCTTTTATGTGAGCATCATCGAAATCATCAAGCCTAGCTAAAAGGCATTAAAGAAAAGCGCTTGTTGGGAGACAACCCAATATTTACCCTTACTGTTTTTATGTGTTCACATGATTAAGATACTGTAGTAATCATCTTTTATAGCTTTTGTTTCAATAAAGTGCCAAGTAAGACCTTTGGGATAGCTTACGGTGATAGTTGTGTTGATCCTGCTGAAAATCAGAAACTTTTGCGCCCAGTAAATTAGTTTTGATAATTCACAGAAACGTGCTTTTTATCTGATTCTTTTTGAAATAGTTTGGTACACAAATTGCTCTGGTTTTCCTAAGTTGGTTGGATTTTTGGAGTAGCATAAGTATGGTTGTTGTTCACATCATTACAGACTGTTCTGTTTCTGGCAGATTCTGTTTTCAATGCATAGTTTGCTTGTTTTCTAGTTTCTATGGCTTATATTGCTCAATATAAATTGTAGAAATGATAAGGTACAGTAGGCATTGATAACCCACAAGTATAGGGGATCGCAAGAGTTTTTGAGGGTAGAGCATTCAACCCAAATTTATTGATTCGACACAAAGGGAGCCAAAGAATATTCTCAAGTATTAGCAGCTGAGTTGTCAATTCAACCACACCTGGAAACTTAGTATCTGCAGCAAAGTGTTTAGTAGCAAAGTAATATGATAGTGGTGGTAACGGTAAAAAAAGTAAAGACAGCAAAAGTAATGTTTTTGGTATTTTGTAGTGATTGTAAGAGTAGCAACGGAAAAGTAAATAAGCGAGAACCAGTATATGGAAAACTTGTAGGCACCGGATTAGTGATGGATAATTATGCCGGATGCGGTTCGTCATGTAACAGTCATAACATAGGGTGACACAGAACTAGCTCCAATTCATCAATGTAATGTAGGCATGTATTCCGTATATAGTCATACGTGCTTATGGAAAAGAACTTGCATGACATCTTTTGTCCTACCCTCCCGTGGCAGCGGGGTCCTATTGGAAACTAAGGGATATTAAGGCCTCCTTTTAATAGAGAACCGGAACAAAGCATTAGCACATAGTGAATACATGAACTCCTCAAACTATGGTCATCACCGGGAGTGGTCCCAATTATTGTCATTTCGGGGTAGCCGGATCATAACACATAGTAGGTGACTATAGACTTGCAAGATAGGATCAAGGACACACATATATTCATGAAAACATAATGGGTTCAGATCTGAAATCATGACACTCGGGCCCTAGTGACAAGCATTAAGCATAGCAAAGTCATAGCAACATCGATCTCAGAACATAGTGGATACTAGGGATCAAACCCTAACAAAACTAACTTGATTACATGATAAATCTCATCCAACCCATCACCGTCCAGCAAGCCTACGATGGAATTACTCACACAAGGCGGCGAGCATCATGAAATTGGTGATGGAGGATGGTTGATGATGAAGACGGCGACGAATCCCCCTCTCCGGAGCCCCGAACGGACTCCAGATCAGCCCTCCCGAGAGAGATTAGGGCTTGGCGGTGGCTCCGTATCGTAAAACGCGATGATTTCTTCTCTCCAATTTTTTTCTCCCCGAAAGCCAATATATGGAGTTGGAGTTGGCGTCGGAGGGCCACCAGGGGCCCCACGAGGTAGGGGGGCGCGCCCAGGGGGGCGCTGTAACGCCCCGGATACAACTTTCCATATTCGTAACTCCGACTCTTGCCATTTCCGGCTATGTGATTTATTTTTCCTCCGTGGTTGGGTTTTTGTCTGTTGTTTTGCATTTTGTTCTTGTTTTGCATCTCGTCTCATGTCATCATTCGCATTGCATCGGCATTGTTTTCATAAAACCCGTATCGGCTCGTAGTTGCCGCGTCCCCCCTTGCCTTCATTATCCCTTTCGAGACCAACCGTTGTTTTGTTGTTTCCGGCCTCATTTAAACTTGCCTTGATGTGTTGTTCTTGTTTGCATCATCTCTTGCCATGAGTAGCTTCATGTAGCTTTGTCAGGCATCATGCTTGTTGTGCATCATGTCTTGTCTATGTGTGGTGTGTTTACTATGTTGTGTGCTTCTTTTCGATAGTTCCTGTTTCGTTGCGGTCGTGAGGATTCGTTCGTCTACGTGTGGTTCGTCTTCGTGGCTTCATCTTCTTCATGGACTCGTTCTTCTTCCTTGCGGGATTTCAGGCAAGATGACCGCTACCCTGGATCTCACTACTATCATTGCTATGCTAGTTGCTTCGTTCTATCGCTTTGCTGCGTTACCTATCATTTGCTCTTCAAGCCTCCCAAATTGCCATGAACCTCTAACCTTTGACACCCTTCCTAGCAAACCGTTGCTTGGCTATGTTACCGCTTTGCTCAGCCCCTCTTATAGCGTTGCTAGTTGCAGGTGAAGTTGAAGATTTCTCCATGGTGGACAGGATTTTGGTTGGGATATCACAATATCTCTTATATTATTAATGCATCTATATACTTGGTAAAGGGTGGAAGGCTCGGCCTTATGCCTGGTGTTTTGTTCCACTCTTGCCGCCCTTGTTTCCGTCATACCGGTGTTGTGTTCCCGGATTTTGCATTCCTTACGCGGTCGGGTGATTTATGGGACCCCCCTGACAGTTCGCTTTGAATAAAACTTGTCCAGCAAGGCCCAACCTTGGTTTTACCATTTGCCTCACCACCACCTATACCCTTCCTTGGGTCGGCCAACCCGAGGGTCATCTTTATTTTAGCCCCGGGCGGTGCTTGTCTAAGTGCTGGTCGAACTAGAATCCTTTGCGCGCCCCTCAAGGAAACTTGAGGTCTGGTTTTAGTTGTACGGAGTGCTCATCCGGTGTTGCTCTGAGAACGAGATATGTGCAGCTCCTATCGGGATTGTCGGTGCATCGGGCGGTCTTGCTGGTCTTGTTTTACCATTGTTGAAATGTCTTGTAAACCGGGATTCCGAGACTGATCGGGTCTTCCTGGGAGAAGGTCTATTCCTTCGTTGATCGCGAGAGCTTGTCATGGGCTAAGTTGGGACACCCCTGCAGGGTTTAAACTTTCGAGAGCCGTGCCCGCGGTTATGTGGCAGATGGGAATTTGTTAATGTCCGGTTGTAGATAACTTGACACCAGATCCGATTTAAAACGCATCAACCGTGTGTGTAGCCGTGATGGTCTCTTCTCGACGGAGTCCGGGAAGTGAACACGGTTTCTAGGTTATGTTTGACGTAAGTAGGTGTTCAGGATCACCTCTTGATCATTGCTAGCTTCACGACCGCTCCTTTGTTTCTCTTCTCGCTCTCATTTGCGTATGTTAGCCACCATATCATGCTTAGTCGCTGCTGCAACCTCACCACTTTCCCCCTTCCTTTCCCATTAAGCTTTGCTAGTCTTGATACCCATGGTAATGGGATTGCTGAGTCCTCGTGGCTCACAGATTACTACAACAACAGTTGCAGGTACAGGTTATGCGATGATCATGACGCGAGAGCGATGTTTACTTGTTTGGAGTTCTTCTGCTTCTTCTTTGATCAGGGGATAGGTTCCAGGTGGGCAGCCTGGGCTAGCAGGGTGGATATTGTTTAAGTTTCTGTTTATGATTCATCCGTAGTCGGTTGTTATTCTTGTATGTGGTATTGTTGTATTCGTGTGACATTGTATGTATTGGATGTATCCCCACTATTATGTAATGTTGATGTAATGATATCCACCTTGCAAAAGCGTTCCAATGTGCGGGTCTATCCTTGGTGGGACCTTCGAGTTCCTTTTGGATAGGGTCGCATATTGGGCGTGACAAGTTGGTATCAGAGCCTCGACCGACCATAGGAGCCCCCTTGATTGTTGGCCGTTGTTGAGTCTAGAAAAAAATGTTTTGAGTCTTAGGATTATATATATCGGAGGGTAGGATTCTTTTTACTCCTCAGCCCCTTCGTCGCTCTGGTGAGGTCTCCTGACGTAGATGTTTTGTCTTTCCTCTCCTCAAATTTCACTAAATTTTTTTAGGATCACACGGGTATCTTGGGATCGTTCCGATATTCTTATGACGAGAACATTGTTCTTGGTGCCTCCTGACATTTAGGGGTTGTGGCAGCATCCCGGGGAGTTGAGCTCCGAGGTGTTGTCGTCATAATTTTATCGTTGCAGTTCTGGAATACCTGAGTTTTGCCGACATCGAAAATCTCTTTTATGCAGTTGTTGGTGAGATAACCTCGACGTCACCCAGTACTGGGGAGTTCGGGAGTATTGCCATAGCTCGTATAACGGGTGCTTTTTGAAGGTTGAGGTACACGATTTCCGAAGGTTTCTTGGTTATGTGTTGACGGATGGATACAGCTTGGATGTAGGGATTGTTAGTTTTGGGTGAGATATATATTGCTTCCCCTGTATCCCCAACACCAGATTGCATAACCAGAAAGTTTCGGGAGTTTTATAGGTGGGAATTCAAGTAGCTCCTAGAATATATTTTCGACATATGCATGATATGAGATTGGGGTTCGACGTCTAGTGGTCCGCCTATCCACGGTTGGTTTTACAGTGGTCTCGTTGTGTCTTAAAGAATCCTTGGCTATGCCGATTCAGGGACACTTTGTATGTCATGTGCCTTGCCTTGTACATGATGGTCTTTGTCTGATCGAGCCGTGTAGGCCCCACCACGAAAACTTCGGACGAAATCTCTATCATATGTTTGTTCCGGCTTATTCTGCAAGCCAATCCTTTGTTTTGTTTTTGGTATTCGAGTTGCTTCGAAGTCAAATGTTGAATCCATACCTTTCCTAAACGGTGTTCTCATATTGCTATGTGATTACTAATCCTTTTTGATCATTGAGGTTGTCATGTTAATCCTTTTCCAACCGGTGCGCTTCTCTTCGAGATGATCCCATCATTCTCCCCATCCGCAAGATCAATTCTAAGTTTTCTCAACGGTGTTTGTTTCGTTCATCCCAAGTTGTCTTTGTTTTCCCCCGCCCTCCCACCCTTTTTCTTCAAGGACTCAGATTTCTTAATCAAGTATCCTTTTTATTGATTGGAAGTCTCTCCATTCTTTTCCGTCATTGTTCTTATCCGGTGATTTCCCATGAAGATGCTCACGAGCTTCAAGTTCATCATCCTCTGTTTTTTTGCTTCTCTGGTGGATCCAATTCAAGCTTTCAGTGTTGATCATATTCCTTTCCTCGTGTCAAATGCTTTCTCGTGCCGGTGCACCTCTCAATCACTCACCTCTTGCTATTCATTTGTTCCAGAGTGTTGAAGATATCTTAGAAGACTTGTGTTTCCATTCTCAATCCATTCAAGATATTTTGAGGTTGTTATCTCATTCAAGTCATTTAATTCAACCGGTGCAATCCCACCTTTTCAATCATTTGTTCAACAGTGTTTTCTTTTGAGTGGGCCTAACCCACAGGTCCTTTCCCAGGATCTTACCTGACTCTTCTAATTATTCCGGAGCCATTCCAAATTCTTTTCAGAGTTTGACGTAAGAATGAATTTCATCAGTCAGATGCCATCTCCAAGATCGCTTTCAAATTCTTTTCATCTTTGGCTCAACCTTTTTTTTCTTTTAATCCTTCCGGAGTGTCTCAACAATTCATGGTGGTGTTTCTCGTCGTCATTCTCGAATTTTGAAGACCGAAGAAGAGTTCCTCTTAAATCCTTACCCGTTCTTCCAAAGATGCGTAGTTCAAGTTTGACGCCATCCTCTCATAATTGTTTTCGATTGTGAGAATTCTTTTCTTACCATCCGGAGTATTTCATGAGTTGTTTCCATTTCTTTTCTCCGAAGGCCATCATGTCATAATTCTTCATTCTCAGCGTGTAGCCAACGTTCTCCAAATCTTACCGGTGCATCGTTCAAATACCCTCTAATCAGTTCATGATCTCTTCGTTCTCATGTATCTAAATCCCCTCAAGTATCTTCATTCGTTTTCCAATTCTTCCTGGTGAATTGTGCCTTTGCTACTTTCATTTTCAATTCTTACGGTGGTTCGTTCAAGATTTCTCTTTCTTCGTTATCGTATCAATTCATTCATTCGTTCTTTTAATCCCACCGGTGGTTCCATCAATACCTTCTGAAGTTTACGCTATATCTTTCTTAATCTTTTTTCAACGAGAATAAGTAGTATGCCAAATCCATTTTTTGTCATCAATTTAATTTGATGAAGGATAAGCATATAATAAATCTTTGTCTTATTTCCTCAAGGTGATTCAATTCTTTTCTTCCGGAGATTATTCATGATGAATAAATTCTTGATTACAAGTGATTCATCTTTCTTTCCGGAGTTGGTCATCATATCACATTTCTCGGTTCGAGATGCTTCATCTTTTCTTTTCCGGAGTTCTAAGTTTTTCGCTTTATCTCATCGCGAAGCACCATCTAAATCATGGCAAGGCTTCACCTTGTGTTTTCAACTTCCCTTTCTTTTTATCATCCTTTTATTACCGGAGTTCTTCATGGAGGCTCTACATGGTGGTTCTTCAAGGATTCTTTTCATTCTTCAATTGTTCTTCAAGACTTCTCTCGAGGTTATGATCCGTCAAGCCATACTTCAAAATAAACATGGTGCTCAACACATGTTTTGTTTTGAGGAGCTCAAGTATTCTTCATCTTGCATTCCAAAGTGCAATTCTTTCTACCTTATCTTTTGAGGTGGTGTTATATCATTCTTGGCAATTTCCATTCAGGTTTCGCGATTCACATGTTGTCAAGAATGGGGTATTTTAAATCCATCAATCTCTTCTTTGGAGTTATCTTGGTATAGATTTCACCTAAAGCCTTCCCTAAGGAATGTTGCTATTTGTGGTGCTTATCAATGATCCGAGTTTCTCCTATCCTCTCGGCGAAAGAAGTTTTCATCTCTTCCTTGATCTCAAACATGCAATTGTTTTTTTAGTGGGAAAATTTCACCCCATAGTCTTGAGATGTTTTCCATAAGCCCACTACAAGCTTATTCGTTTCGTTGTTGGTTTTCCAACAACCCCGTTGTAACCTTCTTGGAAGGGTGCTTTCCAAGCTCATTTGTGGCAGAAGTTGGCATTTTCTTCTCCATTCTTTTGTTTCAATGATCTAACTTCTATTCTTTCGTTACGGAGGCATTGTGATGTTGTGCTCTTCACCCATCACCTCGTTTTGTGAGGGTCGTGTTCTTTTCTTGCTTATCCATTTAACCGGAGTGTTGTATCACCTCTTCAATATCTTTTCATCTCATCAAGTTTTCTTCTCTTTTCAATCGGACTGCTGTCAAAATTATATCAATCTTATTCCTTCTCTATCTAGTTTTAACCGGAGTGGTTTCAATATCTATCTTATCACTAAACCTCTTGGTTCTCGTCGTATCCCCTGTGCCTCTTTTCTAACAGAGTGTTTTCAACTTTGTTCATCTTCGTGGTTTTCTTTCTTTCATTTTGCTCAACCTCTCAAGGTTCATGGTTTTCACTCTTTTGTCGAAGAAGCAACTCAGTTTTACCTCTTCTCTTCCTCTTCCGTTTCTCACCGGTGCCATCCTAGATCTCGGGACGAGATCCTCTCGTAGTGGTGGAGTGTTGTAACGCCCCGGATACAACTTTCCATATTCGTAACTCCGACTCTTGCCATTTCTGGCTATGTGATTTATTTTTCCTCCGTGGTTGGGTTTTTGTCTGCTGTTTTGCATTTTGTTCTTGTTTTGCATCTCGTCTAATGTCATCATTCGCATTGCATCGGCATTGTTTTCATAAAACCCGTATCGGCTCGTAGTTGCCGCGTCCCCCCTTGCCTTCATTATCCCTTTCAAGACCAACCATTCTTTTGTTGTTTCCGGCCTCATTTAAACTTGCCTTGATGTGTTGTTCTTGTTTGCATCATCTCTTGCCATGAGTAGCTTCATGTAGCTTTGTCAGGCATCATGCTTGTTGTGCATCATGTCTAGTCTATGTGTGGTGTGTTTACTATGTTGTGTGCTTCTTTTCGATAGTTCCTGTTTCACTGCGGTCGTGAGGATTCGTTCGTCTACGTGTGGTTCGTCTTCGTGGCTTCATCTTCTTCATGGACTCGTTCTTCTTCCTTGCGGGATTTCAGGCAAGATGACCGCTACCCTGGATCTCACTACTATCATTGCTATGCTAGTTGCTTCGTTCTATCGCTTTGCTGCGTTACCTATCATTTGCTCTTCAAGCCTCCCAAATTGCCATGAACCTCTAACCTTTGACACCCTTCCTAGCAAACCGTTGCTTGGCTATGTTACCGCTTTGCTCAGCCCCTCTTATAGCTTTGCTAGTTGCAGGTGAAGTTGAAGATTTCTCCATGGTGGACAGGATTTGGGTTGGGATATCACAATATCTCTTATATTATTAATGCATCTATATACTTGGTAAAGGGTGGAAGGCTCGGCCTTATGCCTGGTGTTTTGTTCCACTCTTGCCGCCCTAGTTTCCATCATACCGGTGTTATGTTCCCGGATTTTGCGTTCCTTATGCGGTCGGGTGATTTATGGGACCCCCGACGGTTCGCTTTGAATAAAACTTGTCCAGCAAGGCCCAACCTTGGTTTTACCATTTGCCTCACCACCACCTATACCCTTCCCTTGGGTCGGCCAACCCGAGGTCATCTTTATTTTAGCCCCGGGCGGTGCTTGTCTAAGTGCTGGTCGAACTAGAATCCTTTACGGCGCCCCTCAAGGAAACTTGAGGTCTGGTTTTAGTTGTGCGGAGTGCTCATCCGGTGTTGCCACGAGCGAGATATGTCCAGCTCCTATCGGGATTGCCGGTGCATCGGGCGGTCTTGCTGGTCTTGTTTTACCATTGTCGAAATGTCTTGTAAACCGGATTCGAGACTTATCGGGTCTTCACGGAGAAGGTCTATTCCTTCGTTGATCGCAAGAGCTTGTCATGGGCTAAGTTGGGACACCCTGCGCAGGTTTAACCTTTCGAGAGCCGTGCCCGCAGTTATGTGGCAGATGGGAATTTGTTAATGTCCGGTTGTAGATAACTTGACACCAGATCCGATTTAAAATGCATCAACCGCGTGTGTAGCCGTGATGGTCTCTTCTCGGCGGAGTCCGGGAAGTGAACACGGTTTCTGGGTTATGTTTGACGTAAGTAGGTGTTCAGGATCACCTCTTGATCATTGCTAGCTTCACGGCCGCTCCTTTATTTCTCTTCTTGCTCTCATTTGCGTATGTTAGCCACCATATCATGCTTAGTCGCTGCTGCAACCTCACCACTTTCCCCCTTCCTTTCGCATTAAGCTTTGCTAGTCTTGATACCCATGGTAATGGGATTGCTGATTCCTCGTGGCTCCTGATTACTACAACAACGATTCAGGTACAGGTTATCACGATGATCATGGCGCGAGAGTGATGTTTACTTGTTTGGAGTTCTTACGCTTCTTCTTTGATCGGGGATAGGTTCGGTGTCGCAGCACTGGGCTAGCAGGGTGGATATTGTTTGAGTTTCTATTTATGATTCATCCGTAGTCGGATGTTATTCTTGTATGTGGTATTGTTGTATTCGTGTGACATTGTATGTATTGGATGTATCCCCACTATTATGTAATGTTGATGTAATGATATCCACCTTGCAAAAGCGTTCCAATATGCGGGTCTATCCTTGGTGGGACCTTCGAGTTCCTTTTGGATAGGGTCGCATATTGGGCGTGACAGGCGCCCCCACCCTCGTGAGCAGGGTGTGGCCCCCCTGGTCTTCATCTTTGGCGACGATTTTGTATTGTTTTTTCTAAGGTGTTCCGTGGAGTTTCAGGTCATTCTGAGAACTTTTATTTTCTGCACATAAAACAACACCATGGCAATTCTGCTGAAAAGTGTCAGTCCGGGTTAGTTCCATTCAAATCATACAAGTTAGAGTCCAAAACAAGGGCAAAAGTGTTTGGAAAAGTAGATACGATGGAGACGTATCAACTCCCCCAAGCTTAAACCCTTGCTTGTCCTCAAGCAATTCAGTTGACAAACTGAAAGAGATATAAAAAGGAAAACTTTTACAAACTCTGTTTGCTCTTGTTGTTGTAAACATAAGAAACCAGCATTCAAGTTTCAGCAAATATTATGAACTAACCATACTCACAATAACACGTAGGTCTCACAATTACTCATATCAATAACATAATCAGCTAGCGAGCTATAATAATAAAACTCGGATGACAACATTTTCTCAAAATAATCATAACATGATATAACAAAATGGTATCTCGCTAGCCCTTTCTGAGACCGCAAAACATAAATGCAGAGCACCTTCAAGGACTAACTAAACCTTGTAATTCATGGTAAAAGAGATCCAGTCAAGTCATACCCAATATAACCAATAATAATGAATGCAAACGACAGTGTGCTCTGCAGCGGGTGCTTTTAATAAGAAGGATGATGACTCAACATAAAAGTAAATGGATAAGCCCTTCATAGAGGGAAGCAGGGATTTGTAGAGGTGCCAGAGCTTGGTTTTGAAATAGAGATAAATTATATTTTGAGCGGCATACTTTCATTGTCAACATAACAACTAAAAGACGACGATATCTTCCATGCTAAACAGATTATAGGCGGTTCCCAAATAGAATGGTAAAGTTTATACTCCCCCTCCTCCACAAGCATCAATCATGGCTTGCTCGAAACAACGAGTGCCTCCAACATTCAACGGGTCTCAGGGGGAGTTTTGTTTGCAATTATTTTGATTTAGTTTGCATAAAGCATGGGACTGGGCATCCCGGTTACCAGCCGTTTTCTCGTGAATGAGGAGCAGAGTCCACTCCTCTTGAGACTAACCAGCCTAACACGGAAGATAAGGGCAGCTCTAGTTGACATATGAGCTATTCGAGCATGCAAAATAGAATGTTTATTTGAAGGTTTAGAGTTTGGCACATACAAATTTACTTGGAATGGCAGGTAAATACCGCATATAGGAAGGTATAGTGGACTAATATGGAATAACATTGGGGTTTAAGGAGTTTGGATGCACAAGCAGTATTCCCGCTTAAATGCAGTGAAGGCTAGCAAAAGGCTGAAGCGACCAAGCGAGAGAGCGACAACGATCGTAAACATGCATTAAAATTAATTTACACCGAATACAAGCATGAGTAGGATATAATCTACCATGAACATAAATATCGTGAAGGCTATGTTGATTTGATTCAACTACATGCGTGAACATGTGCCAAGTCTAGTCACTCAATTCATTTAAAGGAGGATACCATCCCATCATACCACATCATAATAATTCTAATAGCATGTTGGCACGCAAGGTAAACCATTATAACTCATAGCTAATCAAGCATGGCACAAGCAACTATAATCTCTAAATGTCATTGCAAATATGTTTACTTCATAATAGTTGACCTAGGAACGATGAATCATCATATTTACAAAAACAAGAGAGGTCGAGTTCATACCAGCTTTTCTTATCCCAATAAGTTCATCATATATCATCATTATTGCCTTTCACTTGCACGACCGAACGGTGTGTATAATAATAATAGTGCACGTGCATTGGACTAAGCTGGAATCCGCAAGCATTCAACTCAAGAGAGAAGACAAGTAATATGGGCTCTAAATTAAATAAACAAACATGCATATAAGAGCCACTAAGCATTTTCAATATAGTCTTCTTGACCCCCAAAAGAAAGAAAAGAAAATAAAAACTATTTACACGGGAAAGCTCCCAACAAGCAAAAGAAGAACAGGAAATATTTTTGGGTCTTCTTTTTAATTACTACTACAAGCATGTAAATTAAACTAAATATTTTTTGGGGGTTTTTTTCTTAAGGTTTATCAAACACACAAGAAGAAAGCAGAAAAAAGAAAATAAACTAGCATGGATATTACAGTGAAAGGGTATGAGCACCGACATCTAGCAATGAGTATGTGTGAACATGAATGTAATGTCGGTGGGAAATACGTACTCCCCCAAGCTTAGGCTTTTGGCCTAAGTTGGTCTATTGCCAGGGATAGCCTGGCGGATACCCGTAGGTGAAGCTGGGGTCATACTGAGATGCAGCGGCTATCGCCGCCTGAGCTATAGCGTGGCGTCGAGCAGCCTCCGCTCTCCTCTTGCACTCATCTGCCTCCTCTCTGGTAATAATATATCTTCCTTTTGTCTGAAAATCAAAGAAGGCAGGAGCAGGAACATCAATATGGACTACATGACGTTTGTTAAAGATTAGTCGATACTGGAGAGGTGGTTCAGTCCTCTTAACAAACTGGTGGGAAACCATAGAATCAAAATCTAAATAAGAAGGGGGTAACTCCATATCACCCTCACGAATGTCTATCTCAAGAAAATTAGCTAAGCGGGTTGCATAAATTCCTCCAAAGAAATCTCCGTTATGCCTATTCTGATGCAACCTGCGAGCTACAATGGCTCCCATTTGATAAGATTGGTCTTCCAACACAGCACTCCTGAGAATGCTGAGATCAGGGACACACATGTGACATGCTTCGTCCTTAGCATTTATGCACCTACCTATGAAGAGAGCAAAATAATGTATAGCAGGAAAGTGAACGCTCCCTATAGTGGCTTGTGTTATATCTCTAGATTCCCCCACAGTTATTCTAGCAAGAAAGTCTCTATATTCATATTTAAGGGGATCCCTGACATTACCCCAAGATGGAAGTTTGCAAGCAGAAGTGAAATCCTCTAAGTCCATGGTGTAAGATTTGTCATAAAGGTCAAACATGACTGAAGGAGAATTACGCGAAGATGAAAACTCAAACCTCCTCACAAATGAACTTGTGAGATCATGATACTGGGGGCATTTGTCAGCTTCAAAGTCCTCAAGACCGGTGTTACTCAAATATGTGCTAAATTCATCTTTGATTCCCACTTGATTCATAAAATTTCTGAAGGCCATTCACAGGGCCTCACAGGAGCATCTCTTGGTGGTTCCTCGTCAGCATCACGTATTGCAAGCCTGGGACCTTGCTTCCTTGAAGGACCACCTTAGAACATCCTCCTAAACATATTGTTTCCTCTGAAAAATTTCTGAAATTTTTAGTAACTTCAAATAAAAGTGAACAAACTTCAACAAAATTGATAGCAACAACTCCCATAAGTGTCTAGAGCCTATATCGAGCATTACAACTACTTGGAACCACATAAATTTGACATGCAAGCTCAAGAACATGGTCACCTATGCAGCACAAATTTGCAATGAATAAAGCACTAGAACAAAAACTAATTGGACCAATGGAGGAGTCACATACCAAGGAACAATCTCCCCAAGCAGTTTTGCGAGAGGTGCTTTGAGCAAGAGATCGAAAATCACAACAACGGAAATTTGGAACTCGTGCTTGAGTTGGTTTTTCGTATTTGTGTGAGGCAGAGGAAGAAGATGGGTGCAGAGATAAGTGGAGGAGGGCCACCGTGGGCCCACGAGGCAGGGGGGCCACCCTCGTGGCCAGGTGGCATCTCCCCCCGTGGTAATTTTTGCACAGTAAATCCTCAAATATTCCCAAAAAAATCATATTAAATTGGCATGGCATTCTGAGGACTTTTATTTTCGGATTATTTTTATGTTGCACGGGTAAGTCAGGAAACAGACAGAAAAAATACTATTTTACTTTATTTCTACTAAATAACAGAAAATATAAAAAGGGTACAGAAGGTTGTGCTTCTAGTTTCATCCATCTCGTGATCATCAAAATGAACCCACTAATAAGGTTGATCAAGTCTTGTTAACAAACTCATTCCGAATAACACGGAACCGGTGAAATTTCGAATAACACTAAGTTACCTCAATGGGGATATGAAAATCCCCAACAATAAGAATATCATACTTTTTCTTGACGGTAGGGAGAGGAAATTCCAAACCTGCAAATATAATCGATGGAATTTTTCCAATAGAGTTGATACTATAAACTTGAGGTTGTTTCCTCGGAAAATGTATCGTGTGCTCATTGCCATTAACATGAAAAGTGGCATTGCCTTTGTTGCAATCAATAACAGCCCCTGCAGTATTAAGGAAAGGTCTTCCAAGAATAATAGACATACTATCTGCCGGGGGAATCTGCCCGCCGCGGACACCTATGGGGCCGGGGCCCCTTTGTCTGTGCGGTGCGAGGGCGGAGGGAGCACAGAGAGCAGATCGAGGCGAGCACGCGGGCAGTTTTACCCGAGTTCGGACGCGACGGACGCGTAAAACCCTACTCCTGCCTTGGGTTGTATTGAGCTCGGGAGCTTGAAGAGCTACAGTAGCAGCTACACCGAGCGCGAGAGTGGCTAAAGATTCGAACCAGCCGACCCCCCTCTACGTTGTGCATGGGCCTCCTTTTATAGTGCAAGGGGTCACCGACAGGTGTCAACGTAGGAGAAAGGGGTAAAAATGTAAAAGAGGTGGTAGTTGGAACAGTGCGGGAACAGTGAAGCTACGGTCGTGAGCAGTGGTCGCTACCTACTTTGTGATGGGGACAAGGGCATTTAATGCCGTCGCCGTCGACCCCAAAAGCTCCGCCCTTGCGTCTCCGTCGCCACGGCGATGGATCCACCACCGTGAAGTGCCACCGTGTCCCCAGGCTGCCTGACCATCCGCCACGCGTCCTGGAAAGGCCCTGAGGCGGCGCATGGGCTGATGAGCTGGGCCAGCGAACACCTGGCCTTCTCCCTCCCGGCAAGCACCTTGCCGGGTCTTATTCTGCCGGCCGGGAGCTTGCGGGCTCAGTAACTTGTCGCTCCCCGGGCCCTCGCCGGGACGCATATAGCGCCGAGGCGTGTCTTCTATGATGTAATCTTCTAGTCTTCCTGGCGAGCTTCTCTTGCCAGGGCTTTGCGTGAGTGATGTAACCTTGAGCCTGGAACGGCCTCCCTGGCAAGCTCCGCTTGCCGGGGTCTCGATCTTTTGTCTTGTATACTTCGTCTTTGAATGGTTTGATATGGAGCAGGAAGGTCCTCGGCGAGCATGTGGTAAACCTGCCGCGAAATCGCAACCGCCCGTGCACAAGTTGGGGTCTTGAGGTACCCCTACCTTAGTACACCGACAGAGCCCCGGCTGGGCCACACACGGTCTGCGGCGCTGTTGGGCCAGGCCCAAAAGCGATCTGCAGGCACACGCGCCCACAGCGCGCCGAATCCACTTCGCATCCGCGCATCCCCGTGAAGCGCAGCGTCGATTGCGGCGTCGTGGGAGGCGTGGGGCGCGTCGCGGTCTTTAGGGCACCACCCCGTGATCGTGGTGCGGGCGAGGTCACTTCACCCGTCGCTCGGCCCGCTTTTAGCCACGCGGCCCTCATGCATGGGGTGCGTGGGCGGCAAATGGGAGACCGAGCCGTCCGCAGGCGAAGATGGCGAGTCGGCCCGCTCCTCGCCCTCCTTGCTTCCCGATTGGCGGGCAGGCGGTTGAGCCCCACCTGCGCCCTTTAAAAAGGGCGGAAGGGGGGCACAATGGTCTCACACTTCCTCTTCTCCCTTCGTCTTCACTTCCCTTCTTCTTTACGCCATGGAAGGAGAAATCCTAGTTCTTCAGCGGTGGCAGCGAGTGCGCCTCCGAGCGCACTTCTCCCTATCCGCACCCGTGGCGGTGGAGCCGCCACGAGGGGAGAGGGAGGGGCAGGCATGGGACGAGGCCGAGGGCGTGGTCGGCGGTCGGGAGAGGCGGTCGTGGCGATGTGCCTCCCGTCTCCTCCGGTGGCTCCTTTCCTCGGCGGTCCATCTTGGAGATGATCCTGGGAGTTCTTCATCAAGCTGCGCGGCGCCTCGTCGCCGCCTCGGCTGCCGGCCCGTTCGCGGCGATGGAACGGATCCGCCGAGGTGATGGAGTTGCGCATGAGGGCTGTGGGATCAGCGGCACTCGAGTGAGTGTCGTGTCCCCAGCCCGGCGTGATGTGCTTCGATCGAGGGTGGAAGGCGTTCGCCGCATCCACAGCTTGACGGCGGGGTTTACCCTCCATTTCAAGTTAATGGAGGCGACCTTCTCGCCGTCAAGGTCTTGAGGATTCCGGGACCGGGCGAGATCTTGTGTGGACAGCTCCTCCGATGCGAAGGTCCTCCTCGGCGAGAGTGATGAGGAGGGCGGCAGCGGCGGCAGCGAGGGATGGCGGGTCCGACTAGGCGTCGGACGCTGCCCAGGCCACCCGCGACCCCATCATCCGGTCGCCGGCCTTCAACTCCCCGGGCCGTCTCCTTGGGCGGCTGGCGTGGGAGGCTGCGGAAGAGGAAGAGGGGTGGCGGCAAGGCCGTCAATCGAGTCTGAGGCGAGGCCCTCGTCAGCGTCTTGGCGTCCCACCACCCGTCTTCAAGCTCGCCTCCGGCGCCTCCGTCTCTGCCAAGCTCTGGCCGCCCCGGAAGTTCTCTTGGTGTCTTCTGGCGCCTGTAGCTCTCCTAGGCGCCCTTTGCCCTTCCGGCAAGCTTCTCTTGCGGGGCCTCCTTGACCTACCTCCTGAACTCTGAGCAGAGAAACAGGAGAGGATTACTGGGCATCTTATCTTTCAATTTGTAAGCCCTCGGGCCTTAGTTGCATTTAGAATATGTAATCCTCTCTATCATGTTTTTCATCCTCTATGGACGTGTGCTAAACTAGGATGTTTTTAATGAAAATAGGGGAACACTTGTCGGACCGAGTCCTTTACTTGACTTCGTGCCTTGTATGTTCCCATCCCACGCTCTCGGGGAGCTTGCGGTAGCGAACACGCTTCTTGAGTCACGGGACATCGGCAGCCATTGGCGGTGTTGCTTCGGCAAGCAACCTTGCGGGCGATTCAGCGCTTGTGTTTGTTGGCGGACTCGAAAAGCGAAACAAAGGCGCGACACTTGTCGCAGCTCACTTAAATCGTTGGCGTGCTCGAAAAGCGAAACAAAGGCGCGACACTTGTCGCAGCTCCGCCGTCGTTGGCGTGCTCGAAAACAAACCAAAGCGCAAGCGGGCCACGACACAGCTCCTCCACAGTCGGGTTTTACAAGACACGCTTGTTCAAGGATGCAGCCCCGCTTTCCCCGGTCCATGAGAGGATGCATGACGAGGGATGAAAAACTTATCTGATTCCGCAGCCCCCCGGCAACTATGGCTTGCCGGGGATGAATCTCGTTGTTCGCAGCCCCCAGCAACACTGGCTCGCCGGGACCCAGGTGCAGGCGCTCCTTTCTTCGTTCTTGCCGCTAGCGTCGCAGCCCCCGGCGGCCCTGGCTTGCCGCGAAGGGATCTTGGTACTCGCAGCCCCCGGCAACCCTGGCTCCGCCAAAACACAGGTGCTGGTGTGCTCTTCTGGTTTCTCCTTGTTGCTGTAATTTCAGCCATGGAAACAGCTGAGAGAGGTCTGCAACAGTTTCATCATTTACATGTATATGTATATAAATCCTTTCTGTGCAACTTTGCAATACGATGCCGTGCCTTGCCCTTCGTATGTTTATACTCTACGCTGCTAGGGAACTCGCCGGCAAGGGGCCCTTGCTTGCGAAGCGCCGAGTCTTGAACTTCGAAGCAGCCTGCTGGCCAAGGTCTTACCGGCGAGCAACCTACTGCATGACTAGTCGCCGCGCACTTGGCTTGTTGGCGGACTCGAAAAGCGAAACAAGGGCGCGACACTTGTCGCAGCTCACTTAAATCGTTGGCGTGCTCGAAAACAAGATAAGGTGCGGCTATCCACGGGTAGGTTCCTCCGCGCACAAGCTTCTCATCTGAAGGGCATCTTCTGGCGGGGCTTGCTCGTTACTCCTCTACTTTACACCCTTTATGCGCTTTTACCCTCGCTTCTAGGGGACTTGCCGGCAAGGGGCCCTTGCCGCGAGCGCTGAGTGCTGAACTCGAAGCAGCCTGCTGGCCAAGGTCTTACCGGCAAGCAACCTTGCCGCGGCTAGTCGCAACGCGCTTAGCTTGCTGAGCGGACTCGAAAGCGAAACAAGGGCGCGACACTTGTCGCAGCTCACTTAAATCGTTGAGCGTGCTCGAAAACAAGGTAAGGGTGCGGCTATCCACGGGTAGGTTCCTCCACGCCGGTATTGCGTACAAAGGATGAACGACGAGAACATAACGTAAAAAGCATGGAACTAAGGAGTGCTCTCTGCACAAAAGCTCGGACAACTTAGCTTTTCCGTCTTCTCGCGATCCGGCAAGGCCGCACTTCTCCCTTGATTTCCTCCCTTATGCGTTTTCACCCTCACGCTTCGGGGAACCTGCGGCATAAACACACTTGCTGAGTGCGGAACATCAGCAGCCAGCTGGCGGTGTTGCCTCCGGCGAGAAGAACTTGTCGGGCTAGTTGCGGCGCGCCTTCATTGTTGAGCGGACTCGAAGCGGATCGGGGTGCAACAGCCACGATTCGACCCCTATCGCGCATGGTTCTCCATACAAGGTCACGAAATTTCGTGAATACAACTCAAAAGTTTGAAGCGGCTGCTTTCTTAGCCCTCTTGGCGGTGGAGCTCGATGGCACGTCCTCGGCGGCGCGCAGCACTCGGAGAGGTGCGCTTGCGGGCGAGCACGAGCTGTTCTTGCCGGGCTTAGTCTTTGGCTGGTTTGTCTTTGTTTTCTCGCACTTGCCGGCGGAGCTCGATGGCGCGTCCTCGACGGCAGCGCAGCACTCCGAAGAGGTGCGGTTGCCGGAGTGGGCCCCAGAGCACTTGCCGGGCTTGGTCTTCGTCTTCTTCCCCCGGGAGCTTCAGCGGCAAGTGTATTCTCGTCGGCCGTAGCTGCCGCATCCCGGTAGATCTTGTCGGCGCAGATAAGCACATCCTTCTTGTCGCCGTGGACAGTGATAACGCTTATCGGCCCCGGCATCTTGAGTACGTTGTAAGCATAATGGGAAGCTGCCATGAACTTGGCGTGGGCAGGACGGCCGAGTATTCCATTGTATGGCAACGGAATATCGGCGACGTCGAAAGTGATCGCTCGATCCTGAAATTGAGCTCCCGCCAAAGGTTACCGCGAGTGATCTTTCCTTGGGCTTGCTCCGTCCGGGTTGATTCCTTGGAAAGAACCGGTCTCTTGAGCTCGCCATCCGGAATTTGGAGTTTCTTGATCACAGCGAGGAGATCAAATTCAGCCCGGCCCGCCGTCAACCAACATTTGGTGACCTTGAGGTTGCGGATGGTGGGTGAGACCAGCATCGGCAAGCACCCGACCGCGGTGGTGCGGTCGGGGTGATCCTCAAGATCAAAAATGATGGGCGTCTGGACCATTTGAGGACTGCTTGCGACTCCACAGGCGGCTCATGCATTCACCTCACGCACCTTTGCTTTAGCTGGCGGTGGGAGGTGTCTGAAGAGGCACCACCGTCGGCGCACAGGACTTCCGTGTATACGGAACTCCTGCTCACTTGTCATCCTCATCCTCCATGTCTTCATCGTCGTCTTCTTCATCTTTGTCGCGGCCCGGGAGGTCGGTCACCTTGCCGCTGCTTGGCTTTGCTGCGGCGTCCTCCCGGCCATTGAGCGGCCGCTTCTTGCTCGGTTCTCCTCCGCCACCTTGGGCCCTCTCCGTGTCGCGCCTCGTACTCAGCTTTTTGCTGCTCGGCGAGATACTCGGCGCTTGCGATTGGAGAGATCGTGGCCCTTAGTGCGGTGGATTCTTGATATTGCTTGTCGGAGCCGTCACCTTGTCGGCTGCCGCTTCTGAGGCAGAGCTCTTTGCGGGAGAAGCAAGCCTGCGTTTGCTTGGCGGAGCCTCCTTGCGGACTTCTCGGCGGCAAGCACCTCTTCTTGTTCTTCCTTGGTTGTTCCGCCGGCTCTGCTTTGCGGGCGGCGTCATCATTATCGCTTTCTCTGCGCGGCATCCTCCCGAGAGTCTCCTCCCCTCTTCAGCGTCGTCTTGTCAGCCGAGCATAGAGCTCGCGACATTCGAATCTTGGTCATCGCCATCTCTTCACGCATGCGGCGGTTCGCCGCGTTACGGTGGAACGCGCCGATAACCGCGGCAGGGTGGACATCGAGATGTTGTCTGCACCACGGTGAAGCGTTGGATATACTTGCGCGGGTTTCTCCTTCCTTCGGGCCAAAATGTGGAATCGCTCTCTGGCCGTGGGGTTTGTGGCCGCCCGGTGAAGGCGCCAACAAACCGATGGCAAAGATCTGCCCAAGAAGAAATGGAGCCTTCCGGCAAGTGCATAAGCCAAACGAGCGTTCGGCTTAAGCACGAAGCGGAAATGGTTCGCCAGAATCTTCTCGTCGCGCCCGGCAGCCTGCACGCGATGGTGTGAACCGAGGAATTCGAGGTGCGTCTTGCCGTCGTACTTCTCGATGCGTCGGGCTTGAAATTTTTCATCTTTGAGCCCTTTGGACATGCCGCAGCTTCGCGGGTGAGCGCGGGCAGCTGCAGCGTCTGACAAAGTCGCCTGGTTCACCGGGCGCGCGCGTCGACAGCGTTCAGCTCTCGATCGATTGTCGCCCGAGCTTCTCGCGGCGCTCGATAATGTTCGGCGTCTTCTTATGTCGCCGGTCGTCGAGGACTGGCGTTGATCCCGGCGAGTCCGCGGATCCGGCGATGTCGTGGAGCCGTCGTCGGTGTTGTTCGCGAAGCGGCATCTTTTGCTTCGCGGCGGGGAGTGCGGTGGTTGCACCCGGCGGTCTTATCGCCGTCGGCCCGTCTTCTCAGCTTGCGCGGCAGCGAGTCGCCGGCTGCTGTGAAAAATCGTTGTTAGCGGCGACCAGGCTCTTGATGGTAGCCCTCCGGTCTTGACCTTGTCGCGCTGGAGGAAGTCGAGCGATTGCGCCCTTGCGAGCGCTGCCGGAGTGGAGGCGGCGGAGCGGCGGTGCGAGGCGCGGGTATGCCGGACTCCTAACGGTGTTAGAAGGAGCAGGTCTGCCGGCGCGCCCGCTTTGCTTGTGTCCGGACGTTGGTCGGAGCATCCCGCGAGCCTCCGGCGTGTCCTTGCCCAAGCGGCGGATACCACCTCCGTGGTATGGCGCTGCTGGGTTGTCGTCTTGCTGAGATGGGCGTGGATCCACGGAGACCGGCGCGGTCATCCATCTGTCGCCCTGATGCGGTGGCGCCGCGAGTGTCCTCGCCGGCGACCACCCTTCCGACAGCGTCTCCTCCGCCCACCGTTGGCTCGGTGGCGGCGGATGAAACGCAGAGCGAGCCTCAACCTCCGAAGCCTTCTTCTTGGGGCCATGGCGCGATTGTTGGCGAAGTTGCTTGATGAAACTGGAGAGGTTGATGAAGAGCGCGCCGCCAGCAACGCGGATCAGTCCGCACAACCTCGGCGCCCCTACAGCGCGCCCGAGAGATGCGAGGAATCGCCGCGCGGACACCTATGGGGCGGGGCCCCTTTGTCTGTCGCGGTGCGAGGCGGAGGGAGCAGAGAGAGCAGATCGAGGCGAGCACGCAGGCAGTTTTACCCGAGTTCGGACGCGGCAGACGCGTAAAACCCTACTCCTGCCTTGGGTTGTATTGAGCTCGGGAGCTTGAAGAGCTCGATGCAGCTACACGGCGAGTGGCTAAAGATTCGAACCAGCCGACCCCCTCTCGTTGTGCATGGGCCTCCTTTTATAGTGCAAGGGGTCACCGGCAGTGTCAGCGTAGGAGAAAGGGGTAAAAATGTAAAAGAGGTGGTAGTTGGAGCAGTCGCGGGAACGGTGAAGCTACGGTCGTGAGCAATGGTCGCTACCTACTTTGTGATGGGGACAAGGGCATTTAATGCCCGTCGCCGTCGACCCCAAAAGCTCCGCCCTTGCGTCTCCGTGCGCCACGGCGATGGATCCACCACCGTGAAGTGCCACCGTGTCCCCGGGCTGCACAGCCATCGCCACGCGTCCTGGAAGGCCCGAGGCAGCGTGGGCTCATGGCTGGCGCGGGCACACTGGCGCTACCCTCCGGCAAGCACCTTGCCGGTCTTGACTTTGCCGGGCCCGGAGCTTGCGGGCTCTGTAACTGTCGCTCCCGGGCCCTCGCCGGCGCATATAGCGCCGGCGTGTCTTCTATGATGTAATCTTCTAGTCTTCTGGCGAGCTTCTCTTGCGAGGGCTTTGCGTGAGTGATGTAACCTTGAGCCTGGAACGGCCTCCCCGGCAAGCTCCGCTTGCCGGGGTCTCGATCTTTTGTCTTGTATACTTCGTCTTTGAATGGTTTGATATGGAGCAGGAAGGTCCTCGGCGAGCATGTGGTAAACCCTGCCGCGGGAAACTGCAACCGCCCGTGCACAAGTTGGGGTACTGAGGTACCCCTACCTTAGTACACCGACACTATCATCCTCGGGAATATCAAGAATAGCAAAGTCCGTTAAAATAGTAACATTCGCAACTACAACAGGCACATCCTCACAAATACCGACATGTATAGCAGTTGATTTATCAACCATTTGCAAAGATATTTCAGTAGGTGTCAACTTATTCAAGTCATGTCTATGATATAAAGAGAGAGGCATAACACTGACACCGGCTCCAAGATCACATAAAGCAGTTTTAATATAATTTCTCTTAATGGAGCATGGTATAGTAGGTACTCCTGGATCTCCAAGTTTCTTTGGTATTCCACCCTTAAAAGTATAATTAGCAAGCATGGTGGAAATTCCAGCTTCAGGTATCTTTCTTTTATTAGTAATGATATCCTTCATATACTTAGCATAAGGATTCGTTTTGAGCACATCGATTAATCGCATACAAAAAGATGGGTCTAATCATTTCAACAAAGCGCTCAAAATCCTCATCATCCTTTTTCTTGGATGGTTTGGAGGAAAAGGCATGGGTTTCGAACCCATGGTTCCTTTCTTTACCATGTTTCCTAGCAACGAAGTCTCTTTTATCATAACGTTGATTCTTTGATTGTGGGTTATCAAGATCAACAACAGGTTCAACTTCTACATCATTATCATTACTAGGTTGAGCATCAACATGAACATTATCATTAACATTATCACTAGGTTCATGTTCATCACCTGATTGTGTTTCAGCATCAGAAATAGAGATATCATTTGGATTCTCAGGTGGTTCAGCAATAGGTTCACTAGAAGTTTGCAAAGTCCTATCTTTTTTCTTTTTCTTCCTTTTAGAAGAACTAGGTACATCAATATTATTTCTCTGAGAATCTTGCTCGAATCTCTTAGGGTGGCCTTCAGGATACAAAGGTTCCCGAGTCATTCTACCAGTTCTAGTAGCCACTCTAACAACATAATCATTTTTCTTACTATTCATTCATCAAGCACTTCTTTCTGAGCTTTAAGCACTTGTTCTACTTGAGTGGTAACCATAGAAGCATGTTTGCTAACAAGTTTAAGTTCACCTCTAATATCAGCCATAAAATCACCCAAGCGTTTAATCATAAAGGTATTCTGTTTTAATTGTCTACCAAACTAAGCATTAAAGTCATCTTGCTTAAACATAAAGTCATCAAACTCATCCAAGCACTGACTAGCAATTTTAGTAGGAGGGACTTCAGCTTTATCATATCTATAGAGAGAATTTACCTTTACTACCTGTGTCGGGATATCGGGAGGTTCTTCAGTGAATAAGTAATTGAGATCATATACTTCTTCAACATGCGGTAAATTAAGACCATGTATTTCTTCAATAGGAGGTAAATTCTTAACATCTTCAGCTTTAATACCTTTTTCTTTCATAGATTTCTTTGCCTCTTGCATATCTTCGGGGCTGAGAAATAGAACACCTCTCTTCTTCGGAGTTGGTTTAGGGATAGGCTCAGTAATTGGCTCTGGAGCTGGCTCAGGAGGTGCCCAATTATTTTCATTTGCCAACATATTATTAAATAGAATTTCAGCTTCATCCGGTGTTCTTTCCCTGAAAAGAGAACCAGCACAACTATCCAGGTAATCTCTGGAAGCATCAGTTAGTCCATTATAAAAGATATCAAATATTTCAGGTTTCTTAAGAGGATGATCAGGCAAAGCATTAAGTAACTTGAGAAGCCTCCCCCAAGCTTGTGGGAGACTCTCTCTTCAATTTGCACAAAGTTGTATATTTCCCTCAAGGCAGCTTGTTTCTTATGAGCAGGGAAATATTTAGTAGAAAGTAATAAATCATATCACGGGACTTTGCACACAACCAGGATCAAGAGAATTAAACCATATCTTAGCATCACCCTTTAATGAGAACGGAAATATTTTGAGTAAATAAAGGTAGCGCGATCTCTCATTATTAGTAAACAGGGCAGCTATATCATTTAACTTAGTAAGATGTGCCACAGCAGTTTGATTCATAGCCATAAAAGGATCGATTCAACCAAAGTAATTATATCTGGATCAACAGAAAAATCATAATAATCCTTATCAGGAACACAGATAGGTGAAGTAGCAAAAGGAGGGTCGGGTCTCATCCTATATCTAAGAGATTCTTTACTCCATTTAATTAGCAACCTCTTAAGTTCGTATCTATCCTGGCAAGCAAAAATAGCTGCAGAAGATTCAGTATCAAAAAGATAACCCTCAAGAATAGCAGGCATATTTTAATCATCACTATCATCATCATATTCAAATTCAATAATTTCTCTTTCTCTAGACCTAGCAATTTGCTCATCAAGAAATTCACCAAGGGGCACAGTATTATCAAGCATAGAAGTAGTTTCATCATAAGTATCATGCATAGCAGAAGTGGCATCATCAATAACATGCGACCTATCAGAAATCATAGCAGTAGTAGGTTTAGGTGTCGCTAGCTTACTCATAACAGAAGGAGAATCTAGTGCAAGGCTAGATGGCAGTTCCTTACCTCCCCTCGTAGTTGAGGGCAAAATAGTAGTTCGACCATCTTTGAAGTTCTTCATAGTGTCCAACAGATATAAATCCCAAGTGACTCAAAGAATAGAGCTATGCTCCCTGGCAACGGCGCCAGAAAAAGGTCTTCGTAACCCACAAGTATAGGGGATCGCAACAGTTTTCGAGGGTAGAGTATTCAACCCAAATTTATTGATTCGACACAAGGGGAGCCAAAGAATATTCTCAAGTATTAGCAGCTGAGTTGTCAATTCAACCACACCTGGAAACTTAGTATCTGCAGCAAAGTGTTTAGTAGCAAAGTAATATGATAGTGGTGGTAACGGTAACAAAAGTAAAGACAGCAAAAGTAATGTTTTTGGTATTTTGTAGTGATTGTAAGAGTAGCAACGGAAAAGTAAATAAGCGAGAACCAGTATATGGAAAACTCGTAGGCACCAGATTAGTGATGGATAATTATGCCGGATGCGGTTCGTCATGTAACAGTCATAACATAGGGTGACATATAACTAGCTCCAATTCATCAATGTAATGTAGGCATGTATTCCGTATATAGTCATACGTGCTTATGGAAAAGAACTTGCATGACATCTTTTGTCCTACCCTCCCGTGGCAGCGGGGTCCTATTGGAAACTAAGGGATATTAAGGCCTCCTTTTAATAGAGAACCGGAACAAAGCATTAGCACATAGTGAATACATGAACTCCTCAAACTATGGTCATCACCGGGAGTGGTCCCGATTATTGTCACTTCGGGGTTGCCAGATCATAACACATAGTAGGTGACTATAGACTTGCAAGATAGGATTAAGAACACACATATATTCATGAAAACATAATAGGTTCAGATCTGAAATCATGACACTCGGGCCATAGTGACAAGCATTAAGCATAGCAAAGTCATATCAACACCAATCTCAGAACGTAGTGGATACTAGGGATCAAACCCTAACAAAACTAACTCGATTACATGATAAATCTCATCCAACCCATCACCGTCCAGCAAGCCTACGATGGAATTACTCACGCACGGCGGTGAGCATCATGAAATTGGTGATGGAGGATGGTTGATGATGACGACGGCGACGAATCCCCTCTCCGGGCCCGAGCGGACTCGGATCAGCCCTCCGAGAGAGATTAGGGCTTGGCGGCGGCTCCATATCACAAAATCGATGATTTCTTCTCTCCGATTTTTTTCTCCCCAAAAGCCAATATATGGAGTTGGAGTTGGCGTTGGAGGGCCACGAGGGGGCCCACGAGGTAGGGGGGCGCCCAGGGGGCGCCTCCACCCTCGTGAGCAGGGTGTGGGCCCCCTGGTCTTCATCTTTGGTGAGGATTTTTTATTGTTTTTCTAAGGTGTTTCGTGGAGTTTCAGGTCATTCTGAGAACTTTTATTTTCTGCACATAAAACAACACCATGGCAATTCTGGTGAAAACAGCGTCAGTCCGGGTTAGTTCCATTCAAATCATACAAGTTAGACTCCAAAACAAGGGCAAAAGTGTTTGGAAAAGTAGATACAATGGAGACGTATCAGGCATTGTGTGAGAACTATTATGAATCTTGTCTTTGACAGTACCAAAGTGAATTATTTACTCTTTATCATTCTAACCCATCTCACGAAGTTCCATTAAGTTTTGTTTGATTGAAGTTTTCAAGTTTTGGGTGAGATGTCGATATGAGGAGAATAAGGATTGGAAAGACCCTAAGCTTGGGGATGCTGAAGGCACCCCAAGGTAATATGCAAGGAAGACTCAAGTGCCAAACTTGGGGATGCCCCGGAAGGCATCCCCTCTTTCGTCTTCAAAACCATCGGTATACTTTACTCGGAGCTATATTTTTGTTCGTCACATGATATGTGTTTTGCTTGGAGTGTATTTTCAATTTTACTTGCTGTTCGAATAAAATCATTGGATCTGAAATCTTGAATGAAAGAGAATCCTCCCATGGCTAGTTAATTATTTGACTACTCTTTGTACTTCACTTATATCTTTTTGGAGTAGTTTGTCATTTACTCACGTGCTTCACGTATATCCTATGAGTAAATGGTTGAATGAATTGAATATCATAAATATGAATTTATATATGTTTCATATGCTTATGATATGGGGAGTAATGACTTCACACATAATAAGTATAGGTGGCAAACTTATTGAAAGTTAGCAAACGCAGAATTGGTCACTTGAACAATTCATGAAAGAATATTGAAGGAAGAGAGATCTCACATATAAAAATACTATCTTGGACATCTTTTGTAATTATGAGCACTCATTAAAATACAACATGCTAAAAAGTTGATGTTGGACAAGGAAGACAACTTAATGGGTTATGTTTTCCTATATTTGAATAGACGTTATATTGTCTTGGATCATCCAACATGTTGAGCTTGCCTTTCCCTCTCATGCTAGCAAAATTCTTTGCGCCAAGTAGAAATACTACTTGTGCTTCCAAACATCCGTTAGACCAGTTTTGACATGAGAGTCCACCATACCTACCTATGGATTGAGTAAGACACTTCAAGTAAGTTGTCATCGGTGCATGCAAAAAATTGCTCTCTAAATATGTATGATCTATTAGTGTGAAGAAAATAAGCTTTATACGAACTTGTGATAGGGAAGAAATAAAAGCGACAGACTACATAATAAAGGTCTTTATCACAAGCGGCAATATAAAGTGACATTCTTTTACATTAAGGTTTTGTGCATCCAACCATAAAAGCGCATGACAACCTCTACTTCCCTCTGCGAAGGGCCTATCTTTTACTTTTATCTTCTACCCTTATACAAGAGTCATGGTGATCATCACCTTTCCTTTTTACACTTTTTTCCTTTGGCAAGCACTTTGTGTTGGGCGATCCGGATATATATATATATATATATATATATATATATATATATATATATATATATATATATATCTACTTGGATGTAGGTTTTCATAAATTATTATTGTTGACATTACCCTTGAGGTAAAAGGTTGGGAGGCGAAACTATAAGCCCCTATCTTTCTCTATGTCCGATTGAAACTTTGAACCCATAAATACCACATGAGTGTTAGCAATTGTGAAAGATTAAATGATAGTTGAGTATGTGGAGTTTGCTGAATTAAAGCTCTTACATAGACCTTCCGCAAAAATAAGATGAATTGCAATTGTCTAATGACTAAGAGCATGGTTTGTTAGTTTTCGAGAAAGTTTATGATCTATACTTTAACATGTGAATAGCTTGTTACTTGATCATGAGAAGTTTTATGAGTTGAGCTACTGTTATGATATATCATGATGCTAGAAAAAGTGATTGAAACTATCATTGATCAAACTTAAGCACTTGCTAGCATTCACACTCATAAATTATTTCTTTTATCATTTACCTACTCGAGGAAGAGCAGGAATTAAGCTTGGGGATGTTGATACGTCTCCAACGTATCTATAATTTATGAAGTATTCATGCCATGTTTATAATAGTTTTATATGATTTTGGTATGATTTGATTAGAACTAACCCAGACTGATGCTGTTTTCAGCAGAACTGCCGTGGTGTTGTTTTTGTGCAGAAATAAAAGTTCTCGGAATGTGCTGAAAATCAACGGAGAGTTTTTTGAAAAATATAAAAAAATATTGGAACGAAAATCTATCGGAAGGGAGTCCTGAGGGCACCACGAGGGTGGAGGGCGCCCCCACCCCCCTAGGGCGCGCCCCCTGCCTCGTGGACTCCTCGTGGGCCCCCTTGACGTGAAATCAATGCCAACTCCTCCTATAAATCAAGAAAACCCCAGAATAGAAGAGAGATCGGAAGTTCCGCCGCCGCAAGCCTTTGTAGCCACGAGAAATCAATCTAGGACCTCTCTGGCACCCTGCCGGAGGGGGCCATCTTCACCGGAGGCCATGGGGAAGGATCACGGAGGGGCCATCATCTCCATGAAGGCTAAGATCCAGAGGAAGACCTCTCCTCATCCGGGGGAGGCCATGGAGGAGGAAGCACAAGGGGGAGAACCTCTCCTCCTCTCTCTCGGTGGCGCCAGAGTGCCATCGGGAGGGGAATCATCGTCGCGGTGATCATATTCATCAACATCACCATCGTCATCTCTTTTATGTGGTCCACTCTCCCGCACCCCGCTGTAATCCCTACTTGAACATGGTGCTTTATGCACATATTATGATCCAATGATGTGTTGCCATCCTATGATGTTTTGAGTAGATATCCTTTATCTTTGGGTTGACTGATGATCTAGATTGGTATGAGTTGTACGTTTAATTTTGGTGTTGTCATATTCTGCCCTCCGTGTCGCGCAAGCGTGAGGGATTCCCGCTGTAGGGTGTTGCAATACATTCTTGATTCGCTTATAGTGGGCTGCTTGATTGATGGAAGCATAAACCCGAGCAAGGGTGCTGTTGCATATGGGATAAAGAGGACTTGATATGTTAATGCTATGGTTGGGTTTTACCTTAATGATCTTTAGTAGTTGCGGATGCTTGCTAGAGTTCCAATCATAAGTGCATATGATCCAAGAAGAGAAATTATGTTAGCTTATGCCTCTCCCTCATATGAAATTGCAATAGTGATTACCGGTCTTGTTAACAATTGCCTAGGACAATTCCGCACACCGGCCCATCATTATCCAACACTTGTTATTTATAATACTTAAGTAATATATTCTAAATCTATGATAACAGCACCTACTTTTATATTTTAGCTCTCCGATATCATGCAAAGTTATCCTCTTCATACTCACAACATAGTTTTATTTCTCGTTTCTAATTGGATGCAAACGTTCGGTGTATGTAGAGTAGTATCAGTGGCAGATAGGACTTGAGAAAATATTGATATCGTCCGCGGCCACGCCCCCTCCCTCTCCCTCTCGGGGCCGGCTCCGCCGCCACGGGAGCAGGATAGGGAGAGGTGCGCTGCCTGGAAGCGACCCTCGCTGCCACCGTCGAAGAACCGGGATTTCCTCCCTCCATGACAGAGAGAAGAACAGAAGATGAAGATGAAGGGAGAAGAGGATGAGTGTGGCCATTGTGCTCCCCTTCCGCCCCTTTTAAAGGGGCGAGGTGGGGGCTCAACCGCCCCGCTCGACCAATCGGGAAGCGAGGAGGCCAGAGGAGCGGGGCCGACCCGCCTTCTCCGCCCGTGACGGCTCGGTCTCCCAGCTTCACCGCCCGACCCCGTGCATGAGGGCGCGTGGTGGCGAGCGGGCGGGCGACGGGCGGCGACCTCGCTGCACCACGATCACGGGTGGATGCCTTAAAGATCTGCATCGCCGCCCGTCTCCCACGATGCCGCAATCGGCGTGTGCCGTTCACGGGGAGGCGGCGGATGCAGAGCGATTCGACGCGCCATAGGCGCGTGTGCCCGTCTGCAGATGCTTTGGGCCCTGGCCCAACAGCGCTTCGGCACTGCAGGTGGCTCCAGGCCGGGGCTCTGTCGGTGTACTAAGGTAGGGGTACCTCGGTACCCCAACTTGTGCACGGCGATGCAACCCCAGGCGAGATCTACCATGTGCTTGCGGAGACCATTCCGCTCCATATCAAGCCATTCAAGAACAAAGTGTACAAGATAGAAGATCGAGACCCGGCAAGAGGAGCTTGCCGGAAGGCCGTTCGAGTTCAAGGTCACATCACTCACGCAAGGCCTGGCGAGAGGAGCTCGCGGGGAGATTAGAAGATTACATCGTAGAAGACACGCCTCGGCGCTATCGCTGCGTCGGCGAGGGCCCGGGAGCGGCAAGCTACAAAGCCGACAAGCTCCGGGTCCGCAAGATCAAGACCCGGCAAGGTACTTGCCGGGAGAGCTGCGCTGCGTGCCGCACTCCAGCTCATCGCCCACGCCGCCTTAAGCCCTCTCCAGAGACGCGTGGCGGATGGTCAGTGCAACATGGGGGTGCGGTGGCACTCCACGGTGGTGGATCCATCGCCGTGGCGACGGAGACACAAGGCGGGGAGCTTTTGGGGTCGACGGCGACGGGCATTAAATGCCCTTGTCCCCATCACAAAGTAGGTAGAAACCACTGTTCAAGCAATTGTAGCTCCACTTGTTCCCTTGTTCCAACTACCACCTCTTTTACATTTTACCCCTTTCTCCTCGTTGACACACGCGGTGACCCCTCGCACTATAAAAGGAGGCCCATGCACAACGTAGGGGGGGTTCGGCTGGTTCGACTCACTCAACACAACACCACCATACGCTCGCATTCTTGAGCAAGATCAAATATGAACACAAAGCAGCAGTAGGGTTTTACGCGTCCATCGCGGCCCGAAGCTGGGTAAAAATCCGCCCCGCGCGCATCGCCTCGATCTGCTCTCTGTGCCTCCTCCGCCCTCGTACCGCACTCACGAAGGGGCCCCGGCCCCATAGGTGCTCGCGGCGGGCGGGCCGCCATCAGCCCCGCCGCCCGCGACATCTCTGGCACGCCAGGTAGGGGGCGTCGAGGTTGTGCGGACCTGATCCGGCGTTCGCGCGGTCGCGTTCTTCATCAACCTCTCCAGTTTCGTCAGCAACTTCATCCACAACTGCGCCATGGCCCCGAAGACGAGGGCTTCAAGGGTTGCAGACCCGTCTGCGTCTCACCCGCCGCCACCGGAGCCAGCGGTGGGCGGAGGAGACGCCAGCGGAAGGGTGGACACCGGCGAGGGCACTCGCGGTGCCACCAGATCCAGGGACAGGACGGATGACCGCGCCTCGGTCTCCGTGGATCCATGTCCATCTCGGCGCACGACGACCCAGCAGCGCCGCGCCACGGGAGGTGGCACTCGCGTGCTGGGGCAAGAACATGCTGGAGGCTTGCGGGATGCTCCGGACCGCTGTCCATGCATGAGCAAAGCGAAAGTGCCGAGGCAGGACCCTGCTCCTCCTATCGCTACTAGGAGTCCGAGCATATCCTGCTCCTCGCGCCGCTCGCCCTCGCTCCCTTCCACTCCGGCAAGCGCATCTCCCTGGAGCGCTACGCTGTCGTCGAGGGCGCGCCATCGAGCTCCAAGTCTGGCAAGGACGGCTCAGGGGCACACTCCGACAAGCGTCGCTCCTCGGAAGCGCTCTAAGCCCGGCGGAGGCTGCTCTGGTGCTCGCTCCGGCAAGCGCATCTCCCCGGAGCGCTGCGCCGCCGTCGAGGACGCGCCATCGAGCTCCACCGGCAAGCGCAAGGAAACAAGAAAAAGAAAAGCTAAGTCGTTCGAGCCTTTGTGCAGAACACTCTTTAATTCCATGCTTTTATATGTTATATCCCTCGTACGTTCGTCTTTTGTACGCAAAGCCTGTGCGCGGAGGAACCTGCCTGTGAATAGCCGCACCCTTATCTTGCTTGAGCACACTCAGCGAGTTAAAAGTGAGCGCGACCAACCGGCGCCCTTGTTTCGCTTCCGAGTCTGCTCAAGGGTTAAGTCGTCCTTGTTGGACACGGCAAGGTTGCTTGTCGGGCGACACCAGCCAGCGGGCTGCTGATGTTCCGCACTCAGCAAGTGTGTTAAGCACCGGCAAGTTCCCTAGAAGCGTAGGGTGAAAGCGCACAAAGGATGTAAAGTAGAGGGTGTAACGTGGCGAGTCTTGCCGTAAGATGCCCTTCATATGAGAGGCTTGTGCGCGAGAGGAGCCAAGTCGTGGCCCAGTTGCGTACTTGTTTTGTTTCCGAGTCCGCTCAACAAACACAAGTGTGCTGCTGCACCCTTATCTTGCTTCCGAGCCTGCTCAGCAAGTTAAGCGTCGCAACTGGCCCGGCAAGGTTGTTTGCCGGAAGCAACACCGCCAGCGGGCTGTCCCGCTCTCGGCAAGCGTGTTCGCCCCGGCAAGCTCCCCGAGAGCGTAGAGTACAAACATACGAAGGGCGAAGCACGGCATCGTATTGCACAATCAAGATTTATATACATATACATGTACATGATGAAGCTGTTGCAGATCTATCTCAGCTATTTTCATGGCTGAAATTACAGCAACAAGGAGAAACCGGAAGAGCGCACCAGCACTTGGGTCCTGGCCAAGCCAGCATAACTGGGGGCTGCGAGCGCCAAGATTCGTCTCCGGCAAGCCAGAGTTGCTGGGGGCTGCGATATCAGATAAGTTTTTCATCCCTCGTCATGCATCCTCTTATGGACCGAGGAAGGCGGGGCTGCGTCTTTGAACGAGCGTGTCTTGTAAAACCCGTACGCGGAGGAGCCAAGTCGTGGCCCGATTGCGTTTTGGTTTGTTTCGAGTCCGCTCAACAAACACAAGTGTGCTGCTGCACCCTACCTTGCTTTCGAGCCTGCTCGGCAAGTTAAGCGTCATAATCGGCCCGGCAAGGTTGTTTGCGGAAGCAACACTGCCAGTGGGCTGTCCCTTTTCGGCAAGCGTGTTCGCCCGGCAAGCTCCCGATAGCGTAAGAACATACAAGGCACGAAGTCAAGTAAAAGACTCGGTCCGGCAAGCTTTCCCCTCTTTTCATTAAAAACATCCTAGTTTAATACATGTCCATAGAGGATGAAAAACATGATAGAGAGGATTACAAGTTTTCAAATACAGCTAAGGCCCGAGGGCTTACAAATTGAAAAGATAAGGTGCCCGTGATCCCTCTCCTGTTTCTCTGTTCAGGAGTTCAGGAGGTAGGTCAAGGAGCCCCCGGCAAGAAAAGCTTGCCGGGGAGGGCGAAGGCGCCTAGGAGGCGTGGCGGTGGCGCCACTGCGGCTGCGGGTGGCGTGCCCTCGGGAGCTGCGCAAGGTGGCGGGCATGGAGGAGCGCACCCCGAGAGGCTACGGCGCGAAGACACCAAGAGTACACCCGGGGCCGGCCAGAGCTTGGCGGAGACGAGGCGTCGGAGGCGAGCTTGAAGACGGGTAGTGGGACGTCGATCTGCTGTCAAGGGCTCCTCGCCCTCGTACTCACGCAACGGCCTTGCCGCCACCCCTCTTCCTCTTCTGCTGCCTCTCTCGCCACCCGCCCAAGGAGGCGGCCCGGGGAGTTCGAAGGCGGCGACCGGATTGTGGGGTCGCCGGTGGCCTTGAGGCAGCGGTGTCCGACGCCTAGTCGGGCCCGCCATCCCCCTCGTCGTCGCTGTCACTCCCCTCCTCGTCACTCTCGCTCGAGGAGGGACCTTCGCTATCCGAGGAGCTGTCCACACAGCATCTCACCCGGGTCCCGTAGTCCCCGAAGACCTTGACGGCGAGAAGGTCGCCCTCCATTAACTTAAAATGGAGGGTAAACCCCGCCGTCAAGCTATGGATCCGGGCGAACGTCTTCCACCCTCGGTCGAAGAACATCACGCCGGGGGCTGGGGACACGACACTCACTCGAGTGCCGCTGATCCCGCAGCCCCTCATGCGCAACTCCATCACCTCGGGCGGATCCGGTCCCATCGCGTCCGCGAACGGGGCCGGCAGCCGGAGGCGGCGACGAGGCGCTCGGCGAAGCTTGATGAAGAACTCCCAGGGGTCATCTCCAGTGTGGACCGCATCGTGGATAGGAGGCAGCGACGGGGAGGCGGGAGGCGCATCACCACGACCGCCTCTCCCCCGACCGCCTCGGCCACGCCCTCGGCCTCGTCCGCGGCCACGCCCCCTCCCTCTCCCTCTCGGGGCCGGCTCCGCCGCCACGGGAGCAGGATAGGGAGAGGTGCGCTGCCTGGAAGCGACCCTCGCTGCCACCGTCGAAGAACCGGGATTTCCTCCCTCCATGACAGAGAGAAGAACAGAAGATGAAGATGAAGGGAGAAGAGGATGAGTGTGGCCATTGTGCTCCCCTTCCGCCCCTTTTAAAGGGGCGAGGTGGGGGCTCAACCGCCCCGCTCGACCAATCGGGAAGCGAGGAGGCCAGAGGAGCGGGGCCGACCTGCCTTCTCCGCCCGTGACGGCTCGGTCTCCCAGCTTCACCGCCCACGACCCCCGTGCATGAGGGCCGCGTGGCGGTGAAAAGCGGCGACGGCGGCGCGACCTCGCTCGCACCACGATCACGGGTGGATGCCTTAAAGACTGCATCGCCGCCACGTCTCCCACGATGCCGCAATCGGCGTGTGCCGTTCACGGGGAGGCGGCGGATGCAGTAGCGATTCGACGCGCCATAGGCGCGTGTGCCCGTCTGCTGTTTGGGCCTGGCCAACAGCGCTTCGGCACCGTGTGTGTGGCCCAGCCGGGGCTCTGTCGGTGTACTAAGGTAGGGGTACCTCGGTACCCCAACTTGTGCACGGCAATCGCAGCCCCAGCGAGATCTACCATGTGCTTGCCGGAGACCATTCCCGCTCCATATCAAGCCATTCAAGAACAAAGTGTACAAGATAGAAGATCGAGACCCCGGCAAGAGGAGCTTGCCGGGAAGGCCGTTCCAGGTTCAAGGTCACATCACTCATGCAAGGCCCTGGCGAGAGGAGCTCGCCGGGGAGATTAGAAGATTACATCGTAGAAGACACGCCTCGGCGCTATACGCGTCCCGGCGAGGGCCCGGGGAGCGGCAAGCTACAAAGCCCGACAAGCTCCCGGGTCCGGCAAGATCAAGACCCCGGCAAGGTACTTGCCGGGAGAGCTGCGCTGCGTGCCCGCACTCCAGCTCATCTGCCCACGCGTCGCCTTAAGCCCTCTCCAGAGACGCGTGGCGGATGGCTGTGCAGCATGGGGGGTGCGGTGGCACTCCACGGTGGTGGATCCATCGCCGTGGCAGACGGAGACACAAGGGCAGGAGCTTTTGGGGTCGACGGCGACGGGCATTAAATGCCCTTGTCCCCCACTGTCAAAGTAGGTAGAAACCACTGTTCAAGCACTGTAGCTCCACTGTTCCCGCACTGTTCCAACTACCACCTCTTTTACATTTTTACCCCTTTCTCCTACGTTGACACCTGTCGGTGACCCCTCGCACTATAAAAGGAGGCCCATGCACAACGTAGGGGGGGTTCGGCTGGTTCGACTCACTCAACACAACACCACCATACGCTCGCATTCTTGAGCAAGATCAAATATGAACACAAAGCAGCGAGGGTTTCTGGCGTCCATCGCGGCCGGCTGGGTAAAATCCGCCCACAAGCATCGCCTCGATCTGCTCTCTGTGCCTCCTCCGCCCTCGTACCGCACTCACGAAGGGGCCCCGGCCCCATAGGGGCCTCGTAATGCAATAAGAATGATGACATGATGTAGACGAGATCTATTCATGTAGGAATAGCCCCCATCTTGTTATCCTTAATATCAACAATACATGCGTGTCTTGCTACCCCTTCTGTCACTGGCAAAGAACACCGCATGATCGAACCATCACAAAGCACCTCTTCCCATGGCAAGAAAAAATGATCTTGCGGTGTTCTTACCCAGTGACAGAAAGGGTTGCAAGACACGTATTGTATTGTTGCCATCGAGGATAATAAGATGGGGTTTACATCATAATGCATGAGTTTATCCCTCTACATCATGTCATCTTGCTTAATGCGTTACTCTGTTCTTATGAACTTAATACTCTAGATGCAGGCAGGAGTCGGTCGATGTGTGGAGTAATAGTAGTAGATCACGAGGAGGAGTCGGTCTACTTGTTATGGACATGATGCCTATATACATGATCATGCCTAGATAATCTCATAAATATCGCTTTTCTATCAATTGCTCGACATAGAATTTGTTCACCCACCGTAATACTTATGCTATCTTGAGAGAAGCCTCTAGTGAAACCTATGGCCCTGGGTCTATCTCTTATCATATTTGCTTTCAATATACCTTTATTTGCATCTTTACTTTTTGCATCTATATCATAAAATACAAAAATATATTTATCTTATCATACTATCTTTATTAGATCTCACTTTACATGAAGTGGCCGTGAAGGATTGACAACCCCTTTATTGCGTTGATTTGAGTTCTCGGTTTGTTTGTGTAGGTGCGTGGGACTTTTGAGGCCCCTCTTTGGATTGATACCTTGGTTCTCAAAAGCGGGGAAATACTTACGCTACACTTTGCTGCATCACCCTCTCCTCTTGAGGAAAACCAGCATAAGCTCAAGGCGTAGCAAGAAGGATTTCTCGCGCCGTTGTCGGGGAGGTCTTCGCTCAAGTCAAGACATACCAAGTACCTGCTACCTCTTGAGCACTGCGTTGGATCTCCCCGAAGAGGAGAGGATGATGCAGCAAAGCAGCGTAAGTATTTTCCTCAGTTTTTGAGAACCAAGGTATCAATCCAGTAGGAGACCACGCACAAGTCCCTCGTACCTACACAAAACAATAGCTACTCGCAATCAACGCGATTAGGGGTTGTCAATCCTTCACGGTCACTTACTTAGTGAGATCTGATAGAGATGATAAATAATATTTTTGGTATTTTTGATAGATAGATGCAAAGTGAAAAGTAAAAGGCAAAGTAAAAACAAAGCAAGTAATGAAGCGATAGAGATTGATATGATGAGAATAGACCCGGGGGCCATAGGTTTCACTAGTGGCTTCTCTCAAGAGCATAGATATTCTACGGTGGGTGAACAAATTACTGTTGAGCAATTGACAGAATTGAGCATAGTTATGAGTCTATCTAGGTAATGATCATGTATATAGGCATCACGTCCGAGACAAGTAGATCGAAACGATTCCACATCTACTACTATTACTCCACTCATCGACCGCTATCCAGCATGCATCTAGAGTATTAAGTTAAAAACAGAGTAACGCCTTAAACAAGATGACATGATGTAGAGGGATAAATTCATGCAATATGATAAAAAAACCATCTTGTTATCCTCGATGGCAACAATACAATCGTGCCTTGCTGCCCTTACATCCTTTGGGAAAGGACACATAAGATTGAACCCAAAGCTAAGCACTTCTCCCATTGCAAGAACTACCAATCTAGTTGGCCAAACAGAAAAGGATAATTCGAAGAGACTTGCAAAGATAACTCAATCATACATAAAAGAATTCAGAGAAGATTCAAATATTTTCCATAGATAATACTGGATCATAAACCCACAATTCATCGGTCTCAACGAACACACCACAAAAAGAAGATTACATTGAATAGATCTCCACGAGAGAGGGGGAGAACATTGTATTGAGATCCAAAAAGAGAGAAGAAGACATCTAGCTACTAGCTATGGACCCGAAGGTCTGAAGTAAACTACTCACACTTCATCGGAGGGGCTATGGTGTTGATGTAGAAGCCCTCCATGGTGGATGCCCCCTCCTGCGGAGCTCCGGAACAGGCCCCAAGATGGGATCTTGTGGATACCGAAGGTTGCGACGGTGGAATTAGGTTTTTGGCTCCTCGTCTAATCGTTTGGGGATACGTAGGTATATATAGGAGGAAGGAGTATGTCGGTGGAGCAACAGGGGGCCCACGAGGTAGGGGGGCGCGCCCTCCACTCTCGTGACCGCCTCTGGCACTTCGTGGAGTAGGGTCCAAGTCTCCTGGATCACGTTCGGTGAGAAAATCACGTTCCCGAAGGTTTCATTCCGTTTGGACTCCGTTTGATATTCCGTTTCTTCGAAACACTGAAATAGGCAAAAAAAAACAGCAATTCTGGGCTGGGCCTCCGGTTAATAGGTTAGTCCCAAAAATAATATAAAGGTGGAAAATAAAGCCCAATATAGTCCAAAACAGTAGATAAAGTAGCATGGAGCAAGCAAAATTATAGATACGTTGGAGCGTATCGCATCCCAAGCTTAATTCCTGCTCGTCCTCGAGTAGGTAAATGATAAAAGAGAATTTTGATGCGGAGTGATACTTTGGCATAATTTCAATGTAAATCTTCTTAATTGTGATATGAATATTCAGATCCGAAAGATTCTAGACAAAAGTTCATATTGACACAAAAATAATAATACTTCAAGCATACTAATCAAAGCAATCATGTCTTCTCAAAATAACATGGCAAAAGAAAGTTCATCCCTACAAAATCATATAGTTAGGCTATGCTTCATTTTCGTCACACAAATATGTTCCCAACTTCTATACCCCCGATGACAAGCCAAGCAATTGTTTCATACTTAAATAATCTCAAACTTTTTCAACCTTCACGCAATACATGGGTGTGAGCCATGGATATAGCACTATGGGTGGAATAGAATATGATGATGGGGATTGTGTGGAGAAGACAAAAAAGGAGAAAGTCTCACATTGATGAGGATAATCAATGGGCTATGGAGTTGCCCATCAATTGATGTCAACATGAGGAGTAGGGATTGCCATGCAACGGATGCACTAGAGCTATGAATGCTCAACAAAAGAAAACTAGTCGGTGTGCATCCAACTTGCTTTCTCATGAAGACCTAGGGCATTTGAGGAAGCCCATCGTAGGAATATACAAGCCAAGTTCTATAATGAAAAATTCCCACTAGTATAAAAAGACAACTTATGAGACTCACTACATGAAGAACAAGGTGCTACTTTGAAGCACAATATATGAGACTCACTACATGAAGAACAAGGTGCTACTTTGAAGCACAAGTGTGGAAAAAGAGATAGTAGCATTGCCCCCTTTTTTATTTATTTTCTTTTTTTCTTTTTTTTGGGCCTTTCTTTTTTTATTATTTTGGCCTTTCTTTTTTTTCTTTTTGGGCAATGCTCTAATAATGATGATCATCACACTTCTATTGATTACAACATAAGGATTACAACTCGAAACTTAGAACAAGATATGACTCTATATGAATGCCTCCGGCGGTGTACCGGGATGGTGCAATGAACCAAGAGTGACATGTATGAAAAATAATGCATGGTGGCTTTGCCACAAATACGATGTCAACTACATGATCATGCAATGGCAATATGACAAAAGTAATGTATGTCATGATAAAGATGATGGAAGTTGCATGGCAATATATCTTGGAATGGCTATGGAAATGCCATGATAGGTAGGTATGGTGGCTGTTTTGAGGAAGATATAAGGAGGTTTATGGGTGATAGAGCGTATCGTATCACGGGGTTTGGATGCACAGGCGAAGTTTGCACCAACTCTCAAGGTGAGAAAGGGAAATGCACGGTACCGAAGAGGCTAGCAAAGGTGGAAAGGTGAGAGTGCGTATAATCCATGGACTCAACATTAGTCAAAATAACTCATATACTTATTGCAAAAATTTAGAAGCCATAAAAAATCAAGTACTAAGCGCATGCTCCTAGGGGGATAGATTGGTAGGAAAAGACCATCGCTCGTCCCCGACCACCACTCATAAGGATGCACAAGCCAGGTACACTTCATGTTTCAAATTTGTTACACAACTTTAACCATACGTGCATGCTACAGGACTTGCAAACTTCAACACAAGCATTCCTTGAATTCATAATTACCCAACTAGCACGACTTTGATATTATCACCTCCATACTTCAAAACAATTATCAAGCATCAAACTTATCTTAGTATTCAACACACTCAAAAGAAAGTTTCACATATCTTGAACACCAAGTATATTAACATTAAGCAAATTACCATGCTATTAACGATTCTCAAAATAATCTAAGTGAAGCATGAGAGATCAATAGTTTCTTTAAAACAAATCCACCACCATGCTCTAAAATATAGAAGTGAAGCACTAGAGCAAAAATTATCACGCTCAAAATATATAAGTGAAGCACTATGAGCAAAACTATCAAGCTCAAAAGATATAAGTGAAGCACATAGAATATTCTAACAAATTCCAATTCATGTATGGCTCTCTCAAAAGGTGTGTATAGCAAGGATGATTGTGGTAGACTAACAAGCAAAGACGCAAATAATACAAGACGCTCCAAGCAAAACACATATCATGTGGTGAATAAAAATATAGCTCCAAGTAAATTACCGATGGAAGTGGACGAAAGAGGGGATGCCTTCCGGGGCATCCCCAAGCTTTGAATTTTTGGTGTACTTGGATTATCTTGGGGGTGCCATGGCCATCCCCAATCTTAGGCTCTTGCCACTCCTTGTTCCATAATCCATCAAAAGAATTCACCAAAAACTTGAAAACTTCACAACACAAAACTCAACAGAAATCTCGTGAGCTCCGTTAGAGAAAGAAAACAAAAGACTACTTCAAGGTACTGTAATGAAATCATTCTTTATTTATATTGTTGTTAAACCTACTGTATTCCAACTTCTATGGATTATAAACTAATTTATTAGCCATAGATTCATCAAAATAAGCAAACAACACACGCAAAACAGAATCTGTCAAAAACAGAACAGTCTGTAGCAATCTGTAACTAACGCAAACTTCTGGAACTCTAAAAATTCTACCAAAATAGGAAGTCCTGGAAAATTTGTTTATTGAACAGAAGCAAAAAGAATCAACACAAAATCACGTTCCTGTGATTTAATAAAATTATATTCATGCGTGCAAAGTTTCTGTTTTTCAGCAGAATCAAATCAACCATCAATAGGTTATCCTATAGGTTCTACTTGGCACATACACTAATTAAAAGATAAAACCACATCCAAACAGAAGGCTAGATGGATTATTTATTCCTAAACAGAAGCAAAAACAAAAAACACAAAATAAAATTGGGTTGCCTCCCAACAAGCGCTATCATTTAACGCCCCTAGCTAGGCATAAAAGCAAGGATAGATCTAGGTATTGCCGTCTTTGGTAGGCAACCCATAAGTGGCTCTCATGATCGATTCATATGGTAATTTTATTTTCTTTCTAGGGAAGTGTTCCATGCCCTTCTTTAAGGGAAATTGGAATCTAATATTCCCTTCCTTCATATCAATAATTCCACCAATCGTTCTAAGGAAAGGTCTACCAAGAATAATAGGACATGAAGGATTGCAATCTATATCAAGAACGATAAAATCTACGGGCACATAATTCCTATTTTCAACAATAATAACATCATTAATTCTTCCCATAGGCTTTTTAATAGTGGAATCCGCAAGATGCAAGTTTAGAGAGCAATCATCAAAGTCACAGAAATCTAGCAAATCACACAAAGTTTTGGGAATAGTAGACACTAGCACCCAAATCACACAAAGCATGAAACTCATCATCTTTAATTTTAATTTTGATATTAGGTTCCCACTCATCGTAGAGTTTTCTAGGGATAGAAACTTTGAACTCAAGTTTTTCTTCATAAGATTGCATCAAAACATCAACAATGTGTTTGGTAAAGGCCTTATTTTGACTATAAGCATGAGGAGAATCTAGCACGGATTGCAGCAAGGAAATACAACCAATAAAAGAGCAATTTTCATAATTAAATTCCTTGAGATCCAAAATAGTGGGTTTAGCATCTACGATTTTATTTCTTTCAATCCCATTCATCAATTTCATCATCAAGATCTAGAAACTCCGAATTCTTAAAATGCCTTCCAGGTAAAGGAAGATTGAGGGAGTCCTGGACTAGGGGGTGTCCCGATAGCCAAACTCCAAGACTATAAAGATACAAGATTGAAGACTCCGTCCCGTGTCCAGATGGGACTTTCCTTGGCGTGGAAGGCAAGCTTGGCGATACGGATATGTAGATCTCCTACCATTGTAACCGACTCTGTGTAACCCTAGCCCTCTCCGTTGTCTATATAAACCGGAGGGTTTTAGTCCGTAGGATGAACAACAATCACACCTTAGGCTAGCTTCTAGGGTTTAGCCTCCTTGGTCTCGTGGTATGTAACGCCCCGGTTTCGATGCGCCAGGTGCCTGCCAGTTATTCGTCGTCTTTGCCATGTCATTTGCTTGCGTGTTGCATTTTGCCATGTCATCATGTGCATTTCATCTTGCATACATGTTCGTCTCACGCATCCGAGCATTTTCCCCGTTGTCCGTTTTGCAATCCGGCACTCCTATGTCCTCCGGCGTCCCCTTCTTCTCTCCTATTGTGAGCGGGTGTTAAACTTTCTCGGAATGGCCCGAGCTTTGCCAAGCGGCCTTGGTATAGCACCGGTAGACCGCCTGTCAAGTTTCGTGCCATTTGGAGGTCGTTTGATACTCCAACGGTTAACCGGGTAACCGTAAAGCCCTCTTTTGTTGCAGGCCAACACCCCTTCCAAAGTGGCCCAAAACCCAACCAACTCCTCTCCATGCTCTCGGTCGTTCGATCATGATCGCGTGGCCGAAAACCGCACCTCATTTGGACTCTCCTAGCTCCCTGTACCTATAAAACTAGCCCCTCCCCCGAAATCCCGGGTCCAAACGCTAGCCTAGCCTCTCTCTCGCCCGCCGGACATGTCCGTGCACCGCCGGACATGTCCAGCCGCCGGCCCGCCCAATCCGATCACGCCACGTGGGCGCCGCTGTCTCCCAGCACCGCTGGCCCATGAGCAGCGTGGCGCCCTCCGAACCCGTCCGCCGCCCACGCCCGCGGCGCGCCCTCCGCTTCGGCCGCGCCTCGCGCCGCCGCTCTTCAGCGCCGCCCGCCCGGATTCTGCTCGCCGCCGCCCGGGCGAGGCCTCTCGCCGCGCCTTGCCTCGACCCGCGCCCGGCCCTGCCCTGCCCGCCAGCGCCGCCCGCGCCTCCTGCCCGCCGCCGCCGGGCTCCGCCCTCCGCCGCCCGCCGCCCGAGGCTCCCGCCTCGTCGCCGCCGCCGAGCCCCTGAGCGCCGCCGCCCAGCGCCCACATCAGCGTCCCTCCGTTACCCGCCGCCTCCTTGCCCCGGCCGGGCCGCGCCGCCAAGCCGCCGCCCCAAGTCCCCTCCGCGCGCCTCCCTCGCCACCGAGCGCCGCCCGCCACCGGTGCTCGGATCCGGCCGGGATCTGCCGGATCCGGCCGGGATCTGCCGGATCCGGCGTCCCCGGACCTCCCCGGCCTCCTCCCCGTCCAACTCCGGCAACCGCGCCGCCCTGCTCCAACGAACCTCGTGAACCGCGCCGCCGTTGACTTCCCCCCCCCCGAGGTGGTGATATTCGTCTAAATCCCCGTTTCATTTACATAATCATGCCATGTTTAACCTGCTGTATCATGTTGTAATCTTGCTCCAAAGTTGCTTGATAATGTTGCTGTGAGCCTGTTTACATGAAGTTCAGTTGCTTCCATGCTTATTGTTAGTGATCCATGCACCCTATGACCTTGCTCTTGCCATGCTTAGCTTCATAAACATGTCTTCGTACTGTTGGTTTCCTAGCCATGCCATGTATTGCTCTGTGGTGAGTGGTTCAAGCTCTCCAACATGCCTACTTATTGTTGTTCCTGCCATGTATGAATCTGTAATATAACTTGCCATGTTTACGTGGGTGCCATCATTTTTTCTGATCCTTTTTGACTCTTGGTCAGTAAGGGATTTTTGATCTATGCTATTAGTAGATTCATGCCATGCCTTTGTTTGCCATGATATGTTCCTGTAACATGATGTTTGCTTGCTCTAAACATTGCAACCTGATGTTATTTACGCTAAAGTCTCTGGCTGTTATTATTTGCAATCTTACCATGTGTTTTGGAGCATGTTCTAGTGATTTCTGGAGATAGCTCAGTGTTCATGTTTTGTTATGCTTTACCTGTACTTCATGCCAATGCCTTTTGTTATTATGTTGGGATGCTGTAGCTTATTGTTTTGATGCTTGCAAGATGCCTAGTTGCTGTTATGGACAGATTGTTGCTATGACTTGTATAGTGTGCATGTGTTGCACCGTTGCTCCGTTTTGAGTGTGCTCTATATGAAACTTGCTTGATTTTGCATGTAGCTTCATATTATCATGTTGCATCCTTGTTTTGAGGTGTTTGCTTGATGTTTGCTTGCATTTTGCATCAATGCCATGTTTAACTTCTTTTGCTCATATCTTCTAGGCCGTAGCTCCGAATCTAATGAACTTTATGTGTAACTTGACTAGAATTTCATGTAGATCATCTTGGTGCATCTTAACTTGCTGTTTAACAACTTGAACATAAGGTTTATTCAGTTCTGGACCAATTTCGAAATTTGCATATGAGGACTTACCGGAATTGTTATATGTTGTTCCCGGCCTCATTTAAACTTGCCTTGATGTGTTGCTCTTGTATGCATCATCTCTTGATATGAGTAGCCTCATCTAGCTTTCTCATGCATCATGCTTGTTGTGCATCATGTCTTGTTCATGTGTGGTGTGTTTACTATGTTGTGTGCTTCTTCTCGATAGTTCCCGTTTCGTTGCGATCGTGAGGATTCATTCGTCTACGTGTGGTTCGTCTTCGTGGCTTCATCTTCTTCATGGACTCGTTCTTCTTCCTTGTGGGATTTCAGGCAAGATGACCGCTACCCTGGATCTCACTACTATCATTGCTATGCTAGTTGCTTCGTTTCATCGCTATGCTGTGCTACCTATTACCTGTTTATCAAGCCATCCCATATTGCCATGAACCTCTAACCTTTGACACCTTTCCTATGCAAACTGTTGTTTGGCTATGTTACCGCTTTTGCTTAGCCCCTCTTATAGCGTTGCTAGTTGCAGGTGAAGTTGAAGATTTCTCCATGGTGGACATGATTTTTGGTTGGGATATCACAATATCTCTTATATTATTAATGCATCTATATACTTGGTAAAGGGTGGAAGGCTCGGCCTTATGCCTGGTGTTTTGTTCCACTCTTGCCGCCCTAGTTTCAATCATACCGGTGTTATGTTCCCGGATTTTGCGTTCCTAACGCGGTCGAGTGATTTATGGGACCCCCCCTGACAGTTCGCTTTGAATAAAACTTGTCCAGCAAGGCCCAACCTTGGTTTTACCATTTGCCTCACCACCACCTACTTTTCCCTTGGAGTCGCTCTCTCGAGGGTCATCGTTATTATAGCCCCCCCGGGCCAATGCTTGTCTAAGTGTTGGTCCAAACTAGAACACCGTCTTGGGACCATTCCTTGGCAACTTGGATTAAATCGGTACCATGCGCTTCGCTTATCCGGTGTTGCCACGAGCGAGATATGTGCAGCTCCTATCGGGATTGTCGGCGCATCGGGCGGCTTTGCGGGTCTTGTTTTACCATTGTCGAAATGTCTTGTAAACCGGGATTCCGAGACTGATCGGGTGTTCCTGGGAGAAGGTCTATTCCTTCGTTGATTGCGAGAGCTTATCATGGGCTAAGTTGGGACACCCCTGCAGGGTTTAAACTTTCGAGAGCCGTGCCCGCGGTTATGTGGCAGATGGGAATTTGTTAATGTCCGGTTGTAGATAACTTGACACCAGATCCGTATTAAAACACATCAACCGCGTGTGTAGCCGTGATGGTCTCTTCTCGGCGGAGTCCGGGAAGTGAACACGGTTTCTGTGTTATGTTTGACGTAAGTAGGAGTTCAGGATCACCTCTTGATCATTTCTAGTTGACGACCGTTCCGCTTGTTCTCTTCTCGCTCTCATTTGCGTATGTTAGCCACCATACTTGCTTAGCCGCTGCTGCAACCTCACCAATTTACCCCTTCCGTTCCTATTTAAGCTTTGCTAGTCTTGATACCCATGGTAATGGGATTGCTGAGTCCTCGTGGCTCACAGATTACTACAACAACAGTTGCAGGTACAGGTTGCGATGATCTTGACGCGAGAGCGATGCTTGCTTGCGTTGAGTTCTTCTTCTGCTTCTTCTTCGATCAGGGGATAGGTTCGGTCGGCGGCTTTGCTAGCGAGGTGGATGTCGTTTGAGTTTACATTTATGATTCATCCGTAGTCGGATGTTGTTCTTGTATGATGTGATGTTGTATTCGTGTGGCATTGTATGCCTTTTGTATGTATCCCCATCTATTATGTAATGTTGATGTAATGATATCCACCTTGCAAAAGCGTCTCAATATGCGGGTCTATCCTTGGTGGGACCTTGAGTTCCTTTTTGGATAGGGTCGCATATTAGGCGTGTTCAAGTTGGTATCGAGCCTCGACCGACCTTAGGAGCCCCCTTGATTGATCGTGTAGTTTGGCATCTGTTGAGTCTAGAAGAAAACTATTTTCGGAGTCTAGTTATATCGGGAGAGTAGGAATTCTTTTTACTCCTCAGCCCCTTCGTCGCTCTGGTGAGGAATCTTGACGTAGGTGTTTTGAATTACTCCTCTTCCCACTCAAATTTTTCTTTAGGATCACGCGGTTAGCTTTTCGTTCGTTGGTTCTCAGCTCTTTTATCCGGTGCATTTCTCGTCAAGTTGACTCGAGCCTCTTCATCTTTGAGTTCAATCCTCAGTTGTTTTTTTACCACCCGCCCTCCCTTCTTCTTCTCGGAACCAGAGTCCGTAATCGAGTATCCATCCTACTCGTGCGAAGTCTTTGCCTTCTTTCCTCAATGTTTTCAACCGGTGTTTCCTCTTGAAGTTATTCATTGATTTTTTTCCCTTCCAAGTTGCCTTTGTTTTCCCGCCCTCCCACCCTCTTCTTTCCGGAGTCTGACTCTCTCTCGACCATCTATTTCATTCGAACGGAGTCTCTTCAGTCTTCCATCAATCATTTCAACCGGTGAATTCTCGTCTTGTTCGTCATTCTTTATCCCTTTCTTTTTCCGCTGGATTCAATTCAAGTTTTTTCGGGTTGATCATATTCTTTTCCTCGGCTCAAGTGTTCTCCTTGCTCGTTTGCCTCTCACCATTCAATCCTTCCGGAGTGCTCATGACATCTCAAGAGATTCGTCTGTGTTCTAATTAATTCGAGGTTGTCACCTCATTCAAATATTTCATTGTTCCGGTGCATCATCTACCGGTTCAACCATCCTTTCCAACGGTGTTTTCTTTTAGTGGGCCCTAACCCACAGGTTTGTTCCCAGGATCTTACCTGACTCTTATAATTCCCCCGGAGTTATTCTCAATTCTTTTCAAATGTGATGTAAGTATGGATTTCATCAGTCACATGCCTTTTCCAAGATCGATTTCGAATCAATTTCATTGTTGGCTTAACCTCTTCGCTTTTTCATTCTCCCGGAGTATCTCAGTAATTTTGGTGTTGCTTTCCGTCGCCATTTTAAGACCGAAGAAGAGTTTTTCCTCTAAATCTTGTTCGTTCCCCGGAGATTCACGATCCTAGCTCGATGTTATGCTATCAAACTGTTTCTAGTCATGCAAATTCTTTTCACCCATCCATAGTATTTCAAGAGTTGATTTCTGTTTCTTTTCACCAGAGGCCATCATTCCAATTATCGTTCTCTATTTATCCCGGTGATTCATTCTCTTTCGTCAGTCATTTTTTTGAATTTTTTACGGTGGTTCATTCAAGATTCTTTTCCTTGATTATCATTTTTAATCCCTTCGTTCTTTTCAATCCTACCGGTGGTTCATGAAGACCTTATCAAGTTTGCGATATGTCACTTCTCAATCCTTTTCAAGAAGAATAAGTAGGATGCAAAAATCCATTGCTTGTCATCAATTTAATTTGACGAAGGATAAGCATACAATAAATCTTATTCTTATTTCATCCAAGTGATTAATCCCTTCCTTCGGAGTTTGTTCTTGAGGAATAAATTCTAGTTCTAAGTGTTTTCATCTTTTCTTGTCCGGAGTTCAAATTTTTTCTCGGCCATCTCGTTGGAACCTCCATCTAAATCATCGCAAGGCTCATCTTATTCTTTCATCCTTCATTTCTATCTCATCATCCTTTTGTCACCGGAGTTCTTCATGGTGGTTCTTCATGATTTAATTCATTCTCCTAAGAGTTCATCAGGTATCATTCTATCCTCTCAAGTTCGTTTTCTATTCCTCCTTGTTTTAGCCGGAGTCCTGCCTAAATCCTTTCAGTCTTATTCGTTTCTTATCTCGTTCTAACTGAGTCGTTTCATAGTCTATCTGATTCCGTGAGCTTTCGATTCTCGTCATTCTCGTCGGTCCTCTCTTCTTCTCGAGTGCTCTCGATTCTTTGCTTCTTCTCTTGAGTTCTTGTTTCACCTCATCCCTTTTTCCCTTCCGTCTCGGTCCTAAGATCTCGGGACGAGATCTCTTGTTAGTGGAGTGTTGTAACGCCCCGGTTTCGATGCGCTAGGTGTCTGCCAGTTATTCCTCGTCTTTGCCATGTCATTTTCTTGCGTGTTGCATTTTGCCATGTCATCATGTGCATTTCATCTTGCATACATGTTCGTCTCATGCATCCGAGCATTTTCCCCGTTGTTCGTTTTGCAATCCGGCACTCCTATGTCCTACGGCGTCCCCTTCTTCTCTCCTGTTGCGAGCGGGTGTTAAACTTTCTCAGAATGGCCCGAGGTTTGCCAAGAGGCCTTGGTATAGCACCAGTAGACCGCCTGTCAAGTTTCGTGCCATTTGGAGGTCGTTTGATACTCCATCGGTTAACCGGGTAACCGTAAAGCCCTCTTTTGTTGCAGCCCAACACCCCTTCCAAAGTGGCCCAAAACCCAGCCAACTCCTCTCCATGCTCTCGGTCGTTCGATCACGATCGCGTGGCCAAAAACCGCACCTCATTTGGACTCTCCTAGCTCCCTCTACCTATAAAACTAGCCCCTCCCCCGAAATCCCGGGTCCAAACCCTAGCCTAGCCTCTCTCTCGCCCGCCGGACATGTCCGTGTGCCGCCGGACATGTCCAGCCGCCGCCCCGCCCAATCCGATCGCGCCATGTGGGCGCCGCCGTCTCCCACCACCGCCGGCCCGCGAGCCCATGAGCCAGCGCTTTCGAGCCCGTCCGCCGCCCGCCCGCAGCGCGCCCTCTGCTGCTCGGTCGCGCCTCGCGCGCGCCGCTCTTCTTCTTGCCACGGCTGTCGATTCTGCTCCTTCCGCGCCCGGCGAAGGGCCTCCTGCCGCGCCTTGCCTCGACCCAGCGCCCGCCCTGCTGGCCCTCGCCGCCGGCGCCGCCCGCACCTCCTCGCCCGCCGCCGCCCGCTCCGCCCTCGCCGCCGCCGCCCGAGCTCCCGCCTCGATCGCCCGCCCGAGCCCCAGGCACTTGCTGCCCAGCGCCCACGCCAGCGTCCCTCCGTCGTCTGCCGCCGCCTCCGCCCGGCCACGGAGCCAGCGCCGCCGCGCCCCAAGTCCCCTCAAGCGCCTCCCTAGCCGCCCGAGCCGCCGCCCCGCCTCCGGTGCTCGGATCCGGCCGGGATCCGCCGGATCCGGCGTCCCCGGACCTCCCCGGCCTCCTCCCCGTCCAACTCCGGCAACCATGCCGCCCTGCTCCGACGAACCTCGTGAACCGCGCCGCCGTTGACTTTCTCCCCGAGGTGGTGATATTCGTCTAAGTCCCCCCCCCCCGAGGTGGTGATAATCATGCCATGTTTAACCTGCTGTATCATGTTGTAATCTTGCTCCAAAGTTGCTTGATAATGTTGCTGTCAGCCTGTTTACATTAAGTTCAGTTGCTTCCATGCTTATTGTTAGTGATCCATGCACCCTATGACCTTGCTCTTGCATGCTTAGCTTCATAAACATGTCTTCTTTCTGTTGGTTGCCTTGCCATGCCATGTATTGCTCTGTGGTGAGTGGTTCAAGCTCTCCAACATGCCTACTTATTGTTTCTGTAATATAACTTGCCATGTTTACGTGGGTGCCATCATTTTTTCTGATCCTTTTTGACTCTTGGTCAGTAAGGGACTTTTGATCTATGCTATTAGTAGATTCATACCATGCCTTTGTTTGCCATGATATGTTCCTGTAACATGCTGTTTGCTTGCTCTAAACATTGCAACTTTGATGTTATTTACGCTAAAATCTGGCTGTTATTATTTGCAATCTTACCATGTGTTTTGGAGCATGTTCTAGTGATTTCTGGAGATAGCTCAGTGTTCATGTTTTGTTATGCTTTACCTGTACTTCATGCCCATGCCTTTTGTTATTATGTTGGCATGCTGTAGCTTATTGTTTTGATGCTTGCAAGATGCCTAGTTGCCGTTATGGACAGATTGTTGCTATGACTTGTATAGTGTGCATGTGTTGCACCGTTGCTCCGTTTTGAGTGTGCTCTATATGAAACTTGCTTGATTTTGCATGTAGCTTCATATTATCATGTTGCGTCCTTGTTTTGAGGTGTTTGCTTGATGTTTGCTTGCATTTTGCACCAATGCCATGTTTAACTTCTTTTGCTCATATCTTCTAGGCCATAGCTCCGAATCTAATGAACTTTATGTGTAACTTGACTAGAATTTCATGTAGATCATCTTGGTGCATCTTAACTTGCTGTTTAACAACTTGAACATAAGGTTTATTCAGTTCTGTACCAATTTCGAAATTTGCATATGAGGACTTACCGGAATTGTTATATGTTGTTCCCGGCCTCATTTAAACTTGCCTTGATGTGTTGCTCTTGTATGCATCATCTCTTGCCATGAGTAGCCTCATCTAGCTTTCTCATGCATCATGCTTGTTGTGCATCATGTCTTGTTCATGTGTGGTGTGTTTACTATGTTGTGTGCTTCTTCTCGATAGTTTCCGTTTCCTTGCGATCGTGAGGATTCGTTCGTCTACGTGTGGTTTGTCTTCGTGGCTTCATCTTCTTCATGGACTCGTTCTTCTTCCTTGCGGGATTTCAGGCAAGATGACCGCTACCCTGGATCTCACTACTATCATTGCTATGCTACTTGCTTCGTTCTATCGCTATGCTGCGCTACCTATTACCTGTTTATCAAGCCATCCCATATTGCCATGAACCTCTAACCTTTGACACCTTTCCTATGCAAACCGTTGTTTGGCTATGTTAACGCTTTTGCTTAGCCCCTCTTATAGCGTTGCTAGTTGCAGGTGAAGTTGAAGATTTCTCCATGGTGGACATGATTTTTGGTTGGGATATCACAATATCTCTTATATTATTAATGCATCTATATACTTGGTAAAGGGTGGAAGGCTCGGCCTTATGCCTGGTGTTTTGTTCCACTCTTGCCGCCCTAGTTTCGGTCATACCGGTGTTATATTCCCGGATTTTGCGTTCCTAATGCGGTCGGGTGATTTATGGGACCCCCCTGACAGTTCGCTTTGAATAAAACTTGTCCAGCAAGGCCCAACCTTGGTTTTACCATTTGCCTCACCACCACCTACTTTTCCCTTGGGAGTCGCTCTCTCAAGGGTCATCTTTATTATAACCCCGGGCCAATGCTTGTCTAAGTGTTGGTCCAAACTAAACACCGTCTTGGGACCATTCCTTGGCAACTTGGATTAAATCGGTACCAGCGCTTCGCTTATCCGGTGTTGCCCTGAGAACGAGATATGTGCAGCTCCTATCGGGATTGTCGGCGCATCGGGCGGCTTTGCTGGTCTTGTTTTACCATTGTCGAAATGTCTTGTAAACCGGGATCCGAGACTGATCGGGTCTTCCTGGGAGAAGGTCTATTCCTTCGTTGATCGCGAGAGCTTGTCTTGGGCAAAGTTGGGACACCCCTGCAGGGTTTAAACTTTCGAGAGCCATGCCCGCGGTTATGTGGCAGATGGGAATTTGTTAATGTCCGGTTGTAGATAACTTGACACCAGATCCGTATTAAAACGCATCAACCGCGTGTGTAGCCGTGATGGTCTCTTCTCGGCGGAGTCTGGGAAGTGAACACGGTTTCTGTGTTATGTTTGACGTAAGTAGGAGTTCAGGATCATCTCTTGATCATTTCTAGTTGACGACCGTTCCGCTTGTTCTCTTCTCGCTCTCATTTGCGTATGTTAGCCACCATACTTGCTTAGCCGCTGCTGCAACCTCACCACTTTACCCCTTCCTTTCCTATTTAAGCGTTGCTAGTCTTGATACCCATGGTAATGGGATTGCTGAGTCCTCGTGGCTCACAGATTACTACAACAACAGTTGCAGGTACAGGTTGCGATGATCTTGACGCGAGAGCGATGCTTGCTTGTGTTGAGTTCTTCTTCTGCTTCTTCTTTGATCAGGGTATAGGTTCCAGGTCGGCAGCCTGGGCTAGCAGGGTGGATGTCGTTTGAGTTTCTGTTTATGATTCATCCGTAGTCGGATGTTGTTCTTGTATGATGTGATGTTGTATTCGTGTGGCATTGTATGCCTTTTGTATGTATCCCCATCTATTATGTAATGTTGATGTAATGATATCCACCTTGCAAAAGCGTCTCAATATGCGGGTCTATCCTTGGTGGGACCTTGAGTTCCTTTTGGATAGGGTTGCATATTAGGCGTGTTTCAAGTTAATATCGAGCCTCGACCGACCTTAGGAGCCCCTTGATTGATCGTGTAGTTTGGCGATGTTGAGTCTAGAAAAAACTATTTTGAGTCTAGTTATATCGGAGAGTAGAATTCTTTTTACTCCTCAGCCCTTAAATCGCTCGGTGAGGAATCTTGGCGTAGCTGTTTTGAATTACTCCTCTTCCCGCTCAAATTTTTCTTTAGGATCACGCAGTTAGCTTTTCGTTCGTTGGTTCTCAGCTCTTTTATCCGGTGCATTTCTCGTCAAGTTGACTCGAGCCTCTTCATCTTTGAGTTCAATCCTCAGTTGTTTTTTTTCCCACCCGCCCTCGCTTCTTCTTCTCGGAACCAGAGTCCGTAATCGAGTATCCATCCTACTCGTGCGAAGTCTTTGCCTTCTTTACTCAATGTTTTCAACCGGTGTTTCCTCTTGAAGTTATTCGGTGATTTTTTCCCCTTCCAAGTTGCCTTTGTTTTCTCGCCCTCCCACCCTCTTCTTTCCGGAGTCTGACTCTCTCTCGACCATCTATTTCATTCGTATGGAGTCTCTTCAGTCTTCCATCAATCATTTCAACCGGTGAATTCTCGTCTTGTTCGTCATTCTTTATCCCTTTCTTTTTCCGCTGGATTCAATTCAAGTTTTTTCGGGTTGATCATATTCTTTTCCTCGGCTCAAGTGTTCTCCTTGCTCGTTTGCCTCTCGCCATTCAATCCTTCCGGAGTGCTCATGACATCTCAGGAGATTCGTCTGTGTTCTAATTAATTCGAGGTTGTCACCTCATTCAAATATTTCATTGTTCCGGTGCATCATCTACCGGTTCAACAATCCTTTCCAATGGTGTTTTCTTTTAGTGGGCCCTAACCCACAGGTCTGTTCCCAGGATCTTACCTGACTCTTATAATTCCCCCGGAGTTATTCTCAATTCTTTTCAAATGTGATGTAAGTATGGATTTCATCAGTCACATGCCTTTTCCAAGATCGATTTCGAATCATTTTCATTGTTGGCTTATCCTCTTCGCTTTTTCATTCACCCGGAGTATCTCAGTAATTTTGGTGTTGTTTTCCGTCGCCATTTGAAGACCGAAGAAGAGTTTTTCCTCTAAATCTTGTTCGTTCCCCGGAGATTCGCGGTCCTAGCTCGATGTTATGCTATCAAATTGTTTCTAGTCATGCAAATTCTTTTCACCCATCCGGAGTATTTCAAGAGTTGATTTCTGTTTCTTTTCACCGGAGGCCATCATTCCAGTTATCGTTCTCTATTTATCCCGGTGATTCATTCTCTTTCGTCAGTCATTTTTTTGAATTTTTTACGGTGGTTCGTTCAAGATTCTTTTCCTTGATTATCATTTTTAATCCATTCGTTCTTTTCAATCCTACCGGTGGTTCATGAAGACCTTCTCAAGTTTGCGATATGTCACTTCTCAATCCTTTTCAAGAAGAATAAGTAGGATGCAAAAATCCATTGCTTGTCATCAATTTAATTTGACGAAGGATAAGCATACAATAAATCTTATTCTTATTTCATCCAAGTGATTAATCCCTTCCTTCGGAGTTTGTTCTTGAGGAATAAATTCTAGTTCTAAGTGTTTTCGTCTTTTCTTGTCCGGAGTTCAAATTTTTCCTCGGCCATCTCGTTGGAACCTCCATCTAAATCATCGCAAGGCTCATCTTATTCTTTCGTCCTTCATTTCTATTTCATCATCCTTTTGTCACCGGAGTTCTTCATGGTGGTTCTTCATGATTTAATTCATTCTCCTAAGAGTTCATCAAGTATCATTCCATCCTCTCAAGTTCGTGTTCTATTCCTCCTTGTTTTAGCCGGAGTCCTGCCTAAATCCTTTCAGTCTTATTCGTTTCTTATCTCGTTCTAACCGAGTCGTTTCATAGTCTATCTGATTCCGTGAGCTTTCGATTCTCGTCATTCTCGTCGGTCCTCTCTTCTTCTCGAGTGCTCTCGATTCTTTGCTTCTTCTCTTGAGTTCTTGTTTCACCTCATCCCTTTTTCCCTTCCGTCTCGGTCCTAAGATTTCGGGACGAGATCTCTTGTTAGTGGAGGAGTGTTGTAACGCCCCGGTTTCGATCGCCCGGTGTCTCGCGATTATTAAATCGTCTTTGCCATGTCATTTGCTTGCGTGTTGCATTTTGCCATGTCATCATGTGCATTTCATCTTGCATACATGTTCGTCTCATGCATCCGAGCATTTTCCCCGTTGTCCGTTTTGCAATCCGGCACTCCTATGTCCTACGGCATCCCTTTCTTCTCTCCTGTTGTGAGCGGGTGTTAAACTTTCTCGGAATGGCCCGAGGTTTTCCAAGCGGCCTTGGTATAGCACTGGTAGACCGCCTGTCAAGTTTCGTGCCATTTGGAGGTCGTTTGATACTCCATCGGTTAACCGGGTAACCGTAAAGCCCTCTTTTGTTGCAGCCCAACACCCCTTCCAAAGTGGCCCAAAACCCAGCCAACTCCTCTCCATGCTCTCGGTCGTTCGATCACGATCGCGTGGCCGAAAACCGCACCTCATTTGGACTCTCCTAGCTCCCTCTACCTATAAAGCTAGCCCCTCCCCCGAAATCCCGGGTCCAAACCCTAGCCTAGCCTCTCTCTCGCCACGGACATGTCCGTGCGCCGCGGTTATGTCCAGCCGCCGCCCGCCCAATCGATCGCGCCATGTGGGCGCCGCCGTCTCCACCACCGCCCGGCCCGCGAGCCCGCGAGCCAGCGGCGCCCTCCGAACCCGTCCGGCGCCACGCCCGCGAGCGCGCCCTCCGCTTCGGCCGCGCCTCCCGCCCGCCGCTCTACGCGCCGCCCGCCTGGGCGGTTACGCTCCGCCCGCCGCCGGGCGAGGGCCTCTCGCCGCGCCTTGCCTCGACCCAGCGCCCGGCCTGCCGCCCTCGCCGCCAGCGCCAGCGCCGCCGCCAGCGCCGCCCTGCGCCTCCTCGCCGCCGCCGCCCGAGCTCCCGCCTCCGATCGCGCCCGCCCGGAAACCCCACAGGCGCCGCCGCCCGTGCCCACGCCAGCGTCCCTCCGTCGCGCCGCCTCGCGCCCGGCCACCGTAGCGCGCCAGCCGCCCCCAAGTCCCCTCGCGCGCCTCCCTCACCGCCCGAGCCGCCGCCCCGCCTCCGGTGCTCGGATCCGGCCGGGATCCGCCGGATCCGGCGTCCCCGGACCTTCCCGGCCTCCTCCCTGTCCAACTCCGGCAACCGCGCCGCCCTGCTCTGACGAACCTCGTGAACCGCGCCGCCGTTGACTTTCCCCCCGAGGTGGTGATATTCGTCTAAGTCCCCGTTTCATTTACATAATCATGCCATGTTTAACCTGCTGTATCATGTTGTAATCTTGCTCCAAAGTTGCTTGATAATGTTGCTGTCAGCCTGTTTACATTAAGTTCAGTTGCTTCCATGCTTATTGTTAGTGATCGATGCACCCTATGACCTTGCTCTTGCCATGCTTAGCTTTATAAACATGTCTTCTTACTGTTGGTTTCCTTGCCATGCCATGTATTGCTCTGTGGTGAGTGGTTCAAGCTCTCCAACATGCCTACTTATTGTTGTTCCTGCCATGTATGAATCTGTAATATAACTTGCCATGTTTACGTGGGTGCCATCATTTTTTCTGATCCTTTTTGACTCTTGGTCGATAAGGGACTTTGATCTATGCTATTAGTAGATTCATGCCATGCCTTTGTTTGCCATGATATGTTCTGTAACATGCTGTTTGCTTGCTCTAAACATTGCAACTTTGATGTTATTTACGCTAAAGTCTGGCTGTTATTATTTGCAATCTTACCATGTGTTTTGGAGCATGTTCTAGTGATTTCTGGAGATAGCTCAGTGCTCATGTTTTGTTATGCTTTACCTGTACTTCATGCCCATGCCTTTTATTATTATGTTGGGATGCTGTAGCTTATTGTTTTGATGCTTGCAAGATGCCTAGTTGCTGTTATGGACAGATTGTTGCTATGACTTGTATAGTGTGCATGTGTTGCACCGTTGCTCCGTTTTGAGTGTGCTCTATATGAAACTTGCTTGATTTTGCATGTAGCTTCATATTATCATGTTGCATCCTTGTTTTGAGGTGTTTGCTTGATGTTTGCTTGCATTTTGCATCAATGCCATGTTTAACTTCTTTTGCTCATATCTTCTAGGCCGTAGCTCCGAATCTAATGAACTTTATGTGTAACTTGACTAGAATTTCATGTAGATCATCTTGGTGCATCTTAACTTGCTGTTTAACAACTTGAACATAAGGTTTATTCAGTTCTGGACCAATTTCGAAATTTGCATATGAGGACTTACCGGAATTGTTATATGTTGTTCCCGGCCTCATTTAAACTTGCCTTGATGTGTTGCTCTTGTATGCATCATCTCTTGCCATGAGTAGCCTCATCTAGCTTTCTCATGCATCATGCTTGTTGTGCATCATGTCTTGTTCATGTGTGGTGTGTTTACTATGTTGTGTGCTTCTTCTCGATAGTTCCCATTTCGTTGCGATCGTGAGGATTCGTTCGTCTACGTGTGGTTCGTCTTCGTGGCTTCATCTTCTTCATGGACTCGTTCTTCTTCCTTGCGGGATTTCAGGCAAGATGACCGCTACCCTGGATCTCACTACTATCATTGCTATGCTAGTTGCTTCGTTCTATCGCTATGCTGCGCTACCTATTACTTGTTTATCAAGCCATCCCATATTGCCATGAACCTCTAACCTTTGACACCTTTCCTATGCAAACTGTTGTTTGGCTATGTTACCGCTTTTGCTTAGCCCCTCTTATAGCGTTGCTAGTTGCAGGTGAAGTTGAAGATTTCTCCATGGTGGACAGGATTTTTGGTTGGGATATCACAATATCTCTTATATTATTAATGCATCTATACACTTGGTAAAGGGTGGAAGGCTCGGCCTTATGCCTGGTGTTTTGTTCCACTCTTGCCGCCCTAGTTTCCGTCATACCGGTGTTATGTTCCCGGATTTTGCGTTCCTAACGCGGTCGGGTGATTTATGGGACCCCCCTGACAGTTCGCTTTGAATAAAACTTGTCCAGAAAGGCCCAACCTTGGTTTTACACATTTGCCCCACCACCACCTACTTTTCCCTTGGGAGTCGCTCTCTCGAGGGTCATCTTTATTATCGCCCCCCGGGGCCAATGCTTGTCTAAGTGTTGGTCCAAACTAGAGCACCGTGCGGGACCATTCCTTGGCAACTTGGATTAAATCGGTACCTATCGCCCGCTTATCCGGTGTTGCCCTGAGAACGAGATATGTGCAGCTCCTATCGGGATCGTCGGCGCATTGGGCGGCTTTGCTGGTCTTGTTTTACCATTGTCGAAATGTCTTGTAAACCGGGATTCCGATACTGATCGGGTCTTCCTGGGAGAAGGTCTATTCCTTCGTTGATCGTGAGAGCTTGTCATGGGCTAAGTTGGGACACCCTTGCAGGGTTTAAACTTTCGAGGGCCGTGCCCGTGGTTATGTGGCAGATGGGTATTTGTTAATGTCCAGTTGTAGATAACTTGACACCAGATCCGTATTAAAATGCATCAACCGCGTGTGTAGCCGTGATGGTCTCTTGTCGGCGGAGTCCGGGAAGTGAACACGGTTTCAGTGTTATGTTTGACGTAAGTAGGAGTTCAGGATCACCTCTTGATCATTTCTAGTTGACGACCGTTCCTCTTGTTCTCTTCTCGCTCTCATTTGCGTATGTTAGCCACCATACTTGCTTAGCCGCTGCTGCAACCTCACCACTTTACCCCTTCCTTTCCTATTTAAGCTTTGCTAGTCTTGATACCCATGGTAATGGGATTGCTGAGTCCTCGTGGCTCACAGATTACTACAACAACGATTGCAGGTACAGTTGCGATGATCTTGGCGAGAGCGATGCTTGCTTGCGTTGAGTTCTTCTTACGCTTCTTCTTGATCGGGGATAGGTTCGGTCGGCGGCTGGGCTAGCGAGTGGATGTCGTTTGAGTTTACATTTATGATTCATCCGTAGTCGGATGTTGTTCTTGTATGATGTGATGTTGTATTCGTGTGGCATTGTATGCCTTTTGTATGTCTCCCCATCTATTATGTAATGTTGATGTAATGATATCCACCTTGCAAAAGCGTCTCAATATGCGGGTCTATCCTTGGTGGGACCTTCGAGTTCCTTTTTGGATAGGGTCGCATATTGGGCGTGACATGGTAGATCTACTCTTGTACTACCCATATCATCAATATTAATCAAGCAGGAATAGGGTTTTACCTCCACCGAGAGGGCCCGAACCTGGGTAAAAACATCATGTCCTTGTCTCCTGTTACCATCCGCCTAGACGCCTGATTCGGGACCCCCTACCGAGATCCGCCCGTTTGACACCGACATTGGTGCTTTCATTGAGAGTTCCTGCGTAGCCGTCACCTATAGGCCCGATGGCTCCTTCGATCATCAACAACAACACGATCCAGGTGAAACTTTTCTCCCGGACAGATCTTCATATTACGTGGCTTTGCCTTGCGGGCGATTCACTTGGCCACAGGAGCGGATCGAAGCTTCGCCCGCCATCGGTCGATTTGGAAGTTTGAACTATCTGGTGACATTTGTGGAGACTTGATCTTTGTGGATTCGAGCCACATCCGGCGCGCCGCCTTGTCACGATGGGCATGATTTAGCTCTGCTGCGGACGATGCCACGAGGCCGCACAAGAGTCGCTCGACCCTTAGCTCGAGGCGATTGCGTCGATCGAGGATGGGTGGTTGGACACCGCCTCGGGGGCTGCTACCTCTACGTCGATAGAGCCGAATACCGACCCTGTCCCTTGTGAAGCTTGTGACTCCAAGGTGCCGGACTCCTCTCCGGACCCCGAACCTTCCGCGCCCCTGCCAATCGAATCCGATTGGGCGCCGATCATGGAGTTCACCGCTGTGGACATCTTTCAGCACTCTCCCTTTGGCGACATCCTGAATTCGCTAAAGTCTCTCTCTTTATCAGGAGAGCCCTGGCCGGATGACGGTCAGGTAGGATGGGATGCGGACAACGAAGAAATTCAATGCCCACCCACCACCCACTTTGTAGCCACTATCGATGACTTAACCGACATGCTAGACTTCGACTCCGAAGACATCGACGATATGGACGACGATGCCGGAGATGACCAAGAACCAGCGCCTATATGGCACTGGAAAGCCACCTCAACTCATGACGTATATATGGTGGATACCCCTAAAGGAAGCGATAACGAGGAACAACAGGACGCCGCGAAGGATAATCCCCTCGAAAAGCAGTCAAAACAGCGACGTAAGCGCCGCTCAAAGCCCCGCCTCGACAAAGACAGCACCCATACAGACCCAGCCATAGAGCAGGGCGAACCGGTGGACGACGAACATGCCCTCGAGCAACCATCCGAACAAGATAACTTGGATAGACAATCCGTCCCCGGTGAAGATAACAGTCCGGGCAATCTCACGCCGGACACATCGTTGGAGCAGCAGAACCTCCACAAAAGGCTTATTGCCACCGCTCGTAGTCTGAAGAAGCAGAAGTGGAAGCTCAAAACAGCGGAAGACGCACTCAGAATGAGATGGAGCAAGGTACTCAACACCGCAGACAAATACGGCGAGAGTCGCCAAACTAAGAGCTACCCGAAGCGCAAACTACTGCCCGAATTTGACGAGGAGGCCGTAGAGCCCCCACGATCAAATAACAAAGAGGCTGCCTGGTCGGATAGACGACCAGACGACAAACAAAGAGCGGCAAGCAGCGCCACACACAAGTCGATACGCAATCCACATAAGGATCCGCGCCAAAAGGATGGCCCAGTCAGGTCCATCTATGGGCCAAGAAAGCAAGCTCTAGAAAGCAGTACAATACGTCGAGTATTCGAACATCACGGCACGCCCAAATACAGGGACGCCGCACACCCCCTATGTTTCACCAATGAGGTGCTGGATCATGAATTTCCAGCGGGATTCAAGCCCATAAACATAGAGGCATACGACGGAACAATAAACCCTGGAGTCTCGATTGAGGATTACATCCTGCACATACATATGGCTAGAGGAGATGACCTCCACGCCATAAAATACTTGTTGGGGAACGTAGTAATTTCAAAAAAAATCCTATGCACACGCAAGATCATGGTGATGCATAGCAACGAGAGGGGAGAGTGTTGTCTATGTACCCTTGTAGACCGAAGCGGAAGCGTTGACGCAACGTAGAGGAAGTAGTCGTACGTCTTCCCGGTCCAGCCGATCCAAGCATCGTTACTCCGTCACCTCCGAGTTCTTGAGACACGTACAGCTCGATGACGCACCCCGGGCTTCGATCCATCAAAGCTTCGGGGAGGAGTTCCGTCAGCACGTATATAAAGGAGTGGAGGAGGGGAGGGCCTGCCCCCATATATAAAGGAGTGGAGGAGGGGAGGGCCGGCCCTCTCTATGGCACGCCCTAGGGGAGTCCTACTCCCACCGGGAGTAGGATTCCCCTTTTCCTAGTCCAATTAGGAGACCTTCCAAGTAGTAGGAGTAGGAGACAAGGAAGGGGAAGAGAGAAGGGAGGGAAGGAGGGGGTGCGGCCCCTCCCCCTAGTCATATTCGGACTAGGCCATGGGGGGACGCGGCCTACCCTATGCAGCCCCTCTCTCTTTCCCGTATGGCCCAATAAGGCCCAGTACTTCTCCCCGGCGAATTCCCGTAACTCTCCGGTACTCCGATAAATACCCGAATCACTCGGAACCTTTCCGAACTCGAATATAGTCGTCCAATATATCGATCTTTACGTCTCGACCATTTCGAGACTCCTCGTCATGTCCCCGATCTCATCCGGGACTCGAACTCCTTCGGTACATCAAAACTCATAAACTCATAATAAAACATCGCCGAAACCTTAAGCGTGCGGACCCTATGGTTCGAGAACAATGTAGACATGACCGAGACCGTCTCGGTCAATAACCAATAAGCGGGACCTGGATGCCCATATTGGTTCCTACATATTCTCTGAAGATCTTTATCGGTCGAGACCGCATAACAATATCGTTGTTCCTTTGTCATCGGTATGTTACTTGCCGAGATTCGATCGTCGGTATCAATACCTAGTTGAATCTTGTTACTCGCAAGTCTCTTTACTCGTTCCGTAATACATCATCTACTTAACTAACTCATTAGTTGCAATGCTTGCAAGGCTTAAATGATGTGCATTCTTGAGAGGGCGAGATACCTCTCCGAGCATTGGAGTGACAAATCCTAATCTCGAAATCGCCAACCCAACAAGTATCTTTGGAGACACCTGTAGAGCACCTTTATAATCACCTAGTTACGTTGTGACGTTTGGTAGCACACAAAGTGTTCCTCCGGTAAACGGGAGTTGCATAATCTCATAGTCATAGGAACATGTATAAGTCATGAAGAAAGCAATAGCAACATACTAAACGATCGGGTGCTAAGCTAACGGAATGGGTCATGTCAATCAGATCATTCAACTAATGATGTGATCCCATTAATCAAATAACAACTCTTTGTCCATGGTTAGGAAACATAACCATCTTTGATTAACAAGCTAGTCAAGTAGAGGCATACTAGTGACACTCTGTTTGTCTATATATTCGCACATGTATTATGTTTCCGGTTAATACAATTCTAGCATGAATAATAAACATTTATCATGATATAAGGAAATAAATAATAACTTTATTATTGCCTCTAGGGCATATTTCCTTGATCTCCCACTTGCACTAGAGTCAATAATCTAGATCACATTACAATGTGATTAACATCGATAGTTCACATCATCATGTGATTAACACCCATAGTTCACATCGCCATGTGACCAACACCCAAAGGGTTTACTAGATTCAGTAATCTAGTTCACATCGCTATGTGATTAACACCCAAAGAGTACTAAGGTGTGATCATGTTTTGCTTGTGAGAGAATCTTAGTCAGCGGGTCTTTCACATTCAGATCCGTTATGTATTTTGCAATTTTCTATGTCTACAATGCTCTGCGGAGCTACTCTAGCTAATTGCTCCCACTTTCAATATGTATCTAGATCGAGACTTAGAGTCATCCAGATTGGTGTCAAAACTTGCATCGGCGTAACCCTTTACGGCGAACCTTTTGTCACTTCCATAATCGAGAAACATATCCTTATTCCACTAAGGATAATTTTGACCGCTGTCGATGATCTACTCCTAGATCACTATTGTACTCCTTGCCAAACTCGAGTGTAGGGTATACAATAGATGTGGTACACAGCATGGCATACTTTATAGAACCTATGGCCAAGGCATAGTGAATGACTTTCATTCTCTTTCTATCTTCTGCCGTGGTGGGGTTTTGAGTCTTACTCAATTTCACACCTTGTAACACAGCAAGAACTCTTTCTTTGATCGCTCCATTTTGAACTACTTCAAAATCTTGTCAAGGTATCTACTCATTGAAAAAACTTATCAAGCGTCTTGATCTATCTCTATAGATCTTGATGCTCAATATATAAGCAGCTTCACCGAGGTCTTTCTTTGAAAAACTCCTTTCAAACATTCCTTTATGCTTTGCAGAATAATTCTACATTATTTCCGATCTACAATATGTCATTCACATATACATATCATAAATGATGTAGTGCTCCCACTCACTTTCTAGTAAATACAGGCTTCCTTTGCAAGTCAGTATAAACTATATGCTTTGATCAACTTATCAAAGCGTATATTCCAACTCCGAGATGCTTGCACCAGTCCATAGATGGACCGCTGGAGCTTGCGTATTTTGTCAGCACCTTTAGGATTGACAAAACCTTCTGGTTGCATCATTTACAACTCTTCTTTAAATCCATTAAGGAATGTAGTTTTGTTTATCCATTTGCCAGATTTCATAAAAATGCGGCAATTGCTAACATGATTTGGACAGACTTAAGCATCGTTATGAGTGAGAAAATTTCATCGTAGTCAACACCTTGAACTTTGTCAAAAACCTTTTTCGACAAGTCTAGCTTTGTAGATAGTAACACTACTATCAATGTCCGTCTTCCTCTTGAAGATCCATTTATACAATATGGCTTGCCGATCATCGGGCAACTCCACCAAAGTCCACACTTTGTTCTCATACATGGATCCCATCTCAGATTTCATGGCCTTAAGCCATTTTGCGGAATCTGGGCTCATCATCGCTTCCTCATAGTTCGTAGGTTCATCATGGTCTAGTAACATGACTTCCAGAACAGGATTACCGTACCACTCTGGTGCCGACCGTACTCTGGAAGACCTACGAGGTTCTGTAGTAACTTGATCTGAAGTTTCATGATCATCATCATTAGCTTCCTCACTAATTGGTGTAGTAGTCATAGGAACAGATTTCTGTGATGAACTACTTTCCAATAAGGGAGAAGGTACAATTACCTTATCAAGTTCTACTTTCCTCCCACTCACTTCTTTCGAGAGAAACTCCTTCTCTAGAAAGGATCCATTCTTAGCAACAAATATCTTGCCTTCGGATCTGTGATAGAAGGTGTATCCAACAATTTCCTTTGGGTATTCTATGAAGACGCACTTCTCCGATTTGGGTTCGAGCTTGTCAGGATGAAACTATTTCACATAAGCATCGCAGCCCCAAACTTTAAGAAATGTCAACTTGGGTTTCTTGCTAAACCACAGTTCATATGGTGTCGTCTCAACGGATTTAGATGGTGCCCTTTTAACGTGAATGCAGCTGTCTCTAATGCATAACCCAAAAACTATAGTGGTAAATCAGTAAGAGACATCATAGATCGCATTATATCCAATAAAGTGCGGTTATGATGTTTGGACACACCATAATGTTGTGGTGTTCCAGGTGGCGTGAGCTATGAAACTATTCCACATTGTTTTAATTGAAGACCAAAACTCGTAACTCAAATATTTTACTTCTGCGATCATATCGTAGAAACTTTTATTTTCTTGTTACAATGATTCTCTACTTCACTCTGAAATTCTTTGAACTTTTCAAATGTTTCAGACTTGTGTTTCATCAAGTAGATATACTCATATCTGCTTCAAATCAACTGTGAAGGTCAGAAAATAATGATACTTGTCATGAGCCTTAATATTCATCGGACCACATACATCGGTATGTATGATTTCCAACAAATCTGTTGCTCGCTCCATTGTTCGAAGAACGGAGTCTTAGTCATCTTGCCCATGAGGCATGGTTACATAAGCATCAAGTGATTCATAATCAAGTGATTCCAAAATCCCATCAGCATGGAGTTTCTTCATGCGCTTTACACCGATATGACCTAAGCGGCGATTACCACAAATAAGTTGCACTATCATTATTAACTTTGCATCTTTTGGTTTCAATATTATGAATATGTGTATCACTACGATCGAGATCCAATGAACCATTTTCATTTGGTGTGTAACCATATAAGGTTTTATTCATGTAAATAGAACAACAATTTATTCTCTTACTTAAATGAATAACCGTATTGCAATAAACACGATCAAATCATATTCATGCTCAACGCAAACACCAAATAACATTTATTTAGGTTCAACACTAATCCCGAAAGTATAGGGAGTGTGCGATGATGATCATATCAATCTTGAAACTACTTTCAACACACATCGTCACTTCACCCTTAACTAGTTTACATTTTCTACGCAACTCCGTTTGAGTTACTACTCTTAGCAACCGAACCAGTACCAAATACCGAGGGGTTGCTATAAACACTAGTAAAGCACACATCAAACACCTGTATATCAAATATACCCTTTTTCACTTTGCCATCCTTCTTATCCACCAAATATTTAGGGCATTTCCGCTTCCAGTGACCATTTCCTTTGAAGTGTAAGCACTCAGTTTCAGGCTTTGGGCTTCTTCGTGGGAGTGACAACTTGCTTGTCAATCTACTTGAAGTTCCCCTTTCTTTCCCTTTGCCCTTTTCTTGAAACTAGTGATCTTGTCAACCATCAACACTTGATGCTCTTTCTTGATTTCTACCTTCGTTGATTTCAACATCATGAAGAGCTCGGGAATCATTTTCGTCATCCCTTGCATACTATAGTTCATCACGAAGTTCTACTAACTTGGTGATGGTGACTAGAGAACTCTGTCAATCACTATCTTATCTGGAAGATTAACTCCCACTTGATTCAAGCGATTGTAGTACCCAGACAATCTGAGCACTTGCTCACTAGTTGAGCGATTCTCCTCCATCTTTTAGCTATAGAACTTGTTGGAGACTTCATATCTCTCAACTCGGGTATTTTCTTGTAATATTAACTTCAATTCCTGGAACATCTCATATGGTCCATGACGTTCAAAACGTCTTTGAAGTCCCGATTCTAAGCCGTTAAGCATGGTGCACCTAAACTATCAAGTAGTCATCATATTGAGCTAGCCAAATGTTCATAACGTCTGCATCTGCTCCTGCAATAGGTTTGTCACTTAGCGGTGCATCAAGGACATAATTCTTTTGCGCAGCAATGAGGATAAACCTCAGATCACGGATCCAATCCGCATCATTGCTACTAACATTTTTCAACACAGTTTTCTCTAGGAACATATCAAAATAAACATATGAAAGCAACAACGTGAGCTATTGATCAACATAATTTGCAAAATACTACCAGGACTAAGTTCATGATAAATTTAAGTTCAATTAATCATATTACTTAAGAACTCCCACTTAGACAGACATCTCTCTAGTCATCTAAGTGATCACGTGATCCAAATCAACTAAACCATAACCGATCATCACGTGAGATGGAGTAGTTTTCAATGGTGAACATCACTATGTTGATCATATCTACTATATGATTCATGCTCGACCTTTCGGTCTCCGTGTTCCGAGGCCATATCTGCATATGCTAGGCTCGTCAAGTTTAACTTTGAGTATTCGCGTGTGCAAAACTGGCTTGCACCGTTGTAGATGGACGTAGAGCTTATCACACTCGATTATCACGTGGTGTGCAGGCACGACGAACTTTGGCAGCAGTGCATACTCGGGAGAACACTTCTTGATAATTAGTGAGAGATCATCTTAAAATGCTACCATCAATCAAAGCAAGAATAAGATGTATAATAGATAAACATCATATGCAATCAAAATATGTGATATGATATGGCCATGATCATCATGCGCCTTTGATCTCCATCTCCAAAGTACTGTCATGATGTCTATCGTCACCGGCACGACACCATGATCTTCATCATCTTGATCTATATCAATGTGTCATCACATGGTTGTCTCACCAACTATTGCTCTTGCAACTATTGCTATCGTATAGCGATAAAGTAAAGCAATTATTTGGCACTTGCATCTTATGCAACAAAGAGACATCCATAGGGCTTCTGCCAGCTGCCGATAAGTTCAACAAAACATGATCATCTCATACAACAACTTATATCTTATCATGTCTTGACCATATCATATCACAACATGCCCCTGCAAAAACAAGTTAGACGTCCTCTACTTTGTTGTTGCAAATTTTACGTGGCTGCTACGGGCTGAGCAAGAACCATTCTTACCTACGCATCAAAACCACAACGATAGTTTGTCAAGTTGGTGCTATGTTAACCTACGCAAGGACCAGGCGTAGCCACACTCGGTTCAACTAAATTTGGGGAAACTGACACCCGCTAGCCACCTGTGTGCAAAGCACGGCGGTAGAACCAGTCTTGCGTAAGCGTACGCGTAATGTCGGTCCGTGCCGCTTCATCCAACAATACCGCCGAACCAAAGTATGACATGCTGGTAAGCAGTATGACTTATATTGCCCACAACTCACTTGTGTTCTACTCGTGCATATAACATCAAACCATAAAACCTAGGCTCGGATGCCCTTTGTTGGGGAGCGTAGTAATTTCAAAAAATTCCTACGCACACGCAAGATCATGGTGATGCATAGCAGCGAGAGGAGAGTGTTGTCTCGTACCCTTGTAGAACCCGAAGCGGAGCGTTGGCGCAACATAGAGGAAGTAGTCGTCGTCTTCCGGTCCAACCGATCAAGCACCGTTACTCCGGCACCTCAGAGTTCTTGACACCGTACATCTCGATGGCGCACCCCGAGCTTCGATCCAGCAAAGCTTGGGGAGGAGTTCGTCGACCAGACGGTGTGGTGGCGATCTTGATGTTCAAGCTGTCGCGAGGCTTCGCCTAAGCACCGCTACAATATGACCGAGGTGTAATATCATGGAGGGGCACCGCACCAGCTAAGGAGCGATCACGAAGATCAACTTGTGTGTCTATGGGGTGCCCCTGCCTCGTATATAAAGGAGTGGAGGAGGAGGGCCGGCCCTCTCTATGGCGCGCCTAGGGAGTCCTACTCCCACCGGAGTAGGATTCCCCTTCCTAATCAACTAGGAGACCTTCCAAGTAGTAGGAGTGCGAGACAAGGAAGGGAAGAGAGAAGGGAAGGAAGGAGGGTGCGGCCCTCCCTAGTCAATTCGGACTAGGCCATGAGAAGCGCGGCCTACCCTAGGCAGCCCTCTCTCTTTCCGTGTGGCCCAATAAGGCCCAATACTTCTCCCGGCGAATTCCGTAACTCTCCGATACTCAGATAAATACCGAATCACTCGGAACCTTTCGAACTCGAATATAGTCGTCCAATATATCGACCTTTACGTCTCGACCATTTTGAGACTCCTCGTCATGTCCCCGATCTCATCCGGGACTCCGAACTCCTTGGTACATCAAAACTCATAAACTCATAATAAAACCATCGCCGAAACCTTAAGCGTGCGGACCCTACGGTTCGAGAACAATGTAGACATGATCTGAACCGTCTCCGGTGAATAACCAATAGCGGGACCTGGATGCCCATATTGGTTCCTACATATTCTCGAAGATCTTTATCGGTCGAGACCGCATAACAACATCGTTGTTCCTTTGTCATCGGTATGTTACTTGCCGAGATTCGATCGTCGGTATCAATACCTAGTTCAATCTTATTCTTGGCAAGTCTCTTTACTCGTTCCGTAATACATCATCTCTTAACTAACTCATTAGTTGCAATGCTTGCAAGGCTTAAATGATGTGCATTACCGAGAGGGCCCAGAGATACCTCTCCGACATTCGGAGTGACAAATCCTAATCTCGAAATATGCCAACCCAACAAGTACCTTTGGATACACAGTAGAGCACCTTTATAATCACCCGATTCGTTGTGACGTTTGGTAGCACACAAAGTGTTCCTCCGATAAACAGGAGTTGCATAATCTCATAGTCATAGGAACATGTATAAGTCATGAAGAAAGCAATAGCAACATACTAAACGATCGGGTGCTAAGCTAACGGAATGGGTCATGTCAATCAGATCATTCAACTAATGATGTGATCCCGTTAATCAAATAACAACTCTTTGTCCATGGTTAGAAAACATAACCATCTTTGATTAACAAGCTAGTCAAGTAGAGGCATACTAGTGACACTCTGTTTGTCTATATATTCACACATGTATTATGTTTCCGGTAATACAATTCTAGCATGAATAATAAACATTTATCATGATATAAGGAAATAAATAATAACTCTATTATTGCCTCTAGGGCATATTTCCTTCAATACTTACCCCTCAAGCTCAAAGGGCCAGCCCGGCATTGGCTCAAAAGCCTCCCAGAAAATACCATTGGAAGTTGGGAAGAGCTCGAGGATGCGTTTCAGGCAAATTTTGAGGGGACTTATGTCCGCCCTCCGGATCTGAGCGATTTAAGTCACATAACTCAACAGCCCGGAGAGTCGGCCCACAAATTCTGGAACAGGTTCCTCACAAAAAAGAACCAAATAGTCGACTGTCCGGACGCTGAAGCCTTAGCAACTTTCAAATATAACGTCCGAGACGAATGGCTTGCCAGACACCTCGGCCAAGAAAAGCCGAGAAGAATGGCCGCATTAACAAGCCTCATGACCCGCTTTTGCGCGGGAGAGGATAGCTGGCTGGCAAGATGCAGCACCAGCGACCCAAGTACGTCCGAGGTCAGGGATGGAAATGGAAAACCATGATGCAGCAAGGACCAGTGTCGGACCAAGGGAAACAGTCCGAAGATCACGGCAGTCAACGCCGGATTCAAAAGCTCTCGGTAGAATAACAAAAAACTGCCTCTTAATGACAACAGCGACGAGCTGTCCAACCTAAACAAAATCTTGGACAAGATATGCCAAATCCACAGTACCTCCGAGAAGCCTGCAAACCACACCCACAGAGATTGTTGGGTCTTCAAACAGTCCGGCCGACTTAATGCCGAACACAAGGGGCTCTACACACCAAGTGAGGACGATGACGAACCCCACAAGCAGAGCACCGGAAAACAAAGGAATTTCCCACAAGAGGTCAAAACAGTAAACTCACTTCAAGTGACAACAAGGAAAAATAAATGGCGCCCATTAAAATGCACGCGCATACGGTCTACTAACGGAGTCCCAACACTGGTTGTCAAAACCAATCACTTTCGACCATCAGGACTACTCCGAAAGTATCCGGAACGCGGGATGGACTGCTTTGATATTAGATCCTATAACACAAGTCCTAATGGACGGTGGCAGTGATCTAAACTTGTTATATCAGGACACAATCCGCAGAATGGGGATAGACCCAACCAAAATTCGCCATAGCAACACTTCCTTTAAAGGAGTAATGCCAGGCCCATATGCCCATTGTACGGGCTCTATACTACTAGAAGTTGTGTTCGGCTCATCCGACAACTTCCGTCGCGAAAAGTTAGTCTTCCACATCGCCCCATTTAAAAGCGGCTATCAAGCACTATTGGGACGCGAAGCTTTCGCCCGCTTTAACGCAATACCGCATTACGCATCTCTTACACTTAAAATGCCCGGTCCATGCGGCATCATCTCATTAAAGGGAAACTTCGAGTGTTCCTCGAATACGAAAGAACGTGAGACTGCCTTGACAGCCACACACTAACCCGGCTTTGCTGATCAAAGCACCTACATAGGTCATTGAGACCCCGGACACGGTTAGGCGAGTCCGGCATAAATAAACAAGGGGCTTACTAGCCGCGTACCCCCTTACAAGGGGCTGCACGCATATACAATAAGAGCCAGTAAAGCTCAATTTTATTCATTTTTTGAATTATACTCTGTTTATATTAAAATACATTTTTCGCACGATCCTTTTTTTCTTTCCAGCTAAGTTCTTCTCTTTTACAGATGAACATCGTGCTACACCCGTCCAGGATACGGCACAATGGAGACACAGGCGCAGACGTGCAGTAGGGACCCGTTGCAAGGATTCTTTTCAGATTAAGACCCTGCGTAAACCTTTTTTTACTGTCTCTTGTTGATACACATCCCCCAGTTTCTTGCTACAATCGAGGAGGAGGCTGGCGTTTAGGCATCGGCTGCGTCAGAAATTTTTGCGCGTACCTGGACTTTAGGGGCTTAGGGCATTGTTCTGCCCGTTTTCATAAAGACCGAATACCTTAGGGAGTGTTCGGCGTCTCGAGTTAGGCCTTATATGCATCAGCTCCGAATCATGTCTTTGGTCAAATGTTGGGTTTGCCCGGCTCCTGTGTTTTGCTGCCTTCGTTACGTACCATCGGCTAACGCGACACCGGAGAACTCTGCGATTGTGCCCGGTTGGTAGAGGCGAGCACCTCGATGAAAGCCGAAAACCGATGTCATGATATAGCGAGAGACCGGTCAACCACTCGATCAACCACCGGAATGTTTAGAATTCCTCCACTTTAACGAAGGTCGTTTCGATCGAGCACATCTGGCGCCCGAATTTGGAGGCGCGGTGCCCCGAAACTATATAGTAGCCCCACCATCGAACTCCTATGGCTAAGTGAAAGTGATAAAGCATTACAATCCGGTTGCCTAGTTTGCTAAGCTATCACCTCCTTCACAGGACCAAGACGTTGGATTAAGTGTGAAAATGCGCTTTTTTTGCAAACACCCCTGCACTATGTGCGTGGGGGCTGAAGCCGAAGACTGCCATCTTTCAGGTTATATACACATATACATTAACGGCCGCACAGGAGGTATTTCAATACTTGAACGCACAAGTATAAAAATTCATTATATTATATTTGAAACATGGTTTCACAAATCATACATGTCATTTGAACATAACATTTTTCGAGCACTGCGTCTCTATTAAACGAGCGCCCTGTAGGACTTCCTCAAAATAGTGCTCGGCGGTACTAAACTTCGCCCGAATCACGGGGCCTTAGCGTCGGTGGCCTTCATCTCTGCCCAGTATGTTCTGACACGGGCAAGAGCCATCCGTGCACCCTCTATGCATGCCGACCGTTTCATTGCCTCGATATGCGTCACCGCCTCAAGGAACTGCTGCACCAAGCCAAAATAACTCTTCGGCTCGGGCCTTTTCGGCCACAAATGAGCCACGACATCCTTCATGGAAAGTCCGGACAACCTATTCAGCTTAGCCCATTCGGCTAACCAATCGGTCAATGGAAGTGGACGCTCTGGACTATGGAACTGCGACCAAAGAAGCTCTTCCATTTCGTGATCCTTTTGGCCTCGGAAGTGTGCGATCGCGTCTGTGACACTCGCCGCCAAATCCACATAAGCATCTTCCGCACCCCACAGCTGGCCCAACTGAGCATACTTCGGATCCGTGAACTTCCTCCGCAGCAGAAAGGGCTTTTGTCAGTGTCAAAACCGGCGGATCTCGGGTAGGGGGTCCCGAACTGTGCGTCTAGGCGGATGGTAACAGGAGACAAGGGACATGATGTTTTTACCCAGGTTCGGGCCCTCTCGATGGAGGTAAAACCCTACTCCTGCTTGATTGATATTGATGATATGGGTAGTACAAGAGAGGATCTACCACAAGATCAAGGAGGCTAAACCCTAGAAGCTAGCCTATGGTATGATTGTTGTAATGGTTGTTGTCCTCTGGACTAAAACCCTCCGGTTTATATAGACCGAGAGAGGTTAGGGTTACAGTCGGTTATAATGGTAGGAGATCTACATATCCGTATCGCCAAGCTTGCCTTCCACGCCAGAAAGTCCCATCCGGACATGGGGCGAAGTCTTCAATCTTGTATCTTCATAGTCTTGGAGTCGGTGGCGATGATAGTCCGGCTGTCCGGACACCCCTAGTCCAGACTCCTCGGTAGCCCACGAACCAGGGCTTCAATGACGATGAGTCCGTGGCGCATATTGTTCGGCATTGCAAGGCGGGTTCCTCCTCCGAATAATTCATAGAAGATTGTGAACACCGGGATAGTGTCCGGCTCTGCAAAATAATTTCCACATTTCCTCATAGAGAGAATATTATGTACACAAGTTCAATCTGCTGACGTATTTTGTGGCATGACATCACACCACTACCAAGCCTTTACTTGAATCGTTTTTTACTATACCACCTCGGTAGCGTTTAGCAAAGCGGTTTCCTTAGCACGTCTTGTCGAGCGGAGATCGTGTTCCCCTTATTCAGGATTCTCATCAATACGGACGTGGGTAACCCAACGCGCCATTGATGGTGGCGCTTGGGAGATAGCGAGTTTTACCGGGCTGGTGGGGCGCATAGTCTTTGTCCGCCCATATATAAGGGGATAAGGATCCACCCTTTTTTACCTACGCCTTCTTCCTCCTTTGCTTATCCATCTCCGCGCACTCGAGCTCTAGCGCCCAAGTTCGCACATCTCGTCTCAACCTTCTCCGACCATGTCTGGAGCGGGAGGCAAATGGCTGGCCTCCTCCGTTACGGAGGAGCACATCGCGAGGCTGCGCAGCGCCGGATACCTTTCCGGCGACATCGCGCACCGGCTGCCCGACAAGGGGCAGCTCATCCCCACCCCCAGGCCCCATGAGAGGGTCGTATTCCTTCCCACTTCCTCCATGACCGAGATTCCCATTGCATCCCTTTGTCAGGGGCTCATGTACTATTACGGCACGGATTTCCATGACACAGGCGCCAAACTTCATCCTCAACATCTCGGTGTTTATCGTGGTGTGCGAGGCCTTCCTCTGCATCCAGCCCCACTTGACATGGCTCAAGACCTTCAATGTCAAGCGAAGGTGGTGAAGGGCACTCAAGTGGAGTCGGGGCGCCATGTTGGGCAAGATGCCCAACGTCATCTAGCTTCGAAGGGGCCTTCGTGGAGTCCGTCAAGGGTGGCAATCGGGGTGGTTCTACATCACCGAGCCAGCGCGACCCTAAGTGGGCGGCGCCCGAGTTCAGATCTGGTATCCCTATGCAGCTCACCTCACAGAAGAAGGGATTGCTATGGGGTAGTTGGAGGAGCCGACAGGACTCGATCTGTCTCGAGACCTGAACAACAAGCTTAGGCTTGTCAATGTGATCCGTAATGCTCGTCGCGGATTCTCCCTTGCCAACAACGGGCTTTTAATTTGTGGGAGTTCGATCCGGCCTGCACCAGAGCCTTGGCGGGCTCTTGACCTGACGTCTGAAGCCGCTGGAGGTGCAGTTCAAGGCGGAGCCCGCGTCATGACGGAAGACCACGGATTCAGCACCAAGCGCCCGGCCGGTGAGGTAAGCTTTTTTATCCTCTATGGGACATTTATTTTCTTTCATAGTTTGACTCTATGCGGGATCTAGAACTCCCAATGCCTTTGACAGGACTGGCAGAGGACGTCCGGACAGGTAGACTATCCGGCTCCCCTCCACGAAGACCCAGCGGACGCCCGCTTGACGGGGCTGCTGGTCCCGAAACTTTATGTGGTGCCGGAGAAGAAGGCCAAAAAGGAGGCCACGGGAACCCGAAGAAGTTCCCAGCGCCAGGTGATATCGGACTCATCGTCCGATGGCTCCGAGGCGGACTCCTCCCGAGCGAAGAGGAGAAGGGACTCTCCCGGAGAGGGGAGAGAGGAAAGGAAGGCTTCCCCAGCGGGGGGCGAAAGGGTCAAGAGGGAAGAACTATTCCCCTGGACAGCTCCGCCAACGCCAGCGTTGGCGACGAAGAGTGGCCCTCAAGGGCCAGGCCTCCGGCAAGATCGTAAGTATCTGGATTCCTGAATAATTTCTCTTTTGTGTCACATAGTGTCCTTCTAATCCCGCATGCTGCCTGCAGTCCGGCCGATGATGATCTCCCCGTTTCATCGAGCGGGTCGTTGGCTCCGTCGGATGTAGATTCCATCCCGACTGCCTCCACACCTCGCGACGCTGAGGACGCTGAGGTGGGATCCCGAGAAGGGACCCATCAGGAGGAGGCTCCGGAGGTGCCACAAGGCAGCCTCCCGGACTTTGCGCCGGACTCCACGCCGGAACCCGCAGTGGTTCCGGAGTCCGGCAGGCGGCCCCTTCGCAAGAAGGGCAAGACCGTGATGCCGACGGCCTCCGTCCAACCGGAGGCGCCGGACAACTTGTTGGAGGCGCTCAAAGGCGCTTCCATCGAGGAAGAACACCGTACTATTATGAGTGCGGTGATTCAGAAGGTTCAGCTCGCCAAGAGCGGGCTGACCAAAGCCTGCAGTAGCCTTCTAACAGGCTTTGAGGTAAGAAGTTAAAAATATGCAATGTAATACCGCATAGACAGTAGCCCCTGATGCTCAGTTCGGTGTTCGGAAAGAAAAGTTGGACTGAGGATCTAAAAAAAGATATACGCAGGGTTGCTAAAAATTATGTCAATATGGGTTTGCAGGCTGCGCTGCTGACCTCTGCCGCACTGACTGCGGAGGTCGGTGCTTTGAAGCAGGACCTCGAGCGGTCCGAGCAAGAGCTCGACCGTGCTAAGAAGCAGCTCAAGGACAAAGAAGGTGAGTAACACCACTTTGAATTTTTACCTTACAGAAAAGGATTTAGGTTGCAACAAAAATAACAAGGATAACGTGGGTACTGCAGGGGCCACGAGCGAGTGGCAACCACGAAGGAGGCTGTGTCATGACGAGCATAATCTGACCGTGGAGCAGGCAGAGCGAGAGAAGCAGGAGGCGCGGTGGCGGAGGTGCGGCAAGAGCTCGGGCTCTCATGGAAAAGCATGAGAGTTTGGGCGCGACTCAAAGACTCGAGTCAGAGCTTGCCTCGGCTCTCGAAAGTGCCAAAGCCACCAAGGCCGAGGCCCATAAGTCCCTCCAGAGATTGAGGCGATGAAGAAGATAGCGGCGGGTAAGGCATTTTTCATGCAAAGCAAGCATGTGAATGTAAATTACATTTACTTACCCGAATCGGAGCTCTCGAGGCGTTGCGAATCTGCCTCATGGCGTGTCCGATCCGCCGCATTCTACCGGGCTGAAGAGGGAGCTCAGCGGAGAAGGTCTTCTGGTCTCGATCTGTTGGCGCCGACATCCGGTGCCCCCTAGCGACCAGTGAAGCGGCTGGTCGAGCTCCTAAGGTAGCCGAGCAGGCCATGAAGGGCCTCATAGTCCGGTGTGGCTGGAGAGGCCATGCACAGGAGCTACTTCGGCCCTCGTCTGGGGCTGGTGGATGTGTGCCCCACAGGTGGAGGTCATCAAGCGCTCCGCTTTGTATTGAAGGTGCCGTCGGGCCTTGCCCGCATAAAGGTGCATTGGGGTAGGCTGGATCTGAGAGGCTCTGACAGACGCGCCGCCGCCGGGCAAAAGTATCGTCTGCCCGAGATGTATTATAAGACTGTCTGAAGGGTGCACGCAAGATTGCGGATGAGTGCCCCAGATGTAATTATTGAGTAGACTCGCCATGTGTTATCCCGTCTTGAAAACATTGTTCATACGCGCTAAGCAACGCTTATTGATTTAAAATATTACCTTCGTGTGGCGTTTATTAAATCGAGAGATGGCAAGTCGTCGGCTTCAGCCCCCATGCCACAGTCTTTGGGGTGTTCAGGATAAACTTGAGCACTCTTGTTCCCATTTTGGGTCCATCTAGGAGGCGCTCAACACAACGAACAAGGCAACCGGACTTATAATGCTTGAACACTCTCACTTAGCCATAGAATTCTATGATTTTAAATTTCGGCGAAGCCCTAGTATTCGAAGATCGAGTTGAGGCGCTATCCACGCCTTGGCGGACATTATCCGGTTCTTCGCTCAAGCGGCATAAGTCTTTAGGGACTTGAAAAGACCTCTCGGCAATGACCAGCCTCTCGCCTTATCATGACAGTCAGTTTTAGCTTTCTCCATCGGCGCCGCCCAGCTCAGCCGGCGCAATCGCGATGGTTCTCCCTGCTACCTTAGCCGGCGAGCGGGCGTAAGGTACCAAAACATGGGGCCGGCAAACCCAACTATTGACCCAAGACATGATTGAGCCGATTCATATAATGCTATAAGTTCGGGTGCCGCACTTGTGAAAGTGTTCGGACTTATCACACCATAATGCGGGGAACGTAAGCCCCTGGTGTATTCGGCCGTACCAAATTGTACGGATGCAAGATGTCGTGAATGAACATATATATAAACAAAGGAATGCAATTATAGGCAAAAAGTGCTGCATTGTTTATTCAGGGAATTCTGCCATGAGTGCAGAACGATACAAATAGTGCGGTAAGCAAGGGAGTGGACTATTTTAAACATGTCCCCCTCCAGGGGTGGGCTGCGGAATGTTGTAATAAACAGATTTAATGCTCGTAATGGAGACCACCTGAGTGTTCGTCGTAGCTCTTGTTCCTCCCTGGCTGTTGCATCGTGAGTTCGGCCGATCTACTGCCGGACAGGACCTCTTGTAAATGGAGTCCTGTAGATAAGATAAAATAAAAAGGAAAAAAAGGCGACACACTTAGGAGCCCCTGGTGTGGTTGAGCCGCACTTTGGGCCTGTCATTGTCGTGCCCCTCCCCCTATGCCCAAGGTATCTCCAGAGTGTAATGATGTATGCGGAGAGCTTGTCTTGCAATCATGCGAGGGTTGGGGTTGGGGCGCATTACTCTGGCGATGCTCGGGCGTGCAAGGTGGTCTTGATTGATGTTGCTCCGGGCGCGTTTGGCCGTGTCCGGTCGTTTAACGGCCGGACTCGAAAGTTGCCTTACAAGGTTGATCTGTACTTCTGCCGCGAGAGCCGCTGTATGTTCCTCCGTTCGGAGGGAGCGTTCCGTATTTCCGTTGACCGTGATGACTCCACGAGGGCCTGTCATCTTGAGCTTGAGGTATTGATAATGTAGCACCGCGTTGAACTTTGCCAACGCGGTTCATCCGCGTGATAGCCGCTGCGGAACGGGACTATGTCGAAGATTAACTCCTCGCCCGGAAATTATCACGGGGATCCAAGACCACTTCGGTGTGGTGAGCTCGTACAATTGGCCTCAACACCTGGTATGGCGCCTTTGAAGGTCGTCTTTGTAGGTTTAATCTGAGGGTCTATGCCCATCTTGCGCATTGTATCTGATAAAGCAGGTTCAGCTCGCCGCCGTCCATCGGGACTCTCGTGAGGTGAAATCCATCGGCGATTGGGTCTAAAACCAATGCGGCGAATCCGCCATGGCGGATACTGGTCGGATGGTCTCTTCGATCAAAAGTGATCGGGCAAGAGGACCATGGATTGAACTTCGGGGCGACTAGCTCCATCGCATATACGTCCCTTAGTGCACGCTTCCGCTCCCTCTTGGGTATATGGGTTGCGTATATCATGTTTACTGTCCGCACTTGTGGGGGGAAGCCCTTCTGTCCTCTATTGTTCGGCGGCCGGGTCTCTTCCTCGTCATCGCTGAGCAGCCCCTTGTCATTGTTTTCGGCAATCAATTTGCCTGCCTGCTTGAATACCCAACAATCTCTGTTGGTGTGGTTAGCTGGCTTTTTGGGGGTGCCATGTATCTGGCATGAGCGGTCGAGTATTTGGTCCAAATTGGACGGGCCCAGAGTAGTTCTTTTGAATGGCTTCTTCCGTTGACCGGGTTTTAGAGCCTCTGAATCCGGCGTTGACTGCCGTATCCTCATTGTTGTTGCCGTTAACGCGGCGTTTGTTTTTGTTTCGACGCGACCTGCCATTGTGGTCCTTAGTATCCGGACTGCCAGCATTTTTACTGAGGTTGTCGCTGCGAGCTAGCCAGCTATCCTCTCCCGCACAGAAGCGGGTCATGAGTGACGTGAGGGCTGCCATGGATTTCGGCTTTTCCTGTCCTAGGTGCCGGGCTAGCCACTCGTCGCGGATGTTATGTTTGAAGGCTTCAAGGGCCTCTGCATCCGGACAGTCAACGATTTGATTTTTCTTGGTTAAGAACCGTGTCCAGAACTATCTGGCCGATTCATCTGGCTGCTGAATTATGTGGCTTAGGTCATCGACGTCTGGTGGTCACACATATGTGCCCTGGAAGTTGTCAAGGAATGCGGCTTCCAGGTCCTCCCAACACCCAATTGACTCTGCGGGCAGGCTGTTGAGCCAATGCCGAGCTGGTCCTTTAAGATTGAGCGGGAGATATTTGATGGCGTGGAGATCATCGCCGCGGGCCATATGGATATGAAGGAGATAATCCTCGATCCAGACCGCGGGGTCTGTTGTGCCATCGTAGGATTCAATGTTGACGGGTTTAAACCCTTCAGGGATTTGATGATCCATTACTTCGTCTGTGAAGCATAGTGGGTGTGTGGCGCCTCTGTATTGAGCAATGTCACGACATAGCTCAAGAGAGTGTTGTCTGCTGTGTTCGGCCCGGCCGGAGTTGCTATATCCGGTGCGACGGTATTCGTCGTGGGTCGTGGAGCACCCACGTGATCCATATATAGATCTGGATTGTCTCGCCTTGTCCTCCAATATATCCCGCAAGTCCGGCGCATTCCCCCGTGGCTTCGTACTTTTTGAGCGGTGTCGGGGTACGGTTCTGGTGGAGGGCCTAGATGCCTCTCTGTCGCGGCCATGAGGTGGTCGGTCTGCTGTATTGTGCGTTGGTGATGAAGGTTTGTATGCTTCCTCCTCTAGTCGGGGGAGCAACTTGCGTTTTGGGTAGCTTTTGGAGGGGCGTTCGAGTTCATACTCTTTGGCCGCGAGGACCTCGGTCCATCTGTCGGCCAGCAGGTCTTGATCAGCTTGAAGCTGTTGCTGCCTTTTCATTAGGCTATTCGCCGTGGCCATTAGCCTGCGTTTAAAGCGCTCTTGTTCGACGAGATCCTCGGGCACGACAAATTCGTCGTTCTTGAGGCTTGCCTCGTCTCCGGAGGGAGGCATGTAATTGTCATCCTCTAACTCCTCATCTGCCGCTCTCTCTCGAGGGCTGGCTTCCCGTCCTCTGTGCTGAATTGTCTTTGGAGGGTTGTCTTCGGCACTCTCTGGGGTGTTATTATCTCCGGTGCCGGAATCTCCATTCTTGCTATGGCGGGATTTAGAGCGGCGCCGTTGACGTCGGCGCTTGGGTTGTTTCTTTAAGGAATATGCCTCCGCTGCTTCTTCGCCGTCCCCATCTTTTGGGGTGTCCACCATGTATATGTCGTATGACGAGGTGGTCTTCGATTGCCACAGAGGTGCTGGTTCTTGATCGTCTCCGGCATCGTCGTCCATACCGTCGACGTCTTCGGAGTCGTAGTCTAGCATGTCGGTTAGATCGTCGACAGTGGCTACAAAGTGGGTGGTGGGTGGGCTTTGAATTTCTTCGTCGTCCGCATCCCAACCATCCTGGCCGTAGTCCGGCCAGGGCTCTCCGGATAGCGAGAGATGCTTTAGCGATTTCAGGATGTCGCTAAAGGGTGAGTGCTGAAAGAGGTCCGCAGCGGTGAACTCCATAATCGGTGCCCAATCAGATTCGATTTGCAGGGGCGCAGGAGGTTCGGAGTCCGGCAGGGAGTCCGGCACCTCGGAGTCACGAGCTTTATAAGGGACGAGGTCTGTGTTCGGCTCCATCGCCGTGGAAGTTGCAGCTCCCGAGGTGGTGTCCAGCCACCCGTCCTCGATCTGCGCGGTTGGCTCCGGACTATGGGTCGGATCGGATTCGTGTGCGGCCTCCAATGTACTGTCCGGCGGCAGAGTTAGATCATGCCCATCGTGATAGTGCGGCACGCTCGGCTGCGGCTCGGATCCATCGAAGATCAAGTCTCCGCGGATATCCGCCGTGAAGTTTAGGCTCCCAAATCTGATCTGATGGCCAGGGGCGTAGCTTTTGATCTGCTCCAGATGGCCAAGTGAATTGGCCCGCAGTGTGAAGCCGCCAAACACGAAGATCTGTCCGGGGAGAAAAATCTCACCCAGGACCGCGTTGTTGTTGATTGAAGAAGCCATCAAGCCTATCGGTGACGACACGGAGGAACTCTCAATGAAAGCACCAATGTCGGTGTCAAAGCCGGCGGATCTCGGGTAGGGGGTCCCGAACTGTGCGTCTAGGCGGATGGTAACAGGAGACAAGGGACATGATGTTTTTACCTGGTTGGGCCCTCTCGATGGAGGTAAAACCCTACTCTGCTTGATTGATATTGATGATATGGGTAGTACAAGAGTGGATCTACCACGAGATCAAGGAGGCTAAACCCTAGAAGCTAGCCTATGGTATGATTGTTGTAATGGTTGTTGTCCTACGGACTAAAACCCTCCGGTTTATATAGACACCGGAGAGGGCTAGGGTTACACAGAGTTGCTTATAATGGTAGGAGATCTAGATATCCGTATCGCCAAGCTTGCCTTCCACGCCAAGGAAAGTCCCATCCGGACAAGGCACGAAGTCTTCAATCTTGTATCTTCATAGTCTTGGAGTCCGGCTGACGATGATAGTCCGGCTGTCCGGACACCCCCTAGTCCAGGACTCCCTCAGCTTTCCAGCCGCAATATCCCCAGCTTGACATAGCTCCTTCTTTATAGCTCTCATCGCGGAGCGGGCATCCTTGGTTTCGACGGTGGCCTTCTTTAGGTCCTCTTGCTCCGCTCGGCAATCTTTTTCAAGAAACTCGCAGCGGTCGATAGCATTCTTCAACTTCACGGCCATTTCGGCCATTTCCTCCCTGCTTCGCCAATGAGTAGCCTGTTCGGCTTTTAGCTCTTCAGCCGCCTTCAAGGCAGCCGCATTACTTTTTCTAGCTTGCTCCTTGGCCTGGGCGAGCTCCGCCCGAAGGTCGTCCATAGCAGCGGTACCATCTGCATTAAGCATACATGTTGTAAGGCACGGGCGTCAAGCTCCCTTACCAGGTGTCCGCGGAGAAGCCACATACCTTGTGACTCGTCAATTAAGCTTATTGACCAGCGTGATGTCGCATCCATAGCGTCAAGTTGCCGCTTGATTCGGCAAATCCATCATCCGGCTGGCCACCGAAGCTCCGCCACCTATATAGGAAGGCGACATCTTACAAGCGAGATTATGATCCTCGACGCGCTGTCACCTTTGACAACGTCATCGAGTCTCGAAACTACTATCTATACAAGGCGCATTCTATATGCAAAACTGTCAGAAGGTATATCATTTTCGCATACCTCAAACCCTGTCAGTAAACTTCTAACGGCTTCATGCAATCCGCTCTCAGCGGATGAAATTGTAACGCCCTCAATGCGGCTATATCTCCCACGTGTTGAAGCACGACTTAGAGGCATAACCGCATTGAAAGCAATGTCGCAAGTGAGGTAATCTTCACACAACCCATGTAATACATAAGGAAAAGAGATACATAGTTGGATTACAGTCGCCACTTCACACAATACATAAATAAACATCCATCATCCAGAATACACTCAAGGTCCGACTACGGAACCAAAATAAAAGAAGACTACCCCAAATGCTACACAGATCCCCGATCGTCCCAACTGGCTCCACTCTCGATCGTGCAAAGCGAAACATAGTAACGACCACGGTCCTCGTCAAACTCCCACTTGAGCTCGATTGCGCCACTTGCGCTGATATCATCGGTACCTGCATCTGTTTTGGTAGAATCTGTGAGTCATGGGGACTCAGCAATCTCACACCCGCGAGATCAAGACTATTTAAGCTTATAGGAAGGGTGGTGTAATGAGGTGGAGCTGCAGCAAGCGACTAGCATATATGGTGGCTACATTCGCAAAAGAGAGTGAGAAGAGAAGCAAGGCACGGTCGTGAAGCTAGTAGAGATCAAGAAGTGATCCTAGAGCAACCTACGCCAAACATAACTCCAACACCGTGTTCACTTCCCGGACTCCGCTGAGAAGAGACCATCACGGTTACACACGCGGTTGATGTATTTTAATTAAGGTCAACATCGGGTTTTCTACAACCGGACATTAACAAATTATCATCTGCCTCATAACCGCGGGCACGGCTTTCGAAAGATAATACCCTGCATGGGTGTCCCAACTTGGCCCATCATAAGCTCTCACGGTCAACGAAGGATAAACCTTCTCCCGGGAAGACCCGATCAGTCTCGGAATCCCGGTTTGCATGACATTTCGACAATGGTAAAACTAGACAAGCAAAGCCGCCCGATTGTGCCGACAAATCCTGATAGGAGCTGCACATATCTCGTTCTCAGGGCACATCCGGATAAGTCAAGCTACGAGTAAAACCAGGCCTCGAGTTGCCATGAGGTGGCCCCGCAGGTTGCTCGGTTCGGGCCAGCACTCGAAGGAGCATTGGTCCAGGGGGGCTAAAAATAAAGATGACCCTTGGGCTCGCGAAAACCCAAGGGAAAAAGGTGTAGGTGGTGGCAAATGGTAAAACCAAAGTTGGGCCTTGCTGGAGGAGTCTTATTCAAAGCGAACTGTTAAGGGGGTCCCATAAATCACCCAACCGCGTAAGGAACGCAAAATCAAGGAACATAACACCGGTATGACAGAAACTAGGGCGGCAAGAGTGAAACCAAACACCAGGCATAAGGCCGAGCCTTCCACCCTTTACCAAGTATATAGATGCATTAATTAAATAAGAGATATTGTGATATCCCAAAGTATCCATGTTCCGACCAGGAACAAACTTCATCTTCACCTGCAACTAGCAACGCTATAAGAGGGGCTGAGCAAAAGCGGTAACATAGCCAAACAACGGTTTGCTAGGAAAGGATGGTTAGAGGTTTGACATGGCAATATGGGTGGCATGACATAGCAAGTGGTAGGTAACATAGCATAGGCATAGCAAAAGAGCGAGCATCTAGCAAGCAAAGATAGAAGTGATATCGAAGGTATGGTCATCTTGCCTGAAATCCCACAAGGAAGAAGAACGAGTCCATGAAGAAGACAAACGGACGTAGTCGAACAATCCTCACAACTCCGGAACGAAACCGAAGCTAATGAGAGAAGCAAAACGGAAAGAAGCAAGCAACATGGTAAACACACAAGCATAAACATGTCATGATGCACAAACAAGTATGATGCATGTCCGGTTTAATAAGGCATGGCATGGCAAAGTGCAACAAACAATACTACAAGTTAAGTGGAGCTCAATATGCAACGAGTTGCATATTAATGGCTCACCACATCGAATTATTTTAGTTTACTCTCGGTTAGGTACACAACAATATTAAATGTTATTAACATGGCAAGAGGTGAAGCATAAGTAAACTAACTATTTAGGCAAGTTTAAATGAGGCCGGAAACACAAACAACACTTCCGGAAAATCCCCATGTTATTTAGCAATTTAAAGCAAGCAACAATTTTAAACATTTTAATTGTTGTTATCCTGATGCGGATGACATATGCAAGTTTTATGCAATTTTTATGAAAATGTTGACATAAGCATGTTATGAAGCATTTGGTCACTATGGCGGAACAAAACGGGTGCCACGGCAACAAATCCAAAAATGATTCCACGGCAACATATTGGTTCCGGTAGCTCACGGAGATACCGGTGCAAAAGGAAGTGAGCGTGAGCGAGTCATGCAAGATGGTGGGGAGCTCCCAGTTACCGGGTTCCCATGGGTCGACGGCATGGCAAACGAGGAGGAACATGCACGAAACAAACGGGCACGATGCAAACATACGGTTCATCTCATACAACATGCATTCGTTCACGGGCATCGTCTCGGCGTTATTCCTTCGAAGCGTGCATTTTAGGCGGATCGAGTTCGTAGTGGAAGTAGTCATTCACGGGTCGTCGTGGGGAGTAGTTGTTCACGTTTCGTAGTCGTACATGTCGGCAGTAGTGGAAGTAGTGGTACACGCGACGGTAGTGGAAGTAGTTGTACACGTTCATTTCGGAGAGGTACTTGACGAATGCAACGTCTTCGGGGCGACGGTAGTGGTACACGTTGTCTTGTGGAACTACACGGTTCGTTATGTAGTCGTACACGGGTCCTTGCCGAAGATGGTCGCACACGCACGTAGATGAACCATTCATCGACCTCCTGGTACTTGGCGAAAATCTCGAAGATGGCCTTGGCGTTTCTAGTTCGGTGGTTGTGGAGGCAGTGCGGAGCCCCGGAGGAGGCGGAGCAGTGGCGCGAAGGGGCTAGTGGCCGCCAATCTTGCTGGCGATGGCGTCCATGGCGAATCTGCGGTGGCGGAGGCCATGGAAGGCGCTCGAGCGCGAGGGACGCAGGGGCCGCAGGCGAGCTCGCTCGGGGAGCTCCTCGGGCGCATCTGGTCGGAGTAGAAGCCGATGAGGCGAGGGCGACACGGCGGGCGGACTTGACGCAGGGGGGAAGGATGGCGCGGAGCGGGGTCGCGGGAAACCAAGGCAAGGCAGGGGCAACGTGGGAGGAAGCAGGGGCGACACTTGGGGCTCGGGGTGGCGCTTGACAAAAGGAGCAGCTCCGGCGATGGAGCAGAGGCGTGCATGGCCAGTGACCCAAGGTGTCGAAGATGGCCGGATCCGGGCCAGCTCGGGTTGGGGAGGCGAGGTAGCAGGCCGGTGGCGGGGCTTGGTGCAGGGGAGGTCGATGCAGAGGAGGGTCGGAGACGCCGGAAGCGGACGACGGAGGGGCGGCGCGAGTCGAGGCGGAGGTGGCTCTCGGGGAGGCGCGGGGCGACGAGGAGGAGGCCGCAGGTGAGGGAGGAGGTAGCGAGCAAGAGGAGGGAGGAGCGTGGGGATCTCCTCTCCCTGGTGCGATGCGTGTGCTGCGTGGTGGCGGCGCGAGGGAATGAGGAGGAGGGATCGAGGGAGAGATGCTGAGGGGATTAGGCAGGGGGGTTCGGGCTAGGGTTAGGAGGGATTGGTGGGGGCGGCTGGGCCTTGGCCTTGGGCCGGCGCGGGAGGTTGGGAGGCCCAGGCTGCTGGGCTCCTTCTCTCTCTCTCTTCTTTATTTCCCGAAAAATAGAAAATAAATCAGGGAAGAAAAGGAGAAGAAAGGAAGGTAGAGATAGAATTTGGGCATGGGGATTATTTTCCCGGACTCGCATAAATGCGCTTGTTCCAAGAAAAATAGAAAGTGAGCATGGGCGTGAAGTTGAATTCAAACTCATTTGAATTTAATTCAAATTAGTGAGAGAAAGAAGTGGGTATTCGGTAGGTCAAAAAATGTTGAGAATTTTGGAGGAGCCTCGATAAATGAGATAAGAATTGTTGGCAAAGTTTGAGACAAGGAATTGAGGTAGAAAAATGCATGGAACTTAAACTGTAAGTGTGTTATGGTTTATTCCTAAAGAATGGAATATTTATCATAGCTCCCTAATAATATTGGGAGGGTATGTTATAAAGAGAAATCACCATGTGAATCCCTCGATTTAAATAGATCAACGATCTATGCAATTTATTTAGCTAAGTTTTTAAAAATTAAATGACATGATGGCATGATGCAATGCAAATGATGCAACAAACAAAACAAATCACATGACGAAACTCGGAGTAGCTGGAAGTCTTCTGGAGCGTCGGTCTCGGGGCGTTACAACACTCCACCACTACAAGAGGATCTCGTCCTGAGATCTAGGATGGCACCGGAGAGAAACGGAAGAGGAAGAGAAGAGGGTAAACTAAGTTGCTTCTTCGACCAATGAGTGAAACCACGCACCTTGGGAGGTTGAGCAATTTAAAAGAAAGACTACAACAGAGATGAACGAGATTGCAAACAATCCGTTAGAAAAGAGGAACAAGGAACATTACGAGAACTTGAAGATTGCAAAGACACGAACCAAGAGTTTAATGGACAAGATAGAATTCAAAACCACTCTGGTTAAAACAAGATGAGAGAGAAAGAATTCGGGCAGCACTCCGGTTGAACATGGAAGGAATATAACATGAACTTGAGAAGATGGGATGATACTTGATGAAATCAACAACACACTGCCTCCGAAACTATTGAAAGAATGGCACAATGGGTAAGAAGGATTTCAGACAGCACTAAGGTTGAAAAGAGAGGCGAAACTTGATAAGATGAAAGAACTTGAAGAGATGACATAACACTTCGGTTAAATGGATAAGCACGAAAAGAACACGATCCTCACAATCGAGATGATGAGTGAAAAGAGCAACATCACAATGTCTCCGGAAGAAAGAATAGAAGATAGATCATTGGAATAAAGGGACGGAGAAGAAAATGACAACTTCTACCACAATTGAATTTGGAAGGCATCCTTGCAAGAAGGTTAGAATAGAGTTGTTGGAAGACCAACAGCGAAAAGAATAAGTTTGTAGTGGGCTTATGGAAAACATCTCAACATTATGAGGTGACAACCGGCCACTAACAGAAAGAATTGCTTGCTTGAGATTAACGAAGAGATGAAAGCTTGTTCCATCAAGATGGAAAAGAGATAACTTGGGTCATTAATAAGCACCAAAATAGCAACATTCCTTAGGGAAGGCTTTAGGTGAAATCTATACCAAGATAACTCCAATGAAGAGATTGATGGTTGAAAAGATCTCTTGAACAAAGAGAAAATGATGGATTTAAATATGTCACTCTTGAAAACTTGTGAATCATGAAACGCGATGGGAAATTATCAAGAATGACCTAACACCACCTCAGAAGATAAGGTAGAAAGAATCGCACTTTGGAATGCAAGATGAAGAATACTTGAACTCCCCAAAACAAAACATGTGTTGAGCACCATGTTTATCTTAGAGTATAGCTTGCCGGATCATAACTTCAAGAGAGATCTTGAAGAACAAATCGATAATGAAAGGAATCCTTGATGAACCATCATGTAGAGCCTCCATGAAGAACTCCGGTAAAAGAAAAGATGAAGCATCTCGAACCGAGAAATGTGACATGATGAACAAGTCTGGAAAGAAGAAACTAGATTACTTGGATGAAACAATAATAAGAATTATGTTATGCCTATCCTTCACCAATTTAAATTGATGACAAGCAAAGGATTTGGCATACTACTTATTCCCATTGAAAAAGGATTAAGAGAGATATAGCGTAAACTTGAGAAGGTCTTCATGAACCACTGGTAGGATTGAAAAGAACGAATGAATTAATATGATAATCAAAGAAAAAAATCTTGAAAGAACCACCGTAAGAATTGAAAATGAAAGTAGAAAAGACACAATTCACCAGGAAGAATTTGAAAACGATTGAAGATACTTGAAGGGATTTAGATACATGAGAACGAAGAGAACATGAACTGATTAGAGGATATTTGAACGATTCACCGGTAAGATTTGGAGAACGATAGCTACACGCTGAGAATGAAGAATTATGACATGATGGCCTTTGGAGGAAAGAAATAGAAATAACTCATGAAATGCTCCGGATGGTAAGAAAAGAATTGTCACAATCAAAACAATTATGAGCATGGCATCAAGCTTGAACTATGCATCTTGAAGAGAATGGAGCAAGATTTAAGAGAAATCCTTCTTCGGTCTTCAAATGTTGAGAATGATGATGAGAACCACCACCATGAATTGTTGAGATACTCCGGGAGAATGTAAACAAAAAGGTTGAGCCAACAATGAAAAATAATTTGAAATTGGTCTTGGAAAACATCTGACTGATGAAATTCATTCTTACGTCAAACTTCAAAAAGAATTTGGGAATGGCTCCTGGAAAATTAGAAGAGTCAGGTAAGATCCTGGAAAAAGACCTGTGGGTAAGGGCCCACTCAAAGTTACACCATTGAACGATTCCTTGAAATATATATTGCACCGGTAGAATTAAATAGCTTGAATGAGAGAAAAAACTCGAAATAGCTCGAACGGATTAAGAATGGAAACATGATTCTTCTGAGCTATCTTTAGCACTCCGGATACAAATAGAGAGAGGTGAACGATTATGAGATGCACCGGCATGGGATAGCATTTGAAACGAGGAAAGGGATATGATCCACACCAAAAGCTTGAATTAGATCCACCGGAGAAGAAAAGAGAACGGAGGATGATGAACTCAAAGCTCCGTTAGTATCTTCCTGAGACTCACCGGATAAGAACATTGACGGGAAAGAATGGAGAACCTTCACATCCATAAGATGGATACTTGATTAAGATATCTGAGTCCTTGAAGAAAAGGGTGGGAGGGCGGGAAAACAAAGGCAACTTGGGGACGGATGAAACCAACACCGTTGACAAAACTTAGAATTGATCTTGCAGATGTTGAAATGATCGGATCCACTTGAAGAGAAGCACGCCGGTTGGAAAAGAATTAACATGACAACCTCGATGATGAAGAAGGATTAGTATTCACATAGCAATATGAGAACACCGTTTATGAAAGGTATGGATTCAACATTTGACTTCGAAGCAACTCGGATACCACAAATGAAACAAAACAAAGGATTTGGCTTGCAGAATAAGCCGGAAACAAACATATGATAGAGATTTCATCCGAAGTTTTCGTGGTGGGGCCCACACGGGCTCGATCGTACAACACCATCATGTACAAGGCAGTGCACATGACATACGAAGTGTCCCCGAATTGGCATAGCCAAGGATTCTTTAAGGCACTGTGAGACCATTTGTAAAACGACCGTGGATAGGCGGACCACTAGACGTCGAACCCCAATCTCATATCATGCATCTGTTGGAAAGATATTCTAGGAGCTACTTGAATTCCCACCTATAAAACTCCCGAAACTTTCTGGTTATGCAATCTGGTGTTGGGGATACAGGGGAAGCAATATATATCTCACCCAAAACTAACAATCCCTACATCCAAGCTGTATCCATCCGTCGAACACATAACCAAGAAACCTTGAAATCGTGTACCTCAACCTTGAAAAGCATCCGTTATACAAGTCATGGCAATACTCCCGAACTCCCGATCTTGGGTGGCGTCGAGGTTATCTCACCAACAAGCGCATAAAAGAGATTTTCGATGTCGGCAAAACTCGGTATTCGAGGCTGCAACGATAAGATTGTGGCGACAACACCTCGGAGCTCAACTCCCCGGGACACTGCCAGAACCCCTAAATGTCAGGAGGCACCAAGAACAATGTTCTCGTCACAAAACCATCGGAACGATTCCAAGATACCCGCGTGATCCTAAAAAAAATTTAGTGAAATTTGAGGAGAGGAGAGTCAAAACTTCTACGTCAGGGGACCTCACCAGAAGGACGAAGGGACTGAGGAGTAAAAAAATCCTACTCTCGATATATATGATCCTAAGACTCAAAACATTTTGTTCTAGACTCAACAACGCCAAACAAACAATCAGCGGGGGGCTCCTAAGTCGGGGATGGCTCGATTACCAACTTAGCGCCCTCGATGCGGCTATATCTCCCGTGTCGAAGCACGACTTAGAGGCATAACCGCATTGAAAGCAATGTCGCAAGTGAGGTAATCTTCACACAACCCATGTAATACATAAGGAAAAGAGATACATAGTTGGCTTACAATGCCACTTCACACAATACATAAATAAACATCCATCATCCAGAATACACTCAAGGTCCGACTACGGAACCAAAATAAAAGAAGACTACCCCAAATGCTACACAGATCCCGATCGTCCCAAGCTGGCTCCACTCTTGATCGTCGAAGCGAAACATAATAACGACCACGGTCCTCGTCAAACTCCCACTTGAGCTCGATTGCGCCACTTGCGCTGATATCATCGGTACCTGCATCTGTTTTGGTAGAATCTGTGAGTCACGGGGACTCAGCAATCTCACACCCGCGAGATCAAGACTATTTATGCTTATAGGAAGGGTGGTGTAATGAGGTGGAGCTGCAGCAAGCGACTAGCATATATGGTGGCTACATTCGCAAAAGAGAGCGAGAAGAGAAGCAAGGCACGGTCGTGAAGCTAGTAGAGATGAAGAAGTGATCCTAGAGCAACCTACGCCAAACATAACTCCAACACCATGTTCACTTCCCGGACTCCGCCGAGAAAAGACCATCACGGTTACACACGCGGTTGATGTATTTTAATTAAGGTCAACTTTGGGTTTTCTACAACCGGACATTAACAAATTCCCATCTGCCTCATAACTGCGGGCACGGCTTTCGAAAGATAATACCCTGCATGGGTGTCCCAACTTAGCCCATCATAAGCTCTCACGGTCAACGAAGGATAAACCTTCTTCCGGGAAGACCCGATCAGTCTCGGAATCCCGGTTCGCATGACATTTCGACAATGGTAAAACTAGACCAGCAAAGCCGCCCGATTGTGCCGACAAATCCCGATAGGAGCTGCACATATCTCGTTCTCAGGGCACATCCAGATAAGTCAAGCTACGAGTAAAACCAGGCCTCGAGTTGCCACGAGGTGGCCCCGCAGGTTGCTCGGTTCGGGCCAGCACTCGAAGGAGCACTGGTCCAGGGGGGCTAAAAATAAAGATGACCCTTGGGCTCGCGAAAACCCAAGGGAAAAAGGTGTAGGTGGTGGCAAATGGTAAAACCAGAGTTGGGCCTTGCTGGAGGAGTCTTATTCAAAGCGAACTGTCAAGGGGGTCCCATAAATCACCCAACCGCGTAAGGAACGCAAAATCAAGGAACATAACACCGGTATGACGAAAACTAGGGCGACAAGAGTGGAACCAAACACCAGGCATAAGGCCGAGCCTTCCACCCTTTATCAAGTATATAGATGCATTAATTAAATAAGAGATATTGTGATATCCCAAAGTATCCATGTTCCGACCAGGAACAAACTTCATCTTCACCTGCAACTAGCAACGCTATAAGAGGGGCTGAGCAAAAGCGGTGACATAGCCAAACAACGGTTTGCTAGGAAAGGATGGTTAGAGGTTTGACATGGCAATATGGGTGGCATGACATAGCAAGTGGTAGGTAACATAGCATAGGCATAGCAAAAGAGCGAGCATCTAGTAGGCAAATATAGAAGTGATATCAAAGGTATGGTCATCTTGCCTGAAATCCCGCAAGGAAGAAGAACAAGTCCATGAAGAAGACAAACGGACGTAGTCGAACAATCCTCACAACTCCGGAACGAAACCGAAGCTAACGAGAGAAGCAAACCGGAAAGAAGCAAGCAACATGGTATACACACAAGCATAAACATGTCATGATGCACAAACAAGTATGATGCATGTCCGGTTTAATAAGGCATGGTATGGCAAAGTGCAACAAACAATACTACAAGTTAAGTGGAGCTCAATATGCAACGAGTTGCATATTGACGAAACACCACATCGAATTATTTTAGTTTACTCTTGGTTAGGTACACAACAATATTAAATGTTATTAACATGGCAAGAGGTGAAGCATAAGTAAACTAACTATTTAGGCAAGTTTAAATGAGGCCAGAAACACAAACAACACTTCCGGAAAATCCCCATGTTATTTAGCAATATAAAGCAAGCAACAATTTTAAACATTTTAATTGTTGTTATCCTGATGCGGATGACATATGCAAGTTTTATGCAATTTTTATGAAAATGTTGACATAAGCATGTTATGAAGCATTTGGTCACTATGGCGGAACAAAACGGGTGCCACGGCAACGAATCCGAAAATTATGCCACGGCAACATATTGGTTCCGGTAGCTCACGGAGATACCGGTGCAAAAGGAAGTGAGCGTGAGCGAGTCATGCAAGATGGTGGGGAGCTCCCGGTTACCAGGTTCCCACGGGTCGACGGCATGGCAAACGAGGAGGAACGTGCACGAAACAAACGGGCACGATGCAAACATACGGTTCATCTCATACAACATGCATTCGTTCACGGGCATCGTCTCGGCGTTATACCTTCGAAGCGTGCATTTAAGGCGGATCGAGTTTGTAGTGGAAGTAGTCGTTCACGGGTCGTCGTGGGAAGTAGTTGTTCACGTTTTGTAGTCGTACATGTCGGCGGTAGTGGAAGTAGTGGTACACGCGATGGTAGTGGAAGTAGTTGTACACGTTCATTTCGGAGAGGTACTTGACGAATCCAACGTCTTCGGGGCGACGGTAGTGGTACACGTTGCCTTGTGGAACTACACGGTTCGTTGTGTAGCCGTACACGGGTCCTTGCCGAAGATGGTCGCACACGCACGTAGATGAACCATTCATCGACCTCCTGGTACTTGGCGAAAATCCTGAAGATGGCCTTGGCGTTTCTGGTTCGGTGGTTGTGGAGGCAATGCGGAGCCCCGGAGGAGGCGGAGCAGTGGCGCGAAGGGGCTAGTGGCCGCCAAGGCGCTGGCAGTGGTGTCCGCGAGCAGATGCAGGTGGCGGAGGCCATGGAAGGCGCTCAAGCGCGAGGGACGCAGGCATGCATGGCGAGCTTCGCTCGAGGAGCTCCTCGGCGCATTTGGTGAGTAAAGCCGGCGAGGCGAGGGCGACACGGCGGGCGGACTTGACGCAGGGGGGAAGGATGGCGCGGAGCGGGGTCGCGGGAAACCGAGGCGAGGCAGGGGCGACGTGGGAGGAAGCAAGGGCGACGCTTGGGGCTCGGGGTGGCGCTCGACAAAAGGAGCAGCTCCGGCGATGGAGCAGAGGCGTCCATGGCCAGTGACCCAAGGTGTCGAAGACGGCCGGATCCGAGCCAGCTCGGGTTGGGGAGGCGAGGTAGCAGGCCGGTGGCGGGGCTTGGCACAGGGGAGGTCGATGCAGAGGAGGGTCGGAGACGCCGGAAGCGGACGACAGAGGGGCGACGCTAGTCGAGGCGGAGGTGGCTCTCGGGGAGGCGCGGGGCGAAGAGGAGGAGGCCGCAGGTGAGGGAGGAGGTAGCGAGCAAGAGGAGGGAGGAGCGTGGGGATCTCCTCTCCCTGGTGCGATGCTTGTAATGCGTGGTGGCGGCGCGAGGGAATTAGGAGTAGGGATCGAGGGAGAGATGCTGAGGGGATCGGGCAGGGGGGTTCGGGCTAGGGTTAGGAGGGATTGGTGGGGGCGGCTGGGCCTTGGCCTTGGGCTGGCGCGGGAGGTTGGGCGGCCCAGGCTGCTGGGCTCCTTCTCTCTCTCTTCTTTATTTCCCGAAAAATAGAAAATAAATCAGGGAAGAAAAGGAGAAGAAAGGAAGGTAGAGATAGAATTTGAGCATGGGGATTATTTTCCCGGACTCGCATAAATGCGCTTGTTCCAAGAAAAATAGAAAGTGAGCATGGGCGTGAAGTTGAATTCAAACTCATTTGAATTTAATTCAAATTAGTGAGAGAAAGAAGTGGGTATTCGGTAGGTCAAAAAATGTTGAGAATTTAGGAGGAGCCTCGATAAATGAGATAAGAATTGTTGGCAAAGTTTGAGACAAGGAATTGAGGTAGAAAAATGCATGGAACTTAAAGCTGTAAGTGTGTTATGGTTTATTCTAAAGAATGGAATATTTATCATAGCTCCCTAATAATATTGGGAGGGTATGTTATAAAGAGAAATCACCATGTGAATCCCTCGATTTAAATAGATCAACGATCTATGCAATTTATTTAGCTAAGTTTTTAAAAATTAAATGACATGATGGCATGATGCAATGCAAATGATGCAACAAACAAAACAAATCACATGACGAAACTCGGAGTAGCTGGAAGTCTTCTGGAGCGTCGGTCTCGGGGCGTTATAGAAATCCTTTCAATCACTGTACCCATTAACATACGGTGATCTTCTGAGATAGACGCTCACCCGAGCAGATCCTTCAGCTCCTCCGGCCGTACACCAGTTGGTGCCGAACTTTCCAGCCCGGCCGGACTCGGGGAAACCCTCCTCGACGACACCTCAGGGTCGTCCGCCCCGCCTGACGGTGCGGCAGATGGAGGCATTTCGCTCTCCATCATCTCCGGGCGAAGTTCCCCTGAAGATGAGCTCTGCTGAGAAGGGCTAAGATCCGAACTACAAGGTAAAACTTCGTTTATCTTCAGAAATAAAAACAGGGATGTCCCTTATTATAAAACTCCCTTTTCTACTTACGGCTCGCTAGAGGGCTGATTTGCTTGGGGAAATAGTGCGGTCAGGGCTCCTCCCGGCGCAGGACCCTCTGGTGAGGATTTCTTCCCCCGCTTTGAGGCCTTGGCCTCCGGATCTTCAGAAGCGGTCCTCTTCCCCCCTGGAGGGAGGGATTCTCGATCCCCCCTTTCTTGAGAGCCTCCTTAGGGGAGGCAGTAGCTTTCCTGTTCCCCCCTTCGCCCTCTTCCAAAGGCGTAGCCTCCAGCATCTTGGTTAACATAGGATCCGGCGTGGTCTCAGGGAGGGGGGCCGGACACCTTATCAGTTTTGCTTTTGCTATCCACTCCTGTTCAAGGGACAGCTCTTTAAAGGGCAAAGTTTATGATAAATGTACGGATAGCGTGTCCGGGCACGGGACTACTTACTTGAGTATCCGGGCGATTGCAGCTCAGACCTGCGTCCTCGGTCAAGTCCGGACACATCTCTTGTGATCCGAGGAACAGTTTATACATCTCCACGGGCGTCGCGCCCATGAAGTGTTGGAGAGCTCGCGGTCCCTCCGGATTGAATTCCAACAGGCGGAGGGGGCGACGTTTGCAGGGCAGAAGGCGCGGAATCAGCATGACCTGCGCCACTACAACCAGTTTGATCTCCCTCTCTTGGAGGTCTCGAATACGGCCGTGCAACAGTGGTACATCCTTGGATGGCCCCCAGTCAAGCCCCTTGTTGACCCATGACGCCAGCCGTTGTGGAGGGCCTGAGCGAAAGGCAGGCGGCGCCACCCATCTGGTGCCCCTAGGAGCGGTGATGTAGAACCACTCCTGTTGCCACAAACCAAGCTCCTCTTGAAAAGAGCCCTCAGGCCAGGGAGCGTCAGCACTCTTGCTTATAACATCCCCTCCGCACTCTGCCTGCTGCCCCTCGATCATCTTCAGCTCCACATTGAAGGTCTTGAGCCACAATCCGAAGTGAGGGTGTCGGTGTACTAAAGTAGGGGTACCTTAGTACCCCGAACTTGTCTGCAGGCGTCATGGCGTCCATGACAAGGCTTGCCGGGCGTCCGCCAAGATCCTCCGTCATTCCTATTTATGCCATTCAAGAACAAAGTGTTTAACTGAGAAGACAGAGCCCCGGCAAGAGGAGCTTGCCGGGAAGGACAAGACCCCGGCAAGAGGAGCTTGCCGGGAAGGCCAACAAAGGCATTCAAAGAGACTTGCCGCGACGCGCAAGGTCCGGCAAGACCCGGCGAAGGCAAGCTTGCGGGTGCGACAAAGACAGCGACATGACAAAGGCGCTTGCATGGCGAAGCCACCACTCTGCATGCGCTCCAGCGCATCCGACGGCGTGTCGCCACAGGATCGCTCTGGTGCACGTGGCGGGTAGCTGTGCAGCCAAGCGGTGCGAGGTGGCAAGCGAAGATGACTAGAAGGCCATCGTGGCGATCGGTGGCGCCCCTAACGGTCGCTTCTTGCACTGTTTGAGCGACCGGGCGGGCATTAAATGCCTTTGTCCCCTGCCGTCAGAGTTAGGTAGGGGACACTGTTGATAGCGATTGTACCAACCCCTGTTTTTACTTTTTTACCCCTCTCTCTGCGTTGCCACCTGTCGGTGACCCCTTTAGACTATAAAAAGGAGGCCCATGCGCACGTAGAAGGGGTTCGACTCATTCGAAACTACAACACACCCACGCTCTCAAGCAAGAACAGAATAGAAACACAAAGCAGCAGTAGGAGTTTTATCTCTCCGGAGAGCTCCGAAGCTGGGTAAAACCCCTCGCGTGCTTAGCCTCGATCTGCTCTTCGTGCGCCCTCCGCTCCCTGCCGGACCGAAAAGGGGCCCTGCCCCATAGGTGCTCGTTCCCCACGACATCTATGGCGCGCCAGGTAGGGGGCGTCGAGGTTGTGCGAACCTGATCCGGTCTTCACGCGCGCTACATCAACATCGTCATCGACATGCCACCGAATAAGAAGGCTTCGGAGGTGGTCGCTCCGTCCACGTCGATCCCGCCGCCGCCGGAGCAAACGGGCGGTGGGGTAGACGCCGGCGGAGGAACGGGTGTCGACGGGGGGACTCACATTGTCACCAGATCCAAGGACAAGGCCCCGCAAGCTTCGGCATCCGTACATGCACCGCACCCCTCTCAGGAGGTGCGGGATCAACAATGCCATGGTGCCCCTGGCACCGTGCTCACGTTGGAACAAGGCCAAGCCGGCGGATCGCGGGACGCTCAAGGCCAACGTGCACGTCAACACGTTGGCATGAGCGCGGCACGGTCGCCTGGACGAGATGCTGCTCCTTCTAACACCGTTAGAAGTTTGAGCATATCTCGCTCCTCGCGCCGTTCGCCCCCACCGCCGAAAACCCCAGAGGAAGCGTTGGCCCGAGCCCAACTGCTACTAGACTACCCTCCAGCGCCGGACAAGATCGACGACTGGAGGATCACCATCCAGAGCCTCATCGGCTTCGCCAACGGCGACAAGCCCCGGCAACCAAGCACGTCGAAGCCGCGGCAAGACTCTCAGGCGCAAGCCAGGGGCGACAAGACCGGTGGGGGTGACACCACCGTGCACTCCCCACCACGAAGGCCAAGATCGCCAACTCGCCGGGCCAACCTCGACACCGACAATGGCACATAATTCACGAGCCGCACCTTCATGCAGTACGTTCAAGATCTGCTTCGCTTCTGTTGCTCACCCGAGAAGCAACGGTCAAGCGGAGAGGGCAAACGCTGAAGTGCTGCGCGGGCTCAAGACCAGAACTTTCGACAGGCTGCACAAGTGCGGAAGAAATTGGATCGAGGAGTTGCCGGTGGTTCTTTGGTCGGTCAGGACGACGCCAAATCGAGCCACTGGCCAGACACCTTTTGCTCTCATCTACGGAGCAGAAGCAGTTCTCCCCACGGAACTCGTATACGGATCGCCTCGAGTGCTTGCTTATGATGAGCTTGAGCAAGAGCAGCTGCGGCAAGATGACGCTGCTCCTCGAGAAAGATCGTCTTCGAGCTCTTTGACGAGCTGCTCGCTACCAGCAAGCTTTGCGTCGCTACCATAGCCGCAAAGTTAATGCTAGAAGCTTCGAGGAAGGCGACTTTGTTCTTCGGCGCGTTCAATCCGCCAAGAATTCCAACAAGTTGAAGCCGAGGTGGGAAGGCCCTTATCGGGTAAAGCGAGTCACGAGGCCCGTCGCTGTCCGCCTTGAGACCGAAGATGGCTTTCCGGTGAGCAACTCCTAGAACATAGAGCATCACCGCAAGTTTTACCCATAAGGCGCGGTTGCCGGGACCCGTTCCGGCAACCACCTTTTGTACAAGCTTTGCCGCTGTTGCATGTAACCCTTTGTACAAAGCCGGGCGCAGATCCCGTGCATAAATAAAGATCATATGCTCTGCAAATGTTGTCAGATTTCATGCTTTCTTTCTTTCTTTGCATGCATTATCTGACACTTTGTGCAGCAAGTACCCCCGGTAAGCAATAACGAGCCCTAAGGCTCCATATCATTATTTTCTCTTCTTTCTTTTCCTCGAAAAGAAGGTTCCTTCACCCACAAGTTCACCGGGGGGGAGGAAAGGATAAAGGTGTGGACCAGGCGTCATTCAAAGAAGTATAGCCTTGCCGGGACACAGATGACAGAAAAAGCTAAGTTGCCAAAGTTTGAGCACAATCAGTTTTAAATCCTTCAGTTATATTCCTTGAACGACCGTGCTTTGTATGGAAAACCTGTGCCCGGAGGAACCGGCTCGTGGCTAGTTGCGCCCTTACTTTGTTTCGAGTCCGCTCAACAATGAAAGTGTGCTGCGACTAGTCCCGACAAGGTTTCTTGCCGGAGGCAACACCGCCAAAGACGAGCTGCTGATGTTCCGCACTCAGCGCTCGCGGCAAGTGTGCTTGCGCCGGCAAGTTCCCTAAAAGCGTAGGGTAAAAACATACAAGGGATAGAATTAAGTAAAGGAGATAACATAGCAAGCATAGCCCAGAATAAAGTTATATTACAATAAATAACTTGTCGCGCTCTAATGGATTGTTCCTATGACATATCTAGCAGCGGCAAGAAAAAGGAGGAAAAGGGCGGCCTAATCCACATGATCGCCGTCGACCCTCTTGACTTCATTGACCTTGTCCACAATGGGTGCGACAATGGCTTTGAGCTCTTCAAGATCAGCACCCGCCGGCAGCTTCTTGAGGACGCGGGTGAGGTCGAGGCCCGGGTTGCGGAAGAGTATCTTCACCAACACCTTCTCCAAGACCTTGGCGCAGATTGCGCGCGACTCATCAGCCAGCTTCTTTGGGATCCTTTCCCGGAGCTGCTGGAGAGCCGTTGCTACACCCTTGAAGAACAAAGTAAGCTTGACGCTGGCCTGGAGGTTCTCGTCGGTGGGGTACCCGAAGCCCGCCAAGTCCAGTTGAGCCACCTCCTCGTCAATGGTTGCAGCGATGCTGACGAGACCCTCCGTCCAGAGCTCCACTGTAGCCCTGAAGGTGTTTTGAGTCTCAGCGGCCCTCGTCAGCAGCTCCTCGTTGCCCTTGATCTCTTTCTTCAATTCATCTTCCTGCCTCTTGGCACCATCCAGCGTCTCCGTCAAGGTGGCCAGCTTCAGCTCCAGATCAGCACTTGAATCCTTGACGGTGTTCAGTTCCTTGACCTTGTCGGCGAGTTGGACTTGCAGATCGCCATGGGCAAGGGCATCCTTCTCGCGTTCGCGCTGGAGTACGGCAAGCTCTTCATTCTTCCCTTTCATGTCCGCCTCCAGCTGCGTCACCTTCACTTCCAGTTCCTTCTTGGCGGCCTCAGCAGCCGCGGCGGCGTCCTTCGCCTCCTTGAGTGCCCCGCCAAGTGATTGTTCCCGTGCGGCGAGCTCCTCCTCGTGGCTGTCCAGATTAACCTTCTTCTGTGTCAACTCACCTTCTCGCCTGGACAGCTCCTCGGCAGCAAGCCTCTGCTGCTCCTCGGCTTCAGCCTTTTCCAGGATGAACGCCTTCTTCGCCTCGACAAGTTGTGCCCTCTCCTCCGCAATGGATCAGAGGGCCTCCTACTTCCAGCTCTTGAGCTCCTCCGCATGCTTTTCTATGTCAACTCCCGCCCGCGCAACAAGCGCTTCCCGGGACTCAAGCTTCGCTTGCCGGGCGCGGTAGAGTAACACCAACTTTCGGAGCAACTGCTCCTCCTCGGACTTGCCGCTGCTGCTGCTTGGCGCGTCAACCACTGCCAGCCCAGCAGAGGCGAGTACTTCCCCGTCAAACTCCTCCCCTTCGACCGGCACCCTGGAGCTCGACGCCCAGGGAAGCTTGATGTATACGCCCTCGCCGACCTTCAAGTAGGCGCCTGGCTGGGGCTCCTCGGGCCCGGCTGCGATGCTTGGCGGAGGGTCGGCGGTCGGTGTAGTGCCTTGCGCTCCTGCGCCCTCTGGGTCGTCAGTGCGATCGCCGGACCCCTCGCCAGCTCCTGCGCCAGCAGCCTTGGAGGCTTCTTCGTCGGCGGGTTCGTCAGCGCCGGCCTCTTCCTCGTCAGCGGCGGCGTCTTCAGTATTGCCGCATGTGCCTTCCTCGCTGGTGGCCTCAGTCTCCATCGGGTCTGTGAGAGGGGGATCTGAAGACAGAAAGAGGAAGAAAAAGTCAAGCAAAGATCCAAAAAGAAGATCAGAAGAAAAACCCAAGGGAAGATTCCCGACAAGAAGGGTTACCTGTGCTGGGCTCTATGACCATGGGCTCCACCACCGGAGGCTCGTTGGCCCCACCCCTTGCCGGGGACCGCTCCCTTGCCGGAGAACGCTCCCTTGTCGGGGAATCGCCCCTTGGCGGCGTGGTTGAAGCAGATTGCACTTCCGGAGCCACTTCTGGTTGCTCCTGATGAGCCTGTTCTGCTCCTGCACAAATAAATCAACAATCAAGATGTCAGCAAAGGAAAAAGCACCCATGTGCGCCCCACAACAGGAAGTGAACCAAACACTTATGCAGGGGGCTGTGCTGGGGGCTGCTTCGAGGAGAAGGGATCGGGTCCGTCAAGGTAGTTTCGGACGTGTCCTCTGCCATCACAGTAGGATCGTCCTCGATGACAACCACGGGGACCTTGGCCCTCCTTGCCGCTCTCTCGGCCAGAGTCCTGAAACGGAACAAGTTTCAGAGGGAAGCATATCAGATGCAAGACAAGAAAATAACAGGAATCAAAGAAATACAAGTACAGTGGGGAAAAAGCCTTACTCCTCCTCCTCTTCTTCCTCCTCGTCGAAGCTCAGCGCAGAGAGGTCGAAGTATGGTACCCTTTCTGCGCGGTGAGGTGAAGGAGTAGGCTCCCTTGGACGTTTGTCGGGGGCTGCGGCAGGATCAGGCGTGGCAGCTCGAGAAGACCCAGCCCCAGTTGCCGGCGCAGCATGTGATGCTCCCGCGGCAACGGTACTTGCCGCGGTGGAGCGTGCCCCGCGGCACTACGGCTGTTGGCCTGCTTGCCGCCCTGCTGTGTCTCCAACCCGGCGAAGGTGCCTTCTTGGTTGAACTTGGGGCTGTGCTGGGGGCTCCGCCCGCGGCAAGCCGCTCGAAGACGGCCGGCCGCTCGCGCCCTCGACGGGCTCGCTCACCTCGGCTTCGGGCTCCTCCTCGCCAGCGACCTCCCCGCCAAGGTCTTCTCGGTCGGCAAGGCTTGCCGCCTCGGCCGCCTCTGCCTCCTCCAACGTGAAGCCAAACTCACCCGCGGCGGCGGCTGCTGCCGCCTCTTCGGCCCTGGTGGAGATGTACCGCATCTCGTCGTCGGTAGTGTCACGGGTGAGGAGCCTCAGCTCGTCGGCGCGGACTGCTACCTCTGCCAAACCGTCAAAAAATTGCCGCACGACGTCGTCGGCGGGCTCCATCCACGTTGGGACAATCCCGTGCGAGTTGCACTCTGGCATCATCGCACGGATGCGGTCACGCTGGGAGTTGTTGCATAGCGGGATGACGCCCTGCGGCAGCCTGAACCACTCCGGATGATTGGCGTCATGCTTGAACAGCTCCTTGAGCATCCCGTCAAGCTCCAGAACTGTGAAGTTAAAGTTGAGGCCTGGACGAAGCCTCATGATATCCGCCGGGCCGCCAAACAGCCAGGCGGGCCTCCCCCTTTCCTGCAGAGGGGCGATGCGACGGCGAAGGAAATCCGCGCCAATGGCCCCTGCTTTGAGCCCGGCAAGCCTGAGCCGCAGGATTCGGGTGGTGGCGATCTTCAGCTTGGCGTCATCCGGTGACGGAGCGCTCCAGTCGCCACCGCGCACTACCCGAGTCTGGCGCAAGTTGGCGAATGGCTGCGGGTTGGCGTCGACAATCCAACACCACTCCGCCCTCCACTCATCCCATTTGTTGCGGAGCTCCCCCTCTAGATACACCTCCTTCATGCCGACTCGTGAGATCCAGGCGACCCCACCAGCTAAGGGCTCTCCTTTCTCGGCTCGGGGGATGAAATAGTGGCGAAAAAGAGCAACATTTGGGTGGATGCCAACGAAGTTCTCGCAGAGATGTGCGAAAACCGCCATTGTCAGAACGGCGTTGGGGGTGAAATCAAGAAGATGAAACCCGTAGGTATTCATGATGTCACAGAAGAAATCAGAAAAAGGTGGGCAGAGCCCACAGTAGAAGAACACCGGAAAGAAATGGTACCCTTTTGGGCACCGCTTCGAGGTAGAAGCTTCGGCGGAGAGCACCGGCGTCTTGCGGATCGCCGCGTCTCCGTCGACGGAAGAGGTAGAACTCCTCCTGCATCGCCGGGGGTGAGCTCGGGGAAAGCACTTCGCTCCTTGCGCAGCGCCTCAAGCGCAATGCCTCGGCCGATTCGTGCTCTTGCGGTCTTGAGCCATGGCGGAAGCGGCGGGGAGCACGGAAGCGTTAGAGAACAACGGCGGCGACGGCGGCGGGCGCTGCTCTCTTCGGCTTGGGAAGCGGAGGGAGCGGAGCTTCGGAGGAAGGAACTGCAAGTGGCGAAGGTGGGGAACGGCCTGTTTCCTCTGCTTATAAACAGGGGAGGCGGACGTTCGCTTTTCCTGATTTAAGAATTGCCCGATCTCTCCCATGGCGCCGCGATTGATGCGTGCTGTTCTGGAGAGAGTCGGCGGATCTGGTCGATTTGGTTTGGACCCAGGCGCTGCGTGCCGTGCCTGTTTTGGGCCTGGCCCAACAGCGCTCGGCACCGTGTATGGCCCAGGCCCGGGGGCTCCTATCGGTGTACTAAAGTAGGGGTACCTTAGTAGCCCGAACTTGTGCATGGGCAGTCGCAGCGTCCCAGGGCAAGGCTTGCCGGGCGCACGTAGAAGGGGTTCGACTCATTCGAAACTACAACCCACCCACGCTCTCAAGCAAGAACAGAATAGAAACACAAAGCAGTAGTAGGAGTTTTATCTCTCCGGAGAGCTCCGAAGCTGGGTAAAAACCCCTCGCGTGCTTAGCCTCGATCTGCTCTTTGTGCGCCCTTCGCTCCCTGCCGGACCGAAAAGGGGCCCTGCCCCATAGGTGCTCGTTCCCCACGACAGAGGGGTAGTGCGGAGGAAGGCTTCGCATACATCAATGAACGATGAGATGTGGAGGATGGACTCCGGATCCAAGTCGTGGAATTGTAGCCCATAATAAAACATGAGCCCCCTCACGAAGGGGTCCGTCGGGAAGCCTAAACCCCGACGGAAGTGAGACACGAACACCACGCTCTCACCAGGCTCGGGAGTGGGAATAACTTGCCCTTGGGCAGCCAGTCTATGCAAAATTTCATCGGTTAGATACCTGGTGTCTCTCAGCTTTAGCACGTCTTCTTCCGTGATGGAGGAAGGCATCCACCGGCGTCGCAGGTTGGAGCCGAACATTGTCGAAGGTCCGAAGCGCCTGAATTTGGAGCCTTGGGTGTTGGAGCTCGAGGCGAGGGGCAGATTTGATTGAGATTGAAAGAAAGGAGCAGGCCTTGGTCTCGTTATAAAGAGGTTGAATACCAAGAGCCCTCCCCGTGACCATTTGGGACTCGCCTTCGGTAGAGGGAGCGTGCCAACAGGCGCGGTTGGGTTACCCACGCCTGTATTGATGAGAATCCCGGAATAAGGGGACACGATCTCTGCTTTGATAAGACGTGCCAAGGAAACCGCTTCGCTAAACGTGCTGAGGTGGAACAATAAAAACAATTCGAATAAAGGCTTGGCCGTGGTGTGACGTCAAGCCACGAAATACGTCAGCAGATTAAACTTGTATAAATACTATTCTCTCTACGGTGGTATGTGGAACTTATTTTGCAGAGCCGGACACTATCCTGGTGTTCAAAATCTTCTATGAATTATTCAGAGGAGGAACCCGCCTTGCAATGCCGAAGACAATATGCGCGCTGGACTTGTCGTCATTGAAGCCTGGTTCAGGGGCTACTGAGGGAGTCTTGGACTAGGGGGTGTCCGGATAGCCGAACTATCACCGTCGGCCGGACTCCAAGACTATAAAGATACAAGATTGAAGACTCTGTCCCATGTCCGGATGGGACTTTCCTTGGCGTGGAAGCCAAGCTTAGCGATACGGATATGTAGATCTCCTACAATTGTAACCGACTCTGTGTAACCCTAGCCCTCTCCGGTGTCTATATAAACCGGAGGGTTTTAGTCCGTAGGACGAACAACAATCATACCATAGGCTAGCTTCTAGGGTTTAGCCTCCTTGATCTCATGGTAGATCTACTCTTATACTACCCATATCATCAATATTAATCAAGCAGGAGTAGGGATTTACCTCCACCGAGAGGGCCCAAACCTGGGTAAAAACATCGTGTCCCTTGTCTCTTGTTACCATCCGCCTAGACGCACAGTTCGGGACCCACTACCCGAGATCCGCCGGTTTTGACACCGACAAAGATCATATTCAGTTTCATCAAGATTCATATTGCAAAACAAGGATTTAATGGGGGACACATCAATAACTTTTAGATCTTCCTCTTGATTTTCATAGGAATTCGGTTTAGCGGCCATCTTATTGACTAAGGTAGCTTGCATATACGAAATTTCAGCGGTCATCTTTTCAAGACGAGCAATTTGGGCTCTTATACCATCAAATTCTTTAGACATATCATCAAGTTCTTTATTCATATAACTCATAAAACTTTTTTGTTCCTTAAGCTCGTTTCTAAAGAAATTATTATGCTCAAATTGCAAAACCATAAACTTTCTGACATTGCTTTCGATCTCATCTAGCCTTTTAAGGTGAAGATCACCAATTCTAGGTAGAGCCATCGCGACAAGCAAGCAAACTAACTCACGAGCAAACAAAAAGGAAACGGGGAAAAGGCAAACGGGAAAAAGAGGAGGAGATTGGGAAAGAGAGGGCGAATAAAATAGCAAGGGTGAAGTGGGGGAGAGGAAAACAAGAGGCAAATGGCAAATAATATAATGCGAGAGATAGGGATTGCGATGGGTACTTGGTATGGTTGACTTGCTTGCGTGAGCCTCCACAACAGCGCGCCAAAATTCTTCTTGCTCCCTCTTGAGCACTGCGTTGGATTTCCCCGAAGAGGAGAGGATGATGCAGCAAAGTAGCGTAAGTATTTCCCTCAATTTTTGAGAACCAAGGTATCAATCCAGTAGGAGACCATGCACAAGTCCCTCGTACCTACACAAAACGATAGCTACTCGCAACCAATGTGATTAGGGGTTGTCAATCCCTTCACGGTCACTTACAAGAGTGATATCTGATAGAGATGATAAATAATATTTTTGGTATTTTTGATAGATAGATGCAAAGTGAAAAGTAAATGGCAAAGTAAAAACAAAGCAAGTAATGAAGCGATAGAGATTGATATGATGAGAATAGACCCGGGGGCCATATGTTTCACTAGTGGCTTCTCTCAAGAGCATAGATATTCTACGGTGGGTGAAGAAATTACTGTTAAGCAATTGACAGAATTGAGCATAGTTATGAGTATATCTAGGTAATGATCATGTATATAGGCATCACGTCCGAGACAAGTAGATCAAAACGATTTTGCATCTACTACTATTACTCCACTCATCGACCGCTATCCAAAGATGCATCTAGAGTATTAAGTTAAAAAGCAGTAACGCCTTAAGCAAGATGACATGATGTAGAGGATAAATTCATGCAATATTATAAAAACATCTTGTTATCCTCGATGGCAACAATACAATCGTGTCTTGCTGCCTTACATCCTTTCGGGAAAGGACACATAAAGATTGAACCCAAAGCTAAGCACTTCTCCCATTGCAAGAACTACCAATCTAGTTCGCCAAACCAAAAGGATAATTTGAAGAGACTTGCAAAGATAACCCAATCATACATAAAAGAATTCAGAGAAGATTCAAATATTGTTCATAGATAATACTGGATCATAAAGCCACAATTCATCGGTCTCAACAAACACACCGCAAAAAGAAGATTACATCGAATAGATCTCCACGAGAGAGGGGGAGAACATTGTATTGAGATCCAAAAAGAGAGAAGAAGCCATCTAGCTACTAGCTATGGACACGAAGGTCTGAAGTAAACTACTCACACTTCATCGGAGGGGCTATGGTGTTGATGTAGAAGCCCTCCGTGGTGGATGCCCCCTCGTGAGCTCGAACAGCCCCAAGATGGGATCTTGTGGATCTGAGAAGGTTCTTGGCGGTGGAATTAGGTTTTGGCTCCTCGTCTGATCGTTTGGGGATACGTAGGTATATATAGGAGGAAGGAGTATGTCGGTGGAGCAACAGGGGGCCCACGAGGTAGGGGGGCGCCCTCCACTCTCCTGACCGCCTCTGGCACTTCTTGGAGTAGGGTCCAAGTCTCCTGGATCGCGTTCGGTGAGAAAATCACGTTCCCGAAGGTTTCATTCCATTTGGACTCCGTTTGATATTCCGTTTCTTCGAAACACTGAAATAGGCAAAAAAAACAGCAATTCTGGGCTGGGCCTCTGGTTAATAGGTTAGTCCCAAAAATAATATGAAAGTGGAAAATAAAGCCCAATATAGTCCAAAACAGTAGATAAAGTAGCATGGAGCAAGAAAAAATTATAGATACGTTGGAGACGTGTCAGTACCCATCACAATCCCATCTCCCTTGCATTTACATTATTTGCCATTTGCCTCTCGTTTTCCTCTCCCCCACTTCACCCTTGCCGTTTTATTCGCCCTCTCTTTCCCAATCTCCTCCTCTCTTTCTCGCTTGCCTTCTTTAGTCTGCTTGTTTGCTTGTTAACCTTATGGCTGCGCCCAAGGGTCCTGACCACCTTCTCAGAAGGATGGATGAGATTGAATCAAATATTAGAAGCTTTATGAATTTGCAATTTGAGCATAATAATTTCCTTAGAAAAGAGCTTAAGGAACAAAAAAGTTTTTTGGGATTTATGAACAAATAGCTTGATGATATGAATAAAGAATTCTATGGTGTTAACGCTCAAATTACCCGGCTTGAAAATGCTATAGCCAAAATTTCTGACAAGCAAGCCACCTTAGTCAATAAGATGGCCGCTAAACCAGAAAAATTACATGAAAATAATGACGAGGATCTTAAAGTTATCGATGCGTCTCCAATTAGATCTATGTTTCGCAATATGAATTTTGATGATTATGGGAGTGATGATGAATCAACTTTGCCTAGAAGGCGTCCCAAAAATTTGGAGTCTTTAGATCATGATGCTAAATTTGGTAAAAGTGAGATTGGAGAATCCTCAACTTCTAATAATATTGAACCTGCTATCTTGGATTTCAAGGAATTTGATTATGATAATTTCTCTTTAAAAGGTTGTATTTCCTTGTTGCAATCCGTTGTTAATTCTCGTCATGCTTATAGTCAAAACAAAGCTTTTACCAAACATATTGTTGATGCCTTGATGCAATCTTATGATGAAAAACTTAATTTGGAAGCTTCTATACCTAGAAAACTTAATGATGAGTGGCAACCTACTATAAAGATTAGAATTAAAGATTATGAGTGTTTTGCTTAGTGTGATTTGGGTGCTAGTGTTTCCACAATTCCGAAAACTTTATGTGATATTCTAGGTTTCCATGATCTTGATGATTGCTCTTTAAATTTGCACCTTGCGGATTCCACAATTAAAAAGCCTATGGGAAGGATCAATGATGTTCTTATTGTTGCAAATAGAAATTTGGTGCCCTTAGAATTTATCGTTCTTGATATAGATTGCAATCTTTCTTGCCCTATTATTCTTGGTAGACCTTTCCTTAGAACGATTGGTGCGATTATTGATATGAAGGAAGGGAATATTAGATTCCAATTTCCATTAAAGAAAGGCATGGAGCACTTTCCAAGAAAGAAAGTCAAATTACCTTATGAATCTATCATGCGTGCTACTTATGAATTTAGTGCCAAAGATTGCACTCCTTAGATCTATCTTTGTTTTTATGCCTAGCTGGGGGCGTTAAACAACAGCGCTAGTTGGGAGGCAACCCAATTTTCTTTATGTTTTTTGTTTTTGCTCCTGTTTAGTAATAAATCTTGCATCTACCTTCTGTTTAGATGTGTTTTTATCTTTTAGTTAGTGTTTGTGCCAAGTAGAATCTATAGGATAACCTACAATGATAGTTGATTTGATTCTGCTGAAAAACAGAAACTTTGCGCGCACGAATATAATTTTGTTAAATCACAGGAACGTGCTTTTGCATTGATTCTTTTTATGCTGTTCAATAAACAAATTTTCCAGGTCTTACTATTTTGGTAAGATTTTTAGAGTTCCAGAAGTTTGCGTTAGTTACAGATTGCTACAGACTGTTCTATTTTTGACAGATTCTGTTTTTCGTGTGTTGTTTGCTTATTTCAATGCATCTATGGCTAGTAATTCAGTCTATGAACCATAAAGAAATTGCAATAAAGTAGGTTTAACACCAAAATAAATAAATAATGAGTTCATTGTAGTACCTTTTGTGGTGGTTTTGTTTTCTTTCACTAACGGAGCTTATAAGATTTCCTGTTGAGTTTTGTGTTGTGAAGTTTTCAAGTTTTGGGTAAAGCTTTGATGGACTATGGAATAAGGAGTGGCAAGAGCCTAAGCTTGGGGATGCTTATGGCACCCCAAGATATTCAAGAATAGACAAAAGCCTAAGCTTGGGGATGCCCCGGGAAGGCATCCCCTCTTTCGTCTTCGTTCATTGGTAACTTTACTTGGAGCTATATTTTTATTCACCACATGATATGTGTTTTGCTTGGAGCGTCGTGTATTATATTAGTCTTTGCTTTTTAGTTTACCACAATCATCCTTGCTGTACACAAATTTTGGGAGAAGCCTATTTGATTAGAATTTGCTAGAATACTCTATGTGCTTCACTTATATCTTTTGAGCTTAATAGTTTTTGCTCTAGTGCTTCACTTATATCTTTTAGAGCACGGTGGTGTCTTAATTTTGAAGAAATTGCTAGTCTCTCATGCTTCTTTTATATTATTTTGAGAGTCTTTTAAAACAGCATGGTATTTTCTATGATCATAAAGTTGGTCGTAGAATGATGAGCATCCAAGTTGGGTATAATAAAAACTATCATAGAAAGTGAATTGGATGCTATGATCAATTTGATGCTTGATAATTGTTTTGAGATATGGAGGTAGTGATATTAAAGTCATGCTAGTTGGGTGATTATGAATTTAAAGAATGCTTGTGTTGAAGTTTGTGATTCCCGTAGCATGCACGTATGGTGAACCGCTTTGTGATGAAGTTGGAGCACAATTTTATTTATTGATTGTCTTCCTTATGAGTGGCGGTCGGGGACGAGCGATGGTCTTTTCCTACCAATCTATCCCCCTAGGAGCATGCGCGTAGTGCTTTGGTTTTTGATGACTTCTAAATTTTTGCAACAAGTATATGAGTTCTTTTGATTAATGTTGAGTCCATGGATTATACGCACTCTTTCACCCTTCCACCATTGCTAGCCTCTCTTGCATCATGCAATTTTCGCCGGTACCATACACCCACCATTTATCTTCCACAAAACAGACACCATACCTACCTATTATGGCATTTCCATAGCCATTCCGAGATATATTGCCATACAACTTTCCACCGTTCCGGTTCATATGACACGCATTACTTTTGTCATATTGCTTTTTGCATGATCATGTAGTTGACATTGTATTTGTGGCAAGGCCACTTTCATAATTTTCATACATGTCGCTCTTGATTCATTGCATATCCATAATTTGTACACCGCTGGAGGCATTTATATAGAGTCATATCTTGTTCTAGCTTCGAGTTGTAAATCCATAAAAGTGTGATGATCTTCATTATTAGAGCATTGTCCTAGTGAGGAAAGGATGATGAAGACTATGATTCCCCCACAAGTCGGGATGAGACTTCAGACTTTACAAAAAGAGAAAAAGAAAAGAAAAAAAGAAGAAGAAAAAAGAGAAAGGCCAAAAAGAAAAAAAGATAGGCCAAAGAAAAAAAGAAAAAAATGAGAGAAAAAGAGAGAAGGGACAATGCTACTATCTCTTTTTACACACTTGTGCTTCAAAATAGCACCATGATCTTCATGTTAGAGAGTCTCATATGTTGTCACTTTCATATACTAGTGGGAATTTTTCATTATAGAACTTGGCTTGTATATTCCAATGATGGGCTTCCTCAAAGTGCCCTAGGTCTTCGTGAGCAAGCAAGTTGGATGCACCCCACTTAGTTTCCTTTGTTGAGCTTTCATATATTTATAGCTCTAGTGCATCTGTTGCATGGCAATCCCTACTCACTCACATTGATATCTATTAATGGGCATCTCCATAGCCCGTTGATACGCCTAGTTGATGTGAGACTATCTTCTCCTTTTTGTCTTCTCCACAACTACCATTCTATTCCACATATAGTGCTATGTCCACGGCTCACGCTCATGTATTGCGTGAAAGTTGAAAAAGTTTCAGATTATTAAAGTATGAAACAATTGTTTGGCTTGTCATCGGGGTTGTGCATGATTAAAAATACTTTGTGTGATGAAGATAGAGCATAGCCAGACTATATGATTTTGTAGGGATAACTTTCTTTAGCCATGTTATTTTCAGAAGACATGATTACTTTGATTAGTATGCTTAAAGTATTACTATTTCTTATGTCAATATGAACTTTTATTTTGTATTCATTTGGATCTGAACATTCATGCCACAATGAAGAAAATTACATTATGAATTATGCTAGGTAGCATTCCACATCAAAAATTCTCTTTTTATCATTTACCTACTCGAGGACGAGCAGGAATTAAGCTTGGGGATGCTTGATATGTCTCCAACGTATCTATAATTTTTTATTGTTCCATGCTATTATATTACCCCTTTTGGATGTTTATGGGATTTATTTTACACATTTATATCATTTTTGGGACTAACCTACTAACCGGAGGCCCAGCCCATATTGCTGTTTTTTGCCTATTTTAGTATTTGAAGAAAAGGAATATCAAACGAGTCCAAACGGAATGAAACCTTCGGAGCACGAGTTTTGGAGCGAACATGATCCGGAGAGCTTGGAGTGCAAGTCAAGAAGCTTCGAGGGCCCCACGAGATAGGGCGCCCCCCCCAGGGCGCCCCCTATCTCGTGGGCCCTCGGCAGCCACCGACGTACTTCTTCCTCCTATATATACCTCGCACCCCAAAAACATCCAGAGCACCACGAAACACAATTTCCACATTGTAACCTTACAGCAGCATGAGGTTCCATCTTGGAGCCTTGGCACTGCACTCTTAGGAGGGGGAATCAACCATGGAGGGCCTCTACATCAACATCCTTGCCCCTCCGATGAGTTGTGAGTAATTCACCACAGACCTACGGGTCCATCGTTATTAGCTAGATGGCTTCTTCTCTCTTTTTGGATCTCAATACAATGTTCTCCCCCTCTCTTGTGGAGATCTATTCGATGTAAACTCTTTTTGCGGTGTGTTTGTTGAGATCCAATGAATTGTGGGTTTATGATCAAGTTTATCTATGAATAATATTTGAATCTTCTCTGAATTCTTTTATGTATGATTGAGTTATCTTTGCAAGTCTCTTCGAATTATCAGTTTGGTTTGGCCTACTAGATTGGTCTTTCTTGCCATGGGAGAAGTGCTTAGCTTTGGGTTCAATCTTGCGGTGTTCTTACCCAGTGACAGAAAGGGTTGCAAGACACGTATTGTATTGTTGCCATCGAGGATAACAAGATGGGGTTTACATCATATTGCATGAGTTTATCCCTCTACATCATGTCATCTTGCTTAATGCGTTACTCTGTTCTTATGAACTTAATACTCTAGATGCAGGCAGGAGTCGGTCGATGTGTGGAGTAATAGTAGTAGATGCAGGCAGGAGTCGGTCTACTTGTTATGGACATGATGCCTATATACATGATCATGCCTAGATAATCTCATAACTATGCGCTTTTCTATCAATTGCTCGACAGTAATTTGTTCACCCACCGTAATACTTATGCTATCTTGAGAGAAGCCTCTAGTGAAACCTATGGCCCTCGGGTCTATCTCTTATCATATTTGCTTTCAATCTACCTTTATTTGCATCTTTAATTTTTGCATCTATATCATAAAATACCAAAAATATATTTATCTTATCATACTATCTTTATTAGATCTCACTTCCGCAAGTGGCCGTGAAGGGATTAACAACCCCTTTATTGCGTTGGTTGCGAGTTCTCAGTTTATTTGTGTAGGTGCGTGGGACTTTTGAGGAGCCTCCTACTGGATTGATACCTTGTTTCTCAAAACTGAGGGAAATACTTACGCTACACTTTGCTGCATCACCCTCTCCTCTTCGAGGAAAAACAACGCAAGCTCAAGACGTAGCAGCTGCCAGGGGGAGGAAATAGCTTAATAAGGAGGAACTTTCCTTACGTGCGACCATGGACCTCGTGGGTCCCAGCCGTCAGGCTCTCACGTGCAGTCCTCTTCCGATGAATCTCGTTTGTTGACCACGCCGCGTCGAGCGCAGCGAGGCGATGGACGACGGCGAGGCCTCATACATCTACAACGTATCTATAATTTTTGATTGTTCCATGCTATTATATTACCCCTTTTGGATGTTTATGGACTTTATTTTACACATTTATATCATTTTTGGGACTAACCTACTAACCGGAGGCCTAGCCCGTATTGCTGTTTTTTTGCCTATTTCAGTATTTCGAAGAAAATGAATATCAAATGGAGTCCAAACGGAATGAAACCTTCGGGAGCGTGATTTTAGGAACGAACATGATCCGGAGAACTTGGAGTGCAAGCCAAGAAGCAAACGAGGCAGCCAAGAGATAGGAGGGCGCGCCCACCCCTCCTGGGCGCGCCCCCTGTCTCCTGGGCCCCTCGAGCAGCCACCGACGTACTTCTTCCTCCTATATATACCCACGTACCCAGAAAACATCCAGGGAGCCAACGAAAAACAATTTCCACCGCCGTAACCTTCTATATCCGGGAGATCCCATCTTGGAGCCTTCGTCGGCGCTCCGCCGGAGGGGGAATCAACCATGGAGGGCTTCTACATCAACACCATAGCCCTTCCTATGAGTTGTGAGTAGTTTACCACAGACCTTCGGGTCCATAGTTGTTAGCTAGATGGCTTCTTCTCTCCTTTTGGATCTCAATACAATGTTCTCCCCCTCTCTTGTGGAGATCTATTCGATGTAAACTCTTTTTGTGGTGTGTTTGTCGAGATCTGATGAATTGTGGGTTTATGATCAAGTTTATCTATGAGAAATATTAGAATCTCCTCTGAATTCTTTTGTGTATGATTGAGTTATCTTTGCAAGTCTCTTCGAATTATCAGTTTGGTTTGGCCTACTAGATTGATCTTTCTTGCCATGGGAGAAGTGCTTAGCTTTGGGTTCAATCTTGCGGTGTCCTTACCCAGTGACAGAAAGGGTTGTAAGGCACGTATTGTATTGTTGCCATCGAGGATAAAAAGATGGGGTTTATATCATATTGCTTGAGTTTATCCCTCTACATCATGTCAACTTTCTTAATGTGTTACTCTGTTCTTATGAACTTAATACTCTAGTTGCATGCTGGATAGCGGTCGATAGTAGTAGATGCAGGTAGGAGTCGGTCTACTTGTCGCGGACGTGATGCCTATATACATGATCATGCCTAGATAATCTCATAATTACTCGCTTTTCTATCAGTTGCTCGACAGTAATTTGTTCACCCACCTTAATACTTATGGTATCTTGAAAGAAGCCACTAGTGAAACCTATGGCCCCCGGGTCTATCTGCTATCATCTAAGCTTTCAATTTACTTTTATAATATAATCTTTACTTTTCTTATCTATAATAAAAAATACCAAAAATATATTTATCTTATCATATTATCTCTATCATATCTCACTTTCGCAAGTGGCCGTGAAGGGATTGACAACCCCTTTATTGCGTTGGTTACGAGTTCTTTGTTTGTTTGTGTAGGTGTGTGGGACTTCTGAGAAGCCTCCTACTGGATTGATACCTTGGTTCTAAAAAACTGAGGGAAATACTTATGCTACTATTGCTGCATCACCCTTTCCTCTTCAAGGAAAACCAACCCAAGCTCAAGAAGTAGCAGGGCCCCAGACTGGAATGACCCGGAGATGGGGAAGACGCGGCAGTGGAGTCGCAGACAGAGAGGAGTGGGAAACTTGACTGGTTCAGGTGCGGGGTGGGCCTACATTCGGCAAAGAATACCATGAGGTGCAGAGTGGAGGGATGGCCTGGACGCCGGAAGCTGGAGCATGCGGTCCCGACAGCGCTGGGGGAAGAAGACGAGAGATTGAAGAAAAATGTCGGTCGTTGGATGTAAATCCAATGCCTTGCTTAGGCTTCGACCTACTGGCCCACATGTCGGCCAGTCCATTTGTTTTTTAGTCCATTTGGTGGGCTGGGTGAAACAATGATGTAGCATCTACGCAGCCCGTTTATATATATGGTAGAATTTGAAGCCCATTTGCATTTTTCTTGAAATCCGCGACTTGCTGGGCTGGGTGAAAATATAATGTTGAGCTGGACGGAGAAATGTTATAAAAACATAAACACATGATTGCACGTCTATTACTATGTTGGTCAGTGATAACCCACAAGTATAGGGGATCGCAACAGCTTTCGAGAGTAGAGTATTCAACCCAAATTTATTGATTCGACACAAGGGGAGCCAAAGAATATTCTTGAGTATTAGCAGTTGAGTTGTCAATTCAACCACACCTGGATAACTTAGTATCTGCAGCAAAGTGTTTAGTAGCAAAAGTGGTATGATAATAAAGGTAATAGCAAAAGTAAAGATAAATGTTTTTGGGTTTTTGTAGTAGTTATAACAATGGCGAGTGGAAAAGTAAATAAGCGAAGAACAATATGTGAAAAGCTCGTAGGCAATGGATCAGTGATGGATAATTATGCCGGATGCGATTCCTCATGCAATAGCTATAAAATAGGGTGATATAGAACTAGCTCCAATTCATCAATGTAATGTAGGCATGTATTCTGTAAATAGTCATACGTGCTTATGGAAAAGAACTTGCATGACATCTTTTGTCCTACCCTCCTGTGGAAGCGGGGTCCTAGCGGAAACTAAGGGATATTAAGGCCTCCTTTTAATAGAGAACCGGACCAAAGCATTAACACATAGTGAATACATGAACTCCTCAAACTACGGTCATCACCAAGAAGTATCCCGATTATTGTCACTTCGGGGTTGTCGGATCATAACATATAATAGGTGACAATAGACTTGCAAGATAGGATCAAGAACACACATATTCATGAAAACATAATAGGTTCAGATCTGAAATCATGGCACTCAGGCCCTAGTGACAAGCATTAAGCATAGCAAAGTCATAGCAACATCAATCTCAGAACATAGTGGATACTAGGGATCGAACCCTGACAAAACTAACTTGATTACATGGTAAATCTCATCCAACCCATCACCGTCCAGCAAGCCTACGATGGAATTACTCACGCACGGCGGAGAGCATCATGAAATTGGTGATGGAGGATGGTTGATGATGACGACGGCGACGAATCCCCCTCTCTGGAGCCCCGAATGGACTCCAGATCAGCCCTCCCGAGAGATATTAGGGCTTGGCGGCGGCTCCGTGTCGTGAAACACGATGAAAATTCTCTCTGGTTTTTTTCTCCCCGAGACGGAATATATGGAGTTGGAGTTGAGGTCGGAGGAGGTCAAGGGGGCCCACGAGATAGGGGGCCACGCTCTAGGGGGGCGTGCCCCCCTGTCTCGTGGACAGGCCGTGGGCCCCCTGGCATTAATTCTTTCGCCAAAAATTCTTATTAAATCTGAAAAGTGCCTCCGTGGATTTCCAAGACATTTCGAGAACTTTTCTTTTCTACACATAAAACAACATCATGGCAGTTCTGCTGAAAACAGCGTTAGTCCGGGTTAGTTTCATTCAAATCATGCAAGTTAGAGTCCAAAACAAGGGCAAAAGTGTTTGGAAAAGTAGATGCGTTGGAGACGTATCAACTCCCCCAAGCTTAAACCTTTGCTTGTCCTCAAGCAATTCAGTTGATAAAATGGAAGTGATAAAGAAAAACTTTTACAAACTCTGTTTGCTCTTGTCGTTGTAACATGAAAAGCCAGCATTCAAGTTTCAGCAAATATTGTGAACTAACCATACTAACAATAACACATAGGTCTCGCAATTACTCATATCAATAGCATGATCAGCTAGCGAGCCATAATAATAAAACTCGGATGACAACACTTTCTCAAAATAATCATAACATGATATAACAAAATGGTATCTCGCTAGCCCTTTACGAGACCATAAAACATAAATCAGAGCACCTTTAAAGATCAAGGACTGACTAAACATTGTAATTCATAGTAAAAGAGATCCAATCAAGTCATACCCAATATAAACCAATAATAATGAATGCAAATGACGATGTGCTCTCAATGGTGCTTTTTAATAAGAAGGATGATGACTCAACATAAAAGTAAATAGATAGGCCCTTCACAGAGGAAGCGAGGATTTGTAGAGGTGCGAGCTCGATTTTAAAATAGAGATTGAATAATGTTTCAAGCGGCATACTTTCGCTGTCAACGCAACAACTATGAGATGGTTGTATCTTTCATACTACATGCATTATAGGCAGTTCCCAAATAGAATGGTAAAGGTTTATACTCCCCCAACCACCAACAAGCATCAAACCATGGCTTGCTCTAAACAATGAGTGCCTCCAACATACAACGGCCCTGGGGGAGTTTTGTTTAATTATTTTGATTTGCTTTGATCTTTTTGGATCATGGGACTGGGCATCCCGGTTACCGGCCCTTTCTCGTGAATGAGGAGCGGAGTCCACTCCTCTTGAGAATAACCCACCTAGCATGGAAGATATAGGCAGCCCTAGTTGAAACATGAGCTGCTTGAGCATACAAAACAGAATTCCATTTGAAGGTTTGGAGTTTGGCACATACAAATTTATTTGGAACGGCAGGTAAATACCGCATATAGGAAGGTATAGTGGACTCATATGGAACAACTTTGGGGTTTAAGGAGTTTGGATGCACAAGCAGTATTCCCGCTTAGTGCAGTGAAGGCTAGCAAAAGGCGAGAAGCGACCAAGCGAGAGAGCGACAACGATCGTAAACATGCATTAAAATTAATTCACACCAAGTACAAGCATGAGTAGGATATAATCTACCATGAACATAAATATCATGAAGGCTATGTTGATTAGATTCAACTACATGCGTGGACATGTGCCAAATCGAGTCACTTAATACATTCAAAGGTGGATACCATCCCATCATAGCACATCATAATCATTCTAATAGCATGTTGGCACGCAAGGTAAACCATTATAACTCATAGCTAATCAAGCATGGCACAAGCAACTATAATCTCTAAATGTCATTGCAAATATGTTTATTTCATAATAGCGGACTTAGGAACGATGAATCATCGTATTTACAAAAACAAAAGAGGTCGAGTTCGTACCAGCTTTTCTCATCCCAATAAGTCCATCATATATCATCATTATTGCCGACCAAACGATGTGTATAATAATAAGAGTGCATGTGCATTGGACTAAGCTGGAATCTGCAAGCATTCAACTCAAGAGAGAAGACAAGTGATATGGGCTCTAAATTAAATAAACAATCATGCATATAAGAGCCACTAAGCATTTTCAGTATGGTCTTCTCGACCCCCAAAAGAAAGAAAAGAAAATAAAACTATTTACACGGGAAAGCTCCCAACAAGTAAAAGAAGAACGAGAAATCTTTTTGGGTTTTCATTTTAATTTCTACTACAAGCATGGAAATTAAACTAACTAATTTTTTTGGTTTTTCTTAAAGTTTATCAAACTCACAAGAAGAAAACTAGAAAAAGAAATTTAAACTAGCATGGATAATACAATGAAAGAGTATGAGCACCGACGACTAGTGTGTGAACATGAATGTAAAGTCGGTGAGAAATACATACTCCCCCAAGCTTAGGCTTTTGGACTAAGTTGGTTTAATACCAAGGGCCGCCGCTACTCTCCCCGGTGTAGTGGGAGGTGTAATCAGGATACCGCTGGCTGGTCATCTCCGGATCCCACTGGACAGATGATGCACGATAAGGGTCCAACTCAAGTTCCGTCTCAGGTTCAGGTTCTGGAGTAAAAGCTTGGTCTAGATGGTTGTTCACCGCTTCCGGCGTAACAAGGCGATTTTCTCCAAGCAAATCAAATAACATAGGTGCAGACAAAATAATAAACTCAAAGTGTTTCTTATTGAATCTAAGTCTATACAAGAGCATCTTCTCTTCGTTGTCAACAATAAACTTGTGTGCTACCATGCTCTTGTAATCTAAGATGTGAGGAGGTAATTTTGTCTCCTCCTCCTCATAGTGCCTAATGGGTCTGAAAATGTTCAGCGAGACGTGCAGCATAGATACCTCCAAATATGGGGCCTTTTGTACGATTCAGGGCTAGCCGTTTAGCAACGACGACACCCATACTAAAAGTTTTGTCTCCCAGCAAAGCATGTTGAAGAATAATAATATATGGAACGCTCAAATTTCCACTATTCTCACGACCAATCAAGAATCTACTAGCAAATATGGAAAAGTAGCGTAAAACAGGAAAGTGTATGCTAGAGACTTTTGCCTCAGAGCCCTTCTTTGGCTCTTCTAAAGCGATGGTTTTAACGAAGCCATCCACATCTTCACGATGGGGTTCCTCTAATTCTCCCTCATAAGGTATCCTACATACCGCGCAAAAATGACGTAAAGACATTTCTTTGAATTCATCATATAAATGAAATGATACTGCAGGCGGTGACTTCTTAGGATAATAATAAAAGTTTTGCATGAAAGTATTGGTAAGTAAGAGATACTGATCGATTCGGTCATTCATGATACTGGTGAGGCCTACAGTCCCGATTAAAGCATAGAAGTCTTCATGAATTCTGGCTTCTTTCAAAAAATCCTCACACGGTCATTCACATGACCGTACTTCCGCTAAGCGAGGAAGATTATACTTGTGTTTTTCCTTCTCTTTGTCTTGTTTTTCCTTAGAGTTTTGGCTAGAAGAGCCTTTAAAGAGCCTCCTTAACATTTTCTGAAAATTTCTGAAATTTTAGTAACTTCAAAATAAAAGTGAAGAAAACTAAACAAGATTGATAGCAACTACTCCTACAAGTGCTTAGAGCCTATAACATGCATTGGAATTGCTTGGGACCTCAAAAATTTAACATGCAAGCTCAAGAACATGGTCACCTATGCAGCAAAAATTTGCAATGAATAAAGCACTAGAACAAAAACTAATTGGACCAATGGAGGAGTCACATACCAGGCAACAATCTCCCAAAGCAGTTTTGTGAATGGAGCTTTGAGCTAAGAGATCGAAAATCGCAGCAAAACGAGCTAGAACTCGGGCTTGAGCTGGATGGGGATTTTTTTGGGTAGAAGATGAAGTGTGTGGGTGCTGGCATAAGTGGAGGGGAGCCACCAGGGGCCCACGAGACAGGGGGACGCACCCTCCTCTCTCGTGGCCTGGTGCTTGCCCCTCCTGCAGTGTTTTCAGTGCCTAAAATCCTCAAATATTCCAGAAAAAAATCATACTAAATTTGTAGGGCATTTGGAGCACTTTTATTTTCGGACAATTTTTTTAGTGCACGGATAATTCAGAAAACAGGCGTATAATACTATTTTTGCTTTGTTTAATCTAAATAACAAAAAGTAAAAGGAGGGTACAGAAGGTTGTGCTTTCTAATTTCATCCATCTCGTGATCATCAAAATGAACCCACTAACAAGGTTGATCAAGTCTTGTTAACAAACTCATTCTGAATAACACGGATTCGGAGAAATTTCGAATAACACTAAGTTACCTCAACGGGGATATGAAAATCCACAACAATAAGAATATCATATTTTTTCTTGACAGTAGGGAGAGGAAATTCAAAACCTCCAAAAATGATAGTTGGAACTTTTTCAATAGAATTGATGCTATGAACTGGAGATTGTTTCCTCGGAAAGTGTACCGTATGCTCATTACCATTAACATGAAAAGTGACATTGCCTTTGTTGCAATCAATAACAGCCCCTGTAGTATTAATAAAAGGTCTACCAAGGATAATAGACATACTATCATCCTCGGGAATATCAAGAATAACAAAGTCCGTTAAGATAGTGACATTTGCAACCACAATAGGCACATCCTCACAAATACCGACAAGTATAGCAGTTGATTTATCAGCCATTTGCAAAGATATTTCAGTAGGTGTCAACTTATTCAATTCAAGTCTATGATATAAAGAGAGAGGCATAACACTAACACCGGCTCCAAGATCACATAAAGCAGTTCTAACATAATTTCTTTTAATAGAGCATGGTATAGTTGGTACACCCGGATCTCCAAGTTTCTTTGGTATTCCACCTTTAAAAGTGTAATTAGCAAGCATGGTGGAAATTTCAGCTTCCGGTATCTTTCTTTTATTTGTGATGATATCCTTCATATACTTAGCATAAGGATTTACTTTAAGCATATCAGTTAAGCGCATACGTAAGAAAATAGGTCTAATCATTTCAGCAAAGCGCTCAAAATCCTCTTCATCCTTTGACTTGGATGGTTTAGGAGGAAAGGGCATGGGTTTACAACCCATGGTTCTCTTTCTTTACCGTGCTTCCTAGCAACAAAATCTCTCTTATCATAACGTTGATTCTTTGATTGTGGGTTATCAAGATCAACAAAGAGTTCAATCTCTACATCATTGTTTTTGCTAGGTTGAGCATCAACATGAACATTATCATTAACATTATCACTAGGTTCATGTTCATCACCTGATTGTGTTTCAGCATCAAAGATAGAAATATCATTGGGATTCTCAGGTGTGTCTACAGTAGGTTCACTAGAAGCATGCAAAGTTCTATCGTTTTTCTTTCTCTTCTTTCTAGAAGAACTAGGTGCCTCTAAATTATTTCTCTGAGAATCTTGCACGATTCTCTTAGGGTGGCCTTCAGGATACAAAGGTTCCTAAGTCATTCTACCAGTTCTAGTAGCCACTCTAACAACAAAGTCATTTTTATTATTTAATTCATCAAGCAAATCATTTTGAGCGTTAAGTACTTGCTCAGCTTGAGTAGCAACCATAGAAGCATATTTGCTAACGCGGTGAAGTTCATTTTTAACTCTAGCCAGATTATCACCTACGCATCCTATCTCGAAAGCATTATTCTTTAACTCTCTACCTACATAAGCATTAAACCTTTCTTGTCTAGCCATAAAGTCATCAAATTCATCTTAGCATGGGCTATGAAATTTAGTAGAGGGTATTTCAACCTTATCATATCTATAGAGAGAATTTACCTTTACTACCTGTGTCGGGTTATCAAGACAATATGGTTCTTCAGGCGGTAAATTAAGACCATGTATTTCTTCAATAGGAGGTAAATTCTTAACATCCTTAGCTTTAATACCTTTTTCTTTCATTGATTTCTTTGCCTCTTGCATATCTTCAGGACTGAGAAATAAAACACCTCTCTTCTTCGGAGTGGGTTTAGGAATAGGCTCAGGAGTTGGCTCAATTGGTTCAGGAATTACTTCGAATTGGCTCTGGAAGAGTCAATTATTTTCATTAGTCAACATATTATTCAATAATATTTCAGCTTAAATCGATTGTTCTTTCCACGAAAACACAACCAGCACAACTATCCAAGTAGTCCTTGGAAGCATCGGTTAGTCCATTATAAAAGATATCAAGTATTTCATTTTTCTTAAGAGGATGATCAGGCAAAGCATTAAGTAACCGGAGAAGCCTCCCCCAAGCTTGTGGGAGACTCACTTCTTTGATTTGCACAAAATTATATATTTCCTGCAAGGCAGCTTGTTTCTTATGGGCAGGGAAATATTTAGCGGAGAAGTAATAAATCATATCCTGGGGACTACGCACACAACCAGGAGCAAGAGAATTATACCAAGTCTTAGCATCACCCTTTAATGAGAACGGAAATATCTTAAGGATGTATAAATAACGAGACTTCTCATCATGAGTGAACAGGGTGGCTATATCATTCAACTTGGTAAGATGTGCCACAACAGTTTCAGATTCAAGGCCATAAAAAGGATCAGATTCAACTAAAGTAATAATTTCAGGATCAACAGAGAATTCATAATCCTTATTAGTAATACATATAGGTGAAGTAGCAAAAGCAGGATCAGGTTTCATTCTAGCATTAAGAGACTGCTGCTTCCATTTAGCTAATAATTTCTTAATATCATTTCTATCATTGCAAGCAAGAATTTCCATAGCAGCTGCTTCATTCATAACATAACCCTTAGGAACAATAGGTAATACATAATCATTGGGGGGACCTTCATCATCACTATCATTAGTAATAGGATCTTCAGTAATATCATTCCCCCTAACTCTAGCAAATTGTTCATCTAGAAATTACCTAATGGCAAAGTAGTATCATGCACAGAAGTAGTTTCATCATGCATAGCAGAAGTGGCATCATCAATAACATGCGACATATCAGAATTCATAGCAGTAGCAGGTTTAGGTGTCGCAGGCCTACTAATAACGGAAGGAGAATCTAGTGCAGAGCTAGATGGCAGTTCCTTACCTCCCCTCGTAGTTGAGGGCAAAATAGTAGTTTGATCATCTTTCAAGTTCTTCATAATGATCAACAGATATAAATCCAGAGTGACATTAGTCTTGATAACCGACAAGTATAGGGGATCACAACAGCTTTCGAGGGTAGAGTATTCAACCAAAATTTATTGCACAAGGGGAGCCAAAGAATATTCTTGAGTATTAGCAGTTGAGTTTTCCATTCAACCACACCTGGATAACTTAGTATCTGCAGAAAATTGTTTAGTAGCAAAAGTGGTATGATAATAAATGTAACAGTAGCAAAAGTAAAGATAAATGTTTTGGGTTTTTGTAGTAGTTGTAACAGTAGCAATGAAAAAGTAAATAAGCGAAGAACAATATGTGAAAAGCTCATAGGCAATGGATCAGTGATGGATAATTATGCCGGATGCAATTCCTCATGCAATAGCTATAACATAGGGTGATATAGAACTAGTTCCAATTCATCAATGTATTGTAGGCATGTATTCCGTAAATAGTCATGCGTGCTTATGGAAAAGAACTTGCATGACATCTTGAAAGTGCAACTAATCCCCAGGTGGTTTTGGTAATTAATAACAACATATATATCATTGAACTAATAGTTACTTGAGAATCATTTCAGAGAGTTCGGTGATATGGGTATGGCAAGGACTGAAGAAGTGGACCCCTCAAAATGCTAAGGCAAGCATTGGCAAAAGCTCAAGACTCCATTTTTGGTTTAGTGATCCAAGATCACATTGAGTCCATAGGAAAAGCCAATACTATTAAAAGGGGATGAGGTTATGATGATGATCTGGTTGCTCAAGTGCTTAGTGATACATCTCCTAAACTATCAGCAACTTTCACGCCATATACACTCATAAGTAGTCTCGGTCCCACCGATATTCCAAACTTCAGTCACACCGAGATGAACCACCTCAGCCATAAGCCAAACCCTAGTAAACTCGGATTTTCCGATTACGAACTCGGTCTCACGAAACATGAGTTGCCAAGCTTCAGTAACATACATCATCAAATCGGTGTCACCGAGATGATGAAGTCGGTCCCATGAAACTGGCATGCTCTTGTCATTGCACGAATCGGACTAACCGAGATTATATATTCGGTCCCACGAAAATCCCAACATTCACATTATTTGAACTATCGGTCTCACCGAGTTGTCCACCGGTCCCACCGAGATTGCTCAAATGTGTGTAGCAGTTGGATTTTGTGTGGAGGCTATTTATACCCTCCACCCCTCTTCATTCGTGGAGAGAGCCATCGAAAGAACTACCACTCCTACCTTACATTTCGAGAAGAGAACTACCTACCCTTGTGTTGAGATCAAGTTGCTCCACTCCCACCATATGAAGCTTGATCTCTAGCCTTCCCAAGTTTCTTTCCACTCAATCCTTTCTTCCACCACAGCCAAATCAGTGAGGAGAGTTGAGTGTTGGGGAGATTATCATTTGAAGCACAAGAGCAAGGAGTTCATCATCATCTACAACATCTATTACCTTTTGGAGGTGGTGCCTCCTAGATTGGTTAGGTGTCGCTTGGGAGCCTCCGTCGTCGAGATGTGGAGTTGAACCAAGAAGTTTGTAAGGGCAAGGAGATCGCCTACTTCGTGAAGATCTACCCCGAGTAAGGCTAGCCCTCCGTGGGCGTGAGCCATGATGGAATAGACAAGGTTGCTTCTTCGTGGACCCTTCGTGGGTGGAGCCCTCCGTGGACTCTCGCAGCCGTTACCCTCAGTGGGTTGAAGTCTCCATCAGCGTGGAAGTGCGATAGCACCACCTATCGGAACCACGAGAAAAATCACCGCGTCTCCAAAATTGCGTTTGCTCTTCTCCACCTCTCTTTACTACATGTGCAATTTACTTTCCGCTGCCTATACTCTAGAATTGCATGTGTAGGGTGATGCTTGACTTGATCATAATTGTGAATCTGCCAAAAACTGTTCTTTGTCAAAAGGCAGAATTTTATATTGTCAAGTAGTCTAATCACCCCCCTCTAGACATACTTTCGATCCTACAAGTGGTATCAGAGCTTTGGTCTCCATTGTATTGGTTTCCATTGCATTGGACTCCATAAGCTTGGTTTCACAACCTAGGAGAGTATGGCGTCTAGTGAGGGTAATTTTCATAGAGGTCCTTACTTTGATGGTACAAATTTTGCTAGTTGGAAGCATAAAATGAAAATGCATATTCTTTGTCATAACCCAGCCGCATGGGGCATTATTTGTGTTGGTATGCAAGGTGAATTCTTCGAGGAAGGAAAAATTCCGGATCGCGAAGCTCACCGGAAGAATTGCGGATGTTGCAAAACAATGCTCAAGCTTGTGACATTCTCTTCAATGCCTTGTGTCCCGAGGAGTTCAACAAAATCCGCCGTCTTGAGAATGCAAAAGAGATTTGGGATACTTTGGTTGAAATGCACGAAGGTACCGAGTCCGTGAAGGAATCAAAGCTAGATATTCTTCAAGGTCAACTTGACAAGTTCAAGATGAAGGATGGTGAAGGAGTCGCTGAAATGTACTCTAGGCTTGCTCTCATCACAAATGAGATTGCCGGCTTAGGAAGCGAAGAAATGACCGACCGATTCATCATCAAGAAGATTCTCAGAGCTTTGGATGGAAAGTATGACGCCGTGTGCACTTTGATCCAAATGATGCCAAACTACAAGACTCTCAAGCCAACCAAGTCATTGGAAGAATTGTTGCTCATGAGATGACACTTAAGGATAAGGAAGAGCTTCACAACAAGTCAAGTGGTGCTTACAAAGCTACAAGTGATGCTCCCACAACCTCAAGTGACAAGTTAGTTTCCAATGAAGAGATAAGCCTAATGGTCAAGAACTTCAACAAATTCTACAAGAATAGAGGCAAAGAGAAAGCTCAAAGTCTAGATCATATGATGAAAAGAGATCTTCTAGTCGTGATCGAATGCTACAATTGTGGAAGACCGGACACTACTCAAATGAGTGTCGGCTCCCACAAGAGAAGAGAAGAATCTCCAAGAAGAAGAAGCTCAAGAGATGAGTCACCTCGGAAAGAGAGAAGGAGCAGAGATGATCGTTATGAGCGAAGACCCTCTCGGAGAAGCAAGGATTCGAGAGAGGAAAGACAAGTCATCAAGGAGCTACACAAGAAGAAAACATCAAGCTCATGTAGGTGAATGGGTCTCGGCTCCGACTCCGACAATCAATCCGAAGGAAGCTATCACTCCGACTCCGACTACTGATCAAGATGAAGGTGTTGCGGTCTTGCTCTCGTATCCTCCAACTCCAACTCCTCGACTTATTTGATTCACCAAATGAGGGAATTGGAAGATGCTTCATGGCTAAAGGCCCCAAGGTATCACACCCTGAATTCATTGACTTCAATAGTGATGAGGATGACTTGCTTGGTGAAGATGAGCTCTTGCTTGATAAATCCAATGAGCCTAGTAACGATGAACATGCTAGTAGTCTTTATAGTCGAGAAGAGTCGAATGACAATGCTATGAAGGAGATTGAGCGTCTAACTAAAGAACTAAACACTCTTAAGTTAGCTCATGAAACAACTCAAGAAGATCATAGAGAGCTCCTAAGATCTCATGAGAAGCTACGCTTCGAGAAGCTCACTCTAGAGCAAGAACATGAGTTTCTAAAAGCAATCAATGGCGATCTTGAAAGAAGAGTTCTTCATATCTTGCCAAACGACTTCTCTTGTCTAATTTCTTGCCACCCATTAAGACTAAGCATGACAAGCATAAGAAAAATTCTTCCTCTAGCAGTAACAATAACCATGCTAAATCCAATGTTGTTGCTTCTAGTAGTTCTCTTGATTCCACTAACAATGTTTCAAGCCAAGTTACACTTGAGCAAGAGAATAGTTTATTGAAAGGGATCATAGAAAGGTGTCTACAAGAGCCTTGCGGAAGCAAGAACTTTGAGAAATTGTTACAAGCAAGGAAGGCACCGGAAGAATCAAGGAATTGGTTTTGAGCGAAAGTTCAACGCCGAAGGCGTTGAGTGGGAAGAAGGTCAATATCCTACTCCACAGTTCGTTCCTCAAAAGGAGAAGTATGATCCTACTTCTTCCAATGTGGAACAAGCTCAAGATGACCTTCCACCACAAGACCACAAGCTAAAAGGCAAGGACAAGCTTCAAGAGGAGATTGATGCATTTGTTGAAGCACCCCAAGCCATGGTCAAGTGGGTTCCCAAGGAAACGTCAAGTTCTACTTCGTCAAGCTCAACTACAACCCCAAGGATTCCCATCAAGATGATGTGGATCCCGAGGAAGAAGAACTAGAAAGTTCTTGAGGGTGACTCCGCCAACATACTTCACCCACATTCATTTTGGCAAAAACTTGTGCAATCAACTTCCACATCGTGCACTAGTTCATGGAGTCACAAACCCTCTTGTTGGTAAGTCAAGGGACAAGGTAATCATTGCTTTCATGGACATCATCTATTGTGAACTTCAATCTATGTCCATGGATATCCTTGTTTGTTCCTTGTGGGACTAACCCATGTAGGTATTGAAAGTGCCGAATCAAAGGATAGCTCCCAACTCTTGATCATCTCCATCAACATTGAGCATCCACATCTTCAACATCTACATGAAGTCTTCTCGACAACCCAAGGTTAGTTTGACCCTTTAAAGGGGTTCTCACATCTAGGGGAGCTTTGCTCTAAAAATTGAGCTAAAGCATCTTCAAATGATGTGAACACATCAATGCTTTATGTAAAAGTGGTAACCCCACTTGTGCTTAAGCGATGAGTATGACCTATGATCAAATGTTCTCATTTGGCTCCTAAGTCAATATACTCATATAAAGATGACCTAGTCATCGACAAATTGTGTGTTAGTTGCTAGAGTTTTGGTTGTGCATGTTTGACACATATTTCATTTGCTATCTTATTGTGTGAGCATGTTGGATGCATGATTTTATCCATTCGAGGACATCCATTTGTTGTTTTGGTCGTTTTGATTTTTCGACCAAATGGATGGACAAGAATGCCTAAATACCTCCCTAGCTATCTATGCTTTCTTGTCTCAAATTCTATTCATGCTTACATCACAAATTTTGAACAAGTCATTTTCGGACCCTCGGGTGAGGAGCACTCGAGCCACCGATCCGTCAAGGGCTAATTTCCAAAACCTTCTAATTGATTTGGTCGGACCAACTCACTCAAACTCGGTCGAACCGAAAGCATTTAGATTGATCTAGGTTTTCATCTCGGTGAAACCGAGTTGTGATTTTCAGCGTGATCGAAGTGCATAAGCGCCTAGCGAGTATCCATCTCGGTGCCACCGAGTTTACAACTCGGTCCCACCGACAATGAAGGGTATATATTCCGAGGGCAGCGCGTTGATTCCTCCTTCAAACGTTTGCCCCACACCCTTGCCGCCGCCGCCTTGGTCTCCGGATCGTCGCCGTAAATGCGCTGTCGCCCTCGCCGCAGTCTCCGTCGCCATCAACGGCCATCTCCTCCGCGCCGTTGCCGCCGTGAAAAACTCCACCAAGTTAGGGTGAGTTTGATCCCACTCGTGCTCCCATCTCCGATTCAATGCACGTTTGGATTGCCTAGTATCTTGCCACGATTGAAATCCTCCTGTACACCAGATTGGTTCGTTTGAACTAGATTCGAGTAAAAGTTTTAGGGTTAGGTTTCATGGAACACATCTCGGTGAGGCCGATTTTATATTTTCGGTATGACCGATTTGGCCTATGGCCATTACCTTTGCACCCTTCGGTCCAACCGAGTTGTGCAAAATCGGTGTGACCGAAATGAAAATTCTGTGAAACCCTAGTGTTTTCGGCGGGACGAAACCCACTTCGTCAAACCGAAAGTGGTGTGCCAAGCTCTGTTTAACACTTGGATTCACGAACCTTAAACTCAGTCGACGAAATGTCTTACGTGAAAACTTAATACTAGAATTTGAACTCATTTTTTGCAAAAACTTCGAATTTTGTGATGACTCTTCTTCTCTGCCTACACCTTATCTATTCACGGGTTGTCACCATGTCGGATGCAGTGGCGGTGAGAACAGTCGAGACACCCATTGCGAGACATTCGAGGCGGGCACTAGTCCCGATCCCGTAGCTCATCGATGATGGTGAGAGGAGTACACCAAGTGGCATGCCTCCTGCAGCCACCAGAGCTAGAAAGAAGAGGAATTCAGATGATGAGGATTGATTTTGTTGTTGAGGAAGAGGTGACCTCAAAGCCTAAAAGGAAGGTTGTTGCCAAAGAGCAACAAGATCAACAATCTAAGAAGGGCACCAAACAAAGTCAAGCGATCAACTGTTGCTAGAAGCTGAATTTGGGAGAGGCATTTGCAAGCAAAGTGAAGAAACCACCAAGAGAAAGAGGATAGTGCATGATGCAGCAGTACAGGATGAGGATGAGGAAGCACCCCAGCCTCCTCCTCAGAAGCCGAAGCTCATGGGTGATGCCATTAAGGCTGGAGCCACATCAAAGCCCAAGAAATCTGCTCCAGCTAAGGCAGCTCCAGCAAAGCCTGCTGCCAAGCCCAAGAGGACCGTCAGAAACATTCCAGCATCTGAAAAGAACAAGGATGATGTGCCACCAGCTGAGTCAGACGATGAAGGACCACTTTTGCTAAAACTTCGTCCAAAACTGCCACTCCATGATGATGCTCATCCTCAAGCTGAGGATATGAAGGCAAGGAAAGATAAAGGTCTCAGGCTATGGAGACAAACTGACCCATATGCCGTGAGGAGAAGAACTACTGTAGATCCCAGATTTCACACGAGAGCAGCGGGACTTCTATGAGACCGTCTTGATGGACAAGAAGCCCATAATCGCGAGACACTCGATATGTTATTTGGAAGTACATTGACAAATGAAAAGCACAGAGATTTCTTTCCACATGTGCATGAAAGTTTCACTTGCATGTGGAGTTGCAGACTTTGTAGGTCGAAATTGACCAGGTTGGAGCGATGAGATGATAATGCAATTTTATGCCACACTCACTTCTACCCCGATGGAAAGATTATGTGGATGGTGAAGGTCAAAGGTTTTCTTCTTCTGTTGAAGAATGGGCACAAATTCTGAATGCTCGATTGGCGAGAAGATGATATTGATGTATATGGGATTCCAAAGAAGAATCATGAATCCATGAAAAACATGTACAAAGAGATTCCAGCGAGAGGATTTGGGAATCTGGAAGCTCGGCTCGATCTACTATCTCGAGCGGGCTTACCTACCACTAATACCATTTTGAGGCATACCTTGATGCCCAAATCTGGAGATGATCGCATGATCGAGAGGATACTCTATCAACATGCTGCACATACTTGATGAGAG